>WOXC01003795.1:137500-1554947 GCA_011680675.1 Gymnobelideus leadbeateri | reverse complement strand
CATTCTTTTTTTTTTTTTTAAAGCAATTGGGGTTAAGTAACTTGCTCAAGGTTACACGGCTAGTCATTATTTATGTATGGGTGCTCATTTTCTGAGGCCGGGTCTGATCTCGGGTCATCCAAACTCCGAGGCCGGCACTCTTACTCACTGCGCCACCTAGCCGCCCCTTTAGGGCAATTGGGGTTAAGTAACTTGCCCAAGGTTACAACGGCTAGGTTTTTGTTTGTGCGGATTAAGTGTCGGAGGCCGGCTCCGAACTCAGGTCCTTCTGATTCCAGGGCCGGCGCTCTATTCACTGCGCCACCTAGCCGCCCCAAACTTTCAAGCATTCTTGAGGAAAAAACCAGAGTTGAATAGAAAATTTGACATCCAGACGCAAGAAGTAAGAGATGACTGAGAGGTAATCAGGGAAAAGAAATCAAAAGGAACTTATCAAAGTTGAACTATTTACATTCCTATATGGAAAAGTAATATCTGTGACTGATGATATCTTTCTCACTATGAAAATAATGGAAGAAGGGGGTGTGGTCACATGAATACATATGTGAATGTGTGTGTATATGGTTACAGTTATATATGGATAGAGGGCATAGGTTGAATTTGTTGGGAAGGGAGAATAATCAAGGGATGAAATTATGAGGTGAGAGAGGAAAGTGGCAAGAGGAGATGGGGAGAGACAGGGTAGGGTAAATTATCTCATGTAGAAGAAGCAAGGGGAAGTGGTTGCAAGGGAGGGGGAGAATAAGGAAGGCTAAAAAGGCAAAACCACATTCACATTGAATTTGGTTCAGGGAGAGAATGACATACATACTAAATGGGATATCTCAACCTGCAGCAGAATAGGGGGAAGGGGGATGAGAGGAGGGATGATGGATGGGAGGGCATCCTTGGGGGGAGAGGAGGTTGGAAGTACCCACTATAGTAGAGGGACAGGATCATGTAGGGAATGGACCAGGTGGGGGGTGGGATGAGTGGGAGGGAATTATAAGCAGCCTTGTACAATATATATACTATGATAATGTTTTGCATAGCTAGACATGTACAACATATACTGAATTACTTATATCCCAAGAAGGAATGGGTGACAAGGGAGGAAGGAAATGGATCTGAAATTCGAGGTCATAACATTAGATGTTTCAAATATATATAAATACTATTATTAATACTCTTTTGCTTATAATTGGGAGATAAGATGTGCAGGCATTGGGACACAAAGATTCATCTTCCTCTAATGGAAAAGTCGATGGGGGTATGGGAGAAGGTATGGGAGAGAGCAGATTGGAGGAAGCGATATCTTGTGGGACTGCTATTCTGGGAGGTTGGGTAGGGGAATAATGGGGGGAAAATGATTGTAACTCAAAATCTGGCGGAAATGAATGATGTAAAACAGAAGTTAATAAAGTATTTGTTTAAAAAAATGTAACTGAGAAATCCTTAATAAAATAAATAAAAATGCAAAAGAAAAAAAAAAGAAAGATGTTGAAGATCTACCTGGCAACATAAAATACCAAACAATGAGGTCCTTTCTTAATAACTGCCAAGCATTCAAACTCTTCTGCAAAGAGTAAATTCCAATGGGCTGGCCATATTGTTCAAATGCCAAACATACATATGCCTAAAAGACTTTATGGAGAACTCACTCAAGGCAAATGTTCACATGGAGGTCAGAAGAAGCGACACAAGGAAATTCTCAAGACCTCTCTGAACTTTGGAATCAATATGGAAGATACTAGCAAAGGACTGCCCAGTGTGGTGTGCCTGCATCAAAGAAGGTGCTGTATTCTATGAGTGATACAGAATTTCAGTGACTTAAAAGAAATGTGAAATACATAAATTTAGAGACAATTCCATACCAAATGTTCACTTGGATTATTTGTGTCTGACCTGTGGTAGTTTTCCAAACTCATGTTAGTCTGATCAGCCACAGTCGAACATATTATACCTTAACATCAACATAGTGATGTCATTTTGGTTCTCTTTAAGAATGAAGAACAACCACCAACTATATGAGGTTGTATTCATACTCAGGTCTTCATGATTCCAAGTACAACATTCTGTCTTCTGCAGCACAATAGAGTGTGTATGGAGCTTTAGAGGTCTCTTATTATTATTAGCAGAACCTTAATTTGTTATATAGGAAGCTCCTGCTTCAGCCTCCATATGAAGATTTTTAGAATGGAAGTCTGTGAGGAATCTTTTAGTCTTTGGGCCTCAAAGCTTTACAGGACCTGCTTAGATTGTAAGCTACATCTAGCAAATTTTGTTGCTCTAGAACTCACTCCATCCACATAGAACTCTATCCACATATAGAACAACTGTTCTATAATTTAGTAAGGTGGTTCCCAAACTGTGTGCCCCTATATAGCCCACTCAAAGCACTGTGAGCTATTTTATATTTTCTAGAAAGATGGCTATACACCCCATAAAATACAGGCTAGAGATATATTAGATCACGCTAAATTCCTTTCAATGATATTCTGGAATGTTTCAGATATGTTGTTGTTTACTTGTTCTTTTGGCTATACCAGTAACTTCTTGAGCTTTCTCATTTGTGATGCCATATTCTTGTGAAACTGAGTTTTCAGCTGTTGCTATGATTAAAAGCAAAGTATTGTACAAAAATCAACATGGAACAGGAAATGAGAGTGGTGGTAGCCAATCTGATTGTGAGGTTTAAGAAGCTGTGCTGTATTAAAGAGGTGCACATGCTGTATTAGTAATTATAATTATAGTTATTTCAGAATGAAATAAAAATTTTTTTTCTTTCAAAAAAAAAGAAATATTCTTCCAATTATATATTAAGAAGAATTTTTAAGATGCTTTAAAAATTTTTTGAGTTTCAAATATATATATATATTAATACTATTATTAATACTATTTTGCATGTAACTGGGAGATAAGATGTGAAGGCATTGGGACACAGAGATTCCCCTTGCCCTAATGAAAAAGTCGAAGGAGGTATGGGAAAAGATATGGGAAAGAGCAGATTGGATGAGGGGATAGCTTGTGGGACTGCTGTTCTGGGGTGGTGTTTAGGGGGAAAATAGGGAAAAAATTGTAACTCAAATCTGGCGGAAATGAATGATGTAAACCAGAAGTTAATAAAGCATTTGGAAAAAAAAAACTTAGCTTGGACTCTTTCCTTGGCTCTTCCCAATAGGGAACATGGAAAGCTGCTCAAAGTGCCAAGCACATTTCTTCTACATCAGTGATTGGATGCCTGGACCTCACATGCTTAAAAGGAAAATTACCTGTGGTCATTGACAAGAGACCTGAACAAGGAATAGCTGTAATCCATACACTATCAAACACTCCCAAGGTGGTGGGAATTAAACATCAGGATGTGAAACAATGTACAGGAAAAGGAATTGGACAGGTAGGTGGGCTGGCCCTCCCACTGGGTAGTTCTTGTCTCCAAATGCAGGCATTACTAAACTCTCCTGCTACCAATCACCACCAGCTGAGGAAATCAGTGTCCCTGGGTTTCTCCAATCCCAAGCCTGCCTCCAAGGTCGAGAAATCTATTGCAAAATCCCACTTCATTTATCTATACCAGAAAAGAGAAAACAAAACCATGCTCAGACCCACATGGGCAAGCTGTGTGTTTCACCTGCTGCCAGGGTGGGAAAAAGGCTACAAATTCTGCCCCACCCTCCCACAAGGAGGGCTCTAATAGGAACTTGCTGGGCAAGTGTTGCACAGAGAGTGAGTCAGGAGTATAGCTATTTCACTTACAAATTACAGCATCTCTTCATCTCAATTTTACAGATGAGTCAACTGAAAACCAAGGAGCTTATAATGAGTGGCTCCTCAACATCACAGAGCTAGTGCATGACTGAGAGGAGAAGTCACTGGATGGAATTTGAGTAGCTTCATGTAGAGTCCATTCTTTCTACCAAAACTCATCTTTCTAAATGCCTATAATCTCCCCAAAATCCTAAGTGCATGGATCACAAAACATAGTAATCTCAAAAAAAAAAAAGACAAATTATACTTTACCTAAAGCAATAGAGAGAAATGTAGGGAGTTTAACATTAGTTGACATCATTATCAATGGGTGTATTAACAATGCAATATTCACTATGCCTATGGCAATTATAAATAGGCTTATGTGGTTATTAATCACAAAATATATCAGTCTCTCTATATGGGGGATAAAGCCAGAGAATTTATTAAAATACCAAATAACCGAGTCCCAAAACCAGAAAGTCAAAGCCATCAGGGTAGTTATGAAATTGGCACAAGTAGTTAACATAGTAAACAACCACATTCTTAAGCCTTCAAAACAGAACAGGCTACTTCAGGCAAAGGTCTTTCTCTCCCAACTCTCAGCAACTGCTCAGCGTCCAGGAAGCGTGCTCACAACAGCTCCGGCCCCCCGCAGTTCCAGTTCCCCGCAGCCCCCAACAAGAGTCCTTAGCAGAAATTCTGGCTGTCTTAAAAAGAGATTTGGGCCTCCACCTCTACCTTGGCTGCTGCTGCTGCTGTGTCCACCAACAGTCCCCAATGGAACTCTCACTCTTCTTCCTCTTACTCTTGCCCCTCCCCTTCCTGCTATGTCAGCAAGTCCAATGGGGCATGGAAGATCTTTAAATCCCATAACCCTTACATTCGGCCCCAAGATCTTTCGTGTCCCTTACTTGGCAAAAGTATATTAGGAATAACTGGTGTCAACAGAATTTTACAACAATATAACAAAGATAGCACACAATAAACACAGAAAACAGAAAACAATATTTCAGGGTGGGGTTTGAGCACAAGCTCCCCATCATTCTCCCCCCCCTGAACAAATGGGGCCCCGAAATCTTGGGGTAAGGGGTGAAGATCTCTTCTTCCATGGCTACTTGCTGCTGAAATCGGATGTAGAGCTGTCCCTGTCCCAAGGGGTCCCATTTGAGAGGTCAGTTCTTAATGTGCTTGATGCCAAGTCCAAGGGTGACACATCACAGTTGCAGACAGGGGGTGACATCCAGCTTAAGCTATCGGGCATCTATAGGTGGAGGGTACCAAGCCTGTGGAAACAAATCTAGCAAACAAGGTAAACAGACAAAAAGCCAAGAAAAAGCAAAGAGAAAATAACCAGACTACTGTAGCCTCACTCACGGTAGAATATATGAGTTAAGGGTACGACAACCACAGTATATTCTTTCTTAGGTAACTGCCCAATTTTCATTGTTATTTTAACTTGTCTGGCTGATATTTCAGCCCCTCCTAGACCTGTGATGGTAATAGGGATTCCATGTTTAAACTTATCAGGGTTTCCATAGATAAGTGTGGCCTCAGCCCCGTATCTAGCAACGCCCTAGTCACAGTAGTTGATCCATTCTTCCAATATATTGTTAAACCTATATGGGGTCTACAATCTCCTCTGTATATTTCTTTAATCTGGGCTGGGGCCTGGCCTATTTCCTATTCACCCTGAAGGTGGGGCAAACTTGGATACAAAGATTCTGATTCAGGAGTACCTGCAGGGGTAGTTCTTGCTTCCCTATTCATTCTAATGTTAAGTACCTTTTCTTGGTACAGCTTATGCAGCTCTTCAGTTGGAATACCATCTATTCTTCTAAAGTCCACCCCTGCTCTCAATAGAGCAAAAAACAGTTCCCTTCTAGTTGGTCTATTTTGTCTCTGAATCCTCTGGCTATTTACTCTTCTCTCTCTAGGCAATTTATCTTGTCCCCATTCCCCTAGGTCACTTAATTGTGGAATCTTATCCAGCACCTCTGAAAGAGGGTGCCCTATTTCTCCAATTAATAAAGTCAGAATTACGTGCTTATAAGCAGGAGGAGCAGTCTTCACTATGATATTTCTATGAGGAACTCCTAGGGGGGTTTCATAATATGCATTTGCATCTCCAACCATGATGGTAGTTTTCATTACCTCTTCCTTTAGCTTCCTCATACAATCTCTAAGTGAGTACCAGGGTCTGTCTCCACTAGGCCACATAGAGACAGTAGGATATTGCTTTCTGCATCCCTGTGCAACTAAAGCTAACAGAGTAGTGTTTCTGAGGCCTCCTCCCACATGGTAGTCCCTAAAAGCTTGGTGGACAAAAGGATTCTGACTGATACTTATGAATTTTAAGCAATCCTCATTGTCCAGTGTTATTCCTCCAGCGCCTTCATCAGTGATTCTTACTATCCAAGACACTAAAGACTCTCCCATTCTTTGGGTGAATCTACTCAATATGTCAGTAATCTCCTGTTGAGTGAAATCCTCAATTATCTCCTTGGACTCTGTTTGGCCCTGGCACTTCTCCTGTCTTCTTCGTATGGGGAGAACTTCTATGTTAGAAGACTCCTCATCTAACCTTGTTGCATTCTCCACACACACATTCTCCTGGCAGCTGTCTAGGCAACTCTGCCCAGCCTGTACAAAAGCTGCATGCACATTTCTTCTGCTAGGTTTTTGCTTCCTTTTAGCTACATGAACAGTAGCTTTTTCCTGGACCACCTGAGTCCCTCCGGTTTGATCTTCTGAATGCTGTGACACAGAAGAATCCTCAAGCAAACCAGCCAACTCCCTAGCCATCTGAGCTCTTTCCTCCAGCAGCTTATCCCTACTTTTACACATGAGGCGATAACCTGTTAGCAGGACCCAGCCTCTCCTGCACACTCCTGCCAACTCTTTGCCTGGTTCTATGGGTATTCCTTGCAAACATCTTTCCAAATCTCCAGGTTCTCCCTCTTTTACTCTTGGTTCCCAGTTTTCACAGGGCCCTGTACTTTTGGCCCATTCTCTGGCTAGAGAGGAATAAGGCAAATCCTCCCATCCTGGCATAGCCATTTCTCCCTCTAAAGCCCCCCTGCTTCCAAATAGAGGCCTGATATTTTGTGATCCCATCCTCATCGCCAAATGTATTAACAATGCAATATTCACTATGCCTATGGCAATTATAAATAGGCTTATGTGGTTATTAATCACAAAATATATCAGTCTCTCTATATGGGGGATAAAGCCAGAGAATTTATTAAAATACCAAATAACTGAGTCCCCAAACCAGAAAGTCAAAGCCATCAGGGTAGTTATGAAATTGGCACAAGTAGTTAACGTAGTAAACAACCACATTCTTAAGCCTTCAAAACAGAACAGGCTACCTCAGGCAAAGGTACTTCTCTCCCGACTCTCAGCAACTGCTCAGCATCCAGGAAGCGTGCTCACAACAGCTCCGGCCCCCCGCAGTTCCAGTTCCCCGCAGCTCCCAACAAGAGTCCTTAGCAGAAATTCTGGCTGTCTTAAAAAGAGATTTGGGCCTCCACCTCTACCTTGGCTGCTGCTGCTGCTGTGTCCACCAACAGTCCCCAACGGAACTCTCACTCTTCTTCTGCTTCCTCTTGCCCCTCCCCTTCCTGCTATGTCAGCAAGTCCAATGGGGCATGGAAGATCTTTAAATCCCATAACCCTTACAGTCTCCCCTGGACTCTGGCGAGTCCAGAGCAGAGTGAGGCTGGAGACTTGCCTGGCTCCAGAGCACCAGCCAGTACCTTTGGAAGTCCTGACGTCATGAGTGACGTCATTGCTCCTCCAGAGTGAAGGAGGAACCACAGTCCCTGCACCCCCAGCTGCCCCAACTTCCTCCTTTAGTATTGGAAGAACTGGTGGGTGTGATGGCTGAGCCCTTGCCTGTGTGCTTCCAAGGTCATGAATAGGAGGAGAGAAACAGCAGAAAAAAAAAAAAAACAGAAGAGAAGGGAAGAGAACCAGGAAGTTGTCAGTGCCCTGCTGTTGGTCAGCCCAGTTCAAGTCTTCCTGGCCCCATTGGGGCTTTTCTGGGCAAAGATGCAGGAGTTGTTTGACATTTCCTTCTCTGGCTCACTTTAGAGGTGAGGAAACTGAGCATTAAACAGGGTTGAAGGACTTGTCCTGAGTCACAAAGCTCTTAAGGCCAAATTTGACCTCAGTCCTGCTGACTCCACTCTATCCACTGTCTCATAGGATCAGGGAGTGCTTTTATCATCTCACAAAACTCTACCTTGTATTTTCAAATGGTATAGATATGTCTGTGTTTACACCGCCTTTCCCTGCCCACATGTGTTTTTCCCCTTCTCTACAAAGAATAATCGCTTATAATATGTGTGTGGGGTATGGAGACCCTAACCAAAAATTGACAACTCCAAGACTTCTCAAAGTGAAGGTAGAAAGTTTTATTAGAATCTTGGGAGATGCAGGTGGTCCAGTCGCTGGAACAATGCCCAGGAGAGGAGGCTACCTTACAGGAGCAGAAGCTGGGTTAAATAGGCAAGGATTACTCACCCCTCTCAAAGGTTAACCTAATTATTACTAATGAGGCTCTAATTCCGTTAGAAAACATACAGCCCGCAGAGCCAAGCCCAGGTCCGCGGTTTTAGCCCCAGGGCAGCTGGGCCTTCAGCCGGCTGGTGGAACCCCAGAACACCAGCAATTGTGGCGATTCTAGAATTATCAGCACAGATATGCCTAGGACAAAATGAGAGGTTAGTGCCCGGACTTTGGGACCAGTATTTGGGGAACACGTGCCTTCCTCCCCTGGGGGCAAAAAGCTGCTGAAGAAACAGCTGCACAGAAGCCATTTTGCAGTGTCAGTAGTGGCTCTAGCTCCTGGTCTGCGAACTGTAGGAAGATCCAGCAATCAGTCTGGGGGTTAATCGCTTTTGTTTTAAACTTCCTGGATCTGGATTGTGGTCTGGGGGGGAAGTTTGGGGTGGGTATCCAACTTGCCAGAGTGGGTGGAGGCTTTACAGAGGCCACCCAACTGGCGGAAGTTGTGAAGACCCCACGTTTGTGCGGAAGCTCCCCTATCTGGTGGCAGAGTCCTACTGTGGCAACAAGCCCCAAAATCAAGTAATTAAGTGGCAATATGCCTAGGCAAACGAAACAAAATAAACAGAAAAGTTCAACATTGGACTCCTATTTTAGGGGCAAAGAGGCTCAAAGCATGGAGGAGGACTGTGAGGTCAGAACTCCTGCACCAAAAGCCCCAAATGAAAATACAAGCTGGCTACAGGCCATAGAGGACCTTAAGAAGCAGATAAGAGAAGTGGGGAAAATTTGGGAAGAGAAATGAAAAAGATGCAAGAAAAGTATGAAATGACAGTCAACAGCCTGACTGAGGAAAACAACACCTTAAAAAATAGACTAGCTCAAATGGCAAAGGAGGCCCAAAAGGGCAATGAGGAGAAGAATGCCTTAAAAGTCGAATTTGCCAGATGGAAAAAGAATCTCAAAAGTTCACTGAGGAGATTCATTCCTTCAGGGTTAGACTGGAGCAAATGGAAGCTAATGACTTTATGAGAAATCAAGATGCTGTTAAGCAGATCCAAAGAAATGAAAGAATAGAAGGCAATGTGAAATATCTCATGGGAAAAACCACTGACCTGGAAAATAGATCCAGGAGAGACAATTTAAAAATTATTGGACTACCTGAAAGCCACGATCAAAGAAAGAACCTAGAAATCACCCTTCAAGGAATTCTCAAGGAAAATTGCCCTGATGTTTTAGATCCAGAGGGCAAAATAGAGGTTGAAAGAATCCACCAATCACCTCCTGAAAAAGATCCCAAAAAGAAAACTCCCAGGAATATTGTAGCCAGGTTCCAGAATCCTCAGATCAAGGAGAAAATACTACAAGCAGCCAGGAAGAAACAATTTCAATATTGTGGAAACACAATCAGAATAGCCCAGGACCTGGCAGCTTCTACACTGAGGGATTGAAGGGCATGGAATATGATATTCCAGAGGGCAAAAGAGCTGGGAATGAACCCAAGGGTCACCTACCCAGCAAAACTGAGTATCTTGTTTCAGGGGAAAATATGGTCATTCAGTGGAATAGCGGACTTTCAAGCATTCTTGAGGAAAAAACCAGAGTTGAATAGAAAATTTGACATTCAGACACAAGAAGCAAGAGATGCTTGAGAAGGTAATCAAGGAAAAGAAATCAAAAGGAACTTATCAAAGTTGGACTATTTACAGTCCTACATGGAAAAACAATAACTGTGTTTGATGAAACCTTTCTCATTATGAAAATAATTGAAGAAGGGTACATGGTATATGTTCACAGGTATACATGGATAGAGGGCACAGGTTGAATTTGATGGGAAGGGATGATTATTTTTTTTTTTGGAGGGCAATTGGGGTTGGGTGACTTGCCCAGGTTCACGTGGCTGGGTTTTTGTTTGTGTGTTGGGTGTCTGGGGCCAGATCCGAGCTCGGGTCCTTCTGGCTCCGGGGCTGGCTCTCTGCTCCCTGCGCCACCTAGCCGCCCCAAGGAAGGGATGATTCTTAAGGGGTGAAGTCAAGAGGTGAGAGAGGAAAGTGGCAAGAGGAGATGGAGAAGCAAACTATCTCATGTAGAAGAGGCAAGGGGAAGTAGTTGCAGGGGAGGGGAAGAACAGGAAGGCAAAAAGGCAAAAGCATATTCTCATTGAAGTTGGCTCAAGGAGAGAAACACATACATACTAAATGGAATATCTTACCCTCACTCTCCTGAGTAGGGGAAAGGGGGATGAGAGGGGGGATGATAGAGGGGAGGGCATTCTGGGGAGAGGGGAGGTTAGAAGTACCCACTATCAAAGAGGGACAGGATCAAAGTAGGGAATGGATCAGGTGGGAGGTGAGACAGGTGGGAGGGAAATATAAGCAGTCTTTTACAGTATATCTACTATGGTAATGTTTTGCATAGATATACATGTACAACACATACTGAATTGCTTATCTTCTCAGAGGGAGTGGGTGACAAGGGAGAAAGGGAATGGATCTGAAAATCGAAGTTTTAAAATTAAATGTTTCATAAGATGTCCAGGCAGTGGAGCTCAGAGATTCACCTTGCCCTAATGGCAAAGTCGAAGGGGGTATGGGAGAAGATATGGGAGAGAGCAGATTGGATGAGGGGATATCTGGTGGGACTGCTATTCTGGGGTGGTGGGTAGGGAAAGAATGGGGGAAAATGTAACTCATAATCTGGTGGAAATGAATGATGTAAACCAGAAGTTAATAAAGCATTTGTTTAAAAAATAAATAAATAAATTACTCATCACACATTAGGCTCAGGCTCATGTCATCTCCAAGAGGTCACCCGAAGAGTCTTGCATGACATGTGCCCAGAGATCAAAGTGAACACTCAGGTTCTCCCAATAATACCATCCACACCATCAACTCAATAACTTCTACCTCCCTGAAGCTGCATGGGAGGAGAAATAAGTAAATAAATCTTTGCTGTTTTATGGGCCTGTACAGAGGCGAGGATTATCTCCTCCCATGGAACCTAAATAAGGAATTTCTGAAGTGCATCTAAAGCCTCAGAATCACAGTCTAGACAGCTGGGGTAAATCTCCCCACACTTCTTACAATCATGAAGAATTACTCTAGTGGGAATTCTCTGATGGACATAAAGAAATGTCCTTAGTCTAAAGGTCTTCCCAAACCCAAAGGTTTCTCTCCAGAATTAATACTTTGATAGTGAGCAAGTTGTATAACCAGGCTGAAGGTCTTTTCACATTCATTGCATTCAAAAAGCTTCTGTCCAGTATGAATGCGCTGATGTTGAGTAAAAGATAGATTCAGGTGGAAGACCTTCCCTTGTACATTACATTCAGAAACTATGAATTATTTGAAGTTGAGAAAGTTCTGACTTTGGATGGAAAGCCTTTCCACACTACTCATATTCATAAAGAATTTCTCCAGTATGAATTCTCTGATAAACAGAAAAATGGGGCTTCTTCCTGAAGAACTTCTCACACTCACTACTTACATGAGGTTTTTCTCCAACATGATTTTTTGATGTCTAATAAGATCTGAATTGCAATGGAAGGCCTTCCCACACTCCTTACATTTATGAGGAATATCACCAGGACGAATTCACTGCTGGGCATAAAGTAGTGTCCTCTATCCAAAGGCCATCCTACATGGATTATACTCTGAAGGTTTCTTTCCTGAATGAATTCTTTGTAGTTGAGTAAGTTGTATCCTCATATTGAAGGTCTTCCCACATTCATTAAATTCATATGGTTTCTCTCCAGGATACATTCTTCAAAGTCAAGGAAGATCTGACTTCCAGAGAAAAGGTTTCATACAATCCTTACATTAAACAAGGTTTCTAGTGAGGATGAATTCTCTGAAGTACTATAAGCTGTGTTTTACTCCTGAAGGCCTTCCCACATTCACTACATTGATAAGGTTTCTTTCCAGTATGAATTCTTTAATGGGGAGTCAAAAGCTTCTTGCTTCTGAAGGCCTTCCAACATTCACTACATTCATAAAGTTTCTCTCCAGTATGAGTTCTGTGATGCACTGTAAGGTCTGTCTTATCCCTAAAGGCCCTTCCACATTCACTGAATTGATAAGGTTTTTCTCTAGTATGATTTTTTTTGACATAGACTAAGATCTGAGCTGTAGTGGAAAACCTTCCCACACTCCTTATCTTCATTAAACATCTCTCCGGCATGAATTCTCTGATGAAAAATAAGATGACCCTTCCTCCTGAAGTCCTTTCCACATTTCCCACATTCATAAGGTTTCTCTCCAGTATGAATTCTCTGATGCACAGTAAGATCTTCCTTTCTGAAGGCCTTTCCATATTGAATACAACCATAAGGTTTTTCACCAGTATGAATTCTTTGATGTCAAATAAGTTCTGAGTTGAAAAGCCTTCCCACACTCCTTACATTCATAAAGAATGTTTCCAAGTATGAATTTTCTGGTGAACTCTAAGTCATGAGTTACTCTTGAAGGCCTTCCCACATTCACTGCATTCATAAGGTTTTTCTCTAGTATGCATTCTCTGATACACAGCAAGATGCTCCTTCCTCCAGAAGGCCTTCTCATATTCCTTACATTCAAGATGTTTATATGCAGTAAATTCTCTTCTCTCTGAAAGGAAGAATCTGTTTAATTAAAAAAAAAAAAACCAATATTAGGACAGTAGATTTAGTACCAAGAAATCTGACAAACCTTTCCCCCCTTTTTTAAGACATCAGAAATTTGATGTAATGCATATATCTTATCTTTGATATCAAGCATAAGTGAAATGAGTTGAAAAAATAAGAGCAAGTAAAGATTGTTCAACAAGATCTCTACTAGATATATATTGAGCAAAAGTAAAATCAATGCAATTAACAATCCATACATAGATAAGTGTATCCATAATTACATTGGAGGAGTCTGGTCTTGAGGTTTCAAAACCAAGGTAACATTCTTTGCCAAGTCATTCACAAAATAAGCAAATAAGCAGTTTGTATCCCACTTAGTAGAGAAACAGAAAATATAGTTGCTGACATTAAGAGGGAGGCAATTAGTCCTGTGATTTAAAAAGCCCAAAAGTCAGTTCTTATTAGAAAATCAGGTATTACTTGAAGTGCAGGCTCCTCTGCAGTCTGTCATTGTGTAATGTTCCATTAGAAGGCTGTATCATTCTGTGAAAAGGTGGGATGCCAAGTCATTTCTTCTGGGCTTGTCCTTGTGAGGGATCCTCTGATCCTCTTCTCTGTTTCTGCATCTGGGAGGTGATTTGTGGAAGATGCCTGTACAGCATTTAAAAATATAAGCAAAACCTTGCCTCTACATAATTAAGGGGCAGGTCTTTTCCATTATTTTATTTGGGAATATATACTTTTTCAAATTGTTATTCTAAAAATGTATACCCATTTTTAATGATGCTTAAAAATTTTAGTCTATATAAGTCAGTAGCTAATTGCCCTTGTGGTGTATTGTTCCAAATCCAAATCCTCTTTTTCTTTTTGTAAATAGGATAGGTTTTACAGAAAGATTGAAATGATTTGCCAGTGTAGGCAGGGGCATCATCATTTTTTATTTCTTTAGGGGTACCTTAGAGTGAAAAACAATGGAAATGGAGTGAAAAATAATTCTCCTCACTGAATTGCAGTTGTAATCATATAAAACTGAAGGACAATAATTTTGCTCTGTCCATATAAAATAGCCTAATTAAGTTAAATGAATGGGAGGTTTCACAGTTATAAAGAAACAGAAAATGATTAAAATGTTTTTAGTGTTGAGCACAACTCCACCCTCCCCTTCCCCTAATTGATCTGTAAGCAGGCACAACTCCACCCTTTCCTCCTCTAATTGATCCCTGGGTGGAAGTTTCAAACTAGGGAAAAATCCCTGCTCCATTCTTTCCCTTGCCTCCCCCACCCCCCTATCAGGTGGTCCCCATCTCCACCCATTCTGGGTTCCCTATCCCTCAGCCTAGGGTAAACTTCCTAGGTGGGAAATTCAAACCTACACTGACCAATCACTGATTGTAGTTTCAGCTTACATAACCCGGCTATTGTATCTCTTTTAAAAACCAGGAACACTGTCAGTGCCAGCACTGTCTGATTTGGGTATGTAACCATGGAAGACAGGCAGACCTGCAGCAATAAAATCCACTTCCAAATTTTAATCTCGGGGATCTTCTGTCTCCATCAATTATGCTCTTCATAATTGGAGGCCCCAGCGAGATCTATGGGTTCCATGGCAACGTTGATGGAATTTGTCAGGTTTGATCTAGTTTGATTGATTTGATAGAGTCTCAGGACATCTTACCTGGAGTCTAGTCTAGAGTAAGGGTTCAAACAATGCTTTTGTATTGAATTGAAAGGATTGGAATCTTGCTGCAATCATTTCTTTTAAAACAGATATCCTCACCAAACACAATAAAGTCTAACTTTCATCCACTGACACCCTAATTCCAAGTATTGCTGAGCACACCAAACCTTGATAGAAGCTAAAGCTTGTGAAATGTCCCTGGAACTGTTGCTATTGGAATTCACTTTGAGGTCATGAAGCCCTGAATCACTGAATGGGTGCTGCCTCAGACAAGCTGAGACCTGGGAATGACCTTAGCTTAAAAAGACCAAGGGCTTCCACTGCCTCCCCTGGCTATCTGCATTCATTTACAAGTCAAGACATCCCCATCCTGACATCACTGACCCTCTTGAGAATAAAGGACAAACAGAGGTGCCCTCTCCTGGTCAGAGGGAGGAGGGACAGGAGCCATTCTTCATGTTCCTCATCCTTTGTCCAAGTTCCAGCAACAAGGATTGTTAGGGCTGGAACATGGACCTGAGGAATCACCTAAGAGGGTGTGAAGGGCCAGGTGTTCATTGTCACAGTGGACACGAGCTAAACAGCTTTGGTGACTAGAGAGTAGAGCCAGAGCTCACATCTGTACAGAAATGTCTAATTTGTAAAACACTCTCTGTTGGCTCTTTTAAGCCTCACAACAACCCTGGGAAGGTGAGAGCTCCTATTAGCCCCATTTATGGTGCAGGAAATAGAGACTCAGAAAGGTTATTGGTTTATAAAGATTCATCAGGGAGGAGGAGTCAAGTCCAAGTCCTCATAACTCCAAGTACATTATTTAATTAGTGTCTCAGCTGAGAAATATTAAAACTGAGTCTGGAAAACAGTATAGCTATGCTACACAGACTCTACAGACCTGGGCACAGGTGGCTCATGATTGTTGGATTAATGTCTATAAAGACATGACATCATTCCTCTTCCTGATGACTTTACCTTCTCTCTGGGCCTGGGAATCCCTTCTAATGTTTCACCTCCTAACCCCCCCCATTTCAGGACCCTTGACTTTCTTTAAGACATATCAAACAGAGATTCATCTTAATCATTGTCTCAGTCCCCCTTAGCAGTCAAATCTGTGTCATAAATGTGGACTTGACACAGGAAGAGTAAAACCAAAAAGAAAATCTTAGATTAATATCCCTAATGAACACTGATGCAAAAATTTTAGAATAAAATCTTAGCAAAAGTGCCAAAAAAAAAAAGAAAAGAAAAACCAAAACCCATAATATAAGGATTACATGTTATGAGTGGGATGGATTTATTTTATGATTGTGTAACATTAAGAAAACTATGAACTTAAGCTTGATTTTTAAATTTATTTTTAGTTTTCAACACTCACTTGCATACAATTTTGAGTTCCAAATTTTCTCCCCATCTTTCCCTTACCCCCACCCCAAGATGGTGTACATTCTGATTACCTCTTTCCCCAACCCACATTCCCTTTTGTCATGTCGCCCTCTTATGCCCATTCCCCCTTATTTTCTTTGTAGGGAAAGATAGATTTCTCTACCCCATTGCCTATATCGAGTATTTCCCAGTTGTGTGAAAAAACAATTTTTAACATTTGTTTTGAAAATTTTGAGTTCCAAATTCTCTCCCTTTTCCTCCTCCCTACCCACCCTCATTGAGAAGACAAGCAATTCAATATAGGTTATATGTGCGTATTTATGCAAAACACTTCCATAAAAGTCATGTTATTAACTATAATTCCCTCCATCCTGTCTCATCTTCAATTTATTCTATTTTCTCCTTTGACCCTGTCCCTTTTAAAAAGTGTTTGCTTCTGACTATACTGTCCTCCAGCCTTCTATCATCCCTCTCCTTATCTCCTTCCCCCGTTACTTTCCTGTAGGGTAAGATACCCATTTGAGAGTGTATGTTATTACTTCTTTAAACCAAATTCAATGAGAGCAAGGTTCACTCATTCCCTCTCACTTCCCTCCTCTTCCCCTCCCATTGTGAAACCTTTTTCTTGCCTCTTTCATGTGAGATAATTTACCCCATTCTGTCTCTCCCTTTCTCCTCCCAATATATTCCTCTCTCACCCCTTAATTTTATTTTTTAGATAAAAGCCCTTCATATTCAACTCACCCTGCACTATCTCTGTCTGTCTGTCTGTTTCTCTCTCTCTGTCTATCTACCTATTTCCTCCAACTACCCTAACACTAAGAAAGGTCTCATGAGACACAAATATCTTTCCATGTAGGAATGTAAGCAGTTCAACTTCAATAAGCCCCTTAGAAGTTCTCTTTCCTGTTTACCTTTTTACGCTTCCCTCGAGTCTTGAAAGTCAAAATTTCTATTCTGCTGTCATCTTTTCAGCAAGAATGCTTGAAAGTTCTCTATTTCATTGAATGTCCATTTTTCCCCCCTGAAGTAGTAGACTCAGTTTTGCTGGGTAGGTAATTCTTGATGTTAATCCTAGCTGCTCTAACCTCTGGAATATCATATTCCAAGCCTTTTGATCCCTTACTGTAGAAGCTGCTAGGTATTGTAGTGGCAAGCACCCCAACATCCCCAGGGTGGCTGCCAACACAGGTTCTTAGATCTGCCTTTCAAAAGGAAAGCAACTCAAAATGGGTTAACAAGCTTACTTTAATCAAACAAACATATATTACCTAGTTCAGGGGGAAAGGTCAGCGCCCCAGAATTCAGAGTATACAGACAGATCAAATAGACCTTGGGCAAGTTACTTAACCCCAATTGCCCTCCAAAAAAAACAAACAAAAAAAGAAATTATGTACATGCTTTGGGTCACAGCATCCTGGTCTACAACTCCATCCCTATTTGGTCACAGGAAGCATAAGGACCTTTTTAGAATACAAGCAGAAACCAATGAACCATAAGAAAGAGGGCTTGAGGGGCGGCTAGGTGGCACAGTGAGTAGAGTGTTGGCCCTGGAGTCCGAAGGCCCTGAGTTCGGATCTGACCTCAGACACTTAATGCACACACAAACAAAAACTTAGCTATGTGACCTTGGGCAAGTTACTTAACCCCAACTGCCCTCCAAAAAAGAGCAAAAAGAAAAAAAAAGAAAGAGGGCTTGGGTATATGATCTCTGCTCTGTCAATACACATCTCTGGCTTCACTTTCCTAATTTATAAAGTGAATGTCTTGAATGATGTCACTGTGGGCCATTCTAAATCCTCTGATCTTGAGAGAAGGGAATATTGGAGAAATGAAGCATGCCATTTTACATGTCCTGGAGGACAAGGAAGACTGGGACAGAGGGAAGAGAGGTTAAGGTTAAGGATGTTAAGCCACTGTGCTCTGCACTGCTGGATTCAAATCACTTTCCTGTGGGTGTCTTTTATCTGTTTATATCATTCAGAAAGTGTCCTAAACATGTGGCTATACCTCCTTGAAAGTGACCTATCATCTCAGAAACTAAGCAAGATCAAGCATAGTTAACAGGTGGATAGGAGATTACCTGGGAGTATTTGGTACCTGAGAGTCAGCAGAGTCATACAGATCTGGACTAGGAATAAAGAAGGCCTGTTTTCAAATCTTACCTCTAAAACTTAGTAAGCTGTGCAATTCTGGATTAGTCACTCTGTTAGAAATTTATGGAGGCTCACTTTGAGAAATACTTTGTGATTTGACCAGATGAGACTCTGGGAAGCCGTTGTTGAGAGCCCCCCCGGCTTTGAAAACCCAGATGTTGATGCTTCCCTCTCTGGTAACTGTGATTTGGTATTGATGTAATGGTTGGACAGTTTGGAAGTCTGTCTGTTTGATCTGTAAGTTCTGTAACTCTGAAGTTCGGGGTGCTGACCTTTACCCCTGAACTAGGTAATACATGTTTGATTAAAGTAAGCTTGTTAACCCATTTTGAGTTGCTTTCCTTTTCAAAAGCAGATCTAAGAACCTGTGTTGGCAGCTACCCTGGGGATGTTGGGGTGCTTGCTGATACAAAATGGCAACGAGGATGGGATCTGCTGAGTAAAAGGAAAGTATGGGGGCTGGGATAATTGTTTGTTTCCCAGTTGTGGTAGCTGTGATTCTGTGGAGCCATGGAGCAGGAGAGAACGGCCTGCATGCTGACTTCATTGAGCTGAGAGCGGGAATAGTGAACTGCCTGCATGAAGACCTGTGGAGAAGCCTGGAGCTGCTGCCTTCTGCTGGAAGAGAAGGAACCCAGGAGTTTGGAGTTCAGCCACAGGACAAGATAAGGACTGTGAGGCAAAGCAAGGGCACTGATTGTGTTTCCTTGCTTCATCCCACAGTTTGGGACCCAGGGGGGATGGACTTGTGACTATGGTGGGTGGGGTGAAGTACCATCGACCCCCAAGGACCCCACCTTTGGTTTTGTTGCCCAGCTCCCTCTCTGGACTTGGAAGCTGGGGCTGGAGCAGTGTTGTGGGAAGGACACCCCCCTCCTCCCAAGAGAACTTTATGTGATAATACTTTGTATTTTGTGAATTGATGTGAAAATGCAATGTACTTTGTTTAAGACCCAGTGGCCACTTTGGTAACTTTAGATGTACCTTGAAAATATGACTTAAGGGATGGTTAGTGCTAATTGAAATGTAAATTGTCTATGCTATGCTTACTTAGTAAGACTTTACTGAATGAGTGACCAATTGTACTTTGAGATATTGTTACAGATAAGAGACTAATTGAGTTAATCAAGACTTTGCCCCACAAGTGGAAGACTTGTACTTTGAAAACTGATGTAACTGATTGAGTTAACTTAAGAGTGACTATTTTTTTATTTTACTGATAAGTGACTGAGTTAACATTTGCCCCATGAGTGGAAGACTTGGACTACTGTATTTTGAGATTATATTGTAATTTTATTATGTACCTGGAAAATGTGACCTAAGAGATGTTTTAGTGCTAATTCAAACGTAAATTGTGTATGCTATGGGCATGAAAGATCTTGGGGCCGAATGTAATGGAAATGCAAATTTAAAGATCTTCTCTGCCCCTAGCTTAAGTGCACCTGGAGCCAGTGGTGGGAGGCTTATTTTTCAGAAAAGCCCACACCTTGATACTTTGTGATTGGGCAGTGGGTCCAGAAGGTTGTTACATTCTCTGAGCCAGGAGAAGGCTATATAAACCCTGAGGAGAGGCTTTGCTTTGGGGCTCACTTTGAGAAATATTTTGTGATTTGACCAGATGAGACTCTGGGAAGCCGTTGTTGAGAGCCCCCCAGCTTTGAAAACCCAGATGTTGATGCTTCCCTCTCTGGTAACTATGATTTAGTATTGATATAATGGTTGGACAGTTTGGAAGCCTGTCTGTTTGATCTGTAAGTTCTGTAACTCTGAAGTTCGGGGTGCTGACCTTTACCCCTGAACTAGGTAATACATGTTTGATTAAAGTTAGCTTGTTAACCCCCCCCCCCAAAAAAAAAGAAATTTATAAAACTTTCTTCTTAGAATAGTTGGACCCATTCAAAGTCCTCCAATAGCTCACACATGTGCCTTGTTCCTCTAAGGGCTCAATTTTTAAATGTTCATGTTTTTTTCCTCACCATTGTTAACCTAATGGTTGTGAGGTGGAGCCTTAAACTGGAGCACTGTTTGACATAACCATATATACTGTGGGTTTTTCCCTTGGGAAACCAATGTACATATTGTTAACCCACTTATAAATTGTGCAATGGTTCTTATCCATATAAATCTGAGTCAGTTCCTTATGTATCCTGGAAGTTAGACTTTACTAAGAGAAACTGACTGCAAAGATATAAAACACAGCCCTCCCCTCTACCCCACCCCATGCCTGCCCACCCCTCCATTTCCTTTCTAATCTAAGCTTTTATTGCTTGTATAAAACTTTTAAAAATTTAATCAAAATTATCCACTGTCTTCTGTGATTTTTTCTACCCCTTGCTTGGTCATGAGTTTTAACTCTTATCTGTATATTTTATATTAATCCTTCCATGTTGCTCTAATGTGTTTATGATGTGATCTTTTATATCTAGATCCCACATCCATTTGTAGTTTATCTTTGTATAACTTGGGAGTTTTGTGTCTAAAGTTTATTCCTTTCATATTGCTATACTATTTTGCTAGCAAAGTTTATCAGATATTGAGTCTTTATCCCACTAACTGGGGTCTTTGTGCTGAGTAGCTGAGGCTACTACTTTCCTCTCTGTGGGTTGAATTCCTAATGTTCCCCAGAATGATCTCTTTAAACCAGGAACAAATATTTTGAAGGGGGGAAGGCTTGGCAATTGGGGTTAAGTGACTGGCTCAGTCACACAGCCTGTGTGTCAAATGACTGAGGCCACATTGGAACTCAGGTCCTCCTGACTCCAGGGCCAGTGCTTTATTTACTGCATCACCTAGCTGCCCCAGGAACAAAGTATTTTTAAAAATACTACTTTGTAGCACAGTTTGAGATTTGGCACTGCTAAACCTCTTTTGTGCCCTTTGCTACCTGAGATTCTTGACCTTTCTTTCTCCATCAGAATGTTGTAACATCCGGGGCAGCTAGGTGGCGCAGTGAGTAAAGCGTCAGCCCTGGAGTCAGAAGGACCTGAGTTCGGATCTGGCCTCAGACACTTAACATACACACAAAGAAAAACCTAGGCGAGTGACCTTGGGCAAGTTACTTAACCCCAATTGCCCTCCAAAAAGCCAAAAAAAAAAAAAAAAGAATGTTGTAATATCCTCTCATTTTATAAAATAACCATGTGGTAGTTTGAATGATATGGCACTAAAAAGGAAAATTAATTAAAACACTGGTACCATTTTGATAAGAAAGTCTCATCCTATCCATGACCAAATAATTGTTTTCCAATTATTTAGGTTTTTAGGTTTTCCAATTATTTAGGTTTTCTAGAGTTTTTACTAGAAGTATTTGTTTATTAAAAGAAATCCTGCATCTATTCATAATATTATTTCCACTTCTTATTAATACGAATGCTTTCTTTCTATTAAACTAATATAGCAATCATGGAATGAATCCATCCTGCTCATAAAATTAAGCCTTATACTACCCTCAGGCCATTCTTGCTAAGATTTTATTTAAAAATTTTGCATTCATGTTCATTAGGGGTATTATGTTCAAATTTGTTTTTTTTTTTGGAGGGAAGTTGAGGTTAAGTGACTTGCCCAAGGTCACACAGCTAGGTTTTGTGTTAAGTGTCTGAGCCTGGATTTGAACTTAGGTCCTCCTGACTCTTGGGCTGGTGCTCTTTTCACTGCGCCCCCCCAAAGTTGTTTTTCTATTGAATTCTCTTATGTGTATAGTCCATATTTATGTCAGAGGAGTTTTGTAAGATACTTTCTTTTGCTATTTCTGCAAATAACTTCTGTAATTTTGGAACTAATTAATTCTGAATCTGAGGCCATCCCTGGGCATGTGTTCGACAAGAGCCTAATCATGCCATTGAGAAGCAATGAAGGAATTACTCAAGTTTAGTCCACATTGATTGATTTGATAAACTGGAGTCTCAGGACACCTTACCTGGAGCCTAGTCTAGAGTAAGGGCTCAATCAATGCTTTGAACTGAATTGAACGTATTGGAATCTTGCTGCAATCATTTCTTTTATAACAGATATCCTCACCAAACACAATAAAGTCTAACTTTCATCCACTGACACCCTAATTCCAAGTATTGCTGAGCACACCAAACCTCGATGGTAGCTAAAGCTTGTGAAATGTCCCTGGAACTGTTGCGACTAGAATTCACTTTGAAGTCATGCAGCACTGAATCACTGAATGGGTGCTGCCTCAGACAATCTGAGACCTGGGAATGACCTTAGCTTAAAAAGACCAAGGGCTCCCACTGCCTCCCCTGGCTATCTGCAATCATTTACAAGTCAAGACATCACCTTCCTGACATCACTGACCCTCTTGAGAATAAAGGACAAACAGAGGTGCCCTCTCCTGGTCAGAGGGAGGAGGGACAGGAGTCTTTCTTCATGTTCCTCATCCTTTGTCCAAGTTCCAGCAAAAAGGACTGTTAGGGCTAGAAGAGGGACCTGAGAAATCACCTAAGATGGTGTGAAGGGCCAGGTGTTCATTGTCACAGGGGACATGAGCTAAACAGCTTTGGTGAGCAGAGAGTAGAGCCAGAGCTCACATCTATACAGAAATGCCTAATTTGGAGACCACTGTCTGTTGGCTCTTTTAAGCCTCAGGACAACAGGTGAGAGCTCCTATTAGCCCCATTTATGGTGCAGGAAATAGAGACTCAGAAAGGTTATTGGTTTATAAAGATTCAGCAGCAAGGAGGAGTCAAACCCAAGTCCTCAGAACTCCAAGCACATTATTTAATTAGTGCCTCAGCACAGAAATATTAAACCTGACTCTGGAAAGGTATATTGCTCTGCTACACATAGTCTACAGACGTGGGCACACGTGGCTCATGATTGTTGGATTAATGTCTGTTGAGGCATGACATCATTCTTCCTCTTGGTGTTTGCCCTGGTGGCACAGGCACAAAAGGCTTTACCTTCTCTCTAGGCCTGGGTATGAACTGTCCCCCATCCCTTCTTCCCTTTCACCTCCTAACTCCCACATTTTAGGACCTGAACTTTCTTTAAAAGGCAGCTCAAGCAGAGATTTATCTGGACCACTGTCTCAGTCCCCCTTAGCAGTAAAATCCTTCATCCTGAGACTAAGAGGGATCATTTAGAATCCAAGAGCTTTGTGATGCTGATCATTTCAAACTAATTGTCCATCCAGGGATATCTGTGAGGATGGAGAGCAGGGATGTTGAGGGTCCACATACTAAGAGGGCTATTAGACAGGTGACTTTCAGCCATCTCTGAGTAAACTGTGGAATGTATGCATGGTCTGGACCATTGTCTCAGTCCCCCTTAGCATCCCTTAGGGATGTTGAGGGTCCACATAGTAAGAGGGCTGTTGGACAGGTGACCTTTAGCCATCCCTGAGTAAACTGTGGAATTTCTGCATGATCTGGAGTAAACTGGGTGAACAATTATTCCTGCCACCAGGACACAGAAGCCTGTTGGGGTTTATCCTTCTCCACTCTCAGCTCTGGCCACAAGTGGAGTCTCATGAGAACCTGGCCCTTCAATAGAAGAATTAAACTCTTCCTGCAGTATCTGGTCCTTCACACACTCACACCGAGGGAAACCCCTTTAAAACTTAGCTTGGACTCTTTTCTTGGGTCTTCCCAATAGATAACATGGGAAGCTACTCAGGGTACCGAGCACAGTTCTTCTACATCAGTGACCGGATTCCTGGACCTGTATGTGCTCTAAGGCGAATTTGAAGATCTTCCCTGCCCCTTAATAGACCCTGGCAGAGTTTGGCGCTCCCCTGCTGGGAAGAAAAACTCTGCCCCCTGATAGGCTGAATGTAGTCCCATGGAGCCTGTGGTCTGAGAAGTTTACTGAGGAGAAGCAGAGCCACAAGCAGCTGGTAGTGAGCTAGGGAGACAGCTGGGGACAGAGGAGCTCAGGCAAGGAGAGAGAGAGTTTTGTGGGTAAATATTGATCTTGTGTAGGTTTGTGGGAAAGCTAAAGGATGGCATGGCTCTCAGAGTTATTATGGCTTCTGAATATATTTGGTACTATGATGGAATCAGCTTGCTGGTTTTGGGATTTGGTTTTCTGGTGTCTAAATAAGTAATTCAGTGCTATCCACAGTCTGGAGAGTCTGGCATATTTGGGAATAAAAAGTCATAGAATACTTATAATCACAGTCTTTATCTTTATCATGAGCACCATAATTTGGCATTGGAGGTACAGGTGCTTAAAAGGAAAAATGCCTGTGTTCATTGATAAGAGTCTTGAACAAGGAATAGCTGTAATCCATACACTATCAAACACTCCCAAGGTGGTGGGAATTAAACATCAGGATGTGAAACAATGCACAGGAAAAGGGATTGGACAGGTAGGTGGGCTGGCCCTCCCACTGCTTAGTTCTTGTCTCCAAATGCAGGCATTACTAAACTCTCCTGCTACCAATCATCACTAGCTGAGGAAATCACTGTCCCTGAGTTTCTCCAATTCCAAGCCTGCCTCCAAGGTTGAGAAATCTATTGCAAGATCCCACTTCAGTTATCTATACCAGAAAAGAGAAAACAAAAGCATGCTCAGACCCACATAGGCAAGCTGTGTGTTTCACCTCCTGCCAGGGTGGGAAAAAGGACTCAACTTCCCCTCCTCCCCCACAAGGAGGGCTGCAATAGGAACTTGTTGGGCAGGTGGTGCACAGAGAGTGAGTCTGGGGAATAGGTATTTCACTTACAAATTACAGCATCTCTTCATCTCAATTTTACAGCTGAGTCAACTAAAAATTAAGGACCTTATTGAGTCCCCAAGAACACAGAACTAGTACATGACTGAGATACGAAATCGCTGGATTGAATTTGAGTAACTTCATGCAGAGTTCATTCTTGCTACCAAAACCTATCTGTCCAAATATCTATAATCTCCCAGAAATCCCAAGTGGCCACGGATCACATGACACAGTAGTCTCAAAAGAGACAAATTATACCTTACCCAAAACAATGGAGGGAAACAGAGGGAGTTTAACATTAACCAACATCAGTAATCAATGGATGAGTCTCCATTGAACTTCCAAAGTCATCTTTCCAAAATATCCTACACTGTCTAGTGTCTACTCTAATGTATTGCAACGTCATTCCCCTTTTTTTCAGAGTGCTCTGCCAAAATCCTACACTGGAAGTCAAGTGGGAGCCAGTGATGATCATTCTAAATTGTGATGGTCCCATGCTCTGAGGAGATCAAATGGAGTTCTCTAAACAATGATAGAAAAAGGAATGCACCTTTATTGTAAGCCTATAGGCAACTCTCCAGAGAGGAGAATTGCTGGATGAACACTAAAGCATAAGCTGTCCATCTATATCTATGCACTGGTCAACTGAGCATATGGCTAAGAGAAGAAGTTGTGAGCCAATGTCTTATTCAACTGGGGAACAGCATCCAGTTGAATGGCTTCTTTCCCTAAAATCTTTCCTCTTGATCCCCTTCATAAGGTTCAATCATTGGGACAACTAGTAGGAGGATGGAGATGGGAAGATTTGTCAGTGGAACTAGTTTTCTGAATGTCATGCCTGACTTCTTGATGATCTGAGGATTGAATGTAAGACACAACACATTCCCCTTCTTTTTATTTACAAAGTCAGTGAAATGAATTTCCATGAAGAATCACATACAGATACAAAGAATGCATTTCCCCTGACTGTGAGTGTTGTGACTGCATCTGAGATGTCAATCCCAGTGAACATAGAGGATGCTCATACTCACCCATCTTCTCTCAAGCACATTTCTGGGTAAGGAAGCTCCTTTGTTCTGTAAAATGGCACCAAACTTAGGGGTGTCTAAATCTAGATGACTGGGGGCAGGACGAGGTAATGGATGGTCAACTGATGAAAAAGAGTTTGGCTGCCGGAGCCCCAGTCCTCTGCCCCCATTTCAGTCTATTGTTGGGATGTTACAACTAGGGTTCAGATTCCTTCTTCCTAATTCTTCCTTCTTCCTTCACTCTTCCTTATTCTTTCCCCCATATTAAGTTATTGAGAAAAGACCATTTTATTGTATCAATAGATAGCAGGGCAGTTACACCTAGGCCTCTGAAAGTCTCTATTGGAATACTGGGCCAAGCCCAGAGGGTCTCTGGTCTTTTAACTTGAGCAGAGATCTGACTATAGAATTCCCCATTTGCCCAGGGGAAGAGGATAAAATACAAACCACTCTGTTATTTAAAGTCTTTGCCATTAAGCTCACCATGCCTTTTCAGATTTATTTCATGATACACTGCTTTATTTCTTCTACAATTCAAACTAAAAAGCTGTTATGCTCTCCATCACAAATGATATTTCACTCCTGTCTCCACACTTTTGTCCAGGCTGTGCCCCATTCCTGAAATACACTGTATACACCCCTCACTCTGAGAATCCCTAAGATTCTTTAAAGCTGAGCTCAAGTGCCTCCTCTAAGAGCAAGTGTGATTTCCTGGCTGCCCATGTCTCAGTTTCCACATCAACTGGAATTACTTTCTATAGGCTTTACTGTGTCTTCATTTCATGTAAGAAAACACTTCCACATGAGAAATCCTGTAAAGAAATTCACTGTAAGCACATACAAACTGCCCTCTCCTGGGATTGAATACATAAGAGTGAAGGAACATAGTGAAGATAGGGACACAAGACCCAACTGATATGAATCCAGGAATTGAGCTAATCCCTTCTACTTTTCAGTGGCAAAGGTTAACTAGAAGGCCTTTGAGTAGTAGTGAAAATATATGTGTGCTTTTGGTCCTAAAGGTAATAGACAGGGCCTTTGGCCTTCATACCAGTAAGAGATCCCTTGGGTCACAGAATAGAACCAGGGACACCCAGCAGAGATGGCCAGTTCTTAGGAATTTCCCCTATGCCTGCTAAGAGGTACCCTCCAACTTACCCAGGTGCATATATTAACCTGAGTCAACCAATGAGGCCATGTTCCTCCAGATGCAGGAAATGATGAGTCTAATTGGAGGGTGACTGGCTGAGTTGGGGCATTCACCCTGGCTCTTGGCCAGGCCCAGGTCATAAGGAAGCCAGTCCTGTGAGACCAGTGTGGCCAGGGCTGGAGAGGAGGGAATCTAGTCTACATCAGGGTAGCCAGGGGCCACAGAGGATAGAGGGCTGGAAGCCAAAAGACTCATATTTCTGATCTCAAATCTGACCTTAGTCGCTTACTATCTAGGACACCCTGGACAAACCATTTGAGACTGTTTGCCTCACCTTCTTCATCTGTTAAATGAGCTGGAGAAGGAAATGACAAAACCCTCCAGGGTCTTGGCCAAGAAAACCCCAAGTGGGGTCACAAAGGGTCAGACACAACTGAACATTGGAAACACATTTTTCTCCTTTGCCACAGAGAACTAGAGCAAAGCCTCCTCAGCAGGAACTTGGGCTCCCACAAGAGAAACACTGTATGTCCAGGCAAAGAGATTGCCTGGACCTGAAGGATCAGCATCTCCTCTGTCTGGATTTTCCCCTTGTTTCCCAGGGGGCTGAGCTACCTCCACTCTGCCTGGGCTGTGCAGGCAGGGTTTGTGATTGACAAGGCTGTGCTAGAAAGAGGGGACCTGAGAGACCAGAAAGGGGAATCCCTGGGAGATGGGAGGCTGCCCAGAGAGCAGGGGCTGCTCTGCCCTGGGGACCAGAGAGGAAGCAGCTGCTGCTCTCAGCTGAATCCCCTGAACAGCCTGGGCAGGTTTTTGTTCAGGGCTGTAGCACTGTGGGAGAGGGGAGGTCCTAGACTGCTGACAGTAATAATCTCCAGCATCCTCAGGCTCCAGGCTGCTGATGGTGAGAGTGAAATCTGTCCCAGACCCACTGCCCCTGAACCGGGCAGGCACTCCAGATGCCAGGCTGGTAGCACCATAGATGAGGAGCCTGGGGGCTTGGCCTGGTTTCTGCTGGTACCAATTTAAGTAGCTTGTACCATAATATGTTACACTCTCACTGGCCTTGCAGCTGATGGTGACTGTCTCTCCTGGAGAGCTGGACAAGGAAGCTGGAGACTGGGTCAGCACAATGGCTCCTTGGGAATCTTGAAAACCAACAAAATGAGAGGAAGACAGAAATGGGTGAATGTCCAATTTAAGGAGTATGAATGAGACAATTTTGTAGAGACCATGGAAATCTCAAGTGACTGATAACTAGTTGTGTTTTCTGTCAACATGAGATAAAAACCACCTTTCACTCAGCCCTCACAATGTTGCTAATGTGGGGTCTGGTGATCCTTGTCAGTCCCCATCTGCCTGTGTTGTGCCTAAACTTCCTCACCCACTGGATTGAGGGATCTTCATCAGGTTTCTAATCCCTGAAAACCTGTGATCTTCTAGACCCTGCCCTGCTCTGCTGTGTCTTACCCTGAGCCCAGAGCACCATTAGCCAGAGGAGTTGCCATGGGGACACCATCCTGGCCTTCAGACACCTGCACAGAGATCACTCAGAGCTCTGGGAGGGCAGCAAGGAAGGAGGAAGCTTTTATATCCTGAGCAGGGCTCCCTGCAGGGCCCTTGGGTCTCCATATGCAAAAGAGCCCCAGGTCTGGCAAGAGTCCCTCCTCAGGGACCCTGTGAGCCACGGTGAGTCACACTGGCTGAGGCAGCCTGTGGGGGAGGAGCCTCACTGTTTTCTGCCCCCAAATGTGTGACCTCAAGAGCAAAGGCAAGATCATGGTTAGTGACTGATGTAGGAATGACTGCAACTGGTGGTGGATGAATGGAGGGAGGCTTCTCTCTGTGCCCCAGGACTTGATTCCTCAGAACCAGGAGAGGGCTCTAAGCCCTGGGAGCTGGCACAGAAGGCAGGAGCTTACAGCTTGCAGTATAGGGGGGACCTCCCCTGACTCTGCTCATGGACTTGCCTCACTGCCTCCCTCTGCTGGATAAGCAGAGAATTCAAGGAGGAAACAAGGAGGGTCTGGCTCATGGACAGGTCCCAGCCAGCGCCTCTGGGAAAAGCCTGGTAGAGCCTCATTCCTATGAGAATGGGGTGTTTCAGTCACTAGATGTCATTACCGCAGTTGTTCTGAGGATTGGGGAAGTAAAGGTTCTATCTGCCCTTGGCCCCATTTTCCCCTTCCAGGCATGGCATAAAGATGAGGACTAATCCTCTGGTCCATCCCTTATCTTGCCTGTAACTGTTTGTAGAAATGTGCATTTGGACACATCTCTGCTCAGTGTGAGACCATGAAGGTGAGGGTCACTAGCTCAGAAACACAGACAAGGAGACTGAAGAGAGTCCTTGTACATCACTACTCCCCCATGAGTACTGTCTCCCCACAATAGAATGGAAATTCCTTGAGACCATGAACTGTCTTTGCATCAGTATTTCTATTTCTAACACTTAGCACACTGTTTGGCACACAGTAAAGACTTATAAAGGCAGCTAGGTGGTGCAGTGGATAGACCACTGGGCCTGGAATCAGGAAGAGTTGAGTTCAAATTCAACCTCAGATACTTGCTGTGTGACCCTGGGCAAGTCAAGTTACCCTGCTTCCCTCAGTTTCTTCACGTGGAAAATTAGCTTCAAAAGAACAACTCCAGTATTTTTGCCAGGAACAATCACAGTTTAATTGACCTGCCCAGTGTCACTAGGCTAGCATGAGAGGCTGAATTTGATCTTGGGTCTTCCTAACTCTTGAGTCCAGTACACTCTGCACTGTGCATTCAAATTGCCAGATATGAAAACTACTTTCAATGGGCTTTTGGGTGAGATGATTCCTTATGCAAATAATGACTTAGGCCCCAGGATTTAGCTTAACTTCTGAGCACTTCACTTGTCTTCTATCCAGATGGGATAACAGAAGAAAATTAGAGTTGGAAAACTGAGAAAACTCAAGAGTTATTGGTAAGTATCTAGTCAGACAGTCAACTGACATTTCTTAAGGACTCACTATATGTCTTTGGAGCCCAGCTCACTTTCCATCCCACTGGGGAGGCTCTGCTCCTCCTCCCATATCTGTCTTCTTTGTCTTTGGAATTACTTTGCAGACAGCAGTTGCCTTATCTCCAACTGATTGTTAAATTCCATCAGTGCAGGAACTGTTCAGCTATGGCTTTTTGATTCATAGCTTTTTGCACAGAAGAGGCAATTAAAGTGGTGTGTTTTCTTAATTGATGTGTTCCTTAACTTATAACTACAACTCCTGATAGGATGGGGACCCTGCTATTGGTGAATAGTCAACTAGGAAACACTAGAGGCCTGGGCCATGAGCTAAGAGGAGTCAGGGGAGATAGTTCTACTTAAGGAGGGTTAGAAGGACTCTGATCCTGGAAAGCCAAGGGTTCAAGGAGCTTCCATGATATCATGTGACCAGAGCCAGATCAAATCCTGACTTCAAGTCCTCCAGTGGAGGAGGACTGAGTGTGGCCAGGACACTGGAGAATGGACCTGAATGTTTGTTTATTGTGCTTACTCAGCCTTCTCTCAAGCTTCATTTATTCTCCCTCACTTAGGCTGGATACTTGGTCTGAAGGTTTTGTTCAGAGATTCTCCACCTAGATTTACTCTGTGTCCACATATCTGAAATATAACTTTAAAAAAAAAGAAGCATATCTACAGCTTGCTTTAGGGGAAGTCTTCCAAAGCAGCTGAAACTGAAGTGAGTTCTCAGTATATTGGGGGTCCATGACCAGATGTAAAAGTGATTGGGATTTAAAATGGGCTTGGAGGCTCCACCATCATGGATTTGAATTCCTCATAGGCTGTGATACTTTGGAGGCTCTTTCAGGTCTCAGGCTGGGAGACTGAGGCCATACCTGGGCAGGGTGCCCCCCTGAGCCTGATCACGCCATTGACAAGCAATAAAGGAATTAGTCAACTTTAGTCCAGTTTGATTGATTTAATAAACTAGAGTCCCAGGACATCTTACCTAGAGACTAGTCTAGAGTAAGGGCTCAATCAATGCTTTTGAACTGAATTGAAAGGATTGGAATCTTGCTGCAATCATTTCTTTTATAACAGATATCCTCACCAAACACAGTAAAGTCTAACTTTCATCCACTGACACCCTAATTCCAAGTATTGCTGAGCACACCAAACCTCGATGGTAGCTAAAGCTTGTGAAATGTCCCTGGAACTGTTGCGACTAGAATTCACTTTGAAGTCATGCAGCACTGAATCACTGAATGGGTGCTGCCTCAGACAATCTGAGACCTGGGAATGACCTTAGCTTAAAAAGACCAAGAGCTCCCACTGCCTCCCCTGGCTATGTACATTCATTTCCAAGTCAAGACATCCCCTTCCTGACATCACTAACCCTCTGGAGAATAAAGGTCAAACAGAAGTGCCTTCTCCTGGTCAGAGGGAGGAGGGACAGGAGTCTTTCTTCATGTTCCTCATCCTTTGTCCAAGTTCCAGCAAAAAGGACTGTTAGGGCTAGAAGAGGGACCTGAGAAATCACCTAAGATGGTGTGAAGGGCCAGGTGTTCATTGTCACAGGGGACATGAGCTAAACAGCTTTGGTGAGCAGAGAGTAGAGCCAGAGCTCACATCTATACAGAAATGCCTAATTTGGAGACCACTGTCTGTTGGCTCTTTTAAGCCTCAGGACAACAGGTGAGAGCTCCTATTAGCCCCATTTATGGTGCAGGAAATAGAGACTCAGAAAGGTTATTGGTTTATAAAGATTCAGCAGCAAGGAGGAGTCAAACCCAAGTCCTCAGAACTCCAAGCACATTATTTAATTAGTGCCTCAGCACAGAAATATTAAACCTGACTCTGGAAAGGTATATTGCTCTGCTACACATAGTCTACAGACGTGGGCACACGTGGCTCATGATTGTTGGATTAATGTCTGTTGAGGCATGACATCATTCTTCCTCTTGGTGTTTGCCCTGGTGGCACAGGCACAAAAGGCTTTACCTTCTCTCTAGGCCTGGGTATGAACTGTCTCCCATCCCTTCTTCCCTTTCACCTCCTAACTCCCACATTTTAGGACCTGAACTTTCTTTAAAAGGCAGCTCAAGCAGAGATTTATCTGGACCACTGTCTCAGTCCCCCTTAGCAGTAAAATCCTTCATCCTGAGACTAAGAGGGATCATTTAGAATCCAAGAGCTTTGTGATGCTGATCATTTCAAACTAATTGTCCATCCAGGGATATCTGTGAGGATGGAGAGCAGGGATGTTGAGGGTCCACATAGTAAGAGGGCTGTTAGACAGGTGACTTTCAGCTATCCCTGAGTAAACTGTGGAATGTGTGCATGATCTGGAGTAAACTGGGTGAACAATGATTCCTGCCACCAGGACTCAGAAGCCTGTTGGGGTTTATCCTTCTCCACTCTCAGCTCTGGCCACAAGTGGAGTCTCATGAGAACCTGGCCCTTAAGCAAGAATGTTGCTTACTTCATGAGAGAGGTAATGGACCAGAGAGAAGGTTGAGACATGAATTTTGGGGTGTACCGGGCTAGCGCTTATACATACCTTTCCGGTTGCCTCCATGACCTTTTGGTACCTCTCTGGTTGCCCCCCTATTGACCCTTCAGACGTCTCTGGATCAGACAAAGGAGACAGATACCAAGGTGGAGCGTATTGCCCGTCTTTATTCACCTCCTCCTCATTCACATCCTCTCCATTCACCTGGCCTCCCCCTGCTCTCCCTCCTTCCCTGATACTTATCTCCTTTCCTGACTCTGCCCCCTCAGGTACCTCAGCAACAGGCTCCTCATGGGAGAGGAGTGTTCTCCTGTTACTGGTGTGTGCTTGATACCCTGTGATCCTTGAACCTGTATAACAGGACGTGGTTCGTGGGGCAGAACATAGGCCTCAGGCGACTCTTGGACCCAGCCTGAGCTGCACTATGATTTGCCTGAGTTCTCTGTGAGTTCTCAGAACTCAGGTAAAGTCTTAAAGGGCCCCTACACTTCTGTTTTTTCCTGAATAGTTTTATTCTATTCAAATGCTATCCTATTATAGAAGAGTAAGGGTTCATTCATCCCTCCAGGTAAATTCATCCTCAGTCAAATCATTTATATATGTTACCTTTCAAGCATGCTTTTTGTGTTTTTTTGCTTTTTGGAAAGCAGAGGGCAGGGCAATTGGGGTTAAGTGACTTGCCCAAGGTTACTAGTATGTCTACTAAGTATTAAGTATCTGAGGCTGGATTTAAACTCAGGTCCTCGGGATTCCAGGGCCAGTGGTCTATACACTGGATCAGCTAGCTGCCCTGAGGCATACTTTCAAATAAGATACATTGATTCTTGGCATTAGCATTAAAACCTTTCAGTAACTAAGAACCTTGGGAAGCAGTTTAAAAAGGTGGGTTAATCAGCTCTTTATTCTTCCTTTCTGAGAGCAGACAATTTATGGGAAATGAACCTCTTTGATGTAGTGAATATTGGAAGACCTTCAAGAGTAAGGAGTTAGCTTGTGAACCTAGCTGTGCATCAGAGAATTCATACTGGTTGAAGTAGTAAGCCTTGACATTTCACTGGCTTACGAGGGGCCCATCTTTGTATCGTGAATTCTTGTAAACCCAAGAATCCTTCATTCTTCTAGGTTATCGGACAACTTTAACCCAGTGTGCCCCAGCCCACTCTTATCTCATCCAGCTAAAGTAGTAAGCCTTGTAAACCCAAGAATCCTCCCTTCCGTCATTGAACAACCTGCGTTATCTAAGAGTGCCCCCCGCCCCATATCCTGCCCGACCAGCCTGCCCCTGATATGATGGTAGCTTTTGGACTATTTAAACTGTGTGTCTACTGGGGTTCAGTGCAGCTCCTGGGACTTTTCCTAGGACTGCCGCTGGCCAGCTAATAAACGCTTCCTGAATTCGATTATTGATGGTCTTGGCCTGGTGATTCTGTCCGAGAGTGTCCATTTCACTTGGAGATCCACCGATGACATGTTAGTCCTCAGTGACACTCTGGAGGGCCGTCCCTGTGACGATCGGACCGAGGTCCTGAGTTGACTAGTCACTTGTTAGCCTCGCCATGACCAGGGTTTCGGCTTCACCCAGAGGTGCCGATAGAGGGTGGGGGAGGCCACCGATTTGCTTATATCGGCCCCCCTCTCTGATGGTGCCTTTTGATGAACGTCGAACCCGCCAAATTCTCTCTGAAGCGTTCTGTATCTGTTCTGGTGAGTACTCTTCTGGTGTGTGACTGTATGGGGCCTGACGAGGCACAACCCATCTTCACTGCTCCGCCCCGGGACACCGGGGGTGGGAGCCTGTTCATTTCTTTTCTTTCACTCTCAGTTCTTCCTGAAATGCTCCCTGGGGAACTTTGCTTCTGCCTTGTCACTGTCTGTTTTGCTCTGTGTATATTGTGTTCTACTTTTTGTCAGTCCACTGTCTTCTACCTGCGGGGCTTAACCACTTTCACTGCAAGAGTCTCTCATTTAGTTAAGAATGGGGCAATCAACATCTAGCTCCCAGACCCCCGCTCCAACAAGTGTTAAAAGATTTTGCTAACATCAAACCTCCCCTATATCCTGTTTTATCTCCCTCCCCAGAGGAGATGGGGGTTCCGGGGGACCCCCTATCCCCCTCTGCTCCTCCACCTCCCTACCTGGTCCAGCTGGACTCTACCTCTGATCTCACTGGTCCCTCACATACTCATGGGGGCACCCCCTATGGCCCTGGTTCATTATCTAGGGACCAGATATTTCCCCCTGAGAGAAACCCCGGTGGTCAACAACCCCGGACAAGCTCCCTTCACCGATGCTGAAGGTAGGCTGGAGAAGGAGAGAAAGAGAGGCAGGCAGACGAGAATTTTACTATTTCCTGCCTCACCTAAAAGGAAAAATTTGTGTATTAGAATAAAACTGTTAGTCAATTAAATTCATATGAGAAGTAAAGAGTGTCACTCCTAATTTGATGCTAAAGGTAAGTCAGAATTCATTGTACTATTTGGTATTTAGGCAAATTGGGATATTTTCTAAGATTTGACAAGAAAAAGTGAATTTTCTTTTGGGTTCTCTAGTAGTGAGAAAGGGGGAAGGCGCCCCCCCAATATCACCTGCTGGAGAGGTCAAAGCTATCACTTTTAAAGAAGTTTTTGCAAGGAGTGGACACATACATAAAGTTTATTGGAGTAAAAGTTAAATCGGCTGAAAACATTTTATAAAAATTTATTAAAGTTTCTCATTCTAAAAAAAAAAATAGAGAGTGCTAAAGAATATAGGGAATTTGAGTTAAGCTCCCCCACTTGAAAAAGAAGGGGGAGCTGCAGCTATATTGAGGGGCCTGGCAACACTCCAGGGTACCCCAAAGCCCACACCTCCAGGCATGAGGATGACCCTCTCTCCTTTCAAACTCCTGGGTCCTCAACCAGGCTCTGCAGTTGTGGGGAGAGAAGAAAAGCCTCTGTACTTGGTAAGCCCAATTTTTCTATCAGTAATTTTTGTATGTGATGAATTGGAAATGCAATTAATGTCATAATGTCATTGTGTTATTATGGTATCTCTAAATTGTAAAATCCTCTTATACTGTAAGTTTGAGTGACCATTGTGAGCCAGAAATGTTGTTAGATAAAGCAGTTTTCAATCTGAAAATTGTTGAAACTAAAAGATGGACAAAAAGTTGTGTAAAATCAGTTGTGTTACTTTATCAGTTCTGCTAATCCTGTCTTATGTTTATTTCATGTGAATTAGATTTTTTATGTTATAAGATTTGAAAATTTAAAGCTGTTATATTTGGGATACAAACAGGTAGTAGTAATAATTGCTGATATTTACTGTGATAGCTGATTGTGCATTTAACTTTGGCTATTCTGGAAATATGCAGTGACTTAAAGTTATAGTTTCCACCTTACTAATGATGAAATGAATAATTGTACACAGTGAATTGTAAAGGCATTTCGTAGAATTCTTATTGAGCAAATGAGAAACTTGAAAAAAAAAGGAAAGAAAAATATAGGCATGTGGTTGTTAAGCTTGCTTCATCTAAGGATGTATTTATGTTAATTTGAAGGTTTATGAATCACTACATTGACCATCTATGAGAATGTAATTGATTTCTAGTGATAAGTTGATTGGGTGTGTGGCAACAAGAAAATTTTAGTTCTGTGTAACTTCAAAAAAAAAAAAAACCCAACAACTTGATTTTTAAGGTCACCAGATTGGTAATTCATTTGTTTTTATTTCAAAGTTCAAATTTAAGAACATGATAATTGTTCATGGTATTGTTACTGGTAAAAAGTTGTATTATCTATGCTGTATAAGAAGCAGTTTTTCTTAAAGTCTTTTCTTAAAGTATTGTAATTTGGGAAATCATAAGCTTCCAAGTCTGTCTTTGTTTAAAAGGAAGTTTCAGTTAAGACTGTTTAAACTTGTAAGATTTTGTAACCAAGCTATTGATTATCGCAGAAACCAAGTATTTACAAAAGTATACTTGTAAAAGGTAATTATTGGTAATTGTGTGAAGAAAAGACCTGTGAGACCTCCTTGTTTTTTGTTAATTACTGGGAGAAAGAATTTATGACCAGAGAATTTAGGGATTGTATAGTAGTTAATGATATCAGGATAAACTGTTTTTGAAAAAGGGAAATATTCTTATGAAGAAATGATTATAAGATCTTTGGTATGAGATGATGGGGAAACAATCTTATTAATCCTGGGAGAGGAAGCAGGGAGAGAAGGACAGCAGGTAGAGAAATCTGCCCATTAGTGAATTAAATATTATCGGTAGTTAATTGCTTATAATCAGAATGATTTGATGAAACTGTGGGAATTTGTTTTAATACTAAAATCTAAAATTGTTAATTGATTACTGTATGTGGAAAGGAGGAGACTGGATGAAAACTTTATTCTGACTAGTTCTGCCCATTCAGAACAGTCCTCCTGCATGTATGAGAATTTGCTAAGCAGGGGCATCATTATTAGCCCTTCCCCCGGTCTCTCCTCCTTAGAATTCATATAAATTTCCTTATGTTGTAAAACTGCCAAATCCCCTAGAAACTATCTCTATTAGGCAAGGTCATTCAGCCTGGGAAAGGAACTTGTTTAAGTGTAGTTTTAAATGAACCTAACTTGCTAAGAAGTTGCAAAGATTAGAAGGATTTCTATCAGTTGGCTTTTAGATTTCAGAAGGAAAGATAGTAAATGGAATTCTTTACATTTGTGAGACCTGATGAATCTTCATTGCTTAGTTCAGCTCCATGAAAATAAAAATAACTAACTAGCTCTGAGCTGTGATCGGTGAGGCTTGTTGTTTAAGGTAAAAAGCACTTGGGACCATAACTAAATTTTATTTTGAGTTTGAATTTGGGTATAGTTGTCTGCATTAAATCAGTATCTCGGAGAAAATGCCACAAGCTACTCAGAGGGAATGTGATCCTATACTGCTGATAGGTGGAAGTCTACATTCGGTAAAGGCTGAAGGGACAATCTTAGCCTCTGTCTGGGATGGGATCCCTCCTGGCTCAGTTTACCCATGGGATTCCTTTGAAAAGGAATGTTTCCCACCTATTCCTGAGTCTAGCTATAAGATGGAACAGATACTGCATGGTTGGATATCTGTGACTTTACCTGAATTTAAACAGAGTCAAGGATGTTTTATCCTGTCATATTTGGAACGTCACATGTCCCTGCTTTTTTCCTTCTATAGCAAGTTGCCATGATCAGAGCACGTAGTAACAGAGATGAGTTCTTTCGTGTAAGCTTACTGGAAAATCTAATATTATTTTTTATTTGGAATTGGAACATGTGCAGAAAGTATGCAAATTGCTTAAGATCATTTTGAAAGTTTTCAACTAACTTTCTTCATAAAAGTTTAGTGATCAATTATAAATCTTGAAACTGTTTTAAAAGAAGGGAAAATACTTTCAGAAGAAATTTTCAAATCTCTAGTGTAATTTTAAGAGGCCTATTAAAATTTTCCTTTGCAAGATAAATTTGTTGCTAAACTAATGTAATGAGTTGTAAATCAGAAGGGATCTTGCTGTTTTGATCTGAATATGTAGTTATTCCATTATCTAAGCAAAAGTTAACATCTGTAACTGAATGTACATGTAAAAGATTCAATTTCTGAATTATCTCTTTCTTCCTGAGTGAATCTGTATTCACTGTATACTGTATATATAATCTGTGTACCCAGCTTCCTATGAAACATAGATCTACCCAAATGATTTTGGGTCCCAACTGTTTAAGGGGGAAATGATCGGGTCCTTGGATTCTCAGCTTTGACTTCCTTGAGCAGCCGGCATCTGAAATTTTCTCAGAGCTCAGAACTCAAGGCTGAGAAAGTCCAGACCATTCCCTAACACATGGAAGATTACCACCTATTCTTCCTCTAATCCGGGAAGACCTAAAAGCTGAAATCACTAACTCTTCCCTTATCAAGTTCCTTCCCGGTCTGCAGGAGATTAAAAAAAAAAACCTTCCCTCAGCTCTCCTGATCCTGATCCCGAGTTCTGCCTCAGCTTACCTGTTTCAACCTGGGGATTCTGTGCTGGTAAAAAATTCATGGTCTGGAGCAGAGGTGGAAGGGACCACACATCATGATCCCCACTACACCTACTAGTGTCAAAGTGGATTCTATTCCCACATGACAACATTACACCAGAGTGAAGCCTGCTGTCACCTCAGAATGGAAAACAGAAGTCCACGAGCACCCCCTAAAGCTAAGACTATCCGATCCTCTCCCTGATTCCCCTTTTACCTCCTTGCGTGGCCCCCCACAATCCCCATCATTCCCCAGCTCCACTCTACCCTTCCCTCTTTGATTTGTCACTTTGCCCTTCCTGAATGTCAGACACAAATCCACTCACCCTTTCCTTGATTTGTAAAACAGGCAGCCCAACCTTCCCTTAACTGATTTGTAAAACAGAGAACTCCACCTTGCTTAATCTGTAAACAGGCAGAACCCCCACCCCTTGCTTACCCTTGATTAATCTGTGGGTGGGAAGTGTACACTGACCAATCATTGGAGTTTCAGCCTACATCACTGTAATTTCATCTTAAGTAACCTAGTTAGGAACCTCCTTTGTTAAAGGCAGTACAGTTATGTTGGTAAAAGAATAAAAATTTAGGAGGTATCTTGTCTATGTAGTATGTAGAAATAGGAAGGAAAGTGAAAAAGTCTGAGTAATGGGTTATACTAGCCCATCCTCACTCCACTTCTGGTCAATTTTCTCTTACTTCTTTTTGGCCCTTGTTTGTTTAATCTCCTGGTTAGATTTGTGTCTTCTAGGTTCAGCACCCTTCACTTGCAGATGACAGCTCAGGCTGAGTACCAACCCCTGTCCAAGATCATGACCCTTCACCCTCCGGACCTGACATAGGCCAGGTTCTGGACACTGGCTACAGACCCCACCCCCCACCCCCTTGAGCGATGGAACCCTGTGAGGCAGGGACAGCTCTACACCCCTTCCCAGCGAGCAGTTCAGGAAGCTGAGATCATCGCCCCTTGCCCCCAAATGATTTGGGTGCCATCTGTTTAAGGGGGGGGATGAAGGGGTCCTTAGAATGTATATATGTTTGTAACATCAGTTTGTAATATCAATCTGTAACATCAACTTGTAAATGGGGTGCTTTGGGATCTACGTCTGTGGAACCGATTTGTAAAAGCAGTCTGTAAAGTCACACTTCCCCCCAGTCTCAAAGCATTAACTCTGCCCCTTCCCCCTGCCAGCACTCTGCCCAGCAACAACTCATGAACTGTTTATCTCTGCCTGAAACAATAAGCTAAGCCTTCCCAGTAAAGTCTAAAACAGCCATAGTAGTAGCTAAGAAGCTGCTTTTTGAGATCCTTCCCAGATTTGGTATTCCAATGACTATAGGATCTGACAATGGACCTGCCTTTGTCTCCTCGGTAGTGCAGAATTTGTCTAAGATGATTGGGGTTAGATGGAAGTTGCATTGTGCTTATAGGCAACAAAGTTCAGGACTGGTGGAAAGGATGAATAGGACCTTGAAGGAGCACATTGCTAAATTAAAAGTAGAAACCGGCGAAACTTGGTCCTTACAGGCATTGACGGAGGTGTAAGCTGCTGTCCATACCCTGCTTGAGGCATCCAGTGACCACCCTCCTGAGACACCCTCGACCATACAACCCGGTGAAGGTGGCCGGTCACAACCTGCTCAACCGCCTGAACAATGGTTGGCCACCCCTACCGGCGACCTGCCAGGAGTCTTGGGTGATTACTCCCAAAAAGGACTCTGACCGGTTCCTAACGCCTCCAGAGGGACTCTGGTTCGCTTGCACCCTTGGCCTCACAACTTGTCTTGGGGAAGTACATTTCAGTGACCCGAACGAGCTATGTGTAGTGGCTCATGTACTTTCCCAGGTTTACATTTACTCTGAGGAGGGGGCATCTGAACATTTTGACCTTTTGAGGCAGCCACGGGCAGCCCCTATCCTTGTTCCCCTCCTGGTGGGCCTAGGCATTGCAGGCTCCACGGCCATGGGGGTGGCAGCCCTGGTCAAAGACAACACTAATTTCCAGTCCCTCAGCAAACAGGTGGACCAAGACCTTAGGTCCCTACAGGGCTTGGTCACCCATTTGGAATCTTCCTTGGACTCCTTGGCAGAGGTTGTCCTGCAAAATCGAAGAGGGTTGGACCTCCTGTTCCTAAAACAGGGGGGTCTGTGCATGGCCCTGGGCGAAACCTGTTGTTTTTATGCTAACAGATCTGGAGTTATAAGGGAATCCCTTGCCACTCTCCGTAAGCGCTTGGACGAGCCAGATCAAGCCCACAGATCCACCTCCTCTTGGTACCAGTCCCTGTATGACTGGTCCCTCTGGTTAACGACCCTTCTCTCGGCCCTTGCTGGCCCTCTACTTCTTGTCGTGCTAACCCTGACCATCGGCCCCTGTCTGATTAACCGCCTACTCTCTTTTATCCAATCCAGACTTGAGGCCACCAAACTCTTTGCAATCCACATGTCCTACAAAACCCTAGAATCGGAAGAATCCTTAGTCTGACCTAAAACAGGGGGGAGTGAAGTAGTAAGCCTTGACATTTCACTGGCTTACGAGGGGCCCATCTTTGTATCCTGAATTCTTGTAAACCCAAGAATCCTTCATTCTTCTAGGTTATCGGACAACTTTAACCCAGTGTGCCCCAGCCCACTTTTATCTCATCCAGCTAAAGTAGTAAGCCTTGTAAACCCAAGAATCCTCCCTTCCGTCATTGAACAACCTGCGTTATCTAAGAGTGCCCCCCGCCCCATATCCTGCCTGACCAGCCTGCCCCTGATATGATGGTAGCTTTTGGACTATTTAAACTGTGTGTCTACTGGGGTTCAGTGCAGCTCCTGGGACTTTTCCTAGGACTGCCGCTGGCCAGCTAATAAACGCTTCCTGAATTCGATTATTGATGGTCTTGGCCTGGTGATTCTGTCCGAGAGTGTCCATTTCACTGGTGAGTGGAAGAAGTGAAAACTTCTCAGACTGTACTCTAAAATCTAGTAAGGCTTTTTGTGGGAAACAGGCCCAAGTTCACCGGAAATCATATGATTTACAAGTACTTAAAACTCAGAGTTGTAGAGAGTCAGCCATCTCCTCAGTGACACCTCAGCATAAGATAGGCCAAATAAGGACAGAAGTGCTTTCTCAAATGTACATTTGGTGTTCTACTATTTCCTTGTTCAGGTACTTGAGGTAGATTGCCAAGCTTAGATTGTGCACCTGACTTCCTACCAATGGAAGCAAAGGGTCAGAAGGGGTGGTGGGGGAGAATTCTGCCTTGGGGCTTTATAACTTTGCCATTTCCTTCTGTAAATTTCTTCTCTTCCCTGACCCTTTGTCACAGGTAGGGTGGCCCTTTATTGAGATCTTAATAAACCATTCTTTTCTACCTACTCTGAGAAACCTTTGAGTATTATTTGGTTAAGGATCTCTGTTGCACAGAGTTTTGGGGTACACACAGTTTTGGGGGCTCGCCCAGGATTTATCCTTTTGTGAGAGGGTCCCACAGACCCTTAACAAGGACTAGGCACCAACCGAGGTTTCTCAGGGGTCCTTGGAACTGGTCTGTGAGATCTCACCCTGATAGTGTAATAACCCGAAGAGAGAAACTCTGTATGGAACAGAAATTCTGGTTTTGCTAGCAAAGACCTCCAGCAGGTGATCACTCAAGTTTGTGTACACAAACCCAGGTAAGCAAGTCCCTGGGTGATCCAGGAGTGAAAGAGAGTCTAAGTGGCTCGACTGCATAAGATTTCTCCTACCTGGGGTAGGGGACAGTCTAAGCGGTTCTAGTCACCTTAATTAAAATAAAGCATCACAAGGCCCTGTGGCAGATATTGATGGAACGTGATTTCTATCCATGGCTCTGAATGTCAAAGAGAAAAACTTTATTGAAATGCAGGGAACAGAATTATTAACCATGGTCTTCTTATGGTAGCCAAATACCTTGTCATCTGATGAGTGACAAACATGAAAAGATAAATAAGGTTCAAATTATGGTTAAGGGATATAAATAGTTTTCAATGAAGAAATCAAAGCAATCAATAATAATTAAAAGAGTTCTATAAATCACTATTGATTAGAGGAATGCAAATGAAACAACTTTGAAGTAACATGTCACACTACCTCATATTTGCCAACATTACAGAAAAGGGAAACGACATTTTAGAGGGGTTGTGGAAAAATAATGCACAATTCAGAACTGATCCTACCATTCTGGAGAACAAAGGGCTCTAAAACTGTGCATACCCTTTGCCACTGCAATACCACTCTTAGGTCTGCCTCCCAAAGGAATCAAAGGAAAAGTAAAGGGACCAATGTGGACAAAAATAGAGTGAGTCTTTTAGTGATGACAAAGAATTGGAAATTGAGAGGATGACTGTCAATTGCTGAATGGTTGAAGTAGTTGTCTATGGTTGTGATGGAATATTATTGTGCTCTAAGAAATAAAGGGGATGTTTTTGGCAAAACCTGGGGAGACCTATATGAATGGATGTATGTAAATAAGCAGAACCAGGAGGGCCTCATACACAGTAACAGCAATATTTTAATGGTGATCACAAGATCAACTGTGAATGACTTAGTGACTCTGATGAAGAAAATAATCTAAGACAATTCCAGAGGACTTGTGATGAAAAATGCTGTCTACCTGCAGAGAAAGAACTGACAAACTGTGTGTAAATTGAAGTATATTTTTAAATTCTTCTTATTTTTTATGACATGACTAATATATGTTTTACATGATTTCATATGTACAAATGACTATATGGCTTGTCTTTTCAAAGGCTGAGGGAGAGAGAATTTGGAACTCATTTTTTAAAAGAATGTTGAAATAATATTTTTTTTCCTAAAGCCTTGGGGTTAAGTAACTTGCTCAAGGTTGCAAAGCCAGGTATTTCTTTATGTGAGGCTGCTAATTTTCTGAGGCCAGAATGGATCCTGGGTCCTCCCAACTCTGGGGCCAGCGCTGTTGCTCACTGTGCCACTTAGCTGCCCCTAAATAATATTTTTTAAATGATGGGGAAAAGCCTTTGAAGTCACCCAAGACATGGATCATATTATTGTACTCTTGAGACTTGGGTCTTTCTGCAGCAGAGAGGAAAAGCCTAAGATTTCTGCCTGCCTCCCTGAACACCAAAAATGTATTGCCAGTCAGGACTCATGTGGGCCTGGGCTTAGTTCCCAGAGTGCTGTACTGGCCACTCCCTGCAGGGTTGCTGGGTTGTCCTCAGCAGGAGGTTAGCTTCTCTGTGTCATTTTGTGGGTTCTGCAGCTCCAGAGTTTGTTCAGAGTCCCCTTTTATATGGATTAGAAGTGTTGTGGGCCAGAGCACCATGCAAGTGCTGTTTCTATTCTGTCCTCTTGACCTAAACAGGAGTTTTCAATGAAGAAATCAAAGTGATCAACAATAATGAAAAAGCCCACTAAATCACTGTTGTCTAGAGAAATGAAAATAACTTTAAAGTAACATGTCATACTCCCTCAGCTTTGCTAACATGATAGAAAAGGACAATTATTCATTGCTTATCCTCCATTTTGGAAGAGGACCATGTCATCAGGAAGATAATGCCATGACTTGCAATTGAATGATATTTAAGGGAGTGGAGGTAAGGTTGTACAAGTTCACCTGCCTCTGTTTCTCCTCAGGAACCATTTGAGTCCAGTGGCAAGTTAAAAATCAGGAAGACTGGAGATGGCACTTGGTGTTGATGGAACAACTTGGACCAGCCCTTCTTGAAAGCAATTTGGAATGATGCTGAGAAAATTAATAAATTGTGCACATATCTTTTGACCCAGCAATACTTTATACTAGGTGCAAAGGGATAAAAGAAAGAGGAATAACCAGTGTATACAAACTCTCAGTTTCTTTAAAACTCTGCAAAATGGGGATAATAACAGTGCCCACCTTCCAAGGTTGTTGTGAGGATAAAATGAGATGACTATACCACTATATGAATGCTAGCTACATTTTTATAAACAATCAGTGTTTAAATCCAAACATCCAAGGGCTTACAGGTAATGGACACTGAGGCTGGTTGCAACATTCCCTTTATGTTCTGTGGTTTGGGCTCTAATCCAGTATCCTGCTATACAAGTATCTGAAGGGCTGTCCTTTGGAAAAAAAAGGATTACTCTTGCCTTGTTTGATGCAAAGGGCAGAACTGCTAGGCAATGAGGACTATATTTTCGTGCCTTGCTTTGTATCTCTAGCACTTAGCAAAGTGCCTGGCACATAGTAGGTGCTTAATAAATGAGAGTTGCCTGACAGATTAATGAATTTGAAGTGCAACTAAAACACAAATTAAAAAAACAACTATAAAATTTAAAAATGCCAATTAAATACCATAATAGAAAAGCTGAAATCAAGTTAGACATTAACAAAACTTTAAACAAAAGTGAATAAGCAGATAAAACTATGAACATTTCAGGAGGAAAAGAAATCAAGTAGATAAACTGTTGGTCAGTTTGATTTAAAAGAAGAAAGGCAAATTTAAATCACCATTAACAAAAATGAAGGAGAATTTATATTAAAGTATTTTACCAGATATTATTTTGCCCAACTCTGTCAAATACATTACTCCATATGAAACAAATATTTACAAAAATGTAAAATACTCAAATTAACAGAATAAGAAACAAAATATGAACAACCCAATCTCAGAGGGGGGGATTAAACAGGGCATAAATGACTTCCAATGGGGTCAGAGTGGGGAGATGACAATAGGGACAAGATGCAATCAAAAGTGAATTCTATCAAACATTCAAAACTAATTAGTTCCAATATTACAGAAGTTGTTTGCAGAAACAGCAAAAGAAAGTATCTTATGAAATTCCTTCTGTGTCATAAATGTGGACTTGACACAGGAAGAGTAAAACCAAAAAGAAAATCTTAGATTAATATCCCTAATGAACACTGATGCAAAAATTTTAGAATAAAATCTTAGCAAAAGTGCCAAAAAAAAAGAAAAGAAAAACCAAAACCCATAGTATAAGGATTATATGTTATGAGTGGGATGGATTTATTCTATGATTGTGTAACATTAAGAAAACTATGAACTTAAGCTTGATTTTTAAATTTATTTTTAGTTTTCAACACTCACTTGCATACAATTTTGAGTTCCAAATTTTCTCCCCATCTTTCCCTTACCCCCACCCCAAGATGGTGTACATTCTGATTACCTCTTTCCCCAACCCACATTCCCTTTTGTCATGTCGCCCTCTTATGCCCATTCCCCCTTATTTTCTTTGTAGGGAAAGATAGATTTCTCTACCCCATTGCCTATATCGAGTATTTCCCAGTTGTGTGAAAAAACAATTTTTAACATTTGTTTTGAAAATTTTGAGTTCCAAATTCTCTCCCTTTTCCTCCTCCCTACCCACCCTCATTGAGAAGACAAGCAATTCAATATAGGTTATATGTGCGTATTTATGCAAAACACTTCCATAAAAGTCATGTTATTAACTATAATTCCCTCCATCCTGTCTCATCTTCAATTTATTCTATTTTCTCCTTTGACCCTGTCCCTTTTAAAAAGTGTTTGCTTCTGACTATACTGTCCTCCAGCCTTCTATCATCCCTCTCCTTATCTCCTTCCCCCGTTACTTTCCTGTAGGGTAAGATACCCATTTGAGAGTGTATGTTATTCCTTCTTTAAACCAAATTCAATGAGAGCAAGGTTCACTCATTCCCTCTCACTTCCCTCCTCTTCCCCTCCCATTGTGAAACCTTTTTCTTGCCTCTTTCATGTGAGATAATTTACCCCATTCTGTCTCTCCCTTTCTCCTCCCAATATATTCCTCTCTCACCCCTTAATTTTATTTTTTAGATAAAAGCCCTTCATATTCAACTCACCCTGCACCATCTCTGTCTGTCTGTCTGTCTGTCTCTGTCTATCTACCTATTTCCTCCAACTACCCTAACACTAAGAAAGGTCTCATGAGACACAAATATCTTTCCATGTAGGAATGTAAGCAGTTCAACTTCAATAAGCCCCTTAGAAGTTCTCTTTCCTGTTTACCTTTTCACGCTTCCCTCGAGTCCTGTATTTGAAAGTCAAAATTTCTATTCTGCTGTCATCTTTTCAGCAAGAATGCTTGAAAGTCCTCTATTTCATTGAATGTCCATTTTTTCCCCCTGAAGTAGTAGACTCAGTTTTGCTGGGTAGGTAATTCTTGATGTTAATCCCAGCTGCTCTAACCTCTGGAATATCATATTCCAAGCCTTTTGATCCCTTACTGTAGAAGCTGCTAGGTATTGTAGCGGCAAGCACCCCAACATCCCCAGGGTGGCTGCCAACACAGGTTCTTAGATCTGCTTTTGTAAAGGAAAGCAACTCAAAATGGGTTAACAAGCTTACTTTAATCAAACAAACATATTTTACCTAGTTCAGGGAGAAAGGTCAGCGCCCCAAACTTCAGAGTATACAGACAGATCAAACAGGCTTCCAAACTGTCCAACCATTATATCAATACCAAAATCACAGTTACCAGAGAGGGAAGCATCAACATCTGGGTTTTCAAAGCCGGGGGGGCTCTCAATGGCTGCCCAGAGTGTCATCTGGTCAAATCACACAACACTTCTCAAAGTGAGCCCCAAAGCAAAGCCCCACATCAGGGATTATATAGCCTTCTCCTGGCTCAGAGAATGTAACCACCCTCTTGACCTATTGCCCAATCACACAACATCAAGGTGTGGTCATTCCTGAAAACCAAGCCTCCTACCACAGGCTCCATGTGACCACATCCAGCCTATTAGGGGGCAGAGTATATTTTCAAATTAAAGAAAGTTCTCAGAGTCACTTAATCCAATCAAAGGGCCTAGGGGCAGGGAAGATCTTCAAATCTGCATTTCCATTACAAGTATATATATCCAAAAGGTATACTATTAATCATACTTACACACACCACACATATCCAAGACAGGAGTGAGCACTTTATGTAATGGGTATAAATTAAACTCCTCTCCAACAAAATCCGGGGTAATATTCATTATTGTCATCTATTTTACATATTGCTAGAAAAAAGAAAAAGTAATAGAATGAATAAAGAAAGGAAAAGAAGAAACAAATGATCACTTTTTACAGATGATAGGATAGTGTGTTTAAAGACCCTGGACAGACAACTAAAACTAACTGAAGTAATTGTTAATTTTAGCAATGTCACACATATCCACACAATGCACGAACATTTCTATATTACACCACTAAAACCCAGCTGGAAGAAATAGAAAAAGAAATTTATTTAGAGAATATATAAAATCCTTCAGACCCTACCTACCAAGATACACATAAGAACTTTATAAATAAAACTGTAAGTCATTGTTCAAAGAAATAAAAGTAAATCTAAATAATTGGAAAACTCTTATTTGGTCATGGATAGGATGAGGCTGTCTTATCAAAATGATAACACTTTAAATTCATTTTGTTTTTCAGTCCCACAACACTTAGACTACCAAAGTGTTATTTTACAAAATCTGAGAAAATAAGAACAGAATTCTGGTGGAGAAAGAAAAGTCAATAATGTCAGGGGAAATAAAGGGGGAGGGGAGATGGTCACAAAGGGGGCTTATCAGTGCCAAATATCAAAGTATCTTACAAAGCAGTATTTTTCAAAATACTCTGGTCCTGATTTAAAAATACATCATTCAGGGGAACATTAGGAATCCAACCCACAGAGATGAACCTAGTACTCTACGTTTTGAAAGACCCAAGTTCATGGAATAAAGACTCAATATTTGATAAACATTGCTAGCAAAATTGTATTCTAAGGATATCAGAAAAGGGGGAAAAAGTACTATAGATACAAAAATGTTTATGGCTTTACTTTTTGTGACAGCAAAAAACAAAGCAAAAAAAAAAACAAAACCCAACCCCAGAAACTTCAGGGTTGTACATCAGTTGGGGAATGACTGAACAAATTGCAGGATGTGTATTTAATGGAATGCTTTTGTGCTACAAGGAATGAGGAAACAGTGATTTAAAAGAGACATGGAAAGATTTTTATGAACTGTTGCAGAGTAAAGTGAGCGGAGCCAGGGGAAAACAGTTATAAATTAACAATAATACTTTTAAAAAGAAACAACCTTTAAAGAATTCTAATCCACTGAATGGTCATCCATAATTTCAAAGGACTGATGATGATACTATATATATGGGAGAAAATATACAGATTTTGGTTAGTTTTAATAAACAATCCCCTTGAAGGACCATTGAGATAAAAACCCTCATCTTGTAGGTGAGGAAACTGAAAACAGAGACAGAGTGACTTGCCCAGAATTACACAGATATTAAGATTCTTAGGTGACATTTGAAAATAGGCCTTCTGTATTCCAATTCCAGTACTGTAAGAATTATACTGTGCTAACTCTCAGATGCATTATCAAATATTCCCAGGCTTCCTCTTATCCACATGTTATCTAAGCCTGGCCTTGCTTAGCTTCTGAGATGACATGGGGTCAGACACTTTGAAGGAGGCATAGCCACATGTTTAGGACACATTCAGGACTACAGAACCACAGAGGAAAGACACCCACAGGAAAGTGGTTTGAACCCAGGAGTGCAGAGCACAGTGGATTAGCATCCATCACCTAGATTATTCTCTTCCATATGTCCCAGTCTTCCTTGTCACTTAGGACATGTAAGATGGCATGCTTCACTTCTCCAAGTATTCCCCTCACTCCAGATCAGAGGATTTAGGATGTCCCACAGTGATGATGCCCTCCAAGCTATACATTTTTACAAATGAAGAAACTGAGGCCAGAGATGTGTATTGACAGAGGCAGTCACATACTCAATCTCTCTTTCTTATGATTCATAGGTTTCTGAGTATATAAAGAAGAAAGTCCTTTCCCCATGTATGCTCCCTGTGACCAAATAGGGATCATTCTATGACCCATTGCAAGCCCAGCTGGAGTTAATTCTCCCACCACCCACCAAGTTACTCTGAACTCAGAGAGGGAGGAGGGGTTGTGTGTGGTCTTTGGAGAAAACTGGCCATATCTACTAAGCATTTTGACACAGTGAATAGAGCACCAATGAGGAGACAGGAAGACCCGAGTTCAAATCCAGCCTTAGACACTTGCACCAATTGTGTGACCATGGGCAAATCACTTAATCTCTGCCCCAGCTTCCCCATCTATAAAATGGGAATGATAGTAACATGTATCTCCCAGGGTTGCCGTGAGGATAAAATGAGATTTTAATTTTAGAACACTTAGGATAGTGTCTGGTCCATATTAGGTGCCATATCCATGTTAGCAGGTATTACTTTTATTTATTTATTAGCTTTTAGTCTATTCACACCAAACAGATCATTCCTGTGTATCCTTCTTTTACCTGGTGAGGGGGATATGTTGATAATAAAAAGGAAAAGGAATCTAGCCATTCTAATGGCACAATAATTTTTGAATGAACCTGTGATTTCACCATCTGACTGTTTGGTTTGGTTTTTGATCTACAAAATGAGCATGACAAAAGCACCTTCAACTCAGGGTCTTTGTGAGGGTCAAATGTGATCATATAGTTAAAGCTCTTAGCCATTTGGGGCACAAAATAGGAGCTATACAAATGCTTATTTCCTCATTCCCCTATATTGTTTTCCAGAAATAGTGGATTAATCCAAGGCTTTTGCAACAGAGATTAGTGTACTGTCTGCCCACAGCTCATTCAACATTGAGATTTTTGCATCTTTGTTCATTTTAGGGATGCTAGTGGGTGAGAGAGGTGAAAACTTCTAAGACTATACCCTAAAATCTAGTAAGGTTTCTCTTGGGAAGAGGCCTGAGCCCCCTTTACCAGAAATCACATGATTCACAAGGACTTGGAACTCAGAGGGACAAGGAAGTTATCCCCCTCACTCAGGTCCATCTCAGCAATAAGATATGCTGAATAAGGACAGAAGTGCTTTCTCAAATGTATGTTGGCTGTTTCTTTGTTCTGGGTACTTGGGTTAGATTGCCATGCTTAGATTGTAACCTGACTCCCACCCAATGGAAAAGGGTCAGCAAGGGGGGTTTGGGGAGACTGCACTAGGGCTAGATAACTTTGCCATTTCCTTTGTGAATTGCTTCTTCTCCTCCCTATTTGTTGGGCCTGGGGGGTTGCCCTTTCCTGAGATCATATTAAACCATTCCTTTCTGCTTTCTACCTTGAGAAGCCTCTGGGTAAGGATCACTGTTGCAATACAGGTTTGGGGTACATAGTTTTAGGGGCTCATCCAGGGTAAACCCTTTTGTGAGGCAGTCTCAAAGGACCTTAACAAGGACCAGGCACCAACCAAGGTTTCTCATGGGTCCTTGGACCCAGTTTGTGAGATATGACTCCAATCAGATAATGACCGGAAGAGAGGGACTTAGAGAAGACAACAGTGAAAAAAAAGAGAGAGAACTGGGTTTTGTTTTTGTTTTTGTTAGTGAAGATAGCCGGCAGAGGATCACATAAATCTGTGTACAGCACCCAGGTAAATCAGGGAGCTCCTGGGTGATCCTGGGGTGGGAGTTAAGTCTAAGTGGTTTGAGTCCATAAGACTTCTGCCTGGGTAAAGAGTTAGATAGGTCTGGGGCGGCTAGGTGGCGCAGTGAGTAGAACGTCAGCCCTGGAGTCAGAAGGACCTGAGTTCGGATCTGACCTCAGACACTTAACGCACACACAAACAAAAATCTAGCCGTGTGGCCTTGGGCAAGTTACTTAACCCCAATTGCCCTCCAAAAACCAAAAAAAAAAAAAGAGAGTTAGATAGGTCTAATAGGCACTGATAAGATTAAAATTATGGGTAAAGAGCAATCTAAAACAGCCCATCCACAATACCTTCCTAACATTCTGGAGGCTAGTCCTCTTGGAGATAGACTTGCTAATTGGGATGATTTACCAAAATATAAGGAAAAAGACAAAAGGAAATTGATAAAATATTGTTGCATTATTTGGGGCAGCATCCCACTTGGAGGAGATATATCTTGGCCAAAATCGGCTCCTCTGAGGACTTTACCCTAAAATCTAATAAAGTTTCTCAGAGAAACAGGCCTGAGCCCCCTTTACCAGAAATGTACATGTGTGAATGATAGGCTAGAGTTGACACATATGGGTGTGTCAACAAGTGAATTTGTATGTAAATTCTAAGGAGCCTTTTAATCTAGAGGAAAGTGAACATGCTGCCCTGTGGCTATTTGGGGTAAGACAATTTGCTGTAACGCAAAACAGGTAGAAGCACAAAGAGAAATCAGAAGAACAAGAACATAGGCCCCATCCCTAGGACCCCCTTCTTTCCCTACCCCCACTCTACATTCCTCCACCATTGGGACCTCCTGGCCCAGCTTTGGCTTCTCCTTTCCTGCCCTTTGTGCCCTCTCTAAGGGAATTGAGGGGTGTGGACTTAATTGACTTGGCCAGGCCAGGAACTCCCCTACACTCCCCTCTCTGGAGGGAATTAAAACAATTAATAAAAGATCAAGAAAGTTTTCCTCTCCCTGGGCAGACAGAAGCTGCTAAAGCTTTTCCTCCTCAGGAAGTCCTGCTGGCTCAGGGGATGGGTGATGTAAATGCCCCCTTAAGCAGCACTGAAATGAGAACTTTTAAGAAAGAAATGAAGAATTGAGGACCCCTCAGGGGTCACTGATGAGGTTAATTAGTTTTTAGGACCCAATCTATATACCTGGGGGGGGGGGATTATTATCAATCTTGGATATATTATTTACTGGGGAAGAGAGAGGAAAAATTAGGTGGGCTGCTATGCAGGCTTGGGATGAATCCCAGCCTATGGCTCAAAGGGGTCTGAGAGGAGAGGAAAAATTTCCTTTCCAACACCACAACTGGGACCACAATAACTCCATACATAGGGGGCACCTACAAGATCTTAGAAACATGGTGATCCAGGGAATTTAGAATGGAGTGTCTAAGAACCAGAATTTAAACAAAGTACAGGAAAAACAGCAGAAGAAAGATGAGGTGCCATCCACTTTTCTTTTTTTTTTTTTTAAAGCAATTGGGGTTAAGTAACTTGCTCAAGGTTACAGGCCAGTCATCATTTATGCGTGAGTGCTCATTTTCTGAGGCCGGATCTGATCTCGGGTCATCCCAACTCCGAGGCCGACGCTCTTACTCACTGCGCCACCTAGCCGCCCCTTTAGGGCAACTGGGGTTAAGTAACTTGCCCAAGGTTACACGGCTAGGTTTTTGTTTGTATGGATTAAGTGTCGGAGGCCAGCTCAGAACTCAGGTCCTTCTGATTCCAGGGCCGGCGCTCTATTCACTGCACCACCTAGCTGCCCCTCCTTTCTTTTTCTTTTCTTTTCTTTTTTTTTTTTTTAAGCAATTGGGGTTAAGTAACTTGCTCAAGGTTACAGGCCAGTCATTATTTATGTGTGAGTGCTCATTTTCTGAGGCTGGGACCAATCCTGGGTCAACCTGACTCGGACACTCTTGTTCACTGCACCACCTAGCCGCCTAGCCCATCTGTTTTTCTTAATAGATTGAAAGAAAGCATCAGAAAATTCTCTGGTCTAAATTTAAACAATCCTATGGCCCAAGTGTGGTTAAAGCTGTATTTTGTTATTAATGCTCGGCCAAACATTAATAAAAAGTTACAGAAAATTGAAGAGTGGCAGAATAAACCAATAGAAGAATTATTGAGGGGAGCCTAGAGGGCATGTGTTGCCTGAGGGGATGAACAGGACAAGTGCACCCGTAAACTACTCCAGGAACAGCATAAAATGATGCTTCAGGCAGGGAAAGTGAAAAATACCCAGGGAAATCAAGGGAGGGGAAGAGGGAGAGTGCAATCCATGGGATTTGGGTCCCAAACTAGAACTCACTGGGAAAATGGAAATAAGGGGGGAATCTCTCCTGTTCCTCTGACTTGTTTTGAATGTAACCAGGAGGGACACGTGAATCAGGACTGTCCACAAAGGAAAATGGAACAAAAGATCTCCCTTTTTTCAATATTTTTTCTCCCCTCATCTCCCAGGATGGCAATTCAATATAGGCTATACATGTATAATGATATTAACAAATATTTCCACATTAGTATTGGTGTGAAAGAAGAATCAGAACTGAGGGGAAAAACCATGATAAAGAAAGTGCCCCCAAAAGTGAATAGAGTAGCCTTTGATATGCATCCAGACTCCATAGTTCTTTCTCTGGATGATGTCAGCACTTTCTATCATGACTCTTTGGGAAATGTATCACTGCATTGCTGAGATGAGAGCTAAGTCTATGAAAGTTGGTCATTGCACAATGTTGCTGTTACTGTGCATAATGTTCTCCTGGTTCTGCTCACTTCACTCAGCATCAGGTCATGTGAGTATTTCTAAGTCTTTCAGAAACCTACCTGCTCATCATGTCTTATAGCCAAAAAGTATTACATTACATTCACATACCACAATGTGCTTAGTCACTCCCCAGTGGACAGCCATCCCCTCAATTTCCAAATCTCTGCCACCACAAAAAGAGCTGCTATAAACATTTTTTTTAACCTACAGGTCCTTTTCCTTTGATCTCTTCAGGATACACCCATAGTAGTGTTATTGCTGTGTTAAAGGGTATGCAGTTTCATAGCCCTTGGGGCCCAGTTTCAAAGTGCTCTCCAGAATGGTTGGACTAGTTCTGAATTATGCCAGCAGTGTCCCTCTTCTTCCACATCCCCTCCAGAATGTCATTGCCCTCATCTTTCACATTGGTTAATCTGACATATTACCCCAAAGTTGTTTTCATTTCTCTAATCAATAGTGATTTAGGGAACTTTTTCATTATTATTGGTCACTTTGAATTCTTCACTGAAAACTGTTTATATTCTGTAACCTTACTGGGAATCTTAGTCATCTTTTCATTAGATGAAGGCATTTGACTACCTGTAAGGGTTATGGGATTTAAAGATCTTCCATGCCCCATTGGACTTGCTGACATAGCAGGAAGGGGAGGGGCAAGAGTAAGAGGAAAAAAAAAAGCTAGAGTTCTGTTGGGGACTGTTGGTGGCCACAGCAACAGCAGCAGCAGCAGCCAAGGTAGAGGTGGAGGCCCAAATCTTTTTTTTTAAGCCAGCCAGAATTTCTGCTAAGGACTCTTGTTGGGGGCTGCAGGGAACTGGAACTGCAGGGGGCCGGAGCTGTTGTGAGCACGCTTCCTGGACGCTGAGCAGTTGCTGAGAGTCGGGAGAGAAGGACCTTTGCCTGAAGTAGCCTGTTCTGTTTTGAAGGCTTAAGAATGTGGTTGTTTACTATGTTAACTACTTGTGCCAATTTCATAACCATCCTGATGGCTTTGACTTTCTGGTTTTGGGACTCGGTTATTTGGTATTTTAATAAATTCTCTGGCTTTATCCCCCATATAGAGAGACTGATATATTTTGTGATTAATAACCACATAAGCCTATTTATAATTGCCATAGGCATAGTGAATATTGCATTGTTAATACACTACCATGAAAAAATCATAGTAAATCTTGCTATTCACCTACACTTTGATTCTGAGCACAGGGCAGAAATCACATTACAACAATATCTGCCACAGTCCCTTGTGACACTTTGTTTTAATTAATATGATTGAGCAGAAACAGCACCAGCAACATTAGGAAAACAGCTTAGATTTTGAAATATACCTCAACAATTATTCATTACACATTAGGATCAGGCTCATCTCCAAGAGATCACCCAAAGAATCTTGCATCACATGTTCCCAGAGATGAAAGTGAACACTAAAGTTCTCCCAATACCACCATCAACTCAATAACCTCTGGCTCAGCCAACATAACCTCTACCTCTCTGAAGCTCCATGGGAGGAGAAATAAGTAAATAAAATTTTCCACTTTATGGGCCTTTACAGAGGGGAGGGTTATCCCCTCCCATTGTGCTAAATAAAGAATCTCTAGTCTGAGAATCACAGTGTAGACAGCTGGGGAAATTTTTCCCACTCTTCTTACAATCATGAAGAATCCCTTTAGTAGGAATTCTATGATGAACATAAAATAGTCTAAAGGTCTTCCCAAACCCAAAGGTTTCTCTCTAGAATTAATTCTTTGATGGTGAGCAAGTCATGTATTCAGGCTGAAGGTCCTTCCACATTCACTGCATTTGACAAGTTTCTCTCCAGTATGAACTCACTGATGTGGATCCAGATGGAAGACCTTCCCTTGTACATTGCATTCAGAAACTGTGAACTACCTGAAATTGAGAGAGTTCTGACTTGGGATGGAAGACCTTCCCATACTACTCACATTCATAAAGAATTTCTCCACTATGAATTCCTGATAGAAAGATGTGGCTTCTTCCTGAAGAACTTCCCACTTACTTACTACTTGAATGAGGTTTTTCTCCAACATGATTTTTTGATGTCTAATAAGATCTCATTTGTAATGGAAGGCCTCCCTACATTCCTGACATTCATGAGGAGTATCTCCAGAATGAATTCATTGCTGGGCATAAAGTAGTGTTCTCTATCTAGGTTTCTTTCTTGAATGAATTCCTTGGAGTCGAGTAAGTTGTATCCTCACACTGCAGGTCTTCCCACATTCATTAAATTCATTAGGTTTCTCTTCAGCATGATTTTTTTTATGCCAAATAAGATGTGAACGATAAGAGAAAGCCCACTCCTTACTTTTATTAAGGATGTCTCCACTATGAATTCTCTGATGTAGAGAAAGATATTCCTCCCTCTTGTAGTAATTTCCACATTCATATGGTTTCTCTCCAGTATTCATTTATGTACAGTAAATTATATCTTACTCCTGAAGGCCTTTCAACATTCATTAAAATTCATGTTTTCTCTCCAGCTGCATTCTTCAATGTGGAGGAAGATCTGAGTTCCAGGGAAAAGCTTTCATACAATCCTTCCATTCGACAATGTTTCTATCAAGGATGAATTCTCTGATGCACTGTAAGCTGTGCCTTACTCCTGAATGCCTCCCCATATTCAATACATTGCTAAGGTTTCTTTCCAGTATGAATTCTTTGATGACTATTTAGGAACTTCTTGCTCCTAAAGGCCTTCCCACATTTACTACATTCATAAGGATTCTCCCCAGTATGAATTCTTTGATGTATAACAAATTCTGTGTTGTGGAGAAAACCCTTTCCACATTGCTTACATTCATAACGCATCTCTCCAGTATGAATCCTCTCATGATCATTAAGACATGACTTCCTCCTGAAGGTCTTTCCACATTTGCTACATTCATAAGGTTTCTCTCCAGTATGAGTTCTGTGATGCACTGTAAGTTCTGTCTTATCCCTAAAGGCCTTTCCACATTCACTGCATTGATAAGGGTTTTCTCTAGTATGATTTTTTTGAGGTAGAGTAAGATCTGAGCTGTAGTGGAAACCCTTCTCACACTCCTTATCTTCATTAAACATGACTCCAATATGAATTCTCTGATGTACAGTAAGATGGTCCTTCCTCCTGAAGGCCTTTCCACATTTTCCACATTCATAGGGTTTCTCTCCAGTATGAATTCTCTGATGCACATTAAGATCTTGCTTTCTGGAGAAGGCCTTTCCACAATGAATACAACCATAAGGTTTTTCACCAGTATTAATTCTTTGATGTCGAATAAGTTCTGCGTTACAGAGAAATGCCTTGCCACACTCCTTACATTCATGAAGAATTTTTCCAGTATGCATTCTCTGATGAACTCTAAATTGTGAGTTACTCCTAAAGGCCTTGCCACATTCACTACATTCATAAGAATTCTCTCCAGTGTGAATTCTGTGATGCAATGCAAGCTGCATACTATATCTGAAAGCCCTTCCACATTCATTACATTCATAAGGTTTCTCTCCAGTATGAATTCGTTGGTGAACTTTAAGTTGTACCTTACTCTTGAAGGCCTTCCCGCATTCAATACATTCATAAGGTTTTTCTCCAGTGTGAATACGGTGATGAATTGTAAGCTGTGTCTTATCCCTGCAGCACTTCCCACATTCACTACATTTATAAGGCTTCCCTCCAATATGCATTCTCTGACACACAGCAAGATGTTCCTTCTTCCAGAAGGCATTCTCATATTCCTTACATTCAAGATGTTTATCTCCAGTAAATTCTCTGCTCTCTGAAAGGAAGAATTAGGAGCTGGTCAACCCTGCCTTTTTTACCTTTTCCCAAGGTTCTTACTTGCTCAAATGTTTTAGAACTATTCTATTGCCTTTTCACTTGAAAAAACTAGTCTCACTAGTCTTTCACCAAGAATCAATTTATCTTATTTAAAAGTATGATGACTTGGGGGCGGCTAGGTGGCGCAGTGAGTAGAGTGCCGGCCCCGGAGCCACAAGGACCTGAGTTCGGTTCCAGCCTCAGCCACTTAACACACACAAACAAACAAACAAACAAAAAAACCTAGCTGTGTAACCTTGGGCGCAAGTTACTTAACCCCAATTGCCCTCCAAAAAGCAAAAAAAAAAAAAAAGTATGATGACTCAAGGATAACATATATAAATAATTTGACTTAGAATGAAATTACCAGAAGCAATGAATGAATGCTTACTCTACTTTAACTGTCAATATTTGAATAAAATTAGACTATTCAGAAAATAAAATGACTTTGAGAAACTGTAAATATATTCTTGTCATCTGAGGTGAAAACAGGAAGAGAAAAGACTGAATAGGAAGAAAATAAAAAATAAAGGGGCAGCTTGGTTGTGCATTGAATATTGAGCACTGGCCCTGAGGTCAGGAGAATCCAAGTTCAAATTCAGCCTCAGAGACTTGACATTTAACCAGTCCTGTGACCTTGGGGAAGTCATTGAACCCCAACTGTCTTGTTTTCCCCCCTCCAAAAAAATGGAAAATAAAGTTTACAGTACCGATGAGAAATATATACATGAAACAAGCAGAATAAAGGAAAAATATGAGGGGGAAGTGCCACAATTGTTGCCATAAATTTCCTCTAAAAATCCAATCTATGTACTTTGTAAGGAATTTATGGAAATTTAAGACTAAGATACAGGTTTTTAGGCCTAGAGAAATTATCAACAAGTACTTGAACATTACTCAATACTCTGAGAGGCAAAGTAGTAAAAATGAAAACATTTAGGGGCGGCTAGGTGACACAGTGAGTAGAGCGCCGGCCCTGGAGTCAGACAGACCTGAGTTTGGATCCGGCCTCAGACACTTAACACACACAAACAAAAACCTAGCCATGTGACCTTGGGCAAGTTACTTAATCCCAATTGCCCTTCAAAAAAGCAAAAAACAAAAACAAAAACATTTGGAGGTAGCAATAGACATCAGATTAGCAAAGATAATTTAAAATGATAAGTTTTGGCAATTATATTGAAATAGCTGTTGCTAACATTTTTCTGGTAAGGAAGAGCAATTTCAGCTAGAGCTACAAAAATTGTTCTGATGCTTTGACCCAATGGTTTCAGGACTAGATCTGTTTCCTCAGTATATTACTGAAAGTAAACCAAATACTCAGTAAAATTTTCACAACACCTTTTTGTGAAATAGCAAAATACTGAAAACCTACAAGTCCAATGACGGTATTATAGCTACATGAGTTCTGTCATATGACACAACAGTGTCTTTATAAACACATCCAAGGATAAAGAATATAGGATCACACATAACAGGACAGAATAAAGAAAGGGGAATGAGGTTAGGATTAAATATTTTTTTTGATATCTTAAGTAATGTGCTTATTTTAAAAGGAAGAATGAAAATGAAAGCAAGTGAAGCAGGAGAATGCCTGCTTAAGAGAAGATAATCCTTAATGAAAAGTTGAGAATGACTAAGCTGTACTAAGGCAATAACGTTTTTTGAGAGTAGAAATACATTTCTGTAAAGAGACACATAAAAAAAAAAAAGAACTTCTTGAGGTAAGAAATGAAGTTTGAACATCTTACCTCCTCTCAACAGGCCTGAGAAGCTTTGATAGGCCACCTTTTAGGTATGATAGGTTCAACATTCCCTTGACTTAAAATGACCAACAGATCACTATTTAGCAATGACCCATCTGTATGGTTTTTATGTAGTCACCTGGACAGCTGCTTCTGGGAATATCTGCATCTGGCATCCAAGATGTTCCCTTTCTTTCCAACTGTTGGATCATCTCTGGTTTGGATACTGCAAATCCTGTTCATTGAAAATGAGAAAGTACTAGGGAGTCATCTCAAAATTTCATCATAGAAGAGAGAGATGCAATATTGCTTCCAACTCTTAACAGAACAGTGGGGGAGTAAAGGTGCTGAGTATATTTTATACCACCAAGGGCAGAAGGTCAGCTGATTTAGTCTAAGATTTTTGTTTATCAAACATGTGAGGCTCAATGGGCTTAGTGATGGAAGAAGTAAGGTGTTGTTTTTTTTTTCAGGTATCAGAAGGAGGAGAATGTATATTTAAAAAGAAAAGCATCCATAAAACTTAATAAGAGAATTCAAAACTAGTAAAAGCCGTCTTTGGAATAATCATGCTAGCAATACCTCAAGCATACTACAAAGAATCACCAGAGGACATTCTATATTATGGTAGAATGGATTACTGAGTAGGATTTAGGAAAATATAGTTCAATTGATTCACTCTCTACTTAGACAGAAGGAACACTGTGTATGATGGAAAATCTTGACTTTGAAGCAACAGAGAGGAGCAGATACATTCTCAAGGATATCAAGAAATCTCTTTCCAAGGTTTATTAAGCAAAGACATTTCTTCCTGGATACAGGTAACACAAGTAATGTCTCTTGCATATAAAAGCATCTTGTATGCCAAAGAATAGTTGTTAAGATCTTGAAAATTGTCACAGTATATATCAAGACTCCAAAGGGGTAGCTGTTCTTACCCAAAGACACCAAGTTCCTATAGTTCTCCAGCATCACATCCATGTACAACTTCTTCTGAGATGGGTTCAATTGTACCCACTCTTCTTGAGTGAATTTCACAGCCACATCCTTGAATGTGACTGATTCCTGAAATACCAAAATCATTTCTGCTTAGCCAGCTGTAGTTCTGTTATGAAGTTCAAATGTAAACTGCTTGCCAGCAGACTGAGGGAATCAGTGTATTTGTACATCAAGTGATACAAGGAATTGATGTGATTGAGACAACTACAGTGACTCTCTTTTGTGACTCTAATTCTGGAGGTGGGTTAGTTCTCTTTTTGTTCAATTATAGGTGGCTTACTCCAGACTTACAGCCACCCCTTAATCCCATCCAGATCCTTTCATTATCCTTTTGGTAGATAAGACTCAATCTCACCCTCTTTAAGTTGTAGGTTACCTAAGAATCTTGCTTCTATATTGGATTTATAATAAAATAAAGTTTGTTGTTTGACTGAAAGAAGGTTTCAGTGCAAGAATTCATTTCAGGAAGATGCTGCCTTTTGGGTTTCCCAGCAAGGCAAAACACTTCAGAAATGTTTTGCATTGCTTTACGTGGACAGTAGGTATCCTCTTTTTTAGTCTTCTGAATGGTTGTGTAAAATATTAGAAGGAAAAGAATTTGGGATTCAAAATTTGAGAAAAAACACCCAAAAAAGGTAAGCTTTCGTGTGTATGTAAAGATTACATTGGTCTTTATGGTGTCCTTTAGCTTTAAATACGTAATTCCCAGCCCACAATTTCCAGCATTGTAGCACAAGACACAGAAAGCTTCCTACCTGAGCTTTTCTTCCTGGGAAGCCACTGTCAGCTATGACCTGTCTGGGCTGATGCCTCAGCACAGGAGCCATTCCCTCCTCCTGGGCTCCCACCTGGGGGGCAGAGCTGGGGGGAAAGGAGGGGCTTGAGAAGGGGGGGCCGCAATGGGGACCCTACTTCTGCTCAGGGGAGCTGTGAGGGGGTCGGGCTAGAGTCTGCTCAAAAAGGGGAAACCCTGCTTCTGCCCTGGTAGGTGAGGGTGAGCACCTGCGCTGGGGTCTGCCTGTGGGGTGCGGGACCCCACTTCTTCCATGGGGGGTGAGCGGGCCAGGGCTGGAGTCTGCCCTGGGGGGGGATGGGGAACCCCTGCTTCTGCGGGGGTGGGTGAGTGGGAGGCAGAATGAAAAGTCATTTCTCTCCTGGGGTGGGGGGCCATCTCTTTAGAAACAACACTGGAGAACAGACACCAGACCCTGGGGGCAGCATCAGGCAAGGCTTCCTGGAGCTGGGGGTGCCCTGGAGGATGCGGGAGGACATGAGGCCATGGGGAAGGCTGGAGCCATGGACACACACCGGGAGCCTGTGCCCTGAGACTCTGGACACTGGGGACGGACGGAGGCCTGGAGGGAAGGACCCGACCTGGTGACAGGATGCGGCCGGGACTGAACGAGGCTTAGAACCCGCTCCCGGACCCTGCTTCTGCCTGCACCTCCTCCAGCTCCTTCCACTTGCCGCCCCCAGATGCCTGGAAACCCGGCAGGGCTCCCTTCCTTTGATGGCGGACGCCCCTCCCCTTCTCGGTGAAACCAGCCCCGGGACCCCGAACCAGTCGCACCCTCCGAGCACGCCTCCGCTCAGGCCTGGGCCCGCTCTCGGCAGCCCTCTAAGCAGTCACGCTGGATCTGAGGATCTAGGAGGAAAAGCCGTCACCAACGACCAGGGAAGAGGGCAGAGGACAGGAAGCGGAAGTGAGGCATAAGATGAAGTCCAATCCTCTTGCTTTTCCACTTGGAAAATGCCACAGAGGCGCGCACGTCCTCCTGGGACTCGTAGTCTGGAGCCTGAGGCGCCTACTGCGCATGCCTGGGGCTCGGCCCATTCCCTAGCTTCCTACCTGCCCCGCCCCTTCTGGCTCTTTCTGCCTTGGAGTCCCGCCCCCTCTGCTCTTCCCCTAATCTCTTACTTGGCCTGCTGAGCCCCAAGCCTGTTGTACTAGGCTTTGGGTCGGAGACCTGGGCACTCTCCCAGTCTGCTGGGTCCCGCAGGCTTTCCTATGCTGGCATCCCTTCCCAACACGCCTCAGTTCTAATAAAATGCTTTTTGTTCTCCCCCATCTTTAAGAAGAAAGTGACGCCCCCTTGGATGGAAGCAGGGGCTCCGAGGAAAGAAACCCCAGTGTGGGCGTCATGACGACTCGGGACCGAGGGGGCTGTGGAAGGCTTTGCTTTGGCCTGGGCTCTGTTTTGGGGGAAGGGATGTTGGGGTAAAACCGATGATCCCGGGAGGACCAGGCCCCCTGTGGGGTCTGGGGGGAGGATCACAGGCGAGCAGAGGAGGCGGGGCCAGAGTGTGTGCCTACTGTGTGTCAGGGAAATCAGGAGAGTGAGGGCGTTTAGCTGGCAATCCTTTGGTAAATGGACTAAAACTAAGAGCTGATGGGCTATGGGCTCCGGGAAACCCCTTGGACTCTGACTGAATCTTCCCACTTGATGAGGGATTTGAAGCCTTTCATTGTTGCTAAGCCCAGGTCTCCTTTGTCCAGCTACTTCCCACCCTTGATTCTCCCAAGATGGCTACACTTAAACTAGCCTACCCCCCCATTGTCTATCATCTCCTGATAGCCTTCGGCTATTTCCCACCCTTAATCTCATTACCGGAATCTGACCTCTGTGCCCCCCCAAACCTCCCAATAGACCACCCCTAAATCCTCCCACAATCTTTCTGTATATAAATGCCTCCAGGAAGGGTCTGAAATTAATCTAATCCAGACTCACTCGATGTCATATTATTCTGGCCTGCTTGTTAGGGTCTTTCAGAGTCTACCCATCATGGTGAATCTTTAATAAACTTACATTGGCTGAGAGAAGACTTGAGCCATATTCATCTGGCAGGACTTCTGTGTTGATCTTTTGGGGTTTCCAGCACCTGTAAACCCTACATCTCAATAGAGCCAACAATTACTTGGAGCTTCCTGTGTTCCAGGCCCTGTTAAGTACTTTACAGGGACTATTTCGTTGAGGTCTCACAACTGGGGGAAATAGGTGCTGTTATAGTCAATATTATAGATGTGGGAACTAGGGTAAAGTGACTATCCCAGGGTAACACAGCTAGCAAGTGCCTGAACTTGGATTTGAACTCAGGTCTTCCTGATGCCATATCCAGTACTCCATCCACTGCATATCCCCTGAATTACCTGATAGGTAAGACAGATTTCTATATCCTATGGAGAGAAGGAGTGAGGGAGAGAGAGAGAGAGAGAGAGAATTTATATTTGTTCCTTTTTGTGAAATGTGAGATATCTCATTGAAAAACAACTGACCTGGAATTATCTGCCAAGCAAAACTCAATATAATTCTTCAGGGGAAAAAATAGATATTCAATGACATAGAGAACTTTTAAGTATTCTTACTGCAAATGAAGAGGTTACCCATAGAGAGGGTTAAAGTTGCTCTGGAGACCCCAAAATACCAACATGCAGGGTCCTGCTGAATGAATTTGACTCAAGTCTTCTCAGCCAAAGAAAAGTAAAGTTTATTGAAAGTTCACTTGTATTAGACACAGAGTAAGTCTATGCTAGGTCATTCTATGGCACTCTGACACCACATGGAGGGAAGATGAGATCTTATATACAGAAAGTTCTGGGAGGAATCTAGGGGTGGTCTAGAGGAGGACTTTGGGGAAGATCTTCAGGAGAAATCAGATGAGGTCAATGAGTGATTAAGGGTGGGAAGTTGCTGGAGGCTGCCTGGAGCCTACAGAAAATGGTGGGCTAGGACAGTTTAAGGGTGGACTGGTATTTTTTTTTTTTTTTGCTTTTTGGAGGGCAATTGGGGTTAAGTAACTTGCCCAATGTCACATGGCTAGGTTTGTGTTTGTGTGTGTTAAGTGTCTGAGGCCAGAAAGGAACTAAGGTCCTTCTGACTCCAGGGCAGGTGCTCTATGCATTGGTATTTTGATAGGCTCAAGGGTAGGAAGTAGATGGACAATGGAGGGCTAGTCTAGAAACTATTAAACTTATTAAAGTTGAACTATTTACATTCCTACAGGGAAAAACAATAATTGTAACTCATGAGACTTTTCTCCATATGAGGATAGTTGAAGGGAATATATATGTATACATACATATATATGTATATATAGGAGGGTGTATGTGCATATAAATATATATGTATGTGGTCATATGTATGTTCATGTATACATAGAGGGCACAGAATGAGTTGAATATGAAGCAATGATGTCTAAAAAATAAAATTAAGAGTTGAAAGAGGAATATATTGGGAGGAGAAAGGGAGAGATAGATTAGGGTAAATTATCTTATAAAAGAGGGAAGAGAAAACTCTTCCAATGTAGGGGAAGAGCTGGAAGGTGAAAGGGAATGGGGCAACCTTACTCTTATTGAATTTGGCTTAAGGAGGGAATAACATACACATTCAATTGGGTATCTTATCCTATAGGAAAGTAGGGAGGAAGGGGACAAGAGTGGGGGTGATAGAAGAGAGGGCAGATTTGGGGAGAGGGTAGTTAGAAGCACATACTTTTGAAAAGGGACAGGGTCAAAGTAGAAAATAGAGTAAGTAGGGGGCAGGATAGGATGGAGGGAAATATATTTAGTCTTACACAACATAAGTACTATGGAATCATGTTGCGTAACTACACTTGTACAACCCATATTCAACCCAGTGGAGGTGGGTCAGGAGGGAAGAAGGGAAAGAATGGGGAACTCAAAGTTTTAAAAACATGTTAAAAATTGGGTTTTTATTAACATGCAACTGGGAAATAAGATATACAGGCACTAGGGTATAGAAATCCATCCTGCCCTACTAGAAAATTGGGTGGGGATGGGGGAGGATATTAGAGAGAACAGATTGTGGGAAGGGGTAGGGAAAAGTGGGCTCAATATCTCGGGGTGGGAGGTAAGGGAAAGACAGGGGAAAAAGTTGTAACTCAAAATCTTGTGTAAATGAATTTTGAAAACTAAAAATAAATAAATTTAAGAATTTTTTTTTAAAGAAGTAAGGTTTGCCCAGAATAGAATAATGAGAGCTCTGAAAGAGAAGTGCCTAAGGAGGATAGAAGGATTCCTCTGAGCATTTCATCCAAAAAAACCATTGGCAATGAATATTGGCTAACTGGGACAGTGGGTTAACCTAGCATAAAGATAAGAAACCTTCCCACACCTGCACAGAGAGCACTCAGAGCCCTGGGAGGGCAGCAAGGAAGGAGGAAGCTTTTATATTCTGAGCAGGGCTCCCTGCAGGGCCCTTGGGTCTCCATATGCAAAAGAGCCCCAGGTCTAGCAGAATCCTCTCCTCAGGGACCGTGTGAGCCACACTGAGTCACACTGGCTGGGGCTGCCTCTGGGGGGGGAGCCTCACTCTTTTCTGTTCCCAAATGTGTGACCTCAAGAGCAAAGGCAAGATCATGGTGAGTGACTGATATAGGAATGGCTGCAGCTGGTGGTGGGTTTATGGAGGGAGGCTTCTCTCTGTGTCCCAGGACTAGATTCTCCATAACCAGGAGAGATACACCAAGCCCTGGGGAACTGGCACAGAAGGCAGGAGCTCACAGCTGGTAGAACTGAGGGCTTCTTCCCTGACTCTTCTCATGGACCTGCCTCACTGCCTCCCTCTGCTGGAGAAGATGAGAATTCAAGGAGACAGAAGGAGGGTCTGGCTCATGGACAGATCCCAGCCTGGGCCCTGGGAAAAGACTGGTAGAACCTCATTCCTATGTGAATGGATTGTGTCAGTCACTAGATGTCATTACTGCAGTTGTTCTGAGGATTGGGGAAGTAAAGGTTCTATCTGGCCTTGTCCCCATTTTCTCATTCCATGCCATAAAGGTGAGGACCCATCCTCTGATCCATCCAAACACAGATAAGGAGACTGGAGAGAGTCCTTAACTTCTGGTGAATCACTGCTATCCTGGGGCATTTCAAGGACCCCAGTTTGATGCCCCTCCCTCCAGTCTCTCCTCTCTCTAACTAATCAACAGTGAATGAATACATGAAGAAGCACTTATGCTTTACTTACTTTTAAGAAATATTTTTTCAATTATATATTTGAAACAATTTTTAACATTAAAAAAAAACTTTGACTTTGAAATTCCCTCCCTCTTCTCCCTGCTCACTGAGAAGGAAAGGTACTTGATAGAGGCTGTATAAGAGCTATAGTGAGGGGTGCCTGGGTGGCACAGTGAATAGAGCACTGGTGCTGGAATCAGGAGGACTTGTGTTCAAATCTGGCCTGAGACGCTTAACACTAATAAGCTGTGTGACCTTAGGCAAGTCTCTTAAACCCAATTGTCCTCCAAAAAAAAAAAAACCAAACAACAACAACAAGTGCTATAATACAAAACCTATTTCCAGATTAATCCTGTTGTGAAAGAAAACACGCACAGAAACAAAGGATGACAGGATGCTTAGATCTGCCTTCAGACACCGTCAGCTGAAAAGAGCTCCTTGTTCCATGTACAAAGCAAAGAGCAAAGTGCTGAGGATAAAAGGGAAAAGCAGAGCCAGCCCATGCTCCAAAGGCCTTGAGATCCAATGAGGATGTGATACAGTAATCACAGGCATTCAGATTATTGCTCAGCTTGCATCTCTGCCTTAGGGGGAGAAGTATATTAAGTTTTTTTTCTGTTTTCCTTATCATTGCAGAAGTGGGCAGCCATGAAACTTAGCTAAGAGCTCTGAAATGGGGTATTATAGCCACTGTATAAATGACACTGAGACAAAGCTGAATGTCATGGTCAGGGTTGAGTAATTAGTAATAGTCTGAGGTAGGATTTGAACTCAGGTCTTCCTGAATCCAGGTCTAGGCTCCATTCATTGCACCACTTGGGATATAGCCATATAGGCATTAATAAAGACAAAGATTTCTCCACATTTGGTTAGGTAAGATAAGCTTCCAATGACAAGGATTCCCCCATGCATCTTGGCCCTTTCTCTGCAGTCCTATCTCTGGGGAGCTGTCTTCAGCACTCAGAGGTTAGGCAGTGACTCAGGAGCATGGCCAGCCTGAGTCAGAATCAGGACTTGATCCTGGGGTCCTGGCTCTCAAGTCCCCTCCCTGCCCATCATTCCCTGTGGCCTCATCCTTGTTGTGCACGTTTATATCATTGATCTCTGGGCCAGCTCTCTATATTATTCAGGTCTGTATGAACCTAAACTGGGAGAGGAAATGAGAGCAGAGAAGAGGGGGCCGAGGATGCCTTGTCTTATTTTGGAAAAAACGCCCCCGAGCCTGCTGAGGATGAAGCACTGTCAGCCTGGGAGGCTGGCCTTGCTAAGCGTCAGTTCTGCTCCTTAGCAGCTGTGTGACTTTGATCAGATGACTAAAACCACTCTGAACTGACTAAATGATAAAAAACAAAATCCATACATAAAGCAGGAATGTCTGAGTAGGAAGGACTTGTTGAGCTGATCTCACCTTTTCCCTAGTGAATGACTAAACTCAGGACTGACATGTGGGTCAGAAGAACTAAGGCCAGTCCTTTATTCCACTGAAGGCCTATATTTTCCCCTGAAACAAAATACTCAGTTTTGCTGGGTAGGTGACCCTTGGCTTCAATCCCAGCTCTTTTGCCCTCTGGAATATCATATTCCATGCCCTTCGAACCCTCAATGTAGAAGCTGCCAGGTCCTGCACTATCCTGATTGTGTTTAACTTCTCTCTGGGCCTGGGCATAGACTGTCTCCCTTCCCTTCTCATGTTTCACATCCTAACCCCCCATTTCAGGACCCTGGACTTTCTTTAAGACTTAGTTCAAGCAGAGATCTATCTGGATCATTGTCTCAGTCCCCCTTAGCAGTAAAATCCTTCATCCTGATTGAAAGAGGAATCACTTAGAATCCAAGAGCTTTGTGATGCTAATCATTTCCACTAATTGGCCTTTCAGGGATGTCCCTGAGGATGCAGAGCAGGGGTGTTGAGGGTCCATGTACTAAGAGGGCTGTTGGACAGGTGACCTTCAGCCATCTCTGAGTAAACTCTGGAATGTCTGGAGTAAAATGGCTGAACAAGGGCTCCTGCCCCAGGACCAAGAAGCCTCTCAGCTTCTCTCCTCTCAGCTCTGGCCACAGGCTGAGTCTCATGAGAACCTGCCCTTCAATAGAAGAATTAAACTCTTCCTGCAGTGTCTGGTCCTTCACACACTCACAGGCCCAGGGAAATCCCCTTAAACTTAGCTTGGGCTCTTTTCTCGGCTCTTCCCAAGAGGGAACATGGAAAGCTACTCAAGGTGCCAAGCACACTGCTTCTACATCAGTGGTTGGAGGCCTGGACCCGACGTGCTTAAAAGGAAAAATACCTGTGGTCATTGACAAGAGACCTGTACAAGGAATAGCAGGTCCTGACCAGGGCCTCGGGAGGCGACCCTGACTGAGAGAGGATTAGAACCTGTCCCCCCAGGCCCCCTCCCCCTGCCCCTCCCCCCCACAGGCCGTCCCCAGACCCCCAGTAAAGCCTCGGAAGCTTTCTTCTTCCTCAGGCGGATGATACGCCCCTTCTCGGCGAACACCCCACCCAGCCCCCGGGCCCCAACCCCACCTTTCCGCCAGGCCAGGCCCTGCTCTCGGTGGCCCTGCACCCCTACATACCTAAGCTCATGAATCAGGAGAAGCAGCTACAACTCAGCAGAGAAAAGGCGGAAAGGAAACGAGGCGGGAGTGACGCGGAAGTGACGCAAGTCCCACCCTCCCGCCCTTTTGCTTCCAAAATGCCGCGAAGCCGCGCACGGCCATCTGGGAACGGTAGTCTAGAGGCTGGGGCGCTTTCTGCGCATGCCTGGGCCTCGGCCCCTCCAACGGCACGGGCTGTCTCCCTACCTCTCCCTACCTCTCCCGCCCTTCCCGGCCCCTCCCGCCAGGAGCACCGCCCTCTTGCTCCTCCTCTTTACTCCACGTTCTACACAGTCCCAGAGCCCACGGGGAGTCACCAAGCGTGGGGTTCCAGACCTGAAGGGGTCTTGGGAATCCTCCCAGTCTAGTCCACTCCAGGGTCTCTCCTACTCCGTTAGGCTGTCCCAACAGACTTCAGCTCTTTGCTGCCTGTGCGCCGCCATCTTTCGGGAGGAAGTGACACAGCAACGAAGGGAAGTGGCGGCTCCGAGGAAGGAAACCTGGAGTTGGGGGCTGGAGGCCCAGAGCGCTTGCTCAGCTGGGGGAGGGGCTTTCAGGCCTGAGGAGCGGAATATGAGGGGGCTGGGGTTAGGAGCAGAGGTCAAGAGAGCACAGGGAGGGGCGGCTAGGTGGCGCAGTGAGTAGAGCGCCGGCCCTGGAGTCAGAAGGACCTGAGTTCAGATCCCGCCTCAGACACAACCCACACAAACGAAAACCTAGCGGTGTGACCTTGGGCAAGTTACTTAACCCCAATTGCCCAAAAAGGGGCGGCTAGGTGGCACAGTGAGTAGAGCGCCGGCCCTGGAGTCAGAAGGACCTGAGTTCGGAGCCGGCCTCAGACACTTAACCCACACAAACAAAAAACCTAGCCGTGTGACCTTGGGCAAGTTACTTAACCCCAATTGCCCTAAAGGGGCGGCTAGGTGGCGCAGTGAGTAAGAGTGCTGGCCTCGGAGTTTGATGACCCGAGATCAGATCCGGCCTCAGAAAATGAGCACCCACGCATAAATAATGACTAGCCGTGTAACCTTGAGCAAGTTACTTAACCCCAATTGCTTTAAAAAAAGAGAGAGAGAGAGAGCACTGGGGACACGATGTGTTTTGAGGAAACCATGTTGGGGAAAAGCCTCGGTTCCGAGATGGGCCAGGCCCTATTTGGGGTCTATGGGACTAGCTTCTAGGACAAGGGGAGGAAGCGGGGCCAGGACTTGCCTACTTGTGTCTGTTTCCTCTGTCAAGTAGGGACCCAAGGGTAACAAGGAGAGAGTGAGGGCTCTTAGCTGTGCTTGGGAAATGTCAGTCTTTGGGAGATGGACTAAATAAAACAACCACCATTTACCTGGAGCTTCCTGTGCTCCAGAACCTGTTAAATACATTTATTATCATTGGGTCCTCAGGACAACCCTGGGAAGAGGGTGCTTTTATAACAACACAAGACTCAGCAGCCAATGACTATAGTAGCCTACTATTTCCTAAACTCAAAGATCCCAGTTTGGGGAATAAGAACCCACTATTTAACAAAAACTCCTAGGAAAACTTGGAATATAGTATTGGCAGAAACTGGGCATAGACCATCTAACACCATATACCAAAATCAAATCTAAATGGGTGCATGATCTAGGTATAAAGGCTGATACTGTAAGCAATCTGGGAAAAGCAAGGAATAGCTTACCTGTCACATTTATGGAGAAGGGAAAATTTTATGACCAAATAAGAGAGAGCATTATGAAATGCAAAATGGTTATGTTAAATTTTTTGATTACATTAAATTGAAAATTTTCTATACAAAGTCAGTGTAACCAGGATTAAGAGGGAAGTGGAAAATTGGGAAAGAATTTTTACAACCAGTGTCCGATAAAGGCTTCATTTCTAAAATATACAGAGAACTGAGTCAAATCTATAAGAATACAAGTCATTCCCCAATTGATAAATGGTCAAAGGATATGAACAGGCAGTTTTAGAGGAAGAAATTAAAGATATCTATAAGCATGTGAAAAATGCTCCAAATCACTATTGATTAGAGAGATGCAAATCAAAACAACTCTGAGGTACCACATCTCACTGGCCAGATTGGCTAAGGTGACAAAACAGTAAAATGATAAATGCTGGACAGGATGTGGAAAAATTGGAACACTAATGCATTGTTGGTGGAGTTGTCAACTGATTCAACCATTCTGGAGAGCAGTCTGGAATTATGCCCTAAATAATTGCATACCTTGTGTCCCCAAGAGGTCATAGAATTGGGAAGAGGCCCCTATGTACAAAAATATAGCAGCTCTTTTTGTGGTGACAAAGAATTGGAAATCAAGGGGATGCCCCTCAATTGGGAATGGCTAAACATGTTGTGGTATATGAATGTAATAAAATACTATTGTACTATAAGAAATGAGGAGTAGATGAACTTCATAATAACCTGGAGAGATTATACAGAATGATGTTGAGTAAGAAGAGCAGAACCAGGAGAAATCTGTACACAATTACAGACACAATGTGTGTGATGATCAACTTTGAACACTGGGCTCTTCTCAGCAATGCAAGGTTATAAGACAACTCCAAAAGACTCGTGATGGAAAGAGATGTTGACATCCAAAAAGAACTACAGATTCTGAATGCAGATTGAAGCAAACTACCTGCTCTTCTTGTTTTGTTTTGCTTCCTCTTTCACATTGTTCATTCCATCAGTTACAATCCTTCTTTACAACCTTATTAATGTTTAATGTGAAGGTATTTGGAGATTCTATATTTGATTGCTTGCTGACATGGCTGGGGGTGGGGGAGAGGAGGGAGAGATGGAGGGGGAGAAAATTTGAAACTGAAGTGATTGTGGAACTGAATCTTGTAAACTAAAAGTAAACAAATAAACTAATTTTTAAAAAACTAAATTTTCAGAGTTTATTTCATGATTTTGCTTCTTCCCATTCCTAAATAGAAATCAATTTGGGCATTCAGCTAGGCTATATAACATTTTCCAAAAGGGAGTTTAGGCAATGACTCTGTCTATTTAAAATTCACCCCCAGGAAGAACAGCACAGAGATACATTTCATCCACAAACCTGAGTGTAAAATATCTATGCATAAAACTTTTTGTTCACTATTATTCAAATCCCACAGCAAGTGTCTGAATTGATATGAATTCTCAGCACAGGACTCTATCCATTTCCTGGTGATGGGGTGTTTGGGTACCTGTGCTTGAACATCAGCTTGTAAAATCACATTTCTTCCTAGCCTCAAAACACTGTCTCAGGCAGTTTCTCTCTAACTCAAGGTCAGCATGCCCTAGCAAAATACTTATCTCTCTTCCTTATACAGTGGCCAGCTGCACTCACAGAATTTGGTAGTTTGACCCAACTCTGTACTCGCTGAAGCAGCTGTGTACTGGGTCATATCCTAGACTGAGTCATATGTATACATCCTAGCTCATTATACACATCCCGTATCCCTTGTTAGCTTGGAACATTAAGTTTATTCCCAACATTTATCTTGTCGACCATGACATTGATGAATAGCAGCTTAGTCAGCCCTGACTGCTAGCTGACTTACTGACATTTCAAGCCTAAAACCACACCTCAATGCAGCGCCCCCCCCCTTGAGCTATTTCCCAGTGAATTGTGGGCAATACACCTGCACAGTAGATATAAAAAATGCATGTTCTTTTAAGAACTGACCACTCCTTAACTCCTCCCTAATCCTGCCCAGACTCACCTAGTTAGCATAATTGACATATGATTTACTATAGTTCTCCTATATAAACTTTAACTGTAACCCTTTAAGGCTGCAGGTTCCCTAAGACTTCTTACTAGCTGCAAAGCATAACAATTAGCTTTTACCATCTTGACTTAAAGATTGCTTAGGTTCAGGAATTCTTTCCAGACTGCTTTCCAGGGACTCTGGCTATTGGGGTTCCTGAAACATCTATCCTCCCTTGTCAGTACCAGCACTGGTCCCCATGTTCCCATCCCAGACACATATAAAAAGCGAACAGCAAAAGGCCTGTAGCAAAGATATCTACCAAGCCTGGCCACTTCTCAGAATGTGGATCTGGGTAAATCTGTGGGCCAAACCCAAGGCTAAGAAGAGGAGGGGGATTGGCTCTGAGACAGACAAAGAAGCTGGAGAATGACCCAGACTACTGATTCAATCAATCAATCAATAAATGTTGATTAAGTGGGGCTGCTGGGTGGTGCAGTGAACAGAGCACCAGCCCTGGAGTTGGGGGACCTGAGTTCAAATATGGCCTCAGACACTTAACACTTACTAGCCATGTGCCCTTGGGCAAGTCACTTAACCCCAATTGCCTTCCAAAAAAGCAACAACAACAACAAAAAAAAACCCACAATAAATGCCTACTACGTGTTATGCATTCTGCTAAGTGCTGATGTGAGAAAAACATGCAAAACACAGTCCCTGTTCTCAAGGGGCTTACTGCCTAATAAGGAGACAGCTTGCAAACAAATCTACAAAAAGATAGAAATTTTCTTTCATCACTTAACCCCAATATCCCTCCAAAAAGCAAAAAAAAAAAAAAAGGCATCATCTAAATCACATATAGTTGTATCATTGTTAAGTATGTCTGTATCAGCTGTTTCAACTACATCTTCCATGTCTGTATGTCCCTATATTGGGAAAGGAAATAAGGACAGAGAGAGAGAAGAGGGAGGATTGATGATTCCTTAGTCTATATTGTGGAAAGACTAGTCTGAGCCCACCAAGGACATTTGGAGAAAGACTGTCAGTCTTGGGGCGTGGTTTGGCTAAGTGTCGATTCTACTACTTAGCCTCTGTGTGACTTTGATCAGATTACTAAACCTCTCTGGGTTGGCAAAATGATGAAAAATATCCATAAAGAATGAAGTCATCTCTGACTTGTAAGTACTTGATGAAAGTATTTAATCTAAACCTCTCACCTTTTGGTGAGTGGTAGAGGAAGTGATGCCTGCGGGATCTCATGGCAGTTTCCATTTTATTGATCAGAGGGCAGGGTTTATATAATGAATGCAAAGAAATTATCTCTTAGGAATAAATGCAAAAACATTTACTGTCCTTGTACATTTAGCATATCTGTATGTTTTTATGTCCTTGTTGACTTATGCAATTCCATATGTTTTAGTATCCTTGTTGCCTTGCAGGCATCTGTCTGGGTCACTGTTTGGTTATGGAGTCCTAAACTCCTGCAAGTCAGGAAGAGATGGTCTGAACTTTCATACTGAGAAGCCTGAACCTTCAGCACTGAACGTGAAGATGGGGAATGTAGCAGCAAGCACCCCAACACCCCCAGGGTGGCTGCCAACACAGGTTCTTAGATCTGCTTTTGTAAAGGAAGGCAACTCAAAATCGGTTAATGAGCTCACTTTAATCAAACAAACATATATTACCTAGTTCAAGGGGAAAAGGTCAGCATCCCGAACTTCAGAGTATACAGACAGATCAAACAGACTTCCAAACTGTCCAACCATTATCAATACCAAAATCAGTTACCAGAGAGAGAAGCATCAACATCTGGATATTCAAAGCCAGGGGGCTCTCAATGGCTGCCCAGAGTCTCATCTGGTCAAATCACACAACACTTCTCAAAGTGAGCCCCAAAGCATCAGGGATTATATAGCCTTCTCCTGGCTCAGAGAATGTAACCACCCTCTGGACCCACTGCTTAATCACACAGCTTCTAGATATGGGCATTCCTGAAAACCAAGCCTCCTGCCATAGGCTCCATGTGACCACATTCAGCCTATTAGGAGGCAGTGTATATTTTCAAATCAAGGAAGGTTCTCAGAGTCTCTTAAGCCAATCAAAGGGCCTAGGGGCAGGGAAGATCTTTAAATCTACATTTCCATTACAGGGTGAGAGCACTTCTGGAGCCCAGCTGGCTGGGTGAGGCAATCACGTGTCTGGGTTCCTCCAATGTCCTTCCAGAGAGAGTCCTGATGATCCCAGGAGGCACCTGGGTCTCCTGTGCATCCTCTGATGGGGGAGGAGGGATGGCGTCACCAGAGCACTCCTGCAGAGGGTTGCTCAAGTGGGAGAGGAGAGACTGCACCTGTCCTGTGGATGGAGGACCAACCTCCCCCTTCCATTGGCCTCCTGCGGGGCAGGGCTGAGGAGGAGCAGAAACCTGGGGAGACCCACCCACTGGAGAGAGGTGAGAGTCCCCATCTAGGGTAGGGATATCAGTCTGGGTGGGGTACCTGGGGGGCCCTTAGTCACCAGCACAGAGGGGAATCAGGCTCCCTGCTGTGTCTAGACAGGGTGCACAGGGCTGGTCTGGGAAGAGAAGAGTCTCCTGGTCTGAGACTCAGAGAGGGATCAAGTCCCCCAGCCCCCTGTGAAGATGAGCTGCCTCTCATTGTAATCTTCATTCTCAATCATGTTCAAGCATTAAAGTTGATTTGTACCTATTGGCAATGTCCACTTATCTGAGGGCACATAAGTGCCCTCCATGATTCCTCCTAGTTTACAAGACAGAGCTAAAGGACCACTGTGTTACTGAATATTCACTAGCCCTAATTAGTGAAACCATTGACCAGAAATTGTGTCCTTGGACATTGCATTTCTTTAGGAAGGAGATGGTGGGTGTAAGTTACCACATTCCAGATACTCATGAGGTTCCTCTCCAGTGTGCATTCTCTGATGTTGAGCAAGATTTGATCCCTGTGGGGAAGCATTTATGCATTAATTACATTCCTAAGGTTTCTTTCCAGTGTGGATTCTTCCATGGAGAGTAAAATGGGTCCTCTGTTTGAAAACTTTTTAATACTGATTACATTGATAAGGTTTCTCTCTAGTGTGGGCTCTCTGATGTACGGCAAGATTAGAGCTCTGTCTGAAAGCCTTTCCACATTGATTACATTCATAAAGTTTCTCTCTAGTGTGGATTTTCTGATGTACAGTTAAATGGGCCCTGTTTTTGAAAGCCTTTCCACATTGATTACATTCATAAAGATTCTCTCCAGTGTGGGTTTTCTGATGTACAGATAAAAGGCACCTGAGTTTGAAAGACTTTCCACATTGATAACATTCATAAGGTTTCTCTTCAGTGTAGATTCTCTGATGTACAACAAGATTAGAGTTCTGTCTGAAAGGCTTTCCACATTGATTACATTCATAAAGATTCTCTCCAATGCGAATTCTCTGATGTTCAGCAAGATCAGAGCTTCTTCTAAAACCTTTTCCACACTGACTACATTCATAAAGTTTCTCTCCAATGTGGATTATCTGATGTTCAGAAAGTGTAGATTTCAGTCTGAAAATCTTTCCATATTGATTACATTCAAAATGTTTCTCTCCACTGTGAATTCTCTGGTGGATAAGGAAGGATGAGTGTTCACTAAATGCTTCACCACATTCAGGACACTCATGTGGTTTCTCTTCAGGCTGAATTTTTTGATAGTTAATAAGGGATAACTGTTAACTCAAGTCCTTCCCATAATGATGATAATCATATGGTTTCTCTCCTTTGTGGACTCTGAGAGATACAGCACAGATTTCCCTCCCAGTGACCTCACAGGCATCATCACTCATGAAAGTCTCCTCATGATTTTCGTTCACAGAAATGATTGGCTCTTTAGTAGTCTCTTGCATTTTAGCTCTAGTCTCTCCTTCTGCCAGAAACAAGCAATAAAATATATATACAGAGAAACATGTACCCATGTATATAATTATAATCCCTTCCTTCCTTTGGGATAAAGTATACTAACTGATCTACATCCTATTTCCCCAGGCTAAGAGAAAATTCTTCAAAGTTCAATGGACAGAATCAATCATTTTAAAATGCCATTAGTTTACATCTGTAGGAAAACTTGATTTACAAAGAGCTTCAGAGACAATCACATTGGATCCTCACAAATACCAGTGACAACAGCAGGACCAGCATTCTCAATATATTCACAAGTCAGGCTATGAGTTTAGAATGGCCGAGTGACCTGACCAACATCTGAATAGCTGAGACAACTGCAATTCTGCAAGTGGGCATGCTCTGTCCACAATACTAGAGGGTCTTTCTTCATCAAACTTTCTTTTCTTTTGCTATTAAGAAAATTTATTACAGCACGTTGACTTTTTAGGTCTTCCTATTCCCTGACACACAATGGTATTAAAAGAGGCCAATTAATAATCCTGTGATGGGCTCTAAGTTCAAGTGAAAAGAAGTGTCAGTCAATGTGGCAAGCTTCACCATCAGTTTATTTGGAGAAATTGCCACAGTTATCCCCAACCTTGAGCAACCACCAGGCTTATCAGTCAATAGCCATCAACACTGGGCAAGAGCTTCCCCAAACAACAAGATTATGGCTCCAGGAAGGCTCAGATGATGGTTAGATTTTTGTAGCAATAAAGTATCTTTGAATTAAGGTGTGTACATTGATATTTGAGAAACAATAGTATTGTATACATACTAGACAACAGAGTAGTGTAAACAGAACCTTTATATGCACTGGGAAACAAAAAAAAAATGCGTGTGACTTGCTTTATTGCTCTTAATTGAGTTGAGTGCTCTGGAATCAAACCCGCAATATCTCTGAAGTGTGTCTGTGTTTTTATCATTCTTATTATGATTTTAGCTCTTTCCTCCCTAAATCTCCTCTCCTGTCTTAAATCATTATTAGCCTTAGTCCTTGCGTTCCCATATATCCCATTGTACAAAATTTCTTTCCATTCCCAAACCCCCTCTTTTCTGTGAATCAGCTAAGACCAATGTTCCCAGTCTGTTCCTTCTTCTCAAACCATTGCCATGTTGGTATGCCAGATCGGGAGCCCCTTGACAGTAGGGACTCACTCTTCCCTTCCAAAAGCTGAGTTCAGTGCCTAGAAACCTGGAGTTGCTTAATCCATGCATACTGAGTGACTGACTGGGCCCAGGGGCTGACCCCAGGCTCCAGCCTCTACCACAGTCCCAATATTCTAGTCTCTCAGTTAGCAAATGCATGTTCTGGCCCCAATTTTGTTTCTAGCTCTTGCACTATAACCCCTATAGTGAGTGACCTTTGTCAGGTCCAAATCCTGCTGGGACCTGACCAGACCCAGAGTGAAGATCACAGAGACTTCTTTCTAGCTCCTGAAGCATCACACGCTGTGGGACACCTGGGAGTTTTTACCTCCCATTTCCCCAAACTAAGAGTGGCTTTCACCACAAAAAATCTGGCCAGTGATTCTCCAAGAACAGGCCAAAGATGTAGCCTCAGAGATCAGGGGAGGGGCACAGGTTCATGATTTATGTACAGCCTTGCATGAATTCTAAGTAAGGCAGAAACCTTTGCTACTACTGAGATGCTGATGAATGGAGAGAGGAAAAATCATAAAGCCAGGTCATCTGGGTCCACAACACATTTGGGCTATATAATCTCATTGTAGCAGGGCTATCCTTTGACACCTCTCTAACTGACTCCCTTTGGGCAGCTAGGAAGTAGAGGGAATAGAGTACTGGTTAGGGAGTTGAGTTCAAATTCAGCCTCAGACACTTACTTACTGTGTCATACTCAGTAAGTCACTTAGATTGGTTGGCCTCAGTTTCCTCATCTGCAAAATGATGCAGAAAAGGAAAACCACTCTAGTATCTTGCCAAAAAAAAAAAACAAACCAAAAAACAGCTGGGATCATGAAGAGCCAGAAGTTGACTGAAATGACTGAACAGCTTAACATGGCTGCCTCCTAGCAAAGGATCAAATATAAATCCTCTCTGGGGCTGTTAATCATGTACCACTTCATCATCTGCCCTCCTCCTATTCTTCTAATTTTCTTTCATCTTATGTTCCCACCCAATGTGCTGTACTTCAGTCGTGCAGGCCTCCCTTCTGTCCTGTGACCAGGACACTCCATCTCCCAATGCTGTGAGCATTCTGTGACATCCCCATGCCTAGAATGCTAGTATTGGCTTCCCTGAAGCCCCAGCTAGAGCCCACCTTCCAAAATACGCCTTTCCAGTCCTCCTTAGTCTTAGGGCCTTCCCTCTCTCAATGAGCTCCAATTTGTCCAGTCCAAAACAGGTTTCAACACTGTTGTTAGCATGTTGTCTGCTCCCCCAGTCTATGAGCTCCAAGAGAGCAGGGGGTGTTCCTTGAATCTCTTTATATCCCTGGGGCTTATCAGAAGGTCTGGCAAAGAGCAGGCACTTAATAAATTCTCACCGACTTGAAGACAGTCTAAGAAAGAGCCCATACTGGGAAGCCTAACCCCTTTTACTCTTTCAGGAGAGTTCCTGCCCCCAAATTCTAAACAATTACTTTTTGTAGGATCACAGATTTATCACTGGAAGGGCACTGAAAGGGCATGGTATCCAAATCCCTCATTTTTTTTTTTTGGAGGGCTTATTGGGGTTAAGTGACTTGCCCAAGGTCACACGGCTAGGTTTTTGTTTGTGTGCATTAAGTGTCTGAGGCCGGATCAGAACTCAGGTCCTTCTGACTCCAGGGCCAATGCTCTACTCACTGCACCACCTAGCCACCCCCCAAATCCCTCATTTTATAGATGGGGAAACTGAAGTTCACTGGTTCAGTGACTTGTCCAGGATCCCACAGCTAAAAAGTGTTTCAAAAATATTTCCAAGTCACGTTTTCTTGCCCCCAAATATAGTACTTGCTTCCCCCCATACCTAGAAGCCTCTTGTCATTGCAGCTTTCATATATGTTTTCACCGGACTCACCTGAATGGCAGCTCCTCAGGTCTTCTTGCTCCAGGAGCCATGAGGCTTCCCTTTGCTCAAAGTGAGAGATCAGATCTTTGCTGGGAATGGGCAGCCCTGGGAATGAGGAATCAGGGATGACAATGGAGAAAACCTTGTCATTTAGGTCTCTTTAGGGAAAAGAGTGTGCACATAAAGCTACTCCATTCTGAGAATCACTCCATCATGGTATCATAGCTTATTCTCCCATTAAGGCTTCTAAAGGCAGTAACCCAAGCTAGGATGGGCCAGATCAGCCTTGAGCTCCTGAAAATCAGACCCTGCAGAATCAGCTTTGGCCCTGTCACTTTCCCGGGTCCTCACTCCCTTACCTATAAAAACCTTGGAGTTCTACAGGGAGCCTTTAACTCTTCTAGTGAGATTCTCCTGCTGGGGAACTCAATGAACCTGTTAGTCCAAATTCTGATTCAGGACAGTCTGTTATTCATGTCAGTCCTGAAGCAAGGTTTCCATAGCATTTAGTTTGGGAGCTTTGGGAAGAGATGGGGAGAAGATCATGGAGCTAAATTGGAATTAAAAAATTAGTCATGGTGCACCTTCATAGGATGAGGGACTCGTTGCATAGTTTCCACTATCTACAAATTAGAGGCAGCTGGTGGTACACTGGACAGAGCCCTGGGCCTGGAGCCAGGAATGCCAGACTCAGACAGTTACTAGCTCTGTGCTCCTAGACAATTCAGTTAACCTCTGTTTGCTTCAGTTTTCTCAAATATCAAATGGGAATAATACTATCACCTAATCACATCATATTGTAAAGAAATCACTTAGCATAAGAGCTAGTGAACAGCAGTTGAACAGAAATGCTTATTCCCTTCCTTTCTTTCCCATTAGCTGGGCTAAAATTTGGGACAATGTCAAGGAAGAAGAAGAACAAATGTGCCCTACACATATAGGTGGGAGCTAAAAACTGAGGCTTCTCACAAAGAAGAATGTCCTAAATATTTGCCCAATCCAAAGAGGAAGGGGTGCAGGTAAAAGCTGCCTGAGCAGTTTTCAGACATTTGGCAGACAAAATTCATGTCCAAGGGAAAGGCTGGACTCCATAATGTGGGATTACTTCCACACCTGTGATACTTCAACACTGATCTGATCTGGGACCCCAAACTACCTAAAATTGGCAAGAGACAGCTTCAGGATCAACCAGGCAATCTCCTGGTTCCTTTTACAGGAAAACCAGGCAGCATGAGAACCCTGTCTCTGGGACACAGGAGACGAGAACTTTTCCCTTTCTAGTAATTGATAAATGCTCCAAGAAAGCCAGCACACTCAGGAATGAAGATTCTCCCTCTGATAACAGATTTAGAAGGAGCAGAGGAAGTGTCCTTACCCAGGGAGAGCAGGTTCCTGGCATTCTCCAGCATGACCTCCTTGTACAACTCCTTCTGAGGAGGGTCCAGGAGTCCCCACTCCTCTGGGGTGAAGTCCACAGCCACATCCTTGAATATCACCAACTCCTACATCACCAAAAATCACAAGATTTAGACTTGAAGGAAACCAGAATTCTTTTAGTCTAACCTTCCTCAAACAAGAAGAGAAAACTGAAGCACAGAAAGGGGATTTACTCAGTGGGTGTACGTTTCACAAGTGGCTGACTCAACACTTGAAACCACAGTCAATAAGAGGGCAATGGAATGTTGAGAAAAGCATTTGACATGGTGAGTTGGAATATAATTTAAAAGGTCTTATTATGGGATGTGCCTCCCTGTGGAATGTGTGTGAAAGTATGTATTAGAAGTGTGAGGCAGGAGGATCTGGGGAAGAGAAAGATGATGGGAATTCCTTCCTTATCTGATTCTGTGGGGAGTTTGGGAGAAGCTCATATATACAGGGTATTCTGGGAAGGAACAGGAATTTCTGTGTGATTATAGAAAAGAGAGGAAAGAGAAAGAAAAGATCTACTTGATTTCCTGAGAAGCTAAAGCCAAGTCTTCTCTAGACCTAACACGGAAAGCATCCATAAGACATGGTAATTACCATCAGGAATGAACTGAGGAATATGAGATTTTACAGCCTAGTGAAGGAGAATTAGTTATTGTCACTTTGAGGGCTTGAGGCTGCCCTGGTATGATGGGCCAAAGCCAAAACATCTTATGCCCTTGCTTTATTATTACTTTCATTCAGCAATAGTATGTATTTCTTTCTTATAGTATTTAGTTACCATGGTTGTTGATTTTTGTTGCTCTTTGTGCTCAAAGAGGACCAAATGACATCCCTATGTCAGGGTCAGGGTGTGTCTGACCATGGATGATCAGACTAACAGGGCCCAAAAGGCCCTACCAGAGGTCAGGCACAAAAAGTCCATGTGAATGTCTGGGGTGGAGATGGCTCTAAATTTGCACATCTTCCCATCCTTTTAAGTTACTGCAACTCTGCTTTGCTCACATGGCACAGCCTGTTCTTTGAAGTGGGCACACCATGTGGGGTCATCCTTTAACAGCGTCTCCCATGTCTCACCATTGATTACAGAATTCTTCAAGAGAGACTTTGGAAATTCCCTTTAATCACTTCTTCTAACCCCCACGTGAGAGCCTTCCTGGCATGCTTTCTCCATAAAATAGTCTTTATGCAAACATCATTTTGGCATCTGAACAACATGGTCCACCCAACTGAAGTTGTGTTCTACCAATAAGAGAAGTAGAAGGGGGAAATTATCTCACATAAAAGAGGCAGACAAGAGCAGTTACACTGAAGGGGAAAATGGGGGAGAGGGTAAGGGAGGGCTTAATCCTTACTTTGATCCAAATTGACGCAAAGAGGGAATAACATACGTGCTCAGTTGGGTATAGAAGTCTATCTCATCCTATATAGAAACTGATAGAAGGAAGGGCAAGTTGGTGGAGGTATTGGTCAGAAATAAATCACTGATGAAGAAGGACACGTTGAAAGTGAGATGGAGAGGATAAACAAGGGGGAAATGTGATGGAGGGAAATATACAGTTATTTATCAAAAATATAAAAATTAATTTAGTGAACTTGCCCATAAAGGGAAGTACATAGCAGAATGAATTAAAAACCAGAATCCTACAATATGCTGTTTACCAGAAATATATTGGAAGCAGAGATATACACCGAGTAAAAGGCTGGAGCAAAAACATATAGGCACCAAATGGTATGGCATCTAAGTTTGAAAGGACACCTTAAATGAGTTATAGAAGGAAATAGACAATAAACAATACTAGTAGGGGGACCTCAACTTCCCCCTCTCAGAATAGGATAAATATAACTAAAAAATACACAAGAAAGAAGTTAAGGGCAGTAATAAATTTTAGAAAACTTTGGCATTCACACAAAAACTGCCCTTGGATTAGAGCATAAAACCTCACAATCAAATGCAGAGAAGCAGAAATGTAAAATGCTTCCCATTCAGATCATAATACAATGAAAATCACATTCAATACAGGACAGCGAAAAGATCTATTAAAAGTTCATCAAATGCATCAAAGAACAAAACAAAGACATAATAATTCCTTTAAGGTAATGACAACAATGAGACACCATAGCAACATTTATGGGATACAGTGAAAGCAGTCCTTGGGGGAAAATTTATATATCCAAACAGTTACATCAATAAAATAGAGAAAGAATAGATCAATGAATAGGACATGCTTCTAACAAGACAAGAAAAAGAACAAATTAAAAACTCCCAATTAAACACTAACATGGAAATTCTAAAATCAAAAAAGAGATTAATAAAATTAAAAGCAAGACAACCACTGAGCTAACAAATAAAACTAGCAGCTGGTTTTATGTAAAAAGCCAACACAATAGATGAAACACTGGTTAAAGAAAATTTTTTAAAAAGAAAAGAGGGGGCCACAGCACCCACAGAACGGCACAGACAAGCTAACCTCCTGCTGAGGACAGCCCAGCAACCCTGCAGGGAGCAGCCAGCGCAGCACTCTGAGAGCAGGTAGCACAGCACTCTGGGAACCAACAGCGCAGCCCACAGCGCCAAGCCCAGGTCCGTGGTTTTAGCCCCAGGGTGGCTGGGCCTTCAGCCAGCTGGTGGAACCCCAGAACACCAGCAATTGTGGCGATTCCAGAATTATCAGCACAGATATGCCTAGGACAAAGTGATAGGTTAGTGCCCTATGGACTTTGAGACCAGTATTTGGGGAACACGTGGCTTCCTCCCCTGGGGGCAAAAAGCTGCTGAAGAAACAGCTGCACAGAAGCCATTTTGCAGTGTCAGTAGTGGCTCTAGCTCCTGGTCTGCGAACTGTAGGAAGATCCAGCAATCAGTCTGGGGGTTAATCGCTTTTGCTTTAAACTGCCTGGATCTGGATTGTGGTCTGGGAGCGAAGTTTGGGGTGGGTATCCAACTTGCCAGAGTGGGTGGAGGCTTTACAGAGGCCACCCAACTGGCAGAAGTTGTGAAGACCCCACGTTTGGGTGGAAGCTCCCCTGTCTGGTGGCAGAGTCCTACTGTGGCAACAAGCCCCAAAATCAAGTAATTAAGTGGCAATATGCCTAGGCAAACGAAACAAAATAAACAGAAAAGTTCAACGTTAGACTCCTATTTTAGGGGCAAAGAGGCTCAAAGCATGGAGGAGGACTGTGAGGTTAGAACTCCTGCACCAAAAGCCCCAAATGAAAATACAAGCTGGCTACAGGCCATAGAGGACCTTAAGAAGCAGATAAGAGAAGTGGGGGAAAATTTGGGAAGAGAAATGAAAAAGATGCAAGAAAAGTATGAAATGACAGTCAACAGCCTGACTGAGGAAAATAACACCTTAAAAAATAGACTAACTCAAATGGCAAAAGAGGCTCAGAAAGGCAATGAGGAGAAGAATGCCTTAAAAAGTCGAATTTGCCAGATGGAAAAAGAATCTCAAAAGCTCACTGAGGAGATTCATTCCTTCAGAGTTAGACTGGAGCAAATGGAAGCTAGTGACTTTATGAGAAATCAAGATACTATTAAACAGATCCAAACAAATGAAAGAATAGAAGGCAATGTGAAATATCTCATGGGAAAAACCACTGACCTGGAAAATAGATCCAGGAGAGACAATTTAAAAATTATTGGACTACCTCAAAGCCATGATCAAAGAAGAACCTAGAAATCACCCTTCAAGAAATTCTCAAGGAAAACTGCCCTGATGTTTTAGATCCAGAGGGCAAAATAGAGGTTGAAAGAATCCACCGATCACCTCCTGAAAAAGATCCCAAAAAGAAAACTCCCAGAAATATTATAGCCAGGTTCCAGAATCCCCAGATGAAGGAGAAAATACTACAAGCAGCCAGGAAGAAACAATTTCAATATTGTGGAAACACAATCAGAATGGCACAGGACCTGGCAGCTTCTACATTGAGAGATAGAAGGGCATGGAATATGATATTCCAGAGGGCAAAAGAGCTGAGAATGAACCCAAGGGTCACCTACCCAGCAAAACTGAGTATCTTGTTTCAGGGGAAAATATGGTCATTCAGTGGAATAGAGGACTTTCAAGCATTCTTGATGAAAAAACCAGAGTTGAATAGAAAATTTGACATCCAGATACAAGAAGCAAGAGATGCCTGAGAAGGTAATCAGGGAAAAGAAATCAAAAGGAACTTATCAAAGTTGGACTATTTACATTCCTACATGGAAAAACAATAACTGTGTTTGATGAAACCTTTCTCATTATGAAAATAATTGAAGAAGGGTACATGGCATATATTCACAGGTATACATGGATAGAGGGCACAGGTTGAATTTGATGGGAAGGGATGATTATTTTTTTTTTTGGAGGACAATTGGGGTTGGGTGACTTGCCCAGGTTCACGTGGCTGGGTTTTTGTTTGTGTGTTGGGTGTCTGGGGCCAGATCCGAGCTCGGGTCCTTCTGGCTCCAGGGCTGGCTCTCTGCTCGCTGCACCACCTAGCCACCCCAAGGAAGGGATGATTCTTAAGGGGTGAAGTCAAGAGGTGAGAGAGAAAAGTGGCAAGAGGAGATGGAGAGAGACAGGGTAGGGCAAACTATCTCATGCAGAAGAGGCAAGGGGAAGTAGTTGCAGGGGAGGGGAAGAACAGGAAGGCAAAAAGGCAAAAGCATATTCTCATTGAAGTTGGCTCAAGGAGAGAATCACATACATACTAAATAGAATATCTTACCCTCACTCACTCTCCTGAGTAGGGGAAAGGGGGATGAGAGGGGGGATGATGGATGGCATTCTGGGGAGAGGGGAGGTTAGAAATACCCACTATCAAAGAGGGACAGGATCAAAGTAGGGAATGGACCAGGTGGGAGGTGAGACAGGTGGGAGGGAAATATAAGCAGTCTTTTACAATATATTCACTATGCTAATGTTTTGCATAGAAATACATGTACAACACATACTGAATTGCTTATCTTCTCAGAGGGAGTGGGTGACAAGGGAGAAAGGGAATGGATATGAAAATCGAAGTTTTAAAATTAAATGTTTCATAAGATGTCCAGGCAGTGGGGCTCAGAGATTCACCTTGCCCTAATGGCAAAGTCGAAGGGGGTATGGGAGAAGATATGGGAGAGAGCAGATTGGATGAGGGGATATCTAGTGGGACTGCTATTCTGGTGGTGGGTAGGGAAAAAATGGGGGGAAAATGTAACTCATAATCTGGAGGAAATGAATGATGTAAACCAGAAGTTAATAAAGCATTTGTTTAATTAAAAAAAAGAAAAAGAAAAAGAAAAGAGGGGCAGCTAGGTGGCATAGTGAATAGAGCACCAGCCCTGGAGTCAGAAGGACTTGAGTTCAAATTCAGTCTCAGACACTTAACACAAAAAAACTAGCCATGTGATCTTGGGCAAGTCACTTAACCCTAATTGCCCTCCAAAAAGCAAAACAAAAAACTAGATAGATAGATAGATAGATACAAAGAAAAGAAGAACAAATTTCTAGTATCAAAAATGAAATCATTAGGATCTAATTTGCCCAAATATATGCCAAGAAATCTGATAAACAATCTGAAATGGATGAATATTAAAAAAAAAAAGATAAATTGCCAGACTAATAGAAGAGGAAATAGAATACTTAAATAACCCCATCTCAGAAAAATGAAATCTTACAGGCCATCAATGGACTCCTAAGAAAAAATCACTAGGACTAGATGGATTCCAAGAGAATTTTGCCAAATAGTTAAAAAACAATCAATTCCAAAACTACATGAACTATTTGGAAAAAAGAAGACAAAGAGAGATTCCTTCTGTCAAACAAATATGTTGCTGAGATCTAAACTATGAAGCATAAAATCAGAGAAGGAAAGTACAAAGTGCCCTCAAACACTTATAGAATATTTTAAAATACAATACCAGCAAGGACATAGCAGCAATAAAAATCACAAAAACTGAACACTATGACCAGGTGAGATTTATACCAGAAATGGAGGATTGCTTCAGTGTTAGGAAAAACATCAGCAAAATTGACCATTGTAGCAGCAAGCACCGTAGCATCCAGGATTGCTGCTAGCACAGGTTCCTAGATCTGCTTTTCTAAGGGAAAGCAACTCAAAATGGGTTAACAATCTTCTTTAATCAAACATATGTCATTTACCTAGTTCTGGGGGGAACAGGTCAGCACCCCGACCTTCAAAGTATAGACAGAACTTACAAGACAGAGAAACAAACAGATCAAGCAGACAGGCTTCCAAACTACCCAACCATTACATTAATATCAAATCACAGTTACCAGAGAGGGAAGCATCAATATCTGGGTTTTCAAAGCTGGGGGGCTCTCAACGGCTGCCCAAAGTCTCATCTGGCCAAATCACACAACTCTTCCCAAAGTGGGCCCCAGAGCAAAATCTCACATCAGGGTACATATAGCCTTCTCCTAGCTCAGAGAATGTCACAACCCTCTTGACCCACTGCCCAATCACAAAGCAACAAGGTGTGGGCATTCCTGAAAAACAAGCCTCCTGCCACAGGCTCCATGTGACCACATTCAGCCTTTTAGGGGGCCAGAGTATATTTTCAAATCAAGGAAGATTCTCAGAGTCACTTAAGCCTATCAAAGGGCCTAGGGGCAGGGAAGATTTTCAGATTCCCATTCCCTTAACAACCACACATCAATAACATAACCCAAAGAAATCATATGATTATCTCAACAAATGCAGAAAAAGTCATTGACAAAATACAAAGCCCTTTCCTCTTAAAAGCACTAGAGAGCATAGCGAAAAAAAAAGAGAATTTTTTATACAACAATAAATAAGACCTATATAAAATTGTCAAGCATCTGTAATGAGGATAACTTAGAAAACTTCAAGGGGTGGAGCAAGGTTGCCCAGTATCACCACTATTAGGCACTATTGTACTAGAAATGCTAGCTAGAGCAATGAGAGGAAAGAAAAGAGAAATGGAAGGAATTAGAATAAGCAATGACAAAACAAACCTCTCACTATTTGTAGATATGATTCTATACTTAGAGAATCCTAGAGAATCAACAAAAAACTACTTAAAATAATTAACAACTGTAGCCAAGCTACAAGATATAGAATAAACCCATATAAATCATTGACATGTCTATATATTACCAAAAAATTCCAGCAGCAAAAGACAGGAGAAATTCCATTTAAAGTAATTTGGACAATAGAAAATACCTGGGAGTCTTATCTTCCAAGACAAACCCAGGAATTATTAAGAACACAATTACAAAACATTTTCTCACAAATCACATCAGATCTAAACAAGTAGAAAGTTATGAACTAACTGCTCATGGGTAGGCTGAGTCAATAAAGTGAAATGACAATTCTTCCTAAATTATCTATGCATTCAGGGCTACACTAATCCCTAATCTTTTGGGACAAAAGCAATCAGGAAAACTAGAAAATAGCATAGCAGAAACTAGGTATAAACCTACATCTAACATCATCTGCTAAGGTCAAAATGGGTACATGATTTAGACATAACAGGTGGTACCATAAGCAAATTGAGGGATCATGTAATAGTTTACCTGTCAGATCTATGGATGAGAAAAGAACTTACTACCAAAGAAGAGATAGGATGCATTACTAGATATAAAATAGATCATTTTGATTGTATTAAATTAAAAGGTTTTTTTTTGTAGACACAAAATCAATGCAACCAATATTTGAAGGAAAACAGACAACTGAAAAAAATTACAGCAAGATCTCTGATAAAGGCCTCATTTTTCAACTGTATAGAGAACTGAGTCAAAGTTATAAGAACACAAGTCAAGACCCAATTGATAAATGGTCAAAGGACAAAAACGTAGGTTCAAGGTGAAAAAAAAATCAAAGCTAGTTATAGTGCTATAAAAATGCTCTAAATTCATACAGATTGGAGAAATACAAAATAAAACAACTCTAAGGTACCACCTCACACCCATTAAATTGACTAATAAATCAGAGAATGAAAATGATAAATATTGGAGGGAAGTAGGAAAATTGAGACACTATAACACTATTTGTGGAGTTGCGAACTGATCCAACAGTTCTGGAGATCAATTTAGAAATATACTGAAAGGGCTATAAAATCGTGCATGCTCTTTTACCTACCAATAACACAACTAAGTCAGTATACCAAAGATGTTTTTTTAAGGGAAAAGGACCAAATTTATAGAATGGTATTCAGAATAACTCTTTTTGTGGTGGCAAAGAACTAGAAATTGAGGAGATGCCCACTAATGGGGACATCTTTACAATTGGGGTATATGATTGCAATGGAATGTGATTGTGCTATAAGAAACAACAAATAGGATGACTTTAGATGCACCTAGAAAGACTTACATAAACTGATGCAGAGGGAAGTGAGCAGAACCAGGAGAACATTGTACACAGTAATAGCAACATGATAATTTGAATAACAGTGAATAACTTAGCTATTCTCACAGTACCATGATCTAAGACCATCTCAAAGGATTCAAGATGAAAAATGCTTTCCCCATCCATAGAAAGAACTGAGTATCAACACGAACTTAAAGTCTGCTCTTTATCGCTTTCTTTCCTTTTGGTTCAAGTTGTTTTTTTCTTCACAAAATGACTAATATGGAAATGCTTTACATGATTGCAGATGTGTTTTCTTTCTGATTGCTTACACACTCTGGGAGGGGCAAGAGGAAGGAGGCAGATAGAGACGTGGAAATTCAAATTTTAGGGGGGAAAATGAATTTTAAAAAGGTTTTATGTGTCATTGGGGAAAAATAAAATATTATTTTTAAAAAGACTAATATCCAATAGCAGCTAGGTTGCCAGTAGATAGAGCACCAAGTCAAGAGTGAGGAGGCCATGAGTTTTGTTCAACCTCAGACACTTACTACCAATGTGACCCTGGAAAAGTCACTTAAACTGTCTGCCTCAGTTCCTGGGGAAGGAAATGGCAAACCACTCTACTATCTATGCCAAGAAAATCCCAAGGAATATCACCAAGACTCAGACCTGACTTAAATAATTAAAAAACAACAAATAGCTATTCCCCAATAGATAAATGGTCAAAGGATATGAACAAAGAATTCACAAAAGAACTGCCAAGTATTCCCAACCACAAGAAAAAATGCCCCAAACCACTAATACAAGTAAACTAAAACAACACCAGGGCTTCACCTCATACTCTGTAAAATTGACAAAAAATGGCAGCAGTCACTGTTGAAGTGTTGTGGGAAGATGGGCACAACAAGACAATGTTGGCGGAGCTAGGAAACGGTAAAAGATCATGAAGGTCTGAGTTAAAACCAGCCTCAGATACTTATTAATTGTGTGGCCCTGGTAAGTCACTGAAACTCTGTTTACCCTCAGTTTCCTAAACTGTGAAATAATGATAACAAAAACACCTCCCATATAGGACTATTGGGAAGATGGTCAAAATCAGATTTTGGGGAGAAAATAAGTCAATCCATTGTGTCTTTCCCTTTGAACCTGATGTCTCCTTGACAAGAACTGAGTGTGTCCTTTAGCACCCCTTTCCCCCACTGGAAAAGAAACCCCCAGGACTTTAAACAGTTCTCCAAACTCAGTCCTTTCCCTATAGCCTCTCTAACAAGGAAAGGCCCTTCACAAATGCTATACTAACAGCTAAAGAAGGAACTCTTTTCTTTGGCCTGGTCCAAACAACTCTCCTGAGGGCTTTTGAACCTGTAAGTGTGACCCAGAAACCAACTTACCCTGTTTTCTTGAGTTGCCATATTTTCCAGAAACACTGGACCAGAGCATGCTAGAGACAGGAACCCTGCCCACCAATATATTTGCTCCTTTCAACCCTCATAGCCCTCTCAATGTGCCCTTAAGAGTTAAACCAGCTACAAAACAGGAAGAATCATTGTGTACCAGACAGATAAACTGTTGGTGCAGTTCAGACCCTGGAGGACCAGCAGAGCATCCTGCCTTCAAGGTCTGGCAGGGAGAGCTTGGTCAAAGAGGCAAAGGGGAGGGTGGAGAGTTCTAGGAAGGTGGGGGAGGAGTGCCAGGCGTGGCTATAGGGAGCAAAGAGAAGACTCCTACAGGACAGAGGAATGAGTAAAGTGGTCCTCCTTGTGCCTCAGGGATCATGAGGGAAACCTTAAAAAAAGCACACAGTAGGGCAGCAATTGGGATGGGTAGTGGGGATAGTTAGTGCTTGTGATGCCAAAGTGCCTCAAATCAATTCAAAACACAGAAGGAGAGAGCAGGGCAATGTTGTTACTACTGTTTTCAATGTCCTGCCTATTTTTGTAAAGAAACAATCCTTAGGGAGGGGATTGCCAGCTTCACAGACAATCCTCTAGGTCTATGGAAATGGCCTTTTTGGCTGATGTTTGTCCAGTCTGAGGACAGAGTGCACTCACCTCGGTTGGGGGTCTGAAGCTCCCAGGGGCCATTCCCTCTGTCTCCAGGCTCCCTACTTAGGCCAGCCCTTGGTCCTCTGCAGGCTGAGCTGGGGAGGGAGAAGTATCCCAGAGGGGCAGTCTTACCCCTTTCTCCCAGGTCTGAAGGCAGGTCTACAAAGGGATTAACAAAGGTTTAGGCCCTGCCTTCGGGGCTTTCTCCTTCAGAGAACCAAGAAGCAGAACAGGTTTGGGATCCCAGGTGGGATGAGACCAGGCAGAACCTCAATGGCTCCTGAATTACAGATCTCCCCCCAGTTGGTAGTCTGCCCTCCCTGCCTCCCCTCTCCCCAACTAACGCACACACATTATCTAGGCAAAAGACTGACTGCTTGATCTAGGAAGGAGGAAAGCTTAGGAAGATTGGGGATGGGGAGGGCTCTGGGATGAAACTACCAGAGAATGACCAGGGGGAGCCTAAGGCTGGGAAACCAAAGCTAGTCTGGGATTCAGCCCCTGGCAGGGGACCTGAGGGCTCTGAAAAAAGAGGGGGTACGGGGGCAGGAGCCCTGGGGAAGGGGAGCCCAAGCAGGGGTTGGGAAGAAGACGTTCTTCTGCTCATGGCAGGGAGGTCAGGGACACTGCAGTGACCAAAGGGCTCCAGGGGAACACTGAGCCTGAGAAAGCTGGAGGACTGTGTCCTGGGGTCTAACTAGGAGCTGGGGAGGACTCCTGGGACCCTCTGGAAGACCTTAGGCCTGTAATCCCTCAAGATAGACCAGACACAGGGAGCCAATGCCTGGGATCTTATAAGGAAACGGCCTGGGAGCAGCAATTCCAGGGTAGGGGGCCAGGCAGGAACTTTGGTTCCTGCATCCAAAGTGGGGTCCTCAGGGCAGGTAAGACTTTCAGGTCCTTACAGGGGGATTGGTCTGAAGGAAGAACAACTGAATCTCTAACAAAAAGCTGGGGGTAGGGAGACAAGACAGAGGGGTCCCTGTGGTTAAGGTCTGAATTTTGGGAAAGAGTGACCCAGTGATACACCCAAGGAGGGGGTCTCTGGAAGTCTGGAAAGTAATTAGGGATCTGCACAGAGCTAGTGGGGGAAAGCTCATCCATTAGCCAGGCCTGGGAGGGCAGCTTGGTACCTGCTAAACCCAAAGGACACTCACCACATGGTCAGATGAGGAGGAAGAGACCCAAGGACTAGACTAACAAAAGTCAGGAGCTATGGGTGTGGATGAGGGTCTGGCTCAGATCTGCCTCAGACCTGTACCCACATCTGCTTCCAGAAGGCAGAGGGATCTCAGCTCCAGGGAAGGCAGAGAGATCTGAGCTCCAGGGGAAAAAAAGGCAGGAATCCTTCAGTTAGTTGCAAAGGAAGAAGGCAGAGCAATCTCAGTCCAAGTTTGTTTTCAGCCAGAGCCCTCTGGGAGGGTCCTCCCACCCTTCCACCCAGCCCCTAAGGCCCCAGGATGGGCTTTTTCCTCCAATCTCCCCCACGGCAGGAGCTCAGGATCTCACCAGCCTCTCTTCCCCAAGCCCTGCCCTCCATCACCTGGAATGCCTTGGCCACTAGGACGAGCCCTCTCCTGCCCTAGACCCCTTCCAGGCCCCCAGACTCCACCCCAGGCTCTGATTGCACCGGGACCACCACCCACCAGGCTGGCCAGCTCTGAGAGCTCCTCCTCCCCATCACTACCACCTGATTCCTTATTAGAGGAAAGATTGGGGACTTTAGGAGGTGGGAGGGGGAGAGCAAAGAAGAGGCAACCTGGAGATGTCCACGCAAGGAAGAGATTCACAGGGAAATTGAGTCCTGCTTAGCTTCAGAATGGAGATTGTTCAGAAATAGAGTCAGCAGGGTTAGTACATTTCTCCCAATTTAAATTAGAATGGGGCTGCTGTAAAGTCAGGTCCCAGGAGGATATCAGGATGTTTGACCCTTTATGGCCAGATCAGCCCTTAATTTAAAATACACTTACAACTTAGTGTTTTAGGTGATGTGCTTAGGAGCTGAAAGAATGGGAATTCAATGTAAGTGGATCAGAATTACCCTGTTGTTCCCTCTGAATGCATTCAGTCTACAAGGTCAGAGGAAGAAATGGATAAGGTGGCTTTTATTTCTACAACAATTCTAACTAATATAACCAACTGAATTGGTGTTACTTGGCAATTTGGTTTCATGTATTAAAATTGTAACATTCATTTTATGTTTCTAATTATTCTCACTTGGGGACTTGGGGGAGATCACCTTATAAGTTATGCTTTTAATTTGAAAAAAAAAAAAAAGATTTCTAGAGGGACATACAATTGTAGCCTTAGAAAAGGATTATGAACCCGCCAGGGGCCTCCCCAAATCATTTGGAGGACCCCACCACCACCTGAGAAAGGCCTAAAACCTGGACTGGCCAATCAGGACAGACACTAAGACCCACTGAGCTTAGCCTCCCATTATGCCTTGCATGCTCTGGCCTAACAGACATACTTAAAATCCTTAAAAGCCTCAGATGCCCCTTCCTATGTCAGCAACTCCAAGACTAAAAGAAGCTGACCAGAAGCATTCTTCTCTTTATGAAGGACAAGGTGCCCTGACCTGGACACCATCTTGAAGAATGGGACTTTCTTATCTTGGGATTATATGGACACAAGTTATGCTATGTTATCTGCACTATTCCCCTCTCTCTCTGTGTATACACACTCACACTCACACTCTCACACACAGAGTCAAGTTAATGACAAGAGAAACACAGACATTCTGTGCTATAGTTAAAATGGACACACTGACATTGTCTTATCTCATTGCATTTACAATCTATCCCATTGAGAAATTCCTTTCTCATATCAGGGTTAACACACACGAGGAGACTAGTTTGGGGCTGAAATTTTGAAACTCAAGGGACTGTGGAACTAAATGTTGTAAACTAAAACTAAATAAACAAATCAATTTTAAAAATTAAAAAAAAGTTTCTGATAACATGTCCAGGTGGCAACATATTAAGGCTCCTATCACTGCATATTAGCAAGGAATTCAAGATGGAACCATCTTTGGTTGATAATTTTTGTCATGAGATGAAAGGCCATTTGGATAGGCGCATGTCAGCAAAAGGGGGGTTGCCTCTCAGTCATTCCCCAATCACTGACCCATAAGGGCTAACAGGAACAGAGAGATGGGGTTGAAGTGATATGAAAACTCAAAAAGACAAGTTGTAGGGACCCCTTAAACTTCCTTTACATTTGCAATGTGACAAATAGCAGATAGTACCAAAGCAGCAGATTGGGTGATGCTTTCCCCCACATTGACTGCTTTGTAGACTTATAGGTTTGTTTTTCTGCATTCCTGTGAATTTTCCATGTACTAATACATGGTCAAGTTTTGTGAAGGTACCAATCACAGCTGAGTAATAGGTATATTCCATCCTATTCTCATTCAGATTGCTCCAAGAGTCTATCATATCTAACTATTCTAAAATTCCATTCTTTTCCTTAATTCTAGATTTATCTAGGCCTGACAGATTTAAATAGAAGACTCCTAAGTTTGCTAAAACAATTAGGAAATGTAGATATACACATTTACATGTGTATGTAGGTAGGTAGGTATGTGTATACATGTCCCTAAATGCACTGTGGTGGCAACTAGTAGTCCCTAAGAGTTTGGGTGGCCTATAATAGTTAGTGTTCAATAAGCTAGATACCTTGTTAAGGGCTGGGGATTCAAAGACAAAAGTGGAAGGACAGTCTTTGTCCTCTGATGGAAAGAGACAGCACAGGAAAAGAAGTTGAAAAGAGAGGGAGGGTCAGAGGAGCCCTCAGACACTGGAGCAGACACTTGATGGGAGAGCAGTCAATCAGAAGTCTCAAAGTCCTGGAGCCAAGTAAGAGATGAGAAGAGGGGGCAGTCAGAGGCCATGGCTCCACCCATGGTGTTGGGGGATGGATGGGGGAGTATTGAGAGGGAAAGAGGCTTGGAAAAGCTCTGTCAGGACTGAGTTAGAGAACCAATTGTCCATCAGTACAAGGCTGGCCTTGGAGTGAGAGCCCATACTATGAATAAAGGGACTAAAATGAAGATTTGTGACTCAGGCCTGGGAGGTGATGAGAATATCCTGGTAAGTGCTCCATAAACTTGTGAAGAAAGCAAGGTGCATTCAGTCTGATAGGAGGGTAGCTCTCTGACTCAGGGAGAGTTCACACCATTCAGGGAGGGCCAATGTCTTTATGGGGCACCAGAGAAGGGGGTGGGAAGGGAGTAACAAGGTCCCTGTTGCTGGGGCTCTGGGCTCATGTGGTTCAACAAGGCACTGATCCAGTTTCTGCAGAACAGATTGGGGAGCAGGACTAGGAGGTGGGGAGGACTCCTGGGACCCTCAGGGGGAGCCAGTTCTGGGATCTGGTAGGGAAGCAGTGCAGGGGCTGAGGGGAGCTGGGCAGGGGCTTGGAGTCCCGCTGCCAGCCTATCCTTGCAGGGGCCAGATAAATCTCTCACCTGGAGCTGGGCTCATGGAGACATAGAACATATGTTCCTGGAGGGAAGGCTGGAAGCAGGGCTCCTGGGTCCCAGGGACAGTGGGCCCAGTGGTAAACCTGGAGGAGTGACCTGGATCTGGGAAGAGATGGGGCACCTGGACAAGCATGGGGGCTGGTTTTCTGGGAATGTAGTTCGGGCTTGAAGCGACCAGGGATTGAGGATAATGGGTGATGCGAGGCCCATGGGATCCCCTGCGAATTCTCATTGGCAGAATCCAAGGTGGGGTCTGGACTTTCACAGTGTGAAGCCTGAACCTTCAGCACTGAAAGTGAGGGTGGGGTAAGGATGGGGCAGAGCAGAGGAGTTGTAGGGGGTGGGGCCAAGGGGCAGGGTATGAGCATTCCTGGAGCCCAGATAGCCAGATGAGGCAGTCATGTGCCTGGGCTCCTCCTGTGCCCTACCGGACAAAGTCTTGTTGACACCTCAATTTCTGGGCAGAGAAGCAGACTCCCAGCTGCGGACAGCCAGAGGCATCAGCCAGAAGGCTCTGCTCCCTGCAGAGGGAGGAGCACCCAGGGCAGGGAGCAGTGCAGGCTCCCCTGGGCAAAAGAGGCCCAAAAAACCAATGAGGAGAAGAATGCCTTAAAAAGCTCAATTTGCCAGATGGAAAAAGAATTTCAAAGATTCACTGAAGAAAATAATTCCTTCAAAATTAGATTGGAGCCAATGGAAGCTAATGAGTTTATGAGAAATCAAGATACTATAAAACAGATGAAAATGAAAAAATAGAAGGCAATGTGAAATATCTTACTGGAAAAACCACTGGCCTAGGAAATAGATCCAGAAGAGAGAATTCAAAAATTATTGGACTACCTGAAAGCTATGATCAAAAAAAGAGCCTAGAAATCATCCTTCAAGAAATTGTCAAGGAAAACTGCCCTGACATTCTGGAACCAGAGGGTGAAATAGAAATTTAAAGAATTCACCAAAGGCTGCTTGGAAAACATAATTCTCATAATAGTATCTGCATGGGATGAATTCATCTGTAAAAACAGAGAAGGGTAGCAGAATGCATTAGAAAGCAGAGGTCACCATGCTGTGTAAAAGAAACACCTTTGACACAAAGATTCATATAGCCTTCAAATATATCAACTTGAAAGTTTGGATAAAAGAGGGAAACAGGCTAGGTGACCTACCCCCCCTCCCAACCCCCCCCCCCCGGGCCAAAAAGGACTTACCCTGCACTCAGAGCTCTTTATCTTTTATCAGGAAGAGGGCAGCATATGTCATCACTTATCCTCTGAAGTTGCAGTTTGACATTGTGTTCATTGGAGTTCTTAAGTCTGAATTTTTTTGTTTTTGGTTTTTTTGGGGTTTTTTCCCTCTTTTTGTTATATAAATTGTTCTGCTCATCATTCATTGTATCAGTTCACACAAGTCTTCCCAGGTTTCTTTGAAATCATTTCATATACATTTTGTTAAAAGTTTTATTCCATCACATTCACATACCCTCACTTGATCAGCCATTTCCCAGTTAATGGGCATCCCCTTAGTGACTAATTCCTCACCATTCTGAAAAGATGACATAACTTGTGATAATCATTAAATATCATATTTTGGCCAAAGTCTGAATTAATCAAACTGCTTTCCCTCTTAGTTAGTGCTAGTTAAATAAAATAGACCAAAAGTAGGTTGGCCACAATAGGGCTCTTTTGGACTGGTCAAAGTTACTTTTTCTAAGTAATTTGGTTTTAAAGATGCTCTTCAGAATGGTTGGATCAGTTCACAACTCCACCAGCAATGCATTAGTGTTCCAATTTGCCCACATCCTCTCCAGCATTTGTCATTTTCCTGTTTTGTCATCCTAGCCAATCTGACAGGTGAGATGTGAAACCTCAGAGTTGTTTTGATTTGCATTTCTCTAATCAATAGTGATTTAGAGCATTTCTTCATATGCTTATAGATATCTTTAATTTCTTTTTCTGAAAACTGCCTGTTCATATCCTTTGACCATTTATCAATTGGGGAATGAACAAGAGGTAATTCTAAAAGCTTTTCCACACTGATTACATCCCAAGATTTCTCTCCAGTGTAGATTTTCTGATGCACAGCAAGATCAGATTTTCTCCTAAAATCCTTTCCACATTGATAACTTTCATAAGGTTTCTCTCTAGTATGGATTCTTTAATCTTTAGGAAGTTTGGAGTTAAATCTGAAAAATTTTCCAGACTAATTACATTCATAAGGTTTCTCTCCTGTGTGGATTCTCTAATGTTCAGTAAGTTTAAATTTCTTTCTGAAAGCCTTTCCACATTTCTTACATTCATAAGGCTTCTCTCCAGTGTGGGTTTTCTGATGTACAGCTAAATGGGCCCTATATTTAAAAGCCTTTCCACATTGATTATATTCATAAGGTTTCTCTCCAGTGTGACTTCTCTGATGTACAATAAGGTTAGATTTCAGTCTGAAAGCCTTTCCACATTAATTACATTCATAAGATTTCTCTCCAATGTGGATTCTTTGATGTGCAGCAAAACTGGACCTCTGTGTAAAAGCTTTACCACGCTGAGTTTCTCTGATGTTCAGTAAGTTTAAAGTTCTTTCTGAAAGCCTTTCCACATTGATTACATTCATAAGGTTTCTCTCTCATGTGACTTCTCTGTTAGACAGCAAGCCTATAGCTGACTCTGAAAGCCTTTCCACATTAATTACATACATGTTTCTCTCCATTGTGAATTCTCTGATAAGGATGAGTGTTCACTAAACACTTCACTACATTCACGCCCGTCATGTGGTTTCTCTTCAGGCAGAACTTTTTGATGGTTAATAAGGGTTGACTGTTGACTCAAGTCCTTCCCATAATGATGACAATGATATGGTTTCTCTCCTATATGGACTCTGAGAAATACAGCACAGTGTTCTCCCAGTGACCTCAGAGGCACCATCATACAGGATAGTCCCCTCATAGGTCCTTATTGCTGGGGCTCCAGGCTCCTGTGGTGCACCAAGCCATTAACCCAGTTTCTGCAGAACAGATTAGGGAGCAGAACTAGGAGGTGTGTGTGAGGGACTCCTGGGACGCTCTGGGGAAGCCAGTGCTGGGATCTGGTAGGTAAAGGGGGCCGGGCAGGGGCTTGGGATCCCGCCTCCAAAGTGGAGTTCAGGGGCCAGGTAAATCTCTCATCTGAAGCTGGGCTCACGGAGCCAGAAAACACCTGGTCCTGGAGAGGAGGCCTGGGTCCTAGGAACAGTGGAGCCCATGGTAAACCTCTAGGGGTGACTGCAGATCTCCCAAGAGTAGGGGAGCCTGGACATGGGGGCGGGAACAGCGGGGGAGGAGGAGCCGCCAGCAGAAGGCAGGGCTATGGGGGTGCCTACCCAGGAACTGTAAGCACAGGGCCAGTGGAGAGGACTCAGCCAGCCTTCCCTGGGCCTCGCCCCTCCCGCAGTCTCGGACCCTATAGGTCATCTGGAGCAGGGACATATGCCACCCTCACACCCTGCCCCAAAGATCAAGTAACCAGACCCTCCAGTCCCAAGACAGCCTGGACTCAAGGGGAAAATGTGCGTGCTCAAGCAGGCACGTGACTGGAAGCGGCTCCTTGGGGCCTCCCTGAAGTCGGGCAAAAGACCGAGGGGCAGGGCCACTATAGGAGTTCCTACGCAGGGTCGCTTCCGCTTACTACGACCGGCCTTCTGGGAAATGTAGTCCGAGCTGGAACTGACCCAGGCTTGAGGAAGATGGGCCTAGCGAGACCCACGTAGTATCCACCTCTGATTCCAATTGGCTGGAAGCTAGGGGGATGTGGACCTTCATTCTGAGAAGTCAGAACCACCCACATCAGGGACCGAGGGGCCAAGGCCAGGGATGGGGCGGGAGCGGGCGGGGCTTGGCACAGTCCCTCCCGCCCTCCCCGCCCCCTCCCCCAAGAGAGGGTTAGGGCTTTATTTTCCCCATCTTCTTTGGTTCCTGACTCTCAGGGGGCTCATGTCCAGGGTTCCCTGATCGAGTGTGGAAAGGGCCTGAATGTCGACCACAATCCATGCCCAGGGGTCGCCTTTTAGGGGCTCCTCGGTGCCAAAAGGCTTTCCCTGTGTTAGGCCATTTGCTCCTCAAAACCAACCCATGACATGGGCACTACTGCTGTGCCTACTGTACAGAGGAGGAAACTGAGGCTGACTGGGCTTACTGTACGGAGTTGGCTCTTGCCAACCCGGGAGGGCGGCTGGTTAAATTTTCAGGCTGAACGTTTACACCTCAGATATCTACAAAGCTCCAGATCAGCTCTTGACTTGGTGTTTGGTCAATTGTCCAGGGGCAGCCAAGGCTGACCAGCAGATGGAGCCCCAGGACTGAGTTCAAAGTCCACCTCAGACAATCGATGTGAGACAAGTCCCTTAAGCTCTGTTGGCCTCAGTGTCCTCATCTGTGAAATGGTCATGATAATAGCACCTACCTCTCCATATTCTTAGGATGATCGAACTAAATCAAAATTGTAAAGCACTTAGCACAATGCCTTGCACATGGTAGGCGCCATATAAATATCACCTATAATTATTATTACTAAGAAAATGATGCAGAAAATGTTTGAAATGCAGATTAAATGTAAAACTGTGTTGTGTTCACAACCCCCATTCCCAGAGAGCTGGCTGTGAAACATTTACCAGAACAACTCTGGTGACACATCTAATGAGAGTCTGAAGCCAGATTCAAGCCTGAGCTCTTTGTCACCCAGCTGCCTACAATACGATATGGGACAGGTATTTATTTCTGACAAACACAAAGGGCTGTCAAAGTCTTTTGATGAGAAGAAAAAGGAAAAAACCTTAAACAAAGAGTGGAGGAAAAGGGGGCTATCCTGCAGGGAGATGAGGCTGAGTACCTTCCAAACACAAAACTTTGGCCAAGACAGCTTGAGTGGGCAATTCTTTGTTTCCCCCAAGCTCTTCACAGAGCTCCTTCCTCTTCCTAGATCTCTCCAGCCTGCCAGCCCAGGGCTTTGGTTCATCCTTCATTCATAGGATGCATTCCCCAAAGAGGGTCATCTCCAATGCCCTTGACACTGGACCCAGTTGGCTCCAGAGGAGAAAATGAGGCTGGTGACTTTGCACAACCCTCCCTCACTTCAATCCAATTCACTTCCACGTCATGGTATCACCTTCCTGATGGCACGGTCCTTTTCGACAACAAAGGATAAACAACAACATGCCCAAGATCACAGGAGTATTTCTGGGGCTTGACCCTGAGATGCCCTATATGTTCATCCTCCCACACAAGGACTCTCTTCTCTGGCCATTTCTTTGGCTGCATTTCCAAGTCAACTGGGACATGGAGATGCTTGTAGCAACCCTTCCCCTCTTAGGAAATGTGTAGCCTGTTTCATCATCTCTCCTTGGGAGCTCCTCCTTTGACTAGTTCAGATGAGACAGCTTCTCTGACTGCCAGATCCTCCTCTGTTATAGACTTCTACTTCCACATCTCCATTTTCCCTCACTCTCCCTGGTCCCGAGCCTGGTGTCTTTCCCTGACCTTCCCTTGCCACACTTTCAAGAATATTGAGACATAGAATAACTACTCCAAGACTTCCTGTCTAATTACTCTTATCACCCCTGATCATGCTTCTAAGGAGACCTATGGATCAGCTGTGCACATTAGAATTTGTTACAAAGCAATTTATCCTTATTTTTTCCTTAATTATTTTCCCTTTTTGTGTTTCTCTCGACTCCTGTCTTTGCACTTCAAAGTTTGTGTGCTGCCCTACTTTTTTCATCAAGTCCTCTATTTCATTAAAGTGCCATTTTCCCCCATGTAGAATTTTAGTCATTTATGGTAAGTCATTCTTGGTTGATAACTGATAGCCTTTGTCTTAAGGAATATTCCAAGCTCTCTAGTCCTTTGAACTAGGGTAGCTAAATCATAAGATCCTGACTGTGACTCCTAGGTGTTTGAATTCTTTTTGGCAATATTTGGCAGATAATTTGGCAATTATTTTTTCTTGGACTTTAAAGCTCTGGATTATGGCTAGGATCATATTATCAGTTTTCATTTGTGAGGGTTTCTTTCCAGAGGAGAATAGTAGATTGTTTCTACTTCTGGATTGACCTCTAGTTCTAAAGAGACCTGGCAGTGTTTTTAGAAATATTTTATGTATACATATACGTATGTATGTACGTATATACATGTGTGTATATATATAATAAAATTATAAAATACATGTATATATATATATGTATGTATACACACACATATGTATGTTACTTGGGCAAGTTCTATAGCTCTGGGGCCAAGACTTTAATTCCCTTTTTGAGTCTGCCACAGGTCTCATTTCTTTTCCATTTTTTTCTTCTTGTTCTCATAAAATTTTTTAAAATGGTTTTACTTTTTTAACTCTTACATGCTCATTTCCAGAAATTCTCATTGAAATTATGCCGACACTGCTTTTCTTTGAGGCTTTTCTTGGTGACATTTTGAAGTTATTCTCTTCTTCTGGGTTTTGTTTTGTGCATCCCTGTCACCAAGGTAACATTTATGGTGGGGTTCTTTATTTTTTACTCTTCGAGGCTCCTTTCTGCCCATAAATCTGATATCATGGCCAGGCTCTCTCCACATTCTGGAGAGAATGTTCAGGATGTTCGTTGCTACTTTCTTGGGATGTTGTGTTTGGTGTTATTCCAGGTTCTCTGGCAAAGCTCCTGCCAGGGACCTGCAAGTTTTCAGTACTGCCAAAACAGTCTGCTTCCCTTTCTTCCTCCCTGCTACACATCTGCAAATTCCTTATCTGTATTTCAGTCTGAGCAATATGTCTGTGGGCTGGTTCCATGTGGCATTTCAGTAAATTGCTGATGGGCTCAGTCACTATAAGGTAGTTGGAATACTATGCTACTTAAGACTGACAGGACTTTAGAGTCTTTCTTCTAGGTGATCCTTTCTCTAGTTATTCTTCTACAATATCAGATTGGGTTGGAAGCTGGTCTGAAACCCCTCTCTGCTCCTGGGATCAGAACCACAGTTGCTGTTTGTTTTGAATGTTTTCCTTCCCTAATACCCAGCCTAGGGCCCAGCACCTGCCCTCTCTGTGGAACCTCCACATCTACGGGCAAATCCCCTTAGTCTGCCCTGGGCATCAAGCCAGAACTGGGCAGTAAGTGAGGGCTGCCAGGTACCACATTTTCCTGTAGGCTGCACAAGTTGAAGCCTCTTTAAGCTGGATCTGGGTTCCTTCTTGGCCTGCTGGATAGCCTCTCCCTCATCTAGAATGTTCATCAATGTCCTTCCTGCCTAGACCCCTTCCCCCAAGCCCACAGACCTCTCTCTGTCCCTCTACACTACTCTGTCCCTCGCAGGCCTCCCTGTGGTTTCTTGGATTTCCCCCTCAGGATTCAGTCTGGGCCATGATGTTCTCCCATCTGTTTGCAGGAGGTGTGGGGGTGCTGATCTCGGGGTTCTCTTTCCTTCTCCTCCATCTTCCTTTATAGGGGTTTTCACTGGTGATATTTCCAGTCAAGTCCATTCCTAGGTGGAGACTGGGAGAATATAACCTGATTTCTACCAAACTGCTTTCTAAAGGTTTCTCAGCTATGTTTTTTAAAGAGGGAATCCTTTCCCTACCCATTTATGTCCTTGAGGTTATCAAATTCTAGGCCCCAGCATTCAATTGTTCTGATTTTTCTCATCGAATTGGTTCCCCTTCATCTTTTATCACCTGAGGCAGAACTGAACCTTGGGAACCACATACAGTGTATATTGTACAAACCCAATGACTATAGTAAAATGAATGGGAAGACCAAAGCTAAATAGCCCTCTGAGTAACTGTCCAGAGCAGTGGCTGTCTCTGAGGTCAGATAAGGAAAGGTGCCTCTCTCTCCACCCAGAGGCCCAGGGACTCACTCCCAGGGTGCAAGTTTATCTCCCCTAGCCAATGTGCCTATAGGGTAAGATCCCCCATATCAATGATTTTTGTCATAAGAGAGGATTCCATCTGGAGGGAGAGAGATGGTTAGTCTCTATAGATAACAAAGTAACCAGAATGACTCCAGTATGTAAAGTTCCTCTGATGCCTGCATCAAAATGAGCACAGGTCAAACTGAGAAGTGTGGAATGATGGACACAAGCCATGTGGGATCTGTCAGAGTAGTTCTGATTTATTGATCAGAGGGCAGCGTTTATATAATGAATGTAAAGCAATTATCTCTTAGGTTCCCATGAGAAAATATTTAATGTCCTTTTTCATTTATGCACATCTGTATGTTTTAATATCCTTGTTCCCCTGCATGCATCTATGTCTGGGTCATTGCTCTGTTGTCGAGTTCTAAGCTCCCACAAGTCAGGAAGAAATGGTGAGCCAATCTTAAGACATAATATAGCCTTCACAGGGAACTGGCTTGGGAGAAATCCTGAACCAGAGTCTCCCCATGCATGGACTGGGTCAGAGACTGGCCCTTGACAAGGAAGATCCAGAGCACTGGAGGCCTGGGCCATGAATTAAGAGCTGATGGATCAAGGGAGACACTTCTGCCTGAGGAGGGTTAGGAGGACTGTGATCCAGGAAAGTCCAGGGTTCAAGGAGCTTCAGGAATATCATGTGACCAGAGCCAGAAAAGAGCCACCCTCCAAGTCCTCCAATGGAGGAAGATTGAGTGTGGCCAGAAGATTCAGGAAGCTGCAGTCTGGACCTGAATGTTTGCTTTTTTGTTTTTTAATCTGCCTTCCCCAAAGCTGGTTCTCTTCTCCCTCACTGTGGATGGATTTTTGGTCTGAAGGTTTGCTCCATAGATTCTCAAGCTAGAGTGAACCTCCTTCTAGATATTATAAATACAACTTAAAAAAAGAAATACAACTAAAGCTAGTTTTAGGGGAATCTTCCCGAGGAGCTGGAGCTAGAGCTAGTTATGAGGAAATTGGGGTCCATGACCTGAGGTCAGTGATTGGAATTTAGAACAGGCTTTGAGGCCCACTCCTTTAAAGATCTATGCCTCTCAGTGGTTGTGATGCTTTGGAGACTCTTTCAGGGCCCAGGCTGGGAGTCTGAGGCCATCTGAGGGTATGGGGGATTACCCAGAACCTGCCCAAGTCATTGCCGGCCAAGGAGGGAATTCCTCAAGTGCGGTCCAGTTTGGCTAATTTGATAAAATGGAGTCTTAATACATATAAGCTAGTTCGTAGTACACAGCAAGTGCTTAATAAATGCTTTTGGATTGATTTGAACTGATTGGAATCTTGCTGCAATCATCTCATTTGTAACAGATGTCCTCACCAGGTGGAACAATGTCTGATTTTCAGCCATTGTCACTCTTATTCTCAATACTTCTGAGCACACCAAACCTGGATTGCAACTAAAGGTTGTGAACTAAGGAGATTTTGTGAACAGAATTCACTCTTAGGTCATGCAACACTCAGTCACTAAATGGATGCTGTCTCAGACAAACTGAGACCTGGAAAAGCCTTTTGTTTAAAAAGGCCAAGGTCTCCCGCTGCATCCCAGGGCCATCTCCAGTCTTCCTGATCTATATCTTGTCACTGAACCCAGATGGCTCTGGAGAAGAGAGTGAGGCTGGGGACTTTGTACAATCCTACCTCACTTAAATCCAATCCACTCTTAAGTCAACACATAACCTTCCTCTTTGAGTACAAAGGACAAACAACAGTCTCTGAGTACTAGTAGCTGTCCCACTGCCCAACTGGGCAGTTCCAGTTCCATTTGAGCCATGCTATTCCTTCCTTCCCCCTTTTCTTCCACCCTTTATCACTTCCATTCTTCCTGTCTTCCTCTTTCCTTTCTTCCCTCCACCCTACCTTCCTTTCTCCCTTCCTTCTTCCCCATGGGGAATCACACACTTCCATGTGGAATATAAATTTCTTGAATTAGAGCTCTGGGAAACCACACTTTGATAAAGCCCATTGGGGTTCACATGGAGCTATTTGACTAAGCCTTAAACCCAAATCACTCTGGCTCTCACTGACAGGCCAATCATCAGTCCCAGCCTGAGCCTCTGGTGGTCACTGGGTTTGATGACTCAGGGAGAGTGAAAATAGCAATCATTTCTATTCTGACCAGAAAATCTAATCAAACATGGCATTTGTCAGATGTTGAACCAAATACTGCAAACCTTTCTTTAGAGAAAAAAGTCCAACTTTGAATTAATTTCATATATGACATTATGTTCAACATCTTCCAAGTTGTAACTTATTTGATTAAAAATATTATTTTTAGGGGCAGCTAGGTGAGTAGAGTGTTGGCCCTGGAGTCAGAAGGACCTGAGTTCGGATCCGGCCTCAGACACTTAAAGCACACACAAAAACCTAGCCGTGTGACCTTGGGCAAGTTACTTAACCCCAACTGCCCTCCAAAAAAACAAAATAATAATAATAATATTTTTGTTCCATAAAAGTTGTAAAGAAATTTACATTGAAGGCTTGCAGAAAATAAACATGAGATTTTATTGGATTAGAAAAAATTCTTCCAGAAAGTTCAACATTAAATTTTTATAATTTAAAGTATATTTTACAATTTTACAGTGGAATGAAAATATTATTTTAGGGCTTTGAGGGCAAGTTACCTAGGTCATTCTTGTGAGTACTTATTGCATAAATTTAAAATAATATTGAGTAGCAGAGTAAATGATTATGGGGCTTCATGACTGGAAGGGACAGTGTTGAGTTTCAAGAGCCTCTTGTTTCATAGGAAATCAGGAACTGCCTTGGAGCCTCTTGGTTTAGAGGCTGCTCTGTGCAGTGGGAGATGAGTGCTGAGGGCCACAGTCCAGACGGCTTGCTTGATGAGCAGCTGCTGACTGGCTGGTTCGGCCCCCCTCCATTGGTTCACATGCATGCCTAAATTGTGCTCTATATAAGGAGCCAGCTTTCTTCTTCCTGTGGCCGCCTGTGTGCCCCGCCATCTTAGAATAAACTGTAAGCTGTTTCTCTCCCTCCTCTCTGTCTCTTCAATCCCTCCTGAGAATACAACCGAGGGCTGGCCCTTAGGTGGGAAAGGTAGTGGCCCCTTACACATGACCACTTTATTTTTGTTCCTGAAAGGAGTTCTAAGCAGAAGATTTGGGGAATGACTGATCTGGAGTCATAGTTGTTCACGGTACTGATCAGGGTATAAACTCTTCTTGTTCTCATTTTTCTCTTCAATCATTTCAGACAACTCCTTCCAGGGTCTCTGACACCGTGCCTTCCATCATTTTTCATGGCTCCGTAATCTTCCATTATATTCTTAGACCATCCAGTTTTCTCCCAGTGCAAGACTAGGTTCAAATAGTATAAACAAATAGTTCAGTTTTCTTAGCCACACAGGGCTAAGCTCAATCAATACAATGAGCTTTTTCTCACAATTTTACAAAATGACATGATTACATTAAATCAAGTACAAAATTACCTGTCACCAAGATAACCAAGAAAACTTACATATAAACTATACAAGAATTGGGGGGCGGCTAGGTGGCGCAGAGAGCCGAGCATTGGCCCTGGAGTCAGAAGGACCTGAGTTCGGATTCGGCCTCAGACACTTAACGTACACACAAACAAAAACCTAGCCGTGTGACCTTGGGCAAGTTACTTAACCCCAATTGCCCTCCAAAAAGCAAAAAAAAAAAAAAAAAATCATAATTAACATATAATTCCTTGTATCCCAGTGACCCATTTCATTTAGGGTGGTGTGGGTTTTGTTTTTTTTTTTTTTTTTTTGCTTTTTGGAGGGCAATTGGGGTTAAGTGGCTTGCCCAAGGTCACACAGCTAGTTTTTGTGTTAAGTGTCTGAGGTCGGATTTGAACTCGGGTCCTCCTGACTCCAGGGCTGGTGCTCTCTTCATGACCTATTTCATTTAAACAACACTTTTAAAAAGGAGTTCTGCTTTTCCAGTTTAGATCTAGATGGGGCCAGATAATTCTGACTTAATATAAATTAGCACAATTACTTAAGATTAGTTCCATATTTTGAAACTACAGAGAATTTTCAGTTTATTCTTTGTAATTTCCACCTCTCCTAAATCCTGTATCCGGTATAGGAAACTTTTAAAATACGAGAATCACTTATTAAAAATTTATTTCATCTGCCCTTTGTATAATTATCAGCTGCTTTAACAAAGTAACATTAATTTTACTGTTACCACTATCTTATCCAATCCTTGTGCTAAAATACAAAACCTGAACCTCTGGTATTATTCCCAAACATGCTCAAAGCATGAATTCACATAGTAGAAAAATTTTAAAGCCAATTTTTTTTTTTGCCTTTTTTGGAGGGCAATTGGGGTTAAGTAACTTGCCCAAGGTCACACGGCTAGGTTTTTTGTTTGTGTGTGCGTTAAGTGTCTGAGGCCGAATCCGAACTCAGGTCCCTCTGACTCCAGGGCCGACGCTCTTCTCACTGCGCCACCTAGCTGCCCCAGCCAATTTTTATACATCTGTATTTAATCCTAGACGTCATCTAGTCTGATCCTGTTGTTCTCCTCAAACTTCACTATCCTGGTCAATTAGGCATCTATTTCATTACATTTTGCCTTAAATATCATCTCCTTCTTTGAAGGATGTTATCTCTATACTTATTCATTTATTTGGCCCTGAATATTACTTCTTAATGAATTTGCTATAGAATAAAAAAAGGAGGGACGATGTCATAAACCTTGCCAGAAGGAAAACTTCCTTAGCCATGTTTGGATTCAGGCATGAGTCATTACTGGTAGTCATTTAGATAGCTACCAGGTGCTGCAAGCAAGGCTTAGGCATAAATAGGTGGGGGGTTTCCTTCTCAGAAAGAAAATGCACAATTGGGAAATAAAGTCAGAGAGATTCCACCTTGGCAGTGTTCGAGGTTGTCCCCAGACTTTTCCAAGCACAGACATCCACCTTGAACAGTTTGCAGCCTGCAGTCTCTGCCATTCCATCATTGGCTTTTATGACAACGGATTTCTGTAATTAAGGCTCAGGGTGATAGAAAAATTTACAGTCCCCCAAATTATTAAATAGCAAATAAATATGGACTAGTGTCCTTCAGATGGAGCCATCTAAAATTTGATTGAGCTATTAATTACAAACTCAAGTTACAAATCTTTCTGCCTTCCCAAAACTTCCTCATGCTCTCTCAACATACTTTCAAACATAGGGTCCCACCATTTAGGGGGCTGGGTCTGTAGCTTGTGGGTACTCAGCCTGGGATGACATCTGCAAGGGAAGGGTGCTGAGCCAAGAAGAAACAAATCTGGCAAAGAGATTAAACAAGGGCCAAAAAGGAGTAAGAGGAAAGTGACCAGAAGTGGGTCAAGGATGGGCTAGTATAATTACTCAGACTATTTCACTTTCCTTTATATTTCTACAAACTACATGAGCAAGATACTTTTTAAGTTATTATTCTTTTACTAACATAACTATACTGCCTTAAACAATAAAGGTTCCTCATTTGAACCTCACAACTGAATAGCAGACATTCATTCTTGTTTTACAAAGTTCATTTATCCTCTGATTATATTCACTCTGGAAGAAAGAGATACTTTAGAAATTGAATCTATAACGTATACATTCAGTTACAAATGTTAATTTTTGCTTAAATCATGGAATAACTACAAATTCAGATCAAAACAGCAAGATCTCTTCTGCTTTATGATCTCATTAAACCTTTAGAAGAAAATTAGTTGAAAACCGTCAAAATGATCTTAAGCAGTTGGCACAACTTTCTGCATATGTTCTAATTCTAGATGAAAAATATCAGATTTTCCAATAAGCTAACACAAAAGCTCATATCTTTTACTGACTACATGCTCTGATCATAGGAAATTTGCTAAAGAAGGAAAAAATATCACCTTAAACAGCAAATTTCACCAATCACAATTTAGAGCATTTAAAAAAAATTCTTATGGTCTGCAATCAGCAATAAAGATTTAAGAAATTTAAATCCATTATTTAGGGACTACATGACTAAAACAAGTTTCTTTCCCTAAGGTATACTGTAGCAGCAAGCACCCCAACATACCCAGGGTGGCTGCTAACACAGGTTCTTAGATCTGCTTTTTAAAAGGAAAGCAACTCAAAATGGGTTAACAAGCTTACTTTAATCAAACAAACATATATTACCTAGTTCAGGGGGAAAAGGTCAGCACCCGAACTTCAGAGTATACAGACAGATTAAGCAGACAGGTTTCCAAATTGTCCAACCATTATATCTATACCAAATCACAGCTACCAGAGAGGGAAGCATCAACATCTGGGTTTTCAAAGCCAGGGGGCTCCCAACAGCAGCCCAGAGTGTCATCTGGTCAAATCACACAACACTTCTCAAAGTGAGCCCTAAAGCAAAGCCTCACATCAGAGATTATATAGCCTTCTCCTGGCTCAGAAAATGTAACCACCCTCTTGACCCACTGCCCAATCACACAGTATCAAGGTGTGGTCATTCCTGAAAACCAAGCCTCCTACCACAGGCTCCATGTGACCACATTCAGCCTATTAGGGGGCAGAGTACATTTTCAAATTAAAGAAGGTTCTCAGAGTCACTTAAGCCAATCAAAGGGCCTAGGGGCAGGGAAGATCTTCAAATCTGCATTTCCATTGCATATACTCAAACCAATTAATTACTAATCTGGTGACCTTAAATCAGCTGGATGTGTTTTTCAAATTTTCATACACAAACAAAAATTTGCTTTACCATTTACATTCTGGAAACATTCAGATTAACACCAATACATCCATATACATTTTCATTTGCTCAATAAGAATTCTACAAAACACATTTCCAATTCACCTAGTACAGAGAATCATTTCTCATCATTATATTTCCATAATAGCCAAAATTTTAAATGAAATATCAGCAGTATTATTATTGCCTGTTTGTAACCTAAACATAAGTTTTAAATTAACAAATTTTATAACATAAAAACCCAATATCCCCAATACAAAATCCAGATTTAAAAAAAATTGCTGTAATACTATTCATACTTCAAAATGTTTATGTTCATTAGCTAAACAGACTTTTAGAAACACAATACAATATTAGAAAGATGGCAACAACATAACAAATGAATTTCAAATGACATCAAATAACTTACACAGTAAGTGATCTTATCACACTCTTGGCATCCGCTTCAAAGCCAGTCATTACATTTTACAATCATTACACCATTTTGATCACAAGTGTTTCACAAACGCTATTAATTTTACCCTTACAAATTCAGGGAACAGGTCAAAGAGAGATAACAAAAAACTTGGTTTTTTTTTAAAGCAATCCCAATATCCCATTTCCAACTTCTTAATAGTTAATTCTTAGAATTTGAGAAGATATTTTGTTTGTTTGTTTTTCTAGCTTTCATTATAATTCCAGGCTGGGCAAACCAGGACTATAAAGAGATTGAATGTATTCCCCAGATTAAAAATGTCAATATTGCAACGCTCGGGTCAGAGTATCCCATTCATCATTTTTCTATTCTTTTAACAATGTAGCCTTGTCAATAGGGAAGGACAGGGAGAATAATCTTGGTGGATTTTTTGAAAGTGAGAGCTTTGAATCTGCCAATCTCAAAGCTCCACCTCTAAGGTTCCCAATCTGCTTTAGGGTTGGACTTAATTGAAGGGAGGAGATAGCTTTCCCCACCTGCTTCTTGGATCTGAGGGGAGGGATTCCAAAAGAGGGGCCCACCTCCCCACCTCCCCCAATGCCCCACCGGGAAGACTCTTAGTCTCCCTCCTGGGAAAGCTCCAGCCCCTGCCCCACTCCCCGCCCCAAATTTCCCAACTGCCCAATTCCATCCTGAGGGAGGAGCTGTGCAAGTCCCAACCCCACTGCCCTTTCCACTTCAGAGGGCAAAGAACCTTCTCACCAGCTCCATTCCCCCACCCCCCACCAACCAGAAGCAGCTTCAGGCTTGAGGTGGGGGGGCTTCACCTTCTCCAGCCCAAGGCAGCACAAGGTCAGCCAATCCTGCCCTCAGCCTGATACTGGAGCCAGGCTGGCCAACCCCCCTCCCCCCCAGCCTCTGCAATGCAATGGCCACCCAGGCCCCCTCGCTCAGCCCATGTTGCTTCCTTCTCACTCCTCCCTTTTCTTATCTCTCTCCAAAGGGGAGACAAGGAGAAAGCCAGAAAGTTCAACAGTTGCCCTGGCTCTTTTCTGGACACAGAGGCTATTACTTACAGCCTGACAGACAGGCACACAAACACATAAGACTCACATACACTAAAAGACTGACCCACTGGCATCCCAGTCTTGCACCAGACGGCAGGCCAGGTTACAGCTGACTCTGCCCCAGATGGGCCACCCAGTGGGCAGCTCGAGAGAAACAGGCATATTGCTGCATCCAGCTGTCCAAAATTCTCAACAGATGAGTGCTTTTAACAGAAACAGAAGCCAAACAGAAATCAGACAGATAGCTACTCACCTCCAGAGGCTGGCACAGAGATTTGAGTCCAAACAGCCAAAATGCGATCTGATTGATGTCAGGGGATGGTCTGGCCTTTCTCAGCCTTGAATTGAGCTCTGAAAAAATTTCAGATGCTGGCTGCTCAAGGAAGTCAGAGCTGATTGGCCTCCATCCCCTGAGGCTGAGCATTTTTCCAGTTTTGGGGGCTTGGACAAGACAGAATATCATCTATCTCACTGGAGCCTCCAAAATGCTATGACAAAAGGAGTGAGACAAGAGACCCCCCAAGAGTAAAATTTGGAAGTGGATTTTAACTTTTTACGAGGGACCGTCAGGCGTCAGGCCCAAATCTAACAGTGAGTCTGCAAGGACAATGTGCCAGCTTTTAAAGGGACACCACATGGCCAATAGTTAGGTATTATGCAAGCAGAAATTTGCAAAGGCCAAAAACAATGACTGGTCAGTATACACCTCAAAATTCCCACCAGAGAGAATTTACCCAAGGCTGAAATTCCCTCTTAGAGATCTGGTTGGAGAGGGACAGGGAACTTAGAATGGGCAGAGATCTGTTGAGGGAGGGGCAAGGAACCCAGAGGCCATGCACAACACTAGCAACCCTAGACTGCAATACTAGCACCTCCATTTTCCAGTAGAGAAAACCGTGGCAAACTAGCTGGTGTCTGAGGTATATCCACTGTATTTCCTAGGGATTATGCAGAGTGTGTCTGCAAACTATTTTCTTTTTCCATTCTTGGTATCCCAAGAGCCTACCAGTTGCTTAGACCATACCAGGACCTCAAGAAAACCTTGCTTACTTAATTATTTGACTACACCCTTTAGGATGTGAGCTGTGACTGTTTCACCTTGCTTGGTACCCCCCAGCACTTAATACAGAGCCTGGCAGGTAAACAGGACTTGTTGAATTGACTTGGGAGTACTCAGATAAGGCAGACTGGAATCATTCTCTTCATTTTCTGCATTCAAATATCTGATTATCAATTTTACTCAAGAAAGGGGTCCCATTTTTAATTTGTTGAAATCTGTTGAGACTGAGTTGGTTTAAAGATTTGCTAAGTGTCATACATATATACATAAGTGAAATTTCATAATTTTCATTATCAGTGGCCAAACTCTCATAAAACTTGGATATTATAAACAAACTTGCAAGCTCCCCCTCCCCAAACTATACTTTGTCTGTTAGAGGTGTTAATCACTCAATAAAGCACTTCATTACTTTAGATTTAGACGACCTCTTCTTTAAGCAATTTCCTTCCCAGGGCTCAAAAGATTTTATGACCTTGCCCAAAGTATTTGGTCACTCTGTCACCAAAGAATCCCAGGTAAGGAGAATTTAAAATTCTTTTTTACTTTTCCCAAAAGGTAACTTATTTTTTTAAAGACAAATATATCCAATGAAATACTTAGCAGTTTTTAAACATTTTAACCACATTGTCTAACAGATTAATTCATCATATCACAGCATCCAGATCAAAAGAGAAGTTGATATCTGAAGAAAATAATTGCATCCCCCTCTAGGTATCATTTTTAAAGTTAACAATTCTTATCAAATAATTTCCAAAACATATAATAAAATTTGAAGCATAATTAACAAAGGCAATATTACAGATTTAAAACAAAAACTTGTTGCCAATCAAACGGCATCAACTCAATTGATTTTCCAAATTATCTTATATAGAAAATCACTTTGTCCAGCTATGATTTTAATACTTTAGACTATAACTGCAGTCAGTTAACAAAATATTTATACCAGAACAATTGTGCCAGCAAAGAACAAGAAACAAAGCAAGTACCAATCAACTGTTGAATAGCTAAAGAAATTACATTATATAAATTCAAAGGAATATTACTAAAGAATAATGAGAAACATGAGGATTTCAGAGGGGAAAGTCATGACATTTATAAGGCTTTAATCACAATAAATAATTTTTTATGTTTAATAGGGTCTCTCATGCTGGGAAATCTAATGAGGTCTTGAGCAAAACACCTAACATTGTTAACTAGACACATAAGTTCTATCTCCAGCAAGATGTTTCCAATGTATAGTCAAATACTGTTCAAATCCAAGGAAAACCATTCAACATGACAGTAATAAGGCTATCTTCCAACTACTGACTCCAGAGAGGCCAAAGCTCTTAAGTTCTATGAAAACCCAAGACAATCTCTAGGGAAAAGGCAGAGGTGGTGAAGTTCATACAGTCAAGACATAAACTAAAGCTGACTGAGGCTCAGATCTTAAGGTTATCGCAAAATTCAGAATCAAATAGAAGAAAATGGGGAAAACCATTAGACCTCAGAGATATGACCTAAATAACATTGCTTACAGATAAGAACTGGAAGTGATGCACAGAGTTAGGGGATTAGATCTGGTAGGAAGAGTACCCAAAGAACCAGGGACACAGCTTCTTAATACTGTACAGGAGACAGCAACTAAATATATTCTCAAAGAAAAAGAAGAACAAGAAAGCAAAATGGTTGTCTGATGAGGCCTTACAAATAGCTGAGTGTAGCACCAAACATACAGGCATACACAGGATGACTGCTAGCACAGGTTCTCAGATCTGCTTTACTAGGAAAGATAGCTGGTCAAAGGGTCAAATATCCCTTTAAAACTATATCCACTAGCTCAGGGGAAAAGGAAGCACCCTAAACTTCAGAGATATTACAAACAGAAAAAACAAGAAGAAAAAGAAAGACCAACAGACAAGGCTTCTGAGAAAGTAGCAGAGATCAACAGACAGACCCAAATGTCTGACCAAGGCAATACATACATAGTTAACCCGAGAGAGAGGCATCAACACGTGGGTTTTTTAAAGCTGGGGGGTTCCTTAATGGCTACCCAGAGTCTCATCTGGTCAAATCACAAGAACACTCTTCCAATGAATGAGCCCCAAAGCAAAATGCTAACCTCAGAATATAAATTCCCTTCTTAGAACGAGAGGGCATCACAACCCTCCTGACTCAGTGCCTAATTAGATATTAACAAAAGATGTGAAAGCCTTCCTACAAGCAAGCCTCCCTTAAAGGGTTCCACCTGAAGCCTATTAATGGGCAGGGAAGATCTTATATCCCATCAATACTACATTGAAGAAGGGGAAGGGAAAGGGAAAGAGAAAAGATATACCCAAATAAATTCAGAATTCCAGAGAAAAGAAATGAGAGACAAGGTTTTCTTAAATGATCAATGCAAAGAAATAGAACTGAATGGGAAAGACAAGAGATCTTTTCAAGGAAATGTGAACAATCATGGAAATATTTCCTGCAAAAAATGGGCTTGAGGACTTCTGGAGCCAAGATGGTAAGTGAAGCAGTAACTTGTCCAGGTTCTTCCAAATTCCCTTCCAAACAACTTTGCAATAATGGCTCAGAACCAATTTTGGAGGAGTGAAGGTTACCAGTCTAGGACTGCTTGGAGGGTAAGCAGGAAATGTGTCTCACTACAGTGGGAAGAAAGTACAGGTAAGTGAGCAAGCCAGTAGTAGGCTTCACCCTAGGGGGTGGAATATTTTAGGGGAGTCATGAGAAACCTTGGGACTTCAGAGAAAAAGTCAATCCATATCTAGGGCTTCATGCACTATACAAAATATGCAATGTCTAGTGAGGTCTCTGCTGCAAGGAGAGGCCATCCCTCATTAATTAGATTCATAAGTTTTATCTCCAGGACAACTTCTCCAATGTACACAAACATATGAGCTCCAGGTGAAGGCCTTCCCACAATTAATGCTTTTATATGGCTTCCGTCCAATGTGAATATTGTGGTGTCTGGTGACCTGTCTCTTCTAAAAAAAATTCGGGTCCTCATTGAGCACATTCATAAGTCTTCTGTCCACTATGAATCCTTGATGTAAAGAGATGATCTTTGGTTGCAGACCTTCCCAACTGAGTCCTGAGAGGGCTTGTTCAGAAGGTGACATTTCTGATGTCTATCAAGCTCTAGTCCATCTGAATCTTTCCACATTCATTACAGGAAAATGGTTTCTATATCATCTTAATTCAGATGGGAAATAAGGGATGACTTTAGGGATGACTGAACAGTTTTCATATTGATTACATTAATGAGCTGTCCTCTAGAACAGATTCTCTGATGTTATAATTAATGAATTAGAAGTAAGCTTCCCCCCCACAACACACCAATTTCCTTATTCAGAAATCAGCTCCTGTTGGTGATTCAACCAGTCTCTGAAGGGCAGTGCTGCTGAGAAGAAAAAAATCTTAGGCAAGATTTAGACAACTGGGAAAGTTTAGATCTGACCAAAGGGTAAGGAGATTTTAGTCTAGATAAAATCTGGCCCATTGTGTTTTAGTCAGACAGGTCTGAGGAGAAGTGAATTCCCCCTCTAGTCTAGATTGCCCCAGACAATGGTGATCTGGATAGAGAAGTCTCTTTTTCCAAGGCTGAGTGATGAGTAATTACCCCCAGACCCTCATTAGACTAAGTCCATCTCTAATTATAATATTAATTCTAATTCATTTTTAACCAGTGTTGATTTATGCCTTTTGGTAAAACCCACTTATCTAAGGGCATATAAGTGTTGAGAGGACTATCATTCATTTTTAGTTTACGAGAGAGAGAGCTAAATGACTATGCTGTTATTAATTATTCACTAACCATAATTAATTAAATGATTACCTAGAAATTATGTCTCTTGGACTTTGCTTTCATCAGATTTTTATAGTAAAGTGAGAGTATACATGAAGGGTTTTTTTTTATCACATTAGGATTCTCTCCATTATGTATTCTGAGATACGCAGTAAGACTGGAACTCTGTGTGAATGTCTTTCTATGTTTATCATATTCATAAGGCGTGGATTCTCTGATGTACAGCAAGTTGGGAGTTTAGTCTAAAAGCCTTTCCACAATGATCACATTTATAAGGTTTCTCTCCAGTATGGATACTCTGATGTGCAGCAAGATTGGAGCTCCGTGTGAAAGCCTTTCCACACTGATTACATTCATAAGGTTTCTCTCCAGTGTGGATTCTCTGATGTCCAGCAAGCCTGGAATTCAGTCTGAAAGCCTTTCCACATTGATCACATTTATAAGGTTTCTCTCCTGTGTGGATTCTCTGATGTACAGCAAGACTGGAGCTCTGTGAGAAAGCCCTTCCACATTGATTACATTCATATGGTTTCTCTCCAGTGTGGATTCTCTGATGTGCAGCTAGACCATTGTTTAGCCTGAAAGTCTTTCCACACTGATTGCATTTATAAGGTTTCTCTCCTGTGTGGATTCTCTGATGTGCAGCTAAACCAGAGTTTAGTCTGAAAGCCTTTCCACATTGATTACATTCATAAGGTTTCTCTCCAGTGTGAATTCTCTGATGTGCAGCAAGACTGGAGCTACGGGTGAAAGTCTTTCCACATTGATCACACTTATAAGGTTTCTCCCCAGTGTGGATTCTCTGATGTCCAACAAGTTTGGAGTTTAGTCTGAAAGCCTTTCCACACTGATTACATTCATAAGGTTTCTCTCCAGTGTGGATACTCTGATGTGCAGCAAGACTGAACCTCTGTGTGAAAGCCTTTCCACATTGATCACATTTATAAGGTTTCTCTCCAGTGTGGATTCTCTGATGTATAGCAAGTTTGGAGTTTACTCTGAAAGCCTTTCCACATTGATTACATTCATAAGGTTTCTCTCCAGTGTGGATTCTCTGATGTACAGCAAATCTGTACCTAGAACTGAAAGCCTTTCCATGTTGATTACATTCATAAGGATTCTCCCCAGTGTGGATTCTCTGATGTAGAGTAAGATGGCTTTTAAGTCTGAATGCATTTCCACAATGATTACATTCATAAAGTTCCTCACCAGTATGGATTCTTTGATGTTGAGTAAGACTGGAGCTCTCTGTGAAAGCCTTTCTACAATTATCATATTCATAAGGTTTCTCTCCAGTGTGGATGCTCCGATGCACAGCAAGAATGCAGCTGCAATTCCAAGCCTTCCCACACTGATTACATTCATTAGGTTTCCTGTCACTGTGGATACTGGGATGAATAATGAAAGATGATTCTTCATTAAAGGATTCACCATATTCATGACACTCATGTGGTTTCTCTCCAATATGAATTTTTTTATGGCAAATAAGGGATGACTGTTGACTCAAGTTTTTCTCACAGTGATGACAATCATAAGGATTCTCTCCTGTATGGATTCTATGAAATAGAGCACAGATTTGTCTCCCAGTGAAGTCATAGAGACCATCACTCGTGCAGATTTCCTGGTGAGTTTCTTTCACAGAAATGCTTAGCTTTTCAGTGGTCTCTTTCCTTTCAGGACTAATCTCTCCTTCTGCAAGGAACAAACAACAGAGCATATATACAAACACATGTACATACATATATAATTATCATCCTTTCCCTCCACTGTGAGAAAGTAAACTGAGGAATATCCTACTTCCCCAGGCTAAGAGAAAAGTCTTCAAAGTTAAAAGGACAGAATCAATCATTTGAAAATGCCATTAGCTGACATCTGTAGGATAACTTTGCTTACAAAGAGCTTCCTTCATACACAATCACATTGAATCCTCACAAACACCTGTGACACTGGCAGACCAAGCATTCTCAAGTCAGGCCATGAGCTCAGAATGGCTGAGTGACCTGACCAACATCCCTGCAGCTGAAACTAAAACTCCAACCCTATAAGCGGGCATGTTCTGTTCATGGAAGAAGATGGCCTTTCTCTATTGTACTTATCTTTGTCTTGCTTTGTTTTTTGAGAATACATATTTTATTATTGCATGCTGACCTATTCTTTCTCTCTCTCTCTCTCTCTCTCTCTCTCTCTCTCTCTCTCTCTGGGTCTTCCTACTTCCTGAGACACAACAAAGCTGAAATTAGGCCAATCAATAATCCTACAATGGAGCTTTAAGTTTAAGGGAAAAGAAGAGTTGAATCAATATGGAAAACTTCACTGTTGCCTTATTTGAAGAAAATGCCACAGCAACTGCCAACCTTGAACAACCACCAACCATCAACATTGGGCCACAGCCTCCACTAGGAAGATTAAGTCTCACTGAAGACTAAGATGAGGGTTAGTTTTTATTACAAACAAAAAAATTTTAAATTAAAGCATGTACATTTTTAGGACATAATCATGTTATGTATCTAATAGACAATAGTGTATTTTTAAAATAACTTTTATATGCACCGAGAAACCAAAAATTCAAGGGACTCACTTGATATTCATGTTATACCACAGAGCTCTGGAACTAAACCTGCAGTATCTCTAGGGTTTGCCTGAAAGTTTTCTCATTCTTGTTTAGATTTTGACTCTCTCCTCCCTAATTCTACTCTCCTTTTTAAACTGTTACTAATATCACTCCTTCAACTCCCTTATATCCCACTGACCTAGATGTCTTTCCATTCTCAAATACTATGCCTTCCCTTTGCTCCTACTTAGATACTACAGAATGGAGCAAGGAAATCATAAAAGCAGGCTGCCTGGGTGCACCACAAATTCAGGGTACATAATTTGAGTGTTAACCTCACTGTGGCAAGGCTATCCTTTGACATCTCCCTAACTGACTCCCTTGGGGTAGCTAGGTGGTGTACTAGATAGAGTACTGGTTAGGAAAACTCAAGTTCAATTCTAGCCTCAGACACTTACTAGCTGTGTGACCCTGGGCAAGTTACTTAGGCCTCTTGGCCTTGGTTTCCTCATCTGTAAAATGAGTCTGAAAAGAAAACGGCAAATCACTCCAGGATCTTTGTCAAGAAAACCCCAAATGGGATTGTGAAGAGTCAGAAATGACTGAAAACCACATTAATGGCTCCCTAACTCATTCACCATAGCAGCTTTTAATTCTTTCCATTCCTTCACAACTGTCCCTTATTGCCTGCTCCCATTGACCAACCCCATGCACCTTCTCAGCAGAGAAATGTGCCTTCTATTTTTTTATTGAAAAATCTGGATAGTTATCAAGAACTATCATCTTCCTCATCTCCCACAGATCAAGTGCCGGTTTTTTCCTTATTGATACCACTATCAGATGAAATGGTCCCTGTGCTGCAAGCTAAAGCAAACTCCCTTCCATGGGTAAATCATCCCATTCCAAGTCTATCTCAGTATACTGCCTCTCCAGTATCCCTTTTTCACTACTTTCCAGTCTCTCCCACATTGATGACTCCTTCCCTCCTGCCACAAATAAAACCCATTTCTCTCTAAGCCTCAAAACATAGTCACTTGATCCATTCAACACAAGATATTTTCTAATACCTTTCTTCCATTTCATGGCTAAACACTGAAGATACTCATTTACTATCATGTCTCCAACTCCTTTTCTCTGCTTTCTCTGAAATTCTCTGCAGTTCAACTCCCAATTTCATTGTTCAACTGAAAATTCCTCTCTCCAACATTACCCCAAATCTGAAAGTTCCTAAATCCACTTGTCTTTCTTCATCCTCATCCCTCTTGCCTTCTCTGCAGTCTTTGATAATCAATCACCCCCTTTCTCTCTCCCAATTTTAGTGACACTCCTCTCATTGCTCCCCAACTCATTATCTTTCCCCCACCTCTCCCATCTTCCTACTTTCCTAATGCTCTCCAAGATATCCTCCCAATAGTGCAGGTCCACAAATAAAATGTCATGCACTCCTCACTGACTCTCACACACTCCTGACTCCCATATTCAACCTACTGCAAAGTCCTGTGATATCACTAGGTAACATCTCTTCCGTACACCCCCTTCTCTCCCAACACTGCCACTGCCTTGGTTCAGGCTCCAAACACCTCACACCCAAAGTAGTGTAAGAATCTGCTGCTTGCTCCAGCTAACTCAAGTCTTACCCCATTACAATCACTCCTCCACCCACTTATCAAAGAAAAGGATCAAATAAAAACCCTCTTTAGGGCTATTAATCACCTACCCCATTCTTTACCTACCCCTCTCCTACTCTTCTAATTTTCCTTCATCTCATATCCCCACCAAACATGGTATAATCCAGTGACATGGGCCTCCCTTGTTCTGTGAACAGGACATTACAACTCCTGACTCTGTGGGCTCTCTATGCCATCTCCATGCCTAGAATCCTCACCCTGGCTTCCCTGCAGCCCCAGCTAGAGCCCACCTTCCACAACAACCTTTCCAGTCCTCCTTCCTTTTAGTGCCTTTACTCTCTCAATGAGCTCCAATTTGTCTTGTCCATAAAAGGTCTCTACATTATTGTTGGCATCTCATCTGCCCCACCAGCCTCTGAACTCCAGGAGAGCAGGGGATGTTCTTTATATCCATGGTGCTTAGCAGAGCACATAGGAGGAACTTAATCAATGTTCATGATTTGAAAAAAGTCTAAGAAAAAGCCCATATAGGAAAGCCTAACCCCTTTTCGCACTTTCAGAGGAGTTCCATGCCCCTAAATTCCAAACAATGACTCTTTTTAGGATCACATATTTATCACTAGGAGAGAGCTTAATTGCCATGGTGTCCAACTTCCTCATTTTACAGAAGGGGAAACTAAGACTCAGTGGGGTTGGTGACTTCTCCATGGACCCACTGCTAAAAGTGTCAGAAAAAGAATTCCAAATCAGGGGTTCCTACACCCAAATCTAGCACTTCCTTTGCCACAAGGCCAAGAATCAGAGCTCTCATTTACCTTTCACCTCACTCACCTGGACAGCAGTTCCTCAGGTCTTCTTGTTCCAGCATCCATGGTGCTTCCCTTTCCTCAAAATAAGAAATCAAATATTCTCTGGGAACTGGAAGCCCTGAGCATGGGGAATCAGGGATGAGCATGAAGAAAAACTTGGAATTTAGTTCTCTTTAGGGAAAACAGTATACATATAAAACTACTCCATTTGGAGAATCTCTCCATCATGTTCACACATATCTGGCTCATTCTCCTATTAATGGTTGTAATGCAAGTAACCAAAATAGGATGGGCCAGATCAGTCTTGAGCTCCAGCAAGTTAGACTTTGACAAATCAGCTTTGGCTCTTGTCTCCCATCTGACTCCTCACTCCCTGAAACCTGTAAAAACTTTGTTACTGTTCATTCAGGGAGTCATTGCCTCTTCTGGTGAGAGTCTCCTGCTGGGGAATGCAATGAACCTAAGTTAGTCAAATTCTGATTCTTGGCCAGTCTGTGATTCCTGCCATTGATAGGGGCATGCAAGCAAGGAGCACAGGATGGTTCCCAGAATCCTTAAGCATGGTTTCCATAACATTTATTTTGGGAGCCCTAGGGAGAGGTGGGGGAGAAGATCATGGAGCCAATTTGGAATCAGAAAACTTGACCTTGCTACGCCTTCTTCAGGGAGTATGGACTCACTGCATAGTTTCCATTATTTAGAAATTAGAGGCAGTCGGTAGCACAGTGGAACAAGTCCTGGGCCTGGAATCAGGAACGCCAGGGTTGAAATCTAGCCTCAGACAGTTTACTAGATGTGTGCCTCTGGAAAAGTCACTTAAGCTCTGTTTCCTTCAGTTTTCTCAAATGTGTTTAGTAATATCACCTAATGACATAATTTTGTAAAGAAAGCACTTAGCACAGCTGTGAACAACAGGTGAAGAGAAAGGTTTATTCCCCTCCTTCCTTAACTACCATCTGTGCTGAAACGTGGAGCCAATGTAAAGGAAGATTAAGGACAAAAGTGTCATACTAGGCACAACTAGGAACTGTGAGCTATAAATCGATGTTTCTTTGAAAATAAGAATATTCTAAATACCCAAAAAGGAAGGGGTTTAAGGAAAAGTTGCCTGAGCAGTTTTCAGAGATTTGGCAGACAAAATTCATGTCCAGGGAGAGGTTGGACTAAATAATCCATGGGATTTGTTCTACATCTGAGATGCTTCGATGCTGATCTCATCTCTGACCTCAATCTACCTAGAACTGGCAAGAGACAGCTTCAGGAGCAACAAAGAAACCTTCACATTATCTTCACACACGGTTCTAACCTTTTATAGGAAAACCAGGCAGTAGGAGGGACCCTGTCTCTTGGACACAGGACACCAGCATTTTTCCCTTTCTACTAACTGATGAATGCTCCAAAGCCAGCCCATTGAGGAATCAAGACATTCTCTTTAATAGAAGACTCAGAGGGGCCAGGAGAAATGTCCTTACCCAAAGAGAGCAGGTTCCAGGCATTCTCCAGCATGACCTCCTTGTACAACTTCTTCTGAGGATGGTCTAAGAGGCCCCACTCCTCTGGGGTGAAGTCCACAGACACATCCTGGAATGTCACCAACTCCTAAACCATAAAGAGTCACAAGATTTAGACCTGAAAAGAGACTCCAGAATTCATGCAGTCTAACCCTCATCAAGTGAAAAGAGGAAACTAAGGCACACAAAGGGGATTTACCCTACAGTTATAGTCTTTTTTTTTTTTTTTTGGTCAGGGGGAGGCAGAGCAATTGAGGTTAAGTGACTTATCCAAGGTCACATAGCTAGTAAGTGTTAAGTATCTGAGGCTGGATTTGAACTCAGGTCTTCCTGACTCCAGGGCTGGTGTTCTATTCATTGCACCACCTAACCTCCCCCAAGTTATATTCTTGGTGAGTATCAGAGTCAACACTTAAATCCATAGTCATTAAGAGCTCAATGAAATATTGGGAAAAGTATATGATATAATCAGTTGGAATAAAGTTGAGGAATGTCTTACTCTGGAATGTGTCTCTATGGAATCTGGGATAAAGTGTGTTCCTCATTCCCAACAGCATTTCATTACATTCATATACCACAACTTGTTCAGTCATTCCAAGTGATGCATATCCCCTTGATTTCCAATTCTTTGCCACCACAAGAAGAGTCGTTATAATGATTTTTGTACTAACAGGCCCTTTTCCTACTTCTATGATCTCATGATTCTATGAACCTCACCCTGTTTGCTTCAGTTCCTCCTATGTGAAATGTGCTAGAGAAAAAAATGGCAAAACACTACAGTATCTCTGCCAAGAAAACCCCAATGTATGACAAAGAGTTTCACACAAGTGAAACACCTGAAAAATAACAAACAGCTGTTCTCTAATAGATGGTCAAAGGATATGAACAAAAAATTCTCAGAAAGAACTCCTAAGTATCCCCAACCACATGAAAACATGTTCCAAACCACTAATAAGAGAAAAGTAAACCAAAACAACACTGAGATTTCATCTGATATTCCGCAAAATTGACAAAAATTATAAAAAAAAATAGCACCAGTCAATGTTGGAGTTGTGGGAAGATGGGCACACTAACACAATGCTGATGGTGCTATGAAATGGTATAAGATCATGAAGCTGTGAGTTCAAATCCAGCCTCAGACACTTACTAGTTATGTGACCCTGGTTGGTAAATCATTGAATGTCTGCCTCAGTTTCTTGAACTGTATAATAAAGAAAATAATAACACCTACCCTTATAGGGTTGGTGTGAAGATGGTCAAAAGTGTATTTGGGGGAGAAAGTCGCTCCACTGGGTCTTTGCACAAAGGGCCTGATGCCTCTTTGACAAGAAGTGACTGTCTCCTTCAGTATACCCCTTTCCACCATTTAAAAAGAAAACTCCCAGAACTTTGAATAGTTCTCCAAACTTGGCCCTTTCCCTACATCCTCTCTAACAAGGGAAATACTAGTGCCTAACAAATGCTAATTAACAAACAGTTAAGAAGGTACTCTTCTTTGGCCTGGTCCATATAGCTCTGATAAGAGTTTCTGAACATGTGAATGTGACCCAGAAGCCAACTTAACCTTTTTTCTTGTGTTGCCATGTTTTCCAAAAACTCTGGACCAAAGTATACAGGAGGCCAGGAATACCTCCAGCCCCAGGCTCATAGTATTTGCTCCTTTCACCACTCACTGGCCCCTCAGTGTCCCCTTAAGGATCAAACCAGTTGTAAAATAAGCATCAGTCAATGTGCACCAGACAGAGCTGCTTGTGCAACTCAGAGGATAAGCAGAAAATCCTATCTTCCAGGTCTGGCAGGGAGAGCTTGGTCAAAGAGGAGGGGAGAGCAATTCTATGGCTATGAGGAGGAGGAGTGCCAGGCATGGACAAGACCCCTACAGAACAGAGAGGAATGTGTGAAGTGATCGTTGTTGTGACAGAGGGATCATGAAAGAAAACTTAAAAAAAAAAACCAAACCCACAAAATGGAGGGCAGCAATTGGAGGTGGGGGTGAGAGTTAGTTAGTGATTGTGATGCCAATGTGCCACAAATAAATTTACAGACAACAGGGTGGTGGTGTTACTACTATTTTCAATTTCCTGCCAATTTTTGTAAAGAAACAATCCATAGGTAGGGGACTACCAGCCTCATAGACAATCCTCTTTGTCTATGGAAATGGCCTCTTTTGTTGATGTTGGTCAAGTCTGTAGACAGAGTGCACTCACCTGGGGTAGGAGTCTGCAGCTCCCAGGAGCCATTCCCTCTGGCTCCAGGCTCCCTGCTTGAGCTGGACCTTGGTCTTCTGCAGACTGAGCTGGGGAGGGAGAAGGATCCCAAGGCAGGAGGCTGGTCTACAGGGATTTATAGGGGGTGAGGCCCTGTCTTCAGGTAAGAGAATGAAACCTACAGGTAAGGTCCACTTAGAAATGAAGATGGTCCCACCCTCTCCTAAGCCTCTTCCTCCCCCATCCTTTCCTCTATTCTTGTTCACAGAACCAAGAGGGAGAAGAGACCTGGGATCCCTGATGGGATGAGACCAGTCACAGCCTCAATGGCTCCTGAATCAGAGCTCTCTCTCTCTGACTAGGTATGGGAATGGACCCCAAAAGATAAACCCAGCTCCAGAACTGCCCCACACACCCCCAGTTAGATACTCAATAATCCTTTCAACTGCTCTTTCATTGTGGCCCCACCCCAGTCCAGCCCTTCATTGTCCGTTACCTCTGGACTATCCCAGGCTATGTGGCACCCCTCAATCCTTTCCTTAAATCTTCCCACAATCTTTTTCCTTAAACAAAAAAGTCAAGAGTTGTCCCTACCAAATGTGAGGATTCTTAAAAAAAAAATTCTTGCCCCCTTCTATTGGCAACAAAATACTTTATCTCTGACTGGAAGAAGGCCTCTGTGGTCAAATTCTTCTGAGTCAGACCCAGCCTCTTTGACCTTGTATTCTAAGGTTCACTCAAGCCTCTCACTTTCTTTCACTCAAGACAGGATTCCTGGGTCCCTGGGGGGTAAGGCCTGAATTTTGGGAAAAGGAAACCCAATCTTTTTATTTTCCTTTTTGAAGGGGGAAAGGCAGGGCAATTGGGGTTAAGTGACTTGCCCAAGGTCACATAGCTAGTTGTGTTAAGGGTCTAAGGCCAGATTTGAACTTAGGTCCTCCTGACTCCAGGGCCGTTGCTCTATTCACTGTGCCACCTAGTTACCCCAGTAACCCAATCTTAAATCTGGAAAGGGTGACCCTGGACTTTTGGGAAGAGAGTGGGAATCTGGAAAAGAGTTAGCAGCAGGAAGTTTGTATAGTAGCAAGCCTATGGAGGGAAGATTGCTGAAGGTGGACCTGGAGCTGGACACACCACAAAGTCAGAGGAGGAGGATGAGGATGAGACCCACTAGTAGCAGTGATCAGCAGTAGCCAGCAGGTGTTTGAAGGGCTGGCTCACACCTACCTGGGACCTGTACCCACAGAGCTGGTATACAGAAGGCAGAGATCTCAGATCCAAGTGAAGGCAGTGTGATCTCAGCTCTGAGGGAAGAAGACAGAGACATCTCAATTCTGGCGGAAGAAGGCAGAAAGATCTCAATTCCAAGGGTAGAAGGTAGAACAATCTCAGAAGTTCCAGTTTTCAGCCAGCCCACTATGAGAGAGTCCTCCCAGCATCTGAGGCCCCCAGGAAGGGTTATTTCCTCCCATCACATCCTGAGCCAGGTACTCAGGATCCCTTCTGCTTTTCATACCCAATCCCTGGCCTCCATCACCTGGAATGTCTTGGCCACTGGGATGACCCCTCTTCTGCCCTAGACTCTTCCCAGGCCTCCGGCTCCAAACTCCACCCCAGAGTTCATATTCCACCTGGGCCAAGATGCACCAGGCTGGCCATTTCTGAAGGTTCCTCCTTCCTCATCACTCTCCCACCTGACTTCTTATCAGAGGAGGCATAGGGCTTTAGAAGTTGGGAGGAGAACAGGGACGAGGCAACCTGGAGATTTCCAGGCAAGCAAGGGATTCAGAGCCAAGCAGAGCTTAGTTTCAGAATGAAGGTGGTTCAAAAAATGCAGTCAATTTGCTTATGACATTTCTCCTAGTTTAAATTAGAATGTGGGCTCATTTAAATTCAGATCCCAGCAGGATAACTGGGATGTTGGACCAGCTAAGAGCAGATCTACCTCTAATGTAAAGTACACTTAAAGCCTGTCATTTAAGGGCTTGTGTTTAGGAGCTAAAAGACTAAGAGTTAAATGTAATAGTATCAGAATTACCCTTTGCTCCTCTCTGAATGTAATCAGCCTAGAGGGTCAATGCCTAAAGTGATTTTGATAATTTGTAGCTGCTATGTTTTTCCTTAGTTCTCAAATAGGACCAAAACATCAGGGAGATGACACATGATTTGCAGTTGACTGATTTGAGGGGTGGGGGTTGTGCAAGGAATGAACCTCACTCTCTCCTCCAGAGTCATGAAATGGTAATGGGAATTTAAAGATCTTCCCTGCCACCTAATAGGCTGAATATAATCACATGAAGCCTCTGGGAGAATGGGTGGGGCAGAGCCCACAAGAAGTTGGGAGTCAGAGTAGTTGGAGGGAGGAGAGGACACACCCAGGGAGACAGCTAGATTTGTGAGTGCTGGTTTGTGGAAAGGCTAAAGGATGGTGTGGCTCTCTGCCGCACTGTGGTGTATTAACTTCTATGTTGCTATGATGGATTAGGTTTCCTGGTATTGAGATTTGGCTTTCTGGTTTCTGAATAACTGTTTTGCTTCTGTCTTCCATATGAAGAGTATGTTATGTTTTGCAATTGAGAACTATGCCGGCATGTTCACAATTGCCATTAGCACCATGACTACTGTGTTAGTACTTACAAACTGTCAGGGTCCAGTGGCCAGATGTCCATCAGGACAACTGGAGATGGCCCAGGATGCAATGGGATACCCTGGTCCTTTTATGCTAATGTCTTTTCAAGTTCTCATTTTGAGTGAGTTAATGTTCATTTAGTGAATAGGCCTCTTTAAGAAGTGGAGTCAAGGGATGACTTTAACTACATAGTTACCATAATAACGAATCCTATAAAATTTTAAAATTAATCAGAGTATTCTATAATGTACTTTGTTCATAATTTGCGATAATGTACTTTTGGCTTTTATATCTAAGATAATTTTAAGATAATCAACTGAATTGATGTTATTTGACTGGCAAATTTGTTTCATGTATTATCATTGTAGCACTGTTTAGGTTGTTATGCTCCAAACTTTTCTCAACTGGGGATCTGATTGAACCATCACATAAATTATACTCTTATTTTGAAAAATAAAATGATTTCTAGAGGTATTTGCAATTGTTCCCTTGGAAAAGGAACTTGTCTTTTGATCTGAATGCTCTGAAATTATGAATTAAGTTGTAAGACTTTGGTTACGTTTCTAAACTATATTTAATTGGGTATATTAATTGCTTTAAAATGAATAATAATAATTTACTCTTTGAGAAAAGTACAAAGGCCTGGTAAATTCAGTTTTCACCTTGATTAAAAAGACAAAGCTCAGGACAAGGAGAATTAAAAGGAGTCTACTATATATGTCAAGGTAACAACACACTGGGGGGTTGACCAACTCAGGTCAGGAAGGGATTCAGGATGGAACCAGCTTTTATAGCTACCTTTTGTAATGAGATAAAGACAATCTGGCTAGCAATAAAACAGGAGAAGCCACCACATCTCAGCATTTCCCTACTTGCCAGTACATGAGGGCTACCAGGTGCAAACAGGCAGGGGGTGACCAGCTAGATGATGATTTGTCATTTGCTGTCATTTGTCACTGGATCCACATGGCACAGGAGGAGAAAGTGAGGCTGGTGACCCTGCACAACCCTCTCTCACTTAAACCCAATTTATTTGCATGTCACGCCATATCCTTCCTGAGGTAATGGTTCTTGAAGTCAACAACAACCATCTACAGCATATAAATGTACCATCTAGAATTTCTCACTTCACTAATTTTTTTTTTATCAATTCTACCAATCTGATGAGAGGGGGAACATCAGAGAACCTTAATTCTCCTTTGTGCCTATCCTTCCTATTTTTAAGAGGAACAGGTGTTGTATCTCATCAAAAGCCTTGTGTACATCTACTGATAGAAGCATATTCTTTGTATTGTTCACCTATTAATAGTTTATTATGTCAAAATTTTTCTAAATCTTGTAACAAATGTGAATACCTACTATAAGTCCAATCTCATCTTCTTTGTAGAAGGAATTTGGCAGGGGCCTTTCTTTTTCTATATGTTCAAACAGCTTATGGAATACTAAAATGATCCATGAAAATTCCAAAGGACTAATTATAAAATATGAAGGGAGAACTGATGAACTCTGAGTGCAGACTGAAGCATATTCTTTTTCACTTTCATTTTTCTTGCATTTTGGGGGGACCAGGAACAATATGAAAATATTCTACATTACTTCACCAGCAAAACGCTTGTCTTACTGTTTGCCTTTTCAACGGGCAGAGGAAGGATTGGAGGGAGGGAAGGAATTTGGAACTCAAAATTTAAAAAAAGCAAAGTTTTGTTTTGTTTTTTTTTTTTGCTGGAGGAGGATACATAGGTGTCTATGGTGTCATTTAGCTTCAAACACGAGATTCCCGCCGCCCACAACCTCCAGGGCCCCAGCACAGGACACAGAAAGCCTCCCACCTGAGCAGGTCCTCCTGGGAAGCCGCCGGCGGCGCTCACCTGTCTGGGCCAGGTCATCATTATCCTCTGCTCCTGCAGGCTCCCACCTGGGGGGAAGAACTGGGGAGAAAAGCGGGGGGAATGTGGGGAGGGGGCCGGGCTAGGGTCTGCCCTGGGTGCGGATAGGGAACCGGCTTTTGCCCGGGGAGGGGGTGAGGAAGAGGAGCCGCACTGCTGGGGAACAGGGACCCTCGCTTCTGCCGTGGGAGGGGTGAGGTAGGGTGGAGGAGAGGGACACTTCTTGGGGGGGGGGGCCCACTTTTTCTTCAAAGGAAAAAAACAGACAGCCACATGACCCTCTCAGCAGTGGGGCACGGACCCCCGGCAGCATCAGTAAAGGCTTCCCGGGAGGATGGGGGCCCCGGAGGAGGCCGGGAGGACTTGAGGCCACAGGGAAGGTTGCAGGAAGGACCAGAGGGTCACACACCAGGAGCACCTGCCCTCGGACCCCGGGCACAGGGGAAGGACAGAAGCTTGGGGGCGTGGAGTCAGGTCCCGACCAGGGACTCGGGAGGCGACCCTGACTGTGGAGGGATCAGAACCTGCCCCCAGACTCCCACAGTACCTGCTCCTCCTCCAGCCCCTCCCCACCACGGGCTCCCCCAAACACCCGGTAAGGCCTCGGGAGCTTTCTTCTTCCTCTGGCGGGCGCTCCGCCCCTTCTCGGCTAACTCCCCACCCAGCCCCCGGGGCCCAATCCCGCAGCACCCCTGCAGCCAGGCTCCGCCCGGGCCTAGCCCTGCTCTCGGCTGCCCCGCACCCCCTCATACCTAAGCTCGGGAATCAGAAGCCGCTACAAACAAACAGGAAAAAGGCGGAGAGGAAACAAGGCGGAAGTGACGTTGAAGACATAAGCCCCATCCTTCAGCCCTTTTGTTTGCAAAATGCCGCGGAGACGCGCACGGCCATCTGGGAATGGTAGTCTAGAGGATGAGGCGCTTTCTGCGCATGCCTGGGGCTCGGCCCCTCCAACGCCATTGGCTGTCTCCCTGCCTCTCCCGCCCCTCCCGCCAGGAGCACCGCCCTTTTGCTCCTCCTCTTTACTCCTGGGTCTTCACAGTCCCAGAGCCCACGGGGAGTCATCTAGCGTGGGGTTCCAGACCTGGAGGGGTCTTGGGAATTCTCCCACTCTAGTCCACTCCACGGTCTCTCCTACTCTGGAAGCCAGTCCCAACAAACTGCAGCTCTAGGCAATGCTGCCTGTGCACCGCCATCTTTAGGGAGGAAGTGACATAACAACGAAGGGAAGTAGCGGCTCCGAGGATGGAAACCAAGAGTTGGGGGCTGGAGGCCCAGAGCGCTTGCTCTAACCGGGCGGGGCGGGGGACGGGGCAGTGTTTCCAGGCCTGGGGAGCAGAATAAGAGGGAATCGGGTTAGAAGCCGAGGTCAAGAGAGCACTGGGACTGGAGGACGACAGACGTCTGTGCTGTGGGCTGGGCTATGTTTTGGGGAAGCGATGTTGGGAAAAAGCAGAGGATCTGATAAAGGCCAGGCCCTAGGTGGGATCAGTGGGAGGAGGATCTTGGACGAGGGGAGGGGGCGGGGCCAGGCCGTGCCCACTTTGGGTGGGTTTCCTCTGTCAAGGAGAAAGATGGACCCTAGGGCTCTAAGCTGGATATATAGGGATATAAACATTTTAGCCCTATTTATAGATCTTTATGTTTTGTCTTTTTATGCTTATCTTCGATCTTGATACTGGAAATGACTTTTTAAAAAATTTAGCTCTGGTTTCTTATGAAAGCTTGAAATAATTCAATTTCATTAAATGACCACTTTTTCCCTTGAAGGAAGTCAAAGCTCAGATAGGTAAAGTCCAAGGTTCCACAGAACAGGAGGTTAGAATACCATTCCCAATTAGCTCTTATCTTTGGAGGTGACACAAAGCAGCCAGTCATACCAGCTCAGGAATCACTTATATGAAGGATCAGGGACTTCAGGTGTGGAAGTGAAAATGGAAAGGAGAAAGCTCAGGGCCAGGACAAAAACCTCTACAAAGCTGAACAGCAATATAGGATAACCATACAGAGGTCACTAATCCCTCCAGCCCATGACTCACTGTCAAGGTCTACCATGAAATCTCTCATCCTACCCTCCTCCTCCCAACAGCTAAGGCCCTATCTGGCTAAGATGAAGAGTCTGAGTCTAATCTGGTTTAAAGATTCTCCAGAACAAGATGCTATAAAAGCCTTCTTTTTCAATTAATAGTATTTTATATTTTTTCCAATTAAATGTAATCATATTTTTTAGTGTTCCCTTTTTTAAGATTTTGAGTTCCACATTTTTCCCCCCACCCCCAAGATAGTAAGTAATCTGACATAGGCTATACAAGTACAATTGTATTAAACATTTCCACATAGTTATGTTGTAAAGGAAGAGTCAGAAGAGAGGGGGAAAACCATAAGAAAGAAGATACAAAAAAAGTGAAAACAGTCAACTTTGATCTGCATTCAGACTCCATAATAGCTCTTTCTCTAGATGTGGATAACATTTTCCATCATGAATCTTTTGGAATAATCTTAGATCATTATATTGCTGAGAAGAGCTAAATCTAGCAAAATTAATCATTGCACAAAATGTTGCCGTCACTGTGTACAATGTTCTGGTTTTACTCACTTCATTCAGCACCAGTTCCTGTAAGTATTGCTAGGTTTTTCTGAAATCCACCTGCTCACCATTTCTTATAGCACAGTATTATTTCATGACATTCATATACCACAACTTCTTCAGCCGTTCTTCCATGGAGGGCCATCTCCTCAATTTCCAGTGCTCTGCCACCAAAAAAAAGAGCTGCTGTAAATATTTTTTGTACATATACATCCTTTCCATTTTTCTTTGATCTCTTTGGGATACAGACCTAGTAGTGGTATTGCTTTTCCAAAGAGTATGCAGTTTTACTGCCCTTTGTGCACAGTTCCAAACTTTTCCAGAATGGTTGAACTAGTTCTGAATTGTGCATTAGTTCCCTATTTTTCCACATCCCCTCCAGAATATCATTTTCTTTTTCTGTCATGATGGAGGATCTGAGGAAGTGTGACATGTTACTTCACAGTTGATTTCATTTCTCCATAAAGAATCCAGGTTTAGTAGACTTTGTCATTATTATTGTTCACTTTGATATCTTCATCAAAAACGCCGTTTGTATTCTATAACAATAAATAAGGAATCTCTGAATTGCATCAATCACAGTCTAGTCATCTGGGGGAATCTTCCCACACTCCTTACAATCGTGAAGAATCACTCTAGTAGGAATTCTCTGGTGGACATAAAATAGTGTCCTTAGTCTAAAGGCCTTCCCAAACTTAAAGGTTTCTCTCAAGAAATACTTCTTTGATGTAGAGCAAGTTGTATCTTCAAGGTGAAGGTCAACCCATACTCATGGAATTCATATGGTCTTGCTCCATTATGAATGCTCTGATGTTGAATAAAAGATACATTCAAGTGGAGGGCCTCCCCTTGTACATTCAGCAATCAGAAGCTATGAATTATTTGAAGTTGAGAAAGATATGACTTAGGATGGAAGGTCTTGCCACAATACTCACATTCACAAAAAATTTCTCCAGTACGAATTCTCTGATACACAGTAGGATGGGGTTTCTTCCTGAAGAACTTCATATATAAAGCTTTTCTCCAACATGAATTCTTGATGTCTAATGAGATCTGAATTGTAGTGGAAGGCCTTCCCACACTCCTTACATTCAATAGCATGAATTCTTTTATGGACATAAAGTAATAGCCTACACCTAAAGGCCATCCTAAATGCATTACACTCTTAAGGTTTCTTTCCTAAATGAATTCTTTGGTTTTGAGAAAGTAGTACCCTCACTCTTAAGGTCTTCCCACATTCATTACAATCATAAGGTTCCTCTTCAGTATTAATTTTTTGATGTTGAATGAAATGTGAGTTGTACAGGAAGCCTTCCAATGCTACCTACATTTATTAAAGATATATCCTGTATAAATTCTCTGGTGTACAATAAAATACATCTTCCTTTTGTAGGCCTTTCCATATTCACTACATTCATAAGGTTTCTCTCCAGTATGAACTCTGATGAAATATAAGTTGTTTTTTTTATTACTGAAGGCCTTCCTGCATTCATTACATTCATAAGGTTTCTCTCCAGTATGAATTATCTGATGCATTGTAAGATGTCTTACTCCTGAAGGCCTTTCCAAATTCACCACATTCATAAGGTTTCTGTCTAGTATGAACACTTTGAAGACATGTAAGTTGTTTTTTTTACTACTTAAGGCCTTCCTACATTCACTTCATTCGTAAGGTTTTTCTCCAGTATGAATTATGTGATGCACTGTAAGTTGTGTCTTATCCCTCCAGGTCTTCCCACATTCACTACGTTCATAAGGTTTCTTTTGAAAATGAATTCTCTGATGCTGAGCAAGGAACTGTTTGCTCCTGAAGGCTTTCACTCATTCCCTACATGCATAAGGTTTCTCTCCAGTATGAATTCTGTGGTATACTTTAAGTTCTATCTCATCCCTGTAGGCCTTTCCATATTCAATACATTCATAAGGTTTTTCTGCAGTATGAATTCTCTGATGCACAGTAAAATTTGACTTACTCTTGAAGGCCTTTCCACATTCCTTACATGCATAAGGTTTCTCCCAGTATAAATTCTTTGGTGCACTGTAATATATGTCTTATATCTGAAGGTCTTTCCACATTCCTGACATTTATAAGGTTTCTCTCCAGTATGAATTTTCTGATGCACAGCCAGATGCTCTTTGCTCCACAAGACCTTCCCACATTCATTATATTCAGTAATGTAATCTCCAGTAAATTCTCTGCTCTCTGAAAGGAAGAAAAAGGAAATGGTTAACCCTGCCTAGTTTACCCTTTCCCAAGGTTCTTAGTTGCTCAAAAGTTTTAGAGCTATTCTCTTGCTTTCTTACTTGAGAAGGTAACATATGTAAACGATTTGACTGATACCTTTACCTGAAGGGATGAATAACCCCTTACTCTGTTTTTACTTGTATGACTTTTGAATGGAATAAGACTATTCAGAAAAAAAAGATGACTTTGAGATTTGCAAATGGATCCTTATATAAGGTGAAAATAGGAAAAGACTGAAGAGGAAGAAAATTGAGAATTGAGTTTAGAGACAGGAAGAGAAATACATGAAGTAAACAGAATGAAGAAGAAATATGAGGGGGGAAATATGACAATGGTTGCTGTAAATTTCTTCTAAAAATTCAACTCATCTACTTTGTAAGGAAATAATTAAAATCTATAAGAGTAAGACATACAGGTTTTTGACAAAAGAAACTATTGATAATTACCTGAAACACTAATCAGACTGTGGTAATCAGAGAAGCAAAAATGAAAACAATTCGGAGGCAGCAATAAGTAGCCACCAGATTAGCAAAGATAATTTAAAACGATACATTTTGACAATTATGTTGAAAGAGCTACTTATGAAGCTGCTGTTGCCTTTTTTTTTTTAGCTAGAGCTACAGAACTGTTCATATCCTGTGACCAGTGACTAGGTCAGCATCATCAATGTGTTAGTGAAAGCTAAATGTTATAGTAAGTAAAATTTTCACAACCTTTTTTTTTTAATGCCTTTTTGGAGGGCAATTGGGGTTAAGTAACTTGCCCAAGGTCACACAGCTAGGTTTTTGTCTGTGTGTGCATTAAGTGTCTGAGGCTGGATCCGAACTCAGGTCCTTCTGACTCCAGGGCCGACGCTCTACTCACTGCGCCACCTAGCCGCCCCAACCTTTTTTATAAAATAGCAAAATACTGTGAACCTATAGTTTAAATAATGTGATTATAGCTATGAAAGCCCTGTCATATGACATAGTAAAATGCCTTTATGAACATAATTTCAAAGCATAAAGAAAAACAGAATGACTCATTACATGATAGACTGAAGAAAGGGGAATGATGTTAGGAGTAAATATTTTTAAAAGTACCAGCAGAAAGGCAACATAAAAAAAAACAACATAAAAAAGAAAACATCTGAAGAGAAATAATTACCAAAAAGAGCACATTACTTAATATATCAAATAATGTACTTATTTTAGAAGGGAGAATGAATTCATGCAATTGAAGGTGTAGAATGTCTACTTAAGAGAAGATGACCTTCAAGGAACAGAAAAGAAATAACTGCCCTGTACTAAGGCAAAAACTTTCTTTGAGTGGCGGCTAGGTGGCGCAGTGAGTAGAGCGTCGGCCCTGCAGTCAAAAGGACCTGAGTTTGGATCCGGCCTCAGACACTTAATGCACACACAAACAGAAACCTAGCCATGTGACCTTGGGCAAGTTACTTAACCCCAATTGCCCTCCAAAAAGCAAAAAAAAAAAAAAAAAAAGTAACTTCTTGAAGTAAAAAATAAAGTTTGAAAGTCCCAGCTCCTCTCAAGAGGCCTGGGAAGCTTTGATAGGCCACTGTTCAATATTTTACAAGAGTTTTGACCTAAAATTACTAACAGATCACTAGTTTGCAATTACCCATTTGCTTGGTTTTTATGTAGTCACCTGGAGAGCTGCTTCTGGGAATGTCTGCCTCTGGCATCCAAGATGCTTCCTTTCTTGCCAACTGGTAGATCACATCTGGTGTGGAAACTGTAAATCCTGTTCATTGAAAATGAAAAAGTGCTAGGAATCATCTCGGAGTTCCATCATAGAGTAGATAAATGAAATATTTCTTCTAACTCATTGTAGAAAGGCGGGGGAATAAGGACAATGAATATAGCTTATATCATGAAGGGCTCTGTGATAGCTGATTTTCTCTGAGATTTTTGTTTTTCAGACCTGTGGAGCTCAATGGACTGGGTGGGGAGAGAAGTAGGGTTTATTTTTTTTTCAGTCAGGGGGAAGAGAAATTATATTTTTTAAAAAGCAACTACAAAACGTAATAAAAGAATTCAAAACTAGTTTAAGGCCTCTTTGGGGAAAAAAAAAGTAGGTCTGCTAGGAAGACCTCAAGCATAGTACAAAGGAACACCAAAGGTCACTCTGTATTATGGTAGAATGGATTACTGAGTAGGAATTAGGGAAAAAATGGTTCAATTGACTCACTCCCTGCTTAGACAGTGGGAACACCGGGTATGATGAAACCTATCTTGTGTTTAAAAAGAAAATCTTGGATTTGAAGCAACATAGAGGGGCAGATATATTCTCAAGGATAACATCAAAGTAAGAAATCAATTTCAAAGCATACTAAGACCATTTTTCTTGGAAACAGGTAAAACAAGTGATCTGTCTCTTGGCTAGAAAAGCATTAAGAATAGTTTGCTCTTCTATGCCAAAGAATAACTGTTAAAATCTTGAAAGTTGCCATAGTATATGTCGACTCCAAAGAGGTTCTTTTTTTTTTTTTTTTGTGCTTTTTGGAGGAAGGCATGGCAATTGGGGTTAACTGACTTGCCCAAGATCACATAGCTAGTTTTTTTTTAGTGTGTGTGTTAGGTGTCTGAGGCCAGATTTGAACTCAGGACCTCCTGACTCCAGGGCTGGTGCTCTATTCACTATGCCACCTAGCCACCCCGAGGTAGCTGTTCTTACCCAAAGACACCAAGTTCCTACAGTTTTCCAGCATCACATCCCTGTACAATTTTTTCTGAGATAGGTTCAATTATACCCACTCCTCTCAAGTGAATTACACAGCCACATCCTTGAATGTGACTGATTCCTGAAATACCCCAAAACATTTGTGCTTACCCAGTTATAGTTCTAACAATTATGGAGTTCAAATGTAAACTGCTTGTTAGTAGTGAGTGTTTTAGGGCAGCAATTGGTACAGGGAATTGAGGTAACTAAGTCAACCATACTGATTCCATTTTGTGACTCCATTCTGGAGGTAGCTCAGTTCTTTTTCTGTTCAATCTAGTCCAACTTTTGTCTTGTAAGAAAAATTTTTTCAGTTGTAGGAACTGGGAGAAAACCTTATTGCATTGTTGGAAACTAGTCCTGTGTGGCTGGGAAACCAGCTGTTTAAAGACCCTTAACTAAGGACCTAGGTTATGCTGAACAGAAACTTAATCACATCCATAAAAGACTGATGTAAGGAGTTCTCACAGTTCTACATCTCAAGCAGCCCATATATCTAATCTGAAACTGGCCCTCTAGTGAACAATATTTGGTTGTATACAGACACTTAGGGGGACTGGGACACCTCTCTTTCTGAATTTAGGTAATTGAACCTGTTGATTCCCACCCCTTAACATAGAAAGACCCTAATCTTGCCTCCAATTAGAAATCAATTACCAAATATTGTATTATTTGGTCTTGTTTGATTGTTTTTAATGCATCTCCTCCTACATTCTGGGTCCAATCCTAAGTTGAGGACGGACCTGGTCCCAGGTTGTTCTACAGGTGTCATGACTTGCTTAATATAAAATTGATGTGCCCAAAAGATTGAACCTTTGTTTCCTCAATCATTAAATCTTTCATTTTCCATAAGGGACTGTTTCATTTATTTATTTGTATCCACGTATAGTATATGGTATACACCAATTTAAGAATTCCTGAAGCAGAAAGAACAGATAAATAGATGTATAGAATGATTTAACACACACACACAGAAACAGACATTTCTATCTAATGGTGGTCATCTCTAGGGTTCCAGGGGGAGAGAAGGGGAAAAAAAGAAATTTACATGATAACTTTATGATATATTATAGTGCCAATGCAATATTTACAGCGCCCACAATCACAATAATGACCGTGACTATAAATATCGCATGATGTTCAATTGTAAAATATACCAGATTCTCCAGGTAGAAGACAGAACGGAACCATTTTCTGGTGTCTAAATAAAACCAGTAAGCCAATTTCATCATAGTACCAAAGATATTCAGAAGCCATAACCTAAGTTAATTTACTTATTCAGTGCCTTATCATGCTAAAGAACTGTTTTATAGATCTAGTCCAACTAGAACAAACAAGTCATCTGGAAGAACAAAAGGTCAAGAATTTCAAAGGAAACAATGGGGGAAAATGTGAGGGATCCTAGCAGGACCAAATCTCAAACCATATTATAAAATGGTCTTCATCAAAATAATTTGGTCCTAAATATGAAATAGAGTGCTTTAGCAATGTAATAAATGAGGTACACAGCAACGAGCTCAGAAGCCTAGTGTTACATAAATCTGAAGATCTTAGCTATTGGGACAATAAGTTACTATTTACCAAAACTGTAGGAAAAGCTGGAAGGTAGTCTGGCAGAAATTAGGCACAGAACAACATCTCATACCATATCCTAAGATATGTTTAAAACAAGTACATGATTGATAGACAAAGGATGATATGATCCACAAATTAGGAGAGAGTGGGCATTATAATTGCCCAATCTGAAAGAAAAATCACTAGTCAGACCCCTGAGCCAATAGAACTTTATTAAAGAGTCCATGGTTCCCTTTAATGAAGTGGACTTCAGATCTTCCTTACAATCTGAGATTCCCTCTTCCTCTGGGACCTTATTTTTATAGGGCTTGATACCAGATTTAATATTTGAACATTCTTAAGGTGCTACACCAACTACAGAATCCCATTAGTTGATAGACCTTGCTTCATAGGCCAAAAATGATTTGTCAGGTAGAAATGATATAGAAAGGAGTAGGGGATAGGGTCCTCAGGTTGGGCAAATTATGGCGCGTCTCCACTAAGTGATCATAAGATGATCACCTGCTCATGTTGGACAGGAGAGAGTGGTCCAGAAACACAAAAATAAGTTGGCAGATGTTCAATGTAATTGATTCATCTCTGGCTTGCTGGCTTGATCAGCATAAGAAAAAAAAAACAAGGGTGGAAGACCTCTAATTATCTTCCTATGATGAAGCAAATTCTGTGGCCTAATATACAGAACTAACATTAGCCCTATGAAATCATATCAAAATGATTAATACTGATTGGAGTGGAGTAGGGGTCCAAATAAATTATTTCTCAGAAGAGCAAAGAAAAACTTAACCTGTCAATTCCATGCACATGTGTACAGGAAGAGTTCGTGACTGAGCAGGGGATAGAAAATCCAGGAGTCAAAACAGATAATTTTTATTACATAAAATTAAAACATTTTGCACAAAGAAAACCAACATAGTCAAAATAAGCAGGAAGGCATGGGGGTGGGGAGATTGGATAGTAACTTTATTTTTTTTTCCAAATGCTTCATTAACTTCTGGTTTACATCATTCATTTCCGCCAGATTTTGAGTTACAATTTTTTCCCCTATTTTTCCCCTACCCACCACCCCAGAATAGCAGTCCCACAGGATATCCCCTCCTCCAATCTGCTCTCTCCCATATCTGCTCCCCTCGACTTTCCCAGTAGGGCAAGGTGAATCTCTATGCCCCAATGCCTATATATTTTATTTCCCAATTATATGCAAAATAGTATTAATTATAATATTTATATATTTTTAAACATTTTATTTTAAAACTTTGAATTCCAGATTCAATCCCTGCCTCTCCTGCCCCTCCCGCCAGGAGCACCGCCCTCTTGCTCCTCCTCTTTACTCCATGTTCTACACAGTCCCAGAGCCCACGGGGAGTCACCATGCGTGGGGTTCCAGACCTGAAGGGGTCTTGGGAATCCTCCCAGTCTAGTCCACTCCAGGGTCTCTCCTACTCCGTTAGCCTGTCCCAACAGACCGCAACTCTACGGCAATGCTGCCTGTGCGCCGCCATCTTTCGGGAGGAAGTGACGTAACAAAGAAGGGAAGTAGCGGCTCTGAGGAAGGAAACCAAGAGCTGGGGGCTGGAAGCTGGCTCAGCCCCGGGGCCTTTCAGGCCCTACAAGCATGATACGAGGGTGTCGGGGTTAGGAGCAGAGATCAAGAGCGCACTGGGGATCCGGGGGACGACAGAAGACTGTGCTGAGGGCTGTGCTGTGTTTTTGGGAAGCGATGTTGGGGAAAAGCAGAGGATCCGAGAAGGGCCAGGCCCTGTGTGGGGTCCGTGGGAGGAGGATCATGGACAAGGGGAGGGGACGGGACCAGGACTTGCCTACTTTGTGTGTTTCCTCTGTCAAGGAGACAGACAGACCCAAGGGAAACCAGGAGAGAGTTAGGGCCCTTAGCTGCTCTTGGAGAATGCCAGTTGTTGGTAGTGGACTAAATAAAAATAAGAGCCACCATTTATCCGGAGCTTTCCCTGCTCCAGGCCCTGTTAAGGACTTTACACTGACTATCTCATTGGGTCCTCAGACAACCAAGGGAAGAGGGTGCTGTTATAGCCCCATTTTACAGATTTGGAAACTAAGGTGAAGTGACTTGCCCAGGATCACACAGCCAACAAATGCCTGAATTTGAATTTGAAAGCCTGTCTCCCTGATACCACACCCAGAAATTTACCCATTGCATAAAGAAACTCTGACAGTCTTTTCCAATACTGATTCTTTTGTGAAGGAAAACTAAGTCAGCTTACTCCTCAATTCTTGTCTAGTCTTTAATTACTGAATGGGTGTTGCCTCAGACAAACTGATTACTGGGAAAGGCCAAGGTCTCCCACTGCATCAGGAGCCATCGCCGTCTGTCCTGACCTGTGTCTTGCCACTGGGTTCTGGTGAATCTGGAGGTGAGAGTGAGGCTGGAGACTGCCCAGCTTTGCTTCACTCCAAGCCAAATCACTTGCAAGTGGAGATATCATTCTCTTGGTCAATAGTCCTTTTCCTGAATGAAGGATAAACAATCCACTGCACCACCTCTACTTTCTCTCTTATTGTTGTTGTTCTGTTTGTCCTTGTTTTCAAAGAGGACTATGGCATCAGGGAAATGATGACAAGACTTACAGTTGACTTTGATTTAAGTGAGGAAGGGCTGAGCGAGGTCACCAGACTCACTTTGTCCTCCAGAGGCATCTGGATACAGTGACCAGATATTCATCAGGATGACTGGAGATGATGTAGGATGCAATGGGAGACCCTAGCCATTTTAGGCTAAGGCCATTTTATGTACTCATTTAGAATGACATAATGCCCAGTCAGTGAATAGTCCTCTTTGTATTGCAAGAACTGATGAATATAACTGTTAAGCCATTGACTGTGATGTTTCCAAGATCATGAATAACAGGAGAAAGTGAAATGTCCAAATTTTCAAAAAACAGAAGAGAACAGAATGAGGAAATTGTAGGTACAGTGTTGTTCAATCCTGTTCAGTTCTTCCTGGCCCTCTTTGGGGTTTTCTTGGAAAAGATGCAGGAGTTGTTTGCCATTTCTTTCTCCAGCTCCTTTTAGGTGCAAGCATTAGCAAGGTAAGAAGACTTGCCCTGGGTCACAAAGCTATTGAGGGTTTAAGGCCAAATTTCAATTCGGTCCTGCTGACTCCACTCTGTTGACTGTGCCACCTAGCTGTTCTCATAGGCTCAGTGAGTGCTTTTATTATCTCACAAAATTCTAGTGTAGAAAACTTTTGGGGGTTCCCAGCCTCGCTAACAGTGTGTTCCCCTCCCCTATACGATTATCTGAAAGGTTACAGAGCAGATAAGTAGGAGGACATGTAATCTTGTATGTTTATGCCTCCGGACATGGTCCAATGATATTGCCCTAATAACTAACCTTAAACAAGGGTAAATATTAAACAAGATCAAAGGAGGGTCCTTTTACATTGTCTTCATTCTTTTGGGTCATGTAAACCTTCTGCTGGGGGGCTTATAAACTCCATGTGCTCCTTGTATCTTTGGATCTGTATGAAATGGTCCTGTAATAAACAGACTATTGATTACACCCCCATCTCATTATTCTCACTACTTGCTAGCCCACCAACTGCACTGGCCACAGTATTCTAGCTTGTATTTTCAAATGATATTGATATTTTTTCTTTTTACATTGCCTTTCCCTACCCAAATATATCTTTCCCCTTCCCTATACAAAGAACCATCCCCTATAATAAGAAATAAAAAGAGATAGAAAGCAGTTCAAGAAATCTAACACCTTTATTAACTCAAAAGGTGTAAGTCAATATTCCATGAATACAATCTGTCACATCTGCAAAGAGGAGAAGAGGAAGAATTCAGAAAGAAAGGAGGGGGTATCTGTCTTCCCTTGCTCTTCTGAGACACTGTTGCTTTAAAATCAGAGAGGCAAGATTTATTGTGTATGAATGCCTATTCCTTTAGGACAAAATGGCCCCAGGAAAATTAAAAGTTAGTCAGATTTACAAAATATTATATTAAGTGTGTTTTATATCATAACCTCATAATTTTACAATAGATTTTTATTTTCAACAAGATGAGGGAGGAATAATTGGAAATGTCAAATAACTTCTTATACCCTTTTCTGATGCATGACTTTCACTCAAGTAGAAATTATAAAATACAAGAATTTACTTACTTCTTAATTGATAAACATGTTATCATTTCTTTATTATTTCCTGAGGTCAGAGAAAGTGTTTTTCTAAAAATTGCAGGATGTTTTTTAATCTCTTAAAAGATTTATCCAAAAAAGGGAAAAATTATGGTTACTTTGCTGCATTACTTGATTCTTAGAAATAAAACTCCTTTACTCCCCTTTCTTGGTTGGATAGAATGATTTATGTGGGGAGATTTTTCCCGCTATAAACTTTTCCTTAGATAATTCAGATATCATCTTCTTGTGTAAGGATATAAACATTTTAGCCCTATTGAGTCTCTTATGGTTTCTCTTTCCTTCTTATCTTTTTATACTTCTTTTAAGTCTTGATATTAGAAATCACTATCTTTTTTGTTTAGCTCTGGTCTTCTCCTTATGAAAGCTCAAAGTAATTTTATTTCATCAAGTGATGATTTTTCCCTCAAAGGATCATGCTCAGCTTTGCTGGGTATATGATTCTTGGTTGCAGCCCTAATTCCTTTGCATTCCTGAACATCATTGTCTGTGACTTCCAATCCTTTAATATTGCAGCTGCGCAGTCCTGTGTAATCCTGACCCTGGCTCCCCAATAATTCAATTGTTTCTTTCCAGCTTTCTATGTATCTATCTCAATTGTTTCTTTCTGGCTTCTTGCAATATTTTTTCCTTGAGCTGGTAGTTCTGGAATTTAGCTATAATGTTCCTTGGAGTTTTCATTTTGAGATCTCGTTCTGGAGGTGATTGGTGGGTTCTTTCAATGTCTGTTTGGCTCTCTGATTCCAGGATATCAAATCAGTTTTCCTTGATAATTTCTTGAAAGATGCTGTCCAGGTTTTTTGATTATGGCTTTTGGGCAATCCAGTGATTCTTACATTATTCTTTCCTGGATCTATTTTCCAGGTCAGTTGTTTTTCCATTGAGGTATTTACATTTTCTTCTATTTTTTCATCCTTTTGATTGTTTGATTGCTTCCATTTGTCCAATTCTAATTTTTAAATTATTATTGTCCTCAGTTAGTTTTTGTATTTTCTTTTCCATTTGGCCATTTCTACTTTTTAAGGAAGTGTTTTCTTTTTCCAAGCTGTTGATAAGTTTTTCAGGATTCTCTTGCATCACTGTTTTCTCAATTTTTCTTCTATCTCTCTTATTTGATTTTTGAATTCCATTTTGAGCTTTTCTATGAGTTCTTTCTGGGTTTGAGACCAATTTGCATTTTTCTTTGGGACTTTGCCCATATATATTTAAACATTGTTGTCCTCTTCTGAGTTCATGTCTTCATTTTCCCTGTCACCATAATAGCTTTCTATGGCCAGGTTCTTTTTTGTTGATTTACTTTTAAATTTAAGCCCTGTTACTGAGGTAGAAGGGGCATTATCCCAAGCTTCTCATGCCAGGTGTTGCAGGTCCTGGCTGTCTGCCTGATGTTGCACTGGTGTTACCCTAAGGCTCATAGGGGACCTCACTGTCTGGTGCTATGTTGAAGGGGCATGGTGGAACATGGCTTATATTCCTAGAGGGTCTAGGGATCTGGTGGCTTGCCTAGTGCTGAGCCAGGTCTCATGGGAGTGGAGTGGTCCTAGCCCTGGCATCTGCCTATTCCCCACAGTTGCCCTAAGGCATGTGGGTTAGAGATCCCAACACTGGTGTCTGCCCATGTGCTAAGGTACATGGAATCTTCCAAAGCTGGTATCTGTCTATTTGTGTGGGGCTATGGTGAGGCATATAGTGGGTCCTAGTGCTGTCATCTGCCTGTTCATGTGGCTTTGCTGAGGCATGTGGGGGTCCCATCACTGGTGTCTGCCCATTCACTTGGCTGTGCAAAAGTATGTGGTGTGTCCCAGTGCTGGCGTCTCTCCATTTGCTGAGGCACAGAAGGTGTCCTGGCTTTGGCCTCTGTCCATTTGCTTTGCAGAGTCATGTAGGGGTAGGGGAAAGGGCATCTCAATGTTGGTGTTTGCCTGCTGATAGCACAGGAGCTCAAGACCTCCTGCTGGCTTGTTGATTCAGGGCTGGGTGCTGGCTTGCTGTAATGCTTCCTGTCTTGGACTGTGCTCCCCTTTTACCCAAGTGAGAAAGACCTTTCCTGTCAACTTTCCATGTTTCTTGGGCTAGAAGACTGTATCACTCCTATCTTTTTTCTACTTCTGCTATTCCAGAATTCATTTTGGTTGCCATTCAATAGTTGTTTGGAGATGAATATGGGCAAGTTCAGATGATTTTCTGGTGACTGCCATCTTGGGTCCGAGAAGTCTAGCTATTGTGTCTCTTAAATGGGACTGCTAAAAGATATATGATATTTTGCAGAATCACATGGCACTTTTTCTTCTTCCTTTCTTTTTTTTTTTGAGGGCAATTGGGGTTAAGTGACTTTCCCAAAGCCACATGGCTAATAAGCGTGTCAAGCATCTGAGGCCAGATTTGAGCTCATATCCTCCTGACTCCAGAGCCAGTACTCTATTCACTGTACCACCTAGCCATCCCTACCACATGACACTTAAAAAAAAAACCTGACCATGCATTAGGATGCAGAGATGTAGTGTAAAGCAATGGAAGGAGGGGAGCAGAGCCAAAATGGCAGAGTAAAAACAGGAACTTGCTAGAGCTCCTGCTCCAACCACCTCCAATACCTGGAAAATATGACCCTAAACAAATTTCAGAGCTATAGAACCCACAAAGTGACAGAAACAAATCTTCCACTGAAGGCAGACTGGCAGGCCAAAAGGAAGGGTCTATCGCACCAGGAGGGGAGGCTTTTCTCAGTATGAGGATAGTTGAAGGGAATATATATGTATATACATGTTTACATATATATGTATGTATAAGAGGGTATATGTGTTTGTACATATATACATAGAAAGCACAGGATGAGTAGAATATGAAGGGATGATGTCTAAAAAATAAAATTAAGAGGTGAGAGAGGAATATATTGGGAGAAAAAGAAAGGGAGAGATAGAATAGGGTAAATTATCTCACATAAAAGAGGCAAGAGAAAACTGTTACAGTGGGGGGGAAGAGAAGAAAGGTGAAAGGCAATGAGTCAACCTTACTCTCATTGGACTTTGTTAAAGAGGGAATAATATACACACTCAATTGGGTATTTTACCCTATAGGAAAGGAGGGAAAGCAATAAGAGAGGGATGATAGAAAAGAGGGCAGATTGGGGGAGAGGGTAGTTAGAAGGAAACACTTTTGAAAAGGGACAGGGTCAAAGGAGAAAATAGAATAAATGGGGGGTGGGATAGGATGGAGGGAAATATAGTCTTTCACAATATAACTACTATGGAAATGTTTTGCATAACTACCCATGTACAACCTATATTGAATTGCTTGTCTTCCCAGTGGGGGTGGGTAAGGAGGGAAGAAGGGAAAAAATCTGGAAATCAAAGTTTTAAGAACAAATGTTAAAAAGTGTTTTTTACATGCAACCGGGAAGTAAGATATACAGGCAGTGGGGTATAGAAATCCATCTTGCCCTACAAGAAAGTAAGGGGGGTGGGGGAGGACATAAGAGAGAACAAATTGGGGAAGGGTATTCAGGATGCTTGCTGTCTTGGGGTTGGGGGGAAAGACGGGGAAAAATTTATAACTCAAAATCTTGTGGAAATGAATGTTGAAAACTAAAAAATAAATAATTAACTTTATTAAAAAAAAAAAGAAATGGAAAGAGGAAGAAATAGCATAAGTATCCTTTAAAGTCCATAGTGCAATAATAATATTTATCTGTTTAGAAAACACAAAGACCAGAATGTAGACTTATCCTAAATAATGAGTGTGTTCAAAAATAAATCATAGGAACAATAACTTTATGAAAGACAGTGACAAAAATATATGCCAAATTTCCAGGGATACAACCAAAGCAATCCTAAGAGGAAAAAGTATATTCCTAAAAGCGTACATTAATAAAATAGAAAAGGAGAGGATTAATAAATTTAATATGCATTTTTAAAAGTTAGAAAGCCAACTAATCAGTAAGCCTAAAATAACTTCAAAAGATGAGATACTGACAGAGGACAAAGAAACAAATTAAAAACCAAAAGAACTGATACACAAAACTAAAACTTAGCTCTTTTGGGGGGCAGTTAGGTGGTGCAGTGAATAGAGCACTGGCCCTGGAGTCAGGAGGACCTGAGTTCAAATCTGGCCTTAGACACTTAACTAGCCGTGTGACCTTGGGCAAGTCACTTAACCCCAAGTGCCCTCCAAAAAGCTATATATTTTTATATGTATGTATATATATATATATATATATATGTATGTATGTGTGTATAAGATACAAAGTAACAGAAAACCAAATAGAAATGTTAAATAATCTGGTTTAGAAAAGGAAAATGACCTAAGTATAAAGGAACTAACAAAGGAAAAAACAAAAAACTGGTTCTGACATATTTACAGGTGACATTTTTAAAATTTGAAAAGAACACTTAGTACCCATACTACACAAATTATTTTCAAGAAATGAAAATGAAAGTATTCTATCAGGCTTCTTTGACAAATAAAATCCTAATTCCTCTACCAGGGAGGGATTTGAACTCAGGACTTCCTGATTCCAGGCCCAGCACTTGTCACCTAGTGGATGGTAACCTGATAATGGCAAAAAAAAAAAACAAAACAATCAACAAGCATTTTAAAGTATTTACTATGTGCTGAGCAATACCAGATTCCAAAACAGGATAAGATTAGCTAAGTGGCTTAAGGAGATATTATCTCTCTTGGGGGCCAGGAAATTTTTCATATTAGTAATAGCTGGATTGTTACTATCCCAAAGAAAATCCACTTTATACTTGCTTCATCCATGGGAAATTATTCAGTCTACTGGTCAATTCACCAACAGATTGATGTTATTTTGAAGTACCAAAATAATTTAATTGAACTAATTTAATTCCAGACAAGTTTCTATTTTTCCTGAACTTAAAACAATTTAAATTTATTTTAATTGTATTATTTTATCGTTATCTTGCTTGTTTTTACATATATTGTTATTTAGTCAATTATTTCCAAATTAAATGTAAGAAAAAAAATTAACATTAATTTAGAAATTCACTCCCTCTATCCTGACCCTGACCCTTCCTTCAGAAGACAAGATATTTGATATTGTTTTTACATGTGAAGTCATGCAAACATGTTTCCATATTGGCCATGTTGCAAAAGAAAATAGACCAAAAGGAAAAAAAACAAATGAAGAAAAATAAATGAAGATAGTCTCAGATCAATCTCGATCAAAGTAGCAAAGATTTTCACAATTACATTAGGACCCTGATTATTCCGAACTGCTCATCGAACATTTCACAATACTACAAGTTGGTACAATATCATAGGTAAGAAATGTCCTATGTCCATCTCTCTCCATGCTGACATTTTTTTTAGGGTATTAGTAATAGCTTTTAAAACTGCCTAACTGTGCTTGGTTTTCCTTTTCCTTTGATGGAAAATGCTATCCACATCCTGAGAAAACTATGGAGCCTGAATGCAGATTGAAACATACTATTTCCTCTCTCTTTTTTTCCTATCTTGTGGTTTTTCCCTTTTATTCAGATTCTTCTTTCACAACATGACTAATGTGGAAATATGTTTAATATGATTGTATGTGTATAGTCTAGTCTATGTCAGATTGCTTGCTGTCTTAGGGAGGAGGCAGGGGAGGAAAATGTAATGGTGATGGGAATTTGAAGATCTTCCCTGCCCCTTAATAGGTCTAAGTTGAACTTGAGAACCTTTCCTGATTTGAAAATATACTCTGCCCCCTAATAAGCTGAATGTGGTCCCATGGAGCCCATAGTGGGAAGAGTTTGCTGAAGGGTGGAGCAGAGCCCACAGGAGAAGCTTGCTTGAGGGAAGTTTGTTTTTCAGGAAGACACGATTTTTGTTACTTTATAGTCAAGTGGGTCTCAAGGGTTGTGATGTTCTCTGACCCTGGAGAAGGCTATATATATACCTCTGAGGTGAGGTTTTGCTTTGGGGCTCACTTTGGGAAGAATTGTGTGATTTGGCCAGATGATACTCTGGGCAGCCATTGAGCCCCCCAGCTTTGGAAACCCAGATGTTGGTGCTTCTCTCTCTGGTAACATCGTCTATATGTGATGGTCAGACAGCTAGAAGCTCTGTCTGTTGAATAGTGTTATTTTCTCTGTCTGTATTTTTGTCTGCTTGTAACTTCTGTTTATATTTTCTCTGAAGTTCAGGGTGCTGACTTTTCCTCCTGAACTAGGTAAATGACATATGTTTGACTAAAGTAAGATTGTTAACCCTCTTTTGAGTTGCTTTCCTTTAGAAAAGCAGATCAAAGAACCTGTGCTAGCAGCTACCTTGGGTATGCTAGGGTGCTTGCTCCTACAGGAAGGAGGGAGAAAAAACTGGAACTCAAAATCTTATAAAAGTGAATGTTGAAAGCTATCTTTACATGTAATTGGAAAAAAATGAAATACTCATAAGTGGGGGTAAAAAAACAAAAAATCCTCATTTGATGCTCCCTCCCTACTAATTATCATGCTATACTTCTTCTGCCCTTTGTAGCTCAACTCCAGAAGGCATCTACAATAGGTGTCTCCACTTTATCTCCTCCCACTCTCTTAACCCCTTACAATCTGGTTTCTAACCTTATCATTCTACTGAAACTGGTCTCTTCAAAGTTACTATTTCTCTCTTGATTGCCAAATCCAAGGACATTTTCCCAATTTTAATTCTACTTGACCTCTCTGCAGTCTTTAGCACTGTCAATTACAGTCTTATCTTTGATACTCCTCTCTCTGTCTCTGTTTCTCTGTCTTTCCCTCCTGGTTCTTCTCCTACTTATCTGAACACTCCTTCTTAGTCTCCTTTGCAGGATCCTCATCCGGATCACGCCCTCTAAATGTAGGTGTCCCACAGGGTTCTGTCCTGGGCCCTCCTCTCTTCTCCCGCTTTTACTTTGTGATCTCATAAGCACCCATAGATTTAATTATCATCTCTCTGCTGAAGACTCTCAAATCTCCCTCTCTCTCTTGCCCTCCAATCTTGTATCTCCCACTGCTTTCAGATATCTCAACCTCAATGTCCAGTAGACATCTTAAATTCATTATGTCCAAAATGGAGCTTATTATCTTTCCCTCTTAACCCTCCTCCCCACTCCACCTTCCTGATTACTGCAGAGGGCACCACCTCTCAGTTCAGCTCAAGAAAGAACCTCAGTGTCTGGTACATTATCCTGCTAGGTGATCTTCAGATTTTTCCTAAGACAATTCAAATGGAAGCTATTCAGTTTCTTCACATGACTGGGAGACTGTCCAGTTTTCACAGGCATATAACAATGAGATCAGCACAACGGCTCTGTAGACCTTCAGTTGGTAGTCAGTCTAATACCTCTTCTCTACCATACTTTCCTTCTGAGCCTCCCAAACACTGAGCTAGCTCTTGTAATGTATGTGTCAACCTCATTATCAGTGTGTACATCCCTGGAAAGTACACTGCCAAGGTAAGTGAACTTATCCATAGCATCCAAAACTTCTCCATTTGCTGTAACTGATGGTTTCACATATGGATGGTGTGGTGGTGGCTGATGGAGCACCTGTGTTTTCTTGGTGTTAAGTGTTAGGCCAAAAGTAACACAAGTAGCAGAGAAGTGATCCATACTTTGTTGCATCTCAGCTTCAGAGGCTACATTGAGTGCACAATCACCTACAAATATAGAAAATCATGCATTTACCTAAACACAATAAAACTTCAAGGATGCACCCTTGCAGCAAACATTGGCATTTAATAGACTGTGTGATTGTAAGGAGAAGTGACAGACAGGCTGTGAGACTGACAGAGGCAATGTATGGTGCAGAGTGCTGGACTGATCATAGACTTACCCTTTCTAAGCTAAATATTTGCATTCAACAAAAGCAGCATCCCCAAGGCAAAATGACTCCCAGAAGAATTTATGTCAACAAATTAGAGCTCTTCTCTGAGCAGGAAAGTTTTGTTGCTAACTTGGAGGAAAAATTGAGCCAACACACAGTTGGCAACAGGGGAGCAGAAAAGGAGTGGGCAGCTTTCAGAGATTTGGTATATAGCACTGCATTTGCTCCTCTGAGTCAGAACACTTGCAAACACCAAGACAGTTATAGCAGCAAGCACCCCAACATCCCCAGGGTGGCTGCCAACACAGGTTCTTAGATCTGCTTTTCAAAAGGAAAGCAACTCAAAATGGGTTAACAAGCTTACTTTAATCAAACAAACATATACTACCTAGTTCAGGGGGAAAAGGTAACCACCCCAAACTTCAGAGTATACATACAGATCAAACAGACAGGCTTCCAAATTGTCCAACCATTATCAGTACCAAAATCACAGTTACCAGAGAGGGAAGCATCAACATCTGGGTTTTCAAAGCCGGGGGGCTCTCAATGGCTGCCCAGAGTCTCATCTGGTCAAATAACACAACACTTCTCAAAGTGAGCCCCAAAGCAAAGCCTCACATCAGGAATTATATAGCCTTCTCCTTGGTCAGAGAATGTAACCACCCTCTTGCCCAATCACACAGCATCAAGGTGTGGTCATTCCTGAAAACCAAGCTTCCTACCACAGGCTCCATGGGACCACATTCAGTCGATTGGGGGGCAGAGTATATTTTCAAATTAAAGAAGGTTCTCAGAGTCACGTAAGCCAATCAAAGGGCCTAGGGTCAGGGAAGATCTTCAAGAAGATCTGAATTTCCATTACAACAGTTTGATGAAAACGATGGGGAAATTCAGAAGCTGCTAAATGAAAAATGTAAACTCCACAGGGTTTACCAGCAGTATAGTTCATCCGTCTCTAAGAAGGCAGCATTTAATTCCATCAAAAGTAAAGTACAGGAGTGGCTAGGTGGCACAATGAATAGAGCACCAGCCCTGGAATCAGGAGGACCTGGTTCAAATCTGGCCACAGACACTTAACACATACTAGCTGTGTGACCTTGGGCAAGTCACTTAACCCCAATTGCCCTGCCTTGCCCCCTCCAAAAAGCAAAAAAGAAAAAAAAAAAAGTAAAGTACTAGCAAAGCTTAGAGAGATGCAGGATTATTGGCTCAGTAAGAAGGCAGATGAAATTCAGTTTTATGCTGATTGTAATAATCCAAAGTGCTTTTATGATTCCCTGAAGGCTATTTATGGACCAAAGACCTATGGTGTATCTCAGCTACTCAATGTTGATGGAGCCACATTGATTAGTAATAAGGACATGATCCTAGAGATATAGGCGGAACACTTTCATAGAACATTTTCATAGATCATCATCAATCAATGCTGAGGCCATTGACTGTTTACCTCAGGTAGAGGTTTTGAATGCTATTAGCCTCCTTTCCTGTGGCAAAGCACTTGGTGTTGATTCTATTTCAGCTGAGATTTACACAGTAGGGGGTCCATCACTCTTACATGGATTGGAGTGGGGAGAGACTCAAAGCAAGGCTGGGCTAGAGGTGATGAGGATTTGATTTAGGATTATACCTGTGTAAGCAGAGAGAAGGGAATGTGTATGAGGGATGTTGTGGAGGCAGAAACAAAATTTGATTACAGATTGGGTATGTGAGGAGTTGAGGGTGACACCAAGGTTGTAAGCCTAAGTGACTAGAAGCACATGATGCCCTTGGCAGTAGTAAGGAAGCTTGGAGGGGAGAAGGGATTGGTGGGGAAAGATCATGAGTTCTGCTTTGGACATCTTGAGTTTGAGACGCCTATGAGACATTCTTTTCTGGATGTCCAAAAGGCAGTTAGTCATATCTTACTGTAGCTCAGCAGAGAAAGTAGGACTGGAGAGATAAATCTGGGACTCATCTAGATAAAGATAATAATCTTTAGAGGAAGAAGAAGAAGTGTCTGATAAGATCACCAAGTCAATCAGTAAGCATTTATTAGTGCCTGCAATGTGCCAGGGACTCTGCTGAGCCCTGTACAAATTATTATCTCATTTGATCCTTGCAACAAAACCCTGAGAGGGAGGTGCTATTATCATCCTCATTGTATAGTAGAGCAAACTGAGGCAAACAGAAGTTTAGCACCCCTTCTATATCCCACAACTGGTAAGTGTTTGAGATTGGATTTGAACTCAGGTCTTCCTGACTACAGGCCCGCTGTCCTGCCCACTGTACCATATGGCCTCATGATCAGGCCACACCCTCAGCTCGCACAGGTATAAAGGCATGCCTATCATAGGAGGGTTGGAGCCCCTCATCGATGCATTGACGAAACTGACAGTATCCCAGGTGAAACTGGCATGCCAACATTTACCTACCTTATTTGTGCCTTGAATTAAACAGATGCTCACAGAGGCATGTACTGCTTACACATTTAAGAGTAATTGTGAATTCTCATCATTACTGCTGTCATTATGCTTTTTGGTGTGTATTCCTATGATTTCTGGGCTGTGGCCCTCTGTGTTTGTTAACCTGCTTGTTTGCTCTCAATCTTATCCACATAGTTTTGTGCTTTGCCCATGTTGCTAGTTAGCTGACCTACCTACTATTATATCTCTTCTTTAAATACTTGCTTCTGGTTTATGGATATACAGTAACTGGTGTCATATGTGCATGCAACCATGAAACCTAGACTTCGAGTCACTGAAGAAGCCCATCATGTGAGGCTTTGCATCAAGCATGTCTGTTTGCATATGTTGTTGGGATATATTTGCCGTGAATGGTACCCTAAGGTGATGTCATGGGACAGTGGGTTATTCAGCCTCATGCTGATCTGGAATTTAACACTATGCTGTTTAATTCCAAGTATCAAGTGTGCCACAGATCTTGAAAAGAACTGCAAAATTACAAAAGGAAAGTACTACTTTAAATACACTTAACCATGTTTGCCTTAGTTTCTTCATCTGTAAAATGAGCTGGAAAAGGAAATGGAAAACCATTCCAGTATCTCTTCCAAGAAAACCCCAAATGGGGTCATGAAGAGTTGGACACAACTGAACAGCTAAACCCCATGCTTTCAAGGGCATCAGGGAACACACACGCAGCCAACGGGAGTTTCCTACTTTTCCCCCACTTCCACTCACTTCTAGGTTTTCCTGCTATCATTAGACATCAGCCTCTTCTCTTTTGAGGTTAGCCCCATTCACCTATATACACGCATCTGCCCCCGCCCCCAACCCAGGGCTTATTGCTGTAATTAATCTACCAGTTTCCAGTTCAGCAAGCCTTATTGGTTGATTACGTATTCGACTAAGAAAGTGTGCTAGCCTGGAGGGATACTGAGACCAAACAGTCTTCGTCCTGGAGGACTTTATATTTGTGGGGACTGAGAAATGACAGGGATATTTGTGGAGAGAGAGCGGGGCGGACGGGGAAAGGCTTCAGAGGGAGCTCACCCTCTGCCCCTCAGCCCCATCCCCTGCCCTCAGGCAGAATCATGTCCCTCCCTACACCTTTTTGTTCTCAGTAAGCCTCCCAACTCTCTGCTGCTAAGACCCCTGCTCCCCCAGCCAGATACTCACCCTTCTAAGTTGCTAGACCATCACCCTTTCCCCAAACCTGGGTCTCCCCAGGCTCTGTCTTGAGTCCCCTACTTTCTCTCCATCTTCTCTCTTGACAATTCCATCAGGTCCCAAGGGTTCAGTTTTATCTCTGCCGGGGCTCTCTAGCCCTGACCTCTTTCTAGTACACCAGTCCTGCCTTGCCAAACGCCGGTTGGGCACCTCCCCCTCAGTGTCCTCCCCTCATTCTTCACCCGGCCCTCCCAGTTCATTTACTTCCTGACCTCTTCGGACTTGCGCCTGGCAATCTCTTCTCTCCTAAGGCCAAGGGTCTTTTCTCCCTAGCCTTGCTTGGTCTCTGCCTCTTGTGACTCGGTCCCTGTCTCACCTCTCCTAGCTCGGGGGTGCTTGGCTTGCCGCTGTCCGTCCTCCTTGGCTGTCCTCAGCACAAGCTAGGGGCGGCCAGATGTCCGGAACCCTTCCTGACCCGCGCCGGCAGACCGTTGCCTCCATTCCCGGGGCAGCAGCGAAGCAGGAGCCGGAGGCAGCCAGCATGATGTGGTTGTGGGCGGCGCTGGGGCTGGTGACTGGCCTTCTGCTGCTAATGGCCACGGTCCGGAGGCTCGTCCTGGGCCGCCGCTGGGACGGCCAGAACCCCTTTTCGGAGGACGTGAGGAGGCCACCGCTGGCGCTGGTGACTGACCAGGACGCCCGGAGGAGGGTCCTCCAGCAAGGTGCGCCTGGGGCAGGAGGGGGAGGGGAGTGGATGCAGGCAGGAATTGAGACCAGAACGCAGCTAGCTTTTGGAGTCCCGAGAGCTAGAGGTTCGAATCTCTTCCCTGGGCCTCAGTTTCTTTACCTGGAAAATGCCATGGTAATTTGGAAAGTTTATGGGAGAACAGAACAAAGCATCCAACCCAATCAAACAAGCATTTACTTAGGCCCACGTAAGCTGTTGCGGAAGAGAGTAAACAAGGTGTTAATGCTTGGGGTAGGGGGAGGAAAGGCAGAGGGGTAGGGGACCAGAGCTCGGCTTCTGGAGTCTGGAGAGATGCAGGTTCGGATCCCTTCCCTGAGCCTCAGTTTTCTTCTTTGTAAAATGCTGTCGTAATTTAGAGGATTTGTGGAAGAACAACAACAAAGCATCCAATCAGCATTTACTGATTGCCCATTCAGACGCAGAGAGCTGCAGGCCAGTGAGGGAGGGCAGAAAGGGCCTGAAACAAGGGGAAGGGCAGTGGCCCCTTACCCTGACAGCGCCAGCGGGTATCAGATCTTACAGGATCCTTAGACAGTGAACCTGTGTTACCTACAATAATAATGTAATTGTTATTATGATGAACAATATCATCATTATTATCTCAGCCTGTTTTCCATAAAAGTGCTCCTGGAACAGAATGCCTTCTTCCCTCTTCAGATTACCCATCATCTCCTCTGCCCACATCTTGTCTGTATATAGTTTTTTGTTTGGCCCGCTGTGTGTCTCCTATTAGACTTTGAACTCCTGGGGGGGAGGGTTCCTTGCCTTTCTTTGAACCCGTAGCTAGGTGGCACAATGCCTGACATATAGTACGTACTTAATAAATGCTTATTAATAAACTTTCTCTCTCTCTCTCTCCCTCTCTTCATCTCTTTCTCTCCCCTCCTCTCCACTTCTTTATCCCTCCTTCCTCTGCCCTCCTTCTGTATCTATAATGATCTGTTCAGTTCGATGGAGGAGGAAGAGGGCCTCCATTTTAGGAAGGATGCTAACATATTGGGGTTGGTTTAGAAGTGAGCAAACAATAGGGGCTAGGATTGGAACAGGGGCATTCATGAAACTGCTGAAGGAAATGCAGCTGTTTATCTTGGAGAAGAGAAGACTCAGGGAGAACATGATCCCCAAAAGTTATTACTTTGAATTATTTATTTATTTATTTTAATGATTCATTTAAATTTTTTTTGAGTTCCAAATTCTCTCCCTCCAATCCCTTCTCCACCATTGAGAAGGCAAACAATATGATACCCGTTATACATGTGAAGTTAGGCAAAACATTTCCAAATTAGCCATGTTGCAAAGAAAGAGAGAAAAACAATGCACTTCATTCTGCAGAGTCTATCAGTTTTCTCTCTGGAATGTTCATCCTGAGACCTTTGGAACTGTCACAGATGATCACTGATTTCAAGTATGTGAAAGGGGTTTGCCTTGTCCTGCTCGGCATCAGAGGTTAGACCTAGGGGTGATGGATGTGAAGTTTAAGAGAGGCAGCTTCTAGGTTGGCTCCCTTATGACTCAAGCCATTCCTAAGTAGGATTGCCTTCCTGAAGAGACCTTGGTCTCCCCTTCATTGGAAGTCTCCAAAGCATTGATTGATGCAGTAGAACAGATTATTGTTCAGTCAGGAATTGGAGTAGATGGCCTTTGGTTTGCCCTCCAGCTGGGAGATTCCATAATTCTGCTGGTTGTGCACCCTAGGACTAAGAAGGAAGGAACACAGAAAGGACATAGGTCAGTGGCATATAAATGTCCCACAGCTGAGCAATACTGATCTTTATCACCTGGGCATCACCTTAATAACAGTAATATTTCAGAGACAGCAATGGCCTGTTCTCAGTCCTCATTCTCCTTGATCTATCTGCAGCCTTTGGCACCGTTGATCACCCTCTCCTTCTTGATAGCCTCTTCTCTCTAGGTTTTTAGGACTCCCTTCCTCCCCCACCCCTGTTTTCCTCCTACCCCTCTAACTGCTTCTTCTCTGTCTCCTTTGCTGTTTTCTCATCCAGATCATGCCCCTAAATGTAGGTGTCCCACAGGGTTCTGTCCTGGGCCCTCCTCTCTTCTCTTCCTTTACTTGGGTATCTCATCGGCTCCCATGGATTTAATTACTATTTCTCTGCTGAAGACTCAAATCTTCCTATCCTGCCCCAATCTCTCTGCCGGCCTTCAATCTTGCACCTCCAATTGCTTTTCAAATATCTTGTTCTTTATGTCCAGTGAACATCTTAAACTCAAAACCAAACTCATTATCTTTCCCCCTAATTCCTCCCCCCTTCCCCCACCATCTCTCCAATTACTGTAGAGGGCAACACCATCCTCTCAGTCACTCAGGCTCAATACCTAGGAGACATCTTCAACTCCTTCCAAGCTGTCACCAAGCTCTGTCAATTTCACTTTTGCAAAATCTCTCCAGTGGACCCCCCACTCTCCTCTGACATCGTCCCCACCCAGGTGTAGACCCTTATCACATCATCATCTTGATGATTACGTTAGTTCCATCCTCCACTCAGCCACCAAAGTCATTTCCTAAAGCACAGGCCTGACCATGTCACCCCTTTACTCAGTAAGCTCCAGTGACTCCCTATTGCCCCCAGTATCTAACACAAAATCCTCTTTTTGGCATTCAAAGCCCTTCATAAACTTCCCAGTCTTCTTACACCTCACCTCTGGCCTGTAGTCTTTGATCCAGTAACACTGGCCTCGTGTCTGTTCCACTAATAAGATGCTGCATCTCTCTGGCTTTCTCTCTGGTTGTCCCTAGGCCTAGAACACTCTCCTTCCTCTGCTCCAACTACTGACCTCCCTGGCTTCCTTTAATTCCCAACTAAAATCCCACCATCTACAGGAAGCCTTCCCCAACACCTCTTAATTCCAATGCTTTTTCTCTGTTAATTATTTCCTATTTACCCTATATACAGCTTGCTTTGTACATATTTAGTTGCATGTTATCTCCATCATTAGATTGTAAGCTCCTTGAAGGCAGGATTATCTTTTGCTTCTTTTTGTATCCCTAGTGATTGGCACAGTGCCTGGCACATAGTAGCTGCTTAATAAATATTGATTGATTGATTGATTGATTGATTTTCTATGGGCACTCCCTCTACCCACATGCTTTGCAGCTCCCCTAGTAAATGGTCTTTGAGAGATGTTCTGGCCAAAATCTTCACCACCATACCTTCTGATAAACCTCTCTGGCCTTGGTTTTGTAGTTACTGGATGATAGATTTGGAGTTTGGCACGAGACTTGTATCCCAATGTGGCAGGAATAGCAGAGGTCTTGGGCTCCTCTTCTAGACTTCAAGAACCCACCTATGCCACCAAGGCATTTGGAATCAAATTGAATATGTCCCTGAAACCTTCTCAGGAAGGAATAGCCCTAGTAGCTCACAATTACATAAGGTTGAGCTTTCCTTCCTCAAACATGGAAATATTTTTATTCCTATTTTATGAAGAAATGTGACTCAGAAAAGATTGCCTTTAGGCATTCAAGTAGTAAGTATTGGATCCAAAGGTTGAAACTGGATGTTGGGACTCAGTCTAATGCTATTTCTGCTTCTCACTCCCTCTTCTTATGTCCACATGAACCTTTCTGTGACCTTTTCTCTCCTACCCTGTTTCACAAACAACACAGGAAAGCACTGGAGTTTTTGGAGTCCAACTTTTAACAGGTTCACTCTTAATCTGGTCAGACAGAAAGGACAGGAAGACAGTTTCAGAGAGGTTAATAAGCTTACTTACTTTATTCTAGTCTAGTCTCCTCGAGAGGGTTTGCTGATAATAGAAGAACCAACTCTATAGCATTCTCTAATCGCCCTTCTCTCAGGGGCCAGTGAGAATAGAGTAAGAGCTACAATTCCTAGGGAATCCCTGAAGCCTCAATGGGACTGCAGAAAACACTGATTCCTTCCAAGCCTTGATGGGGGCTGATCAACACACACACAGTATTACATTGTCATATTCTCCTATGGGTTCTCCACTCACTAACCATGCTCACTTGCTTTATAGGGCAACAGACAAAGAAGGTATATTGCCAGCAATAACCTCACAGGTTAACTTTAGCTATATTGTCTTTGAGTACAAGTGTAGTATCACATTATGTCAAATCCAGCCTCAGACACTTATCACTTACTAGCCATGTGACCTTGGGCAAGTCACTTAACACCAATTGCCCTGCCCTCCTCCCTCCAAAAAGCAAAAAATTTAAAAAATTTAAAAAACAAGGTAAATGGTCTGTCCTTATTGAATCCCTTATAATTAGTCTTTGGTATGTACTTTCTATTTCTCTTGACTCTCATATGTCAAATCTTCTATTAAGTTCAGGTTTTCTTTTAAACAAAGTCTTTAAAATCTGAGTTGATCAAATGCCCTTTTTTTTTCATTCAGTATTATGCTTAACTTTCCTGGGTATGATATTTTTGGCCAGAGCCCCAGTTCTTTTGCTCATTGATATACAGTCTTCCAAGACCTGCAGGCTTTTAATATCTCTGCTTCTAGGTCTTATGTGATTCTAATTGTGGCACCATCATATTTAAATTGCTTTTCCAAGAGTTTCCAAATTGGTCTCTTTCCTGAGCAAAGCTCTGAGGCCAGTTCCCAACTAATGGGAGCCAGGGATAGCAAAGAAATATGTCTCTAAGAAATCAAAGCTTAAAAACCCACTCCAGAGGTGGAGTCAAGATGGCAGAGTAGAAACAGGATTTCCTCAGGGCTCTGGCTCCCACATCCTCCAATTCATGTAAAAGGTGACTCTGAACAAACTTTGGAGCTACAGAACCCACAAAATGACACAGAGAAGCTAGCCTCCTGCTGAGGACAGGCCAGCAGGCTGGCAGGTAGCAGCCAGCACAGCACTCTGGAAGCTGAGCCCACCCCCACACAGGCCCAAGGTTTTAGCCTCAGTGTGGGCCTGACCAGCCACTGGCTGGAGGGACTTTAGATCACCAGCAGCTGTGGTGGTTTCCAAAATTATCAACACATAGACGCTAAGGACAAAGTGAGAGGTCAGTTCAGTGTGGACTTTGGGATCCAGTAGTTCAGGAGTTTGGTAGGCCTTTGCCCCCAGGGCGAGAAGCAGCTGAGGTGCAGCAGCCCTGCAGCCACTGCCATGTGGCTACCAGCTCCTGGCCTTCGGATTGTAGGGGGACCAAGTGACCAGTCTGGGTGTAATTGCTCTTGCTTTAACCTGCTTGGATGTGGATTGTGGTATAGGGAGGATGTCCTGGGGTGTGTAATTAGCTTGCCAGAGCATGGGGGAGGCTTCAAAAAGGGCATCCAACTAATGCCTCCGGCAGTTGAGAGAACCCCAGCATTTGGGACAAAGCTCCCCTGTCTGGTAGTTGAGTCCTACTGTGGCAGAAAGCCCAGAAGTCAAGTAATTGAGTGGCAACATGAGTAGGCAAAGGAAGCAAAGTAAACAGAGCAACCCAACTTTACACTCCTATTTTGGGGACAAAAAGGATCAAAGCATGGAACAGGAGGAAGACAGTGAAGTCAGAACTCATGCACCAAAAGCTTCCAAGAAAAATATGAGCTGGTTACAGGCCATAGAGGACCTTAAGAAGGATTCTGAAAACCAAATAAGAGAAGTGGAGGAAAAATTGGGAAGAGAAATGAGAACAATGCAAGAAAATTATGAAACGAGAGTCAACAATCTGACTGAGGAAAATAACACCTTAAACAATAGACTAACTCAAATGGCAAAAGAGGCTCAAAAAGGCAATGAGGAGAAGAATGCCTTAAAAAGCCAATTTCCAGATGGAAAAAGAATCTCAAAAGCTCACTGAAGAGAACCATTCCTTCAGAATTAGATTGGAGCAAATGGAAGCTAATGACTTTATGAGAAATCAAGATACTATTAAAACAAATGAAAAAATAGAAGGCAATGTGAAATATCTCATTGGGAAAACCACTGACCTGGAAAATAGATCCAGGAGAGATAATTTAAAAATTATTGGACTACCTGAAAGCCATGATCAAAGAAAGAACCTAGAAATCACCCTTCAAGAAATTCTCAAGGAAAATTGCCCTGATGTTTTAGACCCAGTGGGGGAAATAGAGGTTGAAAGAATCCACCGATTACCTCCTGAAAAAGATCCCAAAAGAAAACTCCCAGGAATAGTATAGCCAGGTTCTGGAGTTCCCAGATCAAGGAGAATGCTTATATATACCTACCCTCCTCAACTTACCTTTATCCTTCATATGAGCAACTTTCTCTTTCTCTTTCCTGTTCATCAGCTCCTCTGATGCTACTCTGGTCAGGGAGGGAGAGGGGAAGAGAGAGAGATAGCAGAATTCCAAGGAAAGTCCTTTGCCAGCTTTGCTGCTCCTGCTGGCTGCATTTTAAACCTTATAGGTTGTCAGATTACATACACTCACTTCTCACAGAGACACACACAAAACAAACATAGACAGAACAATATAGACGTTTTCTTTTTAGGAAATAAACCAATTTAAGATTAAGATTAGACTGGTCAAAACTCAGCCAACTTAGTTTGATTGACTTCAGAAGGATCCATCCCAGAATCTAGATTCACTTAATTTTTTTCCCTCCTTCCACTTTTTCTCTCCTTCCTTTCTACTCCCTTCCTCTGGAGGTCCTTCCTCTTCTTTTAGGACTGGTTTCTTGGGAGCAGATGGGGGAGGAATAAAAGGGGATGGGAGGGTTTCTTATCTTTATATTGGGGTAACCCACTGTTTTCTCAGTTAGCCAGCATTCATCTCCAGGGGCTTTTTGGATGAATGCTTGGAGGATTCCCTTTTTCTTCTCAGGTACCCTTTTTTAGAGCTCTTATTTCCCATTCTAGGCAAACCTTAATTCTCAACCTAGAATCCTAGACTTCACAAAGTAGTACTTATATCCCATATTTTCCTCACTTTGCTCAGATTACTTGACTTGCACTGTCTGGGCCATTGAGTTTCACTTTTTCTCTGACGTTCATCTGCACACTCTTCTTGTTTAAACAAGGTCTTGGGTCCTTAAGATGTCAGGAAGTGGTCCCCAGCCTGGATATAGGGATTGCTCTAAAATTGAGCAGGAGCACTCTTCCCTCTATCTTGTCTATTTACACCTCCTGGAGTCTCTTAGGATCCCTGACAAGCCCCCAAATTGTGAGAAACATGGTTGTAGGGATCACAGGACTTCCCAGGCAGAGTTGTGCCCTTAGGAAGATCCACCTGACAGACCCATTCTCACTGAAAGAATTCAGAAACAGAATGGGCAGTAGAGGGTGTGGTGCTCACTAGGAACACCCAGGAATACTAGGAAGCATGAGCAAGCTTAAATATTATTAGTGTATTCTGACTCCTCCCCTCAGAGTCAGGAGTGGTTCAGACTCCTCAAGGTTACAACTCTTCCTTACACTCTATTATGCTGTATCTACTTACTACATGCTCTCATTAACATGTTCCCCCTTCCAGATCATATATCCCATGATTAGAAAATGGCAGAATCTCTGCCTTTGGGTGTGTAAGTTAATTTAATGAGGTTAGTTGAACAGGCACAGTAGTGAAGGCACTTGTGAAGGAGGCATGAGCTGTTTGTCACATCCCACCCTTTCTAGTCAGGATGTGCATGACCACTGTCCCTGCAAAACAGGATATGAATGGTTATCACAAACTCCCATTAATCTGGGAGCTTTACTATTTCTCAAGATTATCTGTGGGAGCAAAACAAGATACCATAATAATCCCTTCTTGGGGCGGCTAGGTGGCGCAGTGAGTAAGAACGCCGGCCTCGGAGTTGGGATGACCTGAGATCGAATCCAGCCTCAGAAAATGAGCACCCACGCATAAATAATGACTAGCCGTGTAACCTTGAGCAAGTTACTTAACCCCAATTGCTTTAAAAAAAAAAAAAGAATAAAAAAAAAGAATCCCTTCTTACATTATCAGCCACTTTTCACAGCACAGCTGGGTCTGGCACTCCTTGTCAGCAGAGATTCCCTCAACCTTCTCAGGCTCAGACACCCAACTCTGCTCACTATCCTGGAGGTAAAAACTCCTGTGGCTAGGGTAGAGGCAGCCTCTCAAACCAACTAACCCCAGGGTTTGTGGCTTGTGGTTTAAGCAGCTTGCCACTTGTTGTTAAAGCAGATGGAGGTATCTATCCTTCATTGGGACCAAACCTTGTCCTGGGATTTTTCTTCTGATCTTCTCTAATTGTCCCAGGAAGACCCCTGTTGTGCCCCTATTATTACTTACTTTTACCTGTACTTTGTTCACCCTAAGGTGCTATTTTGTCTCTTTTATGGGGGAAAATCTTTAGAGCTTGTAATTTTCTGACCTACTCCACCAAAGTCCAGAATCCTCTCCTAAAAGTAATGTTTGTTTTTTTTTCCTTTTTGGAGGGCAGTCGGGGTTAAGTAACTTGCCCAAGGTCACACGGCTAGGTTTTTGTTTGTGTGTGCGTTAAGTGTCTGAGGCTGGATCCAAACTCAGGTCCTTCTGACTCCAGGGCCAACGCTCTACTCACTGCGCCACCTAGCCACCCCTAAAAGTAATTTTTTAAAATGAATAAAGTAAAATACAAAGGGCTACAAGGTAAACATAATGAAATATAGTTACCAAAATAAAAAAGGATTCCATATAGACTCCAAATACTGTGGTGGCTTTCAACTCCAACTCCTAAAATGCATGTTTGGTGTAGTGGAAAGAAAATTGACTTTGGAGTTGAGACCATGGTTTGAATCCTGCTGTAACTCTAGGAAAGTAATTTAACTTCTCTGACCCTTTGTTCCCTCATTTGTAAATAGGGCCATTAGTACTTTTTATACTTTGCAGGATTGTTATGAGGATCAACCAAGATAATGGATGTTAGGTGCAAAATGCTATATAAACATCAGCTTCATTTCTAGGAAGCAAATTTATAAGAAATTCCTCAGTAACACTGCCAAAAGGCACCAAGCATATCTGGAATCCCACTAGGCTAGACGTTTCAAATCTATTAGTCCCTACTCTAAACCTGAAGGTTCTGTGTGCCATGACTGATGTTGTTGTATCCAGAAAACATGAGCAAGACCCAAGTAACAATTTAGAATTGAACCCTTTATTTTGTACCATGTTGGCTGATCAGGCCACGTGGCAGGCTGATGGGGTACCTCCCAAATCGGAGGATCTCAGGTAAAGCCTCAGCTTTTAAAGGGACACCACGCAGCCAACAGTTAGGTATTATATAAGCAAGAACTTGCAGAGGCCAAAATCAGTGATTGGTCAGTACACACCTTGAAATTCCCACCAGCACCAAGTCCCTGCTAAACCTGGCAGCCTGCCCACCTCCATGAAGGAGAGCTGACTAGGGAAGGGCAGAGCTAAACCTGGCCGTCTACTCCCTTCCATGAAGGAGAGCTGAGGTTGGGGGAGGGGAAAGAATGGGGCCAGGTACAACAATGTTATCTGCTCTGGGTAAAGTCCTTACTACTTCTACTAAGGTCTGTTGTTTCTACCTTCACATTTCTTTTTATATGTCCCATTCTCTACTCTAACACCAATATCACTCTAATGTACCCCCTCATCTCCTCACTTCTAGACTATGGAAATTGCCTGCATATTGGTAGTTCTACCAGTCCCTCATCATTCCAATCAGTCCTCCTGTAATGGGAATGGGAATCTGAAGATCTTCCTTGCCCCTAGGCCCTTTGATAGGGTTAAGAGACTCTGAAAACCTTCCCTGATTTGAAAACATACTCTGCCCCCTAATAGGCTAAATGTGGTCACATGGAGCCTGTGGTGGGAGGCTTGTTTTTCAGGAATGCCCACACCTTGTTACTTTGTGGTTGGGCAGTGGGTCAAGAGGTTGTGACATTGTCTGACTCAGGAGAAGGCCATATATACCCTGATGTGAGGTTTTGCTTTGGGGCTCACTTTGGGAAGAGTTGTGTGATTTGGCCAGATGAGACTCTGAGCAGCTGTTGAGCACCCCCTTCCTCCTTCCTTTGAAAACCCAGATGTTGGTGCTTCCCTGTCTGGTAACCTACTAGGTATGGATGTAATGGTCAGACATCTGGAAGCCCTGTCTGCTGGTCTGTTTCTCTGTGTGTATTTTTTTGGGTCTTTTTGTAACTTCTTTTTGTATTCTCTGAAGTTCAGGGTGCTGACTTTTCCCCCTGAACTAGGTAAATAATATATGTTTGATTAAAGTAAGATTGTTAACCCATTTTGAATTGCTTTCCTTTAGAAAAGCAGATCTAAGAACCTGTGCTAGCAGCCATCCTGGGTGTGCTAGGGTGCTTACTGCTACACCTCCACACAGCCATTGTCAATCTTTCTAAAGTGCAGATCTGACCACACATGTCCCCATTCCCCCATTCACAAAATCCCAGTGGCTCCCTGTCACCTCCAGGATCAAATATAAAATCCTGTTTAGTGTTCAAAACCCTTCATACTCTCCCCCTCTTTTCTAGTCTTCTCACACCTTGACCCCCACCATGTACTCTCTGACCCAATGACAGTGGCCTCCTGGCATTTCCTCCAGGGAGATACTAAGACACTCCATCTCCAGACTCTGGGCATTTTCACTGACTGACTCCTGCACCTGGAATGCTCTCCTTCTTCATCTCTGCCTCCTGACTTCTGTGGCCTCCATCAAGTCCCAGCTAAAATCCTACCTTCTACAAGAAGCTTTTCCCAGTCCCTCAGTTCTGGTGCCTCTCCTCTGTTAACTATTTCACACACACACACATATGCATGCATGCACGCACACATGCATGCATGCGTGCACACACTCACCTGTTCATGGTTGTTTTCACATTATCCCCCTCATTAGTCTGTGAGCTCCTTGAGGGCAGGGGCTGTTTTTGCCTTTCTCTGTATGCCCAGTGCTTAGCACAGTGTCTGGCACACAGTATGTACTCAATAGATTCTTCTTGACTGACAATGGCCAAAGATTTGCAAAGATACTGTGACCAGCTTTGCCTAGGGCTCTTACATCCTCACTGCAAAGACTTATTCATTTCTTTGGTGCTGTTTCTCCTGGAGATGGAAGTTGGGAAAGGAGCCAACAGGGAGGCTGGAGCATTTCTGTCAGAGACAGAGACATCTATCTGCAAGCCTCCTTCTCTGCCAGTGTGCCTCCTTCTTTTTGTCCAGGTGGGCCCAGAGCAGACACACCTTCTTTCTCTCTCCTACTAGCATCCACACTTCCTCATCTTGAGTTACTATTGCTTGGGCTCCAAGCTCTAGGCTCACCTTGGTACTATTCAGGTGCAGCTGAGCAGGTAGGAAAAATGTACATTGGACTGGATGACACCAGTTTAGATTACACACTTCACCCTCATGCCATAGCCTCTGAGACATAACCTGTTCTGGGCTAATGGTTTTTCCAGTGCTCTCGTCCCCTCAGTGTTTCTCCCCTAGGTCCCTTGTCCCACCTCTTCCTTTCTTGGCACTTTCTGAGCAGTTGACGCCCTCTCTCCCTCTCTTGGGTTGCAGCTTTCTCGGATGCCCAAGTGCCAGACCAGCTGGATGCAGTGGTGATTGGGAGCGGCATTGGGGGCCTGGCAGTAGCCGCCATCTTAGCAAAAGCAGGGAAGCGGGTCCTGGTGTTGGAGCAACACCCTATGGCTGGAGGATGTTGCCACACCTTTGGCCAGGATGGCCTGGAGTTTGACACAGGTAAAGTGAGTTTGGGAGGGACTGGGTCTTCAGAATTGGTGAAAATTTTGCCTAGAGCAGGGGAGGTGACCAGTGCCACCACAGAAATTGGTTTTTCCTCTGCTACCCACTTGGCACAGGGTTCTGTGTGAAGGAGATTTGGAGATTTCTAGGCATTTTCATGTGACTTGGTTTTCTTTTTCTACCTCCTGAGGGGGTACCTTCCCTGCTACTGCTTGATAGGAATCCACTGTGTTGGGCAGCTGAAAAAGAGCAGCTTTTGTCGCTTCTTCCTGGACCAGATCACCGAGGGGCAGCTGGACTGGGCTTACCTGGGCTCCCCATTTGACATTGTGGTGCTGGAGGGACCCAATGGCAGAAGGGAGTTCCCCATGTACTCTGGAGAGAAAGCCTATGTTCGGGGCCTCAAGGAAAAGTTTCCTCATGAAGAAGCTGCCATTGACAAGTACATGAAGATGGTGAAGGTAAGACTGGGCTGATCTGGGAGGCTCCTCCTGCCTGCAGAGACCCAGGAAGGGCCAACACTGACCTGTGGGGGAGAGTGGAGATTGGGGAGGGACAAGAGTCCTGGCCCCTCCTGCTTCTCATCAGGACACTGGGGGTTTGCCTGGCACTCCCATGCCATGGCCTTGGGATTTCCTCCTTTATAAGCACTGAGGGCTCCCATGAAGAGACTGAGACATGATCTGGCAGAGGTAGGGAGTTAAATCTTTAGCACCTAATAAAACCTTAGTAGGCTCTAGTTTGTTAGATTAGCTCCTGTCACCTCACAGGGTCTTGAAGAAAGGGGATTTGATGGAGGGAAGGAGAATTCAGGCCAGACTGGGGGCATTGAACATTGCTATGAAGAATGAGCCATCTGTGGGCAGAGTGGGAGGGGGAACAGCCTGATGGCATTGGACAGAGGGGGTAGAGTCCATGAACAGGAAAAGGAATCCCAAGTTGTGGTGGAAAAACCCTAAAGCAAATATCCCACGCTCCCCAGTTTTACCTTGAGTAGAGAAGGGCAGGACCCAGGTCAGTTCACCAGCATTGGTTCTTACTAAGTTAAGGATTTATGAGTCAAATGTTCAAAAGGAAGATCTTTCTTTCTAAGAAATGCTTGAGAAGGACACTCTTTTTCATTTGGAGGAGCCCCATTCCCAGACTGCTTAGTGACTGAGATCTGGCCCATGTCACTGGGGCCTCAGCATTTGGGGCTGGCAGGGGCAGGGATGTAGTAACTTTTTTCTCTCTGGGCTTTTTTCTTTTCCCAGGAGGTGGCAAAAGGAACACTCCATATAGTCCTACTGAAACTCATCCCTTTGCCCATGGTGAAGCTGCTGGACAGGCTGGGGCTGCTGGCCTTTTTCTCCCCTTTCTTGAGAGCAGCCACCCAGAGCTTAGCAGACGTGCTCAGCCAGCTGCCTGCCTCCCCGGACCTCAAAGCTGTGCTCAGCTACATCCATCCCACCTATGGTATGGACCTGGGGCTCTGGGAATACTGGGGATAAAAGGAGCAGCTGGGTGGGGAGGGGAGGGTGACTGCTGGTCTCTTGGCTTCTTCTTGCTTTGCTGAACATAAACAATGAGATTTAGATCTGAGCCCTTTGGAAGCCAGTGACCATGTCAGCTGACCCTGGAGGAGTCTTCTCCACTCCATGTTCTTTGGACATGGACCATTACAGTCCTGAGAGGGCATACTCACCTACTGTCCCAGATATCAACAAAGGGCCACAGTTGGACTGGCTCCCAGGCCCCAGACTACACCATGGAGTCCTGGGGAAGAGATCAGGCCCTCTGGGACATTCCACATCCACTGGCTCCAGAGGGGATTACTGTCCCAGGCTGGATGGAGAGGGCTCGGCTAGGAGTATTCAACTTTCTCTCCTTCTTCTTTTAGGTGTGATCCCAAAGAATGCCAGCTTCTCTGTGCATGCTTCACTAATCAGTCACTTCCTGGAAGGGGCATTTTACCCTCGGGGAGGCTCCAGTGAAATAGCTTTTCACATTATTCCTGTAATTCAGCAGACTGGGGGTGCAGTCCTTACCGGTGCAACAGTACAAAGTGTGCTGCTGGATTCAGCTGGAAGAGCCTGTGGTGAGCTGGGGGTCCCAGGTCCCCTTTTCTACTTTGTTAGAACTGTGGGGGGGACAGGCCAAGGGAAATTTAAAGAGGAAAAAGTACTTAGGGTAGAAAGATAAGATATTGAGCATAGCTGACTCCCCTTTCTGGAAAGCTCTTCCAGAGTGGTCGTGGGGGGCTGTAGTCTCATCTAGGAGACATGAAGGAACATTCAGACACTCGTGTGACCACTTGATTTTGAGCATTGAAGGTCAGCTGAGTTGAGCTAGGCCCGGCACTGTGTCAGACACAGAAATGAGTCAAAGGGAGCCACTGGCCATCAGGAGTCTGTAGGCAAAGACAACTAATCATGAGATGCCATCAGAGAGAGAGAGTCTTGGCTTATCAGAAGTCTGGGGCAAGCAGGGGTTGGGAGCAGAGGACATGGAGATGGTGTTTCAGGGAGCTGTGTAAGCAAAGGCCTGTGTTCAGGGAGCTAAGTCAGGGAAACCTGAGTTTGAATTCCTGCTTAGATATTTATTAAATACGTGCTCCATAACTTAACCTACTCTACCTCAGTTCCCTCGTCTGTAAAAAGAGGATATAATCGTGCCTCCCTCCCAGAGCTGTTGTGAGGATGGGTTGAGGTAACACAGGTCTGCTTGGCAAGCTTTGAAGCACTCTATAAAGTTTAGCTGTTGTTATCTAAGCTGAACCTTAGTACATGAAGCCTCCATAGCAGCATCAGTGACAGTAGTAATGATGGTGGGGGGAAGTTGTGTGTGGGGGTGTGTGTGTGTGTCAGGGAGTTCAGGGAATCCAGGAACCCCAGTAATCAGAGTCCCTGGAAAACAGTCTGGGATGAATTCTCAGACTCAGGCATCTTTAAATCAAGGTGGCAAAGATTTATTATTACATTATACAGCAGGCAAGAGTTCTTAGGAAACCTGCAACCTTAGAGGAGCATAGTTAAAGTTTATATAGGATAATCTGTAGTAGAACCTATATGCCAAATATGCTAACTAGGTGAGTCAGGGCAGGATTAGGGAGAAGTTAAGGAGTGGTCAGTGCTTAAAGGAACATGCACTTTTAATATCTCCTACACCGACGTATTGCCCAGAATTCACTGGGAAATAGTGTAAGGTGTGGTTTTAGGCCTGAGACTTCACTAAGTCAGCTAGCCGTCAGGGCTGACCAAGCTGCCACCCATCAATGTCATGTTTGACAAGATGGATGTTTGGAGGATACATTTGTCCCAAGTCTGAGGCATCCATAACAAGGGATTCAGGCTATATATAGTGAGCTAGGGAGTTACTTATAGATAATCTAGTGAAGGATTCATAGTAGCAGCTTGTTATTGAACCAGGGGGAGATAAACATTTGGCTGGGGCTTGATCATGAATGGTTGCTAGGCAGAGTACTGGCATGGGGAGAAGTGGGCAGAGATAATGCTCTGAGGCTAGGCAGAGATGTGATTCCACAAACTGGTGTTCAAGCACAGGTACCCAAGCACCCTATCAGTAACAGCAGCCTGGAAAGGTAAGTTGGGTCTAGCTTAAGAGTTTTTACTTTCAAACTTGGGAGTCGAGATTTTTTCTGTAGGCCATAGAAGACGACTGAAAACTTCTGAATAGGGAAGTTCCAATCAGAGCTGTAGACCTTAGGAAGATCTCTCTGGTAGCAACATCAAGAACAAGGGAGAACAGCTGGTTCTGGCTGCCTCCTTGACTGAACATTGGATTTGGTGCAGGGGCTCAAGGAGGAGAGATGAGGCATAGACTACAGTGGTTTTTCAGGCCTGGGTAAGAAAATGACTCTTGGTGCTATTGACCAAAATAAGGCATTTAGGGGCAGATTTGGGGAGGAAGAAGAGGAAGTGTTGAAGGAAGATGTGTCTGCATTTAGTCATGTTGAATTTTAGACAAATAAACAAGATCATGGGCTCAAGAGAAATGGGGGCTAGACATACTGATTAGAAAGTAATTTTCCTGGAAATGATGATTGAAACATTAGAAGTAGCTGACTTATCCAGGAGGAAAAAAGACAGAGGGTGAGAATGGAACCCTGGGAACTTGTCCACAGTTAGGAGTGGGCGGAGGAAGGGGAGGCAGTACCAGAGGGGAAGGGGTAAGTGAGGGAGAAGGGTATCAGCAGAGTGCAGCATGAAGGAGGCCAAGGGAGGGTTATGATATAGGGAGGTAGCTCTGGCAGTGTTGGAAGCATCAAGGGTAAGGACAAAGACCTGCAACATCTTTACAAAACTGGGAGATGGCCACTGAAGGGGTGGGGGAATCTAAACCAGACTGGGAGGAGCTGAGGGAGTGGTGGGGAGAGGTGGACGTGGATGCCCAATGCATCATCTTTTTTAGGGTCTGTGGGAAGGCAGTAAGTTTCTAAGCAAGGTCTTAGTCAGAATGGAAGAGGATTAGCTTCAAGCAAAATTGTGAAAGAAAGTTTACCTTCCTGCATTCCTTCTCGATAGCTGATAGCTGTCCTTTTAACACCCATCTCACCAGAGCCCCTCTGATCCTGCCATGCCTTCTTTAGGTGCCTCCTACCTTTCTGGGTGTGTGTTCGGTCAATCAGTCAACAAGCTTATGAGGTGCCAGGCTTCCTGATAAATGCTGGGGATACAAAGAAAGGTGTCCTATATTCAGCATGTCTTTCTATCTTTCCCATATAGCCCTCAAAGCAAAAACTGTTCAACTCTTTTTTTTTTTTTTTAAGCAATTGGGGTTAAGTAACTTTCTCAAGGTTACACAGCCAGTCATTATTTATGTGTGGATGCTCATTTTCTGAGGCCAGAACTCATCCCGGATCTTCCCAACTGTGGGGCCAGCGCTTTTACTCACTGCACCACCTAGCTGCCCCTCAACTCTTATTTAGGAAGATTCAAGGTAATGCACACCAGTATTTTAATAGTTAATTAAATGAATTGTTAACTCCCTCCTCAAATGCCCTTGTTGACTCCAAGGGCAAATAATTTAGCTCCAGTGGTGCATTTGTAGCATCGGGGATGGGACTGTTGGGGAGATTATGGGGCAGGGTGGCATCCTGGGGGCACCTTTCAGGTGTGCCAAGATTGGAGCTAGCTGGCTGCCCTGCACAGGCATAGGCCCACTCTTGTAGGAAGACGAAATGGCATGATTCTGGACTCTTATCAGTAGGACTTGTGGTTGACCACTGCTAGTTAATGCAAGGGCAGGTCTTCTGAATCTACAGACTGATAGTCACACAACTCTATCAATGCCAGCACATAGGCTAGGGAAGGGTTACATACTGGGAAGTCTTCATTTCCCCCCAGATCTTCCCAAATCTTCCACTTTGTTTGAAGTGCTACTGCTGGAGTGTTAGTCATTCCTTTAAAGCTTTGAGACCTATTAATGTGCAAACTGGTCCCTTGGGAAAGGCTAATACCTAAAACTATTAGTAGTGATTTATACTTCTTATACTAATAGGAATGAAGAGTTAGAAATTAAGGAGAGACCTTAGCATTTAGATCCCTAGGGTAACATAGGGTGGCTAATGAACAGGTAAGCTGGGACTCAGAAAACTTTCCCTACTCTACAAGTTTGTCAGAGATCCAGCCTGCCTAAAAGCTAACAGGGTGGGCCCTTTGATATGGGAAAGAAAGAAGGCCAGGGGAGGCAGCTTGGGGGAGCTCTAGAACCAAGAGCTCCTCCTGGAAAGTCCTGGAGCCTTCCCCTCCCTTCTCCAAAGGCATCTGCACTTTCTAGACCTTATCTAGTCTTCTCTGTTCTGTAGGTGTCAGGGTGAAGAAGGACCAAGGACTGGTGAACATCTTTTCTCCCATTGTGATCTCCAATGCAGGAATATTTAATACCTATGAGCACTTGTTACCTGAGAAAGCCCGCTGTTTACCAGGTAAAAGCCACAAAAAGTTCTGTGCCAACCATGATTCCTTATCTTAAAGCAGGTCAACCAAGTTTGTGAGAAAATCTTTCCTCTGCTCCCCTTTTCAAGTGTCCCATAAGTCTCTCCTTCCTTAGGAAATGTGAGAATACCTATTCCAATTTCTGATTCCCTATGAGCCCATTCCCAGGTGAAGTATTTGGGTTTTGGCCAAAGCCCAGAGGGTGATGGAAACTTTCTTTTCTATTGCTTTGTTCCTCCGTTTTTCTAGTCTTGCTCACTCCCTCCTTGATAATATTGGCTGTTTCCCGACGGTTTCCCCCTTTCTGCTTGCATGCCTATCTTAGTGGAGAGAGAATGGGATTTGTAGCCAAGTGTTTGAGTTTAAATTCTGGCTTTCCTGCTTACTTGCTGTGTATGACCATGCCACTCTAAGAAGCTTGGATAGCTCTCTATTACCTCTGAGATAAATGACAAACTCATCCAAGCAGTAAGCACTATTCATTAAGCTCTTCCTATGTGGGAATACAAAATAATGAATGAATGCCATACTGGCAAGAAACTTAGAAGATAAATACTTATATAAATTTTAAGAACATATATACAAATAAATACGAAGTAGTTAAATTCAAGGTAATTAGGGACAGAGGATGGGCTCAGAGGTCCTAACTCTTTCCTGAGATGCTAGAGAGGACCCCAAAGATCTTGCACTCTGAATTGAAAAGTTCCAGGAGCATCAAGGTCATCACAAGGACTTGGGGGACCTAGAATAAGGCCAAGTGGGGCTGACCACCCGAACCAGAAGCACAGCATAGGAGCAAGAGATTGGCCTTGGAACAAAGCTCCAATCAATTCTGGAACTAAAACTGGAGAGAGGAGTAGATTAAAGACACACACACACACACACACACACACACACACACACACACACTCTTATCGCAAATCAAGCTCAACAATTCCAACATGCAGAGACACAAAGGAAAAAGTGAGTTTCCATGAAAAAGTGGATTTTCCACAAGAACTATATGAAGATGTAGAGGACAAGAAAACCATAAGTGAAAACTGCCCAAATCCCTAGAAACAGAGGGAGAGAACAGGCTGAAGAATCCAGCCACCCATCTCCCTACAGAGAGTGGATGGACCCAAGATGAAGGGCCAGCCATGCTTTCTGGAGCCCCCCCATTAAGGAGGGGCTTAACCACAGTGATGCCAGAAAGGGGAGAGGAGGCAGCAATGTAACTTTTTTTTTTTTAATGCCCAGAAGAAGGCACAGACAAGTAAAACAAATTGGAGAGTAACACATAGAATTTATTATATGCCTTAAAAGAAGAGGAGCATGAAGTGGAGATTGACAGATTCATAGATATTCCTCTTTTTTGTGTTCTGCTGTCTATATGTAAATGACCTTTTTTGGTATTTAAGTTTCTTATAAGCAATAGATTGTAGAGTTTTATTTTCTTATCCAATCTCTTATTGCTTTTCATTTTATTGGATTGTTTTATACATTCATATTTAAAGTTACGAGAGTTAGAATTATTTTTTTCCTCCATTCGTTTCTAATATTGGATTCCCCACTCCCACCCCCTTCTACTGTACACACTATTATGTCTCCTAAAGCATTTAGCTTAATCATTTTTAAGGTGACTGTCTTTCTAGTGGCTCTTTTCATCTCGACCCCAGTATCCCCCAACCCCTATTTATTACCTCTTTCCCTTTGGAGCTTTGCTTATTAGTTCCTGTTTTCTTTTCTGCCTTTATATGGTTATTTAATTCTTCCCTTCTTTTTTTCCCCTCAGTCAAGTAGATTCCACCTTTGTACCCCTTTACAAAGAAGATTTTTCTGCCTCATTCTTTTCATTATCCATCTTCCCTTTCTAGACTCTAGACCCTTCTTCTACGGTTTTCCTAAACTTATGTGGCTATCTATTCTTTGCATTCTTCCTGGAATCAAAACTTCCCAGGTATCCCTTGGAGACTGTTCTCTCCTCTAAGCAGTTTCAGTCATTTTTTTATAAAACTTGCTCCCTGACTTCCCCTTTTCCATTGTGCCTCACTTCCAGAAAAATGCAAATTTCTGTAGGTGACTGAGAGGACACTGCACCATGACAGAACAGTCCCCTGCCGCACCTCCCCACCCCCCACATTTCTGATCATACAGCTCACCACTGACCTGACCCACCCCCAGGTCTTCTTCTTTCCCCATTTGCCTCAAAATCTCCCTGGGTCCTTGTCCTCCCACTCCCCCAGGTGCTAGTTGACCCCTGGAGCTCCAACTTGCCCTCTCCCAAGGCAGGACAAGTGGTCTTTTCAAGCCTCAAATCCCTACAGACAACAGCAGTGCACAGTCCCCATGTCCCTTCACAGAACATGTTTTCACTTACAGGTGTCTTCTTTACTGGCTGTCCTCCTCCCACCACCAAAACAAGGCCTCCCTCTTCCTCTCTCCCTTTTTAATCCCTTTCTCTGCCTTCTCACCCACTCCTCTATAGGCTCTTCTCTTCCAGAGAGACCCCAGGAGACACGATCCCCTCATTGCTAGCCCTCAACTTGACCAAGGCATATTATACACACACAGACACAGATACACACACAGACACACACACATACCCTCTATCCTCTTTCTCCCCTCTCTCCTTTCATGCTCCTCACCATATTGTAATTTAGTCTCACCAAAAAACCAAAACAAAACACTGACTCATTTGTGGGTGGGGCACTAGTCTAGTTCTGTCCAGTTCTGTTTTCCTGACCTGCCTCTCCACCATTACCTCCCATGACATCTGCCTTCACTCCTCTCTCCTAGTGTACATTTAGAAGGGAGTCTCTTACTGCTCTTTTGTGGTCCTTCTGTTGTTATTGCTGTCCTTAGCTGTTGCATTCATTCATCTCTCCTATATTTCTGTTGTCTGGGATATCTGAGAAGCAAATCCTGTAATATCCTCAGGTCAGGTATTCTTTCTGACTGTGGCTCTGCAGTACTTGAATTTTTTTTTCTTTCTAGTTACTTAAACTATTTTCTCCTTGACCAGGGGGTTTTGGATTTTGGCTATAATATTCCTGGAAATTTTCGTTTTGGGATTTCTGGTGGTTCAGGTGTGACTGGTAGAGTCTTTGAATATCTGCTTTGCCCTCTAACTCTAAAAGATCTGGGTAGTTTTCCTTTATAATTTCTTGGAATATGGTGTCTAAGCTCTTTTTGTTGCCATTCATGGGTTTCAGGTCATCAAAGGACTCTAAATAATCTCTCCTCAATCTGTTTTCTAGATCAGTTATTTTTCCCATGAGATATTTCCCATTTTTCCCATTTTTTCATTTCATATTTTTTTAACCTTTTACTTTGCTTTATTATTTCTTTTTCTTTCTTTTTTTTTTTTGCTTTTTTTTTTTTGGAGGGCAATTGGGGTTAAGTGACTTGCCCAAGGTCACACAGCTAGTTTTTGTGTTAAGTGAGGCCAGATTTGAACTCAGGTCCTCCTGACTCCAGGGCCGGCACTCTACTCACTGTACCACCTAGCCGCCCCAGAGCTTTATTATTTCTTGATGTCTCATGGAGTCATTAGCATCTATTTGGCCAATTCTAATTTTTAAGGAGTTATTTTCATATCTTTCTTCTACAGTTCTCATTTGATTTTTGCAATACATTTTTAGAGCCATCTTTAACTCATCCAGTTTTTGTTGGGCTTGTGTCCAACTTTCTTTTTGAGGCTTTGCTTGTAGATGTTTTTAGGTCATTGTCTTCTGTTTTTGAGTCTTGAGCTTCCCTGTAACTGAGTTCTTTTTTTTGTTTGTTTGTTTGTTTGCTCATTTTCCCAACCTAATTCATCACTATTGATGGCCTGAATTTCTTCCTCTGAAAAGTGCCTTTTTATCAATTGGGGAATGGCTCTAATTCTTATAAATTTGAATCCATTCCCTAAACATCTTAGAAATGAGACCTTTATTAGAAAAATTTGTGCAAATATTTTTCTCCCCATTTACCTACCTCTTTTCTAATTTTTGCTGCATTTGTTTTATGTAAAAACTTTTTTCATTTTATGGAGTCAAAATGGTTCATTTTACTTCCTGTGAACTTCTCCATCCCATTTTGGTCATGTGTCATTCCATTATCCATAGATAGGATTTCTATAATTTCTTCTTTGCTACTCCAATTTGTTTGTGATGTCACCTTTTATGTCTAATTTATGTCTAAGTTATGCATGCAACTGAACCTTATCTTGGCACGCAGTGTGAATGTTGATCTATGTCTAGTTTCTGCCAGAATGCTTTGTCATTTTTCCCAATGTTTTTTGTCAAACAGTGAGTTCTTCACTCCACTCCATAAAAGCAGAGATCTTTGACATTAGGGTACTATGTTCAATTACTTCTAAATATTATATTCCTATTCTTTCCCACTGATCAACTTTTCTATTTTTTATTGAAAACAAATTGTTCTGTTGATTGTGGCTTTAAAGTATCATTTGAGCTCTGGTACTGTTGGGCCCCATTCTTTCCCACTTTTTTTTTTTCATTAAATCCCTCGAGATGGCAATGGAGTACAAGGACATATAGCTCAAAGCAGCTTTATATAGACCCCAAAGAGGAGCCCCCACCCATCCACTGATTCCTCTTCCCATTGGCTAGGCTTCGGAGCTCAGTCTAAACCCGGCAACTTCTCCCCAACAACAAAAGAAAAAGGGATAGAAACAGGGAACTGTTTGCTGAGCAAAAAGGGAGGAGGTCTGAGGAGGGGTAGAGTCAGGGTAAATAGGATTTGGCTATGTCACCTGATATACTTCTGTATCTTGGGTAACATTCTGCTTTCTCAGCAAGGCAGTTTTTGAGAAATATAGGAGGGGTGTAGGGTGGGAGTAGGGAACAGGAGAGGTCAGGTCTTAATCCTACACTGAGGGGGCTTCACTGTTTCAGTATTCCACTCACCCAGGTCTTTTAATTTTTAACCTGTGTCCTCCTTCCCTGTCCTTAAATCCTTAAACCATAAAGAATTCCCTTTATCTCCCTCATCCTATGTCATTAATCTTTAATCTTCAACCCCCATAAAAAACCTCTGAAAAGACATCACCATTCTGAAACCTCCATATAAGCATAACTCCCCAAATATCGGAGTCTCACGTAGCTTTCTTGCCAGGAGACTCATGCTGCTTTTGTGTCAATAAAGCTCCCAGTGGCTACAGAGAAAGTCTAAGTGAATCCTTTCCCGCCTGAACCTGCTCTCTGCTACCAACTCTAAAACTTCATCATTTTGGTTGCCACTTGTAAACAACAGCAGTTTCAGATTTACTGACCAGTAACATACAATTCTCTGAGCTTACCCAGAAGTGGAATACCAGTAGCAGAGGAGAATGAGCTGTTCTCATTTAAAAGTTGCTTAAGATAGAGGTTTATCTTTCATTGCTAATGTTGCTCCCTGCTGCAAAGAAGCCTTTGAGCTGATGAGCTAAAGGCAGGGACCTTCTGGCGCTGCTATAGGAATTCCGAGAAGAACAGAGAAGCAAATCTCATATGCTCACCGGCATGCTGCCACAAGGGTTAATTGCAAAACCATACAGTGCTCAAAACCCTGCTTCTGAACCCTCAATTTCTTTATACAGACAGGTAAATAAGTAAAGCAGTAGGGGAGTTAAGGTTTGCATTTTGGTTTCAGGGTCCAAGATAATACTGTTTTTCTAATATGGGGCTAAAGCTGCTTTTTGAAAAGTCCACTGCATTTTAAAAAATTAAGGTTTTTTTCTTGTTAAAGCTAGAATCTTAGAGTAGCAACCAGGCAGCTCCTTTGGTGGGGGCAGGGAGGCATAGAAAAAAAAGACAGTTTCACATTTTGGTCATCATTGTGGGGAAAAAGAACTGAGTTAGTCCGAATCTTCTGTGTTACTTATAGGAGCTTTCAGAAACTGAAGGAAGAAAAAGAACTATATTTTCAGAGTTTATTTCATGATTTTACTTCTTTCCTAAATAGAAACCAATTTGGGCATTCAGCTAGGCTACATAGTATTTTCAAAAGGGTGTTTAGGCAATGGCTCTGTCTATTTAAAATTCACCCCCAGGAAAAACAGCACAGAGATACATTTCATCTACAAGCCTGAGTGTAAAATATCTGTGTATAAAACTTTTTGTTTGCTATTTTATTCAAATCCCACAGTAAGTGTCTGAATCGATATGAATTCTCAACACAGGACTCTGCCCATTTCCTGGTTTGAATGATCATTGTGCTAGTTTTTTCTGCAGAGTTGCTTAAGATGAGTTGAGAAGGTTCTTGAACTCATTCTGTGGTGGGGCAAAGCTCCAAAGTGTAAAATATGACTGAATTTTGTTTCCACAGAAAATTATATAAAAACAGAAATTATTTGAAGCCATAGTGATGGTTAATGTCAGAGGAGACAAAAACTGCTTATGTAGAAAAATGGGGGAGGCTGGCACCTGAAACTCAGCATATATAAGCAGGCATCTTCCTGTATATCTAAAGGGACTGCCAGGCCAGGTGTCATTCATAAAGACTAGGCCTCTTAACCCAGACTAGGTATAATAGGACTTTGATTATTGATATCCTGGGCTAGAATTTTCAAACTAACACTTGTCAAATCTATTAGCAATTGGGAGAAACCTTTTTTCATGTTATCTGATGCAGACAATTGGGGAAGAAACTAAAAATATTCTCTTTGGCATTTCCTTGTATAAAGTATATGATGATGAGAAGGGAGGAGAAAATTGAAATGTGGGAATGAGAGGATGTGGTCAAGGGGTGGGATTTAATGAACCCCAAAATGTTAACCAATGGGATTCAAGGCATGAAATTCGAATCTGGATGAATTATAAAAAGGACTATGTAATTAGCTTAAATTTGTACTTGAGCCTTTCCATGAGGGGTAAAAGGTCAAGTTACCCATCTTGTAATGACATGAAATAAAAATCTTTTTTTCTAAATTCACTCATGGCCAGGTAAAATTCTCAGGTATTTCTGACAAAAGGGATATAGAAGGAAGCATAATCCTCCAGGGGTTTATCACTAATTTCTGCTGGTGAAGGAAGGACATCTCCACCATTCTCCTTGCCACTGACGACTTTGAACTTTATAGTCCCAGCTATATTGGGACTGTATTTTTTATTTTTATTATTTATTTATTTATTTATTTTTAGGGCAGTTGGGGTTAAGTAACTTACCCAAGGTCACACGGCTAGGCTTTTGTTTGTGTATGCATTAAGTGTCTGAGGTCGAATCCGAACTCAGGTCCTTCTGACTCCAGGGCCAACGCTCTACTCACTGTGCCACCTAGCCGCCCCTATATTGGGACTGTATTAAAAGGCATGAAGATTGCAGAGTTCTTCCTAAGTCCACGTTTACTGCTGATGGCAGATCCCACATAGAACAGGGCAGCTGAAATCTTCTGTCCTGCCTGGGAGAATTTCCTGAATCTTCTTGTAAAGGTCATACTGTATCAGTTTCTCATTCTACTCTCTAAGAGTCTCAGATTTTTTTCATAGGCATTGGAGACCTGATCATCTTGTCAGTTCTCTGAAGGATTCTGTTTCAGTCTATTCAAGGGAGTCAGGCTCAGCTTTCTCTTCAGCTGTCCACGGTGTCTCTCTTTGGCCATTAGGATCTGCTGTAATGTTAAAATCTCCTGTTCTACCATGGAGAGTTCAGATCTGGGCTCTTCTTCCTCTGCCTCCATCAGGCCCTTAGAAACAGATGTCCTAGCAGGCTTTGTATCCACAGACACAGCTGTCATGGTGTCTGACCTTTTTTTAGAGGAATTCAGGTTGCTGTCTCAGCTGCCAGGGTCTATGTCTGGGCTCTATGTATGGCAAAGGACCTAAACCAAGCCAAATGTCTATATCTCCCACCTAGAGCAACTGGAAGACCTGTAACCAGTTATTAAGGCCACAGCTACTGCACATATTAACAGTCATGGCCCCAATCATCCCATTCATTGCTAAATCCAATAGCCTTTTCTTACTCCTCATCCTTCTTGACCTCTCTGCAGCCTTTGACCCTGTCAGCCACCCTCTTCCCCTTGATTCTCTCTTCTCTCTTGGTTTTCAGAACACCACCCTCTCCTGGTTTTCCCCTACCTATTATTTGTCAGTCTTCATCCAGGTTGTACCCATTTACTATGGGTGTCCCACAGGGCTCTGTTCTGGTTTCTCTTCTCTATAAACTATTTTATTTTGTGATCTCATTAATTCAATGATTATCTCTCTACTGATGATCCTTTTATCTACATATGCAGCCCCAACTTATCTGTTGACCTCCAGACTTGCATCTCCAGCTACCTATTAGACATCTTAAATTGGATGTCCTATAGACATCTTTCTTTAAAAATCTAAAAATTTTATTTTAATCAGCCAAAACCTGCTTTATTTTCCCCCTCCCCCACCCTACCTCCAATTGAGAAAACCAGAAAAACGAAACTCTTACAAACACAAAGAGTTGATCTAAACAAATTTCCACAATTGCTATGTTTAAAAAAAAATTATCTCATTCTTCATTCTGAATCCTTCACCTCTATCAGGTAGGGGGTATGTTTCATCACTGGTCCTTTGCAATCATGGTTGGTCATCACACCGATAAGAGTTTTCAGCACAACAGTATTCTATCACATTTATATCCTATAATTGGTTCATACAATCTCCAATTTATGGGTACCCCCTCAGATTCCCATTCTTTGACACCTCAAAAAGAGCTATAAAATTTTTTATATATCCTTAGAGTTTGTTTTGCTTAGAATTAATCCCTTCTTTAACGTCCCTTCTTTCTGATTCCCCCCTTTCCCTCCTATATCCCAATTGAGTGAAATATACTTCCGTACCCATCTCTGTGTATGTGTATTCTTCCCTCTTTTGACCAGTTCAGATGAGCTCGAGGTTCAGGCATTAGTTGTTCCCTGCTCCCGGCTTCCCCTATTACTCCGCTTCCCTTTGTTTAGATGTCGTCTTATGGTGGGGTTATTTTTGTTTGTCTGCTCCTTCTCCCAGCTTACTTAGGTGGGAGGGATTAGGTGCTCTATTCACTGGGCCACCTCGCCTTGAGCTCTTCTAAGGTCAGAGCTGTGTGCCATACCCCCACCTTTCTAGTTCCCTCTAACCATAGTTCCAGGAAGGCCAGGCTTTTAGTAAAGTAAGATAAGTGAGAGCTTCCCCACAGCTACTGGTTCTCTTCCAATAACTTTTGTGGGAGCAAAACAAGATACCATTAATCCCCTCTTATGTCTGTTTTGATTCTCCCTGGCATCAAGACCATATTTGTGTCATAGAAGTGATTTGGCAGTCCCTTTCTTTTCCTTTTTTTTTTTCTTCAAACAGTTCGTGTAATATTAGAATTTTTTAAATGCTTGGTAAAACTAAGTTGAAAATCTACCTGGTCCTGAATTTTATTTTTCTTTTGAAAGTTCACTTACAGCTTGTTAAATTTCTTTTTCTAAAATTGGGATAAGTCCTTTATTTCCTTTTCTGTTAATCTGAGCATTTTGTTTTTGTAAGTATTCCTCCATTTAATTTAGTTTGTCAGTTTTATTGGCATATAATCAAGTAAAATAGTTCCTAGCAATTTCTTTTTTGTCTTCTTAATGTGTTGTGAATTCACCTTTTCCATTTTTGATACTGGTAATTTGGTTTTCTTCTTCTTCTTTTTTAAATCAATAGCTATTGGTTCATCTATTTGTTTCTTTTTTTAGAAAAAGGCTCCCAATTTTACTTATTAATTGGGTTTGGGATTTTTTTTCCTCTTTCAACTTTGTTAATCTCTTCTATGAGTATCAGGATTTATATTTTGGTCTTTAATTGGAAGGCTTAAATTTGTTGGTTTTCTAGGTTTTTAAGAGTTGCACCCCCTATTCATTGATTTGTTCTTTCTTTTATTGATAAGAGTATTTTGTTTGTGAGGTTTTTATGCCACGGTCAATTTTTGTTAAGGTGCTACACACAACTGAGAAATATGTAAATTCCTTTCTGTTTTCATTTGTAATTCTCCAGAGGTCTATCATGTGTAACTTTTTTTTTCTTGTATCTTAAGTTTATTTTACAGCCCAGTATTCAGTAATATACAAACTATTTTAGTATATCTCCAACATTGGAAGAGCCTGTTATTCTAAGTGAATGCTATTTTATTACTTGGCAATACTACTTGTCTTCACCGTGAAGCAGTGTAAAATGCCTTTTGTATAATTTATCTTAAAAATGCAGAAAGGTCTTGTGTTTATGCAATTAGACTATTATTAGAAGTAGTGGAGTTCATTAGTTAGAATTCTAAATTTGTTTCTGCATACATTGCCACCCAGGAGCTTACTAATACCAACCATCTTAAAACGGATTTGCTATTTAGTTTTCAACTGAAATGCCCAAGTACAGGTGGCAAACATATGCCTTTCCTTTCACCAATCAAATATGAATTGGGTATGTTGAGGATTGGGGGGCAGGGAGGGGAGACAGGGAGAGCCAATACAAATATGCTGATATTTTCAAGTTACTCTCAAATTCCAGTTTAACCAATTTCTCACATTTATTTGTCCCAATGTTTCTGTGATAACCTTTTTTGGTGCCAGCTCTTCAGTATACACCTTTAGTGAGCTGGGAAAATCCCAAGGTAACAAGATTAGTGTATTATAAAACCCAAACTAAACAAAGTTTGCAAAGTTATTCTGTCAGTCTCAGTTTGTCTCAGCCTTCAGTATGTGGCCCTCATTTAACTGATTGTTAAATGTGTTGCTGATGCAGACAAGAATTCATTCATACTGCACAAGAGCTTTCAAGGAGGCAACATTCATAAGAACATTCTCGATAGGCCTCCTTTTTATGTGCTTCTAGGCAGGCTGCTATATCCTATTTCTTAAAAATTTTACCTTTGCTTGACCAAACCCCAAGTTCAATTTCTATTTTTAAAAAGCACAATTTTAAAGGAAACATACACTTCCCTGAATGTAGCTGGGACTATGAATTTTAGCAATGACTACAGCTATTATGTCACAGACTTTAGGTAATTTGGGAGATATCGATTTCCTTGACTAAGACTTTGAAACTTGCTCCAGCTTCTTTAGCCACACAGGATTTCTACCTGGGCTGTAGATGAGGGTAAAATATCCCATGGAGAACTCCTTCAATAACTACATTTGGAAAATCATCGTTGGCTGTAGGCAAGACATATGGATCCCTTAGGAACAGCAGCACTGGCTGGTGGGACAGTTTGCTAGACTCTTCAGATTGTTTCCTCAAAAGAGCCACAACTTTCTGTCTTTGATAGAGAGGGTAAATGCCGTACATTTAGGAAATCAAGAAATAATTTCGGAAGCTCCTCATTTTCCAAAATGACAGCCTGTAAATATGCTTCCAAACCTTGTCGTCGCTGCTCTAAGACTTTTGGGACCCAGTTTCTAACATGTTTGGAAGGGATTTCTGGAGTTTTTATACTTTCTTGAGCTTTTTATGCAGAGCATGAAATTCACTGTACCTTTTTTCTACAAAATGCTTCCATCCACTCATTAGCACTTCTATCTTAAAGACCGTGTAGCCTCTCTCCAGCTCACTCTCTTCATAACGAAAAGACAGAATGTAGACCTCCATGGCCTGGCCGGACTGGGCCGTATCATGTGTAACTTAAAAAAAAAAAAATCCTTCATTTCTTTGTTGTTGTTAGATTTATCTAGGTCTGTAAGTGGCAAATTGATGTTATGCCATTTGGGGACGTGTCTGTGTGTATGTTCTTGATATTAATTTATTGTCAACAGTATCTTTCAGCAAAATGTAGTTTTTCTGTTTATTTTTTTAAATTAAGTCTACTTTTTCTATGGCTTTGTCTGAGATCATGTTTGCTACTCCTCCCATTTTACTTCAACAGCAATATAATGGATTCTATTCCATCCTCTTAACACCATGTATTTCTTTCTGTTTCAAATATGTTTCTTGTAAACAACATAGTATGGACCCAAAATATATTGGATTCTGGTTTCTAATCCATTCTACTCTCTACTTATCTTGCTATTTTCTTATTGTTATTCATTTCACAAGTGAGTTAATTTCATTCACATCCAGAGTTAGAATTATTAATTATATATTTCAGTCTACACTATTCTCTTACGCTTTTTCTTCTTTGGATTTCTGATCTTCTCCTTAGAAGTTAGTTTTGCTTCTGACTAATCCTTCTCTTAATCTATTCTCCCTTTTATTTCCCACTTTCCCTCCTGCTTCTCCATTGGGTGAAATGTTCCCAAATGTGTGATGTGGAGGTGAGTGTTTATATTCTTCCCTCCTTTGAACAATTCAGCTAAGAGTGAAGTTCAAAAATCACTTCAGCCCAGCCTTGGCATATGGACTTCTATTTGTCTACCTCAGATATTTTCCCCCACCCTTCCTCTGCCTTCCTTCCTTACCTTAGGATATTCCTTTTCCTTTCTTTTGTAAAAACCTTCAAAATGGAACAAGTACTCCCAAACACTCTGTCTAAATAGACTGTTTCTATGATCCAGGTTGATGACAGGACTCTAAGGGGATGCATGTATCTTCTTCCCATATAAGAATATAAAGTTTATTCTTGTTTAGTCCCTTATTATTCTTTGTTCATATTTACCTTTTTATACTTCTCTTGACATCTGTGTTTGAACTTCAGAGTTTCTACAAAGCTCTAATCTTTTCATCAGGAGTGCTTGGAAGTCCTCTATTTCATTAAAAACCCATTTCCTTCTGTAATATTTTACTGAGTTTTGCTAGGAAGCCCATTCTTTTCTGTAGGTCTAGATGTCTTTACCTTCTGGAATACCATATTCCAGGCTGTGTTCCTTTAGTGATGGCTCCTCAGCTCCTGAATTCTTGCTTTCTGGCAACTTGAAGTTTTTTTCTTTGACCTAGAAAGCTCTGGATTTGGGTTATAATATTCCTTCAAGTTTTCATTCTGGGGTTTCTTTCAAGAGGAGACAGATAGATCCTATTTCTACTTTACCTTCTGGTTCTAAGAGATATGAGCAATTTTCTTTTGTGATTGAGTGAAATATGTCAACTCTTTTTTGGTCATGGTTTTCAGGTAGTCTGATGATTCTTAAATTTGTCTCCTTAATCTGTTTTCCAGGTCAGTTGTTTTTTCTTTGAAGTACATTACATTTTCTTCTATTTTTTTAGTCATTTGACTTTAATATTTTTGATGTCTCATGGAATCATTAGCTTCTAATTGGTTAATTCTAATTTAACTGTCTTGGGTAAAGTTTTGTGTTCTTGTTTCAAGCTGTTAAATTATTTTTTCCACATCTTTCTTCCACAATGTCCATTTCTTTTCCTATTTTTTCCTCTAGCATGCTTATTTTGTTTGATTTTTTTTAGCTTTTAAAAGTATTGCTTTATTAGTTCCAAGGGTTCTGTTTGGACTTGTGCCCAAGCTGCATTATCAGGCTAGGAAGCTTTGCAGGTTCTGAGCAACAGAACTGTAGGCTTCCCATTTGCCTGGGATTCCTGTCCTGAGTATTCTATTGAAGATTTCAGACTAGGCTAGAGACTAGAACTGAGAACCTGCTTTGTTCCTGGAGTCAGTCACACAGTTCCTACTTGCTTTTAAACTTGTTCCTCATTTAGGACATAGTCTAGGGAGTGTGGAACCAATGCTCTTCATCACTCCTAGGTATAGGTCCCCTCCTTAGTCATCCTGGATCTATGACCCAGAACTGGGTAGTGAGTGAAAGAGCTACCAGATGACACCTGTTCTTGCTTCCTGGAACTTTTTCCTGCCTCGGTGCTTTCTGCCCCAGTCCATTTTCAATTTCTGGGCACTAGAATGTTCCACACTGGAGTGCTTTTAACCAGACCCTTCTCCAGTTTCTGCAGTCCTCTTTGACTCCTTGTATTGCCATGGACTGGCAGAATGACTTGATGTGATTTTTTTCTTGGGATTTCCAGATCAGGACTTGGTCTGGTACATTTTCTGTATCCTTTGTGGAGGGAGAGCTGGACTATACTTCTTCCTGCTATTCCACTGTCTTCAATGTGTCTATCTTTTAACAACCCTTCCAACATTGACTATCTTTGATTTCATTGCCTTTGCCAATTTGATGTGAGTGAGGTTGTACCTCAGAGTTGTTTTAATTTGCATTTCTCTTACAGTTAGTAATTTGGGGCATTTTTTTGTTCATAAAGTTGTTGATAATTCTTTTGAAAACTTAGTTTATATACTCTGACCACTTATCTATTAGGGAATGGCTCTTAGTCTTATATATTTGTATCAGTTTCCTATATATTTTAGATTATATACTTTTATTAGAGATATTACCAGAAAGGGGGGTAGGGGAAGGGAATAAGCATTTATATAATACCTGCTATGTGCCAGGCACTGTGCTAAGTACATTACAAATATTTTCTCATTTGGTCTTCACAACAACCCTGGGAAGTAGGTACTGTTATTATCCTCATTTTATAGTTGAGGAAAATGAGGCAGATGGAGAGCGGTAATGACTTATCCAGGTTCACAAAGCTAATAAGTTGCCTTGAGGTCATATTTGAACTCAGGTCTTTCTGACTCTAGGCCCAGCACTCCTATCTACTGTGCCACCTACCTGCTTTTAAACTAGCCTCATTGTCTTTTTGCATGTAAAACTTCCTAATTTAAACAATCAAAATAGTATTCTCTCTGTCATCTCAGTTTTAGCAAAGTCCTTTGTTTAAAAGAATGAAACTATAAAAGTTGCAGTTAAACTAAAGAGGGAAGGAATCAGCATTTATTTATAAGCACTGTGCTAGGCACTTTGCAGATCTTATCTCATTTGATCCAAACCAGTGGGAAGTGGGAATCAGCTTCACAGCCGCAAGAGTGCAGAGCCAAAAAGAAAAAGGGGCTGACCAGATTCTGGGGAGGAGCAGAATATACGAACAAACAGGGAGACCAGGTAAAGTGCACCAAGCTGAAGAGCTTCCTAAATTTCCACAGAGAGATATTTGGGGCAGTAGAAAAAAAGGACCCAGATCTGGCCTCAGACACTTAATGCACACGCAAACAAAAAACCCTAGCCGTGTGACCTTGGGCAAGTTGCTTAACCCCAATTGCCCTCCAAAAAAGGAGCAAAACTGGATAGCATACTGTCTTTTAGGACAAATGGGCAGGTTTCACCCATTGGCCTTTTCCCAAATCAGTGACTGTGGCTGGTACCCAGTATATGCACAAATCTAGTCATCCATCCTGAGGTCACTGTGGTCCTTTTGACAGGTATACAGACCCAGCTGGGAATGGTGCAGCACAGTCTGTCTACACTTTGTGTCTTCATCTGCCTCCGAGGTTCCAAAAAAAGCCTGGGCCTGGAAGCCAACAATCGTCATGTCTACCTTGACGCAGACATTGACCAAGCGTAAGTCCTGATGGAGGAGAAAGGTCTGGGATCCTCCTCCTTCCTAAAAGCTGGGCAGGGAAGGGGTCCTGACTGACTCATAGGCCCATGGTCTCCACTTTGTGGTTATTTACTCATCCTTTTTGAGGTCAGGCCTCCTTCTGGAAGTTTCTTTTTGTATCTTTTTTTCTTTTTCGTCAGGGAGGAGACATCTCCTAAGCTATATTCTTCTTTCATTAGTTGCCAGTATCGGTTATTGGTCTAACCTGGTTTAAGTTGTCTCTGGCAGCAGTTTTGGATCCAGGGAATTTGTCAAGCTCCCCTGCTACTAAACTGTCCTGTCTGGGGAGAATGATTCTTGCCCCCTTCTTGTGAGAGGGTTAAAACACTACCTCTAAGGTTCCACTGATTCAGACCATAGAGGAACCAGTCATGTAACTGACCTCTTCTTTCCTCCCCACAGGATGGAGAGATATCTGTCCCTATCCAGGGACCAAGCTGTGGCACACATTCCCTATTTCTTTATCACCTCACCATCGGCCAAAGACCCAACATGGAAGTTCAGGTTCCCAGGTGAACAGAGGTTGTAGAAGAGGGGAAAGCAGGAGGGTGAGGATAGGCCCAGCACTAGGTATAGTAACCAGAGCTCTATCTCCTCAGACCAATCAACACTGATGATGATGTTGCCTGCCCGCTATGAGTGGTTTGAGGAATGGCAGGATGAGCCCCCACACAAGAGGGGGAGTGACTGTGAGGCTCTGAAGGACTCCTTCATAGATGCTTCCATGTCTGTTTTGATGAAATTACACCCTCAGTTGGAGGGGAAGGTACTGGTGTAGGGAGAGGTCGGGAAGGCAGGTCAGCCTAATTTTGGGACAGAGGAGGGCGGTCCTGAGAAGTAAGCACCCTGGGTGTAAGGGATACAGAGCCTCCGACAGTGCACCACACACTGGAGCAAACTCATAAGGAAGTAGGGATGATGGAGTCTAAGGCCTGATGGCATTTTTTCTCCATTTCAATCATCTTTTTACCTTCTCAGGTTCATAATGTATCATTGGGGAGTCCACCCAGTCCTCAGGTCTTCCTGGCTGGCCCCCATGGAGAGAACTATGGGGTTGGCCACAATCTGAACCATCTACAGCCCCATGTAATGGCCACAATGAGGGCCCAGAGCCCCATCCCCAATCTCTATCTTACAGGTACAATGTCTCATTCTGCTAAGACTCGAGCTGTCTGTTCCTTTGGCTCTCACCTCTTTGCCTCCATCCCTCCCCAGGGTCTATCTTGGAAGTTCTATGAGCAGCAGGAGCTACTAGATCCCAGGCAAGGCTGGGAGACAGTGGGGGAAGAAGATAGAGGGATTTGATTTGTGGTGCTCCTACCAGGGATTCTTAACCTGGAGTCTATGAATTTGTTGTATTGACATTTTGGTAATTGCCTTTCAATATAAATGGTATAAAATAATTGGTATCTTATCTTATGACATTCTTTGAAGGGGACCACAGGCTTCATCAGTCTGCCAAAGGGGTCTATGACATAAATGAAAAACCCCTGTTCTACCCTGGTATTGGACTGATGAAGCAAACTGGTCTCTCAGCTTTTGGGTCCTTTTTTTAATCTTCATTCAGCAGCAGTTCTTTTGCCCAGACCCTCATTGATTTCCCCAAAAAGGAGAGAGAATATACTCCAGGGAGGTGGGAGCAGAGCTCAGTCTAGACCTCAGGGGTCCTTTTTCTTCTCCCAGACCTTAAGCACAGCCTTCTGAATTTCCTGGCTGAGAAGCAGGCTTGCCATCCTGCTCTGCCCAGCACACCCATGACCTTGCTTTTGTTTTTGCCTTCCAGGGCAAGATGTATTCACATGTGGTTTGTTCGGGGCTCTCCACGGGGCCCTGTTGTGCAGCAGTACCATCCTGCAGAGGAATGTGCACCTGGACCTACTGCGGCTGCAGTCTCAAGTCTCCCCAAGAGCATAAATTTGCACAGTCCGAGTGGATCCTATATGGCAAGGAACCCTGGGTCCTGAGGGGGTCTGAGAGCTGGGCAGAACGTAGGACACACCTGCCAATTTATCTCTAATGCACCGCGACATTTCACTTTGTTCCTTAACGAAAGCTGTAATTACAATACAGAGCTGTCACTTTGATATCCCAGGTGAAATCCAAGGAGATTTTTTAAGATTTTGGATCACGGTTGTCAAAGTCAGGTCTCTGGCAATCTTCCAGGTGGGGCAGGGACTATGTTTCATAGCAGTGTTCAAAATGAGAGCGTGCTTATCCTGAGGCTTCTGTTCTGAACTAGTCATTTACTTATGACATTAAACACGAACCAAACATCACCTCCTTGTCATCTCCAACAGTGTTTCTGACTTGGCTATCTCACGGTTGTGACACTGTCTGGATCTCATTCTGGTTCTGCTTTTCAGTGCCTCCATGACTCTAGTCAAGTCACTTAAGCTGTAAAATGGAGGGGACAGATGAGATAATTTCTAAGGCCCCCTCCAGCCCTTGATATATCACCACACCTCTGTGAAAGGCAGCAGGATGTCATCAAGTCAACAAGCATCGATTATATGCCTTTTATGGGCCAAGTACTGGCAATAAAGAAAAACAAAAACTGGAGGCCAGTCCAGTGGATGAGATGGCATATGGAAAGTGCTGGCTGGGTGGCCGGGAAAGCCTGTGTTCAAGCCCTGCCACCGACAAATGCTGGCCAGTCGCTGGACTTTTCGGGGCTCTCAGCAACCCTGAGACTATAAGCAGCAGAGCAGTTTCCTAGACCAATGAAATCAGACTTAGTCTCTGTATCATATAGTGGTTAAAAAAAACGTAAAGTAGGACAGGAACTGTCTGCTTCCTAACTAGATCCTGAGGGCCTAGCTTTCTCATGAATCCACATACAAATTCTGTCACAAGTGTTTTTTGTAGGGTCCTCCTATCCAAGTCCAGAGGTCCCCCTCTGAATAACCAAGTTAGTGAGATTTTCTCTTAAAGGCCTAAGCCCTGCTTTCCTCATGTTTTAAATGCTCCAGCCCTTTCCTAAATTACAAGCTCCATGAGGAGGACAGCCATGTTTTACCTTGACCTTCCTCACAGTCATCTGGGGAAAGGGCTTTTTAAGCCCCAAATCACTGCCTGCACAGAGCAGGGCACTCCAATGTCCATTAAACTGAATCCCCAGATCCCAGTGCTCCCATCTTTTTGGAATGAGGGGATACAATAAATGACAAGATTTTTTTCTGGCGAGACACTTTAGAAGAGGGCCCAGGCTTTAAAACTAAATTTTAGGAAGAACCAGATTAATGTATTTTAATCATTGTCTGTGACCATAGTCCCCCTAAAACGGATGACAGCTCCATCAGTTGTTCAATTTTCCAACTCACTCCTGCAGTTCTTATAATCAGTATTTCTGGAGAGCCCTGCGGAGGGGGAGGGTCACAGCAATCTCAACATCACAGAAAATTCCCAGAAAGCCCCTGGCACCTATGTATGTTCTCCATCCCCTGAACTTCCTCAGTCACAGGAGTGGAGACCTCTAGGTTCATCAACAATAGTTAATCAAAGGTTTCACTAGAACCACATCTCTTAAGTTCTTTTCCAAAAGCTTTGGCGGTTTAGTGAGAGCGCAGATTCAACATGTTTCCTTTTCAGGGATAATAATCTTCCTAGGCTATTGGCCTCCTATCATCCTGTATTTTTCAGTAGAAATAAAATTTTCAGGAGTTAGTATTTCCTTTCTAACAAGACATTTGTCCCTTAGGAAGGACACTGATAAATGTCCAGAGAGGGGAAACCAGGATGTCAAAGGGCCTTTAAATCTGTCACATGAGGATGTGTTGAAAGATTGGAAAAGCAAAGACTGAGAGGACATGAAGACTTGTTCCAATATCTGGAGGGCTGGGATGTGGAAGAGGATTAATTTCTTTCTGGCCTGAGAGCAGAACCAGGAACAACTGATATCAACTTCAGGCCTGATGTCAGGACAAACCCAGCAATGGGAATCGTCCATAATGCATCGCCTCTGGTGGTCTTCAAGTGGGGCCGGGCTGCTTCCTGGGTTACAGCGCAGCAAGGCTTCCTGAGTATTAGTAGTACTGGAGCAGCAAGATACCTTCCAGTTCTCAAATTCAGCAATTCTATAAACTGGTTTCTGTATCTGTGATATATATGAATTTGTGTACACCTAAATAAGGCTCATCTGATATATATGTTATTCATGAAGGATTTTAAAATATTAGATGGGGGAGCAAAAATCTCAGGTATTCCTAAACTAATAAATGCCAAACATGTTCAGTCATGACGGATTCTCTTATTACTGTTAAAGGTTTCCGCTGTGGTCCAATTATACATTTAGACTCTGATTTCTACATACCCTTTTATTGTGCAGGAGAGCTGGATTGAGTGCCATAACTAGCTCATGTTCCTCTCTGCCTGTTTTTAAACTAAACTGGCTGTTGAGGAGATAGCACACTTTCTACATGTTTTTTCATCTTTTTTTGGCCCTAAAATGAACAGTTTATATGGGAACCAATTGTGAAGTGACAATTCTATTCAATGGGCCTTGTGGTGTGTATGGTCTGAGTTTTACATTACAGAACTGCTCAGCTTTCAGGACTGAAATCCAAAACTGCCTCCAGGGAGGGACGGCACTGGCCAAGTGGAGAGAAATCAGCAAACACCAAATAACTTTTAACAAACCAGGTGATTTATTGGATTTAATTTGGTAAAAAGTGGAAATTTCAAACACTACACATCAATCCACCAAGAAGGAAATGGGCTGGACAACCCAGAAGGGCAACAATGTGAAGAGTCAATGACTCCATTTTGCAAGGCAGACTTGGAAATCACAGGAACACACATATCCACAAGTGAGAGAGTCTTTTAAAGGAAGCTGGGTCTCAATGCAGTTGGAAACAAAAAAAATCACAGCTCATGAATTCTAACCACAGGTGCAGATAAACGTCAAGATAAAGTCATTTGGCAAATCCATGCCTGATATGCAGAGACCTTGGGCAGAATGGACTATGGCACTGAATATTACAACTAAACCAGATGGTTTACAGGCAAAAGCCTTGTCAGTACTGGAACTCACACCCTCTGGCAACATGTCCTAGCAACTGGGCTTGATGCACTATCCAGGTCCTTCCCAGGTTCTCAACTGTTTCAAAGCCACATGTACAAAAGATTCTAGCTCTGATTCAGCTTCAAAATGACTTTCAAAAACACAGGTTAAGTTAAAAAAAAAAAAACACAAGTGAGGCAGAGAAAAAAGAAATAATCCACAGTTAAATAATGTGAGATTTTAAGGAGGATCAAAGAATCTTACTAAAATTCCTCTAAAAATTTAGCCAAAAAAAAATTTCACCATAGAAAAAGAACAGAAATGCTTGGCTATTTGGGGGATAGTGGGTGTCACTCAGCCATTCTGGAAAGTTATTCCTGAAATGTAGCCTTCATTCCCAAATTTCAGAACAGACTCTGACCCCCTTAAAAACTACATGAGCTGGGGTGGCTAGGTGGTACAGTGAATAGAGCACCAGCCCTGGAGCCAGGAGGACCTGAGTTAAAATCTGGCCTCAGACACTTAGAAATACTTACTAGCCGTGTGACATTGGGTGAGTCACTTAATCCCAAGTGCCCTGCCTTCCCCCTCCAAAGAGCAAAAAAAAAAAAAAAAGTAAATGAGAAAAATTTCTGGGGAAACTGGCCCCAAATTTCCCAAACAACCATCTTACCCAACTGTCCTCCTTGAGAGTTTTGGGAATGAAACAATCTTAAGCGCTTTGCTCTATTTCAGAGTAAAAACCTAGCTCTTTCCTTGACTCAAAGAAGTGAGAAATGAGAATTTCCAATTTTTACTGGAAACAACAGTTTGACAATTGCAACATCATACTTCCCCTATAAGGTTAAAATCCTTCAATGCCATAAAAACTCCTCGGCAGAAACCTTTAAATAGCTGAGACCCTAATCTAACCCCACACTTATGTGACAACTTGCCAAATGGAAATGTTGGCCAGAGAAACACCAGTATTTACTGTGCAAGACAAAGATAAGAAAACAAGACCACATTCTTTCAAAATGTTTGAATATTGAAGTAAAGCTACAAATGATCAAATTCCTGAATGCAGAATCAAGTTCGTGTCAGGAGGAATTTAGAGAAAAGAAGGATGCATGTAGCCTGCAAGTTGAAAGAGGTGGGACCCAAGGGTACCCTGAAGCAATGGGTCACATTCTAGGGGTGAGGGGAACTGGCATACTCAAGGGTCAGTAGGTAATTCACAGGTTGGTGAGATTGCTCAGACATTAACAAACAGCAGAATTAAGGTTGGATAGCTAAATTGGTACTAGGTTGTTCTAAGTCTTGTAATCTGATGCAATGGGAGATTTCTGAGCAGAAGAATGTGGTGAAAGGAATGTTTTAGGAAAATGAAATTCACCTGTGCAAGGTAAGAAAAGGGGCAAAGAGGGGGGGATCAGCTGGAAGGCTGCTACACTAATTCAGGTGTGAGATGAGGAGCTCTGGATGAAGCTAATTGCAGTGGGAACAAAACAAAGCCAGGGAAGAGACATTAAATGAAGAATCAACATAGCTCTGCCTGAGGAGTAACAGGGCCTGTGTAACAGGGAGAATAAAAGTGACCCTAAGAAACAGGTTAAGTTAGGAGTGAGGAAACAGTCTGAAAGACAGGGAAGAGTCTGGTTTTAGCCTTACTGAATTCCAAGTGACAGAACAAAACATCCAATGCAGAAACATTCAGCCAATAACTAAACACCAAACTTGGCCTCAGGAGGGAAGCTGGGGTTAAGATACCAAGTCACACAGTGCATGAGTTCCCTGAGTAAAGAGTAGAATGATGAAGTAAGTGTTGAAGGGGGCAGGATTAAGAGAAGCCAGGGAGTACCCAAGACGAGCAGCTGGAGAGGGAAGGAAAGAACGGACTCTCACAAACCAAGGAAGGGAGGACACAATTTCAAACCTCACTCACGTGAGAAGCTGGGCAGTGACAGAGAACGAGAGGACAATCACTAGAAGCAACAGTGGCAGATAAAGAGGAGAGACAGGCTGTGTGTTTGGGAGCAGAGAGGGAAAAACTAAGGAAGTGGGCGAGAAATTAAAAATGTCAAAGAAGAAATGGAGACAAACTAAAAATTTAAGTGCCTGGAAAAAGACAGAAAAAACAAGCCTGGGGGTACAGGGAGTGTACTCTAGAGTGAAAGACCGTTTCTTCCTTCCACTACAATGAGGGATGACAAAGATGCTGATGAGGGCAGGTGAAAATATGCAAGGGAGAGGGCCTGGAGCTATACAATGAGGGCAGCAGGATGTTAAGTGAAATGAATTCAGTCTGAACAGAGCCTTCTGCTGGCTTCCCTCCCTCCATGTGCAGCCTGATTCTCTAGGTCTCCCTGAGGTGAACTGTTCTGCTTGGGCTTTCACTTTACCAAAGTCCATTCAAATTCTCCGGAACAAACCAATAAAAGCAATTATCCTGTCAGTGACTCACTTGAGACAAAGTTTCCGGCAGGGAAACCAGACGTAAGATGTCACCTGCCTTGCCTCTTGCTAATTCCCACCAGCCAATGTGTGCCCTTCACATGCCTGACACAGGAGAGAAGCAGGACTGCTCTGCCTACAGGACCACCAAAGGCTCACAGTCTCCAGAACCCCTGCAATGAGACTAAGTCCAAATGGCCAGGAAGTTCTTGAGAAAGTTTTAAAAAGAAAGGTAGCATCAATGACAAGTGCAAACTGGTTTGTTGGGAAATCTGCTTCTCAAAAACCTTTTGAAAAAAATGATGTGGTTCTCATGTGCGAATTTCTACTGTGCCTATGGATGAAAATGTGGACATTTATAAATGATCATCTCAGAATTCTAAAATATCTCAACCTTGGGTCTTCACTTCCAGAAACCCGAGCCAAATGTATATTCAGTGCAACTGAAGGGAAGTTGTTTCCCTTGTTGTTCGTTCCCTCATTGAAGCAATTTGCAAACATTAGGAAGAATGGATAATTTACACTTGATGGGTAAGAATCCAAATGTGGAGAAGAGCCTTCGAGACCCAAGTCTCTCCCAGTTTGGTCATCACCATCTCTTAAGTGAGGAGGGTTTGAGTGACACTCTAACCTAGGTCTACTCTTAAGCTGGCAGAGAGAAAATAGTCATAGAGTGCAATGCTTCCTGCTAAGGCACAAAGCCACAGGGGAAACGGTACAACAGAACACATCTTGAGCCAGGATTGTCCTTGGGTCGAAGCCCAGTAAGCTCTCGCTCTTCTTCACTGACCGGCAGAGGAGGAAAGAATGGAAGAAAACAGCATAACAACCAGGGAACAGAAAGAGTCTGATTTTATCAAAGTGCAGGTGCAAAGAAACCATCCCCTGTCTTGACTGGCCCAGACACGCCCAGGAGCCCCAAGTCAGGGAAACAGGTACTGCCCAGGTCAGGCACCTTCTTCAGGGATCTTGTACTTCAGACACAAAGCAGGAGGGTGAGCATATTTCTCAGGGTGAAATCAGATCTAAAACAAAAACAATGCAGCTCATTTCCAAGAATCCTTCTTCATCCCCCACCTTGCTTCTAGCTCTGATTTTGAAAAACTGCACAAGATACAAAATGGTCTTACGAATTTAAATGAGAGGAAAAAAAGACATACAAATAAAGGACTGGTTAAATTAGTAGCAAAATAAAAAGGACTTTCAAAGTCAGTCTTAAAAAGCAATCTCTAGGGCTTGGATTGTGCTTAGAGGGCCAGTGAATGTGAGAGGCAGCAGTTACCCTGGTGCAATTGTGAAAGTGGCCTGTGCTCAGCTAAAGCAGAGGGACCAAGCCTGGCTCCTTCTTCGGACAGCAAATAAATAGCAACAAAGGAAGCTTTGTCTTGGCTGTCAACTGAGACCACCTCGAAGGCAAGCCCTACATCATTCCTTATCAATACTAAGGATAAAGAAGGGCCCACAGAGCAGCTGCACAGACATGGAAGTGCACTGGCATTCTCAGAAGTACTTTCAGGGAAGAGAGCTTGATCAGGTTTGTTAAGCTCTGGTCAAACTGAAACTAGCTCTGTTCTCACCTCCCTACACCTTCCCCTCAGAGAAATCAGACATATTCCAATCGTCCAAGAGTTTAGTCAACACTTGCTAATTGAATGCTCACAGAAAATCACAAAGCCCATGCTATTTTGTTCTTGGAAACAGCTAGGTGGCGCCATGGGTAGAGATGGGCATGAAGTCATGGAGGCTTGAGTTTAAATCAGCCCTCAAGCCACTTACCAGCTTCGTGACTCTGGGCAGGTTCTTTTTATTAATTTTCTCATCTACAAAATGAGGATAACAATAGCACCTCCCTCCCAGGGTGTTGTAAGGATCAAATGAGATAATACTTGTGAAGGGCTTGGCCAACCTCAAAGGGCTGTGTTTAGTTAGCTCATGTTCTTCTTCCTGCCCTGACAGATGCTGCCCAAGGGGGGGGGCGGGGTCTGGCTTCCTTGCTTGAAGCACTGGCAACCTTCCCAGAGATCCTCAAGCTTCTTACCTTTTGGTCCAAGCGCTGATAGTCACTGGCCTTTGGCCTTCTGGTGACTTTGGTTCTCTTTCCTTCCAGGGCAAAAGCAATGATCTGGCAAGAAAGAAAGATAACCTAAATGATTAAAAAATGTTTTGTAAGCAGGAAATTTGTCCAGCTTTGAAATCAGAGGTAGTCATTCTGGAGATTTAGTGCTTAAAACTATAGAACAGAGAACAAATTTCTGGTTACAAAGCAGCAGTTTTCGTGGTTGTTATTTACTTAGAATGAAAACACTGTGTTGTGAATCCCTTCAGCAGTCCTGTTAAGCCCAGGGATTCCATCCTCAGGATACTGATTGGAGGCCCACATCCGGATCTGAAATGTTCAACTGCAGTAAGAGGCTAGTTAAAATAAAGATGTCATTTTTTTCCATTCAAGTTTACAGACCCCCTATAATCTATCCATGGATCTAACAAGTCTCAGTGCTCCCAGGCAACTAAGACTTTCAGTTATAGATGGGTAGATCACCTTCATTAGTAGGATTTTCTATTACACAAGCTCCCCACATCAATAAAATCACAGGTTCTACCTGCCAGCTCCCTTCCCCAACCACTATAAGCAAAATACCAAACAAAAATAAGGTTTCTTGAGTGATCTGCTTGCAGATCTAACCCTACCCAGTCACAGTAATAATCACCCTTTAAAGTTTGCAATTACTTTACATGTTGATATTATATAGTCATATAATTAGCTAAAATTTTTCTTAATACTTTGGGACATGATTGAGGGGAGGCCTGTTAATAAAAACATCTTAATCCTATGAGGTTGGGAGTATAAGTATTAACATGCAAATGTTATTACTGCAGCAGTGGCAACCCTCCCAGAGATTCTGAGGCTTCTTATATAATACTTATATAACTTATATAATATAACATATAATATAAAACTTATATTTTAACAGATTACCTAAAATCCTGAGGTGCTGACAGGTACCTGAATAATACAAAATCTCCTTCCTAATGTAACTTTGAACCTACCTTTCGCTTGTTGTGATAGGCAATGTACAGGACAGCTACCAAGATGGCTGCTGTGACCAAATATGCAAAAAAGTGGCTGCTCTCTGAATTCTCCTTGCCTGGGCCATTCTCCTTCAAGTAAGAGTTGCCATGTTCAATACTGCCTGCTGGAGGATTCACAATGGTGTCTGTTTTCAATGACTCTTCTTTAAGAGTTTCATGAGGACTAAATTCAGGAGAGTCTTTATCAGAATTAGGGTTTAGTTGATGCCTGTCTTCTCTGTCTGTCTCATGTTTGTCCTCTCCTGTGCCAGCTTCATATTTGCCCTTTCCCTTGTCAGTTCCCTGACTGGCTTCTCCTTGGCTGGGCTGTTCTTTAGCCTGTTGTGAGTTGGTCAGTGTGTCCTTTCCTGATTTCGTCCCATGACTGGTTTCTCCTTGGCTGGATTGTTTGGCCTGTTGTGTATTGGTCAGCTTGTCTTCTCCTGATTCCTTCCCATGATTGGATTCTCCTTGGCTGGACTGTTTGGTCTGTTGTGTGTTGGTCAGCTTATCTTCTCCTGATTCCTTCCCATGACTGGTTTCTCCTTGGCTGGACTGTTTGGTCTGTTGTGTGTTGGTCTGCTTGTCATCTCCTGATTTTGTCCCATGATTGGCTTCTCCTTGGCTGGTCGGTTCTTCAGCCTGTTGTGTGTTGGTCTGCTTGTCCTTTTCTGATACTGTCCCATGATCGGATCCTCCTTGGCCGGATTGTTTGGCCTGTTTTGAGTTAGTCTGCTTGTCGTCTCCTGATTCTGTCCTAAGAGTGGATTCTCCTTGGCTGGATTGTTTGGTCTGTTGTGTGTTGGTCTGCTTGTCATCTCCTGATGCTGTCCCATGATTGGCTTCTCCTTGGCTGGTCGGTTCTTCAGCCTGTTGTGTGTTGGTCTGCTTGTCCTTTTCTGATACTGTCCCATGATCGGATCCTCCTTGGCTGGATTGTTTGGCCTGTTGTGAGTTGGTCTGCTTGTCATCTCCTGATTCTGTCCCATGATCGGATCCTCCCTGGCTGGATTGTTTGGCCTGTTGTGAGTTGGTCTGCTTGTCATCTCCTGATTCTGTCCCATGATCGGATCCTCCTTGGCTGGATTGTTTGGCCTGTTGTGAGCTGGTTTGCTTGTCATCTCCTGATGCTGTCCCATGATCGGATTCTCTTTGGCTGGGCTTCAGGTCCTGTCCTGTCTTGACCTCTTTTCTGCCATGGTCCAGCTGGTCTCCAGCCCCAGCTTTGGGGTTGGAAGCCACCTCTAGGGTGGTGCTGGAGGCCGGACCAACTTGTCCCGCACTGGCCAAGTTGTCCTTCTTCTGCAGGCTGGCCTCATTCTCGGAGTCCCTGGAGATGCTGGTTCCTCCTCCTCCACCTCCTGCATCCTCATCGACGCTGCCGCCAGCTCCTTTGGAGGGGAAAGTGTGAAGGGGAGAGTCACGATTGGGGTATGCGTTGGGGGGGGGGGGTCGGAACAGGGGAGGGGAAGCAGACCTCGTGGGACCGGCTGGGAGCGTTGGGGGGGCGGGCGGGAGGCTGGCCGGGGCCTGAAGGGAGCACCGCGGGTCTGGCCTGAAGCCAGGCCCACGGCCTGAGAAAGGGAAGGGGCGGGTGGCGCGACTCGGGGCCGGGCCCCAGGGGCAGAGTGATTTCGGGTCCGGGTTCGGGTCGGGCCGGTGGGGAGGGTTGGGTCCTTACCAGTCGCGACAGAGATACTCCACAGGAACGCAAACCAGAGCAGGAACCGCATCCTGCGGCAGCCACTGCGCTTCCGCCCACGCACACTCTCGCGAGATCAGTGGGCCTGAGGGGGATCTTGACGTTACGCCTGGGTACTGCGATTCCGGTCTAGAGTCTAGAGAGCGAAAGCTCTCCTGCCCCGCCTCTTAGGGGCGCGGCTAGGGGGTGTGGCCTCCCTAACCATTCACCTCGATACAATTCTGTTACATTAAGCACATTCTGGGGGGCTAATTTAAGCCAGCCTAGAAGGATCGGGTTTGAATTCTGCCTCTGGTCTGTACAGGCTAAAATGACTTCCCCAACCAGTGATCTCTAGGCCCCTCCTTGACAGAGAGGTGCCAGCATTTCCTGGTAGAGGGAGCTTCCTGCGCTGCGTCTCCGAACTACATGTTTAGTAGACAGTTTATACCCACTGTGTCCAAAACAGAACTCGTTATTTCCCCACACCCCGCCCCCCCCGCAAATCCTCCTCCCTCTTCCCATCACTGTGGAAGGCACTTCCATCCTCCTAGCCTCTCAGGCTCCCGGTTTAGAAGACATCCTGCACACCTCCCTCTCTCTCACCCCCCTTATCCAAGTTATTTCACCTCCGGCAACCGCTCTCGTCAATTTCACCTCGTTGCAGCTTTTCTCATCACTTTCACCTCCTTGTGGCCTCTCTCATCAATTTCACCTCTGCAGCCTCTCATTAATTTCTCCTCAACAGCCTCCTGGATTTCGCTTCTGCAGATTTTCTTGAACATGCTCTCTTCTCTTCTCTGACTCTTTCCCCAACCCTGGTGCAGACCCTCATCACCTCACACTTCCATTACTGCAGTAGCCTCCTGGGGAGTCACCCTGTCTAACATTTCTCCCTTCTCCAATCCATCCTCTATTCAGCCCATCAAAGTAATTTTCCTAAAGCACAAGTCGGATTCTGTCACCTCCCCCTCACCTCAACACACACATACTCAGTAAACTCCACTACTGCCTGTAGAATCAAATAAATTCTGAGATTGGCATTCAAAGCTCTTCATAACCTAGCCCCCTCCTTCCTTTGCTGTCTTTGCCTTACTCCCCCATATGTACTCTTCAATACTAGTCTCCTGACTGTTCCACAAATAGGACCCTCTATCTCTCTGCTCTGGCCTTTTTCTTTGACTGTCCCTATGCTTGGAATTACTCTCCCTCCTCCACTCCAGTTATCTCCCTGGCTTCCTTTAAGTCCCATCTAAAACCTCATGTTCTACAGAAAGCCTTCTCTAACCCCTCTCAATTCCAGTGCCTTCCCTCTGTTAATTATTTCTTACTTATCCTGTATATAAGTTGCTTTGTGTCTATATCAACATATATATATGTTTGCATGTTATTTCCCCTATTAAATTGTGAGCACCTTGAGGGTAGGAACTATCTTTTGCCTCTTTCTGTAGCCTTGGCGTTTTTAGTACAGTGCTTGGCATATAGTAGACAATAAATATTTGATTGATTATTGCAATCTTGTCTTCCCCAATATAATGTGAATGGGGCAAAGTGACTACAGAGATCCAGAGAATGAAATGAGTCTGGAGGGAAGTGAGCACACTAAGACCCCTCCTGAAGGGGCAGTCCAGATCAGAGTCACTAACCAAGAGTAGGAATTAAGGGGTTCTGGGTAGGACTGAATTTAAAGACATACCAGATAACAGACTCTATTCCAGTTACTTAAAGCTAGAATCCTTCAGTAAACAATTCCTTGTGTTCAACATACCAGAAATAGGGGCAGCTAGGTGACACACTGGCTCTTGAATCAGGAGGACCTGAGTTCAAATCCCTCAGACACTTAACACTTACTAACTGTGTGACCCTGGGCAAGTCACTTAACCCCAATTGCCCTGCCTTCCCCCCTCCAAAAACAAAAAAACAACCCAATACTGGAGATAACAATGGGGGTAGAGAAGAGAAAGCTGCTTAAGAGTCAAGAAGACTTGGGTTCAAGTTTTGCCTTTGTGTGATCCTAGGTCAGTCACTTAACCCTCTAAGACTTTTAAGTGGCAGAGAAGGTACTGATCTTCACTGATAGAAGAAATTTCCTTGCCTGGAGACCTAGAGTTCCCTCCAGCAATAGAAGCACAGATCAGGACCAAAAAACAAAAAATCCAAAATACTAGAACAAAATTGGGTCTTCTGGCAGGTCTTCATCATCCATTCTATAAAAGCTCTTTCTTCTGGCCTCAGGTAAGATGGATGATAGATGTTCACCATCCTAGAAGAAAGCCCCAGCTGAGCCTAGGGTCCCTTTACTAGCTCCTCCTTGGTGGCTTTAGTCATCTGGATCCAAGAGGAGAATGGGAGACCAACACCTGATTTCCAAGTATACTTAGCTACCAAGAAGACCTGTTTCTAGAAGGGTGAGAATCAGGGTGTTCAGCAGAGCTGAAATTAGGCCAGATCAGCAAGGGCTTTGCCTCAGGGCATCAAACAGTCCTGTAAGCCATCTGTGGCAAGAAAATGACAGAGCTTAACACCTCCTTAGCAAGAATATTTATCAAAAAGAAACTACCGGAGAACTAGGGGGGCGCTTTCACCTGCTCACCCTGCTTCCCCCAGCACAAGAAAAGTCCAGTGATTTCTTATTTTGTTCAGTTGGGGTCAAGATACAGTGTGTCTGACTGGCAGCAAACCAATCCAAGCTCAGAAGACTCTACCACAAGTGGGGCACAAATAGTTCATGTGGATATTTGGGATGCAGATGTCCCTAAATCTGCATGTCTCACATTTATTTTGAGCTACTGTAAATTCTGCTTTGCACATAGAGAACAGCTCCATCTTTGACATGGGCATGCCATGCTGGGCTTGTCTTCCATGTCTCACAACTGATTCCAAAGTTCTTCACCAAGATCTTGAGGGTGTCCTTGTATTTTCACCTCTGCGTGAGCACTTGCCTTGTGGGAGTTCTCCATAAGATAGTCTTCTAGGCAAATGTGGGTTTGGCATTTAAATGACATGGCTGGCCCATCAGAGTTGCACTCTCTGCAGTAGAGTTTGAATGCTTGGCAGTTCAGCTCAAGAAAGGACCTCCGTGTCTGGTTATTCTGCCAGGTGATTTTCAGAATCTTCCTAAGAAAATTCAAATGGAAGCGATTCAATTTCCAGGCATGGCAATGGTAGACTGTCCAGGTTTCATAGGCATACAACAATGAGGTCAGCACAATGGCTCTGTAGACCCTTAGTTGGGTAGGCAGCCTAATACCTCTTCTCTCCCACACTTTCTTTCAGAACATGCAAGATAATTACAGTGTAAATGGAATGTAATCTCAGAGGGTGGGCCAGAATGGGTTGGGGGTGAACAGGAAAGTCTTCCTGAAGAAGGTGAGATTTGACTTGAGTCTTGAAAGAAATTTGGGAAACTAAGGCAGCAGTAAAGGGGAGAGGGAATTCTAGGCATAAATTCCAAGGAGTAAAATCTATCCTTATCCAGTTTGGCTGGACCATAGAGTACATTGTTAGGTACTTTATCTTTAGGCTGGGAGTAGTTTGGTTGCTCAAAAGAGCAGAAAATGAACATAATAAGGTCTAGGGGGGCAGCTTGGTGGGGTAGTGGATAGAACACTGGGCCAGGAATTAGGAAGCCCTGAGTTCAAATCCCACCTCAGATTACTAGTTGTGTGATTCTGATTTGTCTCAGTGTCCTCATCTATGAAATGGGGGGTGATAATAGCACCTACTTCCCAAGGAGGTTATGAGGATGAAATGAGATAATGTTTGTAAATTACTTGGCATAGTACCTGGCACACAGGTGCTATATAAGTGTTAGTTATTATTATTATTATTAGGTCATTTTGTAAAGGATATAAGGGGATGCCTTTTTTATGTAAATAATTTGGTGGTTGAAAGTGGCAGAGAAATAACTTTTATGTACTAGAAACATATAAAATACAAATATGGAGAAACATGCTTTTCAGAGACATGGACAGATGAAGAGGACCATTTGGGGGAATTCAGAATGACTAGTGCTCCATAGGATTGGGTTTTTCTAGCTTTTTTGCATGCAACTCTTGTTAGGGATTGAGGTTAAAACTCAGGAAATAAGCTTGGAGCCTCTGAGATGATAAAATAGGGAATGTTCATTTCCAAAGGGTGATTCGGGAAGTTTCTACAACATACTAGAAGGCAAATTGCTGAGTGTCAGGAGGCTCTGATCTGAGCCAGGGAAAACAGTGAAGAATCTGGCTAAAGGAAAAAGGGAAGAGCCTGGCAATTAAAGAATGTACAGGAGAGTGAAGAACCCAGGAGGGAGTTAGTACCTTTTTTCGGAGAATATTCCCACCGTATCTTTTATACATCTTGTTTGCAAGTGGTCTCTCCATTAGATGTGGGCTCCTTACGAGGAGGGACTTTTTTATTTTGGTAGCCCCAGCACTTAGGACAGTAGTGGGTGCTTAAAAAATTGACTTGACTATTGGAGCTCTGTGAAGAAACCGGAAGCAGGAGCTTCCAGCTGACAATAAATCAGTTGACTAGGAGGCTTCAGTTTCTGATTGTCTGGATAAAGACTAAAACTCGTTAGAAAGGAACTGAATTGGTGCAGTGGGTAGAGCGCCATGTCTGGAGTCAGGAAGACTCATCTTCCTGAGTTCAAATCTGGCTTCAGATACTTAGTAGCTGTGTGACTCCAGGTAAGTCACTCAACCTGTTTGCCTCAGTTTCTTCATCTGTAAAATGAGATAGAGAAGGAAATGGCAAACCACTCTAGTATCTTTGCCAAGAAAACCCAAAGGGAGGGTCACAAAGAGTCACATAGACTGAAAAATGGCTGAATAACAACACAGAGATGACCTCTAAACTTACCCGTCTATATCTCGTTTGTATATTAGACTGTGGGCTGTTTGAGAGAAGGGACTGTCTTTTGTTCCTCTTTGTATCCCCAGGGCTTAGCACATAGTAGGTACTTAATAAATGTCTGACTGACTGACTCCATCTTTCCTATGGTTTGGCTGCCCAGAATTGGCCCAGGGCTGGTGCTGCTAGTAAGGTGCGAGTCAGAAGCTGCCTCCACCCAGAGGTTGGCTACTAAAGGGTGGGAGCAGTTCAGCAACATCATAGGATTACAAATGTAGGGCTGGAAGGGACCTCAGAGTTCATCTGCTCCAAATCTCTGACTTTTCGGATGAAAAAACTCAGGCTGAGACATATTTAGTGACTTACATGCCTCCGGCCACACAGCAAGGGTTCCAGTCTTCCTGATAAAAGTCTAGCACTCCATGGGTAACTCTATGCTGCCACCTCCTCTCAGGAACCTGATGAAAAAAGGTAGCCAGCTGAAGAGTATGTGTAAGTTAGAGAAGAATCCATGTCCATGTTGGGGAGGGCAGATTGCAACAGATATATGTAGGGTGCCATTTCCGTCTAAAGATGTCAGACCTCGGCTGTGGTCTGCAGAGACTCCCGAGGTCAGGGAATGGGCGGGGGGGGGGGAGGGTTCACCCTGCCCGACTAATTTGTAATTTAGGCAGCTTGGCTGGTGGTTAGCCTTCTAACTAATGTAAGGGCATTTGCTCTTAAGCAAAAGGAGGAAATAACTTAGGGATCCTATCCTGCCCCACAAGCCCTGGAGTCTTTTCCCCACCCTATAGCCAGGGCCAGTTCAGGAGGGGAAGGGAAGGCATTCAGATCCCATCCAACTAAGGCTCTTAAAAGAGTGGCTGTCATTTATGCAAATATGTGACCAATTTCCTCAATGGGAGGTGCTCCCCATATGAGAACTTGCTTTTACCAGCAGCAAGTTTATGACTTACAGTTGATTTCTCTCTCTCTGTCTCCCCTCCTCCCCCCCCCCCACTGAGAACTGGAAAGATAATCTCAGAGGTCACTTAGGCCAATCCCTTCATTTTATAGATGAGGAGATGGTGGTCCAGGGAGCTAAAGTGGTTGGCCCCCACTCACTCAGGTCCCAAAAAGTCAGGATTCAAACCCAGGCCTTTGATTAATTCAGGTGAACTCTTCCCAATGCCCCATGTGCCCCAGCTCCCTGGGTATAGGGAGTCTGAGTTTTCCTATTGCTATCCACAGAATTTAGGGCACCATCTGGCAGGTGCTAGGTACTTAACAGCCACTTGATTGGTCTCAGCAAGCTTGGTAGAAATTCAGTGATATGTCCGAAAACATCCAACTAGCATCAGAGGCCAGACTGGAGTCCCAGCCTTCTTGGTTCACCTAGCACTGGATCCACTTCCTTGGTTCTTTCATCTTTAACCTTTCAGGTATCTGACAGATACCAGGACAAACCACATGGGGGAGCTGTTGCCTCATTGGATCAGATCCTGAGGGCCATAAGAAAGCAAACAGTGGCCCCAAAGACATGTATAATAAATAATATATGTAATAAATAAATAAGGACAGGTAATAAATAAAATCATTCAAATTGACTTGAAAACCAGACTTTTTTTAGTCCAGAGCCTAGTAGTCACTGGGGCTCTTGCATGCACTTTGGACATCGGAGCCTGGCTGGCCAGCTGGGGGCTCCTCTAAGGCTCTGGGTGGGTCAGTCTCTGGAACCTTCTCCCCTCGTCCCTGCTGCCCTCCCCAAAGTAAGGGGATGTATTTTTGGCTGTAACTCACTGAACACTGTGCAGGGTAGACTCTTGGCGTATATTTATTTGTCCATTAAATTAATTATTGAATGGAAGACACATACTGAGGAAGGATCTTGCAACTGCAATTTTATTTTCTTTTGTGAAAATAATGTGACAACGGGGAGTTCAAATTGCTCCAAAGACATAAAAACAAAACAGAAATACACACAAAAAGAAGCATGGTGGGGGAGAGGGAGGGGAGAGGGAGGGTCTCAAAACTTTGGCAGACTGTTAACCTGGCCCTCGCCAAGGCATCAGGCCTTAGGGTCCAATCCTCTCCCCTGGGACCATGAGGATGAGGTTTGGACTGGTCATGGAGACAAAGAAAATACAGACATTTTTGTGGAAAAGGTGGCTCACATCTGGTACACCTCCAAATATTGAGGGTTAGGGCCAAACTGCTCCAAAGGAGCCCTCTTGTCATTACAGAGATTCGTGTCATAGGCATTGAGTCTGGGGACAGAGGAAGAAGGGAGGTGGCAGGGCAGGGGCAGGAGCAGGTAGATAATCCCACTGAGGACAGGGGGAGGCTAGTGGAGGTCATCAGAAGACAGCTTCTTGGTGGACGGTTTAGCACCAGGCAGAGGACCAGGGTTGGGGGGGGGGTAGAGACATAAGGCATGTTGGATACTGAGAGCTGAGGCTGGGAAGGGGTGGGAAGAACAGGAAGAGGTACCAAGTAGGGAATCACAGGGATTACAGACATGCAGACCAGAGAGAGGAGGCAGAGATAGAGGTTGAGGAGGGGTGGGACTAGGGGGAAGAGAATGGCTCTTCTGCACAGGTCAGTCCACCATAGCACAGAGAGGATAACAAACTACTTTTCAGGTTTTTTTCCTTGTCTTCTTTTTTTTTTAATTATTTTTAAAAATTTTTTTTTATTTAAAAAAAAGCTCTTGAAATCAGCTACCGTTTACATCTACAAAGTGTAAAGTGCTGCTGTTACCAGACACTTTACCAAACAGTCCAGAGTGGTCAAATATTGACCAATAAAGTTTCCTTTTGATTTTTTCTGAATCGCTACTTCTGGAGGAGCCCCTTGGCAGCAAGGAGAGGATGGGGCAGGGTTGGTTTTAGTGAGCAGATTTGGTAACCAAGGAAAGAGGCTGGGCCTGCAGCCCAGGCAGGGCCTGGTGGGCATGGAGGGGGGCCTGGAAAGAAGGGGGTGAAGTCAATAGAGCTGTGGGCATGGAGCTGAGGGGGAGGGGCCGGGAGAGGAGAGGAGGCTGGCTGCCCAGGGGGCTAGAGGAGGCGGCTGCGGCCGCCTTGGCAGAGAGGAAGGCGGCTGAGTGGAGGGCCAGCTGGGCCCGGGCCTCTGGCTTGGTGGTGAGGGACAGGGGCTGGGCTTGCTCCGAGTGAGTGGCTGCCGGGGCGGCTGGCGAGGCCAGGGCAGCAGAAGGGGTGGCTGGGGAGTCCAGCATGCTCCCGTGGGAGGAGGCAGGGCTGTCACAAGGCTTCTCAGGTGGTGGGTAGTGTACACACGGCTTCTTGTTCCTGGACGTCAGGGCACCTGGGGAAAAAACCAGAGGGAGCTTTAGGAGGTTAGGGGAGGTATAGGCTTGGGGTGTAAGCTAGGGGATGGAGATTAGGGATCGGAGGATTAGCGGTGCTGAATCTATGTACCAATGTAGCATGGTGACGTAGCTGGAGGCCCAGGGAGCAGAGTCAGGAAGAGCAGAGATCAAATCTGACCTCAGACAATTAGCTATGTGACCCCTTTCTGCCTCAGTTTCCTCAAATCAACTGTAAAATGGGGATAATGATCGCACCCATCTACTAAAGTTGTTGTAAGGACCAAAGGACCTTTATCTGTAAAACATTTAACACAGTGCTTGGCATGTAGGTGCTTAATAGATGTTTAAATTTTTCTCCCCAAGTGGATAGAAGGTTAGACAGAGCCAGAAGACCTGAGTTCAAATTTACTCAGATACTTATTAGTCATGTGATTTTGGGCAAGTCTCTTAACCACCGAGTCTCAGTTTCCTCAACTATAAGATGGGCATAATAAGAAACACCTAAAACAGTTATTCTTAGAATCAAATGAAGAGAATAAATGTAAAATACTCTGGAATCCTTAAAGTTTGATCAGATTACCAGCTACAATAGTAATATTGATGTTAACGATAAAATTTTATCCTCGTTGTCCTTTAAAATGCAGGGATCTCTGGGGAGGCAATAAGCCTCTAACATAAGAGGAGAAAGCAGCTAAGCTCAAAAGTGTTGTTGATGGTAAAGATGTCAAGGCCCTCTGCAAACTCTAAACCCCATGTAAATGTCAATCATTAACATGATTATCACCCAGCTCTCTGGAGTCCGAAAACTGAGGCATCCCAAATATCCTTGGATAGAGGGAGTGGGAAAAGTCACTTTCTGACAGCAAGGAGAGAACTGGCCTCAGAGTCGGGAAGCCTGAGCTCTGATGCATATTGGCTGTGATTCTGGGAAAGTTGGTCATGAAACCTCTCCGTGAACCAGGCCACTCTGCAAAGAAGGTGCTGATCTGCACTGGGGAAGGAATTTCCTCACTGGGAGTTCTCTATGCCACTGAAATCACAGGACAATTTCAGAACATAAGATTCCCAACAACTTTGAAAGGAGGTAGAATACTTATCATCATGCCCATTTTACAGAGAAGGAGTCAGTAACCTGTCAAGAGTCACACTGGTACTAAACATTGTCACCAGTGCTTCCTCCACAGTAGGGGACCCACCTCCTCCCTGGGTCTCCTTGACCAAGGCCCCACCCCTGTCCATCCCTTAAGCCCTAGAACACTGGGGAATCTTTTCTTCCTCCACATCCCATGTGGCCCCAGGCCTCATCAAGTGGGGGATGGGGGTATTGCTGTGTCTGGAGAAATGGGGAATGGATGATCAGTATAAGGAGGGGCTCACTCTCAGCCTCTTGAACTTGTGGCGGAGGCTGTGGCGGAGGCTGTGACAGCTGCTTCTCACGTTTTCTCTTCTTCTTCTTGCCCTGAAAAAGGAAGCCCATGGAGAGATGATGGCATTAGAGACCTAGCAGCCACAGTCCAGCCTGGAAAAGCCCACAAGAGAAGGTAGGGAGGAAGGCCTGGTGTTCCCCATCTAACAATGGGACCTCTGCTTTCCCCAGTGGACCCCAGACTCTTAATCCTTCCCTCTGTAGTGACTTCCCTTCTATTCTATATTTCATTGGGCTTGGAATAGGGGAGACCTACATTCTAATGGTGCCCTAGACCCTTATTTGCCGTGTGACTGTGGGCAACTACTCAGTGCCCAGTTTCCTCTTCTCTAAAATGAACGGGTTGGAATCCGTGACCAGTCCCAGCCTTCAAAGAACTTACATTCTAATGGGTGAGGGAGAGGGGAGGACTCACGTGTTCATACAGACCTTTTCCCTATACCCAGGATGACAGGCTCATAGATTGAGAGAAGGAAGGGCCCTCAGAGATTAGTTAGTCCAATCTCCTTATTTTATGATTGAGGAAACTATGGACCCTGAGAGGTTAAGCATCTTGTTTGTGCTTGGCTTGGACTCAGGAAGACCTGAGTTCAAATCCAGCGGCAGACACTTACTAGCTGTGTGACTCTGGGCAAGTCATTTAACAAGTTTGCCTCAGTTTCCTCATCTGTAAAATGAACTGGAGAAGGGAATGGCAAACCACTCCAGTATCTTTGCCAAGAAACCCACAAATGGGATCACAAAGAGTCAAACATGGCTGAAAAAAGAGTGAACAATTGCAGAGGTGGGATTAGACCCAAGCTGTCTCCACAGAATAAAGGGACCCTGGGATTCTAAAGCCAGCACATGGCTCTGACTTCCCCATGGCCACAGTTTGTGAAACCTCTAAGCAAAGGAGTCCTGGCAATTGGAGGGGGCCACAAGTGCAGTATGAATCCACAGTGCGATTCAGCCACCAAGAAATCTAACATAATCCTGGGTTTGGGACCAGGGAGGAGATGGTCCCATTTTATTCTGCTCAGGTCAGACACATTCAAGGAAGGATATCAATGACTTGGGGTTTGTCCTGAGAAGGATGAGTAGTACAGTGAAGGGTCTTGAGGTTAGGCCATAGGACCTAGTAATATCTGCAGAAGGGAACATTCAGGTAAGAAGCAAGACATCTCTTCCAAGAATCTGAAATATTGTTACTCCTAAGAGGGAGTTGCCTTATGCTTGTTGGGCCATAGAAGAGCAGACCTAGAAGCAATGGTGAAAATCACAGAGGCAAATTTAATCGGGGGCTTGATGTCTTGGCAAAAGCTATCCGAGAATGAGAGGCTTTGAAAAGTGATCAATGAGGTCACCCTCAATGGAGGTCATCCATCAAAGCCTTGTTGACTATATAGAACAGAGTCTTATTCAGGTAGGTTTGGGCTGATTGTTCCCAGGTCCTTTCTAACTCTGGGATTCTGAGAAGGTAAATTCAAGGTGAATGCTGGGATTTAGAATCACCCAAGAGAACTCAAAAAAGTTTACTGGGGCAGACTTTCTTTCTCTCCCTAGACCTTCAAGGGCATAGGGAACTCCATCTACCTATGCAGAGAGGCCCCTTGACCTACACCTTAAATCTTACTCAGTTATTCAGAGCAATGAGAGGCTAAATCACTTGCCCAGAATCATATAGCCAATGTGTCAAAGGAAGGACTCAAATCTATGTATTCCTGGCTCCAAGCTGACCATCTATCTGTTGACTAATCTTCTCAATTCTCAGAGACTGCCTAAAGCTTCCCAGTTCCCTTTGGTGAGTCTCACAGAGTTCCTCCTAGCATAGGTTGCACACTTACGTAGTTGTCCCGTGCTGACCAGGTAGGATAGAGCTGGGAGTGAAGCTGCCTCTCTTTGCGGGCCAGCTCATAATACTTGGCCTGTTCTTCCCTCGAGAGCGAATGCCACTGTGGGGGAAAAGCAAAGACCAGGGGTGACAAGCGTGAAAGGGAAGAGATTTCGCCCCAGTAGTCAGTCAACAATCATCATCAATTCATCACTTTCTATACTGCAGAAACTGTATCAAGTATGGAGGATACAAAGTGCCATCAGCAAAACAATCCCTTCCCTCAGGGGGCTTACCTTCTAACATGGGAGCTAACATGTAAGTAACTGGATACACACACAATGCAGACAAGGGAGATGGAAGGGGAAGGCACTAGGAGCTGAGGGAAGCCCGAAATTTATTCCACAGCAGGTTGTGGAAGGAAGCCAGGAGGTGGAGAGGAAGAGGGAAGGCATAGGGGGCTGACAATGCAAAGTCCTGGAGTCAAGGGATACACATAGGTTTGGAACAGCAAGGAGACCACTGTTGTAGTAGATGGATGGGGGAAAAATATATTAGGACTAGGAAGGGAGGAAAGGGCCAGGTTGAGAAGATGTTTATATGCTGAATAGAGGCTTTGCTATTTGATCTTGGAGTGGGTGGGGAGCTCCTGAAGCTCCTTAAATGGGGGAGGGGGTTTATATTGTCAGACCCACACTTTAGAAAGACTACCTTGGCAGCTTAGCTGAGTGGAGGATGGAGTGCAGAGGGAATAGACTATGCCTTTGTTATGAGAACCCAACCACGAAGAAAAGTCATCTTTGGGAGGGGGCAGCCATGGAGGAGAAGGCTCTCTTTAGCAGGCGCCTTTACTTCCTCTGGGAACAGGGACATCATGAGTCATAGTCACCAACATTTGTGCAAACAGTTGCCCTTCTCTCCTTTCCCAGTCCCTCAACTTAGTGTCTCAGAATGATTCATGACAGTTCAGATCTGCGTATTCTGACCTGCTCTCAGGGTGTCTAATGGACAAGGACCTCAATGGTCACCTGGATTATGAGTAGAAAGACCAAGGGAAAAGTAATTCAACTGTTCACACTCTTTGACCCAGAGATCTCAGTGCGAGGTAGTGAGACCCCAAGGAGGTCAGAGATAGGAAAGTCATATGTTTGCCAAAAATATTCATGACATTTTATGTAATAGCCAAAAACTGAAAACACAGTGGCTGGGAATTGGAGAATTGGGGACCAAATGCTGGCAGAGAAATACAACCAGATACCATTGAGCTATAAGGAATGGCGACTATGAAAGATTCAGAAAACCTTGAAAAGACTTGTATAAACTGATGCAAAACAGACAAGCAGAAACAGGAATGTAACACACATATTGACTCTCACAATGTAAATAAACAAATAAAACAAAACTACACATAATTAGAATGACCAATCTTGGCACCAGACAATGATATAATATGGGCTATGATGGGATATAAAAATAAGATAAAATAGAATTAAAATGGTCAACTGCTACTTGTCATTAGGAAGATGGGGTTCTATGGGTGTGGAATACTGCAGATGCTGTTAGGCACAGTCAAGTAAACTTTGCTTAACTGATTTATTTTTCTTCAGCCCAGGAGAAGGCTCCCCAGGGTGGAAGTGAAGGGGCTATAATCAGAAATGACTGTGATATCCAAACAAAAGACTTCAATTGAACTTAACAATAAAAACACGACAAAACAGTCATTTCAGACTCAATGTGAGAATAATGCTGATGGTGGTAAAGATGGAGACAGTGGAGCCTTGAGTCCTCTTGAAGCCACACTAAAGCCTGCTTGTGGCTTGGCGATGGGAGGGGCGGGCCATTCCTACCCTTCTTCCCAGGATCTGGTTGATGGCTGCGCTCTCTTTCAGAGTACACTCGGCAACCACCTTGGCCCTCATCTCCTTCATATACAACATGAAGGCATTAAGGGGCTTCTTCACATGGGGCTTCTTTTCTTCTTCCTTTTTCACCGTCACTGGGGATTTCCTGAAAATACACGGGATTGGATAGTATCGGTAATCCTCACTGAGCCCGCCTTGGGCCATCACCTATTTACACTCTGCCTTGACCTCTACAGAAGACCTAGGAATGGGGAAGTGAAGAGAAACCTGGGGGCCCGGCTCCCACCACTTCCCACTGGCTATTGTGGCCCTCATAGTGGTATGATACCAAGTATGGCAGTGGAAAGTGGGAAGAGGAATGAATTTGGAGTCACTGAGCCTGGGTTTATATCCTGTCTCTGTAATTTGCTACCTATGGTACTTTTGGCAAGTCACTTCAATTCTCTGGCCCTCTCTGTTGAGTGAAGGTGTTGGGTGACATCATTTGGAATATTCCTTCTGGCTCCCACATTCTATGGTACCAAAACACTGCCTACTCCACTGAAGCAGTCCTCTAGTGTCTCTGAGAAAAGGTCCAGAATGGAGGGGATGGAATACAAAGTGTGCAAGTCAACTATTTCTAAGGGAGGAAACCTAGGGAATAGTTGTCTGACTTTTCTTGGCCTCCCAAGCTCACATCACATCATAGTCAATGCATTGGGGGTAGGGACCCCCCCAAGAAAACTAAAACCCCACCACTCTTCTCTGGTGTAAGGGTTACTTACGCGCTCACAGATGGGCTCATGGTGGGGGGTGTGGGTTCCTGTTTGACGATGGGTGAGACAATGGCTGGATGGGGGATCCCTGATGTGGGCAAACCATGGTGGGAAGGGGCCACCATGTGCGGGGAGAACCGACTTGAAACCAAACTGCCAGGGGAGGGAAACAAAAGATAAGAAAAGATATAAATTCAGGGTTAAGTCTTGGAAACTGTTCTGTTCCAAGTCTTCAACAAGAAACCACCCTTAGCCTTAGGGAATTAAAAAATAGCACTTCTAGAACAGTGAGGAATGGGAAGTTGATCTCCCCCCCAACTTATCCCAGAAAAAGTCATTGATTCACCTGTCTACACAACATACCCTGGGCTAGTTCTGGACACAGATGGGAAAGAGAACATCGAAAAGGAAAGCTTGGAGGGTCAGAAAAAGGGAGAAAGGGAGAGTAGAAAGAAGGCAGTGAGCCACTGAATTAATAAGCATTTATTAAGCACTTACTGCATACCAGGCACTCTGTGAGGCAAAAAAGGATACAAAGAAAGGCAACAAAATGATCTTTGTCTTTACATCTCTCATTCTAACTGGGGAGAAGCATCCAGGTACTATGTAGATACAAGACAGATACAAGGTAAATAGAAAGTAATCTAAGAAGGATTCTAAGTATCTGGTACTAATCTAAGTACCAGCAGTGAGGGAGACTAGGAAGGGTCTCTTGCAGAAGTGGGCTTGAAGGCAGCCAGGGAAATCAGGAGGTAGAGCATTTCAGGCATGAGGGATGAACAGGGCAAAGGCACGGAGGTGGGAGATGGAGGACCCTCTCTGAGGAGCTATAATGAGACCAGTGGAGCTAGACTGAAGGGCTAAGGGAGAGTGGCAGAAGGGTTAGGAGGAAAGAGGTGAAAATAACAGAAAATCAAAGAAAATTCAAGAATACAGCATTTATTAAGCTCCTGCTGTATTCTGTTGCTCAGTTGTGTCTGACTCTTCATGATCCCATTCTGGGGTTTTCTTGGTAAAGCTGCCAAAGTTGTCTGCTACCTCCAGCTCACTTTTACAGATAAGGAAACCGAGGCAAACAGGGTTAAGTGATTTGCCCAGGGTCACACAGCTAAGGCCAGATAAGTTCCTGAATCCAGGCCCAGCACTCTATGCACTGTACTAGCTGCCCCTTCTATGTATCAGACACCAGAAAAGAAACAGTTGCTGCTCCCAAGGAACTAACATTGTATCAGGGTGAAAAGGCATTCACATAGGAAGATAAGAGGATAAAAGGGGAAAATAAGGAGGACCAGAAGAAGGCAGAGGGGTCAGGTGGAAGGAGGATGAGGCCACTGAGAGGAGGAGGGGAGGGACACAAGGGGAGGGTGTGATGGCAGAAGGCTTGTAGCAGACAGAGGGAGTGGTCCATGAATCGGGGGTGTGGGGAATATGGAGGCCATTGGGAAGGAAGCAGGAGAGTGAGAAGGGAAAGAAGGAAGGAGGTGGGAGACTAAGGGATCAGGGATGAAGCAAAGTCTAAGATTTAGGGAGTGTTAATCACAGGGAAGGATCCAGAGAGCTAGAAGGAATGGAGTATGCAGGTCAAGATTCCTGGGGTAACTCAGCATAGACTTTCAGCTATGTTCCTTTTGCTGTTGAGAGAAACATTGGCCAAAAGAATGATTCCTTAAGCAAAAAGCAATGGAAAGAACTCTAGATAGGGAAGCAGAAGGTGTGGGATCAAATTCTGGTACTGCCTCTATGATCCCTTACTAACTTTAAGACATTGGGCAGGTGACTTCATCTTTCAACTGTCCTAGGTGACATTCACTACATATAGAGAAGGTATCGACATGAATTGGCACAGGGTGTTCTCTATATCAGTTATTTCAAGGTCTGTTCCTGTCATCATCCTTCCCACTGGAGCCAGGTGCCTTGGCAAAGAGGAGAAGGAGGGAGGAGAGCCCCAGGTCTCTATTTTCATCGACAGGAGAAAGGCCAATCTCAATTCAAGGAGAGGAGAGTAACTTGGAAGGGGATAATCCCCCTTCTCTGGGTGCCAACCCAGCCAGAAACCTTACCTGGACATTGAGGCATTCATGGCAAGGGCTGGGTACGGGTGCCGGAAGCCGCCAGGAGGGATGGAATACATTGGCTGTCCTTGCCTAAATGTCAAAAGCAAGGAAATCGTTATCAGTGTATTAAGAAGAGCGGAGGCTAGTAGGAGCAGGGAGGGAAAGAGAGAATAAATAGGGCTAGATTCTGGCAGAAAGGGGAAGGTAGGTCCCCAAAGATGGAAAAGGGGAACGGCACATCAACGCTTACACATAGTCCACTATGACCAGGAAGGGTCAGTGGACTATACTCTAGGGTACCCCTCCTGGTGGTCTGCTGTAAGGTAGGTTAGAAAAGAAAAAGCCCAGTACAGGTGACCATGTGGTTTATGGGTTGGGGGAAGAGAAAAGGGAGAAGCTGCAATCTTTCTTACTGTGGGACAAGCCAGCCCAGTGGATGGGGGATCTGACCGACAGCTCCAGGAGACAGCGGGTAATAAGGTGACAGTTCAGCAGGGTGAGGTGGCCTGGGGATTCCTGCTTCAAAAGAAAGACCCATTACAAGGTGCCCTGGCTCATCTCCTAAATCCCTTAGACCCTGCCAGACTTCCTGGTAAACCCTTTCATTTTTATCATAATAAATAATCATAAAAGCTAACATTTAGATGATTGGTTGCTGTCCTTCATTCTAAAAGAGGACCAAAATGACACCGCTATGTTAGAACCAAGCTACGGTGTGTCTGACTGACTGATTGGACCAATAGGAGCTCAGAAGACTCTGCCACAGGGCAGGCACAAATAGTCCATGTGAACATTTGGGGTGGATGCTCTAAATCTGTGTAGCCTGTGTTTCCTCTGAGCTATTTCAATTCTGCTTTGCTCATAGAGCACAGCGCCTTCTCTGATGAAGGCATCCCATGCCGATGCCCAAGTCACACAATGAATTCCAAAGCATTTATACAGAGATTTAAGGTTTAAAAGGGCTTTATACATTATCTCATTTTATTCCCAAAACAATCCTCTGAGGCAGGTGCCATAATGATCTCTATTTTATGGATGTGTCTGAAGTGGGATCTGAATTCAGGTCTTGGGGACTTGAAGCCCAGCACCAGAGCCACTGTTGGACCTAACCACCTCATCCCTTGCCACATTTTCTCTAAGTCACTCCCTAGAATTGCTGTCCTGTTGAGGTTGGTATCTGAGGATGGGCAAGGCTGGGTATTAGTGTTAAGGGAGATACTGCCCCAGAGTTGGAATCAATCAACAAGCATTTATTAAATACCTACTGTGTGGAAGGCTGTGGCTATACAAAGAAAAAATGAAATAGTCCTTGGCTTCAAGGGGCTTACATTAACTCTGCCAGCTGTAGTGCTAGGAAGGGGAGGGTCCCTCCCTCCATTGTGATAGGATAAAGGGAACCTAGATTGAGAGAAACCCTACTCTGCCTCTGTGGGCTGGTTCAATTACCCTAGAAAGAATGGGGGAAGAGGAAGAGCTAGGCTGTATAAAAGAACATGGACACTGGAGTCCAAGGCCCTGGGTTCAGATCCTCTCTCTGATCCTTACTGCCTTGGGCAGTTATGAAATTGAGGCAAGCCTCAGTTTCCCATCTGTAAAAGGAGGGAGCTGGACTAGATGGTTTCTGAGGTTCCTTCCAACTTGATCTAGGATCCTATTCATGGCTGTGACTATAAAGTGATGAGGATATTAATAACAGCCACTTACAGAGCCCTTTAAAGGTAGCAAAGGGTTTTATGTAGCCTGTTTCCATTGAGGCTTATAACAAGCCAGTGAAATTGGTAGCATGGATTTGCTTATCCTCATTTAGGGTTGAAAAGAAAAGTTAAGTGACTGGCCCAGGGTCCCACAACTAGGAAATGTCCAAGGCAGGACTGAAACTCAGTTTTCCCTGACTCCAAGAACAGTGCTCTTAGCCACTACACCAGTCAGTGAGTCAGTCAATAACAAATCCACCAGTCAGCATTAAGCACCTATGTGCTAGGTGCTGTACTAAGTGCTGGGGATACAAAGAAAGGCAAAAGACAACCCTGCCCTCAGAGAGCTTGTAATCCAGTGTGGGGGACAACATGCAAACAATTATGTAGAAATACCACACTGAGCCAGCATGGGGAGAAGGGTTTCCTCACTAGGAAGTCATGACTAATGAAATCATTAGGCCAGACTAAACAGTGATGTAATGTCACTACAAATCAGTCTGGAGACTTTTACATATATGAACATCGATTTGGGGGCAAAACAATTTCTAAGAACCTTGCCCACCCCACCCCCCAAGCACAGGGACTATCTATCCCCTTTTCCCCAAAGCTGAGGTGATTCTGAATTAAAGGGAAGGACAGTTTTATCATAGGCAGGGTCACTGTTGCCAGGAAGGCAGTCCGACCCCAACTGAATGGATGGCACAAGTGGTTGGAAGACAAAGGCTTTCTAGCCTCCGTGTCCAGGAGGTCACACAGTGGAAAAGACACAAGCACTGGCACTCACTCACTCACCTGTCTTTGGATCAATCTCTGGGGAGAGGTGTGCAGGTGGGGAGCCAGGGGAAAAGTGGTCATTGCTGTAGGTGATGAGGGGAGTCAATGGATGCATATGGTGAGGGTGCTGGACCACAGGAACTTTGTTGGACTGAAAGATAAAGATAAAAAAAAAACCAGGTGAACTCTAGGGAAGGGAGAAGGGAAGGGAGCTACTCATTATGATCTATGAAGTCTTCCTTTCTTCCTTCCCTCCATCCTTTCCTTCCTTACTCCTTCCCTTTTTTCCCTCCCTCCCTCCCTTCTTTCTTCCCTTCCCTTCCTTCCTTCCTTCCTTCATCCCTTCCTCAGGCAGCAAGCATTTCTTGAGTGCCTGCTACATTTGAAGCTTTGGGTTAAGCACCAGTAACACCAAACCAAGAATAGAACAATCTCTAAGCTGGGAGAGCTCACATTGGCTTCATTCTAGTAGGAAAAGGAATGATCCTTTGGCCCAAGGTTCATCTCAACCATCCAACCAGCCCACCAGCCAGCATTGTGCCTAGAGCCATGGGGGTGGGTGGAAGAGACCCAGAAGGGAAAGAAAATGAAGCCTAAGAGCTTCCAATCTTGTTAGGGAGATACAATTTACAGAAGTGGAACAATCCAAGGACACACAAGAACTTTGCATGCAGACTCTCAGATAAGTACAGACTTGTTGAGTATCCATTTGGGGTGGGGTGTGGGGGCAAGAGATGGAAGGGAGAGGAGCAAGAAATGGTAATATTAGCTCCTCCGAGCACTCCATGGGCTGTGGCCAAGAATCACAATGCAAGGTTTCACAAAATACACTTCAACCTTCTTGGGACAGCATAAAGGGTTTTTAGGATTGGTGGATGACTTTCTGCCTTAGTAGTAGTAGCAAGGTAGTGCTATGGATAGAGTCATGGGCCTGAAGTTAGGAAGACTCATCTTCCTGAATTCAAATCTGGTCTCAGGCACTTCCTACCTATGTGACCTTGGTTAAATTGCTTTACCCTGTTTGCCTCAGTTTCCTTATCTGTAAATGAGTTGAAGAAGGAAATAGCAAACTACTCCAGTATCTCTGCCAAGAAGATCCCAAGTGGGGTCACAGAGAGTAGGATCCAATTGAAACAACTCAACAACAACAACAACAACAATAACAACAACAACATGTCCTGTAACCCCCATTCACATTCCCCTCCTCCCTCTTTCTGCTCTCACTCCAGAGAGAAGGAGATATCTTTCATCTATTTTTCATCTTCCTATTAGTTTTTCAATTGCTCATATATCGGTTTCCTTTTAGGCATCATTCCACTAACATATATTGTGAGCTCCTTGAGGGCACGGACTGGCTTTTGCTTCTTTTTGTATCCCTAGTACTTAGCACAGTGCCTGGCAAAGTGCTTAAGAAATGTTTATCAATTAGTTATATTATTCTGATAGAGCCTACTTATTTCTGATATACCCTGAATCAGTTTTTATAAATCTTCAGATGATTTTTTAACTGTAGTTTCTTAAATCACAGCAATTTTTCGAACTAATTCTTTATTATAAACATAATAGCCATTAAACCCCAAATATTTGAGTAAATGAATAAAATAAAAAGAAAACCATGCATTTAGCCACAAACTCCAAATTATTTAGCATTTGATGGAAAAAATAAAAGTACATGTCTAAGCTTGGTCCCAATAAAGAAATAAGAAGAGACAGAAACTTCTCTCTTCTTTAAAGAGGTGGAAGACAATGGGACATTGTATACATGTTAGAATTTTTCAATATGTTGGTTGGTTAGTTGCACTGAGCTGGTTTTTTCTCCTTTAAAAATTCTTGGTTATAAGGGAGAGGAAGGAGGAAAGGTTATATGGGAAAATGTAAGGAATGGAAAAGCAAAAGATAACAATAAGATAATTTTTTAAAATACATGTAAACTGGGTAGCACAGTGAATAGAGCACCGACCCTGGAGTCAGGAGGACCTGAGCTCAAATCCGGCTTCAGACACTTAATGCTTACTAGCTGTGTGACCTTGGGCAAGTCACTTAACCCCAATTGCCCTGCCCTTCCCCCTCAAAAAAAAGCAAAAAAAAAAAAAAAAGAGTAAACTTTAAGAAAGTAAGACCAATGCACAGGGCAGCTAGGTGGCTCGTTGGATAGATTGCTTGGGTGTGGAGTCAGGAAGACCTGAATTTGAATCCAGCCTAAGACATTTACTAACCATATGACTCTAGGCAAGTCATTTAATTTCTGCCTGTCTCAGTTTATTTATCTATAAAATAGAAATAATAATAGTACCTACCCCCAGGATAGAATGAAATCACATTCATTTATAAAGCACTCAGCACAAAGCCTGATGCACAGTAGGTGCTTAATGAAGGCTCCTTTCCTTCTTTCCTTGTCTGATCTATACCAAGGCAGCATTATTTTGTATAGATGTTGTGTTTACTTGTCTGTATACCCAATCAATCAATAAAAAAGCATTTATTAAGCACCTACTATATGTTAAGTGGGCAACTAGGTGGAGCAGTGGTGTGACCTGGAGTCAGGAAGACTCATCTTCCTAAATTCAAATCTGGTCTCAGACACTTCTTAGCTGTGTGACCCTGGGCAAGTCATTTCACCCTGTTTGCCTCAGTTTCCTCATCTGTAAAATGAATTGGATCTCTTCTAAGAGAACCCCAATAGGGTCATAGAGAGTCAGACATGACTGAACAAATGTGCCAGGGATTGTACTAAGCCCTTTACAAATATTATTTAATTTGATCCTCACAACAAACCTGTGAGGTAGGTGACTTGACCAGGGTCAGTAGAAGTCAGTGAAGGGCTGGATTGGATTCCAGACACAATATTCTAATAGACTGTTTCATTTTTGTCTTTCTCTATCCTCAGTGCCTAGCACAGTGTCTTGTATGTAACCAGTATTGATGAAATGAATAAGAATTTTTGTTTGTCCAAGGAACTGTCCTAGGTGCTGGATTACAAAGATAAAAACGAGAGACACTTTCTGCCCTCATAGAGCTTAACTTACATTCTTTGAGGATGGATGTTAGATGTCTGTTAGTATAGTTCCAGAGTCAGGATTTTACCTTATATGGCATTGTGTTTTAAGATACTCTTTTCTGGAAAGACCTGTATGGCACAGCAACTAGGTTAAGGGACCTGGAATCAGGAAGACATAGGTTTAATTAAATCTGGCCTCAGATACTGAGGCCCTGGGCATATCCCTTAATCTGCCTGCCTCAGTTTCCTCACCTGAAAAAAGGGAATACTAATGGCACCCACCTCTCAGATCACTGTGATGATAAAATAATAATATTTGTACAGAGCTGGACACACAGTAAAGTGCTCTATAAATGTTAGCTATTATTATTTTAAATACATTTATTGCTTTTTTTGTTTTTCCAATTTCCCCATGTGCAAAGATACACCTCCCACCTTAGAGTGAGCCATCACTTGTAACAAAGAATTAAGAAGAGAGGAACAAAGGAAGGGTTTAGTAGAATCAGCCAGCAGCTCCACTGAGTCCCCAAGGATCCCACTGGAGGCTCCACACCCATAATCTGCTCCCCATGCCAAGAAAGCAGGGAGGGGAACCCATTATATTTATAAAGAAAAGAATGTCTCAGGCCTTCCTGGAGCTGGGCTGAAAGGGGAACTATCCTAAGGAGAAACCCGAACCTCAGACGTGTTGTCCTTGGGATTGTTTGTACAGTGTAAGCAAAGGGAACTGATGAATGATTGACTAAGGGTGTGCTGACTGGCCTGGGGCCAGATGAGTGAGTGGAGGGAGAGAATGGAAGAAGGAAAGTGTGGTCTTAAGAGATGAAGTGATGTGTGTGCCTAGAGTCACAGAGCCAAGACAGCCAACGTGCAAAGCCGCAGCTGAATTCTTGCCCAGTTCCATGGTTCCTCTCATCTAAAAGATGAACCAGGGACCAATTCATCCACTATGAAAATGATCTGGAAGATTTGGTGGAATAAAAAAAAGCAACGAGTCCCTTTAGGGTGATTTTCAAATTACAAAAAATTTGACTTGATGCCACTTTGAGAGCTTTAGGAGTCTAGCAGTCCAGAAGTGGTTGACTGTAGGGATTTCAGTCTCCACTAGATGGTGACAAAGACCAATTAGTCCAAGGTACTGTCAGGAAATTCACTAAGGGTTTAAGTGCCTGCCTACTATATTTGAGGCAAGGAGGACAATATCAGACTGGACAATCAGTGATCTCTGCTCTCAAAGAGCTTGTGATCTAGATGGGTCATAGGGTCATGATGGAGAGTTGGAAGAGTTAGACTCCTCAGGTAGAAGGTGAAAACAAAGGATCCATAGGACATTTGAATTCAGGTAACTGAATGCTAAATAATTATAAGGAGTGACCTTGGCCAAGAAGCCAAAAGGAGCCAATTTATTTCCCCTCTTGCCTTGAAGAAGTTGGGATTGTTTTGCTAAACTTTGTTCCCCTTCATAATTGTATTTTTATCATATCATCCATCCATCCTTTGATCATTCTCCATTCACTCATTTATGTACTGGTGGCTGAGGAAGCTAAGTAATGCAGTGGATGGTGCTGGACTTGCAAGTCAGGAAGATCAAAGTTCATCCTGCCTTAGACACTGACTAGCTGTGTGACCCTAGGCAAGTCACTTGCCCTAGTTTCCTCAACTGTAAAATGCAGATAATAATAGCACCTGCCTCCCAAGGTTGTTGTGAGGTTCATGTTTCCTTCCCTGTTAAGCCTCCTTTCTGTCTGATTCCAGAAGAAGTTTTTTCCTAGTTCCATTCTGTTTCTGTCCTTCAGCCCAAGCCAGAGCTCTGGCTCTCAAAGCCCTTCATCCCAGAGCAAGCAAAGTATCTTGTCTCTGGTTCTTCAGGTCTCACCTTTGAGTTCAGGGCAGACATTCCTGAAAGGCCTCAAGATAACCTGAAACAGCAGGAGTCTCCAGTCCTTTCTTGGGAAATGGGGAGAGGAAAAGGAACAAGCCTTTTAAAGCACCTACTATGTGCCAGTCACTATGCTTTGGAAGTAGTACGTCATTTGATCCATATAATAACCCTGCAACATAGGTGTCTCTTACCCGCTGTTTGTTCACCTTCCCAGGCTACTGGCTGGTGGTTAAAGCATTACAAATTATGTAACACTTCTAAACACTAATTTATATGGAACACTCAGACAGCAACATCCTGTCTACAGAATTTCCAGGAAAGACAAATGCCACGGAGAGGAACTATTTGTCACACCATGTCACTTGAGTATTTATTATATTACATGGGTTGATGCAGGTGATTTTTTAAAAAATGACTTCTATTTGTAACCAATGTATCCTATGTAAGGGACTGCCCCGTTTACAAAGTCCCTTTTAGCCTGAGCTAGGATGGAATCTCAAGAATTATAAACCCCCCCAGGGGTAATTTAGTCCAACACATATCTAGAAAAGGAGCCCCATTAACCCTAGACCTCTGCTTTGAAGACCTCAGGGAGGGGGACCCCATCACTAAGGAGAGTGGCCCAATCCATTAATGGACAACTCTAAACAGTTAGGGAATGGTGTATGATACTATGCCTAAACTAAAACTTTCACCCCTTGCCCCTGCTTTGGCCCTCTGGAGATGAACAGGCCAAGTCTAATCCGTTTGAGTAAAAGTTCTTCAAATACTTGAAAATGCTACTATGTCCCACCAAGTCTTCTTTTCTAACTCCCTTCATTTCTTTGGTCAATCCTCATGGGACGTGAAGGCTGCCCTCCTCAGAATGCTCCTCAGTGTATCAATGTCCTCAAACCCAGGGCCCAGAACTCTCCCTGCTGGAGTTGAGGATGAAGAAGAATCATAATCATAATCCTGGATTTGAACATTCCTTCAAGGTCTTCTGGTTCAACACTCATTCCTCTATATAGGAATCCTTCAACAATAACCACATCTGTATGAGACATTCTTGTGGCCACTGCCCCACTATCTCTAGTGTGGACAGGCTTAGGGTTCTGAGGGACCATTCTGTTTTATTGTTAAAACAAAGCTCTATATAGTATGTAAGCTATATATAGTACATGCTTATATAGTATATAAGCTAATTATATAGCATATAAGCTATATATTACTTATATAGTATGTAATCTAATACTTATATAGCATATCTCATTTATGTACCCCATCCACCCCAAAAAATAACCCTGTAAGGTATATTGTTATTGTCCCCATTTAACTGTTAAGGAAATTGAGTCTGAGAGAGATGAAGTGATTTACCCAGGGTTACACAGCTAGTATGTATCTGAGATTGGATTTGATCTCAGGTCTTTCTGACTACACGCCTAGCACTCTAGCCACACACTTAGGCCTTTACAAACTTTACACATGATAAATGGGAGGAGAGCATGAGCAGCTGTTCTTGTTTGTCCTTCATTCCCAAAAAGGACCAATGACATCAGGAGGGTGATGTTGACTTGCAAATGAATTGGATTTAAGTAAGGCAGAGCTGTGCAAAGCTTTCAGCCTCACTCCAGGAAGAAACCTGATGTTCAAGTGGTGTTTGAGGAATTTTGAAGGGATCAAGGGATTCTAAGAATTCTGTGGAGGTGAGGAGCCAGTGAATTCTGGGAATGGCAGTCAGTGAATACAAAAAGCAGGGAGAGAGAAGATCAAGTTCATCTGTGGAACAGCAAGATTGCAACTTTGGGTGGGTCAGAGAATTATAGGAAAGGGAGTGATGTATAATAAGGGTAGAAAGATAGGTTGGGGACAGGTCATAAAGGGCTTACAAAGCCAAGCAGAGGCACTACTGAAGAAGACCACACCCCAACCCAGGCCAAGAAAACACACAAATCCACTGCACAGATACCAGTCCTGAAAAGACAGCTAGCTCAGCATGAACTGACATTGCTGCCAAAGTAACTCTCAGACTATCCTGGAGAGTGGGGCTTGCTTCTTACAACACGCCTAAGGAAAGCAGACAGTCTAGGGCATTTGCCACTTGGAATCCTGGAATTCTGATGCTGGCTGGGAGAAATTGGTTTAATGCCCTCATCACAGTGAAGAAACAAAGCAGGAATAAGAGGTGAACTGATGTGACTCCAGTCACATATGTCGATCATGGCTGAACCAGCACCCTAGAGAAAGGGACAGGTCTATTGGGTCAACAGGCATTCTGCCAAGCTCCAAAGAAGAAAACGACAGAAAACCTTTCTCAAATACCATTCAGACAGGGCCAACCAGACTCAGCTGGATACCTCAATATTACTTACCAATGCTATGGCTTAACTGAAAAGATGATCTAAAAGTAATTAGGAATTGGGGGAGGCAGTGGGATACTATGGAAAGAATGTGGGATTTGGGTTCCTAGCTCATCCCTGCTACTCATTAGATAGATGACCTCCAGCAAATCACTTTGCCAGTTTCCTCATATGCAAAATAAGGGGAGTGGGGTTGAACTATATGGCCCCTGGGGTTCCTTCAAGCTCTCAAACTAAGTTTCTATGACTCTGTAATTACTGCATTAGAAATATCAACATACCCAATTTGCACAAGCCTGTTTTCAAGGTGGAGTTGCCAAGAACATGCCAAACAAAACCAGCCTTCTTGATCAAGGACAACAAATGGAGTCTTCCTAGATCCATCATTCTGGAGAGCCTGAGGATGCAACAGCAGCAGTGACCTTGGCACGCAATTGCTTGTTGCAGGAAAGCATTAGTGACTCTCTGAGGCAGCTCAGTGGATAGAGAGAGCACAGGGTTTCGAGTAAAGAAGACCCGAGTGCAAATTTAGCCTTGGACTGTTAAAAGTCATGTGATTCTGGGCAAGTCACTCAAACTCTCTCAGATTCTGTTCCCTCAAATGGCACCTACCACTCAGGGCTTTTGTGAGGATCAAATGAGATAATATTTGTACAAGTGATTAGCGAAATGCCCGACACATAGTAGGACCTGTATAACTGCTAGCTATGATGGTGAAGATGATGATGATAAGGAAGATGACCTAATACTCATACATAAAATAGGAACAATGCCCAGGACCATGCTGATTCCAGCTGAACCAGCCCAGGACAGATAGTGATAAGAAGGATTTAGCTGGGAAGCAGTCACACGGGGTCCTGAACTCATATCACATAAGCAGATTGTCCTGAGGGGGATTCTAATGCATTTATAAACAGAGACACTGACAAGGTAAGAAATGGAGCTGGATTACAACAGATGGTTAATAGGAAAGTTCAGCTGTGGTTTGGAAAGTATGCCCTACATGCTCTGGGTTACCAGAGTGCTGGACTTGGATCAGGGTGACCTGAGTTCAAATCTAGCCTCAGACACTTATTAGCTGTGCATCTTTGGGCAAGTCACTTAACCTCTGACCGCCTTTGTTTCCTCAACTGTAACACAGGGATGATAATGGCGCCTGCCCTTCACCGGGTTATTGTGAGGATCAAAAGAGCTAATATTTGCAAAGCACCTTGCAAAGCTTAAATTGTTATGCAAATGCTAGTTATAATTATTATTGTTCTTCACTCATTTTTTCCAACCTGGTCCAACTCTTCTTGACCCCATTTGGGGTTTTCTTGGCAAAGATACCAGAACAGGAACTTAACCCCAAATGTCCTACTTCCCCCTTCCAAAAAATAAAAATAAAAATAACTGAATTCAGAGTGTTTTAGTGTTTCAGGGGTCGGGGGAGCCCGGGTGTGATGAGAATGATTTGTCTCGGATTATCTATGTACCATGTGTTTGAATGGGACTTGGACCAGGTCGTCAGGAAGCCAAATGGTTATCTAATAAGCCTTGCTTCCCATCACAGAGTAGATATCTAATAAATATTTCTTGAATTAAATTATATATATGTGTGTGTACATGTATATATGTGTGTATGTGTATGTATATGTATATGTGTGTGTGTGTGTATATGTATGTATATATCATCTTGGAAACTCTGGAGCATTACAACAATTTTACTTATTATTAGTACTATTGTTTTAGGCACAGCCACAGCTAGGCAGCAGTTTATAAAACACAAACACAAATTTACCAACTACAAAAAGCTTTGGCCCCTCTTGAGCTGACAATGAAAAGCACCAAACTCCCCCAGCAGATAAACACTCAGGGATGCCCTTTACAAAGACATTAAGGCATAAGGGAGGATGATAGGGGAGGAGATTGGGAAGATTGTGTGGAAAAGCGAGAGGAGCTGACTTAATGGCCTTTTGAATTATTCTGTGTGAATGTTCTTGTGTTACAGAGAAGACCTGGGAGAGGAGATGGAAGGGCCCTCAGCCTGAAACAACAATCTCAAGAGCTTTGCCCTCATCTCAGCCAATTCTGGGCCCTTGGCAAAGCTGAGAGCCCTTCACGCAGAGGCCAGGGCAGCTTCCTTGTTTCACTCAAGGGGGAAGAAGGCAATAAAACCCAGCCTTGGCAGAGAGACCAAGCAGGCAGGGAGAGAATGGCCCCAGACTCAGCGCCATGAATTCTCTGTGATTTGGCACAGGATGGGAGTGAGGTGTCCTGCCCCATTCCTGAGGGAGATTAGGGGAAGGGCCCTAAAGGTGTTATCGAGTTTCAAAAACTGGATTTTGCACTAGTGACAACCAACTTAACTAGGTCCTGGCAGGGCAGCTAGGTAGTATAGTTGACTTGACATGAGAAAGACAGGAGTTCAAAAGCTGCTTCGGACCATGATCAAGTGGCTTAACCTCTTCTAGCCTCAGTTTCCCCATCTACAAAAAGGCAGCTCTCTCACAGGGTGATACATATGTCAAATAAAATGATACACAAAAAGTACTCTGCAAATCTTCAGTGCTTTATGAATGTTAGTCGTTGTTAGTTCTGGACAATCATTCACCTTCTTGGTTCCTTTGATGTTGGGTCTGGTCCTGCTCCTCAATAATCCTCTCTCCTCAGGCTTATATTTATGCTTTTATAATCTGGCCCTAACCTACCTTTTCAGCCATATTACCCATCACTCCCCATTCACTCACTCTTAGGATGAGGCAAATTGTCCTTCTTCTTCCTATTCCTCACACTCAGCACTCCATCTCCCACCTATGCACCTTTGTACATGCTGTTCCCCACACCGGGAATCCTCTTCCTCTTTATCTCTATCTCTTAGGGTTCTTAATCCCTAGCTTCCTTTGCACCACCCTCTACATGAAGCCTTTCTTCATCCCTCTTCTCTCCCCCAATAGTGCCTTCTTCCCAAAAAATGATGTATAACTTTAGCATCCATACTGATGCTAACCTCCCTACCCACTCAACTCCATGGTCTCCTTAAATTGTATGACTTACTCTGTTATTCCTCCTCAGCCACAGAGAAGGATGGTCTCGCCCAGGATACTGTTCCATCATTTCAGTCTTTTTGTGACCCCATTTAGGGTTTTCTTGGCAAAGATAATGGAATAGTTGTCATTTCCATTTCCAGTTCATTTGACAAATAAGGAAACTGAGGCAAATAGGGTTAAGCGACTTGCCCAGGATCACATAGCTCATAAGTGAGGCTGGATTTGAACTCAGGAACATGAGTCGTTCTTGATTCCAAGTCCAGTGCTCTGTGCATCACCTAGCCACCCACTTAGGAGATCACCTCCACATACAAGTGTCATTTCCTTAATCAAAAACTGACATTTCTCCAATCTTACCACAATCTGCTATTGCCTTCTCTTTCCTTATTTTTCACTCCTCCTAAACTCACTGTTCATACTCATGGAGACCTCCGATCCATCCCCTCTTCAGCATGTTCTCAGGACATTACTCCTGCTCTCCCTGCATTTTCCTTCCCTTTTAATCCTAACATAGCAATTCAACCTTACACTTCCTCTATTTCCTAGGTACCTTATCCTAGCACTACCCTTCTCTTACCAGTCTGGATTAGTCCCATTATCTGTCTCCTCTGCAAACTGGAAGAAGTAACACAACCATGCTGACTGGAAGCATGATCAATTCATGGCATCCAACCTTAACTGGTCCCTCATTACAGCAAAGCAATCCTTTTATTTCTTTCTGCAGATTCCCTATCAAATTCACTATGAAAGCTACTCCAAGCCTTCTTCCCTTAAGTCTTTCAATCCTTCCATCTCCCCTCTCTCCAATGAGCACCTCACCTCTTTACTGAGAAAACTGAGAGCATTCACTATGAGCTCCTCCTCCCCTTCTCTTTAGTTTACAACTTCTTGATTCTCTCTTCCCCTTTCCCTTTATCTCTGACAAGGAGGAACACGTCTCCTCATCAAGGCTAACCCCTCTCCATATGCCCTTGGTCTCAGTAACTCTTGTCTTGGTCAACAGACTGCAAACTCAATCACTCCTGTCCATCTACTCCAATATTCAGCCTCTTATCTACTGCCCTCAATAATGTCCAACCAACCATTTCCCAATGCTCTAAAGAGATTTTATAGACCTCACCATTCCTTCAAGTTCGCATACTACGTCCTTCCTACCTTTCTCACTCAAACTTCTAGGAAAAAAAATTTTTTTACACTTGCTAATTCCTCTCATCTCACTTCCTCTTCAGCCTTCTGCAAACTGGCTTCCGATAGCATCATTCAACTAAAATTACTCCCCCCAAAGTTACCCAAATTCTCAATGGTCAGATCAGATGGATTTTCTCAGGCCTCATTCTTCTCAACCTATTTCTTCATTTGAAACTTGACATTTCTCTCCTTCTGCTGGACATTCTCTCCCCTCTGGGTTTTCCTGACACTACTTTCTCTTGGTTCTCCTACTCAATTAAATGCTTCTTTTCAATCTCATTTGAAAGCACATCTATTTCATGACCTATAACTGTAGTCATTCCCCAAACAGTCTGTCCTGAGCCTTCTATGCCAAGGGTGGGGAACCTGAGACCTTAAGGCCACATGTGGCCTTCTAAATCCTTAAGTGCAGCCTTTTGACGGAATCCAAATTTTACAGAACAAATCCAGATTCAGTCAAAAGCCTGGAGGGCCACATGTGGCTTTAAGGCCACAGGTTCCCCACCCTTGCTCTCTACTCTCTCCATGGCCTCATCAGCTCTCATCTCTGCAGATGACTCACAGATCTATATAACCAGCCCCCGTCTCTGCCCTGAACTTCAACCTTGTATCATTAATTAACTAGTGGACAATTCAAAGGGAATATTCTGGAGACAGCCTTAAAAAAAAAAAAAAACTTCATTTTTTTTCAATTATTATTCTCCTTTCCACCCTTAATTGCAAAAAAAAAAATCTCATAGTTATCTCAAACTCATTATATTGAAAACTAAACTCATAATCTTTTCTCCTACTCCTGTGCTTCTTCCTAACTTGCCTATTTCTGTTGAAAGCACGGCCCTCCTTTCAGTCATTCCCATTCTTACCTTTAGCTTTATCTTAGAATTTTCTTTTTTTTTTTAAGCAATTGGGGTTAAGTAACTTGCTCAAGGTTACACGGCTAGTCATTATTTATGTGTGGGTGCTCATTTTCTGAGGCCAGATTTGATCTCGGGTCATCCCAACTCTGAGGCCTGCGCTCTTACTTACTGCGCCACCTAGCTGCCCCTTTTAGGGCAATTGGGGTTAAGTAATTTGCCCAAGGTCACACGGCTAGGTTTTTGTTTGTGTTGATTAAGTGTCTGAGGCCGGATCCGAACTCAAGTCCTTCTGACTCCAGGGCCTACTCACTGCGCCACCTAGCCGCCCCTTCTCATTCTCTTTTACCCCAGAGATCTAATTGTTTGCCACAGCTTTCTGTCTCTCCCCACCATCTCTGGCATCAATTCTCTGTCTTCACATAGCTACCAAGTGAGCTGAGGCCCTTATCACCTCTAACCCAGATTACAGCAATGTCCTCATTGGTCCCTCGGCCACAATTCGTTTCCAATCCAGGCCATCTTATATACCACTGCCAAAGGGATTCTTTTAAATCTAATATGTGATCATTTTACTCCTTCATGAACTTCCCTACTGCCTCTCAAGTAAAACATAAAATTCTCTGCTTACTTTTAAAGCCCTTATAGCCTCTCCCCATCTGGTACTTTCAGGCTTCTGCACCATGTAATCCAGTCAACATGGCCTTCTCTTTATTTCATGTAAAAGACTCTTTATCTCCCACCTCTGTGATTTTGCACAGGAGGCCTGGAATGCACTCTGTGCTCACTTTTACCTAACAGAGTTCCTCTTTTACTTCAGAACTCAGCATAAAGACCACTTTCTCTACACATCTCTTTGCTGATCCCACCTTCTAGTGCCTTCCCTCCCAAACTTTTGCTGTCATCATTCAGTCACGTCCAACTTTTCATGACCCCATTTGGGATTCTCTTGGCAAAGATACTGAAGTAATTCACCACCTCCTTCTCCCGTTCATTTTACAGATGAGGAAACTGAGGCAAACAGGGTTGTGATTTATAGCTAGTAAGTACCTGAGGTAAGATTTGGACTCAGGTCTTTTTAACTCCAGGGAAGCTAGGTGGCGAAGTGGATTGAGTCTTGTGTCTGCAGTCAGAAAGACTCATTTTCATGAGTTTAAATCTGGCCTCAGACACTTACTGGCTGTGTGACATTGGACAAGTCAATTAAATCTGCTTGCCTTAGTTTCCTCATCTGGAAAATGAGCTGGAAAAGGAAATGGCAAACCACTCCAGTATCTCTGCCAAGAAAACCCCAAATGGGGTCACCAAGAGTCAGACACGACTGAACAACAACATTTATCCCCTTTAAATTTATTTTATTTTATTTTTGCTTTTTGGAGGGCAGTTGGGGTTAAGTGACTTGCCCAAGGTCACGTGGCACTTTTGTATACATCCACCCTCATTAGGAAAGGCCCACCCAGTCCTTACTCCATGAAGCCTTCCCTGACTACCTGACTACAAGGCCCACCCAGTCCTTACTCCATGAAGCCTTCCCTGACTACCTGACTACAAGGCCCACCCAGTCCTTACTCCATGAAGCCTTCCCTGACTACCTGACTACAAGGCCCACCCAGTCCTTACTCCATGAAGCCTTCCCTGACTACCTGACTACGTTAGCCATTAATGGTTTCTCATCTCTGAAAACCAATGGCCCTTAAGAATCTGAGCCACCAACTTCAAGACTTTTTCCTGTAATTCATTCTCTCACGCTTCTGTGCAAGACCACTAGAGGGCACTCGTGTGATGGCCAGAGGGGATGATATCAGTGGGAACCTGCCGGGCTGACAAACTCCAGGAACAGTCCTTTACCACTGAATCCCATTTCTGCATTCACTCTGCTTGGGCCTAAGCCTAGGTTCACACTGGGAAAATGAGGTCTGTTCTCTGAACCAGAGCTGGTGACCTGCGAGCCATTGTACAGGATCACAGACCGAGGATGGGAGAGACCGTGCAGTCCTTCCCCTCCATTTTAGTGATATGGAAAGTGGAGCAGAGCTGAAGGGACTAGCTCAGCACGAGGCTAGTAAGGAAGAAGCTGGATTTGAACCCAGGCATTGCTGACTCCTTGCCCAGAGCTCTCTCTACTACATCACCTCAATCTAAATTTTATTCATCCTTCAAGGTAGAGAAAAGATCCTGCACCTCCAAGACCAGTACTTTATCCAGTGTATTATCTAGCTCCCTTGGGGTGGGGGCGTGGGGGACCATGTGGCACCATAGTACACTAGTCAGGAAGACTCATCTTCCTGAGTTCAAATCCTGGCCTCAGACACTTAGATGTGTGACCCTGGGCAAGTCACTTATTCCTGCTTATCTCAGTTCCTCATCTGTGAAATGGGCTGGAGAAGGAAATGGCAAACCACTCCAGTATCTTTTCGGGGGAAAAAAAACCACACCAAAAAAACAAAAAACAACAACAAACCCAAAACCCAAAACCCATATGGTGTCATGAAGAGGCAGACATGACTGAAAAACACGTCTATGTCCCTTAAGGACCTTCCTGATGCCAAGGCCACAGGCCTCTCTCTCCCTTTCCACAGTATTTCTCCATGAGGTATGGAGTATGCTATTTTTTAATACTTATGCTCAGTCTCTGTTAGCATAGGCATGAGGAAAACAAGAGAGGCAGGGAAGTGAGGGGAACAGCTGAAGGGTTGTTGTTGTAATTCCAGGCTTTACATTTATCCCTATCAAATTTCATCTTATTAAATTTAGCCCAAGGTTCTTGACCATCAAGACTTTTTCTGCTCCAGTAATGGGGCAGGAGAGGAAGAGTCAGACTAGGCTGGGATCATTCATTCTGCATTTTAGTCTTTTCTTCATTCTGAAGAGAGGGAGAAGCAGCCTCCTGGGTTCTGCCATGCCCACTTCTACCAAGCTAAGCAGGACACCATTATTTTGTTCTTTGGTTAGGGAGAAAAACTCTCAATATCAGATCAGGCTGTAGGACCACAGATGTAGAGCTGGAATGGACCTCAGAGTCACATCATCCAAACCATTCACTTGACCCACGAGGAAATAGAGGCCAAGAGATTTAGGGAATTGCTCAAAGACACACTGCTGCCAAGGGGCCAAGGAAGGATTTGCTTGAACAGCTCTGATGTCCTTACATCAAGTTGAAATCTGCCTTTCTGTACTTTTCACCCTGACCTCTTAGTTCTATATTTGGGGGGTCAAATAGAAAAAAAAAAGGTCTAGTCCTTTTCCCAAATACTCATTCCTTCAAATACTTGAACACAGCACCTTCTGCCCCAGAATGACAGAATTTTAGAAAGGATCTCAGTAGACATCTTGTCCCACCCATACACCAAAGGAATCCCCATTATAGCATACACAAAGAATGGTTGGTCAGACATTCTCTGAAAACTTCCATGCGTAGGAAAGTCACTACCTCCCAACGAAGACCAAACCACTTTTGAGCAGCTCTAACTAATAGGACTTTTTCCCCTGCCCAGTATGGAACCTCAATCTTATATCCTTGTAGCTTCTACTCGCTGCTCCTGGATTTAACAGAAGCAGCTGATTCCTTCCTGACTCTGGGCATTTTCACTGGCTGGCCCCATTGCCTGGCACCCACTCTCCCCCTCCTACCTTCCCTGGCTGCCCTCAAGCCTCCGCTGAAGGCTCCCTTTCTGCAAGAAGCCTGGCCCAGTCCTCTTTGATCTTAATACTCTGATACTTTAATACTTAATACCCTGAGATGATCTCCAACATAAACCTTGTTTTCACACAGTTGTTGGCAGATTATCTTCCTCTAGTGCCTTGAGAGCAAGGGCTGCATTTTGCCTTTGTTTGTATAGCCAACACTCGGCACATTGTTATTGTCATTCAGTATCATCCAACTCTTCATGAACCCATAGACCATCATATGCCAATACTGTCCATGGGGTTTTCTTGGCAAAGATACTGGAGTGTTTTGCCATTTCCTTCTTCAGTGAATTAAGGCAAATAGAGGTTAAGCCCAGGATCACACAGCTAGTGTCTGAAGCCAGATTTGAACTCAGGTTTTCCTAACTTCAGGCCCAGTGTTCTATTTACTGAGTCACCTAACTGCTTCTATGGTACATAGTAGGTGCTTAATAAATATTATTGACCGACTTCCTCCAAACAACAACCAGTCAGATCCTTGAAGACAACTATCATGTCTCTGGAGAGCCCTCTTTTCCCCAGGATACCATACTCATTTCCTTGACCCAAACCTCAGATAAGAGGACTCAAGACCCTTGCCCATCTTGTCTGACCTCCTCTTTCATCAGCCCTGCCTTAACTCACTGGGCTTACATCTCCCTCTATGACAAATATTTCCAAGATTTAACTTTTCAGGCTCAGTAATTTAGGACTTTGAATTCCCCATCTATAAAATTATAAAATATCCTTTTTTGCCTCTCATTGGATCCATAAAGAGGAAATAGATAGAAAAGATGGGTCTGAAGTGCTTTGGGGAGTTGTGGACTTACCAAGTGTGCAGGGGATGGTGACCTTGTGTCCTTCACTGTAGTGCTTGATGGGACATCGATGAGGGGCCATTTCATCTGCAGGTACTGAATAAAGGACAAAAAACAACCAAGTTAGAGGGCAAAGATCATCAAAGAAACAGAAGCCATTGTTCAGAGAGGACACTTTCCTCCCTGAGCCCCTTGGGAACTGAGGGTACACTGGGCCAAACCGCCCAGATCACAAATTAAGAATGGTCTATAAAAATGAGTGAACACACTAGTCATCATTCTTCTGTCATCATCACCATGATCATCAATGCTGCTGCCTTTTGTGCACCGTACTTTCATTCCAACTTTCATCACCACCTATCCCTTGACCGGGTCTTCCACCTCTAAACATTTATCCAGGTCTACAATAGCTTCCTCATAAAAGATTGAGTGCTGGACCTGGAGCCTGGAAAACCAGGGTTCAAAACCTTCTTCCAATACTACAAGCTCTATAGTCAGGGGTTAAATTCTTTAATCCTCCTGAGCCTCACTTTCCTCACCCATAAAATGGAGATATTAACACTCCTCGTGGCTACCTTACAGGGTTGCTGTTTGTAAGAATGCATACGTCATCATTGATCTGCCATCTTATTCCACAAGCCATGCAGAGATATTCTTTCCCATTTCTGGTTCCCTACAATTCTCACTTTCTCATGAACTGAACAGGAAATCAGAAGACTAAGCTGTGTGACCAGCAGCAGACCACTTAACCACCCCAGGTCCAAGGGCAGTAGACTAGATGAGTGTGTAAGGTTGTTTAAGCTTCTATCATTTCATTTTTGTTTTTGTTTCGCTTTGTGGAGGTGTAAAGGAAGGGCAATCGGGGTTAAGTGACTTGCCCAAGGTTACACAGCTAGTGTTAAGTGTCTAAGATTGGATTTGAACTCAGGTCCTCCAGGGCTAGTGCTCTATTCACTGCGCCACCTAGTCTCCCCAAGATTCTATCATTTCAAAAGCTCTCATGGGAGCGAGAGTGGCCTGGTCTGACCAACTTTAGGAGAAAGGGACACTTTTGGGGTTTGGGGTGGTTGGAATGAAGGAGAGAGAGAGCTTGCTAGATTGGCACAAAGCACCCTGGTTGAAGCTGTGTAACTTTGGGTAAGTGATTTCTCTGGGCCTTAGTTTTCTCATCTGTAAAAGGGATCAGCTGGGCTCTCCCCACTACTTACTCTATTCTTATTGACTCCCTATCTCATTTTCTGGGGACTTAGGTGGCTCAGTGGATAGAGTGCTGGGAATGAAGTTAGGAAGACTCATCTTCCTGAGTTCAAATCCAGCCTCAGACACTTACTAGCTGTATGACCCTAGGCAAGTCACTAACCCCTGTTTGTCTCACTTTCCTCATCTGTAAAATGACCCAGAGAAGAAAATGGCAAACCTCTCCAGTGTCTTTGCCAAGAAAAACCTAAATGGGGTCACAAAGAGTTGGACACAATTGAAATGACTGAACAACAACAATGAAATCTCATTTCCCATTTCTTCTCTGCTCACGTCCTTCACTGCCCTCTTTTCTGCCATACTCAGAGCTGATTATTTAGTCTCCTACTTCATGGAGGATAATAAAAACAATAAACAGCTAATATTTACACAACACTTTAAAAGCTGATCCTCTCAACAATCCTATGAGGTAGGAGAAACCACTAGGTCAACTTTATAGCTAAGTAAACTGAGACTAAGAGACAATAAAAATCTCAGGGAGTTGGTACTCAAGACAAGTAAGAGAGTTATCGTATAGGCGCCTTTGAAGAATCCAAGTCAACTGTCCTGGATGAACCGTATTTTCCAGTCCTGAAAGGGCTGGCAGATGTGATTTCTGAGTCGCTATCATGATCTGTGAAAGGACACAGGGAGCACAAGAAACGTCACAAGATCACAGAAGAGCAAAGGACCTGGTTTTCAGAAAAGGCTTTCAGAAAAGAAGGGAACTTGCAAAAGATAGACTGGTAAACCTGACTTTGATTCCAGGGAAATGGATACTGAATGAGTCATTAAACCAATGGATGGTGAACATGTGGGGGAAAAAAAGTGGTGATTATGGAGAACCAGCTTGGGGCTTCGCCCAGGACAGCCTCACATCTGACTGCTTGCTCAGATGCACTTTATAAACTTGATTCTGTCCTGTTGTCATTTATTCCTTTGTTACATCAGCCATCAGGAAGCGCAATCTCTAAAAGGACAGGGACCATCATGGTACAGTCAAAGAATACTCCAAATCTGTGAGTTTGAATGTCAAGGGGCTTGTTAGTCCTTTACCCCACCCTCACTCTCGCCCCATTTTCTGTGTGACGTTGGTCAGTTGACTCATTCCACTGGGTCTTGATTTCTTCATCTAGAAAATAGCCAGAAAGGCTGGCTATGTCATGTGGTATGCTCAAAAGGGCACTTGATTTGGGATCAGAAAATTTTCCTGCTTAATACCTAAATGATCAAACCATTCCCTTTCTGCAGATCTCTGTCCATCTATAACAGGATGGGTTAGAAGATTCATTCCAGTCCTAAATCTATGATTTGAGTGTCACCTGGGATCCAAGTTCTCCTGAAATGTTAAGTTTCTCTCTTGCTCTGGAATTGACCCAGGAAAATCTCTGAATATACTCAGGGTATAGGCCTATGTTTCTCCAAATAGAGGTAACAAGACCCCCAAATACTGAACAAGCATTGTTCAGACATAGAACAGACATTTCATACCTTAGAAAATGCGTAAGACACAGAGAACTCTCAATATCCCAACTTTGGGACATAGAAACACCTACAGTAGCCATCAGTAAAGAAGAAGAATGAACTTGGAATTGCCATCAGAGCAAGGCTTTTGACATTTCAGTGAGTTTTCCACTTCCATAGTCCTACCTAATTCCCCCAAGAATTTCACTACCAACCGTGGCTTAGACAGCAAGCAATCTCTTTCAGATATCCCCATATCCTTTAATCAAAGAAGTTTTGTTTTTCAATCAATAAATCTTTATTAAGAGTCTACTATGTAACAGGCACTGTATTAAACACTGGGGATATAGAAAGAGGCAAAAGATAGTCCCTGTCCTCAAGGAGCTTACCATCCAATGGAGGAGCTTACAATCTAATGGGACATGGGAACTTCTTATTTGGGATTCCCTGTGTATGGGTAGCATGCTTCAGTCATACAGGAAGTCAGTCACTGTTCTGGTTGCTATCACTTCCTGGGGCTGGAAATGTCCACTTGGGAGTTTTCCTCTCCAGCTTCATGCTAGCCTATGTCTATCTTTGCCATGTGCTTCTGCTACAAGTCATAAGCTATTCCTCTGGGGTAAGGAGTGAGAGGAAATCACATGGAAACAAGCTTCCAGCTCCCAGAATTCAGGTCTGTTCTGCTGTTCAGTCTTCTGAAGAGTGGAAATCCAAACAAGAGAGGGAATGAGATGGTCTGGCTGCTTGCCTATGTCGCCGACTAGCTCCTCTAACAAGTATGCCTTCCAGAGTCATAATCAGCCTGCCATCTTGGAGGCTGGCCCAGTTTCTGAAGGTGAACCTGTAAGGAGCTATTGTACATGCCCACACTTCATGGGGAAGGCAAAGGATCAGAGATTTGCAGATGAAACCTAGGAGTCATCTAGTCCTAAAAAAGAATCCTTGTTAAAATATATCCAAAAATGGTTAGCCAATCTCTACTTGAGAATATCCAATGGAGGGGAGCCCAGGACCTTCCAAAGTGTTCCAGGCCCCTTTGGACAGCTCTATTTTTAAGAAGCTTTTCCTGACATAAAACCTGAACCATCTATTACTCCCAGCTCTGCCTTCTGAGACTGGAGTAATTCAGATCCCTCCTTTTTTTTCCTTTTGGAGTTAAGTGACTTGCTCAAGGTCACACAGCTAGTGAGCTGTAAGTGTCTGAGGTCACATTTGAACTCAGGTCCTCCTGACTCCAGGGCTGGTGCTCTATTCACCACACCACCTAGCTGCCCCAAGATCCCTCCTTCTTATAACAGGCATTCAAATACACAAAGATATTACACCCCCTCTACCTCTTCTCTTCCTCTGAGCTAAACATTCCCAGTTCCTTCAACTGACCCTCCTATGGCATCAACACCAGGATTACTATCCCGGCTGATTTCATCTGGTCACTCTCCTGCTCATCTCAAATGTACTTACTGCTTAATAATCTTGTGATCTGGTTGGTATCCCAACAGCCTACCTGAGTGAAAGCTCTATGAGGACAGGGGTGATGATGATGATGCATCAATATTACAGCTAGCATTTATATAGCACCTACTATATACCAGACAGGGCAGTGGACAAAATGCCAGTCCTGGAGTCAGGAAGACCTGAGTTCAAAAATGACCTCAGATACTTACTAGCTGTGTGACCCTGGGCAAGTCACTTAACTTTGCCTCAGTTTCCTCATCTGTAAAATGAGGTGGGGAAGGATGTGGATCTTTGCCAAGAAAACCTCAAAAGAGGTCACAAAAGCAGCAACATGCCAGATACTGTGCTATTAACTTCACACGTTTTATTTCATTTGACCCTCACAACAACTCTGGGAGGTAGGTGCTGTTACTATCCTTATTTTATAATTGAGGAAACTGAGGTAAACAGAGGTTTGGTGACTTGCCAAGGGTCATACTGCTAGTGTCCGAGATCGGATGTGAACTCAGGTCTTCCTGAATCCAGACCTAGTCTTTACCCTCAGAGATCACAACTTAATTAAACTGCCTCTTTCCCCCAGGGTCCACTCTGTATAAAACAGGCATTTGAGAGTCAGTGTGGCATACTGGAAAGAGTACTGGACCCAAGAGGCAGAAGGTATGAGTTCAAATCCCACTGTAGACACAGGCTAGTAAGACCAGGGGGAAGTCCCTTCATCCCAGTGAGGCTCTGTTTGGCACCTCTAAGTCTGAATAGTGACCATAGTGCTGTCTAGCTCCCGGGGCTGTTGTAAGAAGCCACAACTAGTGCTGTGTAAATACCAGCCATCATTCATGCCAATGATCACTGTCTCATGGGGCTGCGGTGAGGGGAGAGATCTACAAACTCTAAGTGCCATTTAAGGCTCTACAGTGAGCTCTTCCAGCCAGCAGTGAGAACAATACCACCGGGGTGCTGGGGGGCTGGGGGAGGGGCGGTGAATTGGCTTCCAAGTAATTCAGATTAACCCTGGTGTTAAGGCTCACATATGGAGAGAGGAAAGGAGGGGCTTTCCCCTTTCAAATCAATTTGTGCCTGTGTTTTGCACCCAGACACCACGGTCCTGGGACAATGCAGGGTCTTATCAAGAGTGTGACACTACCATTCCTTAGGCTCCCATATCAAGAGCTGGAAAGGGCCACCAAAGCTACCTTATCTCATTTTGCAGATGGGGAAACTGAGGCCCGGAGAAGGGAAGTGACTTTTTAGAAATCACTGGAGCTAAGATTTCAACTAGGAAGGGACCATTCATGACCAGTTTTATGGATGAGAAAACTAAGGCATGGGGGTTTGAAGTGACTTGAATAATCATAGACAGGATTCAAACGCAGGTCCTCTGACTCCAGACCCAGTGTTCTTTCTGCTAAACCGCACTGCTGCTCTTTCCTCAGAAAGTGCCCACCCCCATTTAAGGTGATGGATTCTTTAAAGCCCAACTGCTAGTCCAGGGGTGCCCCTTGTTTTGTGGTCCCCCCCTTTCTCTGGGGCTTCTCATCTCCATGTAAATGGCCAGATGGATTGGCTGTTCTAGGTTCATGGTCGTTCCACTCGGGCTATCCCATGATGGGTGAGATTCTTCTCTGGGACAGCTCAGAACCCCATCCTGAGGGATGGCAGCCGGGGAGAATGTGCAGCCGATTAACTGCAGCTGTGCCCTGGAATTTCCCCAACATACAAATCTTCGTGATGTAAAACAGCTGGGAGGAAATCCCAGCATGCCCTGGATCGAGGCAGAGCTGCCAATAAGCTCAGGAGATTAACCCTCTGACTTCCAGAAGTTAAGACGTTTCCTCTCTCCCTCCCAGCAAGGCCTCTCTTCCTCTTACAGAAGGCTCCCCTTGCTGTGGGAGAGACCAGAGACCTCGGTCAGGAGGGTCAGCAGATGGGCTAGGCCCAAGAAATTCCCACACTCCCCGTGCTCACATGAGGGCCCTTTCAGGAACACAGCTCAAGCCAGAAGCAGGGAAACCGAGTCTCAAGTTACAGAGTCAACAGCAGTTTCTCCAAGAGATACACATTCCAGCCAGAACCAAGGAAAACACCAGTCTGAAGGAAGGTAACTCACCCTAATGGGGTCCCAGGTGAGACAGCTCCCCCGAACAGAACAGAAGGGCTCCCCACTTTTGCTTCCTAAAAGACAGTGACATCCAGCACAGAAGAGAGAGTGCCCACAGGAGGACCCCCACCTGTAAAACACTGAACTCAATCTTGGAGGTACATTTGGGCTATAAATCCTACTCGATAGATACCTTCTTGTCTGGACCCATGTTTTTACTGGTATGGAAACTTCCCACCAACACAGGTGGGAAATACCAATGAAACAGAGAGCCCAGGAGGTGTCTAGATTTATAAGAACAGCTGAGTTCAAAACACACGCCTATCTCCTCACTGCCTGTGTTACATTGGGCCTCAGTTTCCTTAGCTGCCAAATGAGAGGCTTTAAATGTAAAACCTTTATGATCGCCCGCTTAGGGGTACTGACTTAGGGGTACTGAGAGTGATTTGCTGAAGGATACCCAGTTAACGTTTGCTAAAGATAGAATCTGAACCAGTGGGGTTACTGAAAGAATGTTGGATTGGAGGGCAGGAACCTGGGTTCATATCTCATTTCTGCCACCTACTGCCTGTGTGACTGGAGGCAAAGCGGTCCTTATATCTCTCTGGGCCTCAGTTTCCTCATCTGTAAAATCAAAATAGTAGGGCAGCTAGGGGGCACAGTGAATAGAGCACCGGCCCTGGAGTCAGGAGTACCTGGAGTTCAAATTTGGCCTCAGAAACTTAACACAAAAACTAGCCGTGTGACCTTAGGCAAGTCATAACCCCAATTGCCCTCCAAAAAAAAAAAAAATGAAATAGTAGGGATACCTACTCAGGATCAGATGAAATGTTTATAAAGCGCTTTGCAAACCTTCTCCTGCTACAAAAAAAGCCTGCTATTGTTCTATTAGATTAGTACTTAGTAATTAATAGTAGTAATCATCATCATCTTCTCTAGCTAATGTCTATCCTTCGATGGAACACACAATATAGTGCAGACTGGCTGATCGTTACCAGGCCGGGGAGCCTGTTATGCTGCTTCTTTCCTGTCTAATCCTACACGCCTCTGGGTCTGCTCCAGGACCCACAGAACTTTGCCAGCCAGAGCTGGGGAATGGGCATCCCAACTCCTCCAGCCTCTTATGGTAGACTCAATCTCCTGAGGCTGAGAGATAGGGATCCCTTTGAAAGAGGAGTGAAGCTTTGTTTTCTTTCAGAGGAGGAACAAAACTACCCTGCTTTTGTCCCCTTTTTTTCCTTCTGGGTATTAAAAAAACCATTCTATTGATGTTCTTTTTTTTGGGGGGGAGGAGTGCTCTCTGGCTTCTTACTCCTCACAACAGAAGCCCCACCTTATAAAAATGAGGCCAAGTCATGGGTTCCATCTGAGAAGCGGGCACCTGTAGGCCCTCCCTGGAGAAGGGCTCTCTGAGCAGGCAGCCTGCACCCCTGCAGCCCCCAGCCAAATATACAAGGGGCCAAGAGGCCTCCGAACAGCAAAACCAGCTCCCTGGAATGCAGCTACACCCAGAGATGGTGACATTGTGGAGAGGAAAACAAAAATGTCTATTCTTGTCTCTGTCAAAAGAGACTGTTTTAAAACACTCAACAAATAAGCACCCCCCTCACCCCCCAGCATTTGATGGTCAAGGCCCAGTATGGGGGCAGAAGCACACAGAGGACTATTGCAGCAGAGATGTAGAGCCAGAAGGGACTTCAGAGACCTTTACAAAAAGGGAAACTGAGGCACAAGGAGACTAAGTGAGGAAAAGTCACACAAAGAAGTGCTGAGGAAACAGCACTGATTGTGGTTGAGGGGCTAAGTTAAAATGGGTGACCATGGGACACACACACACACTCAGACACACACTCACTCACTCCTTGTGGGCAGGGGATACTTATCAGTTTACCTTTGTCTTCCCTGTGCTTTGCATAATTCCTTGAATACAGCAGGCAATTAATAGTCAGCCAGTCAGTAACCATTTATTAAGCACCTACTAGATGCCTACTGTTGCTGCACTGGCTTAGATTGGCTCACCCCGTCTCTAGTAAAGGAATCGCCTTTGCTGGTTCAAGCTTCAGGTTTGCTCTCCACCTTCATGAGGCTCAGTGCGGTTAGATTTAAAATGGGGAGGGGAGAGTTGGACTCTGTGGTCTCTGACCTCCCTTCTGGCTCTGCCTCTATGATTTTATAAAGATTGCTTGACAGAAAAAGCAAGAGAGATTAGCCAAGGGTCCGTTGTGGGCTACATCCCATAGTGCAGGGAGGCTTGTACTTGGAGTCAGAAAGAATGGGATCAGGATTAGAATCCTGCCTCAGATACTCTCTAGCTAGAGACATTGGGTAAGCTATTTTACTAGCCCTCAGTTTGCTCATCCATAAAATGGAAATAATATTCTTTACCACATCCACCTGGATACTGCTGCCAGGGTGAATGGAGAACATATCCATCCAAAACTTTGAAAATCTTCAAGTGCTACATGAGAGTATACTGTGCAAGCTTTGCCTCAGCTGCCCAACAGAGAACAGAGAAGTCATCTTTGTGACCATTTGTCAGGGGTGATAGGATATCTCCCACTTGGCCGCTTTTCTCCACTCACCTGGCCATCACCTTGGTCCAACCATTCATCACATTTCCCTTGGTCTATTATCTCCTCATAGGTCTCCAGCTAGGAGACACCATAAAGCAGAGTGCTGAGCCTGGAGTCAGGAAGACTCATCTTCCTGAATTCAAGTCTGGCCCCAGAACTTCCCACCTATGTGACCCTGGGCAAGTTAACTTCACCCTGTTTGCCTCAGTTTGAAATGAACTGGCGAAAGAAATGACAAACCACTCCTGTATCTTTGCCAAGAAAAGCCCAGATGGGGTCACAAAGAGTCCGACGTGACGGAAATGACTGAACAAGAACAAGGTCTCCACACCTCCAGCCTCTCCACATCACTGTCGAAGCCATTTCCCTATAAACACTCACTGGATTCCAGGCTTCTTTCAGAAGCTTCCAGAGCTCCTCTGGCCTCACTACTTTCAAGACACAGCTCAGGCACCAGGCTCTTCTGAACTCCTAACTGCTGGTTTCCATCCTAACTGCCCTCGATTTATTCTGCATAGATCATATACTGTTTATACATGTCGGCCCTGATAAAATGTAAGTGTGGCAACAGAAGGGATGGTTTCAGATTTTGGTCTTTATCCTTAGTGTCTAGGTCGGCTCTTGGCATGTACTAGGGTTAAATAGTAAATGCCTGCAGATTGATAGATGGTTGCATCTAGGATAAAATACAAACTTCACTGTTTGGCTTTTAAAGCCCTTTGAAATCTGGCTCCAGCCTATCTTTTCAGACTTAGTGAACATTAATCTTCTTTACACACTCCAAATTCCAGCCAAATTGGCCCTCCTTCTTTGTTCTTTCTCACGGGATATTCCATCTTCCATCTGAGGGCCTTTGCCCAGCCTGTCCTCCATGTCTCTCCCTTCTCCCTTCCTCTTCCTTTCACTGGCATCACCAGTCATCTTGACTTTTGTCCTGCCTCTGGACCTCAATGATTCTGGAGGAGAGAGTGAACAGGAAATCAGAAGACTTTGCAGAACTTTGCTTCACTTAAATCCAATCCATGTGCAAGCCATGACATCACTCATGACCTCATGAACTCAAGAACAAAGGAGGAACAACAAGGATCCCTCATTTCCTTCCAGGCTTAGCCCAGGTACCAGCTCCTACAGGAAAGGTCCCTTCTAATCCCCCCAGGGGCTAGGACTTTGCATCTACTTTATATAAATTATATATTGAACTTTCTGTGAACATACTCTTACCTCCCCCTGCCCCAAAAAAACCCCTGTGAAAAGAATATTAGCTCCCTGAGGGCAGGGTCTGTTTCACTTTTGGTTTGTAATGCCAGCTTCTGGTTTGAAGCAATGAATAAATAGATTTGCACTTGGAAGGAACTGCAGAGCAGACTTGAGAATCCAGGCCATGATGTGAGCAGTACAAGATGTCTCTTTATGTTCAGTTGGGCCTCTCCGAAGTTCTAGGAAGCACAAATACATCCATGACTCCTTTCACCCCACCCAAGTGGAGAGGATGGGTAAACTTGGGTGCAGGAGAAAGCCAGTGAGGATAAAAATTCTCTCTAATGATTAAGCCAAAGTTGATTTTTGGTATGGTTTTTCCTTAAACTACCCAGACAGTCAATAAACACATTGCTTTCTATCCATTCATTCCCATCAGAAGATCTACATACTCAGGACTTACTGTTTCCCAAACTTGACAGTCCATCTCTGGCCCTGATGCCTTGGTATCACCTCCCTCCACCCCGACACCTGGAATGCATTCCCTTCTCATGCATGCCTCTTAGAAATCCTGAGCTCACCTTCTTCAGGAAATCTTATCTGACTCCCCCCTAGTATTACCTCCTCAGCAAATTCTTACAGAGCTATCTACCTCTCTTTTTTTGTTTCATGGGTTGTAAAACTGCTTAAATGATCCCAAGCTTCCCATGAAAAGGCCCATATTTTTAATATCAACATTCCACCACTGTGTTGGTATTAGGGCAGTGAGACTTTGTATACAACAAGCACAAAATAAATAAGGCTATCACATAAAGGGCAATTGAAGGGGACATGGCAGGCAGCAGTTAAATAGAACATTTAACCCATGAGAAACTCTAACGAAAAGGAATAAGATACGCCATGCAGAAACTGAATGATAGCAAAAGAGAAGATGGGTTGGTCACATGCTAAGGGTGAGGGGACAACAGGTGGATACCGGTACCCTCAAGATGATGCCAGAAATTGAGGAAGGCCACCAGCATGGTGGGAGGGGTCACTGTGAAGATCAGCAGCAGCTGCCCTGCCTGGTTTCAACTCCTAAGAACCGGCTATCCCTCCCAGGTTAAGCTCATCACCTTGCTAACTCAAGCCTTGATTGGTACCACCTGCTTCAGCCTCTGCTCCTCTCTGATTGGAGGGTAGACTTCCAAGCTCTTCCCAATGCCTTCCTTTATAAAGGGGAGAAACTGGACTCTCAGCTCATTCCATTCTGCATCTCCTGTCCTGCCTGGTTTCAAATCCATAGAAAAAGATGGCCCCTGCTCTAGGTACCCCCTGGTATTCTGTTCCCCCCCCTGCCCCATTCCCTTTCCTGAATCCTTTTGTATATGGTCTCCCCAATTAGATTATAAATGCCTTGAGGGCAGGGACTGTCTTTTTAAAAATATTATTATTAATTGTATCCCTAGCATTGAGTGGAATGGCTAGCACAGAGTAGGTGCTTTATAAATGTTTATTAGATTGAATTTATTTGATCTGGGCTGGCAGAAATGGGTGGCAATCTACATTATTGAAAGGCACTCTAAAATATGATTACTATCTGTTTACCTGTTGTATATTCCTCTCCCCTTCCACAGAAAGTAAGCTCCTTGTAGGCAAGGATTATTTGTGAGTTTATATTTCCATTCCCTGTGTTTTTCATAGTGCCTTGAATACAACAAACACTTAATAGTCTTCCAGTCCCTAACCATTTATTAAGCACCTACTATGTGCCTCCAACTGTTGGACTGGCTGAGACTGGCTCTCACTTATCTAGCTAAGGAGTCTCCCTTGCTGTTTCATGTGTCAGGTTTGTTCCATGTCCAGATTTTAGCTGCCCATTTGGATTTGCTTCAGTGGGAAAAGAAGCTTGTCCCAGACCTTATGCTTCATTTAATGGCTTGGTTCAACACCTCCAGAAAAAGGCTAGTTAAGCTCAGTCTCCATCTAGAAGAGTGAAGCCTTCCAGAAAACATCCAGGAAAAAGTCCCTGTTCTGCCCCAACCCAGTCTGCAAACGTGATGTCCTTGACAACTGGAAAATTCTTGATTTATGACATTAAAACAAGACCTGAAGAGAAGCTCTAAAACAAAAGGTAATTGGCACATTGTTACTCAAAGGGCACTAGGTCTGGATTCAGAAGACATACCACCTTTCCTTTCTTTTTCTGTGTGACTCTGGCCAAGTAACTAGACCTCTTTGAAATTCACTGGTCCACCTCATGGGCATATGAGAGTACTCTGAATAACTATGGCGGACTCTCAAAATAAGGCATAACTACATGTTAATACCGGGCCTTTACGTACTCTAAATTATTTGTGCGGGGAAAAAAATCAACATAGGAAATTCCAGCGTTATTATGATTGTTGCACATTAAAGACGTGGGGACATATGATGGATTTCATTTGCCGCTTCTATTTATAAGTTTCCTCTTACTGAATTTGGATGAAAGAATGAATAAGCATTTATTAAGTGCTTACAATATTTAAAACAATGGGGACACAAATACAAAAGATGGTGCCTTTGCTCCTTTTACTAATGGGGTGGACAGCACCTATAGATCTAAGACAAGAGGGAGAGGGATCCATGGATTATTTCAGGGGGTCCATGAATTTGGATGGGAATTCTATAATCCAATGTATTTTTATTTTTTGTATTGAAAAATATTATTATGAGAAGGAACTACTTGTTGGCACCAGGTGCTACATGCTGGATGATGTTGATACAAGGACAAAAATGAAATGGCCCTTCCCTCAAAAAGCTGACATTCTGTTGGCTCTGGTCTGATGATAAAGGCCAAACTCATTAACCAGGCATTCTAGGACACTACAATCTGGCCTCAAGGAAAGTTAGTGGAAAGAGCCAGAGAGGTAATATCAGCAACCTGGGCTCAAATCCTGATTCTGCTACAGTGCACGTATAAACTTCTACATCACTTAACACCTTCATGCCTCAGTCTCCTGCTCTGTAAAATGTTGTTGTAAATATAAAATGTGTTGGACTAGATGGCCTCTAAGGTTCTTTTTTTGGGCGGGGTAACTTTCTGATAATTATCTCCATTTCTGAATCCTTCATCTCGGCTAAATTGGTTACTCACTATCTCACAAACTTATCTTGCCTCTTTCTAGCTCCATGGTTTGGTACATACTGTTTTCCTCCACCATGGACTACCCTACTCTTTTTCATTGCCTGTTCATCCTTTGAGATTCAGCTTAATGTTCTATTTTCTGTGCCTCTGAGTCAACCAAGGAGCTCCAATAACATTTATGATATGTATCATACTTCTGCCACATAAATCTATAATGCTCAGAACAACTTCTTGTAGCTAACAGAATGAAAGTCTTCTGGGGGTAGGGAGTGTTTCATTTTGGCCTTTCTATCTTTGATACCTAGGTCGACACTTCTTGACTCTTAAGTCCAACACTCTTTCTTTCTTTTTTTTTTTTTTTGCTTTTTGGAGGGCAATTGGGATTAAGTAACTTGCCCAAGGTCACACGGCTAGGTTTTCATTTGTGTGCGCCTTAAGTGTCTGAGGCCAGATCCGAACTCGGGTCCTTCTGACTCCAGGGCCGACGCTCTACTCACTGCGCCACCTAGCCGTCCCTCAACACTCTTTCAATAACACCTAGCAGCCAGTAAGACCTACTAGTAGACAGGTACTTTTCAAAGGCTGCACAATATAAAACACAGTCAGGTTCACAGTACAGTCTGAGATTTTCTTTAGAATAGTCCTCCCTCCCTGAACAACACAATACAACCCCCATTAATTTCTCTTTTTTTTTAGATGACTATGTTGTGCAAGATGTGAAAAGGCCAGAAAAGTCCACTAGGATCCAGGTAATATTTCAGCTCTAAGAAGATCATAAAAATGAGCCATCAGAAGAAGCAAAAATGGCTGATAAGGATGGTTCAGAAAATGAGCCCCATTAGACAAATGTGTAGGTAGCAAAAACTCTTTCCAAGGAGATATTTTTTCCTTCCTCCCCTATGTTCCTTTTCTAAAAAAAAAAGTGCTTTCTCTACCTTCTGGACAATACAAAGGACACCAATATTGGGAAACATAATGATTTTTCCTGTTTGTTTTTTTTTATATACAAGATTCACTTGCAATTCACTGACTGTTCAGCAAGCAGATCAAAAAGCACTTCTGTCTCAGGGTCAGAGATCTAACCTGTTTGATGACTTCTAGGACTCTGGACCCTGACCGATGAATTCTGGACCTTCATTCAATGAACACACACACACACACACACACACACACACACACACACACACACACACAGTCATAGGACTGATAACTAGAAGGGGCTTTAGAGATCAAATCTAACACCATCATTTGATGGATGAGAAAATTGAGACCAGAGAAGTGAAGGGTATAGGCCAAGATGTCACAGATAAGTCACTGACAGAGGTAATATTGATGCCTAGGTGCCCTGACTGAAAAGCCAACCCTCTCTTCTATTCCACATGAGGCTTCTTGAGTGCCTACTGTACACAAGCAATATGTTAGGGGCTGTGAAAGATCATAAAGACCTATAAAATATTGGTCCCTCATAGAGTTTACAATCTGACTCCTAAATGTTCAATTCAATGGCCTTTCTCACTTAGCACCCTCTCTGACCCATTTGTAGGTTTTGACACTGTTGACCATATTTTCCTCCTGGATACTCTCTCCTCCCCCTCAATTTAAGGAAATTGTTCTTTGTTGGTTCTCTTTCTACCAGTCTTAATATATTTTCTTTAGTCTCTTTTGTTAGCTCATTACCTATTGGTTGCCCACTAATGGTAGGTGTGTCTCAATGCTCTATCTTAGGTCTTCTTCCTTGTTTTCTCTACTGGGGATATCATTTACTCCCATGCATTTATTTATAATCTTTGGAGATGACAATGAAATTATATCTTTTCCAGCTCTAATCTCTTTCTAAAATTCTAGGTCCAAATCCTAAATTGTCCATGATAGTATCAGTTGGACATTCCATTGGCATCTTAAATTCAATGTCAACTTTTTCATGAAAATCATCCATTCTGCTAGTCTTCAAGGTTTAATGCAATCACATCACTTCTTTTTGCTTATCTTGATTTTTTGTGACCAAAAGTTAATTATAGTTACTTATAATTAATCTCTTATTTCCTACTTGAGTCAATCAACCCAGTTAAGGATTCCATCACCTCTTTCTTACCTACCCAACTACCTTGACTTCCATAGTGTTTTTCTTCTACAACCTATTCCCTACATGGGAACCATAGACATCTCACTAAAGCACAAGTTTTTCTATGACCTACTTCTAGTCCACAAACTTTCAATGACTCCCTATTATCTAAAATGTAGAAAACAAGTTCTCTAGCACATAATTCAAGGTGTTTCACAACCTAGCTCCAACTTACCAATTTGGTCTCATTTCATGTATTCTACATTCCAGCCAGACTGACTATTAGCTGCTCCATGAACATGATCTGATGCTTCACTTCCTGCCTTCATGTGCTCATAAAAGCCATCTTCCCTACTTAGAATGCACTCCCTTTCTCATCACTCCTGTCAACATCCTGATCTTCCTAGAAAGTTCAATTCGGAAATCCCTATTGCAGCCCCTTTTGGGATCTCCCCAGTTATTAGTACTTTCTGCCTTCTTGAATTATCCTGGATTTACTTTATCTGCATGTATTTTGTATCCCTCTAATTATAATGATGATAGCATTTATATAGCACTTTAAGGTTGGCAAAGTGCTTTACAAATATCTCATTTGATCTTCCCAACAACCTTGGGAGATGTTATTTCCCTCTTATACAAACAAGAAAACCGAGGTTGCCGGAGAATAGGTGACATTCATTATTGTACAACTGGTAAGTGTATTACTCAAGATTTGAATTCAGGTCTTGCTGACTCCAAGGCCAGATATATCCACTGTGCTACCTAGTGACTTCTACCTGAGGAGAAGAATGTAAATCCTTCTCTTTAACGTCAAAGACTAATTTTCCCCCTCTCAGAACCACTGTGCCTTGAATATGATAGGTGCTCAATCAAACCAACTAGCTAAGAAGCAAGAGGAAGGGGCAAGTAGTCCTAGTTCAGGCAGTTGAGTTGGGAGGCATAGAAATGACTGAGAAGGTCAAGCATCAAACTTTCAGTCAATCAATCATTTATTAAATGCTTACTAGATGCTGGGCACTCTGCTCAGCAAGATATAGATTAGGACAACTGGAGATGGCCCTGGATGCAGAAAGGCAGACAAAATCCTCCTCCTCAAGAGGCTCCCATTCTATTGTTGGAGGAAAGATGCAAATACTTCAGGATATGCATAAGATATATACAGCAGAAGGAAGGCTGGAGTGGATGAAGAAAAGGAAGAAAGAATGAGAAGCAGCCAGGTCCATGAGGAAAGTCTTCTGCAGAAGGTGGAATCTGAGCTGAGTCTTGAGATATAAGTAAGGGGGCAGAATATTCCAGGCACGGGGACAACCAGGACAAAGTAGATGATGATTTTTGGGCAAAGTAGGTCAGGCTATCTAGATCATAGGATGAATGGAGGGGAGTAAGGGATAAGAAGGCTGGTGATAGTGACAAAAATCCAATAGTCCCTGACCTCAAGAAGAGTATATGCTACCTGTGGGAGAAATAAATAAACATCTCTTTCTTTTTCTCTGTCAAGATATAAAACAAGACACAATGATTTTAATATATATATATATATATATAATTGATTAATTTTTAGTTTTCAACATTCACTTCCTTAAGATTTTGAGTTTAAATTCTACTCACCTTTTCCTTCCCCTTCCCCAAGACAGCATGCAATCTGATATAGGCCCTACTTATACATTCATATGAAACATATTTTCACATTAGTCATGATGTAAAGAATTATATAACCAATGGGAGGAACCATGAGAAAGAGGACACAAAACAACAAAAGAAAAGAAGAGCAAATCGCCTGCTTCCATCTACATTCAGACTCCAGAGTTCTGTCTCTGGATGGTCATAGCATTTTCCATCATGAGTCTTCTGGAGTTGTCTTAGATCCCTGCATTATGTCTATCAAAGGCAATCATTGCACAATGTGGCTGTTACTATGTACAATGTTCTCCTAGTTCTTCTCATTTCACTCAGCATCAGTTCATGTAGGTCTTCCCAGGTTTTTCTGAATTTGCCTGCTCATCATTTCTCATAGCACAGTAGTATTCCATTACATTCATATACCATAGCTTGTTTAGCCATTCCCCAGTTGATGGACATCCCCTCAATTTCCAATTCTTTGCCACCACAAAAAGAGCTGCTATAAATATTTTTGTACATGTGGACCCTTTTCCCATTTTTATGATCTCTTTGGGATACAGACCTAGAAGTGGTATTACTGGGTCAAAGGGTATGCATTGTTTTATAACCCTTTTGGCATAGTTCCAATTGCTCTCCAGAGTGGTTGGATCAGTTCACAACTCCACCAACAATGCTTTAGTGTTCCATTTTCCCCACATCTTCTCCAACATTTGTCATTTTCCTGTTTTGTCATGTTAGTCAATCTGATAGGTGTGATGTGGCACCTCAGAGTTGTTTGGATTTGCATTCCTCTAATCAATAGTGATTTAGAGCATTTTTTCATATGATTATAGATAGCTTTAATTTCATAAATTGATTTTATGAGGAAGGCACTAGCAACTAGGGGGCTCAGGAATAGAGCAGTGAAGCTTCTTGAGCTGAGCTGTTAAGGAAACTAGAGACCAAGAGTGACAGATATTCCTAAATATTTCTTAAACTTAATAGTATGTAAAATTCTGGGGGGTGAGGAAGAAGATAGTTTTCTTTTTCTCTCCTGTACCCCAGGTACCTAGCATTTAACCTGGAACATGACCTATACTTAATACATTTCCATTTAATTGCACAGATTATAAGATTCTAAAAATTTAGTTTTCTGGGTTTTTTAAAAAATAAAATTACTAACAAATTGTAAACAGTTGTTGAATTGACACAATCTTTTGACCAATATGGACCCCTGTATTGAATCACTTACTGGTCTTTGTCTAGATCTTGACCTTTCCCTCTAATGAGAGAGTAACTTCTACAAGAATACAGACTCTGTCTCAAACATTTTTTATATGTCCCATTGTACTCAGCAAAAGAAAGGCAATGACAAGTTCTTGCTGAATTGAATTAAAATAGTAATGAAGAATTTCCTATGGACAGATACCCCCAAATTCAAGTAATCTATCAGGCCTATTTAAGACTAGATGTCTGGCTTCCGCCATTTTGTGTCTAGCTCCTGGGGTTGGAGTGGTCTATTCTTTGCTGGAATGAATAGCCAAATAATGTCAAACAGGGCCCAAGGCATGTCTATGCCTCCAAGAAGACAACCTGGTTTGTGTTGATGACTCATCCACCTCCTCTTTTCTTGATTTGGGAGCCAAGCTAATTAATGGAGCTATGGTAAAGGCACCATGCTGGGCTACTGCGGCTTTAAGCCTTGCTATAAGGGAATGACAGGAGCTAACAGAGCCTTCCTTCAGGCTCCAGCACATTCTTTAATTAATTAGGAGTGATTATCGCACTGCATAATGTTGTCTGATCTTGTATGCAGTGTTCTTGCCTCTGGGTTATCTTCTCATTCAATAACGTCATATTCCATAGTAAGTTCACCAGGACTCTACAATGGGGCTGTCCTTGAGGATGGCGGTGGAGACAGAAAGCCGAGTATAGAGAAAGGCTCAGACAAGCCAGGGCTAGAAATTTTATAGAGAAGGCGGAGTGGTATGCCTCACTTGTGATTTTATTTGGGGTGCAGAGAAAAAAATTAACATTTAAGTTTAGTTGAGAGTTCAGTCACTTGGTGAGATGGATTAATCAAATCCACATGCTTTTATTAAGTATTTACTGTATACTAGGTACCAGAGGTGAGCTAAAGCCAACTCATAATTATTAAAATTGCAGTGTGAGCATTTATACCTTGGAAATTAGCAAACATTGCAAATAAGGACTTGATTTATTGTTTTGTTAACTGTCTAGGCCTAATAAAACAATAGAGAAAATGTTCATAATGGAGATTAAAGTTAAAAAGTATTGTTGTGCATACATTTTCCCCTCTAGAGAAATAGTTGTTAAACATTTACTATCCTATCCCTGCCAGGTATCGTGACAGATGTTAGTAGCACAAAGACAAAAATAATACAGTCCATGCCCTCAAGGAGCTTATATTCTATCAGAAACAACATATACACATATGCTTAGGTAGAGAATAAATAGATGGTAATGGGGAGTTGAATTAGTTATACTAGCAGCTTTAGTGATTAGTAGTGTCCTCATTTAGGGGGCAGTGTCTCAGTTGAGCTTTGGAAGACACTAGGGATTCTAAGAGTCAGTTAGAAGGAAGGAGAGCATTCCAGGCATGGAGGGGTCAGCCTGTGCATAGACACAGAGAGAAAACAGATAGAATGTCCCGAGGAAGAAACAGATAAACCAATTTGGCTAGACCACATAGTGTCTTAGTGAACGTAACGTACAATAAAGCTGGACCCAGGCTGTGAAGGGCCTTAAGTGCCAAGCAGAGTATTTGATGTCAGAGATAATGGAAGGTGGACAGGAACAGGAGTAGCACAGTCCAACTTGGGCTGGAGGAGGGTTACTTCAGCACCTCCCTATCTGGCTGAAGGAAGAAGGGCCAAAAAACCCCATAGTTTGAAGGTAAAAGCTTAAAACTCTCTATTAAACAGCAAAACTTTCTAGATTTCATTGACAAAAATGAGCCTGGGAATTTCTAAGTTTATGGATATTTTTTCCCCCGGTGGGAGGAGAAGCTGGAATGCATCCCAGGTATTGAGGAGACAGGAAGCAGGATCTGTGTGTAATCAGAGGGAACAGGAAGGGGGCTTATCTCAGGTCTGTAAAATACAAACACAAAGGAATGGCTTCGAGCTGCTGAAGTCTCTGTCTTCAGCAGAGATTCCAAAGCTCTTGGTGGCTCTGATCTGCGAGGCCCTGAGTGCTTAGAGAAAGCCCGTCCAAAGTAAACAACTCCTGGGCACGAGGAAATGGAAGTATTTGGACAGGCTCCTTTTGTAGTTCCGGGGAGAAATACTCTTGCAAGAGGGAAACTATGGAGACCAGGGCCCATGTCCCACAGGGCAGCCCAAAGGGAAGACGCTGCCCCAGACTCTGCTGAGTCTTGTGATCGGCAACTAGGAACTGGGTCTGAATCCTAACTCTCTCTTGTGTGAGCATGAGTGCCACTTTTCCCAACTGCAAAATGAGAGGATTTGGTCTTTCCTGATAAGCTTAGCTTCTAGTGTTCCCTCATTCCCCTGGAATTGTTTTGTTTTGGTTTTTTTAAACATATTTAGATGAGCACACATTGATTTTGATCATGCAGAAATAGCCTTCACAGCAACCCAATTTCTCCAATAATGAAAGCAGCAAGTGATAGTGGATAAAATACTGCTGGGTTCAGGGATGAAAATAATAGTTAGCATTTATATAAGACCTACAATGTGCTAGGCACTTTACAATTATCTCATTTAATCCTCACAGACTTTATATTACATTTGTGACATAACGTTAATTATTAATTACATTACATTAATATTTCATTTTACAGATGAAGAAACGGAGGCAAGAGATTTGCCTAGAGTCACATAGCTAGGTCTTCCCTGCTCCTCATTCCCCCTTCTACCCTCTGTACCATCTAGCTATCTCTAAGATGGCTTGGGTTCAAATTCTTTTTTCCACAGTGAGTCATAAGTAATGCTCTAAAATCAACAGAATCACAGGCTGCAGTGCCAATAATGTCTTGAAAGAATTAACAAAAAGAAAGAGCCCTCTATGTATAGGGTCAGAAATATTTATAGCAACACTACATGTTTATTGTTACTCAGTCGTTTTTCAGTTGGTCATATCTAACTCTTTGTGACCCCACTTGGGGTTTTCTTGGCCAAGATATTGGAGTGGTTCACCATTTCCTTCTCCAGCTCATTTTACACATAAGGAAACTGAAGTAAACAGGGTTAAGTGACTTGCTCAAGGTGACACAGCTCAGGAACTCCAGGCATGGCATTCTATCCATTGTGCTACCTAGCTGCCCATTCAACCCCCACCCCCACCGGCAATCAGTGCAACAATTGGAAATAGTCATAATTCCCAATAATAAGGGGATGGCATAATGAATTATGATATATCCAGAATGACATAGTAGAATGTTATTAAGACTGAAAAGTATGGTGTGAAAAGACTAAATGAAGGGGTCAGATTAGATGATCACTAAGATGAACTACAATCTTTCTAACTGATGAAATGCAGGAAGGTTTATGAAACCCTGCAAAGGAAAGAAAGGTGAGCCAGAATGTCTACAGAAAAAGGAAACTGAATTCATAAATCAGTATGGAGATAGGACGGGTCAAGAAGCTAGTGAAAATGGAACACAAAACTTTGTGGCTATGAGATCACAGATTTCAAGCTGGAAGGGACATCAGAGGACAGAGCTGTACCCAAGATCACACAAGTTTAGTAGTAACTACTGAGCTGGGAATTTGGTCCTCTTAATTCCATTTCTCCTGGTATACAAAGGTCTTTACTTTCATGTTACAAATGTCAGATTGATGCCATTGTCCAAACCCAGTGGGGGCTCAGGGTTGTGTCTGCATACTCTACAGAAGCCCCAAGGCTAGATTTTCAACACAAAATCTATCCAGTCTAAAGATCAACCCATCCTAAAACCTCCTCCATATTTTCTTCCTCCTGTCTTGACTTTCTTTGGTTGTGACACTTTAGTGTGGTCTCTATTCCCCAAAAGTTTAGCTCTTTCCCTACTCAGAGACATCCTAGGATGGACAGGATCTCACTCACATTATATCTATTAGCTTGGAAACTCCTCAAAGACAGAGACAGTGTCTTATTTACCTTTGGGTGTTTCCTAGCACCTAACTGGGTACCTTGCATGGAAAACAATAAAGTAGTCAACTGGTGGCTTAGTCAGTATGGGAACTTCAAGATAAAGAAACTACCAATGCAGGTTGGCACCTTCTCTGACATGAGGTGGAATGAGCCCTAGGACTAGGGTCAGAAGTCCTGGGCTTAAATCTAGCCTCAGACACTACTTGTGTTACTCTAGGTAAGTCACCTAACCACTATCAGCCTCAGTTTCCCCCTCTATAAAATGAGATAAGACTGCCCACCTCCCAGGGTTGTTGTGGTTTGAAAACCTCCAAGTGCTACACAAATGCCCCCTATTATTACTGGCATACAGCTGGCACTTAATACATGTTTACTGATTGACTGAGCTGATTATCTGGGGTCACTGAACCAATCTATATTTCAGAGACAACTTGAATCCAGGACTTCCTGGCTCAATGAACTACTGACTCTCTAGTATAACACACAAAGAGGAGATTCATTAAAATTGGCTGAATTGAGTTGAATGCACTGCAAAGTCCTTGGGGAGATTCTCCATTGGTCTGAGCTAAGATGACTTTATAGTATCTTCTTCAAAATGTGGTTGGGAAAGGGGCAACTAGGTGGTGAAGTAGATAGAGCACAAGCCCTGGGATCAGGAGGATCTGAATTCAAATCTGGCATCAGACACTTACTAGCTGTGTGACCCTGGGCATGTCACTTAATCCTGTTTGCCTCAGTTTCATCTGTAAAATGAGCTGGAGAGGAAATAGCAAACCACTCCTGTCTCTTGGCCAAGAAAACCCCAAATGGCATCATAAAGAGTCAGACACGACTGAAATGACTGAACAACAAGAAAAACAACAAAGATGGCATTAGCATTTAAGGTGGACTGTCCACATGACAGACAGTGATACACAGTGGATAAAGAGCTCACTGGAGTAGCCAGAAAGGTCTAGATTCAAGTCTTATTTCTGACACATAATGACTCTGGCCAAAACTCTCGTCAACTCTAAGACGATAAATTGTAAAGAAGGTGCCAATCTACAATTCCCGAGACAATGAAATCACAAGTCCAGCATCTGTCCAAAGTCCTTATGAGAAAGTCTATAGTTTTTTAGGGTTTACAGAGAATTTTATTATAGCATTATTGGGAGAAAGCTAGTCTAAATGCTATTATTCAAATTTTACAGATGAAGGAAACTGAGACTTAGAGGGGGTAAAGTTAATATAACCTTAATATAAGTTCATATAACACACAAATGGTTATATGAAGGGAATGTGTTGAGTCTCAGATTTAAACTCATGTTTTTTGGCCCCTTTTCTACTACAGAATAGCAATAGACTGAGGTGTAGACAGAGATATCACTTTGAGATTGGAGATGGATGGGACCAATCTTCTTGTACTGGGTACTGGGTAGCTCTTGATTGTCCTAGGACAGATGTGATATTTGAGGGAATCGTAGAGGTCAGAAGGCTTTCATGACAGAATTTTGGGTGGCTCTTAGCAAGTGGATGTGAGTAGTTAAGAGGACAGCAAAGAAAGCAACCTTATAAAGCATCTTATCTGAAATTTATGAGAAACTCACGGAATAATTCAAGCATAGCTAAACCTTCCTTGGCTTCATGGGCAATCTCTGAGAGGAACAGTTGGAACAAGGACTGTAGAGTTAATATTTGCTGCTTGGAGGTCCCCCAGATTAAAGGTGTTCCCGCTTGTATTTGTAACAGGGATTGAAGAATTGCATAGCACAATTTTAATTTCAATGTTTTCCTGATAGAAAAACTATTGTAGTCGGAGGTGTTTTGTACAAAGACCAGAAGAAGTCCCCTTGAATGTCTCTCAGAGCTAGTCCTAAATGGCATAAATTATTAGGTCAAGTGTTACTGAGTGGCATTCTGTTCTATTACAAACGTATAATGAATTATTTGGGTGAAGATATAGAAGATACACTTAACAAATTTACAAATAACATGAGTCTGAGATGGATAGATAATGGATACATTTAGTTGAGTAAAATGAGATATGGAAGGATTTGGGTAAATTTTCAGGATCAAATCTTAAAAGAGAAAATTTAGTAGGAATAAATGTAAAGTCCTACAATAAGACTCAAAAAATAAATAGTATAAGTCCAACATGGACATAAGTCCCCAGCTTCATAGTCCATGTGAAAAAAAATGAAATTATATTTTTAAGTATATGATAATACAAGCCAATAATATAATGTTGCTGCCAAAAAATGCAAAGGGATGCATCTTATGGATGGAGCATCAAGCTAGATAACTTCTCATGCCCTTTCCAATTCTGGGATTCAATGATTGTAAATCTTTATGAGAAAGAAAAATGGCCATAAAATACAGAGTGAAGGGAAAGCCATTCCGTAGACTTCACACAATCTATATTCCAGTCAATTAGACTACAAGGTGTTCCCACAATTTGATATTCTAGTTCCTTCTCCATGCATTTCACTCATGCCTCCCAGAATCTTTTCTTTGCTACAAAGTCCTCCTGAATCCCCTTTCCACACAGTTAGAGCCCTTTCTCCCCCTACTCAGATTGCTTTGTATAGACTTAACTGCGTCTACACCATACCTCTTCCAGTAGAACGGAAGCTTCTTAAGGGCCAGAACTGTACCTATGCTGAGTGCTGGAGCTAAAAAGACAAAAACAAAACAGTCTCAGCCTTTAAGGAGCTTCCATTCTGATGGAATGCAGTGATGGGTGCCCACTAACAAAAGAGGGAATTAGAAATTATGCATATGGATACAGAAGATTGTGGGATTCAGGGCTATATCTGACCTTAGAGGTCACCTGGTACAATCCCCTAATTTTGCAGAGGGGAAGATTGAGGCTTAGAGCCCTTAGGTGACATCACTGGCCCCAGATCAAAAAGGTAATATGTGGTACAGCCCAGACTTGAACTCGGATCATCTGTCAAAAATCCAGTGTGCCTCCTGAGTAGGAGCAGCTATGGTGAAATGAGTCCTGTGTCTGAAGTTGGGGAGCGGGACTGGATTCACATCCCAACTATTACCTGTGGGACTATGGTGAAGCCATTTCACTTCTGTGGGTTTGAGTTTCTTCATTTCTAAAATGAGGAAGTTGAGCTAAGCCTGTGAGGGTCCACTGACGTCTATGATCCTATGATGATTCATTTATATAGAGTTTATAGAGATATCATACTATATATAGCATTTATATAGAGTTCTTGATCATCAGAAAAAATCTACAAGGGAGCTGTCCAATTTACATACAAGGAAACTGAGGCTATGGCCCTCTTTGTGTGAGGCCTTTAGTCAAAGAAAGTGAAAAAACCCAGGTGAGGTTTACATAGCTAATATTAGTATCAGAGGCAGTCCTAAAGTATCAGGTTTCTATTGCACCATGAAGACCAGAATATATTAAATATACCTTGAAACTATGCAAAATGTGTTTCTAAAAAATAATTGGAGAGTGGATTAGTCTGAGATGAACATGTAATTTGCCTGAGGAGAACAAATTCAGAGCTTAGATATTCATGCAAACAAGAGACATCCTCTTAGAACAACCTTGCTAAGACATTACCACTAGTCTATACTGTGAATGTCTCCAATCCGATTGTAACGCTGTGAGACCAAGTGACTGAGAAGAGGCCAGCTCGACCCCAGATCCATCCTTGCTCCACTCCATGACAAAGTTTTAACTGGAAATTTTTCAGCATGGAGAAAAGGAGCTTAGAGTTAAGGGAGGAGAAGTCAAGGTAGACCTGGAAGGGAGAGTTCTGATTCTCAGGTAAGCCAGAAGAGGGGTGGTATACCATAGCACCAAGGCCCTGGGGTGGGAGGTGGGGAAGGGGTCCCTGAAAATCTGTTTGTTTTACCATATGGTGCTCAGTGACAGAAGAAAATGTACCCCCATCACTGCTGGGACCCTATGGCAAGGTCTTGTGACCTATGTCAAATTGCTTCTCTGGAACCTGGTAACATCAAGTACCTACTATGTGCAAATCAGGCCTTATTTTTTTTTTAATTGGAACCATTAATGACATTAGTATTGGGTGGCTACGTGGTGAACTAGATAGAGCTCTGAGCCTGGAGTCAGGAAGACTCATCTTCCTGAGTTCAAATCCGGCCTCAGATACTTCCTAGCTATGTGACCCTGGGCAAGTACATAAACCTATTTGCCTCAGTTTCCTCATCTGTAAAATGAGCTGGAGAAGGAACAAACCACTCTAGTATCTCTGCCAAGAAAACCTCAAATGGGATCAGGAAGAGCCAGACTTAACTGAAAAATGAGTGATCGCCAACAGAGGCATTAGTCACAGCATAGCTATAATGTGCTCCCAAGGCACGTACAAAAAAAGCCTCTAGGAGACGGGTGTGGTGTTGCAGGCCTGTAAGCCCTGCTCCAAGTGGAGCTCTTGGCATTCTGAGCTGCAGTGGCCTGGCCCGTTGGGTATCCACTATAATTCTCACTCCAGTGTGGGGAGCCCCCATAGGCAGGAAGCCAAGAGGGATGATCCAGGCCAGGACGGAAACAGAGCAGTGGCAGGGCTGGGCCCATGGAAAGTCACTCTACTTCCAGCCTGGGAGACAGATGGTGATCTGGCCTCAGGACCAGAACTCAAGGAACAGGAAATCAGAACACTCAGCTGATCAGAACTTTTGTTCTATGCTCTGTTTGAGGACAAATGATTGCACAATAAACCTGATAATCAATTGAATTCAACAAGCATTTTTAAGCACTATGTACCAAAGACAACAACGAAATGGTTCCTGCCATCTATGAGATTACGTTCTGCTAAAGATCTAGATTTTAATTTAAAAAAGGAAAAAAAAGCCCTGTATCTCTACATACAATAATGCTTCTAGTTCATAAGATCATAAAAAAATATTGTACATATAGAACTGAAGGGACTTCCTCAGACAAGATAAGGGACTTACCCAAGATCACACACTTGATAAAAGACATGGGGGATTTGAACTGGTCCTCTGGCATTTTTTCTTTCCACTGGACTATGCCTCCTGCCAGGTATCAAGGAGAACATTTCTGATCTCAAAGCACAGGAAAACCTTTTAAATATGAATGACATGGGGCAGGTAGCACAATGCATAAAGCACTGGCCCTGGAGTCAGTAGGACCAGAGTTCAAATCTGGCCTGAGACACTCATTAGCTGTGAGACTCTGGGCAAGTCACTTAACCCCAATTGTCTCCAAAAAGAAAAGCAAGGAATAAATAAACAAACAAACAAATAAATAAGAATGACAGTGGTAAAAGGCACTGACCTGGGTTCACACACTACCTCTGGGATCATACCTCCAGTGTGACCTTAGACAAATCACTTCTGTCTTATCCATGAAATGAGGGAGCAGGGGATTGAGATGGCCCCCTAGTTAAAAATCTCAGCTCATCTCAGATACTAGAAGACAGCCCCTATATACCTCCCTTAAATCTCTTTTCCAGACTAAACATCCACCATTCCTAGAGGTCTGTTAATTCTTTGATTGCATGAGCGAGTAGCAAAAAACGGAAGGTGTAATGAGCCATGCTAGGGCCTGGTGCAAAGAAAACAGAAATTGCTGGGGCTGCCTCAGTGAGTAGTGGGCTTCCGGTCCCTGGAGGTTCTTGAGTCAAGGCTGAGTGATTGCTTGTAGAGAAGCTTATTCCAGTAAAGTTCTACAACACGACTATCTCTGAGATTGTCACTCTAGGAGCCCCAAGCAAGGTTCCTTCCCCCAGCTCTCAATCCCATGTCAAAGCCCAAGATGATGGTGCCCCCAGTGAGTCTGGGGTAGGCAGAAGAATGGCTCCACATTGCCATCTGGTGGCAACCTTCTCCCCTACAGTCTTCCTACACTTCTAATCTTTCCCTACTACTTTCTCCTACTAATTCCCTTCCTAATCTGTCCCCACAGGAGGGGCTGAGCTCATTCCCTACACTAAACAGTTAGAAATCATTCATCTGAGAGACCATTTGGATTGGAGAGCATAGATTCAGAGCAGGAAGGGACCTCAAAGCTCACTCACCTAGTTCAAAGTAGAAAAGTGAAACCCAGAGAATGGTTAAGTGACTTGCTCAAGGTCACACAGGTAGAACCCAGGTTCTCTGCCTCCAAACCCAGTACTCCTTCTGCTATACTCCATTGGTAATAAATCTAGCCACCCAGCTAGGTGGCGAAGTGACTAGAGCACCAGCTCTGGAGTCAGAAGGACTGAGTTCAAATGCGGCCTCAGACACTTAACACAAAAAAAACTAGCCATGTGACCTTGGGCAAGTCACTTAACCCCAAGTGCCCTACCTTCCTCTCTCCAAAAAGTTAAAAAGATGCCAAGGTCATATGCAGGTGGCAGGGAGTATGAGGGGAGGCAAGCTGAGGCTCTTTCATAGCCAGGCCCACCGAGGACCCCATGTGACTATGGTTCTTTCTGCCCTCTGTTAGCCCCCTTCTGAGTGATCTCCTTGGCATCTCCCTCCAGGAGCTTCCCGATGCTCCTTAACACCCCCACCCCCAATGGAAACAGGAAAGGATCTGATAGCAGGTATTCACACTTATCTTAGGCATCCTCAGCCTCCCAGATCTGTGCCTGCCCTGGCTGGGGGAGGACAAGACCTTGGCGGTCTGGCTGCAGCTGTCAGGTTTCTATTCCTGGGAGCTTCTGGAGGAAGCTGGGAGGAGACAGTGCAAGCCAGAGGAGCCTGGCTGCCTGTCCCACACACAGCCAGGGGGCACTCAGCAGCTTGCACTCCGACCTGAGGCCAGGTCACACTGCCTCTCTATATGTGCTCCCCCTCCCAAATCAATACAAGCCCCTTCCTCTCTGCCCCGAGGATCCCAGATGTAGAATTTTCTAATTTTTTTTTCCACATTAGTGGCTAGGTGGAGACTGTGATTTGGAATTAAGAAGTACTGAGTTCAAATGTTACACCAGATATTTATTATTGGATTAATCCTAAGTAAGCCCCTTAACTTCTCTCTGCCTCAGTTTCCTCATGTGTAAAACAGGGATAATAAGAGCAACCACCTTACAGGAGACATTGTGAGGAACAAATGAGATACATGTAAAGGGCCTCGCAAGCCTTACTGGATATTTTTTGTCAATATTGATACTTTCCTATCATTCTGAACCACTTTTGAAATTATACACACACACACACACACACACACACACACACGCACACTCTTCATTTTATTTCTATAAGTCCTTGAGGCAAAGGAACAAAGGAGCAAAGGAGTCCATGGTTGGGGGGGGGGGGGGTCCTTTTTTCTATCATGTGTCAGGTACTAGGGATAAAAAGACAAAAATGAAGCATTTCTTGTCCTCAGGGAGCTTACATTCTATAGAACCACAAGGGGGGAGGGATAGGGGCTCATGGTAGGTCGATGAGTTCACATGGATGAGGAGGGTATGCACAATATAGGCTCACATGTACAAAGCTGGGTACTCTTTTTTTTTTTGGAGAAGTATGATGTCATAAGAAAAAGAACAGAGATAGGATTCCTGGGTTTGAATGGCTGTGCTGACATTTAGCATAACCACGGACAACTCCCTGCAACTCTCTGGATCTCAGTTTCCTCATCTATAAAATGGGGGTAACAATCCTAAGTCATGACTCACCCCACAAAGATGTTGGGAGGAATGTACTTTGTAAATCTTAAAATAACAAGATCTCAGATTCTGGGCAGGAGGAACCTTGACCAGGGTGAGTCAAGTGTCTGTGAGAGCCACGGCAAATATATCTGATGATGTTTGGCACCCCGTCTCCCACCTCTCTGGAAGAGGGAACTGTGATTCATCAACAAACAAGATTTATTGAAGGATCAGAGGATCAGGGATTTGGGGCTGAAAGAGATGTTAGAAGTCTTTTCGTCAAACTCCTTCATTTTCTACATATGAGGAAACTGAGGCTTGAGGTTACTTAGCTCCTAAATGACAGATTAGGACATGGTTTCTGCCTCCCCATACAAATCCAGAGCTCTTTCCACCACAATAAGCTCCCTTCAAATTCCATATACAAATATAGGAGGAAGCAGCTGAGAGTTCCCAGCCTGGATGGGAAATCCCTACACCAGTGCAGATCACAGCTAAGACAGTTCTGGGGAGTTCCCTGTAGCCTGTACAGGTAACTCATGGTTACAGAACTTCTCAAGGTCAGAAGCCAAATGTGAACCCAAGACGTGTTGATTCCAAGCCCAGCACTCTATCTGCAGTATCATAGTGTTGGCAAGCCATGATATATTGTTCTTCTGGTATTGTCTACTTCAACTCTGGATCAGTTCATATAAATCTTCTACTACTTCTCAGAATCCTTCATGCTTATTCATGATTTCTTTCAGCAAGCTGACATGCCACTGTATTCATGTCCAAAAATCTCTTTAGCCATTCTCTAAATCGATGGGCACTTTCCAGTTCACTGGGAAGCACCAGATCAATAGGAGTCATATATACATGGGATCTAACTTTCTGTTTGAGTTCTGGAGAGTGTCAATCAGCTTCTAGAACACAAGCAGGGCCAGAACTCCTATCTACTGACCCTGACTAGTGCTACATTGCAGTAAGAGGTGACAAAGCAAAAGGAAATCGAAGGCAGGTGAAAACTGAGATGTCATTTTTTCCATCCAAGTTCAAAGACCTCCTGAAAGCTACCCAAGATCTGGGGTCTATGGAACTTGGGGTTAAGAGGTAGGAAGTGGCTGGGCGGAGCCAAGATGGCGGAGTAGAAACAGCTCGTCCAAGCCACTCTGCCCCCAGATTCCCCCCAAACCATGTAAAAGGGGACTCTGAACAACTTTTGGAGCCCCAGCACCCACAGAACGACACAGAGAAGCTAACCTCCTGCTGAGGATAGCCCAGCAGCCCTGCAGGAAGGACCAGCGCAGCGGTCTGGGACCTGGCAGCGCGCAGGAGCCGAGCCAAGCCCAGGTCCGCATGAGCCAAGGTTTTAGCCCCAGGGCGGCAGGGCCAGCAGGCGGCTGGAGGAACCCCAGAACACCAGCAGCTGTGGCGACTCCAGAATTATCAACACAGACATGCCTAGGACAAAGTAAGAGGTTGGTGTCCTATGGACTTTGGGACCTGTATTTAGGGAAGAGGTAGGAAGTGGCAGGAGGAGGGCTGGGGCACAAAGAACAGCCCAGTGATATGAGGCAATGGAGAAGAGATCCTCTCCGGCTCCTTCTACTTGTAGCCCTTGGATCTTATGATGTGATTTGGTCATGGAACAGAAAATATTGAAAGAAGCAGGGATAATTCAGCATTGGTCCAATGCTTTTCAATATTGTTTCTCTGAACAACTTTGCATGTTCTGAGTGGTGATAATATAAGTCTCCTTGACTCACTTTGTACCTAAGTCTTAAAGTCAAAGAATTGTCAGAGCTAGAGGGGCCTTCAGTCATAGGATCAAAGATTTAAAACTGGAAGGGAGTTCAGATCCCCTCATCTGACAGATGAAGAAACTGAGGCCCAGGAAGGATCGGTGTCCTATTCAGGATCACACAGTGCAGTGGAGGCCATGAAGATCCATGGATTGGGAAATGGCCCAGAAGTGGCATAAAGGTCAAGTATGGGGCAAGACAAAGAGAAAACCCCACAAAGCCCTAGGGCTCCGAGGTGAAGTCTGTGTCAACTGGAGGGAGGGGGCATAGGAGAAGGGCAGAGCAGGGGGACCAACAGGCCCTATTCATCCACCTCCTTCTTAGGTACTTCTGGGGTCAACAAGAGTATTTCTTGGCAAAGCAGTCTGTTCTGTTGTTAGACTGAGCTGCTGGAGAGTTATATATATATATATATATATATATATATATATATATATATATATGTTCATTTTTCTTTTGGGAAGAGGGAAGGAAGCAGGGGAGACAGATGTGGGAATGGAGGGAAGAGACAGGGAGAAAGAAGAGGCATACAGAAAGAAATGGAGAGACAGATAAAAAGACACAGAGACAAAATGAGATAAAGACAAATATAGAGAAAGAGGGAGTAAAAGAGACACACAGGCAGAGATGGTGAGAGAAAACAGAGGGAGAGGGAGAAAGAAAGAGAGAGAGAGAGAGAGAGAGAGAGAGAGAGAGAGAGAGAGAGAGAGAGAGAGTTTACTCAGCAGCCAATGCTCCAAAGAACTGCAACAGATACAAATTCCTACAAAAATGCAACCAAAAGAAAATGCCACTAAAAACTTGCACAAAGCAGATTTGGTCCTGTGTGCTCTCGGTCCTATGGAGTTGTGCATTACAGGCCCTGAATGAATGGGCAGAGCTGGGCATGGGCCCCTGGCAGACAACAGCTGTAAAAAAAAATGAACAAAGGCATTAGATGACCCAGAGCTGGCTGACCTGCAGTGATCTGGACCCATAGAGGCAGGACAAGAAAGGACCTAACAATTACATGCCACAAAGAGAAGGGATATCTTAGGTGTGTGACAATTTTTCTCCATATGAAAAAATGGCCTCTTTGGTGTGAATACTGTAGCTCAGTAACTTCTCTGCATGGGAGAGAAGGAACAATAGCACATAGGACGAGAGGACCCCCCAAGACCCTGGAAGGTTTAAGGGACTTGCCCAAGGTAAGTGTCTGTGGTAGGTTCCAAAGCCAGATCCCTTCCTTACAAATCTAGTGTTTGAAAACACCCTTTCCCAAAGCAGAAATAAGATTCAAAGCAGGATAACCAGGGCTGGGCACCTGAAAATCCAACTGTTACCTTGACTTTCTCTCTGAGTTTCATTTTCCTCATCTGTAAAATGAAGGGATTGGCCAAGATGGTTTCTAAAAATTCCCTCCTGGGTTAAATCCTTGGGTCTGTGATTTTTAAAATGGGGTGAATTTGTAGACTTCTTGACAGCTTCGCCTAGCCTGACTTGGGGAGTTTCCTGGCATCATCAAGCTAGTTAAGGGACCTAAAAGGTCATCAGATAGAAGTTCCACTACCACGATGAATAAGGGAAAGAAACTTAAGTGACCAGTCCAAGGTCAGGGAGCCAAGCTGGTGGCAGTGCCAAGAACCAGGAACCGTGCATGTCCCGTTTGCTGTTCCTCCCATGTCACGCTTTGTGCTCCACCCACATCACTGTCACTGGTGAATCAAGGGGACCTCCAAGGGGGTTCTTGAAGGGGCCATGCTGTGCTCCTGTTACTATATGCCTTCTACAGTGCAGGTGAGACCCTGATGGCCAAGGCCATCCTCTTCAGTACTGCCCAAAGAGTAAAACGGCTTGGAAGGACTGACCTCTGAATTGCCGGTACCACTCCCAGAGTCAGGTAGGAGAGTTGCGAGGAGCCTGTAAAGTCCCAGGCGAGAGGAGAAGCCATGGGTAGCTGGGGCAGGATGCCAGTGCCGCCCCGGGAGGAATGACTACTTGGTATGCATTCATTCTGCCGGCCCCATGACCCTCTGCTGGGTGACCTCACTGGGAGCCCAGTGAGGAGGAGTTCCTAGGCAGGCTGCCTTTGATGCTCACTCCAGATGCCGTCATCAAAGTGGCTGGGCTAGAGAGGGGAAGTCCCAGGATCTGGCTGCGGGACAAGTCACTACATTTTGTTTCTGAACATGGTGGGGTGGGGCTGGGGGGGTGCTAGGACACCCACAATGCAGAATCACCAGACACTAGGAACACAGGAGCAAAGAGTGAGAGCTGGGGAGGACCACCAACCCCATCATTTTAAAGAGGGCAAAATTGTGCTCAGAATGGGCCAGTGATGGCTCCAGGGTCACATAGCTGGTAGCAAGGGAGAGGTACAGCCAGAATTCAAACTCAGGGCTTTGGACTACAAACCCATCACATCAATGAATTCTCCATACCCTATAGTCACATGTTCATACACTTTTTCTTCCCTCTAACCTTACAAATGCCACCCAAATCAGCCTAATTGTCTGGTGGATAAATCGGGAAGACCTGAGTTCAAATCCAGCCTCAGACACTTAGTAGCAAGCTATTTTATCTGTCTGCCTCGGTTTCCTCATCTATAAAAAGTGGTTTATAACAGCATATGCCTCCCAGGGCTGTGATGAGGATCAGACATGATGGGATTGACAAAGCACTTCAAGGACCTTAACATGCTATACAAAGGTTTGTTGTTGTTGTTCAGCCCTGTCTGACTCTCTGTGACCCCATTTGGGGTTTTCTTGGCACAGATACTGGAGTGGTTTGCCACTTCCTTCTCCAGCTCATTTGACAGATAAGGAGACTGAGACAAGTAGGGTTAGGTGACTTGCCCAGGGTCACACAGCTAGGAAGTATCTGAAGCTGGATGTGAACTCAGGTCATCCTGACTCCAGGCCTGGCACTTTTATCCACTAGGCCACTTAGCCGTCCCTTGGGACATAGTAGGCACATCCTCCTATCTTAGATATTGGGCAAGGGTCCCCCAACTCCTATTCCCTCACTCCACCCAATTCCCTTTACCCACAAACAGCTAGTGGCTAACTTGGCTAGGGTTCATTTTTCCCACTGGGCTAAGGGACAAGGAGGAAGTAACTATCCTCCAACCCCAGCCCTAAGATTTCAATTTGGAAAGGGCTTGGGAATTCCTTTGGTCCAACCTCTTTATGTTACATACAGATCAGGAAATCAAGGCTGGAGAGGTGGACCGACTTGCCCAAAGTCATGTAAGTAACAAGTGGCCAAAAGGAGGATTTGAATGCAAGACCCGTAGGTGGCAGCCTAGCACAGAGGAAGGAACACTGGCTCTGGGTTCAGATGGTGCCTTTAACACTTCCCATCTGTTTAGCCATGGGCAATAACAATAACAATAATAATAATACATAACAGCAAGAGCTAATTTTACAGGACACTTTAAGGATTCAAAGCATGTCCTTATATTTTATCATCTGATCTTCTAAGCCCCCCGGGAGGTGGGTGCTATTATTGTTCACATTTCACAGATGGGGAAACTGATCCTGGAGAAGTTAAGGGCCACTCTACCAAATGTCTAAGTAGGATTTGAACTCAGATCTCCCTGGCTCCAAGTCTAGGACTCTGCCACCAATCACTTAAGCTCAGTGGGCCTCAGTCTCCTCATGTGGAAAATGGGGAGGCTGGATTTGATAACTTCTGCAATGGCAGAGTTTAGACCATCTCCTAAATGAGGCTGTTCTCGGGGCTCTGCCTTGCCCTGCCCTGCCTGCCTGAAATCACTTTCTATTTACTGTATGGATGTATTTTGGAAAAGAAAATGGCAAACCACTCCAGGGTCTATGCCAAGCAACCCCCAAATGGGTTTTTGACGGCTTAGCTGCAGGACAATGTAGACCTACATGTGTAGAGTTGGGTGTGCATGTTTTCTCCTTTCGGTAGAACATAGGCTTTCTGAGGGCAGGGATTCTTCCTCACCCCCACCCAGCACAGGGTCTGGTACATAGCTGGTGCTTAATAAATGCTTGTGGCATTGAATGCCACAAGTTTTGGTAGGGCCAATAAACAAAGCAACAGCAGTACTGATGCTATACAATCTAGGAGCAAGGAAAAAGAAAACTTAGAAAAAGGGGGTTTTGAAAAGAGAGGAGGAGATTGGTGCAGAGGGTAAAAAGGTGAGCTGAAAATGGAGAAAACTAGAAAGCCTCCTGAAACACGGCCCCCACCACCACCCAGGCCATGGGCACACACTGCTCACCGATATATTGAGGCCATAAAGTTTTCCAACTGGGCACATTCCAGGGAGATTAGCACAAGCCCTGGGCTGGCTACTGCCTCCTCTCTCTCCCTCCCTTCCTCCCGCCTTCCCTTCCACCCTGAGCAGGCAGGCAGGCAAGGCCATGAATGGGACTTTTAACTCTCTCTCTTCTCCCCACCGAAGTGCCTCACACACACTACAATGCTCCCTTGCTGTTTGCCCATTAACCTCCCATTTGCCAGACAGCTTCTCCCCAGCTAGGGATTAGCGCCCCCCAACTCCCCCGCCCCAATTCAAACAATAATCCCCGGGCTCCTCCAGAGGAATTCCAAAAGGCTTAGGGACAATAGGCCCGGGACAACTGGCCCGAGGCTGCCCTCCCCTGTATTAATCACTATACAGGGGCCATTTCTGGAGGAGCCAACAGAGTCGTAGACATTCTATCTGGAATCATAGTAACGGCTTGTTTCTGGCCCCTTCCCTTCCAAGGGGAAGAATGATGGATAAAGGTTTTCCCCCCAAACAATGGGGTGACAGAAACACCCAGCTCCTCCCCCCACTACTGACATTCATTCTGACCCTATTTTGCAACTGAACTTGGGACCTGAACCCCTCCCTACCAGCTCCTGAAAAACAAAAATGGCAGACAGGGAGAAATGAGAGATGGAGGGTGGAGGGGCCCAGAGTGAGGACTCCTAGATTTGTCAACCTGGTAGGGACTGGGGAAAAGAACCACCCCACCTACTGAGAGCTTCTTTTTTTTTTTTAAATAAGAAGTAAACTGAGTTCCCAGAAGAACCTAGGATCACAGATGTATAGCTCTTAGATTTGGAGACAGAAGGTGCCTCAGAAGACATCCAGTCCAATCCATCTCATACTCTCAAGCGGCACCTTTTATGTAAAGAAGAGCTAACATTTTCCTAGCTCTAGACAGTTTGCAAAATACATCACACCTATAATCTCAATTGATCTCACTCTACATGAAATCTTCCCTGATATCTCCCCCACCCCAACTGCTATTGCCTCCTCTCACTTAATTCCTGCTTATTTTATTTACTTACATTCCTGTGTTTTCCTCAATTGTACCAGCTGTTAAACACGCCCTCCCCCTTTTATTACGTACATTGTCTTATGTGTATTTATCTGAGAATATGTTGCATCCTTTTAGAGAAGTGTGAGATCCTTCAAAACGGGCTGTTTGTCTTTTTATCTCCAGCACACAGCCCAATTCAATGCACTGATCAAGAAACTGAGACCCCATGAGGAGTGACCACCCCAGAGCCACCCGTCTGAGGAAGTGGCCAGGCACGACCCAAAGCCAGGTACTCTGAGTCTAGACCTCTGACCCACTATAAGATCACACAGCTATAGGGTGGGAGAGAAGGTAGGCAAATGCCTTAATTGGACTGACTCCTCCCAAATGCCCCCAAACTTCCCATTGGGCTCTACAAAAAAGCACGCAGCTTCTTGAATTCAGACGCTGACTCCCCTGTCATTCACTCAACAAACAGTACAGAACACTTTGTTAGGCCAAGAAAATAAGAAGCTTGGATAAGACACATTCCCTGCTTGTGTGGAATTTATAACCAAGTAGCAAGATAAGACACAAACACAGATAGTTATGCTTTCTGGTAATGTATCATCGATGCGCTCAATTACCAAACAAGGAATAAACAAGCATTTATTAAGAACCTACTATGTACCACGATGCGAGGTGCTAGGGATAGACAAATATAAAAACGAGGCTGGGACTCTCCTTCTGCATTTCTACCAGAATACAGCATGACAGTGCCAAGCACATAGTAGGTGTTTAATTTATATGCACTGTAACACACATTATCTATCTATCTGTCTGTCTGTCTAGCTATACATGAGAATTGCCAAACTGCTGAGGGAATCAGGAAAATGCTCTTGAATGAGGGGACAGGAGATAGGGCTTCAAGGGAGCAGAGAGCTCTGGGAATTAGTCATTCATTCAACAAATGCTCTAAAAAAGAATTAAAGTGGTACATGAGGGCCATGAAAAAAAGGTTGTGACTGCCCGGGGAAGGCATGATGGGAATTTCAGTTGGACTTTAACAGGTAGGTAGGAAATCAGAAAGCAAAGGTGGGAGGGGGCAGATGATCTTCCAGAAATAGCCTGAGCAAAGACACTTACTTTAGTCACTGTCCTTCACACCTGGCCAAGGGTCCCCCAGCTCCTATTCCCTGACCCCACCCAATTCCCTTTACCCACAAATAGCTAGTGGCTAACTTGGCTAAGATTAAGTTTTCTCACTGGGCTAAGGGACAAGGAGGAAGTAATGGCAGCATTTCTTCATTGTTCACATACCCTATTGTGACTTATCCCAGTTAAGAGGCTACAGGCAAGGCAAACTTACAGACTTCATTAGCTGGGGAAGTGTTTCCCTGGATCCAAATAGCACTTCCAGATGATTCCTGCTCATCTGATCAGGAGCTGGGGGTGGGGAAGGGGAGGGTATGTATCACAAGACTTATCTTTTAATTTTATTTATTCCTTTAAACATTAAATGATCTTCTAAAGCTGCTGTTCTTTCCTTGCCTTACCATTCACTGCCTCATCAAGAGACATGGTCCTGGGTGTGTACAACATGAAGGAAGATGGTGGGATCACTGTTGCATCTAGACAGAAATGCTTTGGAGCTACTCTCTTAATAGTCACCCCCCAGGGCAACTAGGTGGTGCAGTGAATGAGCACCAGCCCTGGAGTCAGGAGGACCTGAGTTAAAAATCCAGCCTCACACATTTAACACAAAAACTAACCGTGTGACCTAGGGCAAGTCACTTTACCCCCAATTGCCCCCCAAAAAGCTAAAAAAAGGTCACCCCATTGGTCACTGGAGTCCATCACTATGTCTTCTTGCCTCCTATCTAGGGTTATAGCCTTGGTGATCTGGGATCTTGGTGCTATAGATCTTAAGGCCCCATTAATATACTTCCCACAGTGATTGATAGTTGATTATCAGCTAGTAATCCAGACATAATTAACCTTAAGTAGGAGTCTTTTACTAAGGTGATATGAGAAGCATAGTAGGTACAGAACATCTCCCACCCCCACCCTCCAAAAGATAAGTGCATGTCACATTTTCCCACATACAGAGTTCAGGAGAAAGTGGGATCAAGCTTTAGTCCCTGAAAGACACGGGTTCTAGCCATGCTGCTGCCATCATGAAACATGGCACCTCACTTTACTGGTGGGAATGGTATGGAAGGATTAGACATGCTCTGTGGTGAGGCCAATGGCAGAACCAAGGCCAAAGTAACTTGAGGGCAGCGCCTCCCTTCTGGGCTTCTATTTAAATCCTCAGAGTTTAGCATAGAGAAAGCACTTAAGAAATGATCCATCTAGGCCATCCCCTCCCGCCCCCTTCTATCTTATCATAAGGATCTATCTACCTTCCCATCTACCCTCTTAACCACTCACACTTATAGGGAAGCAGATTTTGGATAGAAACAATAAGATCAGACATTTAAAAAACCCTTTAAGGCTCATCTACACTCTCCTTTGATCCTCCAAACAGAAATCTTATTTCAAAGAAGAGCAAACAGGCTCAGAGGTGAACTGCCTTGTCTATGGTCACACAGCCAATGACTATGGGAGGTGAATTCTGAACCCTGTTCTTGTTGACTTCAGATGAAGTCCTCTCCATACCATGGTCTGCTACCCCCTGGAAGTTTAAAAACACTCCATCCTTAATGGGGAGCCTTGACACAGACCATTAAAAAAGAGCAGCTCCTAATTACATGGTATACACAGGAAAATCTCATTAATACCGACTGAAGTTGACATAGCTCTTGAGAGGTTAGCTCTTCCCCCATGGATGGTACAAATTCACAGCAGACAGGATCTTGAGAAGGATGTTTAAAGCTGGAGGGTCTACACCCCCTTCAGAACAACAACTAAGGCTAGAGAACCTATTTGTTTATAACTGCCCCACTAGTTAGGTCACTAGCCATCCATCCTCATTATTTTACACACCATTAAATCCCCTTCAACTCAACAAGTATTGTACAAGCACCTATAATAGGGCAGGTACTATACTAGGGGTGGGGGAGTCAAAGACAAAAATGCAACAGCCCCTGCCCTTGAGGAACTAACACTCTATTGAAGAGAGAACTCACACGTTGGGTCTATTAGTTTTTTTCTTGTCTCCTTGCTTTGTTCTCTCCTTTCCTTGACTCAACAGGCCACGGGCTCTGCCTGGAGACTCTGGAGGAGTCAGGCTACGGGAGCCATGATGATGTAGATGAAAAGGGGGAAGAGTCTCAAATGGGTTATATGTCAAGAATCTTAATTGGGTGATATGAGTTCCTGTATGTATGGGGAAACATTAAGGAATTGGCTGAGTCATGGGCTATATCATCTACCTATCCATCTATCCATCCATCTGTCTATCTATCTATCTATCTATCTATCTATCTATCTATCTATCTATCTCTCTATATCCCCAGCACTTAGAGTATACTTACATAGTGTATGCCTAATAAATGCTTCTTGGTTTACCTGCCAGCCATTCAGGTCAGAGCACTTGAAAACCAAGATGTGGTTGGAGCACTTGAAAACCAAGATAGGACTTATCTTAAGAAGATCCAAGTGTGGGCCAGTAGGGCATTTCCTGTTCCAATTGTGGATAGTCAGAGATAGCTAGGTGACACAGTGGAATGAGGAAAACTGAAGTTTGAATCACGCCTCAGGTATTGAACAGCTGTATGATAATGGGCCAGTGACTCAATTTCCTTAGCCCTCAGTTTCCTCATCTCTAAAATGGGGATATTAATAGCACTTCCCTCCCAGGGCTATTGTGAGGATAAAATGAGATAATATATGCAAAATGCTTTGGAAACATAGTGCTCTAGAAGTGCTAGCTATTGTTATTATCTAAGTGCAGGACCCTTTAAATTCTTAAAAATTGCTGAGGGTCCTTTAAATAGTTTCAATGGGTTATATCTATCAATATATACTATATCAGAAAATAAAACCTTGGTATTATTATGAAAATATTCTTGACTTCATAGGCCCCCTGAAAGGGCCCCCGGGACTCCCAAGGGTCCCTGAATCAAACGAGAGAGAATCTCAATTGTAGTCTTATAATTTCACACCTTATTTCATAGGTGAGAATGAAGGCTCAGAAAGGTCTGGTAATTTGCCCAAAGGCATACCCAGTGATGCCTAGAACCTGGTTTGAGTGCAGGGCTCTTTCCACAGCACTGACCTTTGAGATCTTGACAAAAGAAAACCAGCAGTTCCTGAGGAACTCTAAAGGCCCATTTCCCCTTCAATATGAGAAGGGAACTTTCTGGGAATCAGCCCGGCTCATGAAGGAGATTGCTTCAGCTTTGATACTCAATATCTCTTTAGTCCTCTGAGGTACCTGTCCCCTGTGGAGCGTGGCAGGGTCAGATTTTATTTGGCAATCCTCTCCCCCTTTATCTTTGCTGATTAAATTGTAAGCTCTCTGAGTTCAGAGACTTTCTTTTTCTTATTTGTATCCTCATCACTGAGGCCAGTGCCTGGCATACAGTGAGTGCTTAATAAATGTTATTGACTATTGATGGACTAATGAATCAACCACCAAGTACTTATTAAATGTTCACTGTGTGCCAGGTGCTAGGGACACCAGCTCAAAGTAAGACATGTTGCCTACTTGAAAGACTTAGCATCTGATAGGAGGGACAAGTACATTTAAGAATACATAGAAGGGCGGCTAGATGGCACAGTGAATAGACACCAGCCCTGTAGTCAGGAGGACCTGAGTTCAAATCTGACCTCAGACACTTGACATACTGACTAGCTGTGACTTTGGGCAAGTCACTTAACCCCAATTGCCCTCCAAAAAGTGAAAAAAAAGAATACATATAAAATTAGAAATAAAAATATATACAAAAGGAGTGAAGACACCAGCAATTGAAGGAATCAGGAAAGGCTTCAAATATGGAAGATAATTGATGAGTTTATGCCTTAAGGAAAGCAGAAAGCTCTTAAAGAAATCTATGGAGGCTCAGTGAAAGTCCCACAGAAGCCATTTAGTGGAGAAGGGCACCCCATATAAATATCTGCCACCAGGTGGTGTCTGATTAGAGAAATTCAGGCAGAGGGGATGGAGAAGCATCCAATAAGACTGCAGATTTAGAAATATGAGGAACCTCCAAAGTCAGCTTATCCAGGCCCTTCATTAAAATAAGGAAACTGAGACCCAGAGAGGACAGATGGCTTACTCATGGTCACCTAGGTAAGAAGCAGTGATGCTATGATATGAACCCAGGTCCTCTGATTGAAAATCTCCCACTCCTTCCACATACCATGTTGCTTCTCGATGTGGACAGCAAGAGAAATATTCACTTGTGAGTTAAAAATTATTCTCATAATAATTTATTATAATGGTATATAAAATTATATCACAATATATCATTGTATGATATATTATTATTATTATTATACATTAAATAAATTAAAAAGGGAGGTAGAGGATGAACTTTGGTCTTTCTACATATCACTAAGGTTTTGATTTTTAAAGGCCTAACTGAAATGTTGGTTCCTTTTAACTTTCCCTCTGTTACCCACAACTTATTTCAGACCATTTTCAAACTTCCATGTATCTGTCATCTTTGATCTGGGTGACCACTCCCTCCAATGGTACAGGTAGAAAATCAATCTCTATTTTCTCTTTCTCCATGACTCTTCTCCACATCCTCCAATAAAGCTTCTGTTTGGGGTCAAGTCAAAGAGTAAGGGGATTTCCTCTCTCCCAGTTGGGTACCAATGAAACACATGAACATTCCAGCATGCTTCATTTTCCAGATACACACACACCCTTGAGCATCTTTTGAACTGTTCTTTAATGGTCAGTCACAGACTCCTCACAACCAATATGGGTCTTTCCATTGTCCTTTGGATAAGCCAAAGAAAATCTGTCCTATTGAGACTGATATTCTGTGATTTGTCACATATATCACCAAGGGAAGAATGGGGATGTTAAAAACACAAACCGTTGTTTCAGCAAGAAGTTTGTCATGAAAAGCTCTGCGGATCCTCCCCATTCCCCCAAAGAAACACTCTAACCCACTTCTATATTCCTTTGTCAATTGTGGATGCAGCTGATTCATTATCTTCAGTGGATGCCCAAGTTATATGGACTATTGGACCAGTGTGCCTATGAACTATCATTCCAACTAAATATAATGGTCTGAACAATAAGCAAACCACATCCACTTGGTTTTTGCTGAGTGAATAGTTATGCTGAATTCTTTTAGGAAGAGTGGACCTTATTTAGAAGGCTCAAAAAAATTTTGGGGCTTGATGGAATTAACACGAGCTTATCAGAAATCAAGAGACCACAGAGGATTTCACCCTCTGTAAGAAACCTGTCTTTCCTGTTAGCTGACACTGGATGGCCTCCAAGGCCAGAAGAGGCTTACCTTTGGCAAACTCACAGATCTCCACCTCAATAGATGTTACTAATCTGAAAGTTTTCAAACAAAGCTGATTTTATTGTTTCATTGTTCAAAGAATCCTGTATGATTCTGATAGCTACATGGGATGCACCTTATTGGAAAATATCATTTAAGGCTGAATTTAGGATACAGATACTAAATCTCTATTTCATATTTATCTGTTATTTATATAGAAAATGTCTTTAGTTTCTCCTTTCCCTTTCCTGGGTGGCTCCAAACAGCTTTTTAAAGGGTCTGTCCATAATTATCTAGCAGTCAGCTGTTCCTAATTTATTCATTCAAGGCTACTCCCTCTGTGTGAAAGATATATACCAGATTCTTAAAGGGGTCAGACACATTGAACCCATCCAACAAAACAAAATGTGGTTTAAACAAAATTAAACAGGTTTCTTCACAAACCTCACTTAAGGAATTGTGACATGTTTAATATTTCATAATTGATTTCAATTCAAGTATAAATATAGGTGAATTCAATTCTTGTGTGTGTGCAGATGTAGAACTTTTTTTGGGGGGGGTATTTCCCCTCTGGGGGAGGGAAGGCTGGTTTCTATTGTCATAAAAACTTTGTTAAGTCACCTGTCATTACAAAGGAGTTTCTGAATGTGTGTGAGTTATTCAAAAGAGTGCCTCCCCCTACGTTGTTTCCAGGAGATTCCTAGAGTTGAAGGGTTTTATTCCATAGGCAGGAGGGTAGTTTTAAAACATTTTTGTTGATGACTTCTGTTTTTGTATCAAAGTCATTTCTGGATATATCCCTACCCAGTGAACAAAGAAAAACACTTAAACAAACATAAAGACGCAGTCATCCTGTCTGATATAATATGCAGAATTCCTCATCCATAATCCTCCATCTCTTCAAGGAAAATGCAGGTTTTTATAACCAATGTGCTTTTGAAAAGTAATTCCATTCCTAAACACTGTCCTTTATGGAAAGCAAGTCTATAGAAACTAAAAATCAAGAAACCATAACAGAATTACTCTGTAAAGCTTACACGGCAAGAGAGAGCTTCTGAAAACAAAGCTTTCTGTTGATCCTTCTAAGTCTCGGTTTCCCTTTCTGTAGTTAAAAGAATTTTACCTGAAATGGTTCTCAAAGAGAGAAGAACCAGTGGGAATCAATAATTCCTTTATATCTTCAGAAGAAAGTCAACAGGGAATATGATAACTAAACCATAGGAAAAGAGACCGTCTTTGGGGGCCAAGGGAGGGGCTGGACTGGGGAAGTGAAGGGAAGGTCTGATTCTTTGATTCCCCTCTCTCTAACCCATGCCCCACCTTGCCCTTTGCTCTTTCCTACAGTTTTCTAAGAAGTAGCTAAAAGGTAGACCATCATGGCCTGCCCCTGCTGCACCCCTCCCTCCAAATCGGCCCCCCAGCTTGGGCACTAGGCAAGCAATGCAGAAGGAAGGCATGGCCTGGCTGGAGGCCAACACGTAAAAACTGGGAGAAAAGATGTGCTCCGCCCTGGGCTGGGCTACTAGAGGAAATGACTTTTGCTAGGGCTCCGTGCCCAGGAGCCCAGGAGGTGACACAGATCTCTCAGGCTCCAGAAAAGATTGCAGAGCCCCGGAGGAAACAGAGTTCACCTGGTCGCCTTGCCAGGAGGAGAAGACGCTCTTGGCATGCACATGGGGTCTTGGAGCAAACTCGCCTTTTTCTGGCACATGTCAACAATGTGGAAAAGAAGCCCTGGGGACAAAGAGGGGGGATAAAGGGGGTGGGGAGAGAGGGAAGGAGGGAATGGGGGTGGGGAGACAGAGAAGTGAGAGACAGAGAGGGAGGGAGAGAGAAGTTAGAGTGAAAGAGAGAAGAGGAGAGGAGAGAGGGAGAGAGAGAGAGAGAGAGAGAGAGAGAGAGAGAGAGAGAGAGAGAGAGAGAGAGAGAGAGAAACAGGAAAAGAGGGAAACAGAGAGAGTGAGGGAGGAAGAAACAGAGAGAGGGAGATGGGGGAGAGAGAGGGAGAGAGAAGAGAAGAGGAGACAGGAGGGAGAAATGGAGAGAGGGAGACAGAAACAGGAAAAGAGAGAGAAAGACATTGAGGGAGGGAGAAACAGAGGGGGAGGGAGGGAGGGAGGGAAGGAGAGAGACAGAGACAGAGAGAAAGGAGGGAGGGGAGAATGAAGAGAAGCACTATGATGCTGATGTCTGGAGGTCTGAAGGAGATGGAACCCAGAGATCTCTCAAAAATCTGATTCTCTGGAGAAGGTCCCACTTGAGGCCCTTCACTCTCCTTTCAAAGGTACCACAGGAGAAATCAATTTTAAACCACAGGTCATTATCAGGATGGATTCCACCCTTCAGCGGCTGCCCTTCCTGATGGGCGTCCCAAAGAAAGAAATCACGACGAGTGCACAACCAAAATCCAATTTTCCAACTGAGCTAAAAACGCTTTGCCCTGCAAATGATTCGAAGCCAGGCTGGGCAGTGCTTCCCTCTGCTTAGGAAGGGAAGGAGGAGGAAGCAAACCAAAGCCTGGGGTCCCCTTTTCCCTACTCAGCTCTCTCTGGATTTCTCAGCAGGAAAGGAGGGGAGTCAGTTAACAAGTATTTATGAAGAGCCCACAGGACTGTAGATCGGAGAGGATACACATGGCTGCTGGACCAGTCCCAGAGCAGCTCTCATTCCTGGCAGTGAGAGGAAAATGAATCCTCAGGTCAGGTCTGTTAAGAAAAAGGAGAGAATTCACATGGTGCAGGGGAAAGATCACTAGATTTGGGGTTCAAGTCATGTGTTGTTACTACTAGCCCAAAGAAAGCTGAACTTGGACGGCAGGAGGATCTGTGTTAAAAATCCCTCCTTAGATGCTTAATAGTGGTGTGACCCTGGACAATTACTTCCCCTCTCTGTGCCTCAGTTTCCTTTTCTGTTAAATGGAGATAAATAACAGGGTCTATCTAACAGGCTGTTGTGAGGACCCAGTGAGATAACAACTTTATCTGTTGTGGTACATAGAGTCAGGAAAAGCTGGGTTTGGAATCTTTCTGGGATACTTACAAACTATGTAACCCTGGTGAGTGACTCACTGAATCTCTCTTAGCCTCAGTTTTCTGACCTGGGGAATGAAAATAATAATAGCACCTCCCTCTCCCAAGGTTATTATGGGGATGAAACAAGTTAATATATGTAAGGCATTTTGTAAACCTTAACATGCCATGTAACCACTAGTTATGAGGATGATTATTATGAAAGTGCCATATAAATAGTAACTATTATTCCCACTACCACTAGCTGGTACTTACTTTGGGGAGGTCACTTCAGCTCTGACCCTGTACCTAATGTGTGAAACTCCGGGGTTAGATCTGATGTCCTCAGAGGGCCCTTGCAAATCCTGCTTTTCAACTCTGGGATTTGATGATATCACTCACGTTGGGGTCTACACTGGAGCCAAGAATTCTTTTGGCTTTATGCCCAAGGCTTACTTGCTCGGCTCTGCTGTGTCTAGCACCAAAGGGAATCAGTTGTTAGCCATTTGTGCGTAGTTTGATGGTACCTGGGGACCACACTGGGGTAATAAAAACAAAGGGTGTTAAACCACCCCAACACAGAAATCTCAAATGGTAGGTGGGGGGTAACTGCACTTCCAGGAAACACTATTAACAATCTAGATGCCACCTCCCCAAACTAATATGTATGGTAATGGAGCAGGGGATGGGAGGGGGCCTGCCCAGTGGCCTGGGGAAAAGAACACTAGGTTTTGATGAAGTCAAAGGACCTTAACAACTCATTAGTTATGTGACCAGTGGCATGTCAAGGAACATCTCTGTGCCCTGCCTTCTATTTCTGTACACCCAAGTGGTTGAACTAGTTGGGCCTCTGAGATTCCTTTCAGTTCTATATTAATGATGGATTTCCAGTGGGATCATAACCCAACTCACCCACTCCAACATAATCTGGGCAAGGGCAGAGCAATTCAAGAATATGGTCAGTCTAAGGACTGGAGATCCAGACCCTCAGCTGCATCCACTCCATGCCTACTCTGGACCCCCACCTTCCTCAGGATAATATGGATTCAACTACGGGCTTCTAGGCTTCTACAGGTGAGCTCTCATGGCATCTAGCCAGGCCCAGGCCTCTAACTGTATCTCTTGAATGCTTCCTCCCCCCTGTGTGTGGCTGTTCCCCTTCATGAGAATGCAAGCTACATCAGGCAGGAACTGTCTTGTTTGTTTCTATGTGCATCCTTAGCCTGGGGCCTAACACATATTCACCATTTCTCTCTTCCTTTCTTCCTTCCTCCTGTCTGTCTGTCTGTCTGTCTGTCTCTCTCTCTCTCCCTCTCCCAGCTAAGAAAGACAGAAGAACTGGGTTCTCCTACCTAGTCTTGCCTATGACACATCTTGTCAGAGTGGCCATTGTGACTCACACATTGTAGGACCACTGGCCTGGATGGATATATAGGGTTAAGTAATAAGAGAGATGCTGAGCTAGAACGGGGGGGCCTCTGCACTGGCAGTTATTTCCCTACATTTGCAATCACAGTTCTGGACCAAAACAAAGAAACAAACCTTAAACCCCAAGAACAGCCACCTTTTGAACATGCTCACATTGGCCAAGAACTCTGCATTCCTCACATCCACTGGAGTCTTCCAACAATCCTGGGAGGAGGCACTCCTCCTTACATTAGGGCCTTCTCTCCAACACTGCCCCCAATTTATCCTCTATATGCATTTTTTGTACATGGCTGTTTGTTGACTCCCTCATTAGGCTATGAGCTCCTTGAGAGAAGGCACGTTTTTTTTTTTCTATCTGCTATGCCAAGCACATAATGCCTGACACACAGTAGGTTTTTAATAAATGCTGGTTGGCTGACTATATGTATTATGCCTGAAACACAGTAGGTGCTTAATAAATACTGGTTGGCTGACTATAGGTATTATGCTTGAAACACAGTAGGTGCTTAATAAATGCTGGTTGGCTGATCATAGGTATTATGATCCCCAGTGAACAGATGAAAGAGTTGAGACTGAGGTCAAGTGACTTGTTGGGTTTACACAAGAAGCAAGGGATCAAAGGAGCTGGTCCATATAAAGTGACTCGAAAACTTTAGGGGAAGAAACATTTAAAGAGTACCTACAAAGTGCCAGGCGTTGTGCTGAGTGTTATTCACAAAAATTTTTTCTTTGGATCCTTGCAATGAGCCTAGGAGTTTTCTTGGCCACGACACTAGAATGGGTGGTCATCTCCTTCTCCAGCTCATTTTACCGATGAAGAAACTGACGCAAACTGGGGCTGACTGACTTGCCCAGGGTCAGATAGCTAGGAGGTATCTGAAGTCAAATTTGAACTCAGGTCTTCCTGACTTCAGGCCTAGCAATCTATCCACAGCACCACCTGGCGGTGTAGCACTTAAAGCTCTAGGAAATGTGAGATGCTATTATTGTTAAACACAAGATTGTGGAACTTGAGCAGTATGGGACCTGAGAAGCCCTCAGATTGAACCCCCTTATTTTACACATGGGGAAACTGAGGCCGAGAGCTTAGGTGACTTGAGAGACATTGAAGACAGTAAGCAAGAGGCACAGGAACAGAACTCAGGTGTTCCAGAACTTGGTCCAAAACTCTATCCACTAAATCCACACTATGCCTAATCAAGGAAAGGGAAGGGTTATAAGACCACTCAAATTTTAAAATATGAGAGAAATGTTTAGAGTTCATTAACAATCAGCATTTTGGAAGACCTATTTTGTCCAGCTCCAATTTTTAAAGCAATATATTTTAGATAATGTCATTAAGGGACAGCTCCCCTTTTAAACCCCTTTAAATAAATGGATACCTCAATATTAGAGCAGACCAGAAAATCATGGATTCCATGGCCAGTATTTAGAAATTGCTTCTAATCTCATTACATTTACGGAGGAACAACTGGCCTCTGAGCCTTTTCTGTTAAAAATGTCTGTGCCTGGCTAGAATGACCTGTATGGTTGCAATTAGGGTCAATGCATCTGGGGAATTCATAACACCACCCCACCCTGCCCCCCACAATATGGCAACTTTAGTAACAAATAACACATTTGGGGAATGCCATCCAAGCACGCCACATGAGGGATCAACCAATGTGAATTTGCATGTTCACAAAGGAATACTATATAGCAGCAGCTCAAATGCCTGATTCCACAGAACTCTAGGAAAGAGAGACAAGAGAAAGCCCCACCATAGCAAGGCTCCAAATCAAAACACAATTTTCAAATCCTCATGACTTCAGCAGGACATTAAATTGAGTAATTTGGAGGATGCTGACAATATTTGTCTGGGCCCCTCAAAAAAGCCCAAAGACGGAGAAGGGGAAGGGCACACACATTTATTAAGTGCCTGCTATGTTTCAAAGACATTGTACTAAGTAATTTATAAATGTCATCTCACTTAACCGGAAAGGACTGGCCCACTGTCTAGGTTTTTCTAACCTTCCTAATATTAGAGACTTTATTACTCCTTATTTCAAGTGCCACTTGTAGAAAACAGGAGAGGAATAAAATGCCCTCGAGCTGTTTTGTTTTTTTTTAAACCATGCATAGATTTTGACAGTATATATGGGGAGGGGGGAGGGAAGGGTGTTTATGTACTTGGATAGGGAAGAAAATTATATCTTTATTTTTATTAACATCTAATAGAAATTTAGCATTTCCTTCAATTGCAAATATAGGTAGCAAAACATTATTGTGAGGTGTCTGTGTTGGAAGGTGATTCCATGACATGCCAGTGAATTGGATTTAAGTGAGGCAGGGCTGCACAAAGTCACCAGCCTCACTTTCTCTTCCAGAGCCATCAGGGTCCAGTGGTGAGATATAGATCAAGGCAACTGGACATGGCCCAGGATGCAGTGGGGGACCTTGACCTTTTCAAGGTAAGGTCTTTAACGGGTCTCAGTTTGACTGAGGCAATGCAGCAATCGGTGTTACCAGGCCACCATAGGGGTCCGTGACCCTCAAAGAGTTAAGAATTGATTAATGGTCTCTTCACAATCAGTGATCAACTCTGATGGCCAAAAAGTCAGAGAACCTGGGTTCAGATCATGTCTTTGATACCTTACCTGGGCAACCTGGCACAAGATACTTTACCTTTCTTGGTCTGAATTTCCTATTTGTAAAATGAGTGTTGGACCAGATCAGCTCTAGAATTTCACCCAGATTCCAATATATTGGGGGAAAGAATGGAAGATAGTGAAAAATTCCTTGCTTTAACAATCATTTCTTCCAATAGGACATAGGAAATTTAACTTTTGGGTTCTAGTTTGGAATAATTATGCTGGTTTCATCATGGGAAGAAGGCCATAAAAACATTCTTCTACGTATGTGTCATCCTTTAAGAAGATAACCAGTAATATCAGGGGAGAGAGAGATGGAGCAAGGACAGTTACTATAAAAAAATTGAAAACATTTGGGTGGGTCCTCATGAGGAGCCTTTATTCTTCACAGGCAGTACTTTTCCATGAACTTGGAGTCCATTAAATAGCTCATAAAATGACACCACATTTAAAATGATTCAATCATCCTGGGGAAAAAATAGAAGGTAGCTTCTTGACCCTGGGACAAATATACGGTCATTGTCATCTTTCGGTCATGATACCACCAATGAATTGCTTTGGCAATGAAAAAAACTTTTAGAATCACATCTCTAAAACAATTTGTTTTTAAATTTTTAAAAAAATCACATCCTTAAAAGGTAGTCATTGATTTCATCTAAAAGTGCTAGCATGAACAGGGCAAGAATGGCACTGTTTCTATTTGAGAACCAAGCATGACTTGGTCCCATATAACAGCAGCTTGTTCATTTCCGTTAAAGAGGAAAAAGAGGGGCGGCTAGGTGGTGCAGTGAGTAGAGTGTCAGCCCTGGAGTCAGAAGGACCTGAGTTCGGATCCAGCCTCAGACACTTAACACACACACAAACAAAAACCTAGCCATGTGGCCTTGGGCACGTTACTTAACCCCAATTGCCCTCCAAAAGGCAAAAAAAAAAAAAAAAAAAAGAAAAGAAAAGAAAAAAAAGGAAAAGGAATTCTCCGGCTGATATTTTTTTATCTTCCACCCATCAAATTGCCAAGATGTTTCTTTTTAAAAAGTGGAAACTATTAATGCTGGAATGCTGGTGGGAAGACAGATACATTTTTGGTACAGCTGTGAATTAGTCCAACCACTCTGGAAATCAATTTGGAATTATGCAATTAAATTCACCAAAACTATTTCCACTTTTTGATTCAGAGACCCTCACTACTTGCCACATACCACAAAGCGATCAGGAAAACAAGAATGGTCCTGTATATAATGTTAAGAGCAGTGTTTTTTGCCTGTCTTGTGTTCCCAGGACTTATTTACCTAAGTCAATAGCAGTAAAAAAAAAAAAAAAAGCAGAAACAAAATGAGAAAATTATTGATTGGAGAATGAACAAAATGTGGCATAAGAAAGCCGCAGAATGCTATTACCTGATAAGGATAAATGAATATAGGGAATTCAGAGAAAAATGGGAAGACGGACTAATATTAGTTGGCACTTTAAAGGTTGCTAAGCACATCACATATCACATCTCTTTTGACTTGTATGAAGTGATGTGACCTGGAAAAAGTAAGAACAGAATAAACAATAGATATGACTACAATCATCTAAATAACAACACTAAAAAGTGGGAAATTAATGAATTGGGATGAACCGTCTGTGACCTGGAGAACTGATAAAGAACTCTACATTTTTCCACTCAGAAAGGTGTGTGTATATATGGGAGACTACATATTTGTATATGACTAAATGAAGCCCAAGATAGATTTGCTTTTTTAGTTATCAAATCTTACTACTGACTTGCAATCCACTAAAAAAACAAGCAAGCAAATAAAAACCAGTCAGATCAGAACCATTTGTTTTTTGTTTTATGCTTTTTGGAGGGCATTTGGGGTTAAGTGACTTGCCCAAGGTCACACAGCTAGTTTTTGTGTTAAGTGTATGAGGCCAGATTTGAACTCAGGTCCTCCTGACTCCAGGGCTGGTGCTCTATTCACTACGCCATATAGTTGCCCCCTCAGAACCATTTGTTGACAGAATTTATTTAATTTTTTAAAAAATTTTCTTTACTACAAAGAAAGGTCAGTTGGGAATGTGGCCAGGGGCAAAGAGATCATCTAATCTGAAGTCAAGAAGAGCTGAGTTTGAATTCTGCCTCAAACACCTACTAGCTATGTGCCTCTAGACCACTCACCTAACTAAAGGGATAGATGCAAGAGATGTCAGCTAACTGGACATGGGGAGGGAGAGAAGAAAAGTCTTAACAACAGATTGGGTATGGGAAGGGAGGCAAGCAGGGTCTTGAAAATGGATTGGATATGGGGAGAGAGGCAAGAAAGGTCTTGACAATTGATTGGACATGACAGAGAAGAATGATTCTGAGGTTGTGGAGCTTGGTGACTGGGAGGATGGTTGTCATCTCAACTCCTCATCTACCTAGAACCAGCATTAAAAAGGATAGTTCCTTTGATTTTACTGGCATAGGGATATCCCAGATGAGGGAATCTTTCTTTGCAAGTCAGTACCTTCCCTGCAACTTACAAACTAAGGCAATTACTTTTAATTAATTACAAAAAATCATCACATGTCAAATTTGGCTCTTTCTGAAGGTACCGCTTAACCTTGAAAAGCCTAGGAGCAACTAGAGGCTGAAATTTCACTCTGCCCACATGTGTGAAAACATCTGTCATCTCTCTATCCCACAGGCAGACCTAAAACTTCCTCTGTGGACCAACCAACTGCCTGTGCCATTCCATGTCAAAGTGACCTCACCTCAGGATTAAGGTAAAAGCTCATATCGTAGATACCCTCATGCAGTTAACTCATCATGGACAATAGGATTTTTCGCATCTTACATTCTATCAGTAATAGTCTAATAACTCCACTAAAATTCACACTGTAGCCTTCCTACCCAGCTCCTGGACCTGGGAGAGCACTGCCTCCAACAAAGACTGCAGCTGTCCAGGAGAACAGTTGTGGAATAACAACTGGAGGAAGCAACTGATTTAGCACAGGCTTACCAACGGATGGATCAGGCTAAATTGAGAGGAGTAAAATGAACAATTTCCATCAGGCAAAGGCTTTAGTCCTCACTTGCTAAGGAAACTGGAGACAGGAGGGCAAAGTAGCCTGGGCACTGAACTTAGGGTCAAGGAAGATCTGAGTTCAAATTCTACCTTAGACACTGCAGCCCCATCACTTAATAAGTGAATATTGACTGACTGATTGCCTAGCTCTGTGACCCTGGAAAATCACTGAATTCAACTCTGCCTCAGCTGCCTAAGCTGCAAAAAGGGAATAATAGCATTTTACTCACAGAGTTGTTGAGGAGTTCAAAGTGCCTTGAAAGTCCTAAAGATGAATATAAGTACAAGTTATTCTTATTAATCAGTAGCACACTGAACTGAACTGGAAAAGTTTAGCACTAACTCAACATACATGACCAAAGATTCAGGATCACAGGTTGGGAAGGATCTTAGTGATCATTCAATCCTCTCATTTTATGGAGGAGGAGATCAAGGTCCCAGAATGGCAGTGATGTGCCCCAAGTCATACAGGTAAAGAAGGAGATCTGGCATCTGAACCTGGATAGTCTGACTTCCAAAGTAATGCGCTAAGGTCTGTCAGCTTCAAAGAATGTTTAGCTGGTCTCCCCATGAAAGACTCCTAGCTTTGGTTTAGAAAAACTTAATTCTAATAATAATAATAATAATAATAATAATAGACATACTCATAATGTAATATTATTAATAACACCCTCATTTCTAATATATTTTAGTATCTTAAATATTATATTCCTATAACAATATGAATAATAACCAAGCAGATAACATCATACAAACCAGAATAATGAATAGTCATTTCTTCATAAGAAAATACAAGAACACAAGAAGACTGATAACAGGATGGGGTATACCCGTGAATTCATTGTGAAGCCAGCTCTTCGGGCCTTGTGCCACACTGCTTTTCTAAAGCAGTATATTATAAGTATATTCTCTACCAGGATATGATAACAATAATTATCACAGACTGAATTCTTTCTTATAATTGCTCACACGTAACACCGATCCATTAAAAACTCAAGAATGTTGTCATCAATGGATGGCAGCAAGCCAAATTATCATAGTTTCCAACTTGCATGGAGCTAAAAACTTTCAAAATGTAGAGACCTAGCAGGAAAAATCCAAACCAGGTGGGAACAGATTGACACACTCATCACCTCTGTGGTCTGATCCACTACTAATGTGGTGCAGAGGGTGGCGCTCTCTCAGTGAGCCTCTGGAGGGCTTACTTTTATGCTTTTATTAGATCTTTAATTACTATTAATACCTTAATGCTTTTAAACACCAATGCAAGAGTCCATAGATCACTAAATATGAAATAACAGTAGGCTAACACCTTGTCCCAGGACAGCTTCTACACAAACATTATAAAACAAGATGAGAATATTTTTCAAAGGTAATAATAGAATAATAATAATAATAAATTTTTTGTGGGACTCTGAGTACTGAGAAAGCCAAGTTCATTGTGCCAAAGTACTTAGCCTTGTGCATCCTCCTCCACTCCCTTCCTTTAGAACAACTGAATCAGGGTTGTGGAGGGCAGTCTCCTCTAAGCCAAAAAGGAAGGAAAGACCAACCTTCCGAAATTGGGAATCATGTCTGGGCAGAACCATGACTAGGGCAGGGTGACTGGAGCTTTGCCTGAGGGTGCCAGCATTCAGTGGGTGCTTGACAGAACCTGTACTTTTTCAGTCAGTAGAAACAACAGTTTCCCACCTAATTAGCAAGAATATGGAGTTAAAAGAGGAAGCTGCCAGATGTTCCCCAGACCTACCCTCTCCCCTTCCCCCCATGAATGTGTGTTTAAAAGTTGATTTGAAGGCCCCCTGAATGTGGGGCTTGTCTGGGGGCACCAGAATTTCTGTTTACTGTTAGAGACTAGGAGAGGAAGTCCAATCAGACAGTGGAAATGTGACGGCTGGAATAAATAGCTAAAAAAAAAAAAAGCAGGACTGGATTATTTTAAAGAATAGCCCATTGTGGAAACTTAACTCAGCAAGTACTTCTTGTCAAGTCCCTCAGTCAACAATAGTTTATTAAGGCTTACAATAGAGCAGACATTGGGCTAAGTCCAGAGGACACAAAGAAAGGCAAAATCAACCCTTGTCCTCAAGGGGGTTTCATTCTAGTGGAAAAGACAATATGGCAACAAGTGTGTGCATATAAGACATGTGCAGAGTAAATGGAAGGGAAGGTACTTGGGGAAAGGGGGCAAGGACAGGGAAAGATCTTTAGTAAAAATGTGGGAGCTTTAAAGTTGAGTCACTAATGAAGCCAGGAGGCAGAATATTCCAGGCAAGGGAGCGACAGCCTGAGCCTGCGTGCAGGCAATGCCTGTCCAGAAATGGACTGTGGGGCTGGACCAACAGCAAAAAGCCTGATTTTACTGGATCTTAGAGTAACTAAGCATCTATTCCAGCCTCTAATATGCTAATTGCAACAGAGACAAGCAAAATGAGGCAACAGCTGACTCTGAAGGACTGTCAGTCTCACTGGTGAGACAAGACACTGACTAACTCTAGGAATAATTACAGAATGGCAATCAAGGTCAGGATTTAGAAGTGGTCAATTTGTTTTTTGGTTCAAGGCAATGATAATAACAATGATGATGATAAAACAAGTATCCAAAAGTCTTGTGGTTTGCAATAGAAATGGAGCTGACCCCAGTCAAAAGACCTCAATTCAAATCCTGACTCCTTCACCGACTGTTTGACCTTGGGCCAGTCATGTAACTTCACTAGAATGGAAAAATGCACATAGCTTCTGAGGGCCCATCCACCTCTAGTTCTATGATACTACAATAAACCACTTCATGGGAACTTCCTGGCAAACTACAGGCATTTTTATGCCAATTTTACAGATGAAGAAATCAAGTTTAAGAGACTGGACAACTTGTCCATAGAGACATAGCTAGTCACTATGGAGGACTGGAAGTGAGGTCTCCCCGAAGCCAGGTCTGCCAGGTCCTGAACCATTCTCTGGATGGCCCAGTGTGCCTAGGATGGTAGGGACACATGTCACTTATTTTTCTCAGTCTTCCCCCATCTATGGGCATGCTGAGTGATTGACTATTTGCTTAGTGTGACCTCATCCTTGATACGGGCTCTTCAAAAAGGCAAAAAAAGAAGTGGAGGGTTATGGGAGGTACAGATGGCAGGGTTCGAGGGGCAACTGTGAGCATGGAGTCCTACTCAGTGAAATCAATGAATGAAAAAAAATCTAACTCTCATAACATCTGTGTCCAAAATTGTACAGAGATTGATGGATGTTGAAGGCAGTCAGAAAGCCTTCCTGAGATTCTGGTTTAGAAACAGAAGCTAAAGCTTCCTTTCCCCCAAGTTTATTGGAAATGACAATGTTTTTTATACTCTCCTAGACCACTGGCTACTTATTCAATTTGATTCAATTTAACAAACATTTATTAAGCACCCACAGAGGCACTGTGCTAAATGCTAGTGATCTCTGTGATCCTGGCTAAGTCCCTTAAATTTTTTGTGCCTCAAGCTACTCTCTAGGACTAACATACTTGGATTATCGTGATACACTTGATGAGATGTAGAGTCATCAAGAGACTCGTCCAAAGTCACACAGGTGGCAATAGTACCAAAGTTAAAATTTGAACTCAGGTCCTCTGACTAAGGGGGCAGCAAGGTGGGGCAGTGGGTAGAATGCAGGCCCTGTAGTCAGGAAGACGGTTCAAATCTGACTTTAGATATTTACTAGTTCTGTAACCCTAGGCATAAAACTTAATCCTAATTGACTCAGTTTCCTTATCTGTAAAATGAGCTGGAGAAGGAAATGACAAACGGCTCCAGTATCTCTGCCAAGAAAACCCTAAATGGGGGCACCAAGAGTTGGACATGACAAATGACTGAACAACAGACTCTGACTCTAGACCCAGTCTCTGTCCACTGCCTACACCAAATATAAAAGACAGAGTAGATATTTATCCCTTCCACACGGCTGGGGTCAGAGGTGCAGCATGCCGCTGATCTGGAAAATCTGTCTTCAAACCAAAGAGGTCTAAATTTTTCTTTTTCTTTTATGGGGTGTTTACACTACCTTATAGTAAAATTTGGGTTAAGTATTTGACCATAGGCTATATGTAGATCACTGTTAAGTAAGAAATACTTTTTCTGTGTCACCTGTGGCTTCCACAAAACTCCCTCCAAATTTCCATTTAATTTCTTATGCCAACCCTTGATATATCGAAATCACAATGGGGAAAGGACAACTGTACTTGCTTCCAACAAGGAAGGAAACTTAATCCTTCTTTATGTCTCAATGGAGTACAGGGTGAGGCACTGGAATGATGCAGGGCATAGAGCAGCCGACCAAAGTCAGAAAGACAGGACTTCAAATCCAGCCTCAGATACTTACTAGTTTGCATGACCCTGGGCAAGTCATTTAACATCTCAGTGCCTTGAGTTCCATAAATGAAAAATGGGTATAATAATAGCACCTACCTCCCAGGGTTGTGATGATAAAGAGAGATAATATTCATGAAGCATTTTGTATGCCTTAAATCATATTGTTATGATCACCATTATCATAGATGAGTAATAACCTTTCTAAGCCTCGGTTTCCTCATATGTAAAATTAGAAGTGAGGAAACTTTTCCCACCAATCTCATGGAGCTGGCATGAGTGAGATAGTGCATATGAAAGTCCATTCATTTTTTATATTAAGGGGCAAAATCACTATGAGTCACCCTGAGTAAGACCATGAAAAAAGATGAAAATTCTCAGTGTGTCAAGGTATCTCTTGTGATCCAGTCACATGTGCCTAATTTTGTAGAGTGATCTCCATGGCTGAGGTGATAGATCCATGGACACAAGAAAAGTGACCAGAGGGACTAGAAATGAGAAGAATCAGGAAGACTAGTGGGACCCAAGCATGATCTACAATGCTGCAATGCACATGATGCCTTATTTTGGAATTTCCAGTTAAACATTGACAGTTTTTCATAAGGCACCCACTTCTGGAAATAACACCCTTCAGGAATTCAAAAGGAAGGGACCAGGCATTGAATCATGAGCAACAACTCATTACAAATCTCAAAGAAAAGGGATAGATCTCAAAGTCTAATTAATTAGTACCTGATGTTGCTAAAGTTCTTATTTGCACTTGATCTCAGTTGGTCCACACAACAAACTGATGGGATAAGAGCTACTACTGATTAATATTCCTCACTTTACAAATGAGGAAACTGAGACCGAAGAGAAGTGAAATAATTTGCCCAAGGTGGAACAACCAGTAAGTGTCTGGAGAAATATTCAAAACTAGGTATTCCTGGGGCCAGCTAAAAGCCACATTGGATAGTGCTAGGTTTGGAGTCAGGAACACCTGAGTTCAAATATGGCCTCAGATAATTGCTAGCTGTGTAGCCCTGGGCAAGGTACTTAATCTGTTTGCCTCAATTTCCTTATCTGGAAATGGGAAAATAATAGCACACACTTTGCAAAGCTGTTGTGAGAATTAAATGAGATATTTTTTAAGTGCTTAGCACAGCCTCTCGAATAAAGCAAGCATTATGTAAATGATAGCTGCTATTAGTATTAATTACAGTCTAGCACTCTTGTCTTTGTGAATTTAACAATGAACAGCAAATAAAAACATTTGTGTAGACAATGAAAAATAGGGGAAAATTGCTTAAGAAACTGCAAATTTCTGTTATGCAAAATTTTAAAAATGATACATATATCTAATAAAGTAACATTAAAATGTCCTTATCATGTCCCCTTTTGAGCATCTTTTATCTTTGGTGCATTTAAAAAAATATTTTACTGAATTTTTTCATGTCTACTTCTATCCCCTAAGTTTAATTGGAGAGATTGTTTGTGGTTGGGCTGTGCCAACATAGAAAAATGATGATAACTGACTATACCAAAGATTTAATGCCATCTCGAACTAGCAAGGGGTTATTTTAGAGATTTAGACAAAACAGTAACAAAATCCATCTTGAGAAACAAACATTTTCCGAAAAAAGTGGGAAGGAATAAGAATCTTCTGTAATAAATCGCCAGTGTTTATGTAGCATTTTATCCAATATGATATCCCTGACTATATTATAAAGCAATAATAAAAAAGCAATTTGATACTGAATGAAAAACATAAAAATTTATCAAATCAGGTAAACAACTGCAGAAGCAATTAAACTTAAAAGAATTATGTTTGATAAAACCAAGAACACCAGCTACTGGAGAAGGAAGGCCTGTCTCTTTGACAAAAATTATTGGAAAAATTGGAAAGTAGCATGAGAGGAAGGAGGTTTAGATCAGTATTTAGTGCCACATGCCACCATAAATTCCAAATGGATACCATGTATAACCTAAATATGAAAAGTCGTGAAAAAATTAGAGGAAAAAGACAAGATATGCTTTGAAATGTTGATGTTCATCTTTCATTTCAAAAAGGACCAATGACATATGGACTAGCTTGTGAGCTGGATTTAAGTGAGGCACACCTCCCCCTCCCAATGTCAGCTCATCAAAGGTAGGGGCACAGACTGTTTAATTTTTTTTGCCTCTATTTTCCCAGTGAACTAGATTGGTGCTTGTACACAGTAGGTGCTAAGTAAATGCTTGTCGAATTGAACCCACACAAAAAAGTAGTCATAGAATCTCAAAATCTCAGCATTGATGAGGTGACCCCCTAAGGTCTACCTGGTCTAAAACAGACTCAAGAATGAATGAATGAAAAGACATGTACTTATTGCATGTTAAATTCAGTTTTAAGCATGGGGAAAGACATACAAAAAGGGGGACATGCTGTGATCTACATCCTCTCAATTAGAGGAGCTCATCCTCTAATTGGGGGAGACACCATATGAAATCAAGATTAGCTGGAGTGCAGATGGAAAGGCCTAAAAGTCCTCAGGGTGCCCAAGTGCTGTTGGGCAAATATTTACTTTGTGCCAAGCACTGTGCTAATCGCTGGGACAACAAAGAAAGCAAAAGCCAGGTTCCTGCCCACAAGGAGTTCTGATTTGAATGGGGGAGACAAATATGCCAATATCTCTGTACACACAGGGTAAGGTTGGATTGGAGTAGAGCTAAACTGTGAAAGGCCTCCTACAGAAGAAGGTGGGATTTGTGCTGAATCTTGAATCAAAGCATGGAAAGGAAGAGGCAGAATGAAGAGGGAGCATTTGGGGAAGGGGGGGGGCAGTCAGTACAATTATTCTTCATGAGGAGACATTGTGTGGTATTTGAAGAACAGCAAATAAACCCGTCATTCAGTAGAACTGAACCATTGAGTAAGTTGTTACTCAGTCATTTCAGTCATGTCCAACTCTCTGTAACCTGATTTGGGGTTTTCTTGGCAATGATACTGAAGTACTTTGCCATTTGCTTCTCCAGTTCATCTGATAGATGAGGAAATTGAGGCAACCAGGGTTAAGTGACTTGCCCAGGGTCACACAGCTAGTAAGTGTCTGAGGTCAGATTTGAACTCAGGAAGATGAATCTTCCTGGTTCCCAGCCCAGTCCTATAGAGGGGTATAAAGTATAAGAAAATGAAAAAAGAAAGGGGCCAAGATTTGGACCCATCTTCCTTATTTCAAGACAAACACTGTATTTTACTTTTAGTAATATTTTATCTTCATTTCAAAGGATGATCTGGTTGGACAGCCTGCAAAACCAAAGCCTCCTGATGAGAGCTGGTCATTTTGTAGCTGATTTTGGATGACCCATGGAAAATGAGGAAGTAAGGCTTTGAGGGCCAGGGGTTCCCAAGCAGAACAGTTGAATTGGATCTTTAGCTCCTGGTAAGGTTTGTTGGGTGAGTGTTTTAGTCAAGATGGGGGTTGATGGCCCCAATTTAATTTCCAGTCCCACTGAAAGCAGGAAACCTCCCAAGGAAGCCTGCAGCCATAAGGTTTCTAGCTGCATTTTACAGACTCAAGAATTATGGGATCATAAATGTCAGAGATGGAAAAAAGGACCTGCTGGGTCACATCTAGTCTATCCCCCGGGGCCCTTGTTGGGGAATGCTCGGTTTAATTTGATGTGACCCGAGGATGAAGGAATGGCCCCATAGCTTCTATACATTGAGCACGTAGACTAACAGATGTTATTGGACTAGGACACTGGATGTATGAGAAACTTTTTTCCTTGAAAAATAAAAGTACTTAAAAAAAACACTTAATACAAGTGTTCTTTATAGTGCTTGCCACTTAGTAAATATCTGTCTAAGCACACTTGGGCACCCTGAGGACTTTTAGGGCTTTCCATCTGTACTATAGAGTAATAAGTGCTGAGTTCCCCAATCAGAGGACCCAGACTCATGTGACCAGGCTGGGGTGGAACCAGCTTGAACCAACCCAAGCCGATTGTTAAATTTTTAAAATGAGTATTTGTCTTGAAATGGAAGAGCTACAAATCAGGGCTTGATTTATTTTTTTGCCAACTGTTTAGACTCAAAAAAGTGATGGGATAAATGGTAATAACAGATTAAACTTTAAAATGTGCATGGTCACTCCCTCCCCTCCCCAAGAGCTGGTTGTTAAACATTTACCAGTATCCTCCTAGATGTGAGAAGCGTGGGCAAACCATTCTGTCCATCTCTCTGGGCCTCAGTTCCTCAAATAACTTTATTAGGTGGCTGGCTGCTCCGTGCAAAGAGATGAGTTCAAGACCATTAGTGAGATATGGTCACTCTTTTGGGGATCTTGATTAATCATTTTTTAAAGGGAGGATTTACAAGGGAAGATTTAGTTAACAGGGAGATGGAAGAGTAGTTCTAGAAACACTGATGAAATAAAAACAAAAGCACCAGTGATTTTTTTTTAAATGATGGGTTTAGATTTCCTGACAGAGAAATGATGGATGGAGGGTGAAGACTGAGATATATAGTTTCTAGACATGGTCAATGTGGGGATTTGCTTTGCTTTATATTTGTTATGAGGTTTTTATTTTGTTTTGTTTTGTTTTTCACGGTTCAGGGCAGAGGTTGAAGAGAGAGAAAATAAATTTTCGTTTGTTGAAAAAAAATTAAATTTCATTTTTAAAAAATGAGGGGGTTGGGTCAGTCAACCTTGAAGACCCTTCAGAGCTCTAACTATAAGGGCCCTTGTTTCTATGAAGTCATAAAATGTGAGAGTCAATTCTGGCTTCCCCAATTATTTCCAAAATAATCAATGTAACTTTAGGAAAGTTATTCCCTGCTACTGATCATCACTTCCCTCAACTATAAATGAAGGGGCTGGACCAGATGACCTCTAGATTATTAGTTGTGTGACCCTGGACAAGTCACTTGACCTCTGTTTCCCTCAAATGCAATATGGAAATAATAATAGCACCTAATTGCAAAGATCAAATGAGATAATATTCCTAAACTACTTAGAACAGTGCCTGGCACATAATAGGTACCATATAAATGCTTACTGCTTCCCCTTGCCCCCCATCTCAAGGAAAACCATTATCATGTTGAGTGGGCCTCAAAGAGAGGATTTACATGGACAGGAACCAGTTATACAGAGAACTCCTGGTTACCACTCTCCTAGGAAGTGGGGTCTCCCCTTCTAAGAATGAAAGCTTTTTGAGGGCAGGGGCTATGTTGCTTTTGCATTTATAGTTTATATTATATTTATATTATGTACATCATAAGCACTTAACAAATTATTTTTCATTCATTCAGACTGAGAATTCTAAGACCATAGCTTTAGAGATGGAAATGACTTCAGGTCATCGAGTAAAACTCCCTCACTTTACAAATGGGTAAACTGAGCCACAGAGAGACTGACTGGCCAAGGCAGTGTGTTACAGAGTCGGTTTCTGAACCCAAGTCCTCTGACCTAAAAGGTCCTCACCCCCTTTCCATAACAACAATCTGCAAGGCTAGGCTGCAATCTGGATGTTGGGAAGTAGTGCCACATTGATGAGATTACACATGCATCAAAGTTTCAAGTAACTTATTGAGCTACCGAAAACATCTAGTCACTTTAACCCCAGTGAAGAACAAAGAAGGCATTTGAATGGGTCAGTTGGATTAAAACTCTAAAAACAAATGTATATTCTCTCCTGCTACCAAGGTCATCTCTTTGTCTCTGACTGTCTCTTCCCTCCTCTCTCTGTTTTTCTTTCAAAAAAACAAAGACAAAAAAATCAGCCACTAAACATGTATTAAGTTCCTGCTATTTGCCGGGCAATATAAAACCACATGAGGATAGAGAAGCACAAATGTAGCCTGCCCTCAGGGAGCTTCAATTTTTAAAAGTTTTTTTTATTGACTTGTGCCTACCAAATTTTCCCCACTATGCTTCCCTTCCCCTTCACTCCCCTCCCCTTTCTTAGAGAGCCATGTCTTTGATGAATAATGTTTTAAAAAGGAGGAACTAAAAAAAAAATGAGCAAAACTAATCTCTTTTTCAAATATATTGTCTTCATATCACAACCATTTCTTTAAAAGAACCCCCACTTTCCCTTGCAAAAAAAAGAAAGACAATTTACAAATAATAAAATAAAATAATTTGTTAAAAAAGAAAGACAATTAAACCAAAATATTTATCCATAACAATGACTGAATCTGACAATGACTGCAACATTCCATCCTAGTGGCTGCCCACCACCTTCCATCCCTAGCTGCCAAAGTAATTTCTTTTGGGGTTTGTGAGGATAGAAATGACTTGGGGAAACTAAGTTTTGGCATCTACTTTAGGATAGCAATGACTTGGAGGGGTCTCCCATTAAAAGAAATGGTGGTCAACTCTAAGACCCTGCTTGTCTCCTAGCCAGTGGCAAAGGATTGTTGGAGCTTGGGCACAATCATCCACTATGGATAAGACACCAGGGGTGGCTCTGTGGAGAGATGCAGACATGTTGAAAAAATCCCACGATTGCCCACCCAAGGTAGGATGTGACTGAAGACCCAGGCCCTCCCCTTTCTACTACAATTATCTGTAGGGCTAGGTTGCAATCTGGTGTTGGGGCTGGGGAGGGTGTGGATGGTCAGGACTCTTTCCTTCAGTTTGAAAGAGGGAGACAAAAGCTTAACCTCCAAAATTATCCAGGTACAATGGGCCAAAAATATTGTGAGGGGGTAAGGAGTGGAGAAAGACATTCTCTTAAAAGGCTGGGTGTGTCACTTCTCTTGAAGTGAGTAAAACTGCTATGAGAACCTGTACTTTCTCATTTCCTGATTTTGTAGAATCCAGAACTAACACAACAAACCCTCTGGTTTCCTTCCTTTCTCCATTTCCTTGAAAACAAAAACAAAAGCTACAGCCTTTACATTTCCATTCAGTGAGAAGCAAAGCACAGGAGAGCCCTGCTTCTGTTGTTGTCGCTCCCTGGTGATAGATACATTCTATTATTTAGTTATCACTCAAGATGAGGCTTCTCTATTTTTTGACTGTTAACCTTGGTACTGCCTTATCTTCTCTGTAAGGGGGCCTCAGTTTCCTCATCTGCAAAATGGGGATGATAACAGCACCTACCACTACAGAGTTGTTGCAAGCATCCAATGAGCTAAGAAAATAGAAAGTGCTATGGAAAGTTCCATTAAGAAATGTTAGCTATGACTTATGCATTTACACACAGTCAGTATTTTAAAATGACAGTTTAGTAGGCAGCTTGGTAATCCTATCTAGCATTGACACAGTGATTGACAGCTTCCAATCTCATCTGATCCTCACAACAACCCTGGGAGGTACGTCCTGTCATTATCTTTATTTTACAAAGGAGGAAGTCAAGGTTAAGAAAGGCTCTTGTCCAGAGCACACAGCTAGGACGTGTTTAAGGCAAGATTTGAACTCAACTCATGTCTTCTTCCCTTCAAACCCAGCATTGTATGCACAGCAACCACCTAGCCGCCTCTGGTATAGTGCATAAGGCATTGTAAGGAAGACCTGGGCTGAAACACTGCCCCAGATACTTTGGGGCAGCTAGGTGAAGGAGTGGATAGAACACCAGGCCTGGAGTCAGGAGGCCCTGAATTCAAATCTAGCATCAGACACTTAATAGCTGTGTGGCCCTGGGCAAGTCACTTACCTAAAAAAAAACACCCCAAAACTTATTGGCTGTGTTGTACAGCCCTGGGCATCTAACAGTATCTCTGTCTCCATTTTCTGACCTATAAAATAATAAGATCCCTTCTAGCTATGGTCCTAAATAAATAATAAATATTTATTTACTATATATAAATATATATATATATATATATATATATATAAATATTGCTTAAAAAACAAAAACAATGATTTGCAGTTTGGGGTTTTTTTTGCTTTTTTTTGGAGGGGGGAAGGTAGGGCAATTGGGGTTAAGTGACTTACCCAAGGTCACACAGCTAGTAAGTGTTAAGTGTCTGAGGTCACATTTAAACTCAGGTCCTCCTGACTCTAGGGTCAGTGCTCTATTCACTGTACCACCTAGCCACCCCTACAATGATTTTCCAACTCTCCTATTCTCCTATTTGGAACCTCCCTTAGAGAAAAATCAAAATCAGCCAACAAAACAACCCTACGTTACATTCTGCTAAAATGGCCAGCAAGGGAATGGAAATCAAAGGAGAACTGTTTCTCAGGCGAGTCTGATTCTTCATGACCCCATTTGGGCACCCCATTCTTGGCAGAGATATTGGTTTGCCATTTCCTTCTCCAGCTCATTTGACAGATGAGGAGAAACAGGCAAAAGGGGTGACGTGACTTGCCCAGCTAGGAAGTGTCTGAGGCTGGATTTGAGCTTGGGAGGATGAGTCTTCCTGACTCTAGGCCTGGTGCTCTATCCACTGAACCACCCAGCTGCTCAGAATAGGTTCCCATAATTTGTGCTGGAAGAGACCTTCTGGGTCACTGAATCCAATCCTGTTGTTTCACAGATAACAACAGTAACCATATCTAGCATTGATATGGTGCTTTAAGGTCTAAAAAGCATTGTACACATGGTATCTCATTGGATCCTCACAGCGAGGGCTTTGAGAGCAGAGATGGTCTCATTTAATGTATCTGTATTGCCAGGCTGCACACACTTCTCCCAGCTAAAAAAACTGTCATTTCAATGAAACTTCTATTTAGCACACATAGTTTCTCATTTTCATTGGAGATATGGCTAACTGCCCATCCTCCTTTATCTACTCCTCATTTGCTGGCCTCTGAGATCGAGTAGCTGATGTCCAAACCAGGCCTCTGACCCTGACACTTCTAAAGGATTAACTGTCTTGTTCACACCCATCCCAGAATGACCACACACCATCTACTGGAGATATAACAGCTCCAGATACAAACCCTGATTTTCCTTCCAGGCGCCAGATCTATAATACCAGTGATCCCATTGACACCATCACCTACAGGTCTGGGGCACCCTCAGTCCAAAATATCTACCATCGAACTCAGCTCATGGGTCACCCAAATTTGTTCCTTCTTCTGACTTCCCTATTTCTATTAATGGCACCAGCCACCAACCTCCCAGTCATCCTTGATTGTCCCCTCCCTTTCTTGTGCCATGTGGCTAAGAGGCCACCAAGGCATATCAATTCTACCTCGGCAATATTCATCGCACCTTTCCCCTTCCATTCCCGTGGGTGCCATTGTCGGTCAGGTCCTTATTTCCACTACTTCTCCTTCTCCAATCTGCCCTATCTGCTGTCAACAGATTAAACTTCCTAGCATATAGATTGGATTCTACCATGCCACTGTCCATAAATTTTCAATAGCTTCAGCGTCAACAGCTTCTGGCATTCAAGGACGTATGTGATCCGCTGCCATCCATTTCATGATGATCTCAAAGTATTTCCTATCACATTTCTACAGGTCAATATCTAGGAATGGGCAGAACTTTAGGTGATACAGGGCTAAGGGGGCTTGGCATTGGATGAGGGAATCCTCTTATTGGCTACTGAGTAAGAAGAACTAATGACTCAGTGGATAATTAAAAGAGAGGGGGTGAGCACATGCTCAGTATTCTTTTCCTTTTCACTGCAGATGACATTAGGACTGCCCTGGTCATATGGCAAATACTGTCTTTCCATGAGTTTGGGTTGGGCTGTGCCCTTTAGGTTTGTCCTTTCTTGGTCTTAAGTGAACAAGTATGGTCACATCCAGGTTTAGGGGTTGTCTTGTGAGCTCAAGAAGTTTGAAGGCTCAACCTTCTTTGGGCTGGAGTTGACTGATGTAAGGGAAAGCATTCCCAACCATGACTCCAGTGCTCTTGGACGGGGCACCAAGATGACAAGACATCAGGAAGAAGCTGGAAGACACGAGTTGTTTGGACAGCTCAGAGCTGAGGTGAAATGTGGAATGACTACTCAGTGGGTGCCATGAAGTTCTTTATGTACTCGATGAGATTTAAGTATCAGTATCCAAGCAGACTGTAACAATAGCAATAAATCACTCATTGTTTGCATCTTGTCAAGGTTCACTGTGAGACTTTTGAGACTTTTCCCATTTCTTTTGTGTGGAGGAAAGAAATACCTGTTCTATATCTGATTAATACTGTACATGGAGTACCTTTTTTTTTGTTCCCTGCCTTTATGCAGACATAAGCCTGGCTATTTGCTGAACACATTCCCCTTACTTCCCTGCCCTCCTGTCTTTACTCAGGCTATGCAAATTCAGTCGACAAACCTTTCTTGAGTTTCTACAGTGTAATCTCCCTCTATCTCTGCCTACTGAAATCTTACAGTATTTTCAAGGCCCAGCTCAAATACCCCCTTCATGATCCCCCTCCTCCCTCTCCATCCCAGAGAGAAATGATCTCTCCCTTTCAGAAACACTCAAAGCACCGTTCTTCCTATTTCCTACAAGCACTTGTCAGAAGTCTAGTTATCTGTACTGCTACCTTCTCATCTGCACCATACTACAGGCACCGTAACTCTTTACCCTTGGATTTCCCTATATCTGGTTGGCCCTAGATGCCCCATCATGCCTCACCCTAGCCATCTTTCTGCCATGTGCCCCAGGGCTATCATTTTTTATCTTAACCTTCCTGAAACCATACCCTAGAGTTGCTGCTCCACTTGTCTTTGCACCTCTGGCCCTGGAGTTCTAATGCCCTGACTGGTAAAACCTGACTCTCTCTAGTCAGCCCTCAGGACAAACACCCTCCCCTGGGCACCTCTCCCCTCTGTGAGTTGTCTCCCTCTATAAGATTTAAGCTTCTTGAGGACAGGGACACTGGTTCTTTTTTACATTTATGTCTCCAGGACCTAACATAGTCCTTGACACATAGTAAGTCCTCAATAAGTGCTTTTCCATTCACTTCATTCATTCATTGTCTCCCAACCCATCCATCCATCCATTCATCCATCTACTTACTTATCAATCCATTAATCCACCCATGTATCCATCCATCTACCTACCCATCCATCCATCCATCCATCCATCCATCCATCCATCCACCCATCCATCCACCCACCTATTCATTCATTCATTCCCTTAGCACCTGCCAAAGAGTTTTTCACAAAGCAGGCATCTATTAACGTTGGTTGGTTTGAACAGAAAAGCAGTCTAAGCAATACATGCTTTTCTCCCTCCCATTCTGAAGCATACTCATAGGGTTTCTAACATAGCTGGCAATTGCATGGAGAAGGGGTGGGCATAAGGCAGATTTAGATGAAAGGGAGGCTGGGTGTTGTAGCAAGAAGACATAATCAGAGGACCCAGTGTTCAAATCCTACTCTATTGTTTAAATGCCATGTATCCTCTGGTGAATCACACAGCCTCAGTTTCCTCATCTGTAAAATGAATTGGTTGGATGAGATCATCTCTGAGATCATCATCTTCTTTGGCCTCTAACATAGTGTGGCTTGTTTGTTTTTAAGGGACATCCTGGACTATAATGACAAAGGGGGATTAAGAGTGGCTGATGTTAAGAAAATACAGTGAGGCTTGCAAAGCGTATTTTAGCCATCATCTCATTTGCTGCTTACTGTAACTGTTGTTCTCATCCTCCTTTTAAAGATGAGAAAGCTAAGTCTCAGAGAAGTTAAGTGAATTCTCCAGGATCACACACTAAGAGAAAAAACAGAGAGGGGGGATTGGAACCCAGGTCTTCCTGATTTTGAGTACACCAATAGGCACAGACCTTTGGAGTATCAGTAAGGTAATGGGATACTTTTATCACATTGACTCTACTTCTTATCATTTCCCCACTCTGAGCTTTTGCTCACACTTTCCCCTCCACCTAGAACACCATCTATTTCTTGTCTCATCAAGCCCATTCTCATCCTCCAAGTACAGACATGCTATTCATCCCTCATGGCACTGTGACGTGTACATGAAACCTTCTCTGGGCACTCCTGATTGAAGTAATCTCTCCAGATACTGAAACCCCACATCCTTTTGTTGTGACCCACCTAAAATACTAGTTACCATATGCTGTGACTACAAGCTATTAAGATTTTGAGCTGATTTAGAACTAGTTCGATCCCTGCATTTGACACATGAGGAAATGGAGACCCAGAATGGGTCTCAGTTTGCTCGTCACTAAAATAAGAAGGTTGGATTTGATGAATCAGAAAGGCCTAGGTTGGAAGCCTGCCTTTGAGACCAGCTGCGTGACCTTAGTCGTGTCCTATTACTGATCTGAGCTATTTTTCCACCTGTAATACCTGTGGCATGTACCCCACAGGGTTGCTCTGCAGCTCATATGAGATAACTTATGGATCTAAGTTGCTTTAAGAATGTTTTGTCTCTGCCCTAGACCCAGAAGGGTCCCCTGAGACCCTACAGTCCAACCTGCTTAATTTCAAAAGTTTTATTTTATTTTTTAACATAAAAATAGATTTCCTTTCTCTCTGTCCCACCCCACCCCCATTGGTAAAAGAAAGAAAAACTAAAAACCCTCTTTAACAGATCTTTCCAGTTTGCCAAAAGACATCCCCACATTGGTCACCATCCAAAAATCTATGTCTCATCCTCTCATTCTGCCCCCTCCCATGCCCACCCCCAAGTGCATCACCTCTGTGTCAGGAGGAGGGCATCAGGCTTTATCATTGGCTCTCTGGAATCATGGTCAGTCATTGTGTTGACCAGAGTTCTTAAGTCTTTCAAAATTCTTGGCCTTTACGACGTTGTGGTTATTATATAAATTGTTCTGATTCTGCTTCCCTTCCCCTGCATCAGCTCATACAAGTCTAGGTTTCTATGAAACCACACCATTCATCATTTCTTATGGTACAATAGTGTTCCAGTGCCTCCATATGCCATAATGTGGATAACCATTCCAAACTGATGGACATTCCCAGTTCTTTGCCACCAAAAAAAGAGCTGATACACACACACACACATAGAGAGAGATACATATAAACATATATATGTTTATATAAGTATATATAAATTAATCTATGAATATATATTTCACATGGGGGGCAGACCTATTAGCAGTATCTGAGAGGCAAAGGGGATGCACAGCCCAGTGACTTTGGGGGCACAGTTTCAAATGACGTTCTAGAACTATAAACCTCTATCAACAGTACGTTTCTTTATAGCCTCTCCAATATCCTTAATTTTAATTTCTTTCAACTTTGCGATTCTGATGGGTGTGAGCTAAAACATCAGGCCAACTCCCTTATACTAGAGTTAGCGAAAATGAGGGCTAAGGAAAGGAAATGATTTATCCAAGGTCACACAAATCATGAGTATCACAGGCAAAATTTGAACCAAGGCCTTTTGGGCTGTATCATGTGCTATCTCCTATACAGATTGTATCATCCTGGTTTTTCTCATTTTATTATTGTTTTTAGGTAGGGTTCAAATCAAAATGGTTTGAGGGAAAGTTGTTCCTGTATCCTGTTCTTTATGGTCAATGTTTGGCAAACAGTCACATAGGTAGATAAAGCACCTATTGTGCGCTTTCTCTAGCTGGGTAAAAGTATTAGGATGTCAGCTTATCTTCCACAGGCACACACACAAGGCATCTGCAAGACAGAACTAGTGGGAGACAGGACGACGGGGAAGATCAGGGGCCTCTGTCCCATCTCTACTTGGTTTTGATGATATAGTAAGAACTCACAAGGAACCTAAGACGATACCTAGTTCAAACCCTTCATCTCACAGATATGGAAACCAAAGCCCAGGGAGGCCGAGTGATTTGCCCAGGGCCACTCAAGTGGGTTGGCATTGTGTCCACTGGTTGGAATTAGGTCCCCTAATTCCAAATCAATATGCTTTCTACTATTTCATTATACTAGCCTATCATATAAATCAATCAACAAGAATTATTAAGCCCCAACTCTATGCCCAGCACATCTCTAGGCACCGCAGATTAAAAATACAAAGAATAAAATAATCCTTACTAAATACTGTCCAGGACTGTAATTCTTTTTCTATAAAATATCATGACTAGAAAGTGATTTTGAGATTATTTTTTTAAAAGTCCTCTTCATTTTATAAAAGAGGAACCTGAAACCCAGATGGCTTTAGTTGCACAGCCAGAGTCAAATGGTAGGGCTGGAATTCGAACACAAGCCTTAAGACAATAAACCCAGACTTATTTCTGCTCTCCATTGCTGCCTATACTTTTTCTCTTGTGACTTAGCTTTAGAACAATATCTTGCCTCTTGGAACTGCTAGATATTGAATTTTGAACAAATCAGAGAACCATCCCCAAAGTGCACCCTGTGAGCAAGCCCCTCACTCATCCCTGGCATGGTACATTCTCCCATTTAGTCGTTCTGCCATTTTCCTTCTTTTGTCTATTCAGAGGGACATTTAGAGCTCAACACTCCCCTCCCCCTTCCATCACTCTCTATTCTGTGTTTCAAGCAAAAGTCCCATCCTCCTCCTGTGCAAAGCCAAACGGGTTTCTGAACACCCTGGGAGACCATTTACTTCAACCTCCTCCTCGAAATCCCATCCAGTAGCCCTCCTGTCCCATCCCCCCACCTCCTTCTGCAGGCTTGGAGGAATAGGAATGGCCCAGCTTCTCTCCCATTGTGCAGTGCTCCAGGGCCTCAGCAGTCACTGGAGGCCCTTCTCTCCCTGGACTGTTTACACAGCTGTGGTACTAAGGACCACTCATTTCTTCCTCCCTCTGCACCCGGGGAGTTAATATATGTACACTTCCGGCTCCACCCCCCTCCCCACCTCCACTCTCTCCCCCCAACCCTTAGCCCCAGTGGTAAAGCTGAATCCAATCATGGCTTATCTACATAAGTCTGGGAGACGATTAGGGTATTTTCTATAGCAAAGCCTGTGGAAAAGTGCATGGCTGTTTGTGGCAGGGTGTCAGAAGTGAGTGGGGAAGAGGGGCCTCTTCGGAAAATTCTAGTTCACAGCTGTTTCCCACCCTGGGAGCCACAAAAGTTTCATGGTCATCCAGTTCCAAACCTTTGTTTCTGCAAATAGCTATGCACGATTTGAAAAAAAAATGGGGCTCGTACTTGGTATCTGAGCCTTGGCTCCCCTGCTCAACTCTGAACCCAAGTGGATATGTATAGGAAGACTCAGGAGTTCTTCAGGGAGCATCGTTTGAGAGCTGGAAAAGGGGACTTGAAGGCCATGGCATCCAACCTTCCCATTTTACAGATGAGAAAAATGGAGCCAAAGGGGTTGAGCAAAATTTCAAGGGTCACATGGCCAGTAAATGTCTGACGTGGAATGTGAAGTCATATCTTCTGACTCCAATGCCTTCCCCATTAAATCATACTGCTTTTCATACAGAATCACAGGACTGAGACTTCAAAGACCTTTTAATTCAACCCTTGTAATTTAACAATAATAATAGCTAGCATTTATATCATGTTTTAAGGTTTGGAAAAATGCTTTTATTTTGACTCAAATGTTGTCTCATTTGGTTCTCCTAACAACCCTGGGGAGGTAAAAGTTGCTATTGTCTCTGTTTGACAGATGAGGAAACGGAGGGACAGAGAAGCTAAGTGATTTGCCCAGGGCCACACAGCTAGTAAGTCAAGATTTGAGCACAAGTCTTCCCAATTCTAAGTACAACACTTTTTATACTGTATTACCTTTTATGCCCACTTTGTGGATGAGAAAACTGAGGCTTAGGGAAGTGATTTCCCCAAGGTTACACAGTACTAGCAATAAGTGAGTGAGGAAAGATTAGAATCCAGGTTACATGGTCACAGATTGAGAGCTGGAAATGCAACTCACTCTTTTTAAAAATGAGGAAACGAGAGGCCAAGGAGATGAACTGACTTGTCTAAGGTCACAAGTCTCAGAAAGTGGTATTAATAAGATTTGAATCCAGGTCTGATTGCAAGGGATTTTTTACAAATTGGTTTTCTGGTCTTTTCTTTGCCTCCCACCATAAGGCCTCTTCCTTTCCCTTCTCCTAAATCCAAAGTCCCCTTCCAAAGTACTTTACAAATGCTGCCAAAGGTGCCTAAAAGTAGCTGAAGGTTGGATGCCCAGTTCACAGCATCCATCTGAAAGGCTTCCTGGTACCCAAGGTCCGCCAGTGCAAGGGCATCAATTGGATAATGCATGTCAGATGGAGGATGGAGGACCAGAAAGTCATCTGGAAGACGTTGGTGGAATAAGGACTGGCCAAAATAAATAAATAGTCTGACGCAAGGACCGGGAGTGCGCGATGAGCAGACTCTATAAAAGGAAAAACATCCAAGTGGATGGCTAGGGATGATCGACAAAAAAGAAGGGGGAAGCAGCGATGGAGGGAAGACCCCCAAAATGTCCTAAACAAAGCAAAGCAGAGGTGGCGTTACTTGACTCAGACATAAGCAGGTGTAAGGACAATATGTGCCATGGTCCTGGAGAGGTCTTGAGCAAGCACGTTTGACACTGTCTTTGTGTGTCCTGCGTCTGGCACCTAGCTCGAATTTAGTAAATGTCTGCTTGCTCGCCATTTTTTTTCTAAAAATGTCACAAAAAATAAAATAGAGACAGAGACCAAGATAACCCAACCTATCTGCCTTGCTAAGATGCTGGGTGTGGACAGAGCTGGAAGGGATCTTAGGGATCAGACAGTCTGATCCCTCGATTTTACAGAGGAGGAAACCAAGGCATGGAGATGGGAAGAGACTGTGGTCAGGACTGGATAAGATTTAACAGTATGGAAGTCCTACAAGGCAGTAAGAGTGTCAATAATTATTGGTTGGGATCTGTGAGATCATCAACATAGGAAACCCCCCTCAACCAGGGCAGAGAGCCATCCTTCAAAGGCTCGGTCATTACATGCCTGGGAGGAGGGGGCAGAGAGACCACCTGAAGCCCAGAGTGGTTAAGTGACTTCCCCTAGGTCACAAAGCTAGTAAGTGTCCAATGAGCTATAAAAACCCAGGTCTTCTGAACTCCAGGCCCAGGCCTCTAGGCATTACCCCCAGGCTGCTTCTCTAGGTTTTTTAGGCTATAAAGTAGAAGCAGTATGGCTTTGTGCATCCAGATCTGGCCTAGAAGCAGGGAGCCCTAGGTTCAAAACCTGCTTTTTAGTGCCCAGTCAAGGGAGACAGAGAGGAGGAAGGAAGGAGAGAGACAGATAGATAGACATAGACATACCATGAAATCCCAGGTGAGTCTCTAAAGAAGTCAAGGAGAAAAATGAAGGAAGAAGCAAATACTATAATAAAACATATATTATACATGATCAGAAATAATAATTAAAATATATATTTAGTAGCAAAACCATATTTGTAGTAGGAAGAGCCACACAGGGTTAGAAACAGGGTTAGGGTCTTATGTTAATGACAGATTCTGGAGACTGGAAATCAGTGAATTGAAATGAGAAAGTAAAACAGATAGAGAAGCACCTTTTTTTGAGGCAATGAGGGTTAAATAACTTGCCCAGGGTCACACAACTTTAAGTGTCTGGGACTGGACTTGAACTCAGGTCCAGATAAAAGCACCACTGAGCTACCTGAGGGGGGGGTGTTTAGAGAGGATTTCACAGCTGGGGGCAGTGGGGGGCTCCTTAATAGCAGGCTGGATGTGTGTGTGTTGGGGGGGTGTTTAGAGAGGATTTCACAGCTGGGAGCAGTAGGGGGCTCCTTAATAGCAGGCTGGATGTGTGTGTGTTGGGGGGGTGTTTAGAGAGGATTTCACAGCTGGAGCAGTAGGGGGCTCCTTAATAGCAGGCTGGATGTGTGTGTGTTGGGGGGGGGGGGTGTTTAGAGAGGATTTCACAGCTTGGGGCAGTAGGTAGACAGAATGCTGGCCTTGGAGTCAGGGAGGCCTGAGGGTGAATCCTGTGCCACAGACACTAGCTGTTCGACCTTACCTCTCTGAGCCTGTAAAGTGTAGATAACAACAGCACCTACCTCCCAGGGTTGTTGTGACAACCAAGGCAGCATTTGTAAAAATATTTAGCACAGTATATAATAACAACATAATGAGGGTAGCAACAGTTTGATAATATTAATAATAATAGCAGCATTTATGTGGTGCTTTACTTATTTTCACTTAATCCTCAGTTTCCTGTTTTAGAGAGGGGTCACACAGCAAGGGGCAGGACAGACCTCCAGACCTCCCTTCCCGCGGCTGGGCTCCGGGGCTCCTTCTGGTGGGCTTCATCGACTCAGCCTCCAGTCCCACCCAGACCGACGAGTCCTCTTCCTCCTCTAACACTCCTGGGAGAGTCATCTGGATCTCCCCTTCCCCCCCCACATACCCTATATCTTCTGCTTTATACTCAGCTATGTACAACCTCAGAGTTAATCTAGTAGAACAAGACCCTCCTGAGGACAGGTGAGAAATCATTTTTTAGTTTTATGATTCTAGTCCCTTATGTATATATTTTTGGGGTCCTATCGTGGGACTTAACAGATATAGGGAATATAGAGATATCATGACATATAGGGGCACTGAAGTTGTTGTCAGGAAGACCAGTCCTGACTCAGACACTACAGGCTATGTAACCCTGGGCAAATTACTTGATCATTACTTGATTGTCTGAAAAACTGCCTCTCCCAATGCGAAAAAGCACCTGCTTTGCAAGTAATAGCTTTAAAGTGTTAGAGGTTAAGTGACTTGTCCAGGGTCATACAACCTGGATGTGCCAAAGGCAGGGTTTGAATGGAGGTTATTTCAAATCCAAAGCCTGTCCTTTATCCATTCAGCCACACTGCCTTGTAAGTACTGATTGGCTGGTTCTCCACAAAACCTCTTATTTAAGGAGGAGACTCAGGACAACCCATTTCCAAGGCTAAAGCTCTGACTTGGATCCTCTGGACTTTCCTAGTTATCCCCTCCCTGCCCCCCATCCCTTTTTCAGTGACCTTTGATGTTTGGTCTTTTTTCATCCTACTGTAAACTCCCTGAGGGCAGGAACTGTTTCTCCATCTGGAATTTGTATTCCCAGGGTTTTGCAAAATAAGTGCTTATTGAACAATTGCTAACTGGCTGACTGAATGTTGATTTTACAGGTAAGGAAATTGAGATTAGAGAAACAGTATTAATACAACTTGGAAATAGAATTCCAAGCCCATCTTCATCCCTTGGACCACAATCTCATGAGGATTCAGCAGGGTCATCCATACAGATTTGCTTTAGAAACAAACTATTAAAGAGACTAAAGGCTAGAGCTGTGATTTCTGCCCTATAGGGAACCCCCAGGTAAGGAAGCTCCAAACCAAGAAAGGTTGGTCCTTCACTGCCCTATATCCTCTGAATGAGAATGGCTGGGACAATGAGAGTTTAAGTGCCAGCTAGGTGGCACAGTGGATAGAGCACCAGCCCTAGAGTCAGGAGGATCAGAATTCAAATCCTGCCTTAGACTTTAACTATTATGTGACCTGGGATAGTTATTTAACCTGGACGAGAGAAAAAGAATGCTAGAGAAAGTTTAAGCCATATAGCCAGAGCCACAAAATCTACTTGTTAGAGGTACAACTTGAACACAGGTCTTCTAGGTTCCAAGGCCATCTCTTTTATCGACAATTCTCAAACTTTTTGGAATCAAGTCCCTTTCTAGCCTTAAAAATTATCAAGGATCCAAAAGATCTTTGGCTTACTGATATTTACCATGTTAGAGATTAAGACTGATAAATTTTAAGATGTTGATTTTAAATAACAATAATAAACCCAGCATATTAACATAAATAACATTTATGACAAACAATCTATATTTTTTCCAATAAAAAAAGTTAGTGAGAAGAGGCATTGTTTTTTTCAAATCTCTTTAACATCTGGTAACAGAAAAGATGGCTGGATTCTCCTCTCTGCTTCCTTCATTCAATCTTTTGCGATATGTTCTTTTCATTAAAGTATATAAAGAAAATCTGGCCTCCCCCAGATGTGTAGTTGGAAAAGGGAGGTGTATTTAAATAGGCAATGATATCCTAATATAATTATGAAAATAGATTTGACCTCACAGATCACCCTCCCCCCCAAAAAAAGGGTCTTAGGGAACATCAGAAGTTCACGGACCACACTTTTGAGAATCACTGTCCTGTCTCTTAAACAACTTAAAGTGAATATATAGGGAAACAAAATCACAAATACAGGTCATAATGCCACCAAGGGAAACCAAATACTTCTTGTCTAGAAGTTCCCCTGTGGGAATATATGTTTTCCTTTTCAGGACAATCCCTTTCTCTAAACCCAGCCTGAAACCTGACAAGCCCAGGAGCCTGTCAGATCTCTCTTGATATACTCCATGTGCTTCTGCTTGGCCCCAGGGGACAAATGAGCAAAGCCTATATTAGTGTGTGCACAATTATGTCAGAGACCAGTTATACACCTGGGATGAGGATTCCACGAGGTTTGGACCAAGGCAGGGCATGAGGTCAAGATCTGCCTTCTCTGAAAATCTTGGAGCATTAACTGTGGAAGGTAGGGAAGAGACCTACCCAGGCCTGGACTATTGCAATGACCTGAAAACAACTCAAGAAGAGGTCAGCTGCCCCAAAGGGATCAAGCCTGGAAAAATTCAGCTCATAAGCAGGAGAGATAGGTACTAAAAAGCCCCCTGACACAGATCTGTGCCAAGAAAATACATTATGAGGGCTTTGGACTAAACCCTTAGGGACCATCCAGTCTAGTAACTCCACCCCTGTTATAGAAGAAGAAACTGAGGCTCAGAGGGCAATATAAATTCAGAAGGTGCCTCAGAGGTCACTGTGTCTTCCCCCACCCCAACTATATAGATCCCTTGTTGATGGCATCTATTCAAGGCTTGCCACGACTGCTATACCAGCCCAACAATATGAGCCTATCCCATTTCCAAGTTTTCTTTTTTTGACCATTATCAGGAAATATTTATTAAATGCCCTCTACCCCCTTAGGGGAACTGTAGCCAACAGCCACCAGTGGGCAATGATAATGCCACGCAATGATAGCCCACGGGATGGAACCCCCTTCCAATGACCTTATGGTGGACCAAGGCCTGAAAGGAAATGAAAGGCAAAAACAAAAACAAAAACAAAAAAACCCCCAAAACAAAAAACCCACCCCAACCCAACCTGGACAGCCATTTTCTTAGCTCTATTTTTCCACCCAAGAGGCACCAGTGCTTAGCAGTATGGTGGCAACAAGTGGGTCAAAGGTCAGCCAGTCCCGCCAGCTCTGGTTACCATGGAGACAAGGTCTATTCATCCAGCACACAGAGGGCCCTTCACATCCACTTAGGCACAATTGAGCTATTACCGAGAGCCCAGGAGAGCTGTTTCTGGAGCACAGTGGACTCACTAGACAGGGCAGAGTTTAATGGAGCTGATTAAGATGGTGGTTGGGGGAATTATCCTGGAGCTGAATTAGGGAATGCCCCCTGCCCAGAAGCCGGTTAAATCCCCAAACGTCATCCCTTCCCCGACACGAACGCTTTCTTGGAGAGATGCTCCGGGACCCAGGATCCTAAACTCTCACTCTGAACAAAAACAAAGTCCCCACACAAGCACACCCCGTAGGCTTTTCCTCAGCCCCACCCGCATTTCAGAGGACTGACCCCCAGGCCGGAGATCCCTGACCTCTGCCACCTCTGCCACCATCCTGTTCTCTGAGCACGGTGACAGCACAAATGATTTAGGAACCAAAGAGCTTCAGATAAAAGATAAATACCATGAGGGAGAGATTAGCTCTCAAAATCCAGTCCAAGAGAGAAAGAAATGGTGGTTCCGCTGTAAGGTGAGAAATTCCTCAGCAGGAATTCATAACATTTTAGGAACCTTTTTTGGGGGTGGGACTGGGGCAGGTTTAATGCTATAAAGAACAAAAAATCCTAAATTACAAATCCATATGAATACAGGTGGAAAGTACCACAGTCACATGGTTGGAGAGCCAGCTCTGGGGCCAGAAATAATATTAATAATAACTATATATGGTGCTTTAAGATTTGCAAAATACATGCATTTTTATCTCATATGTTATATATATTATCTAATAACAGCGAGTATTTATTATCTCACTTTAGCACAGCTACTCTATGAGATAGATGCTATTACTACCCATAGTTTACAGATATGAAAACTGAGACCAACAGAGGTCAAGTGACTTGCCTTGGGCCACACGGCTAGCAAGTGTCTGAGGCTGGATTTGAACTCCCAGCTTTCTTGTTCCAACTAACTGTGTGAACATGGCCAACTTATATAGCCTCTCATTGTTCCAAGTAATTCTCTAGGATTTTCAGATGAGTGAAAGAAGTACTCAACATCTGGGAAATCACGGGGTCTGACCAGAAAAAAAAAAAAAGAAAAAAGTCACAAAGACCTATTGTGATGTCACTAATTTTACTGCCTATTTACAACATATAAAACACTGTTCCTATGGAAATAACTGCCCCCACGGTTACATTGTTTCATTTAACTTTGTATTTTCCCCAGAACCAATTACAGACATTGGGAGGGGGTATATTCCTGGAGCATTAACTTGGTCCTCCAGGGGGTCTCCAAAGGAAATAGTATGGAAGTTTATACAGACCTGAAGTAGAGACAATTTAAATTTTCTCTGATGACCACTGAACCTGTCAAATTAAATAAAGTTTTACTCTCTGGCACTGGGTGCCATATTTTAAGAAGCCCATTGGCAGACTAAAAAACCTGCCTCCAAAGGAGGGCAAGCAGGATGGTAGGGGCAGGGAGGGCCACTGGAGACTCAAGCAGGATGGTAGGGGCAGGGAGGGCCACTGGAGACTCAAGCAGGATGGTAGGGGCAGGGAGAGCCACTGGAGACTGGACTGGACTGAGAATCAGGAGTCCTGGTTACATTCCCAGCAAGTTACCACCTACAGTCCCTAGGATTATGACCAGGGGCTTGTCCAGGCCTCAGCAGCCTCCACAGTAAAATGATAATAGCCAGCATTTATAAAGTGCTTTACATACATTATCTCATTTGAGATTTTCATTTAAAAGAAAGAGGGTTTGAAGGAAATGGTCTCGAAGTCCCTTCCAGCTGTAAAATTCTGTGGCTCCTCTCCCTGTTCCAGCTTTGTGCCTGCCCCAAACTGGCTTAAAATGAGCTAAGATCAGCATGAACTGAATTGCAGAAGAGATTCTGAAAATCTAGTTAACCTGCCCCACGGAGAAAGACAGCTTTGATGACTTCCAGAAACGTTTCTACACCTGAAAGAAATCCATTAGCGAAGGACCCAGAAACAGCGACAAAAACCCCTTCTGTTTTCTAAGGCCTTAAAGCTTCAATAATCCTCAGCCTGGCTTTTAGAGTAGAGGGGGTAGCCCATGTCTGGAAGGGACTCTCTCTCACAATCACCAGCTTCCTGTAGAGCCCAGCTTGGGTGCCACCTCTTCTCTCCCAGCTGTGAGTTAGGGCTCTCCCTCTTGAATTTCCCTGCACTTGGAGTCAGGAAGGCCTGGGTTCCCACCTCGCCATGGGCATTTACTAACTGTGTATGCCAGAGCAAGCCGCTGGACTTCCAAATAAGATGTGACTCACAGTATTAACATACTGCACAGGCTTTTTATGAAACTGAAAAGAGACTAAGAAAAGTGTTTCATGGGCCTTAACGTGATTTACAAGTGGGATTTATGATTAGTATTTGATTATGATTATGGTAGAGTATAAACTCTCTGAGGGCAGGGATTAGCTCTCATTTTAAAATTTCCATCCCCTGCTGCTAGCACATAATGCCTGGGTGGTGTTTGGTGTATAATAAATGCTTGATGATTAAAATTAGGATGCCTTCCCAGTAATTAGGAATCTAATCAATCTAAGAAAAGCATTAAATCTCTCCAAATTTTTATTTGAAAGCTTACTAATCTTTTCTTGATCATCTTCCACACCTTCTACACACCTCTTGGGATGCCCCATCATGGGAGCTTGGGTTCTCAAAAGCTGGGCCAGCAGACTCTCGAGCTTTGGCACGTGTGACCAAGTTGGACAAGATTCAGTGCTGGGCCCAGCAACAGATGGTGTACGTCTGTTATCTGAGGACCAGCCTGGCTAAGTCGGAAAGGCTGGCTGTTGGGCGGCACATCCTCACAGAGATACCAGCTCCTGCCAGCATGAAGGTGCACGTGGGAGAGCTGTTCTCTGCACCAGCAGAAGGAGCCTCTATGCCTCAATGACTGTGTCTCCCAAAGGACTTGGTCAGGGGTTTTTAACCTGGGGCTCATGAATTTGGATTTTATATCTTTTTATTTTATGTATTTAAACACTGCAAAAGGGAACCAAAGTAATGTCTTTTTTTTTAAATTATTATAATGGATTGACTTCCATAGAAAGCAAAATTCTATTAAAGGTTTTCATGATTTACTTTAACAAATGCTCCCCAAAGAGATAGCATCATAGATTCAGAATTAGAGGTGACCTTGGAGTTCATGTTATATGGCCCCATCGTTTATGGATAAAGAAACTGAGAACAATAGAAAGGAAGGGATTGGTCCCAAATCATACACAAAACAAATAAGGAATGTCACACTTGGACCCAGGTCAGAGACTGAGATCTGGATGGGACCCTAAGGACAATGAGTCCAACCTACTCATTTTACAAGTAAGGAAACTGAGGCTGAGAAAGGTTCAGTGATTAGTCTGAGATCACACAGGCTAATAAATAAGTAGAAGGGGTGAGACTGGAAACCAGGTCCTCTGACGCCAAAGCCTACAGGCCACACCCAGTGTATGGCACTGGGCCATGTCTGGTGGGTGATAATACCCAAAAAACTCAAGAGGCTCACAGTCAGGAAAGGGAGAAGATAGAATCCATGGGGGAAAAACTAATCAAAAAAGGTTCATGGATGGGGCAGCTAGGTGGCACAGTGAATAGAGCACCAGCCCTGGAGACAGAAGGACCTGAGTTCAAATCCAACCTCAGCCACTTAACACGTACTAGCCATGTGACCTTGGGCAAGCCACTTAATGCCAATTGCCCTGCCCCTTGCCCTGCCCCCTCCAAAAAGACAATAATAAAACAAACAAAAAGGTTCATGGGATGCACACTGCATTCCACCCAGATTGGATGATGGCTGGCCCTAAGGGGAAATGCCACATTTGTTTTTGCCTCTGTATCTCTTGTGCCCTGAATATAGCAGACCCATAATAAACTGTTGAGTTGATTAGCACTGATGGTATCATAGGCAAGCTAGCTTTAATCATGGAAGGACTCAAGGGAAAAGTATATTCAGTCAGGCTTTGACTCCTAATTGAATGGAGGAGAACTTGCAGGTCAATCTAGTCCACAGGAGGGCAACTGGAGTTACCTTCAGGCCCCTCACCCATTCAGATCTGTGCCCCAAAAGGCAAGAGACCAGATGTCCCAAGGATCAACTGGCTGAGCAGGGAGAAGTTGCAGTCGACATAACAAGGCACAGCAAGCTAGAAATGATGGACAAAGACCTAGAAAACCATCATCAGCCTGGGGGCCTTAGTGTAGGGGCAAGTGGTGCTACCTAATTCAATGTAAAAGTCACATGAAAGGATCTGGGGTAGGCAACAGGGGTATAGAAATGTTTATGACATGGACACAGAAACAAAAACAAAAGCTCCCTCCCTCAAGAAGAATACATTCTACTGGGGCAAAAGAACAGGGAACCCTCAATGGGAGAGAGATGTCCACAAATCCTAGCCTAAAAATAAAAAATGGGGTAGAACTTAGTGGACCCTAGTTCAAATCCAGGCTTTGCTAATAAAAAGCATTATGACACAAAATTTACCTCTCAGGGCCTCAGATTTCTCCCTTCAAAGAATAAAGGTATTGAACTAGACTGCTAAAGTTCTTTTCAGTTTTAGGCCTCCTGATACTAATAGGAGCAGACAGCAGGAGAGAGTTGTAGAAGGATGGATCACTTTCCATTGGGAGGATCAAGAAAGACCAAAAGTAGAATCTCAGTTGAGCTACAAAGGAAAAAGGAGAAGGGAACTTTGGAACAGATGGAGCTGGGGAAGGAGAGTTCATTTTAGCCATGGCAGGTAATGTTGTGTGAGTAAATATGGAGGGGATTGAGGAAAAATGGAGATGGTGGTTGGTTTATTAGAGCGTGGCCTGCTTGAGGGAGGGGATGTTTTTCCTTTCCTCTATATACTGTGGCACTTAGCACAAAGCCTAGTACACAACAGGCCTCTAATAAATGTTTATTTGTCTGACAATTTAGCAAAACCAGAGTAATGGAGAGGAGATCTTTATGGGGGAAGGTTGGCAAAGTAGACCAGACACATCCACAGAAGGCCTTGAATGTCAGGATAATGAAGTCTCCACACTGGAAATCAGCTGTGAAGGTTATCTAGTCTAAACCCAATCTGAATAATTATTTTCTAGAATATATTCAGATATATTATCAAGTATATAGAATATACAACAGCCTTCAATCAGAGACCATCCCACCCCATTTCTGCAGGGTTTAACATTTTGGAATCACAGAATAGTGAGGAAATTTTTCTTCCATTAAGCTTAGAACCACCCTAATGGAACTTTCAACTCAATGCATTTACTATGACCAGGCACTAGGTCTGGTGCCTGGGGTTACAAAGACAAAAACAAAGAAGCCCCTGCCTTTGTGGAGCTCACAAAGATACTAGGTGGTGTAATGAACAGGGTTGGACTTGGGAGTTAGGAAAAACTGGGTTCGAATTCTGCCTGAACTACTTATTACTTGTGTGGCGGGGGCAAGTTACGTAAACTTAGAGCAACATATAAATGAAAGCTGCTGTTATTATAATCATCTTCCTCACCACCACCATCATCATCATCATGGAACCAACCTGTACATAGATAAACAGGTATAAGACAGAAATGACTTAAGTGCATAGTTTTTGTGGGGGAGGAAAGCAGATAAAACCATCTATAGAGGAGGATTAGGAAAAACCTCCTGTAGAAGGTGGCCCATGAGTGGAAGCTGGAGGGAAGCCAAGGATTCTACGAAATGAGGGCTAGGAAGGCCCCTTACCTTCAGCTCCTTCCTCTAGAGCCCAGCAGTATGTTTGTCTACACCTTCTTCAGTGTGTGAGCTCTTTCACACTTGGAGACAGCAATCATAGATCTTTGGGCAACAAGTATGATTTCTAGAGAAGATTGCTATTTTGATTCATCTTTGACATGGAAGAAAAGAGGACTAGATTTGGAGTCTAAAGATCCAGGGCTCAAGACCTACCCTTCCTCTTGGAATCTCTGATTGCCTTCAAGACCCAGCTTAATAAGCAGCATCTCCTGCATGAGGCATTTCCAGTGCCTTCCACCACCAAGGAAGCCTTGTATTGGCTTTGTCTGCTTTTGTGTAAATGTACATGGGAGAAAAGATGCTGAAGGGAAGGGAGTCTCACACATAATAGACCTTTAATAAATGTTGTCAAAATGAACACAGATCTCTAGTGAGTGGAAGGATGAATAAGGGGCCACAGGGGAACAAAGAAAAGGAGCAGGGTTCAGAAGAAAAGGGGAAGAAACAGACTTCTCACTTCTTGATAGAGAGCTGGGGGGCTGTGAGGGTAGAATGGTGCATACATTGTTAGATGTGGCCATTCTTTTTTTGTCTGTTTATTAACTGTTTCTTAACATGGGGATTTTAATTCTGCTCTGATTATGGGGCTGGGGAAGAGCTTATATCCAGAAAGGAAAGTGATGTGCAAACAAAAGACATTGATTAAAGTTCTCTCACAATGCGATTCTTACTTAAGGGGCTTCCCCAAGCCAGAGCACTATGTCATTCAACAATCCCGGAGAAGGCAGAGTTAGAGGCAAAACTCCATCATCTTTGGGAAAGTATCTAAACTCAGAGAACCTTGCTTTCACTCTGGGTTAGATTCTGGCCCAGTAACTAAACAATTCTGGACTTCTGTTCCCACATATAGAAAATTAATTAGGCTTAGACTAGAAAACCTCTATGTTTCCTTTGAGATCTAGACTTACGAAATCCTTTTGGTAATTCAACCACCAGTGAGAAATCAGTACACAGTATTCTCAGGGGCATAGTCGTTAGGGGAGATGATCAGCTGGGTTCTGGGGAATGGCCAAGAGTAGGCAATTTTCCAACCCCAGTCCCTGACCTTTCTATACTTGTAGCCACCATATTTAGTGTGTATCAGTGCCAGAACTGAAGTATCTGACGCCTCACCCAGATGCTATCATTACTAAGTAGACAGTGCCTTGGGGTGAGTGCAAAGGCTATTAGTGGGAGCAAAGGTGCCCACCTTAGTTACAGCAAAAGATCCTTGGAACAAGTGAGACAGGGTGAGTCATGGTATAGAGGGCTGAATTTTACTGACTTCACAAGATATATGCATTCTGGGAGTAAAATAGTAACCATGAAAAATGTGATGTGGGCTGGTAATTTTGTATACTTTCCTCCAAGGCAAAACTAAGCAGTAGAATGCCTTAATTTTAACATTACTGACCGCTTTTCAGAATTTGTTTGGAATACCTTTCCTCTGACAATTACAAGTAAAGAAGGGTGGCAGTCTCCTGGGTGGCATGGGAGGGAGGATGCTATGGGGAAGATCCCAGGCAAGGGAAACTTACAAACTAGGAAATCGACAAACTCCTCAACAGCTGGTCTGTTTCAGGACCAAGTCCATCCTAGGGAGGGGAACCAGGAAGGATGGAGACAGGGCTACAGGATACCCTGGGTAGAAAGGGCCCCAGCTAGTCTGTACTTTGTTAGCTGCTAATCGCCTCTTTTGAATCAGATCTGCATTCTCTCTCTTTGGGCAGGACAGCCCTACTGCCTTACCTAACACAGCTCCCTGTGGACTCACCACCCCTGAGGCAAAGCGCCCGAGGAACCTGAAACCCGGCCAACGTTAGCACAAGAAAAGGGAGATTGTCCGACTCGAACAACTCAAACATTTCATTCTCTTTCGAGGCCTCAAAACCCTAATTTGACCACAAAAACCTGGCCTCTGGTGTTTCTGTTATGAGTATCAGATTCCTTCAGCTGAACTTGGCTGTTCACTGCCTGAACAAATTACATTAACAATACAGAGAAATGTATACAGGGCCTTAAAAACACTGCCGAGCTGGGACCAAAACAAAGGCAGGGGTGTCCTAGCAACAAACCTTACCCCCCCAGCCCCCCTAACACACACACAGAGCTCTAGGCCCTGCCAGGAATTGTGAACCATTGGGTTCTCCCCTTTTCTGCAAACAATTAGGGACGGAGAAGTCACAATTACAGATGGGATTTACAGCCAAAGGAACAATCTATAAATCACAGGGCTCCCACCCCCCACCTCCAACCCCCCAACCATTCCTAACCAAATAATCAGATCCAGATGTTTAGCCACAGCTGCCTAAATGTGTGGTACATTGTTGTCCAACTAGACGAAGATCTGACTCTGTGAACCGTCAGAAGCCAAAGTGGGAGGACTTTGCCAAGCCAGAAGGGGCCCTTTTTCCATCCCAACTGTGAGGGAGCAAGCCCAAATATGAGAAGTGGCTTGGTTGCAGCTATCCATGGAGTGACGGTGAGACGGCCAAGGTGTGTCCATACTGTTCAGCCACCAAAAGACAGGCATGGTTTCCTTCCCCGGATCCCCAAAGGTTCCCTAATCTAGAATAATTTAATGCAATGATTAGTATGGCCATGATATAGTGGAGAGAGACAGCCTTAAAGCTAAGAAGTTTCGAGTTTAAGTCCACCTCTGTGAACACGGGCAAATTCCTTAATCTCTCAGTGTTCTACAGTTAGGTGACATTCTAAGCCTTTAGGTTAAAAAAAAAGTACTTGCTTGCATTGGTAGAGGGTGTTCAACCACCCTAAAGTTCCCCTTACCAGCAGTTCTTAATCTGGGACCCATGCAGGGATAGATTTCCAGGTATTTATGCATTTGGATGGAGAAAAAATTATATCTTTATTTTCATTAATCTTTTATTTACTTTGTATTCCTATATATTTTTATTCATTTAGAAGCATTATTTGAGCAAGGGTTCATGGGTTTCACCAGACCAAGAAAGGAGTATATGGCACAAAAAAGGTTAAGGTGCCTTGCCCTACATGAATGAAGTCACGAGCCAATCCTCATCCCTAATAATATTATTCTGATTCTTTCTTGTTTTTTACTTGCTTAATTGACTCCAAGGACAGAAACACACAGTCTTTCCTGTGTAAGTCAAGAGTTGAGAGAACTCAAAGACCACTAAACTTAGACTACAATGTCCTAAATTATCCTCTACAAAATGTCTGCCGAGTGGTACCTAATTATTTGTTTGCCCCCATCTCCAAGGAGTCTCCACTATCTCCCATGGTGCCTTACTCCACTTTTGGATAGCTCTAACCAATGGGCCTAAATCTGACTCTCTGCAAGTCACTGCTCCTAGTTCTGCTATCTGGGGCCAAGGAGAAAAAGTTCAAGCCATTTTCCACATGATGACCCTTCAAATACCTGAAGGCAACCCTAAGTTCCTACACCTTGAATCTTCTCTCGTTCTGCAAATAACCTTCATATAACATAAAGTCAAGGCCTTTCACTATCCAGGTCCTGCTTCTCTGGGTGCCTTCTAGCTAATCAAGGTCCTTCCTAAAAGTATCATCCCAAACTAAACATCACAGGCCAATATAGTTTGACAGGGGCAGGGAGGAGTGGGACTACTCAACCATCTAGTGGTGGTAAAATGTTTTTATCTTTTGGATCCAACCACACCACAGGCTTCTAGGTATGATAGTCACAATCAAAGCTCTAAATCTGGCTAGGTATAGTGCTCCTCTCTATAGACAGTAGAACTCTAAAATGGTATTGTAAATTGATAATCATTTATTAAGCTTCTACTTTGGGCCAGGTGCAGTGTTGTAGATTGAACAGAGTGAGCCTCAGAGTCAAGACGACCTCGCTTGTCCAAATCTCATATCTATTACATCACTAGATGTGTGATCTTACATGAGTCACTGAAATTACTTGCTGAAGGAGGAGGAGTTTCTTCTTAAGAGCTCCTTATGCAGAAGAAATCAGGTCTGGTCTGAAAAATGAAGTGGCAGCCACAGAAAGGTGCTAGGAATATCAAGACAAAAAATGAAAATAGCCTTGTCCTCAAGGAGCTGACATTTTATTGGGGTGGTTATAATTGCACAGATTCCATCACGTTGAGAATTAACTACTCTTTGGGTTATCCAAAAGTGGAGTGAGCCACCATGGGAAATAATGGGGACTGCTCACTAGATGGGGGAAGGTAAAGGCATTTTGTAGAGGGTAATTCAGATCACTGTGGTCTTTGGAAACAAAAATGACCTCTTAGGAAAGCCTGAGCTCCTCAGTTTGCCTCACCTTGGTGCTGATCCTGTCTCTGGACCCCAGCAATTTAAGAGGGCTCCATTCTATGGAGAATTCCATAGACTCCTATGGACTTCCAGAACACTTTGGCTGCTGCCAAATATTTCTCTACTGTAGTGACTCTTCAAGAGTCGAGAGTATCTTCTGTTGCCTACAATACTACCTGGTAACAAAATACCTCAGTAAAAAGTGACATTTAGCTTCATCCTCCTTTATCCATCATCTTTCCCAGAAAGTTCTTCTGTAGGATTTCATAAGGGACTGAGGTGAAGCATGGTATGGCCTGGGATGATACAGCTGCTGATTTTAGCGAAGGAAGAAAGGAAGGAAGGAAGGAAGGAAGGAAGGAAGGAAGGAAGGAAGGAAGGAAGGAAGGAAGGAAGGAAGGAAGGAAGGAAGGAATTCAATGAAGCCAGATGTCTGGGCTCCTCAAGGCACTGGGTTTGAGCATGTTAGCTGGATGAAGGCTGCCTCTTTCAATAGGCAATGTGGATTATGCTCTCAGCTGTTACTCTGGGATGGGATCTCCAAGGGAATCTGGAGGTTCAAAATGGTCAAGGGAATTTGACCTCCAGGCCACAGGATGTTAACAGGATGGCCACACTATATCTCATTAACAACTTTCTTAGGAACAGAATGTGGAAATGTGGATCTCATGACAAAAAAAGAAGATGCAGCTAAGTCTAAAGTCCTTGCAAAGAGGTGACCCCCTTCTAGGTTGCCTGGCCAAGTTCAAAACTTGAGCAGAAAGCTTACCTGAAATAGGCGAGGGGGAAATCAAGAAAGCTTAGTCATACAGAGAGGCATCAGGAAGTCATGTGTTTGCATCTCATCATATACTAGCTATAGAACCCCAGACAAATCACTTAACTTCGGTGGCCTCAGTTTCCTCATATACAAAATGGGGGGTGAGAGGGAGAGGTGGCTAGATGCAATGGTCTCTAACGTCTCTTCCCAGATGTAAACTTATGATCCTTTGAATAACTGGCAGTGTGAAAATAACAATGTCTAATGTATATAGTTCTTTGCAATTTGGGGAAAACAAACCAAGAACCGACAGTCTACATTATCTCATTTGGCCATCATAAGATTTGCACAGTTATTAGTCAAGTATCAATTAATCCAGTTGTACGGATTAGAAAGCTGAGGCTGAGAGAGCTTAACAGGCTTGCCCAAAGACCCAGGGAAGGTAAATGCCAGGGCTAGGATTTGGACTCCAAATCTTTTTACTCCAAATCCAGCTCTGTATATCTATGATAGCCCAGAGATAAAGACAAGTAAGGAGAAAAGACGATTCTCTGTCTCCAGACCTAGTTCAGGGAGAGCAGAAAACAATATGTTAATTAAACCTATTAATCAATCTACAAGCATTAAGTCCCAGGCACTGGGGATACAAGTTGAAAAAAAGGATCCAGTCTTTGCTCTCAAGGAGCAGCAAGTAAATACAAAGTCATTACGAAAGGAAGCACTAGCAAGTAGGGAGATCAAGAAAGACTTTTCAGAGAAAGTAGTTCCTGAGTTGAGTCTGCGTATAATAATGCTGAGTTTGTTGGGTTTTTTTTTTATAGTTTAATGATGTTTACATACCTTAATTTGGTCCTACCAACTACCCTGTGAGATACTTGCTCTATTACACTGTGAACTTCAGTTTTCTCATCTGTATACAGGGATAAATGACTTGTCCAGGGTCACACAGCTAGCTGGGGTCAAAGGCAGGATGTGAAAATCCAGGGTGATCATCCATAGTTTCCCCAAAGCCTCAACATTTCCTCCACAGCATCAGTACTGCCCCATCTTTGGTCCCTGGAATATTCTCCTTATTTGCACCAAGAAATGAGTTACTTTCATTGTGGGAAAAGAAAAGGGCATCAATGACTCCCTATTAACTTGTAGGATCAAATAGAAGGTCATTTGTTTGGCATTTAAAGTGGCCTCTTCTGTCTTGGTAGGCTTCTCACACCACAATGCATTTTGCCTTCCAGACATAGCAGCACATTTGCTCTTAACTGTTTAAGCCAATGCATCTCCTATTTTTGTACCCTGCACAGATAATTCCCCATGCCTGGATTCTCTCCCTCCAAACCTTGGGTTACTTCACAAATCAGCTCAAATGCCCCTTTGTGCAAGGTCTTTCAAAGACTCTTCCCTGCTAGAGTCTTCCCCTCTATGGCTACCCCTACCTTATCCATGTTCTGGATGTGTCTTGTATAGATTGATAGACATACATGTTGTGCCTCCCTTTAAAATGTGGGGTCCTCAAGGAAAGGGGCAGTTGTTACCTAAGTTTTCCCCAACACTTTATCCCAGTGGCACACAGTAAGAACTTAATAAATACTTGTTGACTGACTGCTTTACTGATTATACTCAGATATGGTGAATTATACTTATGTTCTATGATTTGTAAAGTCACAGAACATTTCTAAAGAGAAAAATGTTAGCACCTGGTGGGGGTAAGGTGGCATTATTAGCTCCTTGGCCTTTGGAAAACCATTTTTCTTTCTCTGGGTCTCAGTTTCTTCAAAAGATGATGGTGTCACACAACCTGTGGTATCCTTTGATGCCACATTCCACACTTCTAGCCCAGTGTCTGTGACCATCATGGATAAACACTGGGCTGGCACTCCCAGAACCAACCAAGTGAACTAGGAATCAAGGCTGCTCCTGGCTCTCCCTTCTCAGCTCTGCCTTCTATGTCCTCATGCTTCCTTCAGGACTCAGCTCAAATCCCACCTTGGACATGAGGTGCTTCCCAGTGCCACCCACCATTTGGGCCTTCCCTCTGAAAATACCTCTCACTTATACTGTGTCTTGTATGGACATAGTTGTTGGAATGTTGTTTTGCCCCACTAAAATGTGAACTCCATAAGGGCAACAATTGGGTTTTTGAATTTCATTGTGTCCCCAGCACTTAGCACCACTAAGAAGGGGTTAAAGCTTACTGGCCGACTGACTGACTGACTGACTGTAGCCCTGACTGACTGGGCTCAAGGTCAGTGACTCAATTCAAGAAAGCAGATTCAAGGATGTGGTTAGTTCATCAGCTTCCTATTCTTAATCAGGCAGAGTAGCAGACTCATCCTTCCCTACCTTGGACCTCCATCCCCTACTATGCCACATCAATTTTAACATAATTTCCTTGAAGAAAAATGTCCAGGAGCAGGTAGCCTCAAACAGCATGATTAACCCCAACCTTCAACTCACTAGGAACACACTGGCTACAACAGTTGCCCAAAGGGATACAATCACTGTAAAAGAGAGGTAGGACCTGATACCTTCACCACTCATTCTGGGTCATTATACCCTAGTTACACTCCATTTCTAGAAGAGAACCAATTTTGGTGGGGTTGGGGTAAATGAAGTTCAATTTAATTATACAAAACTTTCTACTTCCCAAGTTGGGAACAAAGAAAGTAGAATCCTACCCATTTTCTTTTCCTCTATATTAATCCCCTAAGAGGCCCTGAGCCACAGAGGAGGGTTCCACATGCCTAACCTCTGAGCTATAATGGATTTTCTGATGTTAAGCCCATGTGGTCCCTCCCACTGAAAAAAAAGCACCCCAGTGCCTGAATTAATAGGATTTTGCAATGATGTCATGTTTTTCTATTGGTGGTGGGTGGTGGAAGATGGGGCAGGCATCTCACCCTATAAGTTCACATGTGTACAGAACTCTTGATTAGGAAACTCCCTATACTATAGCCCTATAGAGACTGACATCTCTAACTCACAGTCTTAGATATTTGGGAGCTGGGAGCATATGGGGAAAGGAGCCTGAAAGGTGAAATGCACCAGTCTTTGGCATATACTAGCTGATTTGAAACAGGGTCTGACTCCCAGGTCAGCCCTCTACCCATGAGGCATCATGATGCTCTTTAATATTACCAACATACTGGAACTAAATGTCAGCACAATTTAGAATGTAAACTGGTTGAGAGCAAGGGCTCTATTCATTTGTTTGGTACCTAGCCTAGTACCTCTTAATTGTTTAATGCTTAATAAATGCCTGTGGATGAGAATTAGATCCAAATGTATGTCACAATCCCTTTGATTTCCCCTTCCCTCTTCTGTCCCTTTAAACATTGTTCTGAAGTCCCTGTAAAATCATTTTGCCTTATGTATCTCTAGAGTCAATTTATAAGTTAAGATAGGGCATGCTTGTTTGAGAAAATCCAGGCAATAATTATCCATGTGACGATGGCCAAGTCACCTGCTTTTTCTAGGCTTCAGTTTTCTCATCTGTACAATGAGTAAACTGAATTAAATGATCTCTAAGTGCCACATTGCCTATACTATTTTATCATTCTGGGAATACCACATGCTTGGGAATATTAGTGTTCACCCATTTTCTAGGAGATCCCTTTTGCCTCTTCTTCATTTAAGCCACATACACATCAAGATCCAACTCCAGCACTGGCTGCTCTGGAGGTTTTTCTTCCTCATCACAGCCTCTATCCCCATGATCTCCTGTTATTATCTTGAACTGTTCCTTCAGTCTCTTATTGGTATTCCATTTCTTCCAAATTTCTTTCTCATCTCACCAAAGAGAATATAAGGACCAGTGACCAAATAGACAAGAGTCCTGAAGGTTCATCACCTAGAGAATGAATGACCCAAGGGCCTTGTCTTCCATTTCTTTATATTGCACAGAGAGTGAACATCCTTAGGACCCAGCAGGTACTCAAATATTTACTGACTGATATGCCCCTGTTTTTCCCTACAGAAAAGTAGAAAGATCAAATTCATCAATGAGAATCCCCCTGACACTTATTTTTAAGGAGGATATTGTTTGTTTGAAGTGGATCCTACTTCTATTAACAACAATCACAGCTACAGTCCCCATATATTTGAATCCAATGCATCTGATGCAGTTCAAATTAAGAGGATCAGATAGTATGGTGTAGTGTGAAAAATGCTAGATCTGAAGTCTAATATTGGGAAAGTATTTTATCCTCACTGGGCCTCAGTTTCCTCATCTGCACTAGGCCTGGACTAGATTACTTCTAACATCCTTTCAGCTCTAAAACTATGATCCCATGAACACTCACATGAAGTGGTATTTATGTAATCAGGATGTAGGGTCTTACTTGAACTAACAAATGATTGCCACCCTTCTTGACTGAAGTACCATGATTCATAGGTCTGCTTATGACTTCTTGCTTTGTACAGCCTGGGACCATAAGTATCTCACTTAATCCCCAGACTTAATGATTAGGACATCAGGACCTCCAGACAAGGATGGAAAACTATACATTGTAATAATGCAGAAGTAATTTAAAAACTTCCCAATGAGCCCAATTTAGTGACAATTTACATCTTCCCACCACTGAGGGTGAAGCCAGATTTTGGCTTTTCAAGGGACATTACAGGTGCTTAGCAAGGAAGATGTTATATCACACACAATGTATTGGCTTATTTTGCTTGACTTTACTTCTCCATTGGAGATTCCACTGGAGAGATGATGGGGGGAAAAGTCATTGAGGAAAGAAGAACAGGATTCAGAAGAAATCAACTACAAAATACTTTTTATACATTTTAAGAAGCTTTGGAGGGTTCCCTAAGAACAAGAAGCAACATCTCTTCATTCAGAGGCCATAGGGGCAATGGTACACAGAGGTGATAGAATATTGGTTCCTTGAGGGCAGGGACTGGCTCATTTTTGTATTTTCATCACTGGGTCTGGCATAATATCTTGTGATTTTGAGAGAGGACTTTGGCTGATGTGGGGGCAGAAAAGGATTGTTATCAGGTATACAGGATTGATATAAGAAGGATAGCTCAAGTCAGGATGGTCATAGTACTTCAAAGAAGCAAAGATGGGTGATGTACTATAGTGACTTGGGGTTCTTCATAGGTACTGGCTCTGGCTCCCTCCAGCAACCCCAGGCCTGCAATTCTAGACTTACAGGATCAGGTCTCCTCAGAAGACTCAGTTTTATAGCCAATTTCTCTCATTCTTCACAGGGAACCTGATAGCCAACCAAGTGGAACATCAGAGGAGATGACTGGGGAATGTCCAGGGGTGTCAAGCCTGTCCCTGTCCTCTTCATCACCAAGAGTCCTCATCTGCTGTGAGCCAGTTATCCATGGGATGGTTACAGAGTAAGGGACCTGAGGAACTGGCAAATGAGGACTACACGAAGATTGGATTGATTAAAAGACAAGCTAGACAGGGAAATGTCCAGTCTAGAGTATGTAGAGAAAGAAGAAGTGTACACAGAAATTATTATGACTGCTGGTTTGGGTGGAGTTGTGGTGGAAATAATCAGAGGGTGACCAATTGAAGGGCAAGCAAGCCCATCTCCACATCATTGGGTGTTTCTTAGTGATCAGGTACCCAAGGGTGGGAGAGGTACTAGGAGAGGGATGGATGGGAAAGGGAACTAGGATCCTCAGAAGGCCCAGACCTCTCCCTCTTACTACAACCACCAACACCACTATTATGAGCCACATTTACATATTTATCACATTTGGTCTTAACAATCCACCAAAATACTCCATGCTGTTATCTCCACTTTACAGATTTCATAGGATCACACATTTAGAGCCAATTTAGCTTTGCAGAGTCCATCATGCCCACCCTTCTCACTTCACAAATGAGGGAATGTCTAGAGAGCCAGCCATGCAGAGGAAGGGATGACAGATGAATAAACCATGGAGAACTACATGGAGATTGGATTAATGCTAGAGATTGGATTGATTCTAGAATTCTAGGATTGATGTCCAGAGAGACCAAATGACTTGGGATCATAGGAACATACACTTAGGGCTGCTGTCAAGTTTAGCTCTACATACTCCAAATAAAAGGCAAAATGTGTTTAGTGATCACTTCTCAGAAAACAGGGGAAATCAATTAGGACTAATAGGTGGAGTGGGTAAGAGCCAGGAAACCATCCCCAGGTGGGTAGGAAGCTAAGAAGCTGGCCTGACAGTGGACAGGTGGCCAGGGATCTGACTCTTAATGCAAAAGAGTCCAGGAAGATGTCATTCAGAGTGAGTCTCAGCAGCCAAGAATCTGTCTGGTAGTGGATGTGAGGGTATCCAGATGGATCTACCCCTTTGTGGACAGGAGACTAAAGAGTAAACAGAGCACTAAGAATCTATCCCAAAGTAGACAGGAAGCCAGAAAAGCTGTTCACAGAGGACAAGAGAACTAAATGGGGTAGAGGGGGAAGGATACTTCAGGGTAGATGCTCACACTCCCACTTTAGCTTTAAAAGCATGGCTACTTTCTTGCCCAGGAAATCCAAGAACTGACCTATGATATACACGCAGTGATCAGGCAAATGAAGGTAAGTCAGTCAACAAACATTTATTAAGCACCTACCATGATCCAAGAACCAAGTGAAATCCTAGAGATATAAAGAAAAGGGAAAAAAATCGCCACCCTTAAGGAGTTTATAATCTAAGGAGGGAAATAACAGGGAAATAATTACGTTCAACAAGACATATCTGGGATAAATTAAAGAGAATCTCAGAAGGAAGGCACTAATATTAAGAAGGAGGAGAGATACACAGCTCAGATGGACACTTTGTGAATAAGCCTCAACATCATTACATATTCAAAGTCATGCAATGGAAGGCAGAAAGATCCCAGATGGTGACAGGAGGATGTACTCCCCTTTGCCAGGCCCATTCCACTTAAATCATCTCTACAACTGAAGCTCTTAAAGGTGGTGAGGGTGGAACTTTCAGGGTGGAAGGAAATTCCCTTCAATTAAGAAATGACAAAATAAACTATGGTACATGAATGTATTGGAACATTGCTAGGTGATGAGAGATGCATAGGAAGAATTCTAAGAAGGATGGAAAGACCTCAACAGACACAAAGTGAAGTAACTGGAAGCAGGAAAACCAACCATACAGTGACCATAACCACGTTCATAAAAGTATCAAATGACTCGCTACATAGGAGCCTGATTTTGCTGGATCATCCTAAAAGAAGCTCGCGGCTTCCATTTTCCTTCCATTTCAAATTTGTATCAAGTACATACTATGTGCAAAATGCTTCCTCACCTAGGAGCAGAGAGAACAAAGATAGGCAATGACAGAGATCCTGATCTGAAGGCTGGATCCATCCAAAAGTATACTTTAAGCACCTACTATGTACTAGACATTGGTGAGACAAGTACAAAGAATGAAATCAACCCTACTCACCAGGAGCTAACATCCTAACAGGGGGAGGGACAACAAATATACATAAAATATGCACAACATGAATATAAAGTTAATAAATAAAAGTGCAAGGTAGTTTGGGAGGAAGAATGCCAGCAGTTGGAGGAACTGAAGCTTCATCTTAAAGAAAGAGAGAATCAATTATATAAATATTAAAGTATGGAAAATTAAGATCTGGAATTGTATATGACCAGGTATTAGACATGCAGGCATACTCCCTCATCTCTAGGAGCACAGAGTTTAAGCTGGAGACCAGAGGATAGACAGGAATGTGAAAGTTAACACTGATTAAGTCTCACAACTGCGTGCCAGGTGCGGGGCAAAGTGCTGGGGATGCAAAGAGAGGCAAAAGACAGTCCTATGGTCTAATGGGGGAGGTGTGGATGGAGGGGACAACATGGAAACAATGATGTAAAAACAAGATACAGACGGTATTGGAGATAATCAAGAGAGGGGAAGTGCTAGAAATAGAAGGAATTAGGAAAGGGGTCCTGTAGAGGGTGGGATTTGAGCTGGAACTTGGAAGAAGCTGGGAGGCAGAGTTGAGAAAGGAGAACATTCCAGATCTGGTGGACAGCCAGAGAAAATACATGGAATCAGGAGATAGAGTGTAATGTCTGAGGAACAACAAGGAGGTTGTTGTCATTGCATCACAGAGTATATGGGGGAGGGGAGATATGTGTAAAACTCATCACACAAAATGTTCATCAAACATATAACCATACAGGGCGATCCACTTTAGAGTAGAAAAGAGGAATGACTAGCTTATTTAGTGGAGAAAAATAAGAGGAACAGACACGAAGGTTATTAGTACAGGCAAGGCAGAACCAGTTGGGAAAGTTCAGGGTAATCAAAGAGATAACCACAGTGATCCAAAATGATGAAACCATGGCAAACAATACAACTGCCCAGGATAAAACTGACTCCTACCCAGTGGACCAAAAACTGAGCCCAAAGGTGACTTTGTATATTGCCAACAGATAGCCAATTCCTAAGTGGTACTTAGGTCACTAAATGGATATGAAGGCAGGAAGGGGTGAGGGAAGGAGGGTTAGGGAAAGAAAAGTGAAGAAGCAAAGGGAGATGGTGGCAGCAGCTCTGCCAGGTTCCTGCTTCATCCTAAAGCAGGGGTTCTTGTGCCATGGACCCCACTGGCAAGCTGGTGAAATCTATGGACGCCTTCTCAGAACATTTTTCAACGCATAATAATAAAATAGTAGGATTATAAAGCAAATCAGTTTTTCTGAAGTACAGTTATCAAAATCATTTTGAAAGGACTGATTTCATAGAGATGAGACTAAGAACCCTTGGTCTAGACTCTAGATATTCCCCAGGTTTACCTGGGTATAATCTAGACACTATATGCAATCCAACCTTGGGCACAGCCATGAGCAAGTGATTAGTGAAACAGGGGAGGAAAAGAGAAGACAAATGCTATCAGACACTGAACAGATCCCTGATCCGAAGAGGAAATGATGACATTGTCACTTGGTAGCTTCCCCCAGACATCCTCCTGGGTCATCAGCATTTCCTTACCCTAAGCTGTGCAGCATGATAAGATGTATCTGACTATCTTGGTCATCAAAACCTCATCAGTTTTAGGCTATAAGTGCCCAATATGACATCGATCAAATCCCACCAAAAATACTTCATACTACATCCAACCAGTTTCAGTTTAATGAAGGGCACCATCACTTAACAGATTATAAATGTGTCCTGCTATGGCCTATATATTTAAAAGATTCAGGAGGAAAGAGCCAGGCCTCCCATCTCCTACGTCTTCCCCTTTAGACAAGTTATCATCCATGTCTGGGTTGCACTGTCTCATCATCTATGTCTCCCAGAATCCCAAGTCTCCTTGAAATACCAGCTCAGATACCACTTCTTTTCCTCTGGGAGGCAATCTGGGTTAAGTAATTTGCTAACGGTTACACAGCTCACAAGTGTCTGAGGCTGGATTTGAACTTAGGTCCTCCTAACTCCAAGGCTGCTACTCTAACCAGTGTCCCACTCAGCTGCCACCTCAAGTACCACTTTTTGTAGGACACCTTTTCTGATCCCCTCCCAGGGGTTAGCAACAACTGCCCCATTATTTTGCATTTAGCTTTTACATAATTAGTAAGAATTCATCTGTGTCCATGCTGTGCCCTCACCATACCTCCCCTATAGCAGAAGAAGACAGGGTTTATTTTCTTCTTGCCTTTCTATTCCCAGTATTTTGCACAGAATCTAACACAAATTGTGTCTGTTGAATAAAAGAATGCGAAGGGGAGTGTAGAAATCTCCTAATCACTGCATTTCAGTCTTTTATTTACTATTATTTGCAAAATTGTTTCGAAACAACCTGTAAATATCAAGAGCAGAGAAAGACACAATGAGGATTCCCCCCCCCCCCCTCTATTTTCTGTTTCTCATCTGGGAATGAATAGATCAGAAAACTGCTTAAGAATCAAGAGGCAACTTAATACCCTCCTAACTATCTCTCAAATTGTAAATGGGCAGAACGATGTCCCTGGATCAGACTGAGGGAGGGGACAGAAGCCAAACCTAGAGTCTGGATGCCAAATTATCTGGAGCCAGGTTTTATCTGCCAAAGGAGTATTTGAAAAACTAAGTGGAGCTGTAAATAGACTCAACCTACTGCAAACGGGAAAGGCAGAAAGTAAATCGACAATTGAGCTACACAGTTATTATAAGCAGTCCAGATTGGCGAGAAACAGCACCGATCTGCATCACAGAGTGCTAGAATACTTTCAATCTTGTTTCCACGAACACTTTCCCTGATGTTACTATGTAAATGTAACTGAAACATTATTAATGTTTCCATGCTAATAACAGATGTATTGAATAGAAAAGGCATAACACTGCTTAAGTGTTTAATAAATATTTGTTGTTGGACCAATCGGGGCTGGATTATTTATGCTAGCCTCTTAACCCAATCACTTCTCCCTGCCCAGGGAGAATCTAGCACTTTGGTCAGGACTTGCTCACTAGAAGCTACTGTTCATATATTGCCCTTATACGCCTCACCTCAATCAGGCAGGTTAGGCACTTGTTTCCACTTATAAGAGCTGTAACTTGCAAGAACAGAAAAAGACAGGACGAGCTTCACTGGCATTGACTTATGTCCTGCAGGAGCAGGGGCTAGACACCATGGAAACTGAACACATTCAAAGTTTCTTTCTGATGTTGATCCAGTCTCTTTCCCTCTGCTTTTGCTTGTTGCGTTTTCCCGTTTCTCTGATGCGTCTACTTTGTTGCTGACTCCTGTTGTCTTGTGCTCTCCTCTCCTGGCATCTTATCTCCTTCCCTTAATGACCTTGGGCAGGTGCCACACTGTTCGATTCAGCTCCTTGCCTTGGCTTCACCCATGTTACCCAGAAGGCATTGCTGTCCACTTGCTGGTATCTACACAAATGCAGACATGAGGTCTAGGTGCCAGGTGCTCAGCTCCAGTCAGCAGTCAGATGATTCCAGGAAGGAAACAATCCCTTCAAGAGCCAAAGGTGGGAGGGCTGTGAAAGGCTGTCCATACTTATGTCTGATTTTGAAATTGCAGCAGACCATTTAACTTGCTGTCCCTACATAGGACCAACAGTTCATGGGCCTCAATGTGTATCTGCTCCCGTTGGCTTGTTGGGTCCATGGGTGAGATCCCTCTGCTTCCTCCTTCTGACATGAAGAAATCAGAGGGTCATTACCTCTTATTAACCCTTAGCACACCGGCTTCCCATTTCTCCCCTGGACAGGAGAGAGTTTGACCAAGCATATGAAGAAAGATGGCTATTCCCAACCTCTTCATGGTGTGTTCTTGGACTCCCACCTCCACCTCTACCTAATACTCTGACTCACATTCTGCCCTGGTGCCCTGGACTTCAGACTGGTGATTGGTCTACCTTCCTTTCCGAGAAGCCTCTCCTTAACCTTTCTCTCACATGAGACTATCTCTGATTTGCCCTCTATTTATCTTATTTGTACAGTTACTTGCAAGTTGTCTCTCTCACTAGATGTGAGCTCCTTGAGGGCAGGGCACTGTTCATTTCTCTGTATGCACGGTGTCTACAACATCATGGGGGCTTCATAAACGCTTTCTGACTTGACATGTCTGGCCCATAGCCAGCACACAGTTATTCCTGAAGATCATGTTCCAGTGACCAAGCCTATGACTCCAGCCTATCATGTGGTTTCACCATAACCAGGACAGCTAAAGCCTAGCACCTGATGCCCAGTGTTCACGTTCACATCAGACTGGCTTTCTCTCCTCTCCCCAGCTTTCTATCTCCTGCTCCAGGGGCACAGTCCATTCTTGGAAAGGACTTGTAAAGCATTTTACAGAGATTGTCTCGGTTTGATAACAACTTTGCTCACTAAGTAACACAATTAAGATTAGTGTCATTTTAGAGATAAGGTAAAATGAAACTTGAAGAGGGGAAGAGAGCTCCCTGGGGTTGGAAAACTAATGAGCTTCAGAGGATGAATTTGAACTTGGTTCTTCTCTCCTAGGTGATGTAGTAGATAGAGTTCTGGGCCTGGAGTCAGGAAGAACTGGGTTCAAATTCAGCCTCAGATATTTACTTACCCTGTTTGCCTCAGTTTCCTCATTTGTCAGATGAGTTAGAAAAGGGAACAGCAAACCAATCCAGTATCTTTGCCAAGAGATGGGGTCATGAAACTGAAATGATTGAACAATAACAACTTCTCTCCTAACCCCAAATCCAATACTCTCCACAATGATGCACTGCCCCTCTAAAACAACCATGTGTTGCCTTTTCTTTCCTTTTAATAAATACACATTTGGCAATCATCCAAACTGCTGGGATGCCTTGGCTTAAATCCGAAACTTCAAGGCTACTCCAGGGAAGCCTAAGGGTCTGGTCTGACATAGACCAGACTGAAATATATCCATTAGCCTTTAAAACACAATCACACACACACACACACACACACACACACACACACACATAAACACAAGTCCCAATATCACACTTGGATTAAATTCAACTACACTAGATGGCTGGAGGAGTACAGTGACATCACTTCCAAGTGTTTTGGAAAAGATAGATGTTAATCCCTAAAATAGACTCAGGAAGATACAACTACACCCTAAGTGTATGGCTTTCTTTTTCCTTTTCTCAGAATAGGTCAAATGAAGAGCAGGAAACCCAAACAAAGTAACTTTCTATGGCTCTTCACAGTTACAAAGGGATTTCCCAGATATTTCTTTCATTTGTTCCTCCCAGCAAAACCTCCAAGTAGGTGGTGTGAGTAGCATCATTGTCCCCAGTTTACAGAAGGGGAAAGTGAGGCTCCAAGGTTCAGTGAGTCATTGAAGGTCATACTGATAACAAAGGATGGGACAAAGACTTGAAACCAGGCCTTCAAACTCCAGGTCCAGTAGATTTTGCACAGAACTCCATCATTCTTTGCTTAGATTTTCAACATACCCAACCCAAACCTTACCACATACCATAAAGACCTATTCAAGTTCCAGGATGGGTGGGGTGGGGACAACACACTACATTAATATAATCTCTACAGGAAATAAGCCAGCTCAGTGAAACCAATCAATTAATGAACAATAAATGCATATTATGTGCTAAGCACTGTCCTAGGCACTAGGGGTACTAAGACAAAAGCTAAAAGGTTCTTGACCTCAAGAAGCTTATACTCTATGAAGAAAAAGACAACATAACAACATATATCTCTGTAGTAACTGTCAAGGGTCATTCCTCCCAACAGGCACTCAACTCCTAGGTTGGGTCTCCAGTGGGCAACTATCTACTGCTTTCCTCAGGACTCTAATGGTAAACCTGAGGGAATGGGGTTTCTAGAAATGTCCATCGCAAGCCCCCAGCAATGTATGTCTCATTGGCAATCTGTCAGCAGTACTTAGCTTTGAGAAAGGTGTATTTAGCTAAGATAATTTAATAAGAAATTGTTGGTATAAACCATTCTCCCTGAACCAGGGGTGCACTTTCCTTTGCACTTACAAAGTCTCTGGGGAGAGTGAGCTCATACTTAAAGCAAAGAAGCAGTGAGGCACATATATGTAGAAGAGACATGTAGCAAGAATATTTAAGTTCCTGATTATGAGAGACCCTTTTGTCCCTTTGTTGAATCTTTTGAAGTCTCTCCATAGGGGAAATATCCTAACAGACTTTGAGGATCACTGTCTCTTTATTTATTTATTTATTTTTGCCCTTTTTTTTTTTTTTTTTGAGGGGAGAAGGTAGGGCAATTGGGGTTAAGTGACTTGCCGAAGGTCACACACCTAGGTTTGTGTGTGTGAGTGTGTGTTGAGTGTCTGAGGCCAGATTTGAACTCAGGTCCTCCTGACTCTAGGGCCATTGCTCTATTCAGTGCACTATCTAGCTGCCCCAATCACTGTCTCTTTAAAGGCCACAGCCAGGGCTCTGCAGGTCCAAGGGATCTTGATTGACAGTGCTGCCCGCTCGGGCAGTAAGTGTATTTGTCTAGATTTGTCCAGATTTGTCCTCAATCTATATTTCTCTGGCCTTGGCTAGATATGTGGTCTGCTAGTGGTCCATAGTTAATGGAGGGAGAGTAGCATTCCTTCTGAGTATCCTGCCCTTCCCTCACTCTCTTGCTGCCCCTTGGTAAAAGCATAAATGTCTGCCTCCTAAACGTATTCTAGACCTCGGAGTCCCTCACCCCTGAACTAGCCCAATACTGAATCTTGCAATTCCAAACTGTAGTTATTTTATACAGTTGCATCTGATTCTTTCAGCCAACCACGAGATACTTCCACAGTGGCCTCATCTTTCATTATCTAGTGACCAAAATATTTTTATTTCTCTAAAACTGTTTAAGGTGTTATTCATATCTAATCTATACTTGTGATCGACAGATTCGATAGAATTATTAAAGTCTTTTCTGATTAACTGGGATAACCTGATATGTAAGTATATGTAAAATAAATAGGCATGAATTAAAAGACATGGTAAATTCACAGTTTTAACACCAACAGAAGAAGATAAGAGAGGATGACAGGTCAAAATATACAGAGAAATGAGTGACTTCCCAACAGGGATCAGGCTTCTCAATGTCATCATAAGAATATACAAATCTCACTGTTCTGGATGAGAAATGGCTCCCTCTAGCCTACAACAGTCTATACGGACCTAGTGCATCTTTGTTTCTTTTAAAGCACCTCTGCATTTAGTTTGGTATAGATGCCTCCCGCTATGGAGACTACCTCTCAATGCGAATCAATACCTAGTCTGCAACTTAAGAGTCTTACAGCAAGGCTGGTACAGTTGAGAGGGCGCTGGGCCTGCTGTCAGAAAGACCTGAGTTCAAATCCAGCATCAGACAGTTATTAGCTCTGTGACCCTGGGCAAATCACTTGATATCTCCCTGCCTTGGTTTTCTCATCTGTAAAATGGGTAAAATGATATCTACCAAACTCCCAGGGCAGTTGGGAGGATAAAAAAGAGATAATATTTATAAATTACTTTGCAAACTTTAAGGCACTATATGAATATTAACTATTATTATTATAATTTTTGTGTTGTGAGCCTCTTTGGCAATCTAGCAAAGCCTATGGACTTCTCATATTTTTAAATGGATAAAATAAGTTACATAGGATCATGAAGGAAACCAGTTATAATGAAAGATAATATATAAATATACGTGAGGACAGCTAGGTGGTACAGTGGATAGAATACCAGGCTTGGAGTCAGGAAGACTCCTCTTCCCAAGTTCAAATCTGGCATCAGATACTTACTATCTAAGGTGACTCTGGGCAAGTCACTTAACCCTGTTTGCCTCAGTTTCCTCATCTGTCAAATGAGCCAGAGAAGGAAATGGCAAATTATTTCACCATCTTTGCTAAGAAAATACCAAAACGGGATTACAAAGAGTCAGGTATGACTGAAAATGATGTAACAGGAAAAATACATATACATACATACACACATACACACATACAAATTTCAGATCCCAGATCCCAGGTAAAAAATTCCTGATCTAAGGATCTAAGACAACTTCAAAAGACTCATAATGGAAAACGCTATCCATATCCAGAGAAAGAACTATGGAGTCTGAATGCATATCAAAGCCAATTATTTGCTCTGTTATTTTGTTTTGTTTTTTCTTTCTTGTGGTTCCTCCCATTAGTTATAATTCTTCTTTACAACATGACTAATTATTGAAAATATATTTAATAAGAATGTATATGTAGAGCCTATATTAGACTGCATGCTGTCTTGGGGAAGGGGGAAGAGGAGGGAGGTAGAAAAAATTTGAAACTTAAAAGCTTAAGGAAATGGATATTGAAAACTAAAAATTAATTAATTAAACAAACAAACAGAAAGAATTTGCTTGGCAAACTCTGAATTTCCTCAACTTGCCCAGGTAAGTTTGTGAAATGGGATGTGAACACAGGTCTTCCTGAATCCAAGGACAGTCTCACTTTTCATCACGCTAAGTTGACAACTACAGACACCATTATTTTCATTTTAAAGATAAGGTTCCTGAGACCCAAAGTTTAAGTGGCTTATAAGACCCTAGATTTAGAGTTGGAGGGTATCTCCACTGCCATACAGTCCAATTACCCTCATTTTAAAGAGAGGGAAAGAGAGGTCCAGGGAGAAGGGCTGGGGGTCATATAGAAGTCTAAGAAATAACAGAGTGACAGAGGTCCATGACTGTAGGCAACACTATTTCCCATCAACCTCCATTATGGCTAGAGCCAGAAACTCTAAGAGTGTCAGTAGGATGGCTGGAAATTCTTCTACATCATCAAGGTAAAGACAATATTCTACCAGTAACCACAAAACCTCAGGAATCAGGGCAGACACAACTTCCCAAAGAAACAGATCATAGACAGCAAACTCACCTTTAGTGTGAGGCACTGGAAGAATCCTCCTCAGCAGATAATCACCACCTTACGTACTTGGGGGAAACAAAACCTAAGGGAGTCCTCTCAAATCAATATAGCCCCTCCTTGCAAACGCAGCCAATTTCAATTGTTAGCACTGGATTTATAGCAGTGATTTCCTTGTTGAAATAATAAAAATAACAATGATAGTAATAACAATAATGGTAAAAGCTAGCATTCATACACACACAGAGAGAAAGGGAGAGGGGGGAGAGAGACAGAGAGTGAGCGAGCACATTTTAAGGGTTGCAGAGTTCGGGCAGCTAGGTGGTACAGTGAATAGAATGCCAAACCTGGAGTCAGGAGGACCTGAGTTCAAATTCTGCCTCAGACACTTGACACTTACTAGCCGTGTGACCTTGGGCAAGTCACTTAACCCCAATTGCCCTGCCTTCCCCTTCCAAAAACAAAAAGCCAAACAAATATCATCTCATCTTCTCATAACAATTCTGGGAGCCAGATGCTATTATCCCCATTTTGCAGATGAGGAAACTGAGGGCTGACAAGAAGCTAAGTGACTTGCCTGTGGTTACGCTGCTGCTAAGTGTCTGAGGTCAGATCTGAGCTTAGGGAACTCAAGTCTTCCTGGTTAGGCTAGGCACTTTTTGTATTTTATAGATTCCATATCCAGATAGAGAAAGAGAGAGACTGAGAGAGATAAATATCTATGTTTCTAGCTAGAGACAAGACATCTGTATATCTCTATAGAGCAACTAGGTGACATCATAGTGCATGGAGCCCTGGGCTTAGAATCTGGAAGACTAGTTTTGAGTTCAAATCCAGCATCAAACACTTACTAGTTGTGTGACCCTGCATAAGTCACTTAACTCTGTTGGCTTCAGTTTTCTCAACCAGAAAATGAGCTGGAGAAGGAAATGGCAAACCACTCTAATATCTTTGCCAAGGAAACCCCAAGTGGGGTTACAAAGAGTCAGTCATTACTGAAAAGCCCAACCCTGTCCCTTAACATGAAGGGAGATTTCAGATCCAGAAAACTGGGAAACGACTCACCTAAGGTCACACACCTTCTAAATGTCAAGGCCAGAATTTGACCTCTTTCCACTGTAGCAAATCACAGGACGAATCCATGTGTTAGGAAAGCCATTTCCCCACCCTCTGCACTCACACAAAGTCATTTTTACCACAAACCCTGAAAAGAAAGGCTTATTTCACCTCCTCACTGTAAGGAAACTACTCAGAGGCCTTGCTTTGTCCCAGAATACCTCCTCTGATTTACATCATCTTCACATAAAGCCCATGAAACCAGAGTCCAGTCAGCATTCAGCTCTGCACTCCCTCCTGGGCCCTAAAGCTGTTTCCAATTGCCATCTCTAGGGCCAGAGAATTATTCGTTAGCAGTTATGTGGGTGGCTGCCAGGGCCCCAGCCCAGATCCTTCCCTATGGGCTTTTCTTCCTAAAACTAGGAGACCCTTCTTGGTTCCTTCAGATACAGGGCAAGCAGCAGGCCTGAGCCTCCCTCTGTCTTTATTCCATCCTGTCTTGCCCCATCCTAGGCCCTCTTCACCAAGAAGCCCACACAGACAAATGCTGTTTGGGTTACCATTTGATTGAATCAATTTTCCTTTCTTTTCTCTTCAGCTCCCTGGCTCCTCCGTTCCCTCTGAATTCAGCTGTTTTTCATGTTGAATTCCAATTGAGCTCCAAACATTTCACAATGTAGCCTTTGATTAAAAGCTAATAAAACCTACAACCAGAGGAAATTTGAGAGTCCTGGAGAAGTCAAATGACCTCAGGTAACGGTTGGTCCACTTGATTTGGGTTGTAAGTCTATAAACATGTTTGGGGGCTTCTGTCTAACGGCTCCTCCCACCCCAGCTCTGGAATCCCCCTGCAATAAAGAAATAATATGTGCATTAATTTTCTTCTCAAAGGACTTGGGACTGGGAAGCCCCATCATCTGTGAAGACACTGTACATTTCTGCCTTGCTCAATCTCACTTATCTGGGCCACGGGGCATCAGGCCTGCTTATGGCTTCCAGCCTTACTCAGAAAATGAGTTCCTTTCCCACCCCAGAAAAAAAGAATGGTGCCTGCCATGGATTTAGGCTCTACCCTGTGCCCCTAGGATGGGAGATGGAACTGAATCCCAGAAGATCAGAGATGCAGCTAGCTCTAGTCTGAATTTGCAGACAAAAAGGTCACCATCAGCCCTGGAGTGAGGAGGACCTGAGTTCAAATCTGAACTGAGACACTTAACACTTACTAGCCATATGACCTTGAGCAAGTCACTTAACCCCAATTGCCCTTCCCTCCCCCCTGCCCCCTGCCAAAAAAGTCACCATCACATTTTGGCTCAGAAAAAATACAAGTTCCCTCTACAGACTCATAGGCAGACACCTGAAGAACACAGAAATGGCCCCAGGAGCTTCTAACAAGCTCTCCCCAGAGGGACTGGTAGCCAGCATCGTAGAACCAGAGGGAAAAGAGCACCTAATTACAACTAGACCAACCCCTGGAAGGGAATCCCAAAGCTGCTCCCTGGAGACTTGCCTGGCGATGAGCTGCCGCACTCTATACTGGACAAACAATGACTGGCCGGTCTGTGCATACACCAGTACTAGTCTGCAGGGCTGATCCCACCAGGATCTGATCTCTCAGACCCAGCTTGGAGCAGATCAATGGGAGGCTCCTTCTCACAGGAGTTGCTAACACATAGCACAGATACAAAAGAGAGTACAGTAACTGCCACACCTATCTGAAAAAGCAGTTACGAAGAGTTTCAATTAGCTCATCATTAAAAGAAAGAACACGAAGCCTTTGCTGTCAAATAACCTTCTAGATGATACAAAGGACAGGGTCAGGAATCGGGAAGATGTGAATTAAAATACAGCCACTGATATTTAATACCTGTGTGACCTTGAACAAGTCACTTAGCCTGACTGCCTCAGTTTCACCATCTTTAAAATGGGGGTAACAATAGTACCTACCTTTCCAAACGTTGTGAAAGACTCAAATAAGATAATATTTGTGAAGTCCTTAGTACAGTACCTGGGACACAGAGGTGCTCTATAAATGCTAGCTGTCTTCATTATCATTAATAACCATAATAATTTTGCAAACCTTCTATAAATACTACACATGTTACCTGTTACTATAAATACTATACATAATGTTACCTGTTAGTATCATTAGTAATAATCCGCTTTAATACCCTTATTAATAATTTCATGATTATTATTATTATTATTAATGATAAAAACAGCTGCTTGCATTTATACAGCACTCGAAAGTTTGCAGAGTGATTTGCAAATATCAATTTTAGCCCCAGAGCAACTTGGGAGGTAGATACTATTATTACCCTGATTTTACAATTGAGGACACTGAGGCAGAGAGAAGTTAAGTGACTTCCCAGGGCCACACAGCAAGTAGGTGTCAGAGGCTCAATTTTAATTCAGGTCTTCCTAGGCCAGGTTTCAGACCCTGACTACAGAACCCAGTGGCCTCATTCTCCACATAGAAAAGGAAGGGAAAGGAGAAAATGGAAAGGACTGAGGTAAAATCCTAAAATTGGAGGCAGAGTAGAAAGAGTAGACTGGGCTACAAGGACCACTCCTTCCAGAGGAGGAGATGAGGAAGAGAAGAAGAGGAAGATGGAGATGTAAGGGAGGGAGGAGTGGAAGGAGAGGAAGATGGAAGAGAGGGAAGAGGGAGGGAAAGGAGGTGAATAAAGAAAGAGAAGATAGAGAAAAGGAGGAGAGAGAAAAGAAAGAAAAAGAAGAGGAGAAAGGAGGAGCACAAGACCAAGTCAAAGAGAGTAGGAAGACTATGACATGAAGATGAGGAGAGAAAGAAGAGGAAGAAGGGAGGGAAGAAAAGGAAACAAGGAGAAGATCCTTAATGGAAACTGTCTGAAAATAGTCCAACTGACACTAAGGTAAATGTTCCCATTTAGAACAAGGTAAAACAGGCTGAGATTGCATCAGTATTGCCTTTGCTTGTGGGGCGAAGTGGTTAGTGTGTGTTCCTCAGAATGTAAACACTACATAACTCCCTAAAATGAGATCTAATTGAAAGAAAATAAATATACAGACACACTGAGCAGATAACATATATTCCCAGGTCACATTCAGTTTTTATACAAGAGATTTATAGTAAAAAAAATTACAATGATTTTTGGAATCCAATAGATTCTTCTTGAACCCTCACAGGGTCATTTAAGTAAATTCTCATGGCACAGAGCAGTTAACAGCAACTGTTGTGTAGGTGTCAATGGGGAAGTACCCAACAATAGACTAGGACCATTTGAGCACCTACACTCAGTGATCTCCAGGCAACTTAGAATGATAAAATGTGAGACCTGTCTTAATGACCTATAAGGTTCGTTTTAGCTGCAACGCTATGCCTTTTAAGTGTTAAAGTACAATGATATACTTTGTGTATGTGTCAGGAGATCCTTGAGGTCCCTGGCACCTGGAGCAATGGAGAGGTGGGGCAATAGCCGGTAGAGAGAGGTTCGCTGAGGTCCCCCCCGCCCCATGATCTTGACATCCCACTCCACCAATGCAACCATGCTTCCCAAGCATTCCCCAACCTAAACCCTCTGTTTCCATCAGCTGGCTCTCCTCTCCATCTCAAAACCATTGTGCCCTCCACCTTACTTCTGTCCATTGACTCATATTGTCCCAATTATGGAATCCAAAGGGGAAGAAATGGAAAGTCCAGAGAGGAAAACAGACCTGTATGTGGTCACAGAGTAGATAAATGATAGAACCCAGGCCATCTAAGTCTTCACCCAGCACTCTGCACTCTGGTTACTGTACCATGATTCTTCCTATGGGGTGGGAGTGCTGGATATGGAACCAGGAAACATGGGATTCAAATTCTGCCTCTGATATGAGCTATGTGACCAAAACGAATCATTTCCTCTTCCTGAGTCTCAGTTTCCCCACTCAGAGAAATGGTGGGAATTGAGTACATTATCTCATTTTCTTTGCCAGCTTCTTGAGGAGGCACAGAATTATGATGAAACTTTTTATATCCTGGGAAATAGAAGTAGTATAAAATGCAGGAGTTGGACTCAGTGGCCTTTAAGGTTTCCTCCAGCTTTAAACCTAGGATCCCTACCATGTTAGCAAAATGCTCAGACCAGGGCTGAGGAGGCAAGGAAGGGGAAAATGGGGCCATGACACTGCTAGAGAAGACACTGTCAACCAGAACCATCACCATGTTCTTTATGTTAGAACCTGATCATATTTCTTTCCTTCATCATCATGTCTGGGTCTTCCAACCTGTAGCCCAAGGTCAGCACATCCTCTATCCAGAAGTCTCCCTTGCAAATCAAGTTTGAACAGAATGTAGGAGGAAGAAACCAGGTCATAAGAAGTTAAAGAAGAGCTAAGATAGTAATGAGGACCAATCAATCAACTTGAGAAGTACAAGGGGAGAATGATTCTTTTTTTAAAAGGAAAGTGGCTAGAAGGGATAGTGGATTCAAGCAGAGTCCTCAACTCTTCCTTCTCTGCCTTCCCCCATATCCCCATATTCCTAATCAGCTGCCATCTACAACAACTCTCCAATCCATCTACTCTCTACTCCCATGGCCATCATCTTAGTTCAGTCCCTCATTACCTCAGCAGCCTAATTGGACTCCCAGTTCTTAAGCTCTATCTTGTCAATTCTACCCTCCACACATTGGTCAAAATCAAATTTCTAAAGTACAAGTGTAAACCACTGTCATTCCTCTGGTCCATCAATCAATCAACAAGTACCTCTGCTGGGCGAGAAACTACCTGTGGCTTGCTTTGTAGGAAACTTAGGTGTCACAGAAGATAGAGCAGCTGGACTTGTACTCAGGAAGACCCAAGTTCAAATCTGCCTCAGACACTATGACTCTGGGTAAATCATGTAACCTATCTCATCCTTAGTTTTTCTATCTGTAATATGGGGAAACTGGATTTGACGACCTCTAAGGTGTGTTCCAACTCTCCACAATCTCATGATAACAACACAACTAACACTGGGCTAGAAAGGGAAATACACATACACAGAAAAGTATAACAAGAACAGTACAAGGAAGGGAAGGAAAGCACCAGTCAACATGCTGTAGAATAACAGTGAGAGCACTGTCATGCCAGCATGGTCACAGAGATGAAAGGAGAAGGCTTCACAGCTGTGCCACTTAATCTAATATTGGAATGAAGAAAGGATCTCCATAGGCAGAGAACATACTTTCCAGACACCAGGGATTCCTGAATGCCAGGAAGGTAGAAAAAGGCAGGTTGAGTTTGGGCAACAGTTAGTCATCCCAATTGACTGAAATTTTGAGAGCATGAAGGGGGAGTAGTATAAAATATGGCTGGAAGGGCAGGTAGGAGCTATTTAGCCAGGCTTAGAATGTCGGGGCAAGTTATTTTTATTTTTTAATTCTATTTTATTCTAGAAGTAATAGGGAGACAGGGGCAGCTGGATGGTGCAATGGATAGAGTACCAGGGCCTGGAATCAGAAAAGAGTCCAAATCTGGCCTCATACACTTACTAGATGTATGACCCTGGGTAAGTCACTTCACCCTGTTTTCCTCAGTTTCTTCATCTATCAAATGAAGTAGAGAAGGAAATGGCAAACCACTCCAGTATCTCTGCCAAGAAAACCCCAAATTGGGTCATGAAGAGTTGGACACTGAAATAACTGAACAGGGAGGTAAGGTTTTTTTGAGTCTGGGAATGACATGGGCAGGCCAATGCATTAATACAATTATTTTAGTAGCTATGTAAAAGATGAATTATAGAGGGGAGACAACAGACACAAGAATGTCATCTAAGAAACTATTACAAAAGCCCCAAGGAGAGATAATATATATAGAGAGAGAGACTGGAACAGACACTTCATTGATACAGGGAATTCCCAGGTGAGGGAACTCCACAAACCTGTACAGTGCTTTGCATTTTCATTTGAGAGATTAAATGACTTGCGTAGGGTGATGCAGTGGGTATGTGTTAGGTGGGACTGGAACCCAGGTCTTTTCTGAGGATTTTCTATCTTTGATGATGATAGCCTAGAATAAGGTGTTTCCATATAAGGGGAGAAAAGAGGATGATGGATGGGAGGTGGTAGAGGTAGGATTTACAGAATTGGGCAATTCACTGGATGTGGTCCATGTTTTTCAAGGTGTGGCCTTTGTTTTTCAGGACATGATCCACATTTTTCAGGAGGTAGTTCACGTTTTTCAGAGCCTGGTCCACGTTTTCTCAGGACCTGGTTCCAGCAAATTTCAGCAGCTGAAGAGGAAGCAAGGAGAAAGATGGGAGTGACCCTGAGCTGGGGCTTGGCAGGGCATAAACCATGGCAGGACAGTGAGAACTGCAGGGAGAGGGAGGGAGTCATGCCTCAGAGGCCCAAGGAACCCAGTGTCCAAGTGGAGGACAATTCTCCACCTTCAGATTCAGAGGATGCTTTGGCGCTGAAGCCCAGGTGGGGCCAGATGTCCCATTAACTCCTCTTCCTGCCCAGAACAACCAGTTCACAATGTGAGGTTCTGGCCTGTCATAGAGCTCTTCCCTAGTCCCCTGCTGGAACACAGCCCTGGTCAGTTTGAACCCTGGCCGCCAGTCCTCCCTTCTCCCCAGTCCTTTTCTTGGTATGATGATTCATTCTACTGATTCAGACCAATTCAGCTCTTTCATCCCACTCTTGCAGCTTGGACCATGTCTTTCACAGAACCCGGTTTCCTTGAGATACCAGTAATCCTTGATCCAAAGCCTTGGATCTTATTTTGGGGTGCCTGATAGCTACTCTGCTCTAATTACCTTCCCACCTGTGCCCTGTGTTTCTTCTAACCCTGAACAACACAAAATAGAGTATACTGGGTATAAAAAAGATGGGCTATTTTGTGTCTCATCTTAAAAGTCTGTATTTTTAAAGATTAGTTGCTTAATTTTCAAAGTGTCATCATTTTAGTTTAATTTTCTAGAATAAAAATATGCTTTATGATTATTAAATATTCACTTTTTAAAAATGATATAAAAGGGGCGGCTAGGTGGCGCAGTGAGTAAGAGCGCTGGCCTCGGAGTTGGGATGACCCGAGATTGAATCTGACCTCAGAAAATGAGCACCCACACATAAATCATGACTAGCCGTGTAACCTTGAGCAAGTTACTTAACCCCAATTGCTTTAAAAAAAATGATATAAAATGGGGGTGGCTAGGTGGTGCAGTGAATAGAGCACCAGCCCTGGAGTCAGAAGGACCTGAGTTCAAATCCAGCCTCAGACACTTAACACAAAAACTAGCTGTGTGACCTTGGGCAAGTCACATAAGCCCAATTACTCTCCAAAAAGCAAAAAAAAAAAAAAAGATAAAATGCACAGCCTAATGAAATGCATTAATATAATGTAAGACCCTAGAGGACAGAGCCTGTTTTGTGGTTGTCTTTATTCTCTATGTACAATGGCTTTGTGCACAGCTAGGTTGCACAGTGGATAGAGCACCAGGTCTAGGGTCAGAAAAACCCAAGTTCAAATCCAGACTCAGATACCTATTAGATGTGTGGCCCTGGGCAAGTCACTTAACCCTGTTTGCCTTGGTTTCCTCATCCGTAAAATGAACTGGGGAAGGAAAAGGCAAACCGCTCCAATATCTTTGCCAAGAAAACCCCAGTGGTGTCACAAAGAGTTAGACATGACTGTGTTTTGCACATAGCAGGCAGCAGTCCACAAACACTTGTAGAACAGAGTCATTAAATATGAGATCTATAAGAGATCTTTCAGGTCCCTTGACTCCTAGGGAAAATACCATCTCTTTCCCTACAGTAAACTCAATTTTCTCCTTGGTTCAAGCTGATAAAACTCCAGCTCCCGGGAATGTGCCCACAGCATTCTGGGAATAGATGCCACGTTCAGCATCCCTTGGCTGCCCTGACTTTGCTCTAAAGCATCTTCATCCTGAATCTTCCCTCCCCCTGTGGCTCCTCTGAAAATAGCACATTCTTCCACAGCTCCACCCCCACCCCCAGACCCCCTGGGCCTTCCAAACCTCCCACCCCCCTCCCTCCTTCTCCACAGGGATTCCCTTATCCTGTGCCTCATCTCCTGGCCAGTGGGTCTTTTCAGATAATCACTGACATCTCTATGACTTAATTACTCTGAGCTTACTCTGGCCCCAGCCAGGCTAGAGTTACTTCCAGACCCAGATAGTATTTGGGGAGTTTTTCTTTATAAAAAGCAAGCCCAGTGTAGCCGAGCTGACTTGAAACAGCATTTTTGAGGCCTTCTTGCTCGGTGAACACCAAACAAGCAGTCCCTGTCGCTGATTCTGTGGCTTTGGACAAGTTGCTGTTGTTCAATCATGTCCAAACTCTCCCTGACCCCATTTAGGGCTTTCTCAGCAGAAATACTGGAGGGGTTTCCCATTTCCTTCTCTAGCTCATTTTACAAATGAGGAAACTGAGGCAAACAGGGTAAAGTGACTTGCCCAGAGTCACACGGCTAGTCAGTGTCTGAGACAGAATTTGAACTCAGGTCCTCCTGACTCCAGGTCCAGTGCTATATCCATGGGGCCACCCAGCCACCTGGGACAAGTCACTTGACTCCTATTCTATACACCTTGATTTTCCCATTTGCAGAATGAGGGTAGTAGCCTGATAAAATGGATAGGGAACTTTTTTTGGAGTCAGTAAGACTGGCTTCTACTTCTGTCTCAGATGCATTCTGGGGGATGGACTCAGTGGTCCCTTCCTGCTCTGGAACTATCAGTCTGAGCCTGCCTTTCAGCTGTGCGACCGACCGTAGACATCTCTTTAGTCTGTTCACTGAGCCCCAGGTTCCTCCTCAACATAATGAACTGTTTTCCAAGTCTCTTACATCAGCAATTCTATGACCTTATCTTCCTCCTTACCCTTTTCTACTTGACAGGAGAAAAAAAAAGTTGTGGTGTTTTTTTTTTAAGATATGAAAAAATAGATTTGGAGACAAGGACCTACGCTCAAATTTTGGACTCTTCCACTTATTCCCTGTCCTTTCTGGGCCTCAGTTTCCACTCTTGCAAGATCGAAGACTTAAGAGCTCCTTAGAGACCATCTAGTACAATCATTTCATTTCTAATAAGGAAACTGAGTCACCTAGAGGCTAAGTGATCTGTCCAAGGTAGTGTCAGACAGAACTGGAAGCCATGTCCCCTGATTCTGAACCTTTGTCAAAAGAAGGGTCTGGGCTAAATGTACCCCGAAGTCCCTTCCAAAGAGTCCCATGACTCTTCATGAACTTAGATGGGAACCTGATAAGTCACATAGGCAGTATAACCTTCTTAGGCTTTCCCCAAATAGCTTCTGCCTTCCTGTGGAGAGGAGAGCCAAGCAATCAAGTGAGATCTGTATCCTACAGTTTTGCCACCAAACTGAAGGCCATGAGAAAAAAGGTTCTAAACGGTCTCTTCTAAAAATATGTCCAGGACTTTCTTTCTTCAGTGACTTTTCTCAATTTCCTTCCCATCCTTCAATGCTCAACCCAAACATCACCTCTTTCAGAAACTCCCCAAGACCTGAAAGGGAAGGACTTTCCCTGTCATTGACATATCTAGCACCCCACAAAATCTCTTTTGCTTCTGTACATTTTTCCTTTGGAGCAGGGCTGTGACCATGTTCTTTACACAGCAGAAAGATCACAGCTTTGGAGCCAGAGGACCCAGGTTCTAATCCCAACTCTTCCCCTTACTACCTATGTGACCTTGGGCAAGTCACTTAACTTGTTTGCCTCGGTTTTCCCAATTGTGAAATGATGATAATAATAGCACCTAACTCCCAGAGTTATTGTGTGGAGAAAGAGATACCATTGGTAAAGCATTTAGTCCAGAGTCTGGCACACAGTAGGTACCATATAAATGCTATAAATAGCTGTCATTAGATTGTTACTGTTATTTCCCTTCAGCTCTCTGGGCTGTAAGATTCCTTATCTATAAAGTAAGGAAGGTGGATGAGATGGCATCTGCGGTTCTTTCTAGCCGTAGATCTAGGATTCTATGTTCCCTACTGGGGAAGCTGAGAGCGAGAATTACACCTTTTCTTCTTTCTCTCTCTCTCTCTCTCTCTCTCTCTTTCTCTCTTTCCATCTCTCTTTCTCTCTCTCTCACCTACCCCTGTATATCACCAGGGCTCAATGGAAAGCTAGCTTGTTGTAGAATCTGTGCAGCCCTAGTGCTTAGCACATGGAGCCTGGAGCATAGTAGGTGCTTCACAAATGATTGCTGATCAGCCTTGAAATCAGGCAAAAGAACTAGACCGAAGTCCAGCCTACAACACTTACTAGCCGTCCCACAATGAGCAAATCGCTTAACCTCTCTGAGTTTTCAGCTGCCCTGTCTTTAAAATAGGGATAAAAATAGCCTGTGCTTCTCAGGGTTTGCAGGAGGGACAAATGAGAAAGTGTTTTGGAAAATCTGAAGAAACATTTAAATGTCAGCTGAGGTGGTGATTTCGATGGCATTCATCATTTGGAGTGGCTCAGTTCTCTGAACCCTGTTTGTAAATCTCCAAAGGCTCTGCCCCCACCTCGCTGCCCCTGATGGCAAGACTGTATGAAAGTCACTCTACAGGAGGAGCAGGACGTGCCAGATTTTTCAAGCCCAGTGACCTGTGAAATATAACCAAGGCCTTCCTGCCTGGGACACTGTGGATAGGTGTAACACCTTCTCCTTGGAAAGGGAGGATCCCAGTAAGGTCTGTCCTGCTGAATCAGTGATTGGCTGCTGAAGCTCAGGGGATGGGGACAGAGGCCTTTCCCCTCTTGGGATGGGAGATAAAGGCTGAAACTCCTCTCCCCAAGATGGGACTGTTATGGAAAAGGGCCAGCATCCCCAGTGAAACTTAGGAAAAAAAATTTTTAAAGAGATACTATGCTTTCTGAAATTTTGCTATGAATGAGCTCATAGGCACTTTTAGAATACTAATGGCAAAACACCAATAAGAGGAAATATTTTGATTCTTTATCAGAGCAGCCTTCTTCTCAAAAATGTCTAAATTGGTCAGAAACCTCTAAGCACCTGCATTCTGTTGAGCTTTCCTGAGAAGGGTGTAGCCACATTTAGGACTGGATGAAACTTTAGAGGTCAAAGAGTCCTCAAACAAGTGGCCTGGCCCAAATTAAAACACAGTCAGGAACAATTTAAGAGAATAAATTTTAAAACGCAATAGAATGTTTATTCAGTCATTTGACTAAATTGACCCCATTTGGGGTTTTCTTGGCAGATATTGGAGTGGTTTGCAATTTCCTTCTCCAGCTCATTTTAATGTTGAGGAAACTAAGTGGAACAGGGCTAAGTGACTTGCCCAAGCTAGTATATATTTGAGTCTGGATTTGAATTCAGGTCTTCCTGACTTCAGGCCCAGCGCTATCTACTGTAGTACCTATCTATGTATAATATAATGTAGATAAAGTTAATACGTGGTTTTCTAAGTCAATATGCAGCTGCAGTAGGAATCCTTATATAAGGATTAGGATGGCCTCACCTCTCCCTCCTCCCCCCTGGCTTCTTTTTGAGTCTAACACCACAGATCATGGAGCCACCACTCTCGAAGATGAGTGGCCTACCCAAGGTTGAACAGGTAGTAAGCATCAGAGGCAAGATCTGAACCTTGGGCCAGTAGATTGTTTTCTATAGCACAAAGATATGATGCTGCATTGTGCCACACTACCTCTTGCCAGGAGGTGCCATCAGAAGAGTATTTTACTGGAGAACTGTATGCCCTACCATACTTCCTTTCAATAATACCCAACTTCCCATGGATTCTCAATCCACATTTGTCAAGTGAATATAAGATTCATTGAGTAGAGTCTTAACTACTGAGCAGTATAAGAGGTAACAGCCCATCTCTCATCTCCAAGTCTTTACTGACTGTCCCACATACCTGGAATGCTCTTCCACCTTTGAGAACCCCAAGCTTTCTTTAACTCCTGTTGCCTTCTCTATAAAATCTATCCTGATTTCACCTATATTACTTTATGTATGTCTTGTGATATAAAAGCTAGACACCGATAAAGGCAATTTGGATGATCTGTTTAAAACAATTTTTTTTAAATGATTATCAGCAAAGGGAAAAGGACCTAGATGTACAAAAAATCTTTAGAGCAGCCTTTTTCTCGGAGGCAAAGAATTGGATATTGATGCCCATCAACTGGGGAATGACTGAACAAGCTGTAGTATATGAATGTGATTGAATGCTATCATACTATAAGAAATGAGGAGCTTCTGAAAAACTTGAGAAGACTTATATAAACTGATGCAAAGTGAAGTGAATAGAACCAGAGAAACAATGTATATAGAAATAACAATATTGTAATGATGATCATCTGCAAAAGACTTAGCTACTCTGGTCAAGACAATGATCCAAGACAATTCCAAAGGACCTATGATAAAAAGTGCTATCTCCCTGAAGAGTGAGAAGTGATGAACTCTAAGTGCAGAGTAAAGCATATTTTTATTCACTTCCTTTATTTTTCTGCTTTTGTTTTTCGCAACAAGGTTAATATGGAAATGCTTTACATAACTTTAGATGTATAATTGCTGTCCTATTGCCTGCCCTCTTAATGGGTTGGAGGAAAGGCAGGAGGGAAAGAGAATTTGGAACTCAAAATGTTAAAAATTAGTAAATGATTGGGGGGGGTAGTTTATCAGCAAACCAAGCATAGATATAGATTTAATTAACATGGCTCCATTGGTTGTAAATGCTGGATAGATAGACATTGAAAAAAGCATGAATTTGGATGAGAGGACTGGATTTCAAGTGCTTCCTCTAGCATATCTATGTGACCCTGGGCAAGTCGAGGTAAACTCTCTCAGGTTCAGTTTCCTCATCTATAAATCAAGGGAGGATGTTGCACTAGATAGTCTCTGAGGTCACTTTCTCCTCTAACTATATGACCCTATTAAAAAAAATGATAAATCACCAGGTCACCACTACCATTGTTACTAGAATGGGAATGACAATATACTGGCCAATTCCTTTTCTTCCATCTCTGGGACTATCCAGACCACAATGGCCTTTTCTGGCCACCACTCCCTAGGAAAAGGGATCCTGATTTTGTTTGCATTCTAGGTCCCTTTGGCAGACTGGTGAAACCTACAGACCCCTTCTAAGAATAATGTTTGTTACCCACATTTATAATTGAAGGAAATGCTAGATTTCAGTTAAGAGGTTAGGGAAAATAAAGATGCAATTTTTTTGGTCCCCATCCAAGTTCATGGACCCATGGAATTTATCCTCAGATTCCTTAGAAATCCACTGACTCCAGGTTAAGAATCCCTTTATTTGAATTCCCCCTCCCCCCCTCTGCCTAGCCCACAACTAGAAAACATATGGCATAGAAAAACTTTTCAATAATTAGAATTATTTGTAAGTGAAATGGGCTGCCTTGGGAGGTCTTCAGGTGTAGGATGGATGCCCAGTTATCTGTCTATTACTGAAGGGAAGACTTCTCATTCAGGTGTGGGTTGCCTAGATGGTCTGTAAAGTCCTTGCCATCTCTGACATTCTGTGGTTCCATGTTTTGTTTTGTTTTCCCTCCCTGCCTCCCTTGTCTGTTGTGGAGATGAGTCTGACAGCAGCTCAATGCCCCCCCAGCCTCACAATGAATTAGAAAAACCATGGGGACCACCAAGACTAGAGAAGTCAGAACACTGGGACTGCCAATACCAACCCCAAAGACTCCTGTTTTCATGCTAACTCCATTTCAGAGACTTGTTACTGGAAGTTGGGAACTGGCCTAAGCCTGCTCCCAGCTCTTGGCCAGGGACACATTCCCCATTGGCCCCTTCTTCCCCTAACTGCAAAGTCTTTCTTGCTTCCTTTTCCCAAAGATCCTAGAGTTTATAAAATGAATGATCCTTCCCCCCCCACCATGACTGTCTCATGTCACCCCGCCTCTGGGCTCTCTTAGCTGGACTCTAGAAGCCTGGGGAAGGGGTTGTGATGGGGGGAACAATCAAGGGTTTCTGAAGCCCAACAGAGCGGGTGGGATTCTCATCGGTTGGGGGAGAGCCCCTCTCAGCTGATTGTATCCAGTCGGCTGGGATATCGGCAGCGCATGAGTGGCTATGAATGGGGCCATTCATGCTGATGGACGGGAGCTGAAAGCTGTATACACACACACAAAAGCCACTGGGCAGTCAGTGGAAACTTGCCGCTTGCTCAGGGACTTGCCCATGGTGGAGGGGAGGCCAGCAGACGACAAGAGAGCAGTGGGAAGACTCCCTTCCAGTCTTTCAAGCACATCGCTTCCCTTGTCAACTGCCCTGATGGGCTGCCTGGCAGAAACATTGATTGGATGACACTGAACTTTGTGAAGGTGTAAGGGGGCAAGAGGACATTTTATTTCCTCATTTGTTGGTTTACAGTTTGGCAGGGGTGGTAGAGAGGAAGATATGGGGTAGAAGAAAGGGATGGGGGCATCCCAGCCTGGATCTTGTCCGTCTGTCAGAACTGAATTCCTAACCAAAGCACTGAGTAACCTCTGAGTAGGGTGTCTGCTGACCTGAGATTGTTTAACCTGTCACCAAGAAAAATGATCCCTATCTGGGATAAGTCCTATTTAAATGGCAATGGGGAAAAAGCAAAACCCTTTCTGGGTTACTCTCTTGGTACTTTCCAAAAAGAATCCTTGCTATTTTCATATTTTCACAAGGCGACTAAGAAAGAGAGAAAACCCCTTTTTCCCTGCCTTGGTTTTTTTTTTAATTACTTAAAGAGGAAGGCAAGATCGACTAATTGGAGAGAAAGCTGGTGATATTTACATGGTTTCTAACAAACATTTAAAGTTTATAGTCCCAAAGAGGGCTTGGAAGTAATAGCTCCCAGCTACATAGATCATGTTGCTTTAAAAACAAAAGAGACAATTAACGAGTCCTACCTCTTCACAATGAAATCATAATGAGAAATAAAAATTAAAGTGGCTTGTCATAGTAAGAGATAGATTTGCCCTCTATGGCTCTTGCTAATCTGCACAAAGACAACTGTGCCCATATTAGAGAAATTCTGAATTTACAACTGCTTCAGTGGAACTGGGATGTCCCAGATGTGGGAGCTCCTTCCACCAATGCATATTGTTAGCTCAAGCATACCTTTACAACTTGTGCAATTCCTGTCCATGGCAATCCATAAATCTGTCAGGTAAGTGTTGCCCAGATGGCTGGAGTCCTTTCTAAAGGACTTGGAAACATTTTAGGGATATCAGTGCAACACTTAAGTTGCCTATTCTTTTCCACTTCCATGGGGCTAGAATGACACTGTTTTTTTTTTAAACTTATTATCATCCATACTAGAGATAGTGTGGTATAAGTAGTTAGAGCACAGGACTTGGAGGCAGGAAATCCCAAGTTTGAAGCTTGTCTCAGACACTACATAGCCTGACCAAGTCACTTGCCACTTCTGAGCGCTTCCGAGCCACTTGTCCAATGTAGATGCTAATAAAACTGGCTCAAGCTCACCGGACTGTTGTGAGGATCAAATGAAATCTTATATATAAACTGTGTTTAAAAACACACACACACACACACACACACACACACACACACACACATACACAAAACCAAAGCACTATCTTAAAAAGCTATTGTTGTTCTCATTAGAAATTCACTGTGGCCTGAATTTACAGGTCAAATCTGGCCTCAGACATTTATTAGCTGTGTGACTCTGAGAAAGTCACTTAACCCTGTCAGCCTCAATTTCCTCACCTGTCAAATGATCTGGAGAAGGAAATGGCAAGCTACCCCAGTATCTTTGCCAAGAAAATCCAAGAAAGGAATCAAGGACTGTCAGAATGAAATGAATGAACAACAACAAACACATGCATCTAGCCCATAGGGATTGAGTCAAAAAAGACTTAGAGACTATCTACTTCAACCACTTCATTTTACAGGTGGGGAAACTGAGGTACAATGAGGTTAAAGGATTCAAAACAAAGTCACAGGATCATAGATTTAGAGTTGTATAATCATTATGGGATTTGAAGATCTTACATGCCCCTTGAACTTGCTGATGTAGCAGTAAGGGGTGGGGCAGGAGGAAGCCAAGCTGGAGTGAATTTGGTGACTGGTGGTGGTGCCAACTCTTTTTTTTTTTTTGAGCCAGCCAGAATTTCTTTTAAGGACTCCTGCTGAGGACTGCCAGGGATGGGAACTGTGGGGAGCTGGAGCTTCTGGGAGCAAGCTGCATGGACACTGAGCAATTTCAGTGAATGAGGAGAGGAGGATCTTTGCCTGAGGTAACCTGTTCTGTTTTGAAGGCTTGAGAATGTGGGTATTTAACTACATGTGCCAACTCTACTGTGATGGCTTTGACTTTCTAGTTTTGGGACTCAGTTTTCTGGTATTTGAATAAATGTTCTAGCTTTGTCCCCCATGTAGAGAGCCTGTTATATTTTGTGATTACTAACCATATCAGCATATTTATAATTACCATAGGCATTGTGAATACTGCATTGTTGATACAAGCTGGAAGCAACCTCAGGTCATCCAGGCCAACCTCCTCATTTTACGGAAGAAACCAAGGTCCCCTGGTGGAGCAGTGAGTTAGAGCGCCAGCCCACAGTGGGGACAACCCGGAATTGGTCCCGGCCTCAGAAAATGAGCACCCACACATAAATAATGACTGGCTGTGTAACCTTGAGCAAGTTACTTAACCCCAATTGCTTTAAAAAAAAAAAAACCAAGGTCCCAAAGGTCATATGCATCAGAGGAAGGACTAGAACCCACGTGCCAATGCAGGTGCCACTATGAGCCAAGCAATCTCAGCTCTAACTAAGTCTGGGTCTCACTTCTACCACACTGAAGTGCTTCAAATGCAATCCAGTATACACAGGAAAATGTTTATTTTCCTTATACCTACATGTTGCCACCCCTATTATAATGTAGGCCCTTTAGGGCAGGACCTGATTCATTTTTGTCTTTGTATCTACAACATCTAGGAAGTTGTTCCTTATTGATAGCTCTTATCGTTTTAATCCTGCCTCTGACTCATACTTGCTGCGTGATTCTGGTCGGTACCAATCTGCACTGTTACAGTTCCTCATTTGGGACTTCCTTATTCCATTGATATTATGGGTCCAGTCCCAGTCCCTATCTTATATCCTATAGCAAGCAGTTACAGTTAAACAGAAAGGCAGCTTTGAGGTCATGCCTGAGAAACAGTAGGTGATTAATAAATGTCTGTTGATGGATAAATAGTATATATTTAAGTGCCATGCATTTTTCAAGTGGTCTTTGAGTCACCTGAATTCTTCGGGGATAGTGGTAATATCCCATAGTCTTTGGTCAATGGAATACTGAGTTTCCCAGTGTCCCTCCCATGCCCTCTGAGTTCCAAGGCCCCAACCTAAACATCACTGTTGATTCCATCCTTGTGAGACCAAATTCTGCTCATCATTCCTGCTCTGGGAAGCCTTCTCTGACTACTTCAGAACATAGTGGGTTCTCCCTGATGTGAACTAGTACATTTCAAGGGAGTTACATAAATAATTATAGATGATGATGATGATGAAAATAATGGGAAAAATAGTAACTCACATTTTGATAGAACTTCAAACTTTTCAAAGCACTAGCCTTTCCTTTCTCCCTAAAAGCCCTAGGAGAGAGGGTGTGCAATTATATCATCATCATTTCACAGACAGCAGGCATTTATAGGCACCTACTATGTGGCAGGTCCTGTACTGAGCCCTGAAGATTCAAAGGTCAAAAAAAACATCTCCTGCCCTCAAGGAGCTCCCAGTCTAATGGAGGAGGCAATATGTAAGCAACTATATACAAAGAAAATATTGATAGGATACATTAGAAATTTAATTAAGAAGGATCAGGAAAGGTTTCCTTGGAAAGCAGGATTTTAGTTGGGGTGGAGTGAGCCCGAATAGGTGAGGAAAAATGAGGTTCTGGGAAGTTACATAATTTAGGGTTAGCATTTGGCACAGTGCTTGACAAATAGTAGGTATTTAATAAATGTTTATTGACTGACTGAAGCCAGAGCTGGAAGGAAGCTTAGAGATGATCTAGTCTAAGCTTCTCCTTTAATAGATAAGGAAACTGAGTCCAAATAGGATAAAGTTACTTTTGTCCAGCAAAGTCACACAGATAATAAACAGCAGAGACAGGATTTGAATCCAAATCCTCTGACTCTTGACAACACATCTCTCCACTGTATCACCTTGGTCTTCTGACTCTAAACTAAATCTATCCCTCTTTCCCCATCCCACCCCCTTGCCCTTCCAAATCACCAAATAACATTACAGTGGGATTTCATTAAAATGTATTAATACCAAAAGAACTTGGGACAACATTAGTTCTGTTCTTCTTCTACACCCCCTACAACAAGATGGGTGGAGCTGAGCACACAGCAGGCATCTCCAGATGCATGATGGATGTGCCAGACTGCTGATAGGTAACAGATTAACTGATTGCCAAAATGATCTTCCTCAAGTGCAGGTCACCCTCTTATTCCCTAAGCTTCTATGACTCCCTATTACCTCCAGGATGCGCGCGCGCGCGCGCGCGCACACACACACACACACGCATACATGTATATAAAGACACACATTCATACATACATACCTATACATATGTATATAAAAAACATTCTCTCTCTCTCTCTCTCTCTCTCTCTCTCTCTCTCTCTCTCTCTCTCTCTTTCTCTCTCTCTCTCTCTCTCTCTCCCTCTCCCCGCCCCTATTTCTGGCATTTTAAGCTCTCCACAACCTGATCCTTTCTGACTTTTCCAGCATTTTTACACTTTATTCATGCCTTGACACACCCTAAGATCCAGCCACACAGATCCATTTGCTGTTTCTCACACAAGAGAAACTTCATGCCTTGGGACTGGCTGTCCCCCTGCCTGGAATGTCCACCCGCCCTACTTCTGCCTCCCACTTTCCCTGGCTCCCTTCAGGACTCCACCCAAATCCCTTATTCTACCAGAAGCCTTCCCTTGTTTTTTGTCCTCACCCCCACCCCCTGCAGCTGTTGGCAGCCCCCCTTCTGATACTGCCTCCCCACTGCCTTTGTATGCATATTGTATGTAACTAATTATCAACATGTGTCTCTTTCATTAGAATGTGAGTTCCTTGAGGGCAGGACTCAGCAGTCAAGTGGCTCAGAAGTACATGATTCATTCATTCTCCCTATCCATCAGAGCTTGGGCAGCCCATACCCACATGAGCAATTACCACTTTAAGGCACTATCTCCCTAGGCCTTGACCTTGACCTTTCAAAGTCTTTGCTGTACTAGCTTACCACATGACTAGAGGGAGAACAAAAGTATTGTATGCAGAGAAGAAGAACCAGAAAATCCAATTTGGATTACATCCTACATCACACAAACTCACACAGATCTGCAGCTGGGAGGGACCTCAAACGTCCAAGCCCTTGATTTTACAGGTGGCAAATAGTAGTCATGACTCAAACTCAGACTCACAAATCCCAATCCAGCTACTTCCAACATGCTCCCATTCCTCAGCCCCCTTTCTACCAAGTAATATTGGCAGTCCTGTGTAATTACATGCTATTTATTATACCAGGCCCGAGAGTGCAGGAAACAAACTACTAACTCCCTACTAATTTTTTAAAAATGGTTTTTATTTTTAATTTCTGGAATAAAGCATTTCCATAACATAATGTATTTTTTTTAAAAGATGGTTACACATGAAACTACAACTCTGCTATGTATAACTCACTATTCCTTTTAATTAACTACAAACTACTAACTCTCTACTAATTTTAAGAACTTAGCCTTTAAATGAAATATCTCATCAAAGCTAGCCATTTAAGGAATGTTACCAGGAATAGATCTTAGTGAATTCATTAACTAGAGCACTATCTACTATCTTAGCCAGAATCATAAAATCTCACAACTGGAAGAGACCTCAGATATATACATATATGAGAGAGAGAGAGAGAGAGAGAGAGAGAGAGAGAGAGAGAGAGAGAGAGAGAGATAGCTGGATGGATGGATGGATGGATGGATGGATGGATGGATGGATAGATAGATAGATAGATAGATAGATAGATAGATAGATAAACAGACAGACAAATAATATTTCTTGTTATATCTGGTTTATTTTTCACTTTCATTAAGGTTATTGTCAACATCAATAAATGAAGATATATCTGCAGTTGAACCTATCTCAAGCCCCAAAATGTCAACTATCATAGACCATATGAAGAGAACTAGATTATCCAGAACTAGAAGGGTGATAGAACCCTTGTACTCTGCCCTAGTGAGACCACATCTCATATATACATTCTTATCTGAGTACCCCACTTTGCAAAAAGAATGATTAAGTTACAAAGCTTCCAAGAAGAAAACTAATATGGTGAAGGGTCTCCAAGCCATGCCTTTTGAGGATGGGATGAAGGACCTAGTTTTGTTGTCTAGAAGTGAAAGCTCTGGGGGATACGAGAGCTGTCTTCTAGTATCTGAAGGATTGTCTACAGGAGAGATCAGACTTGACCTGCTTATCTCCAGAGGTATAATGGTGTTGGCATTGCAAAGAAACAAATTTCAGCTTGCTGTCTTCCTAACAGTGAGAACTCTCCCCAAGTGGGATAGGCTACCCCATGGGAGAGAGGAGAGAGCTGTCTCTCACTAAGGGTCTTCAAGTAGAGACTGGACATGTAGACCAAGTGAGCACCCGCAGGGTGCTGATGATATGGGCAGCCTTTTTCAGGCACAGGTCAGGGTCAATGGCTACTGAAGCCACTTCAATTTGTGAAATTCTGTGATCCCATGAAATAAATGTTTAAATATTACACTTGTGGCATAGGCCAAGTACAAGCAATCAAACAATGATACCTTTTGCTACTGACTTTTATAAACAAAAAAAGCACAGGGTGCTGCAGAAATTAACAAGAGACATTCACTCACAATCGAAATCCAATAAGAAAGTGTTTTACTAGATTCAATTCTTTCCTCCCCACCCCTGACCCCCATTATTATTGGATTTTATTTGTTTTTTAAACAGTGCTATGTATTAATTTGGAAGAATGGTAAGTGAATGAAAAACAACCATGATTAATATTGCTTTTACTTACCCAAACTTTTTTTTTCTCCAGTTTTTCTCATCTGTCATGTCAGTTCCCTGGTATGTCTAACATTGGCTTTCCCTGGATTGCTCACACATGACACTCCATTTACCAGCTTGGGGCCTTTGCATTAGACATCCCACATATGTGGAATGAACTCTCCTAGGGAGTCCTAGGCTTCATAGACTTTTTTTCAGGAAGTATCTTTGCATGAAGCCTTTCCTGATTCCCCCTATGGCTAGTGTTTTTCCTGATAGATTACATTTAACATTGTATATTTGTGTATATATTTGCATTTATTCACCTTGTGTTTATGCCCCATAATAATAATAATAGTTAACATTTATAGAGCACTTATGATCTGACAGGTACTGTGCTAAGTGCTTTTTACAAATGTTATCTCATTTGATTCTCACAACCCTGAGATACATGCTATTTTACAGATGAAGAAATTATTTTATTTTTATATGTACTTATTGACACCCCCGTTGGGATGAAGTTTCTTTCATTCTTTGTAATTATATCCCCAGCATTGAACTCATGGCCAGGCACAGAGTAGGTGCTTAATAAATGTTCATAATTAACAACGAAGTTAAAATCAGCATCTGTGATTATGGTTTTCCCAGGTACAAGGTTAATCATTCATTCACCCACCAAATATTTATTCAACATGGACTGGGTGCACGGGATTGTGTTACCTGTTTTCAAAGGGTGTGCCCTGCTCACTAGTGTCCTTTGCCTGATTCTGGCTAAGTGTGCTGGGAATCAATTGGATTTTACACTTGCAAGGGTACACATACTGCACAGGGACTACAATTCTTCCTGGCAAAGAATAAAAAACACTGCTTTGTGAGTAAACCATGTTTATAAAGCATGTACATAGCACCTACTACATGCCAGACTGTGTTAAGTGCTTTACAAATATCTCATTTTGAGAACCACAGATTATACTCACATATTATAAGACAATGTTCCTGGATCTGCTATCTCTCCTAGATTGTAAACCACAGGAGGGTAGAGACAATACGTCATACTCTCACCTCCCCCAGTCTTTAGCCCAGTGCTCTGCAGAGAGCAGCTGACCATTCACTGTTCTTTTACCAATTCTGCATTTAGACATAAATCATCATATGCCCATCATAGGAGAGATGCAGGCTTGGTACCCTTGAAATGTGATTAAAACATGAAGAATGTTCCAGAATAAGAGTGTATGATCTCCCTGAGCATCCACCAACTTGGCATAGCTAGAAAAATTCATTATTCAAGCCTCACAGAACCTAGCTAGAATGAGCCTCAAAGGACAGATGGACAGACCATCCTAACCACGCCCATACATATTGGTAGATATCTTGTCAAGTTTCCATAATAATAACAGCCACCATCATTTGACTTTTAAGGACTTTGCAAAACACCTTACATGTCTCATTTGGTCCTCAGGACCCTGTGAGGTAGGTGCTGCTCATAAATTCCCATTTATGAGGTGGGAGGGGTGTGGAGTCAGGAAATCCCAAGTTGGAATCTGGTCTCAGATCCTTACTAGTCAGATAGCCTGACCAAGTCACTCAACATTTCCAAGCTTAGGAACTTGTAGGGGGTCACATCACCCAGCTAGGCCAGAGTTGAACTCAGGTCTTCCAGATCCAGGCTTAGCATTCTATACCCTGTGCCACCAGCTGCCTCTAGAGAAAAAGTGAAGGCCAATCAGTGCACTTTGGGTAGGGCTTATTTCTTACAATGTCTTCAAGAAGAGCAATAATAGTTTTCTCCCTAAATGGGTCAAGTACCTTAGCTCTTGGAACACAGAGCCTTCTGAGAGCCCAGGATGATAACAAGGAATATTCAAAGTGCTTCCTCTGTCAAGCACAGATGGTCATAAGTAGAAAGGATGAGTGGACCTAGGACTTAAGAATAGCAAGCACCTTTTTCTGGATGATCGTTTGTTAGCTACGGATCAGTAAGGATTCCTTTTGTCCACGGATGGGTCTAGAGCTAGGTTCTTAACCTTTTTCTGTGCCATGGACCCTTAGGCAGTCCAAGGAAACCTAGACATCATTGTTTTGAAATAATTGAAAGAAATTCCCAATTTCAATTAGAGATTAAAGGGGAAAAAAAGATGTGACTTTTTCCTCATCCAATTTTCTACTTTGGAAGGACCACAGATTAAGAAAGCCTTTGGACTAAATGGTTCTCAAAGTCCCTCCTAACTCTTAAATGCTGTGATTCTGTGGTGATTTGTGCCCAGTACCAAGCAGGAAGGAGAGAGAAGGCTCAGGATCACATTGGAGAAATGTTGCAGCGTTTGCAATGACCCGAATGTGAGCTTTGTCCCGAAGCAAGAACATTCTAATGATTCTCTATGGCCTCCAACTCAGGAAATGCCAAGATTTCCAAAAAATCAAGATTATGAGTCACCCAGAGGGCATGAATGGGATGCAGCACATTAGTAAAGAGACATCAGGAAGTAGACTGAGGGAAATTTGCTGAGATGGACCCCAGTGACTCCTTATCTCCTCAAATATAAACTCCTTTGTTTAATATTTATAATCTGAGACTTCTTCATACTTTTCTCCATACCCTCCATACCCTGTATGATCCATCTTCCCTGGCCTACTCCATCTCCAGCCCCCACACCTTTGCACTGGCTGTTCCCCATGCCTGAAACACTCCCTCTTTATTTTTTCTCTTGATTACCCTGTTTTCTTTTAATTCTTGGCAGTTAGGTGGTTCAGTGATTAGAGCTCTGGGCTAGAAATTAGGAAGACTTGAGTTAAAATTCAACTTCAGATATCTAATACTTATGTCACCAATGGCAACTCATTTAACTTGTCTGCCTCAGTTTCCTCATCTGCACCCATCTCCCAAGATTTCTGTGAAGTTCAAATGACATAAGAATGCTAACAGCCTGAGCAAACCTTAAAGCCTCATATAAACATAAGCGATTATTATAAGTAAATTAACCTAAACAGTATAATATCCTATGATTTTTCAAAATGACCCTAAAGTTTCACCTCACACTCAGAAAATTGAAAGCTGACAAAGGATGGGAATAATCATTTGTGGAAAGGTCTTGGTAAGACAGACACATTAACACACTGTTGGTAAAGCTGTCAACCATTCTGGAAAGCAATTTGGAATTATGCAAATAAAGTGTCTAAACTGTCCAGACCCCTTGACCCAGAGATCCCACTGCTCAGCATATACTCCAAGGAGGTCAATGACAAAAAAAAAAAAAAGGTTCCAAATATACCTATACACTCACAGCAGCACTTGGTAGCAGAGAATTAGACACAAAGTAGATGGTCATCAATAACTAAACAAACTATGGTAAATGAATGTAATGGAATTTTATTGTACTATAAGTAACTATGAATATAATGGATACAGAGAAGCAAGGAAAGACTTCCATGAACTGATGCAAAATGAAGGAAGAAGGCAAGAAAATTATATACAGTCACTACTATGTAATTAGGAAGAACAACTCACACCAAAATAATCAAAAAATGAATGTTGCAAAATTACAAAAAATAGGCTTAGTCCCAAAGGTGTGACTTGAGAAAATATCAAGGTCAATGGATATGAAGCACTGGATAGCAAAAAAGGTTTTTTTTAAATGTTTTGATCAATTTTACTGATTTTTTAAAAAATTCTTTGAGTGGCTAGGTGGTATAGTGAATACAGCACTGGCCCTGGAGTCAGGATGACCTGAGTTTAAATTCAGCCTCAGACACTTAACACAAAAAGCTAGCCATGTGACCTTGGGTGAATCACTTAACCCCAATTTTGCCCTGCCTTCCCCCTCCAAAAAAATTTTAAAAGAAAAAAAAAAATTCTTCACGATAAGGGAGGGTTCCCAGGAAAGTGGGAGAAGAAAGGATGTGGAGGGAATCAAATACAAAATATTATATCAAAACAAAAGTTATCAAAACAAATTTATGTAGAAAATCATTCTATGATTTTAGATTCTCCCACCAGCTCATCTCAAAACCCCATAGGTTCCAGTAGAGGTGATATCAGGTCTGTACTTTTCTCCCCCTCTATCAAGAAAGTAAATGACCAAGGAATAAGCATGGGGAGTGTGCTTGGAATGTAAAATAGACCAGCTTATTTTATTTATTTATGGGACAAAAACAACAGTCAAGTTGTCCAGATGATACCTCCCTATTTTTCACATGGTTTTCAGAACAAACGAAGGAGCTTGGAGAGCCTAGCATGCTGAACAGAAGACAGACGCCGGCTGGACTGGGGTATTTTCCAGAAGCTGGTGTTACTATCGACCTTTGAAAAGATCATACTGTGCTCATCAGTTAATGGATCCTCAGGCCAATAATCACAGCAACCACCTGTTTAAAACTTCAGGAAAAATCAAGTAAAGCTTTAACGAGGCTCTGCAAAAGGGATATGCTTTGTTAAACAATACATCTTAATTTGGGGTTGTTATTATTAATGATATTTGGAGTTGTTCGGTCACGTCCTACTTGGCCGTGACCCCATTTGGGGTTTTATTGGCAGAGATACTGGAGAGGTTCGTTATTTCCTTCTCCAGCTCATTTTACAGATGAGGAAACTGAGATCAACAGGGTGAAGTGACTTGCCCAAGGTCACACAAGTCTGAGGCTGGATTTGAACTCAAGTCTCCCTGCCTGAGCCCCAGTACTCTACCCACTGCTCCACTTAGCTGCCCTAATGATGATATAATTATCAACACTAATATAATAATAAGTAACATTCATATTTACCTTGTATATAAATTAATGTTTACTGATATATGTACATATGGTATCCTTGGGACCAGAAATTCTTTCATTTTCTGTTGCTACCTCCCCAAGGTCTGAAAGGCAGTGTAGCTCAATGGTTGAGAACTAGCCTGGGTGTCAGGAAGACCTCTGATACCTACTATCTTTGGGACTCTGGATATAGCACTTAATTCTGAGAGCAGACTGACTCTATAGTGGAAAGATTTCTGTACAGTAATTAAATCACATGTTAAAAAAAAAAGCCTTGGAGTGGCTAGGTGGTGCAGTGAATAGAACACTGGCCCTGGAGTCAGGAGGGCCTCAGTTCAAATCCGACCTCAGATGTTTGACACACTTTACTAGCCTTGTGACCTTGGGCAAGTCACTTAACCCTAACTGCCCTCCAAAAAGTGAAAAACAAACAAAAGCCTCACTATGTAGGCAACTAGGTAGCTTTCTAACTGAAGACCTGAGTTCAAATCCCCACAGGCAATTTACTAGATGCCTGACTGTGAACAAGTCACTTAACCTCTGTCAGCCTCAGTATCCTTATCAGCAAAATGGGGCTATAAATAGCATCTACCTCACAGGACTGTGGGGAGAATCAAATGAGATCATATATTTACAATACTTTGCAAATGCTAACTATTGTTATTAGCTAGTACAGTATGTAGCCTATATCATTAAATAGTAATGAAATACCTTGAAACTTAATATAGTGCTTTTCCAAAAAAGCTTTTTTTAAAATAAAAAAGAGCCTAGGACACAGGTAGTACAATTTATTATACCCATTTAACAGATGCAGAAATCAAACCAAGAATCAGAGAGGTGATGTGACTTTTTCAGGGTCACACAGCCAGGATGTGACTTATGATTAATGACCTAGAAAGAATACAGCCTTTGGCTTGAAAAAACCTGGGTTCGAATTCCTATAAGCAATTTCCCTCACTAAGCCACAGACTCCTAAAGGGAGCTGAATCAGATAGCGTTCTTAACCTTTTTGTGTGCCTGGAGCCCCTTCTCAGAACATAATGCACATTATTACAAAGAAAACCAATTATATTTAAATACAGGCATCAAAACAGTTTTTTTTTTTTTTTTATGTTTATGAAGGCCCAGGTTAAAAAACACCTGGAACTGACTGACCACTGAGGCTCCATCAGGTTCTAAATCTCAAAATCCTTTTAAAAAGCTGAGACCATAAGTCAGTCCTTGAGATGATAAACTCTAGCAGCAGGGTTCGGTCATGGTAGTGAAGTCTCCTAAAACATTTCAGATAGGATTCCACAGGGCTACAGTTTTTCAGCCACGCCAAAGTATGTAGAGTGGTAAGTCACCGTCTATAGGCTGGTGAGGTCACTGCAGGCCCACACCTCGAGCCCACATGGCGAGGCCCACATGGCTAGGCCCACAGTCATGGCCTCCTCAGTACAAGTACCAGCAATAATATCTCCCACCCCAACCCCCACCCTCAAACCACCCACATCCCAGCTCCCCACCCTGCCTGGGGCCCATCATGCCCATTAGACCGGCCTGGCCACCAGGTCAAACAACACATTCCCATTCTTCTCCCCAGCAACAGGCCCTCTTCTCTAGCCTTTTACCCCTGCCTGAAAAGTAACCACCACCCCACCCCCAGGCCAGGCAGGGCAAAATGCCCAAGCCCCAGGCACTCCCCCTGCTCCAGCTCCCCTTCCCCTCCCACTAAACCAGAGGCTCCCAGAGAAAAACAATAGTTTACTAACCTAATCAAAAGCAGCTGTTTGGAATACCATGAGGATGATGAATGTGGGGTAAACCCCCCCACCCCCCTAATGAGACCAAGGCCTATTGGAGCTGCATCTGGGAATACTGGCTTCCCTACTTTCCATTTGGAGTCAATGTGTTGGAAAAGGGGGGAGGGGTTGGAGGGCTTCCCAGTGGGGGGGGGGGAAGAGGTGAGTAATTAGCTGGAGAGCATAATTAGCCAGATAGTAAGAGATAAGAGAAGCCCCAAGCACACAGCAGACTCACAGCAGAGAACACCTCTGGGCAAGATTACCAGCATTCCAAGCCTAGACCCAAGGAGGGACTTAACCCAGTCAGAGGGGCTAACAACTCAAATGTCTGGTGAAAAGGAGAAAATGAGAGAGAGATGGGGAAAGAAAGGAAAGAAAGGAAAGAAAGAAAGGAAGGAAGGAAAGAAAGAAAGAAAGAAAGAAAGAAAGAAAGAAAGAAAGAAAGAAAGAAAGAAAGAAAGAAAGAGAAAGAGGAAGGAAGGAAGGAAGGAAGGAAGGAAGGAAGGAAGGAAGGAAGGAAGGAAGGAAGGAAGGAAAGAAAGAAAGAAAGAAAGAAAGAGAAAGAGGAAGGAAGGAAGGAAGGAAGGAAGGAAGGAAGGAAGGAAGGAAGGAAGGAAGGAAGGAGGGAAGGAAGGAAAGGGGTGGCAGGATTTAGGAAAAACTTTTGTCTACCAATGCATATTGGCACCTGCTCTGAGACTTATTTAAGTTAAGTCCTTGACCCTATTTTACTGAACAGGGAACTGAGGCAAAAAACAATGAAGTGTCCTAGAGTCACTCAGCTAGTGGGGAGGGGGATGGAAAGCCAGGAATTCCACAAATTAGATAATAATAGCTGACATTTATAAAGGCTTTAAAGCAGACAGTGTGCTTTCCATGCAAATCACCTCTTATCTGTTTTGTATCTATTTTGCAAAAGTTAATAATAATAATAATCCATCATCCTCAAAGGGCCTGGATTCAAATCCCAACACTGAATTAAATACCTATATGACTTTGGACATCATCACAGAATGGTCCCCCAGCTTCAGTTTCCCCATCTGTATAAACAAGGGGACTTCTAACTCTGGACCCAAGGGTCTATGACTATTTCCAGGGTTACACAGTTAAGACTGAAATCTAACTAGGTCTTCCTAATTCCAAGTCAAACATTGACTATATGCTCCATACCCCAGCCCTGTTGCTGAGAATTTCCCCACTGCCTACTTTCCTTTCCTCTCCACTCTGTGAGGAGAGGATACAGGGAACAGCAGTCTTGGAGTTTCAGTTCAAATCCTGTCTCTGCCATGTGATCTCTGATTTTGAGAGCATCACCTAATTTTCCAGGCCATGATTTCCCCATTTCCTGTAAAATCAGGGGATTGGACCTGATGATCTTCAAGGTCTCTCCCAGCTCTAACTCTGTGATCTTGTAATCTGGAAGGTTCATCCCCAAAAGACCCTTTTCAAATCCTAATCTAAGCCTCTCTCCCATGAAGCACCTGCATGAACTCACTTTCTAAGAGTAGCTTAACCTCCAGGACTGAAACATCCTGAGCTATTAAATTAAGATCCAAATCAATTCACAAACATTTAGCAAACTCCTCATTATTCTGTATCCTACCTGCTTCCCAGGGACTTGGCAAAAAAAAAAAAAGTATGTATGTCTATGTATATGTGTATGTCTATGTCTATGTATATATGTATACATAGACATACATATACACAGAGAGAGCTCAGTAACCTAATGTTAGAGAACCACTGCATTTTATTTCTCCTAACAAAGATGAAAAATAATAGAGACTCCAGGAATCTACTTTCTTCCTCTTGCCAGAGAGGTAAGAGGCTATGGGGGCAGAATGTTGCAGACATTTTGATGGGGGCAGGGCCTACCTAAGGTAATTTACTTAACTGTTTTTCTTTCTTAAAAAAGAATCATTTAATTCTGAGAATGAAAAAGTTGGGTAAAAACAAAAATGACCACGATATAAAAAACCAAAAGGCATCCATTAGACATTTTTAAAAATGAAAACTAGGAAAAATTTAACTGAAGCTAGAAGGATTAACAGGAAGCAGCAATGCCCCTAAAAGCTCACCTCTGAGAGGTAGTAAATGCCCTAAGAAATTAAACTCATTTTGGTCAGTAATTAAAATTTCTCCTCCTAGAATCACAAAATTTGAAAGTTGGAAAGGATTTCTGAGGCCATCTAGTCAATTCCCTCCCTGATCTTCTAAGTGGCTGTTTAGTCTTTGCTTAGGCAAACACCTAGGGAGGGAGGTTGCCCATGCTCCTGAGAGTTACTACTTCTTACACTTTTAAATAGCTCCAATTCAAGAAGATTTTACTTCTGTCATCCACTCACCCATCCATCCATCTACCCATCCATCCACTCACCCAACTTATCCATCCATCCATCCAAAAATTGACCCTGCATCTTCTAGACCTTCATGTTGTTCTGTCATCTGAGGTCAAACATGATAGACCTTCAGATACTTGAAGCACCCGATTATGTCCCCCTTGGGTCTTCTCTTTCCCAGGCTAAATATTTCCCAGTTCCTACAGCCTATCCTACTGTGGAATGAATTCAAAGTCATTTATCTTCCTGGCTGCTCAAGCAAGTCAACAGTTAGCATTTATTAGGGACCTACTATGTCCATCATTCAGTCAACAAGCATTTATTTGGCCCTCATTGTGTGCCAAGCACTGTGTCAAGGTGAGGATAAAAGACAAATAAATAAATAGATAAATCAAGTCCCTGCCCTCTAGGAGCTTATGTTCTATTGAGGGAAGAAGACAAATATAACTAGGTATATGGGAAAATATGCAAAATAAATACAAGGTCATTTTGTAAAAGAGGGCCCTGGGAGCTTTAGGTTTGGACGAAAAACTTTCAAAAGGAGCTAGCTGCTCCAGAAGATGGCTCCATTTCCAGGGAAGACACTAGTAAGACCACATTTATACAGTGTGTTAAAATTACAAAGCTCTTGTGAACCTCAAAAAAATCCCCAAACTCTCCAACTCTTTACCCTGAGAAGCGGCTGTGACACAGCTATCACTGCCTCCATTTTTCAGATGCAGAAATTGAGGCTCTCGGTGACAAGTCTAGCAAAGATCCTGGGTGGGATTCGAACACAGGTCTGTTGGTCCTTAAATCCAGTCCCTCATCAACAGCACACCACACTCCCTCTGGTCAACTAGGTGGTCTCAGAGGCCCCCTTGGGCTGGCATGGGGATTCTTGGATAATCCCCCATTTGAATGGCCCTGGCTAGTTTCCCAGAATCCAAAGTAACAAAGGCTATCTCTAGAGCTGTCCAGGATGGGTTTTCTCCTAATCCTTCCAGTGTTCACAGCCAGCTAATGCTTGGACAAGCCCATAGACACACCAGAGAAGCAAACAGCCCCCCAGGCAAACTGGAGAGGAGTAAATAAAAGTCCAGTGGGAGGGAAGAAAAGGTTTCAGATCCAAGGTGTGATAAGGGTTGAGGGTGGGTGGGTGGGGATTATGGATTTACCCAAAGAGGGAAGTAAATTAGAAAAACACCTTAGGATATTGTAAAGATTAAGGGGGTGGGGGGTTCAGGGTATGCACAGACAAGACATATTGTTTTGGAGAGGCAATGTGACATAATGGATAGAAATTGGCTGGTAGCCAGGAAAACCTGTGTGTGTCAAAAATTCTGAAACAAACAGGCAATGATTCTGGGGAAGAGGGAAGGGAAGAAGCATTCATAGGATGCCTACTATGCACCAGACACAGTGCTAATCTCATTTGATCTTCACAACCACCCTGTGAGGTAGGAGCTAATGCTTTTCTTAGCACTTTACTGCTGAGGGAACTGAGGCAGACAGACAAAAGTTAAGGCTGAAGGCTCAGGGTAACAGTGCCCGAGCCTGGATTTGAGCTCAGTTCTACTCAAGGCCCAGCGCATTAACCATTTCACCACCAGCTACCTCTTGGTTGAGGGACAACCTTTCCAGAATCTAAACAGAGAGGGCAAGACCTGCATTAATAAAGGAAGTGTCCTCATTCTGGAGAGAGTTCCCTAAGTCATTGAAACCACAGGTTAATTCTCATTCCCTTTCTAGCCTCCATAGCATCTCTCCCATCTGTCCCCTTCTTTCCCCTCCATTCATGAGTTCAGGTGTGCGTCTCCTATTGCCTGTACCACTACAACAGCCTTCAATTTGCTCTACTTTGGGGATGTCCCTTCCCCAATCCATCCTCCATATCATTTACCAAAATAACCATCTTCTTGAGGCACAGGTCTGATCACAGCACTCACTGTCCTGCTCAAATATCTTTCGTGGTTTTTGTTCTTTCATTCAATAAATATTTACTAACATTTACCCACTTCATGCCAGGCACTGTGCTAAATACTGGGGATACAACAAATGACAAAAGATAGTCCCTGTCCTCAAGGAGCTTATGATCTAATGGGGGAGACAACAACTATATAGAAAGCAAGCTACATATAGGATAAGTAGGAGATAATTAACAGAGAATCATATCTGGAATAAAACACAAACTCCCTAGCTAGACATTCAAGGCCCTCCACAATCTGACTTTATTCCCCTCTAATCTCTTTCCAGACTTATTTCAGCTCATTCCATTACATAACCATGATTCTGCAGTCAAATGGTCTTGCTAGCTAAGAAGCCAAACTCCCTATAGCATCCATTCTCCTGTCTTTCTGTAAATACAGGCTGGGTCCATCCTTCCTTTAAAGCCTAAACTCAGGTACTACCTCCTTCATGAAACCTTCTTTGCTCCCCATTATTAATGTTCTCTCAAATTACCTTGCATTAATAACTTCTCTGTGTACATTTTGAATGCACAATAGCATATAAACTCCATGAGGTCAAGGATGGCTGTGGTTTTGTCCTATTCTCAGAGCATATAATAGCACAGTGCCTTGTCCATAGCAGGTGGTTAAAGACACCAAGAAATAAAATAGATTCCATCAACTAGAGACAGTGAAACAAACTGGTCCAGGAATGTAATGGGCTATGATTGTTCCATATGAAATGATGAAAACAGTGAATACAGAGAAACATGGGAAGATTCATAAGAGTAAAGTAAGCAGAACCAGGAAATTAACACACAAAATGATCACAACAATGGAAATGGAAAGAATCACCACAATCCAACAAACAACTCTAAATTCTCCACCATTATAAGGGTCAAGTTTGGGCCCTAAGAAAAGATGGGAGAAGCTATCTCCTCCCACTTCTAGGGTATGGAACACTGCATCTAAAGTCGGACTTTTTCAAGGACCCTCCTTTTTAAATTCTTTGTTCTCTCTAGGAAGGAATGATGGAAGAGATATAGGGAGATACGGGCAATGTACAAACAAAAGTTAGCCATAACCATTTATTTTTCAAATGAAATTAATGAAAGGAGTAAAGATTGGGAGCTGTTAATTCACAAATCCTATACTCTAACTTCCCCTACAAACTCTGAAAAACCCAATACTTTACAAGATAATGACACACAGAGCTTAAACAACTTCACTAAATTGCAAAAATTGCTACCCTGTTCCTTTGACCGCTCCCTCAATCTTCTGATAATCCACTAGGGTTATAAATCAAGAGAAGTTACACAAAGTCTGGGCTGGACTGTCACTGCTCTCCAAACATTTTTACAAATATGAATGAAACAATTAAGGTTGGTTATTAACCAGAGTAATTCCTGTCTGTCACCTACTCCTCAAACATTAGGAGAAGATACCACTTTCCTGATCTCTAATTACCCTCTAATCTGAATTTCTAGGCTCTAAGCAGCAAACAATAGGCAGTGTATTTTGTGTACTTTGTCACATGTGCCTAAACTGAGCTACAACCCCACCAGTGAGGTCACTGATTAAAGGGGGATGGGAACAACAATCTTCCCCAAAGCCACTTCCTAGCCAAGGAATCCATGCCTCCCAGTTGCCTGTCAAACAAGGCTTGAAGCCTTACACATCCTTCTCCAGCCTGCCATTTCCAAGCTTACTTACTACACACTTTACTTACTACACACTTACCTTCACACACTTTAAGGGCCAGCAAACCTGGCCCTCTCATGAAGCAAGCCATTTCCCACCACCACACCTTTACACAGGTTATATGGTCCAGGCTCTGTTCACCTGCATTTTTTAGAATTTTTATTTTCCTTTGAATCTCCGATCCTGTGCTATCCCCAACAAGAAACTCTTCCCAATCTCCTTAGTTGTCAGTGTTCTCCCCCTCGGTCCTCAATTTATCACTAATTCATTCACTCATCTGTATCCAAGTTCTGTCTCCCTTGTAGAATGTAAGCTTCATGAGGGCAGGGATAATTTATCATTTTTTCTTTGTATACTAAGTGCCTTGCACAAAGAAGGTGCCTAATAAATGCATTTTGGATTGGATTGGATTGACCAACAGAAGTCAGATAATGCAGAAAGTGATAAGTGTCAACCCCCTTCGACCTGTGTGAAAGTGGGACAGTGGATAGAATACCAGAAGAACTGAGTTCAAATATGATCTCAGATACTTACTAGCTGTGTGACCCTGGGAAAGTGACTTCATCTCTGTTTGCCTCATTTTCCTCAATTGTAAAGTGGGGATCATAATAGCACTTATCATAGAGGCTTGTCATGAAGGTAATATGAGATGGCATTTGGAAAGTGCTTAGCACGGAGATGCTTAAAATGTTCACTTGCTTCCTTCCTTTCCTTCCTCCCTCCCTCCCTTCCTTCCTTCTTCCCTCCTGTTTTCCCTTGTCCCTCTTTCCTTCCTTCTTTTCTTTCCTCCCTCCCTCCCTTCCTTCCTTCTTCCCTTCTGTTTTCCCTTGTCCCTCTTTCCTTGCTTCCTTCCTTCTTTCCTTTCTTCCCTCCTGTTTTCCCTTGTCCCTCTTTCCTTTCTTCCTCCCTCCCTCCCTTCCTTTCTTCTTCCCTCCTGTTTTCCCTTGTCCCTCTTTCCTTTTTTCCTTCCTCCCTCCCTCCCTCCCTTCCTTCTTCCCTCCTGTTTCCCTTGTCCCTCTTTCTTTGCTTCCTTCCTTCCATCTTCGACATGGCTTGTTAAGATAAAATGATGGGAACTTTGTGCAGCCCTTTCCTAACTTTAGGCATTATAGAAAAGTCAGTCACTAAATCGGAGAGGGTGCACCAGGTAACCTCAAAGAGCCTTTCGGACTCCAGATCCAGGATCCTAGCCTCCTAAGAGGCTCCAGGGCAGCATATGGTAGGAAAAGCCTTGGGAGAAGGTTATATTTCTTTCTTTCTTTACAAACAAAAGTCAAGAAAGGACAAGAGTTGCTTTTGATGTTCTTGCCTAGGAAATGCTGAGCTTGTGAAATTCCGCAGGCTAAATGCAACTCAGCCAACACAGACACAGACTTCTGCTTTTCCCTGACTCCCTCAGGTCTTGCTGAAACCTCTAGTGGGTGGGATGGTGAGAGAGGAGTGAGGGAGGCTGCCAAGATGGTCAAGGATCCCTTTCTATGGGGCTCGGGGGCTTTGTACTAGCAACACAGGAAGCTAGCAGGCTGGGGGGCTCTCCCCCACTAAATATTGCTGCCATAAGCAAATGTTGTTACAAGGCAGTGAGGGGGAGGGAAGGGGCAAAGGCCTGGGCCTCAGGGTGGGGGGGAAAGCCAGACCTTGCTTATCTCCACCAAAGAAGGATCCCAGGGGCTGGGCTTCATACCAGGGGTAACAAGAAACCCTTCCCCTGGTCCGAACTGGAAACAAAGTGCAGGTGCTCCTCATTTCATTCCCTAAAGCAAACAAGCCCAGAGTTCAAGGTGAGCAGCTCTATTGATGTTGCCATGGCAATAAAGACCCACTAATCTAGTCTGCCAGTTCAGGAGCAGGGGAGAAAATGCCTTTACAATAGGAGTGGATTTGGGGAGCATGTAACTGGCAGGAGACTGAGAAGAGCAGGAGATGTCAGCCTCCCAGAGGCCTAGGGCCTTCCCCACTCCAACATCCGACCTTTATTGAGCTCTGGGAAGTTTGCAAAGTGCTGTACATCAATTCAGTATAATACAATATGACAACCATTTATTTCATTTATTTCAACTGGTGCACAGAATTTCCCAGCCATTTCCAAATCATGTCTCCTGCACCTTTACCCATTATACTCACCCCTGTCCCACAGGAACCTTGGATTCTGCCCCTGGAACTGAACCCAAATTCACAGCCCCCCTCCTCCCCTTTCCAGCTCCCCTTTATGCATTGGACCCCCCCATTAGAGGGGCAGCTAGGTGGTATACTGGATGGAGTGGACAGGAAGACTCCTCTACCTGAGTTCAAATCTGGCCTCAGACACTAGCTGTGTGACCCTGGGCAAGTCACTTAACTTTGTTTGCCTCAGTTTCCTCATCTGTCAAATGAGCTGGAGAAAGAAATGGCAAACTACTCCAGTATCTTTGCCAAGAAAACCCCAAATAGGGTATGAAGAATCAAATACGATTGAAAAATGACTGAACAAGAATCACAATTAGAACATAAGCTCCTTGAGGGCAGGCACAGAGTAAGCCTTTAATAAATGGTTTGTCATTCATTCATTCATTCAACTGAGTGGAGTCAACACAATTGGAAAAGGGGAAGGGGATATATGCCATAGGTGGTCTAGGGCAAGGAGAAGGGAAGTGGGGCAGGGGGTGAGGAGGTGGAGGTGGGAGGGGGGGTTTGACAGAAACAAAAACTAAAAACCAATCAAGGCTTTACCTAGAGTGGAAAGGTACAGATCTGGGAGAGTCCTCTACCAGGCTGGTGTATGGGAGAGGCTCTAGGGTCAAAAAGGACCTCAAATGTCACCAAGTCCAACCTGCTGATGGGAGGAGGAAGAGAAACTGAGGCGAACAGTAGAACCCAAGGATCACAGAGCTAGGATTAGAAGGGCCTGAAGAGACCACTGAACCCAACCTCTTCACTTTACAGATGAGGAAACTGAGGCCCAGGATAGCTTGACCAAGGTCACACAGTTGGTCAGTATCAGAATAAGGTTTTTGACCCTGGTCCTTGACGCCAAGAGTTGGGGATCTATCTACCATGCCATGCTGCCTCTTCTCAATTAGGTATTATTTTGCCTACTTTAGAGACAGGAAGACTAAACCGCCCCCTACCTCTGCTTCCCCTTAGAGTCACAATATAGAGTCAGCAAGTCAGTCAATAAACATTTACTCTAGTACATATCAGGCCCTGTACTAAGAGCTGGGGATACAAAGGAAGACTTGAAGACGGTTCCCTACTTTCAAGGAGCTCATGGTCTAATGATTTAGTAATTCAGAGGTGAAGGGACCCGAGAGGTCATTTAATCCAATGCCCTCATTTTATGGATGAGAATGAGACCCAGAATGATTGAGTGACTTCGCCAAGGTCATAGAGATAGGGAGCAACAACTGGGATCCAAACCCCAATCTTTGGACCCCAATCTTTGGACTCCAAACAGAGGACTCTGTTTACCACTCTGCCTCTTTCAAAAAGAGATGGGATGATTTTCCATTTTACTCCTCTTTAGGGGCACCAAGCTTAGTGGAAGATGTTGGTTTGATTTTAAGAAGAGGAGTCTAGTGACCACCTGAGTCATGGGAGGGTTGACACCAGACTGTTGTATTGAAGATGTTCAACATGGAGGCTGGGGGGAGACATGGCATCTATTATCAAATACATAAAGGGCTGTCATGTGGAAAAAGGAATAGATGTTCTGGGTAGCTCCAGGGAGAGCAGAACCAAGATCCAGCAGAATCTTCCAACAATCAGGAGTTGACAAGCATGGCATAAAGAGTTCCAAGAATCAGTGAAGTTCTAAGGAGGGATGAAAATGAGAGATTCAGAGAAACATTGGAAGACTAGTATGAGTTGATACAGAACAAGGAAAAGTGAATTAGGAGGACAAGACAGTAAGGGACCATGAAATGCAGGTCAAATGCCACAGAAAACACCAATCCATTATTCAAAACAAAGCAGACATCACAATCAGGAAATTACAAAAAGTATAAAGTGACATATATTGAAAATGTTAAATTGTTTAGAATGATAACTTTCAGCTTTCCCCGTCTTTGCCTTGATTTTAAAAGGCTCAAAGGATAGACTGAGGTTAACTTTGCCCCATCTGGTCCAATTTATTCCTTTTAAGGGGTAACAGTAAAAACCTCTAACATAACAGGCAATTGTCATTCAGGTGTTGTTCCATCATGTCCAACTCTTGTGACCCCTTTTTGGGGTTTCCTTGGCAAAGATACTAGAGTGGTTTGCCATTTCCTTCTCCAGCTCATTTGACAATTGAGGCAAACAGGGGTAAGTGATTTGCCCAGGATCACACAGTTAGTATCTGAGGCTGGATTTACTCAAGTCTTCCTGACTCCAGGGCTGACACTATCCACTACGCCCACCATGAGCAATAACAAATGGCAGAGGGCCAAACACAATTCGGAGAGCTCACAGACTCTATTCCGTCAAGACCCCAAGAGTATGTAATAGTCTCATTCTTATACTTAAAGTCATCTTTTCACCCCTTCTCAACCATCTACATTGAGATTCTTCTTCCCTTTCGAGGAGGAGAAGAATCCTTCCCTTTTATCTCTTAGTCATAGCTAGAAAGCAGAGTCAACAAAGAGGAGGTGAAGAACTCTTAGCTGAATTGTGTTTTTTGGATTATCTGAGAACTCCACCAGTGGGTGCTTTCCACATGCCAAATATCAGGAATAAATAGCACTGATCAGTCAAGAATAAAACATGAATGAAGGGAAACAACCTGGTGAGGATAGAATTTGGTTCATGCTAAGTTACAGTCTGTGAAGGACATTCTGTATGGAAGAAACTTGATTCAACACAATCATCCCATAACGTCAAGTGCTGGTTCTGAAATCCCACATCAGAGGTATAATTGATTTCAATGTCTTTTTGCCTAGATTAATTATAATAAATGGCATTTATGTAATGCTTAAGGTTTTCTGAGAACTTTACAAATATTATCTCCTTTTAGGGCCCATGAATAAGCCTGTGGAAATCAAGGTTAACTGCAATGCAGGGATAAGTGCTGTTGGACCAAGCCAGAGAAGCTATCGGTCAATAAACACTAATGAAGCAACAACAATGTACCCAGGCACAGTGCTAAGCACCGGAGCTACAAGGAAAAGCAACAGATGGGCCCTGCCCTCAAGAAGCTTACACTCTAATGGGGAAAGACACAGAAAAGGAAGCCAACAAGCAGAGTGGCTTGCCTCCATCCCCCTTTTAAAGTTTATTATTTTTACAACAGATTCCATCAGAAAGTCAAGAAAAATAACGCAGAACCTTGAAGTTGACAATACTAATGGAATTCAACCTTGCTCCCTCTTCAAGGGAACACTGCCTAATTGGGAAGATACAAGGGATGAACTCTTGATCTGTGAAGGAGGTGGAATGTGAGCTGGGGTTTGAAGGCTAGGTAGTAAATGATAGACAGGAGGGAAGGTGGAGAGGGCATTATGGGTAAAATGGTCTGGGAAAAGTCAAGGAGGCAGATAAGAGTAAGGTGTTTTTAGAGTGAATTTGACTAGAGTATAATAATAATAATGATAGTAATAAATAATATTATAATAATAAATAATAATACTAGCTAACATTATTATGTCCTGGGCACTCTGCTATCTCATTTGATCTTCCCAACAACCCTAGGAGGTAGGGGCTACTATTATTCCCATTTTACAGATGAAAACTGAGGTAAATAGAGGTTCTTTGACTTGCTCAGGGTCACAATGTTGGTAAGTATCTGAAGCTAGATTCGAACTCTGGTCTTTCTGACTCTCATAGGGAAGTCTAGGTGCTTTATCCAATGTTCCACTTAGCTGCCCCCAAACATTCTTAAACAGAAATAAGAATAGTAAGTAATAGGGCTGCTGTCAGGGTCAAATTAGCTAAGTTATATAAAGCACTTTGCAAACCTTTTGGTGGTGGTCAGCTGCCTGCTTGACCTTATTTAAGGATCTCTTGGCAGAGGTACTAGAGTGGTTTGCATTTCTCTCCAGCTCATTTTCAGATGAGGAAGTGAGGCAAATGTTGTTAAGTGACTTGCCCAGGGTCACACAGCTAAGAAGTGACTGAGGCTAGATTTGAACAGGAAGATGAGTTTTTCTGATTTCAAACCCAGTGCCTTACCCACCATGCCACCTAGCTGCCCTCTGCAAACCTTAGAGAGCTATGTAAATGCTAACTATTACTGGTTTTGTTATCATTCCCTCTCCCCCAATTTGGCTTCTAATCTGCATTAGGTGGGAGAGCTGACAAAAACAAACTTGTTAGAATTGTGCTTAGAAATATAACAAATGAGCATCTGAACAGCCTTCCTAGAGTCCACGGGCTTGGTGGTTCTCAGCTTTGTCCCAGTTAGGTGAGACTGCCAAAAAACTGACCTCTGAGTAAATGGGGCATTACTCTGCTAAATAGATGTGAGTACAATAGCTTGCTTACTGATACAGAAAGTACATGAAGACTCAAGAGACCAAAAATCACACTGTAAAAACAACAACAAAACCAGAGAACAAGGGGAAATATACCTTTGTAATAGTAATGGAATTTAAAGATCCCCCTGTATTGGCTTGGTTTTCGGGTTGAGTGTTAAAACCCAGAGCTTGTGAATACCACTTGTGGGATGGACTTGACTTGAAAAGAGAGGGCTGAACTGGGAGGAACTGGTGCCATGGATTTAGAGAGGCCCAAGCAGAGGAAGAGAGGCAGAAGGATTTTTGGAAGCAGCATTGTGGAGGCAGAGAGAGAGAGGACTGCTTAGGGCCAGTTGGAGCTGCCCAGGACTTTTGAGAGCTGCCACCTGGAGCTGCCAAGGACTGAGGAGACATGGCTGTGATGCTGGTACTTTGTCTATTTTGATGTTGTTTTGCCAGATTCGTCCTTTGGTGAAGGACAGTGCTGTTGTTGCAGAGGTCCTGGAACCTTGCTGTTGGTTCAGAGCTCCTGAGGAAGGATTTTCTTGTTGTGTGTTTACAGAAATCCTGGAAGAGGGTCTTGCTAATGTTTTCAGGGGTACTAGGACTGTTCTGCAGACAGAGAATGAATTAATGAGGACACTGGCAATGTATCTTGTGGCCTTGTAAAGCTTTATCTCCCCTGGAACAGAGATTGCTGAGAACTTGTCTCAGGTCAAGATGAAGAAAAGACCTCTCTTTGGGTATTAAATGCTGTGATGATATCTTAAGCTTGTAGTAACTCAGGGGATGGCCTTTGTGTTCTCTAAAGCCCCTTTTGAGAAGGTGCTTGGCATTAACTGATAATAATTTTAATTCAGTTGTGATCCAGGTGGGAAACTTTTGACTCTTTTGTGCTCTGTGACTTACCAAACCAATGTTTATGATTGGAAACTAATTTCCATTTGAGAAGAGAGGCTTTGTGATTGATTAAATGAATGTACTTCCCAGGGGTGGAGAAGTACTTGGAAATTATTGAATTACACTTGATGAATGCTGTATTTTGAATTATGCTGTGAAAGTTTTGCTTTGATTTGTTATGGAATAAAGAGTGTTCACTATACTGTGTAATCAGAACCTTAAAAGCTCTTCACAGTAGCATTCTTCTGGAAAGCTTATGTGCATGGCATTACATTATGGCATACATTTAGGGTGAAAATTCGTAATCAAATAGAGAAGATCTGAAAAGATAAGAGGGATTAATGTTGATTGAATGGATGTAAAACATTTTCCCTTGGAAAAAAATGATGAAGATTGAGTAGAAGGAACCTGTTGAAGAGGAGGGGGACGTTTGTATCAAATATATCCACGATGTGTAGGGAAAGTGCAAACATATAATAAATATGATGAGCCATTCCCTGAAAGATACATAGTCAAAGGATAGGTCAAGTTTTTTGAAGATTGTAAACTATAAATGACTAACTGAAAACATACTTCAAATCACTAATAGTAAGATAATCCAAATTTTAAAATTCATTTTATAATTCAAATTCAAATTCAAACAATTTTGAGGTTTCACTTCACTCAGCAAACTGGAAAAAATGACAAAAAGGGGTAATATTAGGTCACCGTTGGAGGGATTGTGGAAAGACAGGCACACTAATATCCACTCCTGGTAGAGCTGTAAGTTGATCCAACTGTCACAGATATCCTTTTGTAATTACTGGAAGAAACAAACTGTCTATACCCTCCAACCTAGCAATCCCACTTCTGGTCATATGTCCCCCAAATGGTCAAAGATATTAAAAAAGAAGATAGATTAGATAGATAGATGCATAGGAAGATAGATAGATGGATAGATAGATAGATAGATAGATAGATAGATAGATAGATAGATAGATAATCTCAGCCACTCTGTGGTTGCAAAGAATTAGAAACAAGGAAGATTGGTGCCCACCAAAGTGAGGAATGATTGAAAAAACTTTAGTATCTAAAGATAACAGAATAATCTTGGACAGTAAGAAATTATTAATGAGGGGAATTGAAAGAAACATGGAAAGATTTGTATGAATGGATGCAGAGTAAAATAAACAAAACCAAAATATCATTATACATAAAGACAAAGATGATGGAAATAAAAAGATCACTAAAGAAATCAGAACTCTGAGAAACTGCAAAACCAATGCCGATGGCCCTGTTCAACATATTATGAAACATGGCTCCTTCTTCACAGCAGGGAGATGGGGGACTACTATGACAGAATCTGGTAGGCAGTGTCAGATAAGGTCACTGTACTGAGTATTTTTGCTTAATTGTTTTTCTTTGTTACAAGGGAGGATTGATAACAAAAGACATGAATATAATGGCAAAGGACAAAGAAAAAACATGTTTAGGGAAAAAAAAAGAATTAGGCCATCAGATTGGTGCCTAAATCTGCTTGTAATGATAATAACATGACAATAATAATAATAGCTAGGTTTGATAGCAAGCTTTAAGGTTTGCAAAGCACTTTATATATGTTATCTCATTTGCAAAGAGCAAATAAGATCATGTAGCACCAGCACATCATTTTCATTGAGTCCAGAGAACACTGGGAAGCTGTTAATAGCATCTTTGTGAACTGGAAAATGAAACTGAAACAATTGGGGGGAAAATGGGTAGCTAGGTGGTAACTAGATAGAATAATGGCCCAGGAGTCAGGAAGATACATCTTCATGAGTTCAAATCTGGCCTCAGATGCTTCCTAGCTATGTGACCCTGGGCAAGTCACTTAACCCTGTTTGCCTCAGTTTCCTCATCTGGAAAATGAACTGGAGAAGGAAATGGCAAACCACTCCAATATTTCTGCCAAGAAAACCCTAAATTTATACAACTGAAATGACTGAACAACAAAAGAACTGGAAAATATGTCTACATCTAAAATTATTTGTACAAGTCGATGACGTTGTCACAATTTTACACAACTATAAAATGGCAAGTGGTTATGTTGGAATTGAGAATAGAGAGCCAGTCTTAGAGTCAGGAAGACCTGGATTTATAATTTATATCAGTCACTTACTAGCTGTGTGACCATGGGCAAATAATTAATCCCTCTGGTCCTCAGAATCTATAAAATAAGGGAGTTGGACTATCAGAGATGTCAACCTTTAGAGTCAAATCAGATTAAAATGTAATTGGGAAATGTTTAACAAAATAAATAAATATAGAATACAACACAGATAATGTTCACTTGTGGTTTTCTAAGGTCCACCGGAGTCAGTTTCTATTGAGTTAGACAGCTCTGGCATGGATGACTTGCACCTCCAGTGCTCAGGACCCCAGGAGCCTTTGTGGCACAGGGGAAAGAGCTGTTCTTGAAAAATAGAGGATTGGGGTTCGAATCCCCAGCCCTGTTACACTGGGTTGGCAGGGAGCTCAGTCAATATTTGCACTCTTGAATGCCTGAATCCAGTTTGCATTTCCTGGATATTTCAATGGTAGAATCTGAGATAGGCAGGCTTAACCTGTGCCACCTTGGACAAATAAGTTAACAAGCTTGGGCCTAAATCCCATGTATTTTCAACTAAGGGAGTTGAACTACAATGGCCTCTGAGAGCACTTCCCACTCTAGGTCTGTGATCCTATAGTTATAACTGAGTTCCTGATCTACATTGGAGAAAGAATTTCTCTGCACCAATGAAATCACAAGTTTTACAAAAAAAAAAAAAAAAGCTGTCAAGACCTTTAGAGGTCCTTACAGGTGCTGTTCAACTGTGGGTGCTAGGAAAAAAAAAACTTGAACTAAGTAGAGAGAATCACCTCAAATTTACTATTCTCAGTCCAAATGAAGGTCTCTTATATGGAGCATGTAATTCTGTGATGAAATGAACTGGACACCAGGCTAGCAGGGGGTAGGCAAGCTGTATCTCTCAGATGCCTACACCAAAGGCTTCCTGGATTGGTTGGGAGCTCAGAAAATATTCACACCCTGAACTGAGGGTTTCATGAATCCCATTCTCTTAATAACAAACTTTGTTTAGGGTAGTAGATGTAATTACAAGAATAAGAAGGAGGGAGAATTTTCTGCTCCAGAATGAGTTGAAATTCCTCTGGAAGGAAAGGGGGGAAAGGTGCTGAGGGTGGGGCAAGGGACCAGCCCAAAACAAGAAACAGCAGACAAGAGCTCATCAACTATGCCAGGTTAACTTAAAATTATGGCTTGTATTGCTTCAAAGATTAGCCAAAGACAAGAACTGCTCTACATGTCTGGGGACCCAAGGGTTTGAACATGGCTATTTCTGGCCACCTCTTTCCTCCAGAAATCCTCATCCCACTGGCCAGAATCCCAGTCCCCACCTTTCTAAAAATGACAACCAGTTAACCACCAAGAGGAATGTGGCAGTTGCCACGTTTGAGAGAGAGAGAAAAATCATAAAACAGTAGACCTGTACTTCCCCAGGGACCTTGGAATTCAAAAGGTCTGGTTTGCTTCTTGCCTCTGCCATTAGATGGTGAGCTCCTTGAGGACAGAGACTATGTTTTCTCTGTTTTTGTATCTCCAGGGCTTAGTACAGTGCCTGAACATAGTAGGGACTTAATAAAGACTGATTATTGACTAAGAACCATCATTTTGTGATTGTCATTTCAAGATAAACCATTCCACCTTCTACTTCCCTCTTAAGGAGCCTTGGTCAAGAAACTTACACATATAACCCATCCCACATCCAGAGTCCCCAGCCACTCAGAAGAAAGGAGGGAGGTCCTCTTCCTTAATTCTTCTCCAAGGCCACCGCTCATTATAAACAATATTCATTGGTGTGGTTAATGAGTTGGCCCCGAAGCCATGAATAATACCTGGCTTCAAGTCCCACAGCTCACATATACTGACCCTGGAACAAACGATTTAACTTCTCAGGGTTCTAGGCAATTCTCCAACAAGTATCACAGCAGAAAATGTTCTGATCTTCATTGAGAAAGGAAATTTCCTCACCTAAGAGTTCACTATGCCAATGAAATGATAGGTCCCCTCCCAATTCCTAATTATAAAGTATTGCACTTTCTTTTGTAATTGTTCATTTCACTTATATTACTGAAGTTATTATGTATATTCTTTCCTTTTTTATTTTTGGAGGGGGGAAGGGCAGGGCAGTTGGTGTTAAGTGACTTGCCCAAGGTCACATGGCTAGTAAGTATTAAGTGTCTGAGGCCAAATTTGAACTCAGGACCTCCTGACTCCAGGGCGGGTGCTCTATTCACTCTGCCACCTAGCCACCCCTGTATATTATTTCTTCATTCTGAATCAGTTCATATAAGTCTTCTCATGATTCCCTGCATTTCGTATATTTTCCCATAATTTCTTATGGTACAAGAACACTCTATTACACTCACATGCAAAGATTTGTTCACCCATTCCCTAATCAACAGGCACTCATTTTCTAGGGCTTTGCCTCCTTTGACACATTTACATAAACCTGCTTCCTGACCAGGTTTAGAGCCAGGTAGGTTAAATTTTACATTTGAATTTAGCAATAAGAAAATTAAAGTAATTTTTCTTTTAAAATTCTAACCCTCTGACAACTGGTACTTCAAGAGTGTTCCCCTATCCATCTCTTACCAAAATAAAAGCTACCCATTGGTTAAAATATCTTGTCCATAAGCATTCCATGCAATCATTACTAAATGAGGAGCCCGTGAGTATAAATTCCATAGTTTGCTTAAAGGAACCTAGGAACATGAACAGAAATAAGCTCAAGACCAACAAAGAATGGATAATTAAATCAACCATTCTATAAATATTTATTGGGTGCCTATTATGTGCCCAGTGCCTCTGAACTAATAACAAAAGGAGCTGACTTTTATGCATGGATTTAAGTTTTTGAAATACATTAAGAAATGTGTGTGACAAGGTGGATGGAGTGGTCCCAATGGAGTCAGAGGACCTGGGTTTGAATCTCACCTCAGACACTTACTACCTGTGTGTTGTTGTTTCATCATTTTTTCAGTCATGTCCAACTCTTCATGACCCTATTTGGGGTTTTCTTGGCAAAGATACTGGGATGGTTTGCCATTTCCTTCTCCATTAGACAGATGAGGAAACTGAGGCAAATGGGGCGACTTGCCCAGGGTCACACAGCTAGGATGTGTCTGAGGCTGGATTTGAACTCAAGTCTTCCTGACTCTAGACTCTAAGCACTATGGCACCACCTAGCTGCCCTGTGTAACCCTGGATAAATCACTTAACCCCTCTGGGACTCAGTTCCTCATCTGAAAAACAAAAGGATTGGACCAGCTAATCTCTGAGGCTCCTTCTTTCTCTAAATATAAGCTCCCATGAACACATCAGCATTATCATCATAACTGATAATGTAATAATATACAATGATTTAAAGTTTGGAAACTAAGGCATTATCTCATTTAATTCTGAGAACCACCCTGTGAAGCAAGTGCTACGTATGAGTCCCACTTTATAGATGAGGAACTTGAGACTCAGAGAAGGTCACACAGTTAAGTGGGGAAGTTTCAAACTCAGGTCTTTCATTTAATCCTCCCTACCTGGCTTCCTGGGATGTGCTTATGAAGCACTATTATCAATATTTTACAGATAGGTTGAGGATCAGAGATAGGATTGGTTCAGGGATAGATACAGCTATTGGGTATTGGAGGGAGGATCTGAACATTCAAATACTGATAAACAGAACACAGTAATAACTGGGGAGGGAGGGTGACTCAGGAAAGGCACTGAAGGTCCTTGAGCCTCCAGCCAGGCTGTAAACTATAGGGCGGATGGATTTAGTAACTATAAAGGAATAGCATTCACTCTCCCCTTGTACAATGCTGGCTGATCTGCCTGTGACCATTATCTAAACCTCCTCATTAACTAACGGAAGGAGAGAACTGATTATGAGGGACACCTAATTAAAGGAAATTGCCATCTCTAACAAGGCTTTTAGCATCAAGGCAGATGAGGCTGGGAGCATGGTGTGGAGGTAGGGGAAGAGCAGGGACCAAGACAAGATCAGCCTGACTGACTATAAAGCAGAAAGTACATTAAGAAGACTAGGCAGGAGATGGAGGGTGTGGCCAGATGAAGGGAGGCTTTGAAAGCCACACAGAGCAATTGAGGTTTAATGTGAGAGAAGACAAGGCAAGATACTCATTTTAGAGCAGTGAATTAACATCTATACCCACGAGCCTATGAAACCTAAGGTAAGATGAAATGAGATGGAGGAGGAGGAGAAAGGGAGGGAAAAGAAGGGAAGAGAGAGGGGGGAAAGGAGAAAGTGATTAGAAGAAAGAGAAAAGAGGGGAGGAGGGAAAAAGTAGGAAGAGAAAAAGGAGGGAAGGGAGAGGGACAGAGGGAGAAAGGAGGAAGAGAAAGAAAGAGGGAGGGAGAGAGGGAGTGGGAGATAGAAAGATAAAACTGGCTTCTCCCCCACTTATGTTCTGGGGCAAGGCTGGCCCAAAGATTGCTTCCAGATCTGTGTATGTCCCATCTTTATGTTGGGGTCCCCTGCACCACAGAGGGAGTTCACTTTGTATTTATTTTGTAACTTTTTACAAGTGTAATTACTTACAAGTTTCTCATAGTTATTAGAATATAAACTCCTCAAGGGGAGGGGATATCCCCAACATCTAACACCTTGCCTAAATGTTCCTTGACTTAAATGGGGCTTGTATGCCAGAAGTGGGCAGAATGACCACAGGAGGAAGAGCCAGAAAGAGTCTTAGAGAACATTTAATCCAACTCTTTCATTTTACACATATGGAAACTAATCCAAGATAAATTAGGTGATTCAGTCTTCCTTTCCAAGGTTACCCTGTATCTGCTCTGTTTACTCTGTAAGTAAGTGTGTGTGTGTGCATGTAGTTACATTCTGTTGGAATGTAAGTAAGCCCAATGAGGGCAGAGACTTTTATTTTTGTTTTTGTATCTCCAGTGCCTGGCTCATAACAGTCATTTAAATGCCCACTTGGCCAGTTAAGTAAGTAGCAGGGGACACATACAAACTGGGGTGGTTCTGAAAAAAATAAGGGGAAAAATCCCAAGAGAAAGATCCCAAGGGCTTGTTGACTCAGATGTGTTGACCAAAGGAGAGGAAAGAGTCTAAACGAACTTTCACAAATGAAGCAATGAAATGGCTTAAAGAATCAAGAGCTGGCCTCGAAACTAGTAAGACCTTGGTTTCACATCCTACCTCTGACACATACTGGTTGTGTGACCCTGGGTAAGTCACAGCCTCTCAGTGCTCTGTGGACTACAGAGAAGGTATCTATTGCCATTAGTTAGTAGAGTTTTCTCACCTGGTAGTTCCCTAGCCCAATGAAATAATGAGTCCAATATCTATTCCTAACTCACAAAGACCCCCTACTGTTGGGATATAGAAGATTATGATATGTATTGGAGGATGGAGGGCACCCAGAATCTCAGAGGGTGAGTTTCAAACATCACAAGACCTATAAAACATCCAGTTGTTTAAAAGGTGGGCTCCTTCCAGGCCCAGCCATGCCTTGTACACTGCCAACAAAACATTTTCCCAGACTCTTTTAAGGCGGTAACCCTAAGGGTTGAAGGGTCTCGATGGAAAAGGACATCATCCAAGCTCTGGATAAGAAACTGCTTCTGTGAAATAAACAGTAATTAGCCCTGCTGCTCTGGACAGGGGCACTGCCCCCACTTCTGAAGTTAAGCACTTTCCAAGGAAGAGAGAGGAGAAAAAAAATGAGTACATACCCTTTGCTGTGTCCTGGCAGACACTGAGGCATGGTTCCCCAAGGGACAAACCCAGCCAGAGGGCCAAAAGCCCCTCTTTTCCTACTTAGGCTCTGTCTCCCCCACCCACAGCTGCTTGGCAAGAGCTCAGCTCTGGCTTTCCCAGCAGAATCCAAACAAATTTCCAAGGGCAGGTTGCAAGTTTGACTTTTGGCTGGGAATCCCAGCAATCTAAAGGAAATATGATCTAGGCCAGGGGTCTTAACTTGGGGGCTCCTTGAACTTGGAAGGAGAAAAAATGGTGTCTTTACTTCAATGTCATTGATTTCCTTCATAATCTTCTGTATTCGATTTAAAAAGTATCTGGCTTCACCAGCCTGCCATGGAAAAGGTTAAGAAACTCCTGATCTAAACACCAGGGAGCAGATAGCCCCTCTTCTCAAGTAGCATAGTGGATAACACATGGACTTAAAATCAGAAAGACCTGGGTTTGAATCCTGCCTCAGTTGTTTAGTAGCTATGGGATTCTGGCCAGGTTATTGAACCTCTCTGTGGCTCAGTCACTCAGCAAGCATTTATTTATTTTTTCATTTTTCCCACTTAATAGTATTACATTTTTTCCAATTATATGTAGAGACAGTTTTCAACATTCACTTTTATAAGATTTTGAGTTCCAAATTTTTTCTCCCTCCCCCTCCCCAAGATAGTAAGCTATCTGGCAGGCTATACATGTACAATTATATTAAATTTCCACATTAGTCATGTGAAAAAAGAATCAGAACAAAACCATGAAAAGAAAAAGAAGAGCAAAGAGTCTGCTTCGATCTGCATTCAGACTCCATCGTTCTTTCTCTGGATGCGGACGGCATTTTCCATCACAAGTCTTTTGGAATTGCCTTAGATCTTTGTATTTCAAGCAAGCATTTACTGTGTGCCAGGGGCCATGCTAAGCACTGAGAATATAAAAAAAAGTCCCTCCCTTCAAGGAACTCACAGTCTAATGGGGAAGACAACATGAAAACTCCTATTATTACCTACAAGATAGTGATTGCTATGTAGGTATGGACAGAGACAGGGTAACTTGGAGGGAAATTCAGAGGGAAAGCCCTTAGTGGTGGTGGGGAGGAGGAGGTAGGATTTGAGCTAAGTTTTGATAGAATCCAGAAGAGAGGTAGAGGTGAATAAGGAGAGCTTCCCAGGCCTAGTTGGAAACTGCCTCAGTCTCCTTCTCTGTAAAATGGGGAAAATAAAGCACTTATAACTACCTCACAGGGTAGTTATAAGGATTAAATAAGATCATCTATTCACCTCTGCTGCTAAAACCTACTGCAACAGAGGGATTTCATTGGGGAAATGTTCTACGCTAACTGTTCTTAATAAATGCTTATTGACGTGTCGATATCTTCTCAAGAAATACCTTTCTAGCCCCTTTTGGCCCATTCATGCCAAATCATCAGAACTCCAGGGATTCTCATATTATAGATAAGGAAACCTGAGACTCAGAGAGTGACAGCACCTCAGCCAGTGACACACAGTTGATCCTGTAACAAGAAACAGGTCTTCTGATTTCCTGTACTTAACCTTACCTACCTTCAAATTCAAATCCATATATTGTTATTATTGTCTCCTCCAACTGCTGTTGCCCACAGTGTGCCCAGGGCACCTACAATGAGATGCTGAAATACCTTCTCCCAAGTCGTGAGGGCATTATTTCAACCCAATATCCCCATGTGGAGAATCAGTCCTGACCCTTCCTCATCCCAACTGGCTACCCAAGAGAGGGACCAAAGAGACATTTCTCTCAAAACCTATGCAGGCTCCAATGTTTACTCATGTTCTCAGAAACCTCCACAACCAGAAAAGGTTGGGGGGGGGGGGATGGAAAGGGATTCGTCACAAAGGCAAAAAATATTCTCTAACACCTAAGTTGACTAAATTATTACACGAGTGAAGATATAAAAAGTTAACCATACATTAAAGAAGTAGAATCACAGTGAGACCCATTGATTGGGAAATAGCTGCATAAATTTTAAATTATAAATGTAATGGAATATTGCTGTATTATACTGACAAATATGGGGAATTGGGAATAACAAAGGAAGACAATTTTGAACTGATGCAAAGTGAAGTGAGGAGAACCAGGAAAACTATATATACAAACACATTTGTGTGCTAATATGTATGTGTTTATAGTATAGATTACTAAACATAATACTATACTATATTATAGATTATACTATAGATTACTATACACACCATACATAATCTATAGTATAGATTACTATACATAAAGAGAGAAAAGGGAGAGGGAGAGAGAGAAAAACAGTAAGGTAAAAGAAAAGCTTAATACTATCCTCTCTGTCCCCTAGGCCAAGAATATTCTCCCTCCTAACCTCTACTTTCTTAGAATCTTTAGCTTCTTTCAAGACAGCTCAAGTACCACTTTCTATATAAAGCTTTTCTTAATCCTCCCAATTATTAGCACCTCCTCCCCATAACTATGTATATATTCTGTGTAATCTTATATATGTACAGGTAGATCTATGTCAATCAATATTCCCCTGGCATCACTCATTATCTCTTTGACTTCCCAGATTAAAATAGCCTTTCCTTCAAACTACACTAAGACTTTTGGGACATAGTTTTCCTTTTCATTCATTCATCCTTGATAAAATGAAAACTCCTCAAAAGTAGGGACTGTTTCATTCCCACTTTTGTATCATTGGTGGTTAGTACATAGTAGGTGTTTGATAAATGCTTGTCAATTGCTTCATTATAATAACCAATCTTGGTTCCAGAAGAGATGAGAAAATGCACCTGTCTCCCTTCAATGGCCATATGGAGATGGAATCTCATTGGAGAATAGGGGTGTGCAATTTTGCATCCATTCTCGGACCCCATCATTATGTCATCTGATTTTGCTCACTCCCTCTAACTGTCTCAAGGGAAAGCTCATGGCCTTCGTTCCATGGATGTGGGCAACCACTAGAACATAATATTTCATGTATTTATCAGCAAGGTTTCTGTAGTGGAGATGTTTGCTTAATTCCTTTTCTTTGTCACAAGGGAGAGTTCAGTGGAGAATAGGGGGTATGGAAATACTCTTAAGACAAAGGACACCCATAAAAATATTTTTTATTTCGAATATTTTTTTAAAAGAGAAGACTGACTGGAAAGAATACCCAGAAATGATTATATAATTTTTAAAATGCCAATAGTAAAACTTAAAAAAAAAAGCCCACGGGGCTTTCATATGCAAGACACTGAAACCAGGGGCTTTGAGCAGATGTGTCCTTCCTCCCACTCCCCAACCAGCTCCCACCCACACTTCCCGCCAAGTCCTGACATAGTGGTCAGCAGCAGCATGAATCGCTGCCTTATGGAACACCCCCACACCCATCTCTTTCTCTAGCCCTTCACCTCCAGCCAGAGGGAATCTTTCCATGGCACCCGCATGCTTACACCCAGGCCCTGGTTCCAAGGGTCTTTAGTTGCCCTGAGAAAAAGCCTTCCCCAGCCCATTCACTCTCCCCAACCCAGAAACAATTGCTGAGAATCTCCTGGGGGATTCGCAGCTGGAACCCATCCTGCTGTGCTTTGAGTCACTGCCTCCTTGATGCCAAGATCTCCGGGCCCGGAGCCTGAAGTGGCAGCTAGAGTCCATAGCAGGACCTAGGACTAGAACAGCTCAAAGGAACAGGCGAGATTTTCTGCTCTGGAAGGGAAGGTCAGTCCTTGGAGAAACCGAGGGGAATGTGAAAGCCACTTGGGGATAGCTGGCAAACACTCAGAAAACAAAAGGAGCTGAATCAGTTAGAAAAGGTCAAGAAAGTCACCCCACCCCCACTCCCAGGCCCTAGAAGGCCAGCTAGGCCCAGGGGCTCAACTTGTTACTTCATCCCAATTAAAGAGGAATTATTTATGCTGCTGGAAATTAAGCAGCTTAAGGGTTGTGTGTGTGTGTGTTTTAAGACTTACCTTGAATTCCACAATTAAAGATGGGAAAAGCTCTGCTCCTTTCTAACAGGATTCCCTCAGATTCCCTCATGCAGATTTCCTGGCATTTACCTCACCTGGTACTGACTCTGACTGGGGATTATCCTAACCCCAGGACAGAACAGTCTGTTAAACTCATCCTTTGTTTCCAGAGACTTCCAGGTCTTTGGGTTATCAACCAGGCAGGAAATAGGGACAGAGCAGGTAGGGAAATGCCTGAAGAGACTTAGGCAAGTTAATGGAGGGAAGCATCCCCCCGCCCCCCCCCCCCACACACACTCCTCCCTCCTCATCACTCCCGATAATCCTAGAGACAGGGAGAGCAAGAACTGGGCATCTCTTAATACAGTCCGTGGGTTAAAAAGAATCCTGACAATGAAGAATTGGCCTCTAAGGGTCTCCCTTTCCATCCTGAACCCTGCACTAGGAGACAGCAGTGAGGTTTCTAGATAGAGACATTTTACTAGATTGTATCTTCTTTGTAGCCTTGAGTAACCCATTTTTCCTTAAGCCTCAATTTACCTATCTCTAAAATGGGTAGGCTAATACCCATGTGTGTGATACCTATATCTACCTATGCTTAACTTAAATATGTACATGTATTTATTTCTATGCCTATAGAGAGAAGTCTACAGAAATAACTAGATAGGAATGGAGACAGAGACAGGCAGTGAGGCCTAGTGGATAGGCCCAGTCTTAGAACCAAGAAGACCGAGTTCAAATCTTGCCTCTGATGTACAACTAGTTGTGTGAAATTAGGCAAGCTACTTAACCTTTCAATGTGCTTAGTAGCTCTTATTTAAGATTATAAATAGCAAAGAAAGTTCCAATTTACACTGGCAGAGTGTTTTCCTATCTGGGAGTTCCAGTGGATAGTATACTGGGCCTGGAGTCAGGAAGAGAAGAGTTCAAATCCAGCCTCAGACTAGCTGTATGACCCTGGGCAAGTCACTTAACCATATTTGCCTCAGTTTCTTCATCTGTCAAATGATCTGAATAAGAAGATGGTAAACTACTCCAGTATCTTTGCCAAGAAAACCCAAAATGGGGTCACAAAGAGTCAGACCTGACTGAAAACAACTAAAACAACAAAAATACTAAATAAATCACATGTCCAGAGCCTATCACAATTTTGTCTATATCTACATGCATATTGTCTTCCATTGTATACTCAGCTCCCCATACTACCTGGTACATAAGAGATGCTTAATAATGCTTGTTGATTGACTAGCTGATCCACAAACAAAATAAACCATTTGGGACTGAAAAGGGCCTGCCAGGGCGTACTATTGTTTCCTCTCCCAGGCTTTTTCATGATGATAGTGCAAACACTCAACAACTAACTGAGCCTGTTGTCAAGTAGTCAATTATTCAATCAACAATCATTATTAGGCACCTACTATGAGTCAGGCATTACTCTAAGCATTGGGGATGGCAATCATCATCACTGTCAACATCATCATCATCTCAACTCTCAAGAAAGTCCTATTCAATGGAGAAGCCAACATGTAAATGATGACATTCCCATACAAATGCACACAGGGCAGTTGATAATAATAGTAGCAGCTATAATAATAACAATAATAATGGAAGGTGACTTTGAAGAGCAGGGAACTAGCAGCAGAGGAGACTGGGGAAGCCCAAGGATTCAGGGAGCAAACACATCCCTCTCTAGCCCTCTGGGTTTCAATAACCCAAAGGAACTTCAGAAGGGCTTAGCTCATTGCTCTTCCCGAGTCTTTCACCCCCATAGCTGGCCAGGGACAGACTCACACTCAGACAATAGGCTTCTGAGAGAAATCTCAGGACCTGCTAAGATAACAGTTCCTGCCCTCCATGGAGAAAACGAGTTCATTGGACACCAGAAAGAAATGGAGGTGTGAGGCAGGAAAGGCCTCCCAGGACAGTAGAGTGTTTGATAAAATAGTCACAGGACAAGAAGGCAGCCCTCCTGGAAGGACCAATTGTAATCATTATTAGTAAGAACTCAGCTGAGATAGCGCTGCCAGGTTTACCCGGTACTTCCACAAGGTAGGTACACATATTTTCACCCCCATTTTATAAATTGGAAAGACAAAGAAACAGCTTTTGTTGCCTTTATACGGGCTGCTTTAAAATCCAGCCTCTGGAAATTATTTTTTAACCTGAAGAAAGAGATAGAGACTAATAGGGAGTTCCAGGGTGAGGAAACTCCTTCCTTCTCTACGGGTCAGCACCTTCTCACAGCTTATAGAGTCCTGAGAAGTTCAGGTGGCTTGCCCAGGGTCACATAGACAGTATGTGCCAGGGACAGAAGTTAAACCCATGTCTTTCTGGCCACTTATACCAGCTACAGATTCACAACACCAGAAGCAGCTGGTGGCACGGTGGTTAGAGTGCTGGACCTGGAATCAGGAAGACCCAAGTTCAAATCTGGCCTTAGCGACTTTAGTGTGATCTGTGGCCAAGTCACTGAAATCTTGGCTTGCCTCAATTTCCTCAACTGTAAAATGAGGATAATTATAGCACCTATCTCCCAGGAATGTTGTGAGAATCAAATGACATAATATTTGTAAAAAGCACTTAGCACAAAGCCTGGGGCACAGTAGGCTCTAGAAATGCTTATTCCTTTCCCTCCATCCTTCTACATGCCTGTCACCAAACACATTCAATCACGGGGCAAAAGAAGGAAAAACAAAAGTGAGGGAGCCCAATAATACTATTTTCTTTTATACTATCACGTCTTTCTATGACTCCAACAATATACTGGAACAAAGGCACCTGGGGAATGGTATTGGCCACCCGTGTCGTCATCTCACAACACACATCAGTAGTCACATGAGACCCAAACACCTCCTTCCTGCTGTCTGAGATTCAGGTCTGAAAGGGCCTTCTAAGGCCAGCCTGTTCAACCCCCACTTGGAAACAGAAAAGACCCAGAGAATTAGTGATTTTTCTAAGGTCAAACAGACTGGATTCCTCTAACCCCAAATCCAGTACAGTTTCTAAGCACCCTGCCTGCTTCATTTCTATAGAACTACCTCCTAGGAACATCAAATATTCACAGAACCATATGACCCAAGGTGGGACACCTCTCCCCCGGCCCCCCCGCACCCAAATGGCAGAGCCCACCACAATCCAGGCACATGTGCTGAGAACACGTACCATCCCCAGCTCCAAGCACCATTTGGACAGGGCAGTTCCCTTTTCCCTCCTGGGATTACAAAGGGAGAAAGCGTGCCTCAAGCTGAAGGGGCCTGCCCAGGATTCTATGGCAAAGCAGAGGCAGGGCTGACAGGAGAACACAAGGGCTTCTGTCTCCCACCAGATCGTCTAGTGCTCATAAACCATACCCAGAGACAAGCGGCCTCAAAGAGGAGGCCTGTGCAGATGCCTTGAGAGCCCACGGTCCAGTTTCCTGTTTCAAGCTTTCTTCTATCTCTCGTTCCAAGAATCCCATTTCCCTGGAGTTGGAAGTCAGTTCAATTTATTTATGAAAGGCGGCCCCCACCTTGGCCAGCTCCAGAGAGCACTCAGGCCTCGTTTCGTTTCTCCAATCACAAAGCTGGGATTGTGCTCCAACGTCTTTGTGGCAGGTCCAAAGAGACAATAACCTGACCGACCAAGCACAAGCTGGACCAGATGGAAACTCGGCCACTTCCAAAGGTTCTTTTTCTAAAGTTTAAAAACTTACAAACTTAAACCTCCACAAAGAGAAAGCTGAAAACAGAAGCATCCAAAATTCCCCAATGGGCAAAACCACATTGGCACCTTATAGGCTTAAGCTTGCAAGCCCAGTACGTACTTATTACCTTCTGAGTATTATGCTGACAGAGGATGGGTGGGGAAAGGGCTTTAATTTTGGACTTAGGAGTCAGGGGACCTGAGTTCAAATCCTTCCACAGATACTTTTGAATTGTCTTCCTTTTAAAATTATGAAGCTGACAAAAATGAACAGTTCCACATATGAAGAGCGGAAAAAAGATGTTTATGTGTGAAACTGTAATATTACATAAAGCTTTGTGAGTTTTTATAAAAAGCATATCCCATGTAGCAGTACCAACCCTATCCCTGTTGTGCTTCAGATACCCATTGGCTCAATAACACCCTCCTCCCCCCAGCACCTCTCAGACTGCAGGTTGTAGCCTGAGATCTGTCCCAGGGCAGGGAAGTCCCCCATCACCAAGTCACCTATGGGGTCCCTGACCTACTGACTTGGCCCATGAAAGGGTTATACAACTGTACCAGGATGATGATTGTAGTTTTTTTGGACCAATCCTATGATTCTGTTGGCATAAGAAACACCCTCTACCAATGCTAGTTCATACCTGCTCTGTCTTAGAGATAGTTACATAGGCACTGAGGAGTAAGGGACTCACCTAGGGTAACATAGCCAGGATAGGTCCTGAGGCAAATCTTGAACCTAACTCTTCATGACCTTTGTAACCTTCATAAGCATGGGGTCACCTTTCCAGGATGATCCACTGTCTCTCAGATATAATAATGGCAATTTTGATTATTATACTACACTATAGTATTATACTGCCCTAATTATTATATAATGATTATTATAACTTATGTGTAATTGATATTCACAAAGCATTAAAAGCATTAAAAAAATAAAAAATTCACAAAGCATTTGCAAAGCACTTTACACCAAGAATTTCCTTTGGGCCTTTCAAGGAGATTGTGGGAAAGTACATTAAGCCCATTTTACAGGGAGAAAATTGGGGCACAGAGAAGTTAATTGACTGATCTAGGGACATATAACTGATAAGAGGCAGGATTTGAATCCAGATCTCCTTGATTCCAACTCTAACACTCTATCCATTGGACCAAGTTGTACCTCTAATAAGAAAAGCTACCATTTCTCTAAAATTTTAAAGTTGATGACAGAGGTGGCCTCCTGGGGGTACTGACAAATGTTAACCCTTAGACCAAACTCCCCCCTCAGCACATACTGCTCATATAACTGTGGACGAGTCAGTATCCAAGGCAACTCTCAAGGCTCTAAGAAGCTGCTCATCTGTACTGGTAAAGAGAGTTTCATCACCTCGGAGTTCCCTACACTGAGGAAATCATAGGTTTGGCAAAAAAAAAAATTTACATATGTGTGTATGTATGTATGTATACACATAAATGTATGTGCATGTATAGCATATATTAAATGTATATATATTTTATATATATACTAACTCTTACCAGAACAGATTAGTAGCTTCTTATAATCATACAATATCTATTTTAGATATGATAGGTAATATAAACACATACATTTATGTATACATGCATGTGTGTGTGTATATATAGCATTTTGTGTATGTATTTTTTTTGCCAGACCTGTGATTTTCTCAATGTAGAAAACTCCCGAGTGAAGAATCCCCTTTTACCAGTGTAGATCAGCAGCTTTTTATATGTATGTATGTATACACATACACGTGTATATATATAGACACAGACACACATGTACATGCATGTATACATACAGACACCGTACATTATATTAAAATATATTCATATATACATATACAAATCTCATTTGAGCCTTATACTATAGGTATTCAAGGTGTTATTCCTGTTTCAGAGTGGGAAACTGAGGCATAGAGAAGGCTTTGCCCAAGGTCATAAAACCAAGAAGCTTCTGAGACAGACTAAGGGCCCATCTGGTGTGTGGCTCCAAGTCCAAGGCTCTTTCTATACTCCCTCCCCTCTGCCTCTTGCCATTTGGGGTAAGCAGCTGTCTACTGGGCTTTGAAACTGAGCATCCAAACGTCCCAGTTTCAGCACGAGGCTAAGATGGTATGTTTTGGCCGACAGCAAGCCTAGCGTGCTTTCTACTTCAAGAAAGATAAAAAAACTATAACTCTTTATTAAGACAACTGAGAGTAGCAACCAAAAGGAAAGTATTGAGCAACATGAGCAGCAAGTGTTTTCTTCCCTATCAGAATGTCATCATTTTCTGTTATCAAAGGAGAGACGGGCCTTGCCCTTCCAAGCAGGAGACTCAATGCCATTTGGCAGGATGTATTGGGCCTATGAGTACAATGACCGTCCTTAGAAGTAAGCATTGCTCCCATCCCCGGGGCTGCCTCCCCCTCCTCCACACCTCCCCAAACTTCTAGATGGAGTCTGTAATAGATCTAATCCATGAGAGTCTATCTTCCACAGATATAATATGTCAGAAATTACAATGGGCTTTTAAAGACTATTTAGAATAAAAAAGACATTTTTGAGATCCATTTAAACAGAAAAATTCTATAGGTTTATAGAGCCCCAAAGTGGCTTTATCATGTTGCATCAGGCCAACCATCATTCCCACTCTGGAACTGGTCCCTGAAGGTCATGCCCAGTCATAATCGTGTTGAAGAAAAGAACAGCTATATTCCCAGACCATCAACTCCTAAAGGTTATGGGATGTGCCCAGTCAGAGTTAGTCAACAAGCACTTAATTATTAAGCACTTACATGCACACCAGGCATTGTGCTAAGCTCTCAAGATACAAAGAAAGAAAAGGCAAAAACACAGTCTCAGCCCTCAAGGAGTTCCCATTCTGAGGAGACAAAATGTCAATAATTACATATATACAGAGCAGATGGGAGGTAGGGAAGCTGGAAAGGGAAGGCATTAGCAGGCAGGGGAGACAAGGAAAGTCCTTCTACAGAAGATGGCATCTGTGCTAAATCTTAAAGAAAACCAAGGAAACTCCAAAATGAAGGTGAGGGGGTACAGCATTCCAGGTATGGGGCTAGGGCAAAGCAAAGAAATGGTAGGCGGAATGTTGTGTTTGAGGAACTGTAAGTTCATCAGGATAGCTAGAGAGCAGAGAATGTACGAGGGAATATGGGATAAGAAGGTAGGAAGCTTATAAAGAACTTCTAACAGAGGACTCTCTATTTTGTCTGTGAAGTAGTAAGGAACTATTGGAGTTTACTGAGTAAAAGGGATTTATGTTTTAGAAAAGTCACTTTGCCAGCTAAGTGGAGGAGGGATTGTATGGAGGGACTTGCGGAATTAAGGTAAGTCGAAGACTCTCATGGTAGCCCATGCGAGAGATGATGGGTCCTGAACCAGGATTGTGGCTCCATGAGCCCAGAAGGCTCCATTTTCCTTAGGAATCTTTGATATTAAAATTCTACTGTCAAACATGACTAAGTCCACTTGACAATTTCTGATTTTAAAAACAGTGTGCTCTGAAGGTTGGGTGTGGATGAAGAAAGTTCCAGCTACATTTGGCTGCTTAAGAAGCTTATGGTACTGGTTTTTTTTATTCCATTTTTACACTTAAGACTTTCCTTTTCCTGGTACAGATGTCCAACAAGTCTTACTCATAGGCTTGTCAACAGGATTAGAGCCCTTTCTAACTCACAAATGGAATGGACAGCAGGAGAGCTGCTCAGCAGTAACTTAGCAGAGTTGGCAGAGACAGAAGAAAAGGAATGTGGTCAGACAGGATGTGTGCAGAATGTAAGTTCCTTGAGGGCATGGATGGTTCAGGCCTTATCCTGACTTGATGCTTATTGTATGTTTGTTGAATTGAAATGAATGTGTAAAGTGTTTATGCAAAGTCCTAAGCTGTGATGAGTGAAAGAGAGAACTGGGACAGTCTGGGATGGTAAAACAAGGAGCAAAGTCAGGCACCTGCAGGAAGGCCCTGAGAGAAAAGAACGGAGATAAAGGAAAGGAAGGGAAGGACTCACTCACTGCCTGGGCCAAGACCTGCATAGTGGCCACCAGGAGGCACCATTGTCTTGGTACAGCTGGGTTGCTGTCCATGGTGGTGATGGGGGAGCAGGCAGTAATGGAGTGACAAATGGCAATCAGCCCAACAAATACCTTAGTACAGTTTATAATTCAGGAGGCACCTGGATCTCCCTCAAGAAGAGCTGTTGTTATGATTGGCTGGGTGGGCATTAACCAATTAGGCTGCATATTTGAGGGGTTTAAAGAGCATCCTTTGCCTTCTGCAACTAAAAAGAGTAACTCTTAAAATTTTTATATCATCTTTTTTTAGATTATTTTAAAACACTTAAATGTTATAAAGTTATTTTTAATCTCCCTAAATAGCTTCAAAGAATCTGTTTAACAGGCAATTCTATAAAAAAAAAAACCATAATGGAAACAAATGAGCAAAATAAGTACAATCTCCCAATTTGTGGAAACAGTGGGATGGAGTCTTCATACTGGACCATCTTGGCCTAGAAATCCTGGACATATCGAATGGACTATGAACCAGAATCCTTGAGCCCTTGTCTCAACTGCGCCACTAACTAGCTATGTGTCTTCAGGTAAATACATAATCTCTGAGCCTCTTTGTAAAACCCAAGCTCCACAGCAAGTCACCTCCCTTGCAAGCTTCTCACAAAGATGAACATGAGATAATGTTTGTAAAAAAGTCCTTAGCATAATCTCTGAGCCTCTTTGTAAAACCCAAACTCCACAGCAAGTCACCTCCCTTGCAAGCTTGTCGCAAAGATCAACATGAGATAATGTTTGTAAAAAAGTCCTTAGCATGGTGCCTGGCACGGAGTCGGTGCTATAAAAATCCTCATTCCCTTCCTCTTCCCAGGCAGCTGGGTCTCACAGTGGATAGATAGAGCACAGGGCCTGAAGTTACAAAGACCTGTTCAAATTCAGTCTCAGATACTTTTACTAGCTGTATAACCTTGAACAAGTCACTTAAACTGTTTGCCTCAGTTTCTTAGTCTATAAAATGAGGATAATAATAGAGCCTACCTCCCAGGACTGTTGTGAGGATTAATTGAAATAATATTTGTAAAGTGCTTAGCACATATTAGATGCCATTAAAATGTTAGCTAGTATTATTATTCTTCCCACTATGAACTGGCAACATTTCTAAATTTTCTATGTTAATTAGACTTGCTCTTCCCTCCTGTTATCAGAAGCAGGAACTAGAGGGGTGGCTAGGTAGTGCAGTGAATAGAGTACTGGTCCTGGAGTCAGGAGGACCCAAGTTCAAATCCAGAATCAGACACTTAACACTTACTAGCAGTGTGACCTTGGGCAAGTCACTTAACCCCAATTGCCCTGCTTTCCCCCCAAAAAGCAAAAAAAAAAAAAAAGAAGAAGAAGAAGAAGCAGGACCTAGGAGCCAGTGAGAAAGCAGTGTTGGGGGACTGAGAAAACCACAAGAAAACAGGTTAAAATCCTAGCCCTACTACTTATTAACTGGTTTGTGGTTATTGTTCAGTCTTTTCTCAGTTGTGCCTGACTCTTCATGATCCTAGTTGGGGTTTTCTTGGTAAAGATACTGGAATTGTTAGCCATTCCCTTCTCCATCTCATTTTACAGATGAGGAAACTGAAGCAAACAGCTAAGTGACTTGCCCAGGATCACACAACTAGTTATGTCTGAAATCATATTTTAACCCAGGTCTCCCTGACTCCAGGCCCAGCATGCTATCTGCTGTACCACTTAGCTGTCCTTATTAACTGAGTGATGAATACTGTCAAATCCCTACATTCCTGAGCCTCAGTTTCCTCATGTGTAAGACAGAGGCATTGGGCCAGATAATATGTGAGATCACTCCAGCTCTTTATAATATAACATAAAATTAAGATAGAAATAGAATTGGGAAAAACTGATTGCCCGGAGAAGGGGGAAAACTGCTGTTTTAGTCACTTTTTATTTAAGCTAAAGATTTTAACAAGTAAGAACTTTCAATAACAAAGGTTTGGTGGGCTAGTAAAAAGCTACAATTGTCAGTTTACAAATGAGACAAGCATCAGACTCTGGGGATCGATAAGGTAAGATCAGTAAGTAATTTATTTAGGAGTTGCTGCAGGGTACCAGGTCATAGAACTTTGGTGGGGAGAGAGAGAAGAGAGAATGAAGAAGAGAGACAAAGACACAGAAAGAGACAGACACACACAGAGAAAGGTTACCAGGTTACCAGAAGTTGTCATAACCCTATGGTATCAAAGTGTGCCAGGATTAGAACTCAGGTCTCAAGTCTCCCAGACTTAGTCCTGTGCTTGCCAGGTCATGCAGTCCCTTAGGATTTTGCTCTGATTTTTAACCCTTAGCCATCATCACAAAAGAAACAAGGAAGCTATGTACACAACCACAGAGAGACACAACCGGTGCTGGCACTTTTATCTAGGAAATGAAATGCTTGGGGTTCATGCAATGAAACGTTACAGATGAGATTTGTTGTATAACAAGGTCCCATCAAGAACTGAAATTGTCTTGGAACAGGGCCCAAGTGAGGCACACATTAGAGCCAGCCAACACCATTGCAAACAGGTCATGTTCTAACAAGGTTCTGGTATTATGGAATATTCTGTTTTGTTAATATGGCAAGGAGGGTAACGCTAGTGAGACAGCAAAGAAAAGAAATTCTTCTTTAGATTAAATATAATGCATTTGGAAGCCAGTGTTTCCAATATAACAAAGTATCAGTGATGGGCAAAGATGCCTATTTTTGAAGGGATTCGTATCAACCAAGGATGAGGGTGGGGGAAGAGAAAGAAATATCTTGATGTCAGATTACATGGCACACAGTGTTCTGAAGGTTAACCTGCACTAAGACTTCTGGGACACCCTGTGTTTCCTCAGAAATATCCAATTCTACAAGTTATTTGGAAAACCTTAAATTACATTAGTGAATTCAAAGTAGTGTTTAATTCAAATCAACTGGCTGCTCCCCCCACCCCCAATATCCCTTTGAACCAGATGGCTTCTTTTTAAAAAAAAAGTGGTACATAATCAAAAAACAAAACAAAAAAACAAAAAATGAGATTAAATACAATGACTGGTCTTGGTCCTGGAGAACAGTTGACAAAGCATGCTTCCTTTCTTTCAGAAGAGGTGAGGAGCTCTGGGTGCATTTGGTCACATGGAAGTTTCTGTTCCTGTAAGGATCTTGTTAAATAACAAATCTCATCTGTAACATTCCAGTGCAAGGACTTCATTTCCAATATAAATGTTCTATCACTGTCTATGTCTCTCTATGCAGACCCAGCTTCATATTTCTATTGTAGTGCTAGCCTGGGATGCAGGTCATAGATTTAGAGGTAGGAGGCATTTTGAGTTTGTCTAATCCAGACCTCCTATTTGACAGATGAAGAAAGAGGCCTAGAGTGATTCTGGGCAGGGTTTCTTGGTCAATTGTGCCTAAATGTTTTTCTTTTCTAAGTAAGAGGGTTCTATAGGCTTTGGGGGTTACATTGGAAAATGACTATAGTGTGAGGAACAAAAGACATCAACTGAATATAAAAGGAGGGAAATGAACCCAAGTATTCCTGACTTCAAACTCCATCCTCAAACTTCTCCCCATGCTACTTTGGTAGTGAGGATCAAGACAGTGCATTTATCAAAGAATTCGGTGAGCCTTAAGCATTGTTCAGTTCAACTCAACGTACATTTATTACTTCACACTATCAGTAAATACATCAGCGATTTTTATTGTTTTTAGTCTTACTACTTACTTATTAGGTAACAGAATATCTTCTTTTTTCTCCCACATCTTTGTCTCTTTTTAAATAATATCCTAGGACCCAAAACCCTTTATTCTTTTCACTCCAAAGCAGATCAGACTCTTAGGCCTGTTTACTATCTCCTAAGATCAGGGCTACCTATATGTGCTTCCTCCACACTCACAAGCTCAGAGAATTAGTGCTAGAATAGACCTCAGAGGTTATGTTGAACAGTCCCTTAAAAAGACAGATTGGAAAACTGAGGCCCAAAGAAGTCAAGGAATTCACTCAAGGTCACACAGGTAGCAAGTGGTATAGGAAGCAGTATAGTGGAAAGAGAGATATCTACAGAGCTGTATATCTTTTTTTTGAAGGCAATTGGGGTCACACAAATAGTTAAGTGTCTATGGCTGGATCTGAACCTGGCTTCTCCAGGGCCAGTACTCTATCCACTGTACCACCTAGCTGCCCCAAAGAGACTAAGTTTAAATGTATAACTGGCTCCAGAAATAGTTTTTGAGATTCTACTACTTAAAAGAGACAAAGTATCTGCAAGGCTGAGCTATGAAAATCTTTAAATAATACTCTGGCTTTTGTTATATTGCTGACTCTCCTCTTCTCTGGAATACAGTCTCGAGTTTTTTATGATACCCTCCTGGTTCTCCTCCTACCTCTCTGACTACTCCATCTCAGCATCTTCTGCTGGGTCTCCAGCCAGGTCACCCTCACTAACCGTAGATATCTCCAAGGCTTTGTTCTGGGTCTTCTTCACTGTCTACACCATCCCACTGGATAATTGCATCAGCTGTTGTGGGTTTATCCTTCCTCGGTAGATGGTTCCCAGAACTGTTATCTCTGAGACTAACTCTCTCTAGACCCCCAGCCACACATCTCCAACTGCCTTGTGGACAGTACTAGTCAAAGGATATGAACAGGCAGTTTTCAGAGGAAGAAATTAAAGATAACTATAAGCATAAAGCAAACTCACCCTTCTTCTAAATGTCCCTATTTCTGTTGAGGGTACTGCCATCCTTTCAATTAGCCAAGTTCAAATTCTTGACATCAAACTCAACTCTTTACTCTCTCCAACCCTTCATATCAGATAAGTAGCCAAATCTTGTCATTTCTATTTCCACATCTCTTGAATCCATCCCCTTTGCTCTACTCTACTCACTCAGATACCATTCTAGTTCAGGTCCTTATCACCTCTTAGTCAGAATGCTTACATCACCCTCCTAATCAGTCTCCCTGACTCAAATCTCTCCCACACTCCAAATCATCATGGTTACTAAAATGAAGCTCCAATGGCTTCCTATTGCCTTCAGGATCAAATTTAAACTCGTCTACATAGAGGTTTGTAAATCCTTTCACAACCTGGCCACAGCCTATTTTTCCAATTTTAGCTATTACCTTCTTCCCCATACTATGTAATCCACACAGATTGTCCTTCCTATGTTCCTCATATACAACACTGTCAGTTAGTCAGTCAATAACCATTTATACTATGGTCAGGCACTGTGCTAAGTGCCAGGGATACAAATACAAATTTTAAAAACGTCTTACATATTCCATGCCTTTGCACTGACTCTCTTGCTTGGAACTCACTCTTTTCTCATCTCCATCTCTTAGCATGCCTTGCTTCTTCCCAAACTCATCTCAATCCCCACATATCTTTCCTGACTTCTTCCATGCATAGTGCCCTTTTCTACCTTAAAAACTGGCCTACATTGCAAAACAGATGATTTTGATTACATTAAATTGGAAAGTTTCTGTACAAATAAAGCCAATGTAACCAAGATTAAGAGGGAAGTAGAAAATAGGGAAAGAATTTTTACAACCAGTGTTTCTGATAAAGGCCTCATTTCTAATATATACAGAGAACTGAGTCAAATCTATAAGAATACAAGTCATTACCCAATTGATAAATGGTCAAAGGATATGAACAGGCAGTTTTCAGAGGAAGAAATTAAAGATAACTATAAGCATAAAGAAGAATAAGAATAAGCATAAAGAAAAAATGCTCTAAATCACTACTGATTAGAGAAATGAAAATTAAAACAACTCTGAGGTACCACATCTCACCTATCAGATTGGCTAACGTGGCAAAATAGGAAAATGACAAATGCTGGAGAGGATGCGGAAAAATTGGAACACTAATGCATTATTGGTGGAATTGTGAATAGATTCAACCATTCTGGAGAACAATCTGGAACTATGCCCAAAGGGCTATAAATAAGTGTATACCCTTTGACCCAGCAATACTACATTTGGTTATTTTGGGGCTGTATCCCAAAGAGATCATAGAAGTGGGAAAAGGACCTGTTTGTAAAAAAATATTTATAGCACCTCTTTTTGTGGTAGCAAAGAATTGGAAATCAAGGAGATGCCCATCAATTGGGGAATGGCTGAACAAGTTGTGGTATATGAATGTAATGGAATACTATTGTGCTATAAGAAATAAGGAGCAGACACACTTCATAATAACCTGGAGAGACTTATATAAACTGATGCTAAGTGAGGAGAGCAGAACCAGAAAAATTTTGTACACAATTACAAACACACTGTATGTGTGATGACTAACTTGGATAGACTGGGCTCCTCTCAGCAATGCAAGATTATAAGACAGATCCAAAAGACTCATGCTAGAAAGGGCATCCAGAGAAAGAACTACAGAATCTGAACACAGATACTTGCTTTCTCTCTCTTTTTTTTTTGTTTTGTTTCTTCTTTATTTTTTTTTTAACTTTTTGGAGGGCAGAAGGTTGGGCAATTAGGGTTAAGTGACTTGCCCAAGATCATCCGACTAGTTTTGTGTTAAAGTGTCTGATGTCAAATTTGAACTCAGATCCTCCTGACTCCAGGGCCAGTTCTCTATTCACTGTGCCACCTAGCCACCCTGATTTTGTTTCTTCTTTCTCATTGTCACTCCATCAGTTATAATCCTTCTTTACAACTTGACTAATGTTTAATGTGAAGGTATTTGTAGATCCTATAATATTTGATTGCATGCCACCATGGTAGAGGGGAAGGAGGAAAAAAACTAGCCGTGTAACCTTAGGCAAGTCACAACCCCAATTGCCCTCCAAAAAACAAAACAAAAAAAAATGTGATAAAGAAATGAAGAGAGAAAGAAAATTTGAAACTCAAGGGACTATAAAACTGAATGTGTAAGGGGCAGCTAGGTGGTGCAGTGAGTAAGAGCGCCAGCCTCGGAGTTGGGATGACCCAAAATCGAATCCAGCCTCAGAAAATGAGCGCCCACACACAAACAATGACTAGCTGTGTAACCTTGAGCAAGTTACTTAACCCCAATTGCTTTAAAAAATAAATAAAAAACTGAATGTGTAAACCAAAACTAACTAAATAAATAAATTTTTAAAAAATACAAAAAAAGGGGCGGCTAGGTGGCACAGTGAGTAGAGCGTCGGCCCTGGAGTCAGAAGAACCTGAGTTCGGATCCGACCTCAGACACTTAATGCACACACAAATAAAAACCTAGCTGTGTGGCCTTGGGAAAGTTACTTAACCCCAATTGCCCTCCAAAAATAAAAAAAATACAAAAAAAAAACATAGCCTGCATTTCTTCTGCAAATATATATTTTTAATATATGTATGTATTATATTTCCCAAAAAATGTAAGCTCCCTGAGCCAGGAATGACTTCATTTATGCCTTTGTATCTACAGAATACAGTTCTCGGCATTAGTAGGCACTTAATAAATGCTTGTTGACTGATGGTTTAAGTTGTATTTCACTTGCCTTCATGTTCCCTTATTATATGTTCTTAGACACCTCTGGAGTTTTCCCCTAAAATTCAGAGGCACGATATTCAAGAACATTTGTCTAAATATATGGGTGTGGTCTCTGGTATTAGAAAATTTTAGGAAAACTCATTTCTCAAAACAACATTGTAATTCTTCTATGTTCCAGGCACTGTGCTAAGCACTAGGGATACAAGGAGGGGAAAAGTCAGTCTCTGCCACAATCTAATGGGGGAAATTAAGCTAGGTCAATGCACTGATCTGAGTTCTGATTGAACACAGTTTGGGGCTTTTTTGTTATTTCTTATTGCTCCACTTATGGGATTGGAGGAGGGGAAGTACTAAATTAACTTCTTTAACTTTGCTGTAAAGGACAAATGAGATAATTCATACATAGCTCTTTGGTAACCTTAAAGTGCTATGAAAATGCAAACTCTTATTATTAAAGATCATTGACTTATATGTGAAGATCTGATTCTTGTCCCTACCCAGCCACTAAACTAGCTATGTGTGAACTTAGGACAAGTAATTTCTCTTTTCTGGGCAACTGTAAAAATAGAAGCAGTTGACTTGATCAGGTGCTCATAGCCTGGTGTCCATGAACTTGATTTTTAAAAATATTTTGATAATTTTATTTCAGTATAATTGGTTTCCTTTCTAATAGTATATGTTTTATTTTATGTATTTGAAAACTTTATTCTGAGAAAGGGTCTGAGCTTCCCTGCACCATATGGCCAAAGAGAGGTCTAGGACACAAAAAACGTTAAAAACATCTGGAGTCAATCATCTCGTTTCCCCCTAATACTCCATGACTTAAATGAGTTTTAATTGTTCATTCATTCAACAAACAGCCCCTACCTACTGATGCAAGCACTGAAAGACATATAAATGGTTAAATGAAACACAGTCCCTCCTTTCACAAAGCTTATAAACTGGTATGAAGAACAGAGGCAAATAGAGAGAAACATGATAGAAGATATTACATGATAAGTGAATCGGAGTTATAAAACAAAATGCTATTTAGTTAACTTTTTTGTTGTTACATGGAAGAGCTTAATGTATGTAGGAGAGAGAACATCTGGTAATGACTGAAATGAAAAGACATCTATAATTTTAAAAAATAAGTCAAATAAAATTGGAGGGAAAGAGAAAAAAGATTTAATTCCCATAGGTCTGTCAACATTCGTTTAACCATCCATATGGGAAAAACAAAGTAGATGAATAAGATATCCCTGCTTCTAACATGAGGCAGAACAAGTAAGGCAGCTAACTAAACCCCAAGATGAAAGCATCCCTCAGCAGGTGATGCAAATAAGCAGAGACCTGGGCCCTAAAGGAGAGAAAGAAAGAAGATGATCTCCTTAGATCTCATTTGGGAAACTGTTAAGCCCTTTTGATCATTCCAAATGTATGACTCTGGCTAAGTCCATCTGCTGAGCCGATCCCGTGTATTATGATGTTCTCCTGATGAAGCAATATGGCTGCCACTACTGCAAAAACATGACCTGAGAATGATCTGAATTATGACCCAAAGAGAAATGGAAAGACAAGGTATGAATGGGAGGAGGGGCAAAACGTATCAAAGCATCATTAAGTGCACATGTGCCCAGAAAGAAACTGGTCCATTCAGATGTCAAGAATGTGAGATGACAGATGGCTCTGCCAAGTGCTATGCTTGAACTCCCAGTCTGGTGCGCTGGATGGATGCTCTATGGAGGATTCTGGTAAAGCCAGATTGATACATGAAGATGCAAAGGTGTAGAAGGATGCACTGGTGGAGGGAGAAGCCACCTAAAGTAGAATCTGGTGAACATATCAATGAACTTCTAGGAATTATTTTAATAGACACTTTGAGGGCAAATTTCTCTCACATCCCAATATCCCTCCCCCAACAGAACTCTCCCTACACCTCCTTATTAAGATGAGGGGAGAGAGGTAGGTCTCAGCATCAATCTTCTGCTAATTAGATAGTCCATAGGCATTAATTAAGCATCACTATGTCCCCTCTGGGCAGCTAGGTGGCACAGTGGATGGAAGGCTGAGCCTGGAGTTAGGAAGACTTGAGTTCAAATCCTGCCTCAGACACCTAGTAGCTGGGTGACTCTGAACAAGTCACTTACCCCTGTTTGCCTCAGTTTCCTCATCTGTAAAATGAGCTGGAGAAGGAAATTGCAAACTATTCCAGTATCTTGGGCAAGAAAACCCCAAATGGGGTCATGAAGAGTCAGACATGGCTGAAATTACTCAACAATAACAACAAAAATATTTCAGGCACTGTTAAAACAATATCTGTCACAATCTAACTGAGGAAATAAAACTAGATCCGTGCATTGGTCTGAGTCCTGACTGAACAGCATTCTGGAGTTTTGTTATTGTTGTTATCTCTTAATTCTCACTTGATTAGGTGAGAGCAGGGGGAGACACTAAATTGACCTCTTTAATTCCTCACTTGCTGTGATTGTTAGAAAGATAGATGAAGAGAAGGCTCAGCTTGAGAAAGATCCATTTCTCTATGCAGAACTGGATCACTCATTTCTTTATCACATTCTTTTTTTTTTTGCTTTTTGGAGGGCAATTGGGGTTAAGTGACTTGCCCAAGGTTACGCAGCTAGTTTTTTTTTGTGTTGTGTCCAAGGCTGAATTTGAACTCAGGTCCTCCTGACCTCAGGGCCGGTGGTCTATGTGCTCTATTCACTGCACGACCTAGCCAACCCAATCACATTATTTTTCAAAGACTTTCTTATGCACATAATGTGAATGATTAACAATATAGTTTGCTTTAGCTAATAATAGTAATAGTTCATATATGCAGAGTAGTCACTAAGACTTGGGGGAAGCTCTGTGTGTGTATGTGTGTGTGTGTGAGAGAGAGAGAAAGAGAGAGAAGACAGAAATGCAGAGAAATACAAAGAGAAACAGAAAAGAGACAGAGAACTGTCTTCAGGACTGAGGTTTGAGAGAATATTGACTTCAAATTTCTCCATGAGAAAATAGCAGAAGAAAGAATAGGGTTAAGAAGTAAGGACTAAAAAGAAAGACAAGTGGGGTGGCTAGGTAGCCCAGTGAATAGAGCACCAGCCCTAGAGTCAGGAGGACCTGACTTCAAATCCAGCCTCAGACACTTAACACTTACTAACTGTGTGACCTTGGGCAAGTCACTTCACCCCAATTGCCCTGCCTTCCCGCACTCCAAAAAAAAAAAAAAAAAAAAAGACAAGGATAAGGAGTTGGCAGGGTAAAAAAGGTCAGCAAAAGAAATTAGTTGGTCAACCAAATTAGTGAAGCAAATAAAAGGATATCTCTAAAAGGAAAGAAAATAAGTATCAGGAGAAAGTAGTTGGATGAAAGAAAAGAAAATTCAAGGTGGCTGTAAAGTTGTTAAGATAACCAAAAGCTATCAAGCTGGTAAGGAGCTTATTCAGAAAATATAGTTAACCGACTTCCACCAACACACACACACACACACACACACACACACACATATACACACACACACATACACAAAGACAGAGAATCTCAATTCTGCAGAACAGAAGGGATCCTACAGGAAGGCATTGCTTGCACAATGCTTAGAAAGGAAAATTCGATTCCAACAGTTATCATCTCCACTTTGCTGCTCTGGAAGCTTAGGTACAGAGTTGGTGACTTGCCCTAACCCTAAGTACTCTTCTAAGTGTCACAACTTAGACTCAAAGCCAGGTGGTCTTGACCCCACAACCAGGATTCTGGCCAAAACCAGTCAAAAGACAGCATTAAGTAAATGCTACGTGTATGCTTGGTTTTCAAGAACCTTTCTTTTTTGCCAACAACCAAACCTTTTCCAACCCTAAGGGGTAAGAATTCTAAGCACATGGATTCTCAAGTGGAAAGAGGGATGAGAGTTGTTCCACTTAGTCCCCAAAGTGCAGATCAAGGAGCAGTGGGTAGAAATCAGACAAAGTTAAGACTATGCAAAGAAAAGCGTGATAATACTTGGCTATTTGAACAATGTCTAGGTGGTGTGAAGAAGTAGCAGGCTTCCCTTGGATAGAGGCTGTCAATCCAAGGTTGGATGGATGACCAGCTGTCAGGGAAGATGGACAGAAAATACTTGCTCAAGGTATGAGATAGCCTAGAGAACTTCTGAGGTCCATTCTGACTCTGAAAATTATGATTATGACTCTCCTCTTAGAAAAAAAACCCATACACAGAGATATAGTGCCTACTTATGGTACTGACATAGGGCATAGAGGATATAATACTGAATTATAAATTAGAAAAACCAATTCCAACACTCTGCTGTGTGACAGAGGACAAGTGATTCAACATCTCTGGGCCTCCAATTTCTCATTAGTATAAACTGAGTGGGTGGAACTCTGGTGACCTTGAAAGCCCAGTCTATAGCCCTCTATCTGGGATCCCAGTGTAAGCAGCATCCTTTTACAGATGAGAACACACACACCAAGAGTAGTTAAGTGACTCCCTTGGGGTCACATAGCAGGGACCAATATGTTAAAGGTAAAGTCATGGGGCATGTTCTCTACCACCAAAATTATGAGGAAGAAATAGAGGAGGCCCACAATTTATGAAAGGGCTGTGTTCCAAAGGACTATTTGTAAATCAATTACTTGGAGCTCTGAGGTATTTTCCCACAGAAACAATGCTATAAATGGCAGTGAGGTTTCCAGGCCTGCCCACACAAAGTCTAGCTTAACCCATAATATCCCCACTAGGACCATTTCAACTGTACCTCACTTCTAGTCACATGACTCCAACAGGCCTGGGTTCCAATTGAGGCTGCCAGAAAGCCACTAGCATGATGGAAAGAACAGTAAGTTTGGGGTCAAAAGAACTGGGGTTCAAAAGTCAACTCTGATGATGCATTAAATTCTTCCTCTACAACCAAGAAGATGGCTTTTCTACTCTGAGCTTGAATTTCTTCATCCAGAAAATAAAAGGGTTGGGCTACTTGACCTAGGAGCTCTAGGAGTTCCTTGCCCCAAGTCCCCCAGAAGTGAAGAGAGTGATACTGCCCAGTGGGGATTTTGTTGAAAATAGAGAAGGGAATTACTTTATGCATCTACATCTACATAAGAGAAGGTAGATGCACAAGAGGTAGAAAGAAAGGAGGTATAAAGAAGTGGAAGCAAGAAGACCCATCTTTCTGAGTTCAAATCTGACCTCAGACTTTTACTAGCAGTGTGACCCTGGGCAAGTCACTTAACCTTGTTTGCCTCCATTTCCTCATCCGTAACAAGAACTGGAAAAGGAAATGAAAAACCACTCCTGTGTCTTTGCCAAGAAAACCTCAGATGAGGTCATGAAGAGTCAGAAACTGAAAGGACTTAACAGCAACAAAGAAAGGCAAAAATATTGTCCTTGTCCCCAAGTAGCTAACATCCAAATAGCAAAGACAATACATAAATAACTAGATTTTTAGATATGGGGGGTGGTGATGGGAAAGAGAGGAGTGGGGAGAGATAGAAAAGAGAAGACAGGGAGAGAGAGAGAGACAGACAGAGACAGAGAAGAGAGACAGAGACAGAGAGAGAAAGAGATAGAGACAGAGAGAGAAGAGAGACAGACAGACAGAGAGAAAGAGAGGAGGAAGAGAAGGAGAGAGTAATCTGAGCAGGTGGTAGGAACATAAACTGTAAAACAGGAACAAATTGTTTATGGGAATTTAAATTGACATAGCCTACATTTTCTCCACATTTTTTTAACACTGCAAAAATGAGAAATGACACATCACAAAACAGTTTACAACAATAGAGCAGGCTTGGCATGATACCCACCGAAGACTATTCACTATTCATCCAAAGAACATTCCTATAGGTCAGAGTGGGAGGACACCAAATAGGGGCAAACTGGAACAGATTCACTATTGTTTAGGTAAAGATCTGTTCGAATCACTAGCTGCAGAACCATGGCATCTGGGCCCCTAACACCTTCATGCCTGATTTGCTATAGGAAGACAGGGAAGTGGAACTTAGAAAGATAAAACCAGAAAGAGCAGGTAGACTAAACCCCAAAAGAAAAAAATCTTTGCTGAAGCAAGCACAATTGAGACTATGAAGAGATCCTTTTTTTTTTTTCAAGGTATCTCAGAGAAAGAGCTATTATTCCTGGTCTCCCCATCACACTGAGAACTTGGACCTTTAGCACATGGTGCACCCATGGTGCACCCTTAATAAACATTTGCTATTTGAAATATCAGTAAGCTTTCAAGTAGATGATTCTACAGTCTTTTGGAAGGGTTTTCAGCAACTGGTTCTGGAAAATGTCTATTCTGCTCATATTTTCAAACTTCAAAGCTTTTTTTAAAAAATTTAAATTTCTAATGACTTACAGTTTTAAAAATCTGCTTTGCAACCTTTAAAAATTTACATAAAAGACAGTTCCTTTGATATTACAAAACGGTCAACTGGCCCCTCAGTTCTCAAAGAGAAAAGAACTAATCTCTCCATAAAATTCCTGAGGGTTACATTTGGAACCATTATAGACTTTAACTTGGCAAATTCCATAAGAATGTCTTCTTCTAAGTCTATATCCAAGTCAATGACAAAAGAAGGTATGCACCTTGAAGGCAGGAACTCAGAACACTCCGTAAAAGCTTAACACATGCAGGTTAAACAGAATCCACTAGGGACCTCCTTCTAAGTAGAAATCACATTCATGTGGTTCAGTCATATCTGACACTCTATGTCCTCATTTAGGGTTTTCTTGGCAGATATACTGGAGTGGTTGCCATTTCCTTCTCCAGCTCCTGTTACAGATGACGAAACTGAGCCAAATAGGGTTAAGTGGCTTGCCCAGAGTGGTAGGATTTGAACTCGTATCTTTCTGACTCCAGGCCCAGGGTTCTATCCACTGTGCCACCCCCCTGCCCTCTAAGTAGAAAGGAAGATGTAAAGATGGGACTCTTCAATGGACACCAGTCATTCTCAGGTCCCAAGTTCCCTACCAGGGGTGTGGAACCTATGACCTGCAGGCCACACATGGCCTTCTAGGTCCTTGAGTGCAACCTTTTGACTGAGTCAGAGTTTTACAGAACAGATCTTTTTATTAAGGGAATTTGTTCTGTGAAGTTTGGATTCAGTCAAAGGGCCATGTGACCATGTGTACTATCATCCCTCACCAAATTGTCTTCTCAAACATGGCAGACTTTGTCAAATGCTTTGCTAAAACACATGTCAGCACTATGTCCAGCACTGCCCTCATTTACCTGTCTAGGAACAGTAATTCTTTGAAAAGAGAAAAGAAAGGTGGTCTGACATGAAGCCATTTTGTTTCCTTCATAAACAAAATCATCCCTTCTATTTCTAAATAATTATTTATTTGTTTGTTTATTTATTTATTGCTTTTTGGAGAGGGGAAGGCAGGGCAATTGGGGTTAAGTGACTTGTCCAAGGTCACACAGCTAGTAAGTGTTAAGTGTCTGAGGCCGTATTTGAACTCAGGTCCTCCTGACTCCAGGGCTGGTGCTCTATTCACTGCGCCACCTAGCCACCCCATATTTCTAAATATTTATTAACCATCATTTTAATAGCTGGCCAGGAATCCAAGTCAAGCTCATTCACTGATTTTTGGTACTTAGGCTCCTCTTCCTTTTCTGAAAAATGAGATTTTCCTTCTCCAGGCCTGTAAGACTGCAGCTAGAGCGCTGGGCCTGCAGTCAGGAAAATCCGACCTCAGATACTAGCTAGGTGTGTGACCCTGGGCAAGTGACTGAACCTTTGTCTGCCTCAGTTTCCTCAACTGTAAAATGGGGGGTGGGGGTAATAAAAGCACCTCTGTCACAGGGTTACTGTGAGGATCAAATGGGATGTTTGTAAAGTGCTCTGCACATAGTAGGTGGTTTTGTAAATGCTTGCTCTCTTCCCCTTGTCCCCCTCCTTTCTCCAGGATCATTCACTGACAGTCCCTCAAGGTTTATTTCAGAATCCCAGGGTGAAGTTCATTGAGTGACTCGGAAGTCACAGAGGGCAGGCCAAGGTGAGATCTCTCAAAATCTCTCCCTTATCTTGGCTATCAATGCCTTTCTCTTAGCCAATTTTGTTCTGTCCTTTCCAGTCCAAGGATCCTGCTGCTCCTGGGCAGTAATTGCCTTCTAGTTAGATTGTGTGTATGTATGTCATAGGTTGCTGGCTACTTACATATTGGCTCCCCCATTAGAATGGGAGTTCCTTGAGGGAAGGGCCACAATTTCCATCTTTCTTTATATCCCCAGTTCTTAGGCCAGTGCCTGGCACACAATGCTGGTGGACTGAAGAATTGGGCAAAATGCCTTTCTAAAATTTCACTAGGATCTGGAGTCTCTAAAGCAATAAGCCCCAGATAGAAGTATTGTCAACAACATGCCAGTGGAGGCTTCTTTCCCTAAGGGCTTCGCGTGTACTTCCTCACTAGGCTTTAGCTGGACACCCTCCCCCACTCCAGCCTCACGCAGCCTTCTCCAACACAGGAGCTACACCCAGTCCCCCTAGATTCACCCCTGAGGGAGGAGGCACAATTGTAGGCTCCTAACCCTGGAGGGGGAAGGGAGCTCAGGAGCCATCCAGTCTAACAAAGGAGCCTAGAAAGGTAACTTCTCCAAGGTCACTCAAGTTGGGTCGGCATGGTCCTGGATTTCCCCATTCCCACCCCTCACCTCTCTTTTTAAATTCACCCTGCCCCAAATTAGCATCCTTTATCATTTCATCACCCCTCTCCACTATCTTTCAAGAACTGTTCCCTCTTTCCTTCATGGTAGGAGCAAAGGGATGTAAGATTGTTGGAACTGAAATTGGAGCCAGATGAGGTCTCAAATTCTGCTTCCTAATGTATTACATGTACTAAATGTAGTTTTTGGTGAGTCATTTAAACTCTGAGCCTCAGTTTCCCCATTTGTAAAATGAAGGGTCTGGATGACCTGGTTAGATCCCCTGCAATCTGAAAAATATGGAAAGAATGAATGAATGAAAAGCACTTATAAGTTCTTGGTTCATGCAAAGCCCTAAATCTAAGACTCTATGGCCTCAACACCAAGTTCTTCATTCTTTGCTATCAGGAATAGTGATATCAATAGTTGTGTTGATTAACCAGTTAAAACTCCTTAATCTCAACTATGTGTCCCTTGTAAATCACTTCAGTTCCCATTCAGCCACCCATTAACTTGGCCACTTCCAAAATCTGGAATTCTGAACTCCCCATCTTGGTTCCCCATTCTTACCTTTCCATTTGCTCACTTGTCCTGAACACCTGCTTTTCCCCTCAAACATGACCTCTAGTCCTCTATCTCTTCAATACTTTGCCCATCCTTCTGACCTCCTTCTGGCTTTTTGACCTCCTGGCCAGGAGCCCCTGGTTGGCCACCTCAATGATGTATCTGTACTCATAGCCCAGAATCCCTACTTTTTGACCTTTTGCTGCTGCCACTGTTGTGTCAATTCCAAAAATGAGAAAATATCGCCATCTGCTTTGACCATTGGTGACACTTCCTTATACCTTCAGAGGCTCCGCACAGTCTACCAAAAGCAAAAAGACTCCTTAATTTGGCATGCAAGGCCCTCCACAATCTCAATACAGCCTACCTTATCTCATAATGTATTTTCTCCCTCCAGAACCCCTCTAAGTACTTTGAGCTTCGGGTAAATACAATACTGTCCCTTGAGATCCTCTGGCTTTTTCCACATTTCAATTTTCTACCTTGATTACTAGTTTTAATTAATTAATCAAAAGGCCCCATTATCAATATCCTCATCATAGCTTTTTTTAAAATTAGGCTATGATAGATGGTTTGGAGTCTACACTCTTTCCTAACAAATTAATCAGATGGAATAATTTTTATCCTTCATGGCATAAGAGAAAGAGCATGGACTCTGGAGTTAGAGCCCAACCCACTCCTAACTGCTTAGTAGCTATGAGACCTTGGACAAGTCATTTTACTTCCTTCAAGTTAAAGGCTTCAGATTCCTCATCTGTGAAATGAAAGGACTGAAGAAGACCACTTAGAAAGTCTAGTCCTGCTAGGTCTGTATCTATGATCCTTTGTTCCTAAATTCATCCCCCGCCTCAGCTTCAGAATGAATGGAACAATTCATTTTTAGGTTCAAATTTCTCCATTCCAGGCTAACTTCTCCTTAAACTCTCCCCTACTGGACTTATCTTCTTGCTGAGTTCTTAACCTTGAACCCATTGCCTTGTTTTTAAAAAAATATTTTTATTATTAAATTAAAAATAAAATATTTTGATAACTGTGTTTCAATATAACTATCTTCCTTTTGTAATCCTATGTACTTTTATTATGCATTTAAAAACATGATTCTGAGAAGGGGTCCACAGGTTTCAGACTGCCCAAGAAGCCCAAGACAAAAAAAGGTGAGGAATCCTTGCCCTATTCAAAGACCTTTGTAAATTCCCCATTCTTGTCCAGGGCATCCCGATCCTTCCACCCTGGTTAACACCATCTGAACCTCTGTCATTTTCCATACCCCTTGCCCTGCTCAGAGCCACTGCCAATTAGCTGCCAAGTGTTTCGATTCCACTTGTACCTTCTATCTCACATCTGGGCCTTCCCTCCATTCCTGCCCGCCCTAGTTCCAGGTCCCCCTGAGATGGACAAATCGAATAGCAGCCTCCTTCAATTCCCATCTCCAATCTCTTCCAGCCCCAAATCATCCTTTATCACTGCCGCCAAACAGAACTGATGCTCCTAGAGTACAGGTCTGACCTTGTCACTCTCCCAGCTCAAGAAGCTTCAGCTGCTCCTTCTTACTTCTAAGGGGAATATAAAAACTTCTCAGCATTTAATTGATCAGTAATTTAATTTACCAATTAATTTAAGAATCAAATAACTTAACTTATTTAAAAATTTAATCAATCAATTTATAAACGCGTCCTATGCGTCCGGCACAAAGCCCTACACAATTTGTCTCCAACCTAGCTTTCTGAACTTATTTTTTAATTAGCCCCTCTCATCCATTGTAAAGTCCGGCCAAAATGGCTGACTTGCTATTCCCTGAGCCCTCTTCTGTGTCTTTCTTCACACAGGCTGCTAGTTCCTAGGCCTGGAAGGCTCTCTTCTCTTGGAATCTCTGGCTCAATTCAAGGCTCGGCTCAAGGGTTACTTGCTGGAAAGTTTTTTTCTTGATCTCCCACCCATCTACCACGCTGCCACCTTCCTTTGTATATAGTTTGCCTTTTCTGCAATATGGTGGTCCTTTTCTACAAGAGTAGAAAGGTGGGTGGCATTAAGGGGAAGGCCTGGCTGCATTTGGGGTTTTGAATCCCTAGGCCCTTCCTGGTATATAGCAGGTGCTTAATACATGCTTGTTATCAAACTAAATTGAGCTAAATCATTGAAGAATGAAGCTATACTATCACCCATATCTCTCTGGATCAGACCACAGCTCCATACCAACCCAAAAGAAGGAAAAGGGATTTAAAGCATAAGTAACAGTCCCCTAAACACACCGTCACCTAAAATGGCTGAGGTACTAGAACCCCAACTTCTCCAGCAGTTTGGGCAGGATTCTCCCTGTAGGCCACTCCATATAAAGGTCCCACATTAAACCCAGAGTTATATTTGGAGTGAAGTGGAAGCAATGATATATTTAGACTTTTAAAAAACAGAGTAAGAGAATTTTCCCCAAAGTAGTTTGTTTATACAAGGCTGAGAGAAAAGGCTTCCCTTGGCTCCAGAGCACATCAGCACACGCGACCTCAAAGGTGGGGCCTCCTGGGCCACAGAAATCCTCAATAAACAGCAATGTTGGAAGAATTTCTACTTGGATTTCTTTCGGTCAAACGACAGAAGGGTGTGCTTCAGGTGCTGGCCCAGAATTCTTTAATTGCTACAAAAATCCTACCAAAATCCATAATACAACAATCCATCTTTGATCTCAGTGACTCACAAAGTCCCTCCACTAAGGCAGATCACCACCCATCCAATCCCACCCATCCTTTGCCAATTTTGTCCAGATCCTCCAGCAATGGGTCCAATACACATTGGGGCCTTCAACAAGTTATTTCAACATTCCATGGATATCAACAGAGCTAAAACACAATCCACCAGTTATCCTTCACAATCATCACCTGACCAATCCACCTTTTTTGCTCACACATTTCCTTCAGAACCTTCTTTAATCCAGCTTATTTTTCTAATACCGATATTCTCTCAGACAACTAGGGGTGCTTTGAAAGTTACAAGCTGCATTTATTATCTATTTAAAAGGCAAAGTAGGCCACACATAACAGATTCTAGTTTCATGTACAATGTTCTTTTGTTTTCCATTGTTTTTGGAAATATTCATTTTATTTGGTAAATTCAGAATAAAATTTGTTTTCAAAATGAAGAACAGCAAGGATTATAAAAATGAGAGAGTCCTTGCCACAAAATAGACTTATTCTAGGATCTTGGTTCTAGAACTGGAAGGCCATCTAGTCCAACCCCTTCATATTACAAGTGAGGAAACTGAAGTCTAAGAAAGTTAAACAATTTGCCCAAGGTTGCACAGGTATTAAGTAACAGTGTACTGAAAATACCAGAAGCATCTGAAAAAATATATAGTGATAGGGAAAGGGGTGGCAGGGACCAGGAAAGGCCTCATTTGACCTTCAAAACCCTGTGAAGTAAGGCATGACATGCATTATGACCATTTTTCTAGATGAGGAAACTAAGGCTCTGAATGCTAATGACTGGTACATGGTCAAATGGTTCTTAAAGTGCCAAGAGATTAAATTCAAACCCAGCTCTCAGTTCAACTCCACAATCAGCGTCTACCCTCTCTTAATCCAAATATTAAGAGAAGAGTTAATGTCAACACAGTAGATACTACAGATTGATCCAAGATGCGATTAACCCTGAGGTTCTCAGAAAACTAAAAATAATTTCATTTCTAAAGTCATAATCAATAGTAACTCTGACTATAATTATAAACTATATATGTAAAGCTACAGTAATATTTAAACCACTAGTTTCAATCTTAAGCTATTTGTACTAAAAATCGAACCATTCCTAGCCCACTTACCTAATCCATGGAGTCTGACAGTTGACATTCTGCAAAGTTGGAAAGCACAAAAGACAGTGTGATAGGTGCTGGGCTAACAAAAATGAGAGAAAACTCAGAGCCTATCCTCAAGATGGTTACAACCTAATAATAGCCTGTGATTATAGATATCTTTAAGGCTAGCAAAGCACCTTAAACATCATCAGATTCCCACAACCTAGGAAGGTAAGAGCTACTATTATCCCTTTACCCATAAGGAATCCTAGGGTTCTAGGGGTTAAATGACCTGCCCAGGGTCACACAACTGGGGAAGGATTCAAACTCAGACCTATCTAAATTCAGCATTCTTATCACTGTCTCACCTAACCCTGATTCTATTCCTCACCTAATTAGCTTTGACTCTGATCAGGCAGTAGATCATCAATTATTATTGATTTTAAAGGACTTTTATACATTTAAGTGGCACAATAGATAAAGAATCTGGCCTCTGATACTTCCTAGCTGTGTGACCCTGGGCAAGCCACTTAACCCTATTTGCCTCAGTTTTCTTCATCTGGAAAATGAGCTGGAGAAGGAAATGGAAAACCACTCCAGTATCTCTGCCAAGAAAACCCCTCGAAAAAGGGGTCACAAAGAGTCAGACAAAACTGAAAAAATTAATTTATTTCATGTCTATCCTACTCTCCAACAATATGTCCTGAATTACTAACTTTACTATACAGTGTTCTATACAGTATTCTAAAGTTTCTAAGCCAATCCTGGCACAGAGCAGGCATTCAAATAGTTGAATCATTGTATGGCATTTGTAGGATGAGGGACCTTTGACATCACCATATCTATTTTCTTCAGTTCATAGATGAGGAAACTGAGTCAGGGCTAGATTAAAGATCTCCTGACTCCAATCCAGCCCTCTCTTCTCTTGGATCAAACTGCCTTTTACTTTCTCCACTGGGGAACCCAGATGTGCACATGTGAAAACAATGCTAACAATATATAACTGGGTTCCAAAATGAGGTGTGAACAGTAAGTACTGTAAAAGGTCAGAGTAAAGACAGATCAGTGTTGCATGATGAAGGAGGGGGCCTTCGTGGGCCAACCTGGGCCTTTTTGGATCCTGACTCTGTCCCCCAGGAAGTTAGCTAGCCACGCCAGTTTTGTGTGATTTATGAATTTTACCTTTACCTATTTCATATATTCCCATACTGGCTACAATGTTAGATCATAAGCTCCTTGAGGGTAGAGACCGCTTTTGGGGGGGGTTTGGTTGTTTTTTGGTTCTTTGTTTTTTCTTTGTATTCCCTGAAGTACACAATAACATCATGCCAAGCATAGTTAGCATTTAATAAATGCTTGTTGACAGATTCTTATATATACCTCTGTAGATTCATGTCTGTGTGGTTGGTCTCTGCCTCCTCTTCCCACTCCAGTCTTTGCTTGAAGCTGCCAAATTAATCTTCTTAATCTGCATTTCATCTCTGGGAGTTTTCACTGGCCATTCTCCATGACTGGAGGCTACCCCCATACCTGGAATTCTCTTCCTCCTCACCTCTGCCTCCTGGTTCTTCTGAAGACCAGCTACAATCTCACTTTGTACAAGAAGAATTTCCTTATTCCCCTTAATGCTAGCTAATACTCTAAACCCCTCTAGGGCAGGGAATCTTTTCTTTCTTGTCACTCTATCCCCAGCACCTAGCACACAGTAGGTGCCTAATAAGTGCTAGATAATTGATTGATCTATGCCCTTCTTCAAACCATTGACAGAAATCTTCCCTTTGCTAGGGAAGGATGCTCTCAGTAAAGTCCCTTAATGTATTAGGGTAGGGGGCTCTCCCCAACCCCACTGGAAATCCTTACACATCTCATAGAAGAGACATGGCAGAGAAATCACTTCAGATGGAGCTGGAGATCCACCAGGTTAAGGACTCAAATATCTAGGCACGAAGAACCCAACCTACTGGCAGGTGACCTTGGCCATGGACAAGGGACCATTTTTAGAGGCCAAGTGACCTAAGGGACAGCATGATGGGCACGAGTCAAGCAAGGAGACCTGCATTTGAATTCCACCTCTGTCACTTAACAGCCAGAACAAGTGACAACCTCTCTCAGTCCCAGTTTCCTCATCTATAAAATGGGTACCTATCTCAAAGGGCTGTTGTGAGAATGAAGTTTTAATGCACTATTTAAACACTGGCTACAACTGTACATTTTTTTAAAGCAGATGAATGATAAGGTAACAGTGATGTATGTTTTTGAAGGACTAATCCAAAGGCTGACTGGGGGCTGACCAGGAAATAAGTTAAGGGAGGCAGCCTGATGTAATGTATAAGTGTCTGCCATCAAGTCAAGAAGTGTTGGGTTCAAATGCTGTCTTTTTTCCCCCCAAGACTTCTTAGCTGCATGACCACAGGCAAGTCTCCTCTCTGACCTTCAGTTTCCTCATCTACAAAATGGGAATCCTACTAATACCTAATTCATAGATTTGTCAGAAGGCTCAATGAGATAACATATGAGAAACGTCTTGCAAACTTACAAGGGCTACTTACTGTCCCCACAGGAAGGAAGCCTGGGTCAGTTCTGTTTTCATTTTTATTCCCCCTGCAGCTAATACAAGCCCTGGCACATACTGTAAGTAATCAGGCTCTGCTGACCTGAATGATAGCAATGACAGGGGCCTAGGCTGGTAGCAGAGAGAACTAAGAAATGTGGTAGATCCAAGAGAGAATTGAAAGAACCCCCCGCCCAAGTAAAAATAAACACCACCCCCTCCACACACACACACACACACACACACACACACACACACTCTCTTATAATAGCAGTTGAATGGATACAGGACAGGAAGGGGGATGAGAGGGTAGGAAGTCAAGGTAAAGGGTAAAGTTACAAGAAGGGACTGTTCCAGGGGCCTCAGGTGCCATTAACAAAAATAAGGAAGTTAGGAGTAAAGCTGATTTGGGAGAGGAAGATGATAAATTCCAATTTGTATTCATTCCAGTTTAAAGTCATGGGATCATGGTACTAGAAATTTAGCAATGAAAGATCCCTCAGAAACCACTGAGTCTAAACCTTGTACTTTACAGAAAAGTAAACTGAGGCAGAGAGAAGTTAAGTAATATGCCCAGGTCACACAAGTAGGCAGGAGCTGAACATCTCCTTTTCCAATGCCATTCTGTCATTTCTTATTCCAACGCTCTCCTCACCACACCATGAAAAAGAATGAGAATGGTCCACCAGGGTGCTGCACCCCAAGAATTCCACTTCAAGTTGCAAACTGATAAAAGCTCTTCAGAGTATGAATCCATCAAGCATGTTGTGTGCTGCCCCAGTGGGGTGCAAGGGGAGAGACTACTGGAAGACAGAGGGCCTGGCTTTACTAATGACACCTGTGATAAGTTCCAATCTCTAGTTTCCTCTGGGGTCAAGGGGGGGGGTCAAGGTATTTTTCAATTCTAAATTTATGATCCTAAATAAACAAACTAGCCCTAAAGAAAAGTGGCATCTGTTGCTGATGTCTTACTGTACCATCCATCTTTCACCAACTTTTTGTTTTATTTTTAAAGAAAAGGCAACATCCAGGAGTCATTGTTTCAGAAGTACAAGACACAGAACTCTGTCCAGGGACAAAGAGGGAATCTGGACCCAGCACCGACTGGCCAATACTATGTCAGTCACTTACTTACACATAAGGCCATAATGTGAAGGTGGATGTGAAGAATTTACTACCAGTCCCTAACTCACCCACCTGTCCCCTCAACTACCCCACAGAGGAAAGCCAATAATTAAGAGGTGGGAAGGGAGCCTTAAAGGCAACAGAATTCAACCCCCTCCTTCTACAGATAAGGAAATTGAGGCACAGAGAGGTTAAGGACTTGTCCAGGATCACACAGCTAGTGTCTGAGACAGGATCTGAACTTGGGTCTTTGCAGCCCAGCCACTCTCTCCACTTCCCCACCTACACGTCAGAGTAATAGGAGAAGGATGGAAGCAGAGGGAGATTCTTCCTTACTCCTCACATAGTACAAGAGCCAACCTCACGGGGCAACAACATCCAGACAGCAAAGACAGCCACTTCAGCACCAGTAATACCCAGCTCTGAGCCCAGCACAAAGTGGGCGCTTTATAAAAACTGGTTCAATTGAATTCAAAGAGCAACTTTCCAAGTTTCCATAAACTCAAGACCTCCCTCTCCCCGCCTTAAGAAGCCCAGTGAAAGTGAGGAAGCTGCAATCGCCGCAGAGCAGAGAAAGAAGCTGGGGCTGGTCAAGGTGTGAGCTCCAGCTGCCAGGGGCCCCAAGTTGGGCTGGAGGTCCCCGCGCCAGGAATCCAGGGCCAGCTCAGGAACACAAAGTATCCTCCTCCTGGGGTCTGAGCCATTTGCAGAGAGGTGGATTTGGGCCCTAGGACCGGAGGAGTCCAGGCATAAGTAAGCCACTGGCTCCTCTCTCCAGCTAGCACCCAGGCCACAGCTCGGGCAATTTGCTTAATCACCTCTTTAAATGCCAATGATGAGGAGCCAGACAATATAAGCCCATTAAGGGCTTGAAAGCGTCCGGACCTTTCACTTTAAATGAGAAAAGACCTGCAAACAAAAGGGGCCCCCAGAAACGCCAAGTTCCTCGACTCCCAGACCCACTCAGGGGGAGCGCTGGGTTCGCTGCCATTGTTTTCGCCCTGGGAGTTGGGCTCGAGTTTTTTAAGCCTCCAGAAGGACCACAAGTGTTTGCTTTTTCAGTATGGGTGTGTTTAATAACCCTCCACAAGTAAGAAATCAAAAGTGTGTGCTTGGTGACCGGAAGGTGAGGGAAGGCCAACTTGCAGGCCCGCAGAAAGTTAGGAGGGTGAGCTAACCCGTTTCTGCAGCGGCGCCGCAGAATGCAGCGGCGCTCCTCGGACGCAGACGGGCTCCCGCAAATAGAAATTGCCGATCAGAAAGTTGGTCTTCCCAGAAAGGTGGGGGGAGTGGGGAGAGAAACCAACCATCGCCAGCCTACACTAGTGCCCAGCTCTCAAACACACTTTTGTACAAAGTCCTGAGACTTGCCAGGGAGCAAAAAGACAGGCAGCCCCCGCCACCCTCCACTGGCACAGTATCGCTTGGTGCATCAGGCCCCCAAACTGCAGCCAGCGCCTAAAAGTGGGGGGCTGTGATGGGGAGATGTTTCTCTCCTTAAGCTACCAGCATCGACAACCTAAGCCTGCTGAACCACCAACACAACGGCGGGGACGGAGGGGAGAACCCAGTGCCCAGAGCTGAAACTCCAGCTTTGCCAAGAGCAGAGCTAAGCAACTCCGCAAACTAGTTGTACTGAGGACCCCGGCCAAGATCTGACCCACCCCACCCCCTCCGACCCTCGGCTCCTCTCACTCTCCCCCTCTCCGGCAAGCACAAACTGCCCTCAGCCCGGCACACATCCCCTCCCCGCTCCCCCACCGCTGGGCCCCACTGCCGCCGCTTACCGTGCGGGCGCCGCTGGGAGACAGGGGTCCGTTGGGGAGGTAGGGGCTGCTCAGATCTGGGATCATCAGGAAGGGGTAGCCGGGGTAAGGAGGTCCCTTAAAGAAAGCTCCATCCTGGGGCCTCCTCACTGGAGGGGGGGCAAGAAGGGAGAACCGGAGTGAGGCAGGGACAACTTGGAGGGAAGGGGGGGCAAGGGTGCGGGGCTGCGAGGCCAAATACTCCCGAGGAAGGGTGCCCACCCCGAACCCTACCCAAAGGGAGAAGGGAGCGGGGTGGAGGATATGGGATAGGGGCAAGGACCGGTCCAGGACAGGCAGGTTAAGGGGAGGAGAGGAAAGCCGAGCAGCCAGGAGAGTGGGGCGGGGAGGGGGCTGGCCAGGGTCAAGGGGCCCGAGTGGGCAGGGGGGCAGAAGAGGAAGAAGGTGTGGAGAGGGGAGCCCCAGGAAGGAGCTGGTGTAAACGCCAGGGAGTTGATGGGGCGGGGGCCGGACAAGGGGCCACATACCTTCAGCGAAGTATTCCCGCGGCTTCTGGAAAGGGTCCCGGGGGGGCTGCGGGCGCCGCTCCGCCTGAGGAGGAGACACAAAGGCAGGCACGGGGTGAGAGAGTGCGCGGGGCGGGACTGGGATGGAGGGACGAGGGGGCGACGGTCAGGGGACTGGGGAAGGCAGGCAGGGAATCCGGGGCTAGCGGGCAGGGAGTGCGGGGGAAGCAGACCGGGGACCAGGGAGGGGGCCCGGGGACCGGGGAGGAGGACCCGGGAGGCGGGCCTGCTCTACCTCAGAGTCCGAGCTACTGCTCTGGTTCTCCGACTCGTTGACCAGGGAGGACTTGACCTCGTCCAGGTCCCGCTGGGCCGAGGCGCTGTCGCTGCTCGGCTCCTGCTCCTCGCTGCCCTCATCCTGAAAGGTGATGAGCTCGTCGTTGGCCCCGAGGTCATCGCCGCCGCCAGCCCCCCCGCCGCCGCTGCCGCCGCCTCCTCCTCCGGCTCCGGCTCCAGCGCCGCCGCCACTGCCCCCGCTGCCGCTGCCGCCGCCGCCGCCGCCGCCGCCGCCGCCGCCGAGCTGGGGCATGGTGGGGCCGGCCGGGTGGCCGGGGCTGCGCTGCCCCTCGCCGCGCTCCGCTCCGGGCCCCGGCGCGCCTGCCCTGGCCCCGGGCCCCCGCTGCCCCGCGCCGCTGCGCTCCCCCGCCCGCTGGGCTCGGCGCCCCCTCTGCGCTCCTCCGTGCTCCCCTCCTCTCCTCTCGGCTCGGCTGGATCCGCTCCACTCAGCTCAGCTCGCAACAAAGTTTGACAGGGCGTGGCGCCCGGCGGGAAGTGGGGCTGGCCCGCGGGGGAAGGGGCGGGGGTCCGGGGGCGGCCGCGAGGGGAGCCGAGCGGGGTCGGGGGGCTGGGAAGCGAGCTCCGAACTGAGGCTCCGGGGCAGCGTCGCGCCGCGCGGAGGGCTCCCCAACTCGCCGCCGCCTTCCGCTGCCCCACCGGGGTGCCCCAGCTCCTGGCCGGCCGGGGAGGGGCCAGAGGGGAGGAAAGGAGGGAAGAGGGGGGACGGCAGAGGAGGGGCAGCGGGTCTGGGGGGAGGAGCCCCAGCTGCAAGCTGACACCGGCTCCGCAGGGACGCTGGGACGGGGCGCCTTCAGGGACCGGCTCCCGGGCCCCCAACTCTTCCCCTCTGGCCCAGCGGCAGGGGCGCACACCCCCTTCCCGGGGCAGCCCCAACTTGCAAGCACGCGCCAACCGGGTCCAGGGTACCTTCCTGGCCTCAGCCCTTGGACCCCCGCCCAGCTCCTGGCAGCCCCCAGCCTAGTCCCCGGCTCGCTCCTCCCCTCCACTGAGTTTCCCAAACCCCAGCCTCCCAGAGTCCCTCGCACCCCCTGCTCCCACGACTTCCTTCCCAGCTCTAAGGAACTCCCCTCTAGTGCCCTGGCCCTGGGCCGGCCCGGCCCCGTCCTCTCTAGCTCCATCCTAGTGGGCAGCACTGCCCCCTGCGGGAAGGTTTCGCCCTGGCTACGCAGGCTCGGACCCTGGCTTCGGCCAGCCTCTAGAACCAGCGTAGCAGGAGTCTCACCCAAATTCCCCGGCTGCCCACCCTTCTGTAAAGTAGGTATCTGCTTGCTCTCTCTCTTTTGAATCTAGAAGTCCATAGCGCCTCCCCTCCCCCGCCCCAAACATACACACTCCCCTTTCAGTACCCATCTCCCCACATCTTTGGATTGGGTCAGTTTACAGACAGAAAGTTCTAGATTGTATCGTTCTAGATCAGGAAGGGCAAGGTCCAAAAGACACTCAGAGAGCACACTCCACCCCCATCCCCCATCCCACCGCATGCATGCCCCTCCACCATCACCCACCCTGACCCCTCAAGAATGGTTTCATCCTTGGAGACCTCGCTCCTTCCAAAGCTAATCCCAACCTAGTCTGCACCAACCAACCATAGGAACATTTAGTAAAGCAGTCTAAGAACCCGTGGGGTCCAGAGAACTAAATTTAGGACATTGGGAATCAAGGAGCCTGATTATTTCTATGAGAAGGACTTTCGATGGTCATTGACCCCTTTGGCAATCAGAAGAAGCTATGAACCCATTCTCAGAATAATGGCTTGTTGCCTGCATTTATAATTGAAGGAAATGTTGGATTCCAGTTAGAAGTTAGTCAAAATAAAAATATAATTTTATTTATTTATTTTTGGGGCAGCTAGATGGCACAGTGGATAGAGCTCTGGTCCTGGAGTCAGGAAGATTCATCTTCCTGAGTATAAATCTGGTCTCAGACACATACTAGCTGTGTGATCCTGGACAAGTCATTTTACCCTGTTTACCTCAGTTTCCTCCACTGTAAAATGAGCTGGAAGGAAATGGCAAACCACTCCAGGATCTTTGCCAAGAAAACCCCAAATGGAGTCAGAAAGAGTTGGACACAACTGAAACAAACAAAAAATGTTTCCCTTCCAAGTTCCTAGACCTAAATGAAATTTATCGAGAGATCCCCTGAGAATCTGTGTTCTCCTGGTTAAGAATCCCTGCCCTACACAGATACAGCATTAGAAATGGAGACAAAAGACTTAGACTAGAGGCAGGTGTCCACTGTTTCTTTGCTGTTTGACCTTTCTTAATACCTCTGGGTCTCAGTTTCACCATCTGTGCGTTGGGAGATAATACTACTTGGGCTATCAACTTCACAAGGTTTAAGCAAAAGTCAAATAAGATGAAATGTAAAAAGCACTCTCTGGTACAGTGGAAAAGAAGAACCTGGAGTTCAATTCTGAGCACAGAAGTGTGACATGGCAAAGAGATCCTGGACCCAGTCAGGATAGCTGGGTTTAAATCCTGCCTCTGATGGGACTTACTGTGGCACACTGGGCAAGACACCTAGCCTCTGTGCCTCAGTTTCCTTATCTGTAAAGTGAAGAGGTTGGACATGGTGACCTCTAAGGCCCCTTCCCACTCTGAATCCATGATAGTATGACCTATAATGGGATGTATGAATGTAAGCTGTTATTATTGTTGTTGTTTGGCATAATAAATAATATATGATATTATAAATATATAAATAAATTTATATATAAATATATAAATAAATATATAAATAAATTTATATATAAATATATAAATAAATATATAAATAAATTTATATATAAATATATAAATAAATATATAAATAAATTTATATATAAATAAAATAAATATATAATATAATAAATCACATAATCAGTTTCAACATTTGTTAAGTGGCTACAAATTATTTTACAGAATAGACAGGCAGGGCTGAATTTTGGATGAATTTTCCATTGTCAGAAGGAAATCTCAGATGCCTTGGAGTCTCTGATGCCATATATAAAAATATGAGAATCAGTTAAAGGAGTTTGAAATGTTAGGCCTAAAGACTCATGAGGGGCATAATCATTATGCCCACATATTTGAAGAGCTGCAGTGGGGAAGAAAGACTAGGTTTGTTCTGTTGTGCCTCAGAATCAGGAGAAATTGCAGAGGCAAGTATCTACTTGATATAAGGAATATTTCCCCCACCAATCAGATAGCCAAAACTGGAATAGGCTTTCGCCATTGATAGTGGGCTTCCTCCTACTAATCTTTTTTTTTTCTTTTTGGAGGGCAATTGGGGTCAAGTAACTTGCCCAAGGCCACATGGCTAGGTTTTTATTTGTGTGTGCATTAAGTGTCTGAGGTCAGATCTGAACTCAGGTCCTTCTGACTCCAGGGCCGACGCTCTACTCAGAGAGCCACCTAGCCGCCCCCCTCCTACTAATCTTAAATCAAAGATTGGATGGGACCATTTGTTGGGCTCAAAGATCATTGCAGATGGTGGCTGCAGCTACAAAATGAAAACACATTTGTTCCTTGGAAGGACAACTATGGCAAATGTGGACAGCATACTAAAAAGCAGAGACATCACCTTGCCAGCAAAGGTCCATATAGTCAAAGCTATGGTTTTTCCACCAACAACATATGGCCATGAGAGATGCACAATAAGGAAAACTGAACACCAAAGAACTAATGCTTTCAAATTGTGGTGCTGGAGAAGACTTTTGAGAGTTTCTTGGACAGCAAAGAGGGTCAAGTCAGCCAGTACTTGAAGAAATTAATTTCAGGCACTGGAGGGTCAAATACCAAAGCTGAAGCTTAGTACTTTGGCCACATAATGAGAAGACTCATTGGAAAAGACCCTGATTTGGGGAAAGATTGAAGGCAAACAGAAAAGGGAATGGCAGAGGATGAGATGGATAGATAATGTCAAGGAAACAACAAACATGGACTTGGACAGACTTCAAAAGATACCGTAGGATGGAAGGGCCTGGCTTGCAATGGTCCATGGAGTCAAGAAGAATCAGACATGACTGACCACCTAAACAACAATAAATGTTTGTTGGGCATGTTATGAAGGGAGGTTGAGTCTTGTCCTGCTCTCACTTTGCTTCTGACATCCCTTCCTACCCTGATATTTCATGTTTGTACTCTCTGTCCCCCAGAGCATCCAAGAACTGTGTTGGATGCTCAGTAAATCACAGAATTCGAAGGGCTGGAAGGAATCTCAGCAGCCATTTAGTTTAATGTAGACTTGAGAGGAATGGCCACTGTAATACACCTGACTCCTTGCCATCCAGTCTGCCTAAAGATCATCAGTGAGGGGGAACCCATCATCCCTTAGAACAGCCCATTTCCCTTCTTGGATGGCTCTAATGGGTAGATTAGGTTAGGCTAGGTTAGGCTAAGTTCTCCTGACATCAGGTCTAAATCCGTCTCTTTGTGATCTCCCATTGCTTCCAGTTCTACCTCCTAGAGAGCCAAATGTGTATATGTGTGTGTATGTGTGTCTATATATATATATATATATGGAAGAAGGGTAGTCCCTGTGCCACATAAGAGCCTTCCAAATACTTCATGCTAGCTCTCATGTCCCCTTTTCTTCAAGGGGAACATCATACCTGTTTTCAAATAGTAAGTAATTGAGTCTTCCTCACATTTTTATAGAGATAAAACTGAAGATGAAAAGGGATAAGTGTCTTGCCCAGAATGACTCGGGTAGCTAATATACAGCATAATCAGAATTCAAACTGACTCCTCCAGTCCAAGGCTCTTTCCATCATACCTTGTTGCCTCCAGTAATGGATCTGTCCCATAAGTGGAAACAGAACTATTGGGGGGGGGGGATGGGAGAGGTAGAGAGGACTTAGTAGTATTAATCATGTCAAACATTCCATGTTAGCACCAACACCAACTGTCACTGATCAGCATATAATCCCAAGAGCCTCAGGAGCCTTCAGACCAATAGCTCTGCTTCCACCTAGTCCAGAGATCAACCATCCCAAGAAGCAACCCCTTTGGGCATAAGACCTGTTTCTGTGATCACTTCAGCCCCACCTTCTCAACAGCCACAATGATCAAAGACCCATTCTCACCACCAAAGTCCTTGGCATTGTCAAATGGTTCAACATCAGAAACACATGTGATTGTATCAAGAAAAAAAATGACACTAGGGAAGATGTAATACCATCTGCTTTGTAACTATGTCCCAAAGACCCATGGCATCTCTCTATGTGACTCAGAGATAACATCTCTTACATGTATGTTTTCTCTATTAAAATATAAACTCCTTGAAAGCAGGAACTATCTCTACTTTTCTTTTTGATCCCTAGTGCTTAACACAGGGAGTGGTACATAGTAAGCATTTAAGAAATGTTTGTTTCATTTGTTCATTTATCATAGAATTTATTTTCAGTCAGAAGGGACTCTAGAGGTCATTGGGTCCAACTCCATCATTTTATAGATGAGTAAATGGAGACATAGAGAGGTCCTAGGTCATGCAGCATGATAATGGCAGAGCCAGGGATAAAATCCAGATATTCCCATAATTCAGGGTGCTTTCCACTTTCTCATGCTGTTGAAGGCAAGTGTTATACAGTCAAAGGACATGGGTTCCAACTTTGGTTTTCTTACTTACTATGATGTACAGATGAGCAAATCATTTGTCCTGGGAGCAGTTAAAAAAACTAATGCATGGGCTGTATTAAGAGGGTCATAACTTCCAGGAATAGAGAGGTGATGGTCCCAGTACACTAGGTCTGCCCTCATCGGACCTCATTTGTGTTCAGTTCTATGGACTACAGTTTAAGAAGGACATGGAGAGTGTCAGAAGAAGACAGCTAGGATGATGAAGGACCTTGGGTCCATGTCATATGAAGACCAGTAGAAGGAACTGGGGATCTTTAGCCAGGAGAAGAGAAGACTCTGGGGAATGTTATAGTGATGAGTAGGCATTTGAAGGGTTGTCATGGGGAGGAGGAACTGGATTTATTCAGTAAGAATCAGGAGCAAGGCTGGGAGAGAAGGGAAGTAACAGAAAGGCACACTTTGGCTTAATGATACTATTAGAGTTATTTTTAAAAAGGCAATGGACTGCCTGGAGAGGTGCTGGGTTACACTTTACTAGACCTTTTAAAAAAGGTGCTGAATGACCATTTGTCAGGCATATTCCTGGGGGTGGGGAGGAATACTCCTCCCTTGATTCCCCTTCTACCTCTCTAACTACTTCTTTGTAGATCTCCTTTATAGGATCATCATCTGAACAATTATGAGTGGGTGTACCCTAAGGTTCTGTCCTGGGTCTTCTTTTCTCAACCTTCCCACTTGGTAATCTCCTAAAATCCTGTGGATTCCCTTATGACCTCCAGGCATATGGCTCCCAGATCTACATATCCTGCCCTCATGTGTCTCCCAAACTCTATTTCCATGTCACCAGCTATCTACTAGACATCTCCAACTGTGTGTCTTGTAGTCAGTCACTTGAGGTAGGGACTTAAGAGGGTGAAAAATGAATCTCCAGTGTGGCAGGAGACTGAGAGAGTTTTGAGGTCTAGGTCCCAAGGAATCTTGTTGATGGGGAAGAAGTTTTTAAAAAATGAGTGATAGGAGATATAAGGAAAAAAGAATGAAATTACCAAAGATCTCAGGAGGAGAATAATTCATTTAAAAACCTACAACACAAGCAGATAAATCAATAGGGTAGATATTAAAACAGAATGAAAGACGGCCGCCAAGACACACCCGGACTATTACAGTAGCTTTCTGGTTGGCTTCTCAATTGTTTTCTCACTCCAGACCAGGGGTGGGGAACCTGTGGCCATGAGGCAATATGTGGCCCTCTAAATCCTCAAATGCAGCCTTCTGACTGAATCCAAACTTCACAGAACAAATCCCCTTAATAAAAGGATTTGTTCTGTAAATTTTGGAGTAAGTCAAAAGGCTGCACTCAAGGACTTAGAAGGTCACATATGGCCTTGAAACTGCAGGTTCCCCACTCCTGCTCCAAACCATCCTTCACTCAGCTATCAAAGTGATCATTCTAAAGTGCATCTGATCATATCACCCTTCCCCCATCCCTCATTCAGTAAACTCCAGTGGATCCCCCATTACCTCCAGAATCAAATATAAAATCCTCTGCCTTCTAAAACCTTTGTAACCTAGACCTGTCCAGTCCTTCTTCTATCCTACTCTCCTCTATAATTCATCTGTGATCTAGTGACAGTGGCCTTCTTTTTGTTCCACCCAAGACACTATATCTTCAATTCCAGGCATTTTCACTTACTGTCCCTCATGCCTGGAATTCTCTCCTTCATCCCAGCCTTCCATCTCCCGTGGCTTTCTTCAAGACCCAGCTAAAATTACACCTTAATTGATATTTGTAAGAATGATAAGAGTGAATAGAAAAAAGGAGAAAGGGGAAAGATCTACAAGGCAATAACATAGAAATTGTTTTGAAGGGTGAACTCAAAAAAGGTACTTTAAGAGCTTTAATTCCATGATGAAAGGAGAGACGAACAAAATAATAAGTATAAGGGCTATGAATCTAAGAAGAAAAGTTTAGAACAGAGAGAAAAGGAAGAGAATTAATGAAGAGAAGGTAAAGGAATCCTTTTTAGAAAAGGGTGCAGGGCAGGAACTAACAAGTTGAAGAGGAGAGGAAGGGGGATTTTAATTGACACAGAGAAAAAATAATTGGCCTCTTTTGGTGCTGGTCTTCTAGACCCAAGGTTGTAAAGTAACAAGGTGATAAATTGTGAGAATTAAGATTGGATACCTACAGAGGGTGTTCAATGTGCATAGTGTATAGGCACAAACAGAAGATATCCTAGTCAATAAATCAAGAAATTTATTAAACTTTTACCCTGTGCCAGGTCCTGAACTAAGTGCTAAGGATACAAAGAACAAAAAGGAGTCCTTAACTTCAACTAATGTGAAGAGGAAAAAATATAGAAATTATCAAATAGATAAATACAGAGTAGATAGAAGAAAACATCAGAGGGGGATGGGTAGCTGGGAAGACCACAAAAGGGCTCCTGGAGGATGTGGCATTTCATTTGAGTCTTAAAGGAAGTCAGGGATTTTAAGAATTGGAGTTGGGGAGGGATAGCATTCCAGGTGTGGGCAACAGCACAGAGATGGCAGATGGATTGTTTTGTTTGAATATCAAGTGTTGCAGAGTTTTTAGAAAGGAACATAATGTAATAAGACCAGAAAGGTAGGAAGGGACCAGGTATTGAAAAGTTTTGAATGCCAGATGGAACCATTGGAGATCATTAAGCAGGAGGATTACATGGTCAGATGTATGCTTTAGGAAAATCACTTGACCACTGGGTCAAGTGACACAGGACAAGAGTAGTCACACAAGTAGGAGGGAAACCAAAAGAGCAGTTAGCAAAACCTAGGGAAGATAGTATCTAGAAGGACATGGTGATCAGCAGTGTTTTGGAGGGGTCAAGAAAGATGAATGTTGAGAAGAGGCCATTAGATTTGCTTTTTAAATTTAATCTAGTTTTATTTTCAATTCTAAAGTCTCTACCCCCACCCATCCTCTACCCATTGAGAAGGGAAGAAAAACAAAACCCATTACAAATAGAATAAACATATGAAACAAATTTCCTCCTTAGCCATGTTTCAAATGAAAAAAAAAACCAAAAACTTCAGTCTGGGCTCTGAGTCCATCCAGAGGTGGCAGAATATTTCAGTCCTTTGGAATTATGAATGGTCATTGATCACATTTACTATGAAGTCTTTCACAATTGATTATCTTTACAATACTGTTGCTATTATAGAAATTGTTCTCCTGGCTCTACTTATTTCACTTGTGTCAGTTCATATAGGTTTTCCCAGTTTTTTCTGAAACCACCCCCTTAATCATTTCTTACAGCACAATAGTATTTCATAACATTCATATACCATTACTTGTTCCAATATTCCTCAATCCCCCTCAGTTTCTAGTTCTTTGCAAACATAAAAAAGGAGCTATTATTATCATTTTTCCCTATGAGCACCTTTTCTCTTTCTGTGAACTCTTTGGGGTGTAGACCTGGTAGTAGTATTACTAGGCCACAGGGTATGCCCAGTTTAATAGATTTTTGGGTTTTGTTCCAAATTGCTCTCCAGAATAGTTGGACTATTTCACAGTTGCACCAACAGTATATTAATGTACCTGATTTCCCACATCCCCTCCAGCATTTGTCATTTTCCTTTTTTGTCATCTTAACCAATCTAATGGGTATAATGTGGTACCCCAGAATTGTTTTAATTTATATTTATCTAATTATTCATGATTTATAGCATTTTTTATGTGACTATCGATAGCTTGAATTTCTTCCTTTAAAAACTGCTTATTCATAAGTTCTGACCATTTATCAGTTAGGGAATGACTCTTATTTGACTGAGTTCCCTATATATCTTAGAAATGGGACCATTTTTTAGAGAAACTTGCTGCAACAATTCCACCCCCCTCCCCATTTCCTGCTTTTCTTCTTATTTTAACAGCATTGGTTTTATTTTTGCAAAAAAAAAAATTATGTCACTCAAAGTTATTTGTTTTATCTCTTCTGAATCTCTCTGCCTTTTCACCTGCTGATAGATCTGACAGATTATTTCTTCTACGTTCCACTACTTTGCTTATGATATTCTCCTTCATGTCTAAATCATGTAGCCAAGTTTGAGCTTATCTCGGTATATAGCATGAGATGCTGATCTATATTCAATTTCTGACACCTTTCTATTAGGCAATTTAAATGATCATTGGTAACTTTAAAGAGAGCAATTTCAGTTGAATGATGAGGTCAGAAGCCAGATTGCAGAAAGTTTAGAAGAAAGTAGGAAGAAACACTGATAATAGTTGGGTTTTTCAAAGAGTTTAGTTGGAAAATAGAAGAGAAATACAGAACAATCATTGACAAACATGGTAGTTTTAAGTATAGGAAGACTTGGACACATTTGTAGAGGCAGCAGGGAAAGAATCAGTAGCTGTGGAGGTACTGAAAATTAAAGAAAGAGTGGGGACAATCTGTTGAAGACAGGAGAGGACAGGATTAAGGATACTTGTGATAGAGTTGACCTGGGCAAGGAAGAGAGCCACCCCATCATCAGAGGCTGAACTGAAGGAGGAGAGCAAGGGGGAGTGATGTTAGAAGGATGTGAGATGAGAAAGAAAAGAAAAAGGGAATTCTTGAGAATGGCCTCAACATAAATTTGTAGTGGACCTAGGTAACTCAGTTTTACAATTTTCTCCAGCTCTTTTCAGCAGCACATGAGTAGGATGGAAAAAGGCAGATGGTGAGAGCAATCCAGAGATGGGGTTTAGTAAGTTGTAATAGGAGAAGGGACAACGGGGGCAAGGGATTCAAGAGAAGAGTATGGTGTTGAGTTTAACTGATTCTCCAAGGCATCAAGACTGGGGAGGAAGGAGAGGATAAGGGAAGAGAATGTAATCAGAGCAGGGGTGATGGCCTGGGATAGTACCGAGGAATAGAGGGACTGAGGGTCAGGGTGAGGACAAGAAGTTAGTTTAGGAAGAGTAGAGTATAGAGAGAGGTGGAAAGAAAAAAATTATGCTCAGATCTGGTGGGTGATGGCAAGGTCAAAGGTATGGCCATTCCCATGGTCGTACTTTTCCTTCCTTTCACCCTGCCCTTCACAGAAACCCACGGCTGCTCTTTGCTCCCCGTGTTCTGCCGGCCAGGCCTGGCAATTAGTTTTAAATCACTCTTCGAAACCCAACATTTGGCAAGCACTTTGGAAGAATGCAAATATAACACCACGGCCTCCCAATCTCACTAACAGCGAACACGCTCGAGGGTCAGGTTTCACGTAAGCAACTTTAAAAGGAACTTCATGGGGGGAACCACCTGTTCAGGAAGTCACTATAAAAAGGATTTGTTGGTTGAATGTAGACTCAGCTGGAGAGGCCGAGCATCCCTGACCTCATGGAATAAGACATGCAGAGACAGGGGACAGCTTAAGAACAGCCTTGGGGGTGGGGAGGGAGAAGAGAGGACAGCTCCAAGGTCATGGGGAGAAAAGCCCACTCATTCTCATAAGATGATAAGCAAGAGGAGTTTAGATTTAGAAGGGACCTTGGGAGCCATCCAATTAAAAACTTAACCCCCTCATTTGACATACAAAGAGACTGAGGATCAGGGAAGTAAAATCACATATTAACATTAACTATGTTCTGTTCTCAGGATCACATAGCTAGTGAGTATTAGAGGCAGGATTTCTGTGTTTTTTTTTTTTAATTTTTATTAATTAATTTATTTACTTTTAGTTTACAACATTCAGTTCCATAATGCTTTTAGTTTCAAATTTCCTCCCACCTCTCTCTTCTCCCTCTCCCCTTCCCCCCATGGCAGCAGTGCAATCAAATATAGGATCTATAAATACCTTCACATTAAACAACAGTCAGGTTGTAAAGAAGGATTATAACCAGTGGAGTGATCAATGGGAAAGAGGAAACAAAACAAAAAAAAGAGAGAGAGCAAGTCACTTGCTTCCATCTGCATTCAGACTCTGAAGCTCTTTCTCTTTCCATCATGAGTCGTTTGGAGTTGTTTTATAACCTTGCATTGCTGAAAAGAGTCCAATCTCTCAAAATTAGTTGTCACACATGTGTTGTGTCTGTAATTGTGCACAAATTTCTCCTGCTTCTGCTTTTCTCAATCAATTCAATATCAGTTTATAGAAGTCCCTCCATGTTATTATGAAGTCCATCTGCTTCTCATTTCTTATAGCACAATAGTATTGCATTACATTCATATACCACAACTTGTTTAGCCATTCCCCAATTGATGGGACTCTCCTTGATTTCCAATTCTTTGCCATCACAAAAAGAGCTGCTATAAATATTTTTGTACATCCAGGTCCTCTTTGGGATACAGCCCTAGAAGTGGTATTGCTGGGTCAAAGAGTATGCACTTATTTATAGCCCTTTGGACACAGTTCCAGATTGCTCTCCAGAATGGTTGGATCAGTTCACAACTCCACTAACAATGCATTAGTGTTTCAATTTTTCCACATCCTCTCCAGCACTTATTATTTTCCTGTTTTATCATGTTAGCCAATCTGATAGGTGAGATGTGGTACCTCAGAGTTGTTTTGATTTGCATTTCTCTAATCAATAGTGATTTAGACCATGTTTAGAGGCAGGATTTCTTGACTCCAATAAGACTTCTAGGAATGTTTCTTAGTCTTACACCCTGGTGTAAGGAGGATGAGGCCAGAGAGTCCACTGAAGAAGCTTTGGGGTTCCTTAATCCTGCCCTTGAATGCTATTCAGACCATGTCCTGAGTATCAGATTCACTTTTCAGTATCAAACCTCAGAAGGCTCCATTTGGAGTGAGGAAGACCTGGGTTCAGATTCTGCCTCTGGCCCTTCATCTCCCTAAGTCTCAGTTTCCTCCTCTTTAAAATGGGGGCGGGGATAGTAATGCCTGTCATACTTACATCACAGAATAATTGTGAGACTCTAATTAGATGATGTGTACAAAGAAGTTTGCAAACTGGAAAACACTCTGTATATAGCAGCTATCGCTGCTGCTGCTGCTGTTGTAGTTACAGACACTGATCAACTGGGATTCAGGGGAGGGGACCTCCTGTGGCTTAGTTTTAGGGCTAGAAGGGACCTGTTATGACCAGTGATCTTCAAATAGAAGCAGGGCCACTAAACCATAGGTAAGGATTCCTGAGGATCATATTGATTGAGAAAACCACATATTAACATTAACTATGTTCTGTTGTGCTTTATTTTGTTAATTATTTCGCAATTACATTTTAATCTGCTTCAGGCTATATCGTGGGAGTGCTGGGGCTAGGTCTTTGACATCTCTGTTAAGATCTAGTCTAAGGCTCTCCTTATATAACTTGGGAATTGAGACCCAGAGAGCTAGTGACTTCATTGTATCCTAGATTCAGACATAGAAGGTACCACAGAGGTCATCTGAGACCTCCCGGCTCTTTTTGCAGGTGAGGAAATTGAGGCCCGGAGAAGAGAAGGGTCAGAGGCAGGATCTGAACCTAGGCCTTCCTGACTCCCAGCAGAGCCCTCTGGAGTGTGGTTCTCCGAGGTGAACATAATATTCATGATGTGGCCTGATCAGTAGGAAGGGCAGGATTAAGGAACCCCAAAGCCACATAAAATGAGTTTATGTGACTTTCCCAAGATCGCAAAGATAGAAGGAGACAGGGGCAAGAGAGACCTTTGAATTCATTTATTCCAGGCCCCTTCATTTTATAGAACATGAAACTGAATCTCAGAGAGATCCAGTGGCTTTCCCAAGGCCCGGCAGAGGCAGAGGCAGAATCCAGAGAGAGCCATCCTGTTGCTGATACCAGTGTTCTTTCTGTTACAATACACCGACTCCTATGTGTTTTCAAAATTAAGTTTCCCCAAGCCCTTGAACAAAGTTTCATACTTGATTAATTAAAAACCTCTGAAGAGGTTTGAGAAGCAAGGATGTGGTGCTTGGTAAAGTACTTTAGGTATGGCATGCAGTATAGACTAAGGAATACTTTGGAGAATTAGTATTTCCATCATCGAGTTCATTCTGGTCCAGTTGAATCATTGATGTGACCAGAAAGGATGGAGTACATCTAAGGCATGCTTAGAGAAAGTATAGCAGGATTTGGCCTGAAATGTATAATAAAGTGAAAGATGGAAAATGCTGCAAGATCAGGGGCCCAGAAGAAGCCAGTGGTGCCTCTTGTGGTGGCTGGAAGGGTGGGGGAGGGTTGAAGGGAAAGGATACGGTTTTTGCCACTCACATTATGCCAAAAGTGTGGTGCAGTCCCTCTCTTCAGTAGAGATGGGAGCTCAAAGGAAGACTATACGATGAGCCATCACACGAGGTCACAGAATCTACTGGTTTTAAACTGCAATGAGTGATGCTTGAGCTCCTCAGGAACAGGGACTGTCTTGGCTTTCTTTTTCAACTCCTAGTTCTTAGCCTCGGGCGTGGCATGTTATTGCTGCTGTTGAGTCATTTTAGTCGCTGTCTGACTGAACCCCATTTAACCCCATTTGGGGTCTTCTTGGCAGAGATACTGGAGCGGTTTGGCATTTCCTTCTCCAGCTCATTTTACAGATGAGGAAACTGAAGCAAACAGGATCAGATGACTTGCCCAGGGTGACATAGCTGGTAAGTCTGAGGCCACATTTGAACTCAGGTCCTCCAGACTCCTGGCCCAGTGCTCTATCCACTATATCACATGTAGTAGGTGATTTATTTTTTATTTTTTGCTTTTTGGAGGGCAATTGGGGTTAAGTGACTTGCCCAAGGTCACACTGCTAGTTTTTGTGTTAAGTGTCTGAGGCCGGATTTAAACTCAGGTCCTCCTGACTCCAGGGCTGGTGCTCTAGTCACTGCACCCCCTAGCCACTCTTACAGTTAACTTTTAACCTATAATCTTTTAATTTGTAATTGTCCTTAAAAGGTTTTGGAAAAACATTCCCTCTTTAGGTAGCAATTCCCTTTAAGTCAGAATCTGCAAGGCCCTTCAAGCTGGCTATCTCTGAGCTAAACAGACCATCCTAGCCATCACCGGGATGTTTTCTAATCCAGACAGAACATAGCTTACAGCAAATAGTTAAGGTTGACTGGGCAAGGCAAAACCTACCTAGCTGTCTCTTGATGACACAGGATTTGGTTTCATCAAATTAGATCTCAGCCTCACTTCCTATATAGTAACTGCCTAACCTGTATTTCCCCTTTCAAACTGAGGAGGGGCCAGTAAAGAGTAACAGGTACATTTGAGTATTATGATACCAATGTGTGGAAATCACATCATATAAACTTAAGATATTTATTGAATCAGGAGAAAAGACTTGGGCTGTCAGAAGAATAGGGTTTGAGTCCTAACCCTACAACTTTTATTTTTTTTGCTTTTTGAAGGGGGGATGGTTAGGCAATTGGGGTTTAATGACTTGCCCAAGGTCACACAGCTAGTAAGTGTTAAGTGTCTGAGGCTAGATTTGAACTCAGGTCCTCCTGACTTCAGGGTCAGTGCTCTATTCACTGTGCCACCTAGAAGCCCCTTAAGATATATATTTTTAAGTCTGCATTTCCTAATCTTTAAAATTACAGAGTTGGATTAGATGACCTCTCAGGTCCTTCTTAGTTCTAAATCTATAAGCTGATGACATTCTGCTTGGGTCCAGAAAAAATAAACTAAGAATACTGAGTATAAAATACAGGGAGCCAGATGAGGTTCAATATAAGGAAGAGCTTTTTTTTTTCTTTTTGGAGGGGAGAAGGTAGGGCAGTTTGGGTTAAGTGACTTGCCCAAGGTCATACGGCTAGTTTTGTGTTGTGTCTGAAGGCGGATTTGAACTCTGGTCCTCCTGATTCCAAGGCTGGTACTTTATTCACTGTACCACCTAGCTTCCCCTAAGGTAGAGCTTTCTTGAAAAAAAAAGATTTTATTTGTTATTTTAAAGTAAATTTTTATGATGCCTTCTGTTTCTACCTCACAGTCATTTCCATATACTTCTCTCCTCCTCCACTAACACATAAGCCCTTCCTTTTAACAATGAAAAACAGAAAAGCAAAAATCTATGGTCTCAGTAAGTTAAGCAAGTTAATAAAAAACCAATGCACAAGGGGGCAGCTAGGTGGCCCTGTAGTCAGGAGGACCTGAGTTCAAATCTGACCCCAGACACTTGACACACTTAGTAGCTGTGTGACCTTGGGCAAATCACTTCACCCCAATTGCCTTGCCTTCCCCCTCCAAAAAAAAAGCAAAAAGAAACCAATGGACAAAAGGAACTGTCAGTGTATGCAAACTCCCATATCTGTAGTCTCCCATCTCTCTACCAAAGTCAGTGAAATGCTTCCTCATGTCTTCTCAGATCTCAGATCAGTGGTTACAATTATTCAGTAGTTGACCTTCTTTTAATGTTTTCATCTATACAATGAGGAAGGTGGACAAGACAGCTTCTGAGAATGTCCTTTGCAGTTCTAACTCTGTGATCCCATGTCTGTATCATACTGCAGTCACACGGTTTTTCTGGTTCTTCAAGGAAGAACTTTGGAAAAAGTAAGATTATCCAATGACCAAATGTGAGTCTTGGAAAAGAGTGAGTTCCTTGTCATTATAAATGTATATATAGAGAAGTTAATGCCTTCTACATCATTTACCCCAAATTTAGCTCACTTTCCATTTAGCTTTATAAGGTTTGGGGATCTATGAAAGGAAAGAAACTTACAAGTCATAGGAGAGTCGTTCCCTAGTTCTGGGACGTGACTGTTAGTCAGTGGACAAGCATTTATTATGCACTTGCCATGTGCTATTGAGCACTGGGAATACCAATTCAAGTAGAGAGACAGTCCCAGACCTGAAGGAGCTTTTATTCTAATGGGGAAGATCACACTTTAAAGGAAGCTGACAAGGGGGTGGGGTGGGATTCAAAGGTACCCAGAGTGTGGCCATGATAGAGGAACTACAGAGTATATCCAGGAGAGGAATGAGATATGGATGGCCTGGGCACCCTCTTTTAAATAGAGGTTCTAGGAGTAGCATCCAAACAGAAGGAGTGATTGTAGTAGCAAAGGGCTATAGTGTGGCTTCAGGGTGAAGAGCTGGGCATGGTGCAGGGAGTCCAGAGGGCAGCCATGAAGAGGAATGACCAGGAAGTTTATCCAAAGGTGGGAATTTTATCTTAGGTTATTATTGTTTATTCAGGAAATTCTCATAAACAAATTACAAGACACCTCAATATGGTAATAGAATAATCAATAAGAGTCATCTAGACATGTTCCCTTGGAAATTAATTGAAAATTTATTTCAGATATGCCAGGTTATTCATTTATTACCAAATTTATTTATCTATTTCTTCTTTTTTAATCTCATTTTCACCTTATCAGAGAATCAAAGATTTAGTTTGAAGGGACCTTAAAGGTTATGTAGTTAACCTTCCTAATTTTATAGCTGAAGAAACTTAATTACCATAACACCTGGCATTTGCAGGATATATAGTACTTATAGAAACACTTTCTATATATTATTTCATTTGGCCCTCCCAACAACCTGGAGAGGTCAGTACTATATGTATCATTAGATGCCCATCATAGGTCAGAAAACTGAGGCTGAGAGAGTTTAAGTGCCTTGTCTAAGGTCACATAGCTAATAAGTGTAAGGATATGAAGCTTATTCTTTCCTGTCTATACTGTAAATTTAGCATTCTTTCTACCATATTCCCTGGTTCACTTGTCAAGATCTTCTATATGGTCAAGACAACTTGTAGTAGGATCAACGTTTTAGAGTGAGGAGGGACTTCAGAGTTCGTCCCTCCTAATTCTTTCATTTTATAGATGAGGAAATTGAAGCCTTCAGAGGTGAGGTGACTTGTCTAAGGTCATAGAGTGTCAGAGTTGACATTTGAAACTTGGTCTTATGATCCCAAATGTAGCACTTTCTCTCATTCCTCCATTCTACTCCATATGTTAAAATTGTTCTTTCTCTCCTGTCCTCAAGTACTATTCCATATCATTCTCATTAATTCATTGACCAATTCTGTAAATATTTGAGCTTCTACATTGAAACACACATATACACAAGTTGGAAGCCAAGAAGTAAAAAGTAATTAAAACTGAGACACAAAAACTTTATGAGGGGGCAGAGCCAAGATGGTTTAGCCACCCAGCTGAACTTTCCCAACATTCCCCTCCAAACAACTTTAAAATAACACCTTAAATAAAATTTTGGAGCAGCAGAGCCAACAAAAAATCGGAGTGAGATATTTTTCCAATCTAAGAGAAATTAAGAGGTAGGCAGGAGAAGTTTATAAACATCAGGATGGAGGTCTGTCAGGAGCCCACACAAGTTGTGGCAGCACCAGCAACTGCGGCAGCACAAGCTTCAGGAGTTCTCAGCCCAGAGATAATGAGGGGGCAGGTGACTGTTCAGATAGAGATTACAGGCGATCCTTTGCGGGCAGTGGGTACAGCTGGTGCTGATCGGCAATTCTATTGCCTCTATGTAATTTTGGGTGCCAGTTCCAGAGGAGAGAGGAACACTGGTGGTTGGTCACAAGGGAGCAGTATCAAAGTATCACAGTATCAAAGCAGAGGAGCCCTAGCACATGCAGCTTCAAGGGACCAGGGACTTTTCCTTGGTAAAGACCTGAGTACAGACCAGGAGAGCAGTGATACTTCTCCCAGGATCACACTACCATTGAAGCACCAAAACCTTGCAAACCCTCACAACTAACTCTGAAAACAGCAGCATAAAAAAGCCTGAAGCTTAGGTGATGATGATCAGAGCCCAACTTTAGCATGAAGTTCAAAGTCAGGAAATGGGTTAGAAAATGAGCAAACAGCAAAGAATTTGATCATAAAAAGCTACTATAGTGGCAGGGAAGACCAAGAAATAAACTCAAAAGAAGACATCACTGTCTCAAAGAAAAAATGCTAATTGGACCCAAACCCAACAAGAATTCCTAGAAGAGTTAAAGAGATAAGAATGGTGGGGAGAAAATTGGGAAAAGAAATGAGAGTGATGTAAAAAAAATTTTATGAAAAGCCTGGTAAATAAGGCACAAACAAATATACCTTAAAAAGCAGAATAGGTCAAATGGAAAAGGGGGCACAAAAAAAATCACTGAAGAAAGGAATGTCTTAAAAAATTAGAATTGGGGGCAGGTAGGTGGCACAGTGAGTAGAGCGTCGGCCCTGGAATCAGAAGAACTTGAGTTCAGATCCGACCTCAGGCACTTAACACACACACACACACACACAAACAAACAAAAAAGAAACCTAGCCATGTGACCTTGGGCAAGTTACTTAACCCCAATTGCCCTCCAAAAAAAAAAAGGCAAAAAAAATTTAGAATTGACCAAATGGAAAAGGAGGTACAAAACTTTACTGAATAAAATAACTCCTTAAAAATTAGAATTGGGCAAATGGAAGCTAATGACTCCATGAGACATCAAGAAACAATAAAAGTCAAAAGAATGAAAAAAAAATAGAAGAAAATGTGAAATATCTCTTTGGAAAGACAACTGGCCTGGAAAATTGACCAAGGAGAGATAATTTAAGAATTATTGGACTACCTGAAAGCCATGATCGAAGAAAGAGCCTAGACATCATATTTTAGGAAATTATCAAGGAAATCTGACCTAATATCTTAGACCCAGAGGTTAAAATAGTCATTGAAAGAATCTACCAATCATCTCCTGAAAGAGATCCTAAAATGAAAACTCCCAGAAATATTATAACCAAATTCCAGACCTCCCAGGTCAAATAGAAAATATTTCAAGCAATCAAAAAGAAACAATTCAAATATCCTGGAGCCACAGGTAGGATCACACAATACTTAGCAGCTTTCACATTAAAGTAGCAGAAGGCTCAGCATATTATATTCTGGAAGGCAAAGGAGCTAGGATTATAACCACCAATCACCTACCCAGCAAAACTGAGTGTAATCCTTCCAGGTGAAATTGGATATTTAATGAAATAGAAGACTTTCAAGCATTTCTGATGAAAGGACCAGAACTGAATAGAAAATTTGACATTCAAACGGAAGACTCATAGAAAAGACTCATAGAGAAGCATAGAAAGGTAAATATGAAAGAGTAATCATAAGGCGCAAAATAAAGTTAAACCATTTACATTCCTATATGGGAAGATGATACCAGTAACTCCAAGGAACTTCATCATTATGAGGGCAGTTAAAAGGAGTTTACATAGAGAGAGGGTGTGGATATGAATCAAGTATGTTGGAATGATGTCCAAAAAATAAAAAATAAAAATAAAGGGGGAGAAAGAAAGATGCACTGGAAGAAGAGGGAAGGGAAAGGTAAAATGGGGAAATTTTTCTCATGTAAAGGAGGTGTGAGAGGAAAAACTTTTTATAAAGGAGGGAAAATGGGTGTGGGTAGTAGACAAGACTTGAACCCCAGTCATCAGAATTAGTTCAAAGAAAGAAGGCTATATATTTACATCCAGTTGTATATAGAAATGTAACTTACCCAATAGGAAAATAGGAGGAGAAGGAGTTGGGGGTGGGGTGGGGAATAAAGGAGACAAGAGAGATAGTAGATAGAAGTAAAAGAGATTCTTGAAGGGGAACAAGGTGGGGGGAAGAAACAGAAGATAATGGGATGGAGGAAAATACAGTTAGTAATCATAACGGTGAATGTGAATGGGATGAGCTCAACCATAAAATAGAGGCAGATAGAAAAATAGATTAGAAACAAAAATCCAGCAATATGTTGTTTACAAGAGATACAGTTAAAATAGGTTAAAATAAAGGTCTGGAGCAGAATTTAATATGCTTCAGCTGAAGTGAAAAAAAAAAGCAGGGGTAGCAACCATGATCTCAGAAAAAGCAAAAACAAAAAAGAGATAGGGAAACAGTATTTTGTAAAAAGTACCACAGACAACGAAGTAATGTTGAATTTTTTATATCAAGTTCCTCTGATAAAGGCCTAACTTTTCAAATATATTGAATGTAGAACTAAATCAAATATATAAAAATAAGAGCCATTCCCCAATTGATAAATGGTCAAAGAAGAAGAAATCAAAATTTTCTATTGTTATATGAAAAAATGCTCTAAATCATTATTGATTAGAGAAATGCAAATTAAAACAACTCTGAGGTACCACCTTATGCCTATCAGAAATGAAAATGCTATAGGGGATGAGGGAAAAATTGGTATACTAATGAATTGTTGATGGAGTTGTGAATTAGCAACCATTTTGGAAAACAATTTGAAACTATGCCCAAATGGCAATAAAACTGTACATACCCTTTGACTCAGTAATACCACTATTAGGTCTATATCCCAAAGAAATAAAAGGGAAATGAAAAGGACCCACATGTATAAAATATTTATAGCAGCTCTTTTCTGGTGGCAAAGAATTGGAAATTGAGGGGATGTTCATCAATTGGGGAATGGCTGAACGAATTGTGGTATGTGATTGTGATGGAATACTATTGTGCTATAACAAATGACAAGTGGGGGTGGGGTTTCAGAAAAAAAACATGACAAGACCTATTTGAACTGATGCAAAAGGAAGTGAGAAGAACTGGGAGGTTAGTGTGCACAGGAACAGCAAAGTTGTAATGATGATGAAGCAGGAAAGACTTGGCTACTCTGATCAATACAATGATCCAAGACAATTCCAAAGGACTCATGATGAAAAAATGCTGCCCACCTTCAGAGAGAAGTGATGAACTCTGAGAGCAAATGGATAGAATTTTTTCTATTTTTCTTGCTAATATGGAAATGTTTTGCATGATTTCACATGTATAATTAATGTCATATTGCTTGCTTTCTCAGTGGGTGGGGCAGGGGGTGGAGGAGGGAGGGAGGGAATTTGGAACTCAAAACTTAAAAACAAAGGAATGTTTTAAATAATTTTTTAAAAACTGAGACTAAGAATTAGTAGCAAAGGCATTAAAACGCAGTTGTAATGAAATCTCTGCTAAGGTTCATGCTAAGAGCATCAGAAAGAACTTTCTAAACAAATCTATGTTGAAGACAAGAGGAAAATCAAGAAAGGGATGAGACCCCGAGTTGTTGTGGAGGGGAAGAAAGGACAGAAAGAAGGCCAATTATTCACTCCCATTTTGCTGTTGTAATAGATGACTGGCCTCTCAGAGTTTAGTCCCTTGGAGCATGTTTTTTATTCTAATGCAATTCCTCACATGACTTTCAGAACACTATCTATCCATCCATCTATCTATCTATCTATCTATCTATCTATCTATCTATCTATCTCTGTGTATACATACATATATACATACATACAGATGTACATATATACATATAGAGTATATACATATGTAGTATATATATATATAGGTATATATGTATGTTATGTTTCCTGTCCAATTATTGTTATAATTTTTGGTCTTTTTGGAGCAGGGAAGGCAGGGAAATTTGGGGTTAAGTGATTTGCCCAAGGTCACACAGCTAGTAAGTGTTTAAGTATCCAAGTCTGATTTTGAACGCAGGTCTTCCTGACTCCAGGACTGGTGCTGTATTCACTGTGCCACCTAGCTGCCCTTTCCTGTCCAATTATTACATGATGAAAAAAAAAGGTCCCCGATTTCCTGGAGAACTGAAATTAAGCAAATGAACACAGGAAAAATAACTGCTCAAATAACAGAACAGGGTCAAAACTCCCATGAGGATGGCTCAGTCTCTTTCCTATCCTGGCGGTGTGTGAGGAGAATAACCCGGAGCAAACTCTGGGAAGGCAAGGTGACTTTGTCCTTCTCCCACCTGTTGTGAAGCTGCTAGCATGTCTTGCTGCTACTTCTGTCCCTATTGTGCCTACAGCCTTAGGCAAAGGAGTGTTTGAGATGGAATGGATGAGGCTACAACCTTGTGGGCTTTCAAAAGTCAGCAGAATAAGCCATTAGAGGTCTAGGAACAAGAATCTATGCCAGAGTTTGCTGGCAACTGAGTCCTGTGAGGATGATCTTGAGTGACCCAACAAGGCAGTGTATCAACGGCAGTCAAGAAGGAGTTGCCCATTCATCAGCTCTGCTGGACTCAGAAATGAAGCTGGTAGATAGAGTGAATGTTCTATAGCAACTACCCTAAGTTTGAGGAACCTAGCTAGTATAGAAGTGAGTATGAGCCCAGTTTCAAAGGATGGATGTCCTTCTGTCCTTTCTTGCTTTGTCTTCTCAGTAAATATGCCTCTGTGAAAGCTAATTCATGTTAGTTGGCTAAATTGAAATTAGGATATTAATCAACGGTATCAGTGATATTGAAGCAATATCAACTGGTATTGGTGGTCATTGATATTAAGGAGAATACCTTGGAATGGAGGCTTAAGATGATACGTTAGTTGATATATTTGACAGATATCACACTGGCCTTAAGGGCCTCAGAACCCTGAGAGGGCATTAGCCTTGCCTTGGAGAATCTGACTCATCAGTGAGGACGGGAATTAGAATAAGGACTCCCAGAGTCTTTTTTTTTTTTAACAAAATAATGATCTTGGGGCGGCTAGGTGGTGCAGTGAGTAGAGCACCAGCCCTGGAGTTAGGAGGACCTGGGTTTGGATCCGGCCTCAGATACTTAACACAAAAACTAGCCCTGTGACCTTGGGCAAGTCACTTAACCCCAATTGCCCTCCAAACAGGAAAAAAAAATCTTTAATGACATTTCCCTTTGGAATAAGTGAGACCTGTGAATATATTCAGACAAAATAAGGGTCAGAGAGAGAAATAGAAGGGGGGAGATAAAGTTACAGTCAGCTCTCCATTATCCACAATTCCTCAAGAGTATCTTCTATCTCTTCTGTATTCTTCACAATGTCTAGCCACTGGTACTCAATAAAGACATTGATTTGAATGATCCCCTCTGAGACTTATCTGCAGCCTTTGTCCTGGGCTAGGATGAGATTTGGCTTTTAGTCTTGGCCATTTACTGGATATGTGGCCCTCAACAATCACCTAACTTTCTCTATGCATCGGTTTTCTCACCTGTAGAATGGAGATCATAATGCCTGAGCTACTTATTTCACAGGCTAGTCATGATGGTAATATGATATAATAGATGAAGTCTTTGAAAAAATAAAAAAGGTGCTAGATGTATAAAGCTGAGATAACTTTTGTGCTCAGGCAAGACAAAATTGGGAAATAATCTGGTTGCCAAAACTGTAATATTCCCAAACTAAATAAAAATTTTTGGGGGATTATCCACTGCTATAGATAACCATTACTCCTCAAATAATGCAGGAATTTAGAGTTGACTGTATAGGAAAAACAAACACTGGATTCACTGTCCAACCCACAGGAGTTGGAGAGGCTACAAGGGGCTACACTTTTGTAAAGAAGGACAATGTGCATGCAAAGCTGGGGGCTGGGGAGTGGATGTTTAGGAGATGTATATACAGACCCCTAGAATAGGGGTCCTGGCCAGGAGGCACTCTGTGTAAGTGGCAGAGGGGAGGAATAGGGATGGAACATTCATCTCCCCCTGGCCAGGAAGTGGGGTTCTGGGATAGGCTCTGAGGATTAAAAGTCCTCTTTGAAGAAAGGGAAACAACCACATCTGCCCCTAGTCTCCCAAGCCCGATCTGGAAGTCCCAGGCTAAGGAAGGACTGGGGGACAGGATGGAGGAGAGGGGATGAAGGGCAGATGGATTATCATCATTTCCAGCCCATAGGAAAACTTTGTGTAAAACTTATTTAGACCTGGAGCATGGTCAAAGACACAAGGTTTAAACATTGGAGGAGAGACAGAATTTTATCCCTTTGAAGAAAAATCCCATTCCACTGGAGTTGTCCCCAAGATTCTTTTCTCCTGTTAGGGGGTCTTGCCCAGGCCCATCTGAGGGCCATGAGGTTGCATGGGCACTAATAATCTGGTGGAGGAGAAGAAAAATTAATCCCTCCTTCAGGTCCTGAACCCTAGGATTCAGGTCACTCATAGATACAAAAGTGCGGCAACCACAGCATTTCCCCCCAGAAAACTGTTGGAATTGAGACCAGAAAAGTGAAAGGGAGTGTCCTGGAGGTTGGAACAGGATCAGGTCAGTTACAACTTCCGTTCCGCCTGAAGACAGAGCTCACTGCCTGCAGAGATGATGGGGAGGTGATTGTCCATGTGGTAGCTGATGAGGTGATGGACACTCTCGAATCCTTTGCCCTAACCACGCCTTCAGGACCAATAAGCAGTAAATATTTTGGCTGGCCACTCTGCAGACCCGTGAGGACATAATGGGCGGGGGTGGTCTTGCGCTCCCGAACCAGGAAGTCCCCACTGAGCCTCAGCTGTCCTTCGGTCTCCCGCCTACTCAACTTCCCATGGAACCAGGGTTCCCCTTGGAGCTGCTCAGCCATTGGTGTTGTAGGGGCAGATGGAGGGACACGAAGAGCATCTTCAAATGGCACCACGTCAAAGAGGTCACGTGGGGCACTGCCATTGGCGGTAGGGTTAGAAGGACCACCAGCTCCTTGCCGGACTTTTTCCAGGTTCTGGACATTGACATAGGAGGGATCATCAAATAGTTCTCTACCTGGTCCAGGAGTTAGGAGCTGTTTTCGAATATCAGGGTCACCACCAGCTAGCTGTCCAACGGGCAAAGTGGCTCCTAGGGGGTTGGAGGTCTGGGTGCTGGGTGCTGGGTGGGGTGGACGAAGAACCCCTGGGGCAGCTCCGTCCCGAAGCCTCATGTCTACTGCCCCACCAAGAGGGGGCTCTTTCCCTGGAAAGTCATAGTAGTGCTGATGGTCAGATGGCTCCTCTCCCTCCTCATCCCAAGCTGAGCCATCAAAGCCAGCCATCCTGTCGTGGGGGGTGACCAGCTTAGGTGGGTTCCTGAGGTCTTCTTTGAAGCGCAGCTCAAAGGCCTGGCCAACGGTGCTGATGACATCCTGTGCTAGTCCTTCTGGACGCTCCAGGATGTGGCAGACTCTCTGATTGACTGGATCTTTGGCAACACAGGCGACATACTCTGCAGTGTCCGGATCCCCACCGGACGCAAATGAGATTGACTGCGTGTGGTGACTGGCAAAGATCGAACAAGGTGGGGAACCCGCCCCCCCCCCCCCCGGGTCCCAAGACCTTGTCGTTGGGATGTAACCAACCCTGAGTTGGCTTGTTGACAGAGCTCCCGTGACGAGTCCACTCCTCGCCCCTGATCTGGCCCACTTCAGAGTCCTCCGGCCGCCGCGCGGTTTGTTCAAGTCCAAGGCCGTATGGGGTCTCCGCTCTGCTCCCCGGCCGGTCTCACTCCGGCCTGCGGCAGCTGCCTCGAGTAAACGCTCCAACTTTCTCCTCCCCAGGCCCAGCCTCCCCTTAGAAACTTTATTGCCCAGACTATTTAACTAGCTGCCCTAAGGGGATCTGACCCTAGTGGGAGACGTGGTGTTAGGATGATCCCTAAGAACCGGTAAAGGCTTCATTGTTTTCTGATCCAAGAAGAATGGTCTTTAGCCCAGGAAGAATAGAACCAACCAGTAATAAATGAAAACCTAAGAAAAGCAATGGAATGAGAAGAGAGGATGGGGTCCAGGCCAAATGCATCTGAGTATACTGAGAGAGTTCCTTGCAGATATGATTACTAGGGCACCGTCAGGCGACTTTGAGGAATTTTGGCACATACAAGAGGTATCTCAGGATTGAAGATGGGCGAACGTTATCTCATTTTTCATAAAGAAGAAGACAAATATTTTAACCTATAGTCCAATAGCATTGATGTCGGTTCCTGGCAAAATGCTAGAACATGTTATTAAAGGCAAGCATTTAGAAAGGAAGGCGGGCATCACAAATAACCAAAATATCACAAATAACTTGCATAAGTTCATTAAGAATAAGTCGTGCATTTCACAGGTATAACTGATATCAAATTGCTTACTTTCTCAAGGAGGGGGAAAGGACAGGAGGGAGATAATTTGGAATTCGAAATTTTTAAAGATGAATGCTTTTAAAATGTATGTGCAATTAGGAAATATTTAATGAAATATATGCATATATATATATATATATATATATATTGCTTTATGTAGGGCAATTAGGGTTAAGTGACTTGCCCAAGTTTTTGTGTTGTGTCTGATAGTAAATGGTTAAAAGAATATGGGGGTGCTATGACCCTAAAACAGGTGAAACAACCAGAAGGAGCTCTAGCCAATGGATTAAAATAGTTTACTACCACTTTAGAGAGGTGAAGGGATGGTATAAAACGTAACAGTCCTGGCCATGAGAAAGTGGGGATCAGAGTCAACCATGTTTTGAATATTTCTGAGTCTTTTGTGTTTTAAACCTAAAAGAATTGTCCTATTTCTAATATCTACTTTCTATAGAACAAGGGGTCCTGTTAGTTCCTTTAGGGACCAAAGACATGGGTCACATTTAATGTTTGCTTTAAGCATTAGTCCCAGAACTCCAAGGTGGGGGCACAGTGAGTCAGAGAAGGTAAAAAAAAAAAAGCTTGATCCCAATTCTTTGAAGTTAGATTCTCTCTAAAATCAAACTTGGACTGTTTGAATACAAAACAGAAGCCTCTCATGGGAGCCCCTCTGGGCTGTGCGTGCCACAGCCATATCTAATCAGTTACCAATTCCCACAACCTCTCTCACATACATTATCTTCTTCCCATTCATCTGGCCACCACTCTAATTCAGGCTATCATCACCTATTGCCTTCACTTTTCTCAATAGCCCCCAAAATAGTTTTCCTGTACCCAGTCTTTCCCCTCTCCAATCCCTCTCCACAAAGCTACTAAAGTGAAATTCCTATAACAAAGTTTTGACCACGTCACTCTGCTACTCAAGAAGCTTCATTGATTTTCTCTTGCTTTCAGGATTAATAATAAGTAAATAACAATTCAGGGGGAAAATTGTTAAAAGGAAAACAAACCCTAAGCTTTGTGGGGGGAACATGAGTGGGATTTAAAAGGAAAGAAGAGGTAAGAACCTGTGTTAAAGAGCACCAGGGAGCAAAGAGAAGGAAAAAGTATAAGAGAAGAAGATGGTAGGAAATATGTAGTTAACAATTAAAACTAGGTATGCGAATGGCATGAATTTACCCATAAAATGGAAGAGGATAGCAAAATGTATTCAAAAGTAGACTACAAAAATATGTTATTCACAAGAAACACATTTGATACACAATTAAAAGCGGTTGGAGCAAAACATATTATGTCTCAGCAGAATTTTAAAAAAGTAGTCATGATCTCAGATAAAGCAACAGCAAAGATAATCGATTAAATTAGATAAACAGGGAAATTATACTTTGTTGAAAGATACCATAAATAGGAAAAGTTTAATACTTAACATATATGCACCGAATCACATAGCATATAGTCAAAGAAAAAGCTAAATGAGTTATAGGGAAAATAATAATGATGAGTGACCTCAGTCTCCCCTTTCAAAACTAGATAAATTTAACCAAAAATAAACAAGAAAGAAATTAAGGACCTGTACAGAACTTTAGAAAAGTTATATGTGATAGCTCTTTCATGAATGTTGAATGGGTATAAAAAGAAGCATACATATTTCTCAGCTATGCTTGTCACTGTTACAAAAATTCACCACATATTAAAAAATGAAAACCTCACCAAAAAAAAACAATTACTTCATAAAAAATGCAGAAAGTAGTATGCCATGCTGCACAAAATGCAATAAAATATATTTGATAAAGGACCATGGAAGAAAGAATAAAAATTAACTGAAGATTATGTGACTTAACTCTAAAGACTTGGTGAGTCAAATGACAAATCAAAGAAATTAGAATTTCATTAAAGATAAGGACAATAATCAGAAGACATGCTAAAATTTGGGGGATGCAGACAAAACAGTTCTTGAGGGGGAGATGTATATCTGGAAGCACTTTAATCAATGAAAGAGAGGAAGAGCCAATTAACAAGTTGAGAATTAAGCAAATAAAATCTAGAAAACCAACAAAAAATTTTAACTATTTAAATACCAAAAAATAAATCATAAAAATCAAAGGAGAAATTAAAAATCTTTAAACAAAATGTTGAATTAAAAAAAACCTAGTTGTTAGGTTTTAAAAAATAGATAATTTTGTTAAAAAAATTTTTTTATTGCTTTCTGGCTGCCATCTTGCTATCCCCCATGTGTTCCCCTGTCTTTGGCTATTCTACCTTCGACCCCTCGAGTAACAGCCCTGGTCATCTGTGCAGCTCCATTTCCATTCCAGCAAAATGAAAGAAACAATAAAAACTCTGCATTATTCTTTCATAATTTAAATACATAAGTAATTTCCACTTTTATTACTTCATAACAATGACTTCAAATTTACATTATTTTAAGTACCATTGTAATAGATATTTGCTGATATCCCTTTAGAAAATAAAAAAAAAATACTTTTCACTATATAAAAAAATTATGCTAAAAGACAAGAACACAGAACAGCGACATGATACAGTCAATTTGCTATCAACCACAGTTATAACCCCAAAATGAACAGATACACAGCAATAATCAAATGAGAAACTTGCCAACCTACAGGCACAAGTGTGCATTGGTGGGAAAGGAACTGCTTGGAGAAAGAAGGTGGTTCATAGAATAGCTACAGAAGATGATAAAAAATTTCAGTTTTCCTTAAAGAAACTAGGAGTAAACAATATCTCTGGTACTGAAGAGGTGAATATGTTTACCAGCCAGGGAACAGTGATCCACTTTAACAGTGATCCTAAAGTTCAGGCATCATTGGCAGCAAACACTTTCACTATTACAGGCTGTGCTGAGACAAAGCAGCTAACAGAAATGCTCCCCAGCATCTTAAACCAGCTAGGAACTGACAGTCTGACTAGCTTAAGAAGACTGGCAGAGGCTTTGACCAAACAACCTGTCCATGGAAAAGCACTGCTTGCCACTGGGGAGGATGATGATGATGAAGTTCCAGATCTCATTGAGAATTTTTGATGAGGCTTCTAAGAATGAGGCAAACTGAATTGAGTATCAACTTCTGAAAGTTAAAACTTGAAAGTTATGTGGAGCTGCTATTTTATATCGCCTGACTGCTGTTTTCTTTTCCTTTTTTGTTTTTGTTTATGGATCTAGAGAATTAGATCTCTAATATTTTGAAGCCCATTGGACATTGGAATTAAAGTTTGAAGGAAAAAAAAGTTTAATAAAATCTTTACCTAGTTAAAAATTTTTATTTAAAATATTTATTTATTTTTAAAAATTATTTATTTAAAAGGAAAATCAAATTACTAGTATCAAAATTTTTTTAAAAATCACAACAAATGCAAATATAAAGGATATCATTAGAAACTATTTTGTCCATAATATATTAATAAAACCATTAACTTAAATTTAATGGATACTTACAACCATTTAACAACTCAGAATAAAAGAATAAGAAATAGAGAATTTATACAGCTAAATCTCAGGGGGAAAAAAGAAATTGAACAAACCAAAAATTAATTCCCAAGGTTTTTTTTTTAAATCCTAGACTAGATGGGTTTGATGAATACTATCAAATATTTCACAAATATATCCTTGATACCTAAACCAAGTAGAGACAAAATAGAGAAAAAAATGTAGGCCAATATTCTTAATATACAGTGATACAAAAAATTTTAAATATTATCAAAGTGGATATAGTAACATTTCACTAGAGTATACATTTATGAACAGATTAGAGTTGTACTAGAAATGCAGTTGGCTTAATATTAGGAAAACTATAAATGTAATAGACTATAACATCAAGAACACCAAAAATAATATGATTACATCAACAGCTATAGAAAAGGCTCTTGAAAAAAATACAATACCCATTTCAGTTTTTAAAAAAGATTAAACAACCATAGTCACATACTTTATATGAGGCCAAAATGGAAATCCATTTATGCAAATCCAGGCATCCTGATTCAAAGCCCATTATGCTTTCTTGCTACATTATTGAGCCTATTATAAATGGTTGGCCTCTCCAATTGTCCTTTACATATATATATATATATATATATACATATACATATATATATATATATATGTACTTCCAAAATATATTTCAAACCTTTAGATATGTAATGGGTCTTTTAAAATGCAATTACTATAATAGTACCTTCTCCTTTGGAGACTTCCTGTAGCAAAATGGTGTTTTTTAAACCATTTATAATTCAGTGAAGCCTGAGTTCTTCTCAAATATGGTTCTCAAGTCAGAGATATACTATTGGTCAGCATTTATTCAAAACTACAGTTCATGAATCCTAACTGATGTTTCTTTTATCACACCAACCAGAGGACACATTAGTTCAAGGCAAAAGGCATTTAGTTAAATGACATAGCATGAAAAATAATAGGGAAAATTCCCAACATCCTCATGACTCCTGACACCTAAGGAAGCTGTGTGGCCAGAGTAGTTCACACTTTTAGGGCAGAATCCCAGCTAGAAGCCCTCTCTGCTTCCTATACTATAGCTCGATGCTTTCTTGGTTACATGGCAAGCTCCTGGTATCCTCTGATTATCTATTTTTTTTCTTTTTGGAGAGGGAGGGCAGGGCAATTGGGGTTAAATGACTTATGCAAGGTCACACGGCTAGTAAATGTTAAGTGTCTGAGGCAGGATTTGAACTCATGTTCTCCTGCCTCCAGGGCCAGTGCTCTTTTCACTGCACCACCTAGCCTCTCCACGATGATCTATTTTCTTTACTGTGCTATTCTCTGTGGGTATTCCATCGCATTATCACTTGCTGATGCTACACTAAATTGAAATTATTGAGTGATACAAGGGATGGGAGTTCTCAGCTTTTTTAGCCCATAATCTGAGGGAAATTTTAGCTCTTTTGTGAGTCAAGTTGTGAGATAGGTCCCACCAGTCAGGAAAAGCCCCAGATTTGGGTACAAGTCTCACTTGTAAATCAGCTGCTTTTCTCCCAGCTGTCACTTCCTGATTTCAATCTGTTGTTTGAGTTGGTATGAGTATATTCCATTCAAGTCCCATTAGGCTCTTGTTACTAACGTGGATCCATTGAAATCGCCATTGGACATAGACTTAGAGAGTCCATAGGGTAGAATTCTGAACTGTTTTACCTTCCTTCATGCACCAAAATGACTATTTTCTGTATATTGGTGTTAGCTGAAAGACAGAATGGTTCAATGAATCTAGCATTAGATTTGGGACAAAAAGACTGCTATAGAATCTCTGTGTCACTTTGGGTAAATTCCCTCTTGTACTCTCAGTTTTCTCCTTTGTAAAGTGTATTAGATGACAACATGGTCATTCTACACACAAGAAAACCAAAACCCACTAGCTGGCCTTTGAATGAAATCTTGTGTTGGAACCAAAAATGCTGGAAACTGAAGCTTTCCAACTGTGTCACAGGGGTGAGTAAATTCCCCTTTTCATAACTTCCTCTTCCCATGTAAACTGGGGCAGTAAACCTGGAGGATTTACCAAGTGTTTGCTGAAGCCTATGACTAAATTCCCAACATCAAGGGCAGTGTGAAGCCTCTGAAGCCCTTTCCTGGCTGAGGGCACCATTTTAATAGCCTGGAGCCATCAGCACCAACAAGTAAAGTGGTTCAATGTAGCAAAGAGCTCTGGACCAGGTGTTAAGAAATCTGGGTACTATTTCTTCCACTAAATAGTCTTGTGACTTTGGGCAAATCCTTTTGCCTCTATGAGTCTTGGTTTCCACATCTGTAAAATGGGCATAATAATCCTTAGATTCCCTGTCTCATGGGGTTGTGTGAGGCTCACTGACCTGGTAATATAGTAGAATGAGTCTTTCCTATAGATGCAAAGGACTAAGGTTAAAATCCTGGCTCAGGTCCTTACTAGCTATATGAGCCTGCTCTAGGCATGTCCTTTCAGTCTCAGTTCTTTCATCTCTATGCTAAAAAAGGCCTAAGCTCTAAAGCCCATTGCTGCTCTTACATATATTAAGGATGTTTCCATTTATTTTGTGTCCCCAGTGCCAATAACAATGTCTGGCACCTAGTAGGTGCAATTTTTTTGATTGATTCCAGGTACAACAAGGTATGAATGTAGGGGCAAATGCCTACTCATTTGTTTTTTTACCTTTTCCAGACAGAGTTTTTTTCTCTTCCTCTCTTTCTTGTTCCCTTCAGCAGCATTTCACATCTCTCTGTGGGATCCTTTGCTGATAAAATTTCTCCATTGTATAGAGAGCACAGTCAGAAAGGGAAGCCCCAATGGTATTGAAAGGGAACATCCCAATTGTCTAAGTAACTTGTTACCACCAGTTCTATTGTCCCTTTCATCAGCAGGCTCCTACTCCTGGGGTTCTCTTGGAATACAGTGATAAGCATTTTTTTTCTGGATCTAGTTTTCTTTTAATATTTTACCTTTTGTCTTCATATCCAGGAGCATTTTGGGAATATTCTTTGGGATAGAGTGGGTTTTGACAGACCAATCACTCTGCATGGCATATTTGCCATTTCTAAGACTCCTACATTTGCTTCCTTGTACGATCTGGGCTCACCAGTCAAAATGAGTCTATATTGTGGGTTTCTTTTCTCTTCTGAGAAAATGCAGAGCAGTTCTGTCCTTGTTTATCATAGTAGTCTTCCAAAATTAAGATTGGATTTATTTTTTAAATGTTTAAGCCCCTCCCCTTTCCTTTTATTAAAAAAAAGATGAAACCCTAACACCATAGTTTCATCTGTCAGAGCCAAAAGAAACACAGACACACAGATTATAAGAGCTAGGAGGGGCCCTAGAGATTGTTTAGTTCAACTCACTAATATTATTGTTTTAATAATCTATTGACCTCTTTTGTTTTTGGTATCACATCTGCAACACAACCTCTGTACCAAAGTCTCTCTTGTAACAGAGAAAAACAGCTAACAAACTGAAGGACAAAATGACCAGACACAGGACAGTGTTCTGCTCTTGTGGTCCTCCATCTCTACCAAGAAAGGGGAAGTGTATGTCACCATCTGTCCTGCTGGACCATCATTGATTATTTTCATTCATCTGATTTTGGCCCCCATTAGTGTTACTTTCATGTACATTGATGCAGGTATTACATATAGCATTCTCTTGGTTCTGCTTTCTTCATTGTGAATCAGTTCATACAAATTGTGCCATGTTTCTCTAAATTATTGACATTCATCATCTCTTACTACACAGATAGTATACCATGCCATTCATATACTATGGTTTGTTTATCCATTTCCCAGTCAATGGGTACCTGCTTTGTTTCCAGCTTTTTGCTCCCTCAAAAAGTGCTGCTGTGTATACTTTGATAAGTATAGAATCTTTCTTTCTGTCTTTGATCTCTTTAGGATATATGCCCATTAGTGGGATTACTGATTCAAAGGACAACCTTCTTATTTTACAGATGAGGAAACTGAGGCTAACAATGCACTCTGAGTTAGTCTATGCTAGTTTTGTTTAGCCACCACTTTGAAGGGCTGCTAAAATCTTACTACAACAGATTATAAACAAAAAAATAATAAAAAAACATTTATCATTAGATAATAGAAAAGGCCTCTGACAAAGTGCAATACTCATTTTTGCTAAAAATAAATAAACAAATAAATACCTCTAAGGAATATGCATAAAAGCACCATTCTAATACAATTTTTCTAAAGAATTGTAAAATCAAAAGCTGATGGTTCATGTAGTGCAGAAACACTAGAAGATTCCCCAATAAATGTAGGAGTAAAGTGGGGATGTCCTATTTCCTCATTTTTTTCATCTTTTGCAAATAAATCTTTATTTCAAAAGTATAATTACAAATATACAAATTTACTATCTCAACATGTGGGAGGCATGATCCTCCTCTTTCTCTTGCACCACTTTAGTCTGTGTTTTAAAAAATGCACCCCTGTACATTTTCCATGATGGTAAATTTCAAACAGAGGGAAATATGTAATGGTGCTTGCTGGGCATGTCCAGATCACTTAACAGAGAGGGTCCTTGCATCCCCTACCACATGGGTAGAAGTGTCTCCTTTAATTGGTTATGGGTTGGAACATGCTGCATCTTTAAAACTAGCCAGATAGACAGTAGCTCTTTTTCAGGTTCACTCTTTCCTAAATGTTCATTCCTACTATTTCCAGAGAGTGAAGATCACAGTTCATTCACAGTATGGATGCTATGAACTGAAACAGTGAGAGGGAAAGGACTTCCTCACTGTTTTCTGCCATAATCCTACAAATGTTCCAATACCAATAATACAAGGGAAAGAAAGGCAAATGCAGTCAAAAGGGAAATAAAATTATCCCTATTTGCAAATAATAAAATGTTCCTAGAGAATAAAAAAATAAATCAATTTAAACATTAACAACTTCAACAAAGTAGTAGAATAAACCCACAAAAATCATTACCATCTTTATATAGTAATAATGAAGTATAGAAGGAAATAATAAAGAGGGAAATTCCATTCAAAATAACTATGAAATGCATAAAATATCTGGGAGTCAAGGAAATTCAAGGCTTCAGCAAATACAACTTCCAAACACTTCTCAAAGAAATAAAGAATGACTTAAATAACTAGAGTCATAGTTCCTCCAGTGCTCATGGCTGGGCTGCTCCAACTTTGTAAAAATGATAATACCATCAAAATTCACTTACAGCTTTAGTTCTATGCCAAACTATCAAGGGGATACTTTGTAGCTTACAGCTGACATAATAACAAAATTCATTAGGAAGAAGTCTAGAATTTCAAGGGAAATAATTAGGGAAAAGTAGGAATGAAGGGGAAATAACACTTTTGGCTTCAAATTATACTATAAAGCAGTACCCAGTAAAACTAACTGGTAATGATTTTAAAGATAGAAAAGTAGATTAGAGGAACAGAGGAAAAAAGAATAAATTCCACTCTGGACATGATGAGTTTGGATGTCTACAGGATATCCAAGGTGGAGATGTTCCATAGGTAGTTATAAAGGACAAGAATTCAGGAGACTTGTTAGGTAGGTTTGGGAGTCTCTTGAATAGAAATGACAATTGAATACACGGGAGCTGATGAGATAACCTAGAGAGAGGATATATAGGGAGAAAATAGTGGGCAGGATAGAGCCTTGGAGGATATCCATGCAAAGAGGATAGGTCATAGATGATGATCCAGTAAGAGAGACTGAGAGGTCTAATGTGTAGGAAGAAAAATGTTAGAGAAAAGTGTCATGTCTAAAAAATAAAATTAAGGGGGGAGAGAGGAATATATTGGGAGAAGGAGAAAGGGAAAGATAGATTAGGGTAAATTATCTCATATAAAAGAGGCAAGAGAAAGCAGTTACAACGGAGAGGAAGATCAGGGAGGTGAAAGGGAATGAGTCAACTGTACTCTCATTGGATTTGGCTTAAGGAAGGAATAACATACACACTCAATTGGGTGTCTTTCCCTGCAGGAGAATAGTGGCATGAGAACTGGGAGAGCAGTAAGTATCCATGAGAAAGCTGGGAACCCAGAGATCACTGGTAATGTTGGAGAGATGAATGTCTGTGCAATGATGGGATCTGATGCCAAATCACAAATGGCTTGAGAAGTGAATGGGAAATGAGAAAGATAACATGGAAATCACCTCTTGCCTTGTTTCTAGGTGACTGGACAAATGATCACAATAGCTGGGACTTCACTAATGGCTGTCCCATTGGCCCTGCACATCGTGGAGATCATTCCAGGGCTCTGGGTTTTGGAGGAAGCCATTTGTTATGTTCATGACCTTAGATAAGCAATTTAACTTCTCTGGGCCTCAGTTTCCCCCTCTGCAAATGAAGGGATTCCTGATGGCCCTCCTATCTCTAAATCTGTGAGCCTGTGAGTGTTAGGAGAGGGAGGAAAGGGGAAGACCACAAGGTCACGGATCACAGAGGCCACAGAACCCTCCCTATCTTCATCCTGCCTTATTTTGACATGTTATACAGGAAGGGCACGGATTTGGAGCTGAAAGGAACTTCAAAGGAAGGATTTTATTTTACAGAGGAGGAAACGAGGGTCATGGTTAAGAAAAGAAGTGAGTTACCTAAAGTCATACAAGTCGTAAGTAGTAGCAGCTGTAGGATTAAGACATTTATCCAGCACTCTATAAAGCACTTTCCAAATGGTAGCTCAGTTGACCCACACATCACTTCTGTGAAGAAGCTGCAACAGGCCAAATCTCTAATGCACATCAGAAGCACGATTAGAACCCAGAGCTCTCTTGCCTCCAGGGATAGCACTTTGTTCCCGAGATAAGGCACCTCTCACATCCAACACATTAGTGGCAAACCTCAGGTCCCTCCCACATTATCAATCTCCTCCAAAGCCCAAGAAAGGCCTGTTCCTGGATGCCACAACCTTATCATTCTGACAGTTTTGGAGGAAATATGGTGCCTTTACCGGAAAGAATAATGGCTTGAGTCAAAAGATCTGGATCTGGGTTCCAGCTTCCTCATGCCACTTTGGCAGATGTGGGCAAGATGCTGGAGAAGACTTTTTAACACAGAGAATTATCCAAAGGCAGAAGTTATTGCCTCTTGGTTGGAGGGGGTGTGGAAACTCCCTTAATGTAGGTCTCTAGGCAGTGATTGGTTGACCACTTAAGATGCAACTAGGTAGTGCAGTGGATAGAGTACCTGGCCTTGAGTCAAAAAGACTGTTCTTCCTTAGTTCAAATCTGGCCTCAGATACTTCTTAGCTGTGTGACCCTGGGCAAGTCACTTGACCCTGTTTGTCTTCGTTTCTTCATCTAAAAAATGAGCTCGAAGAGGAAAAAGCAAACCACTCCAGTATCTTTGCCAAGAAAACCCCAAACAGGATCAGAAAGAGAATCCCCAATGGAGTCACAAAGAGTCAGACACCACTAAATAACAATTAAACAATAAATAGGGATAGAGATTGGGTCTCTTGTTGAGGTGTGGCTGAAACTGGGGAACCACAGAATATCCGATCTGTTGGAACGGAACATAAACACATTTAATGTTTATTGATGTATTTAGTCCAACCCGTTCATTTTAAAGATGAAGAGACTGAGACCCAGACAGGTTAAATGACTTGCCCTTTGTCACCTGGGTAGTAGGTGACTGAGTTGGGATTTCATTTCATTTCTATGTGCTCATTTCCTTTTCTCTTTCCTATTTCACCTATTTCCATTTTCCATCCCAAACCACAGTTCTCTTGAATTTGTCCTTCCATTTTAGGCCCTTTGTCTATATGCCCTTAGAATCATAGAATCTTAGAGCCAGAAGGCCCTCAGAGGCCATGTAACCAACCTCTACCTGGACAAGAATTCCCCTCTAAAAATATCTGAAAAATGGTCATCAAGCTTTGGCTTAAAGCCATCCAAGGAGAGAGAATTCACTATCTCCCTCAGCAACTGGCTCATTCTACCTTTGGACAGTTCTCATGGCTGGGAAGTTTCCCCTAAATCAGCTCAAAATCACAACTGCCCTCAAACACCCTCTCTGTTCAGCCCAGGGAATTTCCCTGAGCTGGCCTTTGCATTTTTTGGGGGGTTACATTTGAGTTCCAGGCTGTTTCCTTCTCTCCTTTCCAACCTCACACTAGCAAAAGCCAATGTATGATGCAGATATACAGGAGACACTATACAATACAGTTCTATATATCAGCTCTTCCTTGAGGTAGATAGTATCTCCTGCACAGGTTCTATGTAGTTGATTTGAACTGAATTGCTTTTCATTTTGAAGTCAGTTTCTCTAAAAAGCCCTCAGGTCCTGCCCAGCTCTTCCTCCCTCCTCCTCCTGACCCCCTCCCCACTCCTGGCTAGCAGGAGCTCAGCACTAGCATCTACCTTTCTCCTGTTTCTTTGTCTTCCCAATCACAGGCCAGCACCTGCCATTAGCACATGTATAACCCAATTATATTTTGAATACGCTGGTCCCAGTCAGGCTGGGATTTACTCTTACTCCCTGGTAGTTTCTCCCTTCCCTTCCTCCCGAGGGGCACCACCATGGAGGGAGGTGGGGGACCTCCCAACTTAAGCAGGGCCCCTGATGAGAACGGAAGAGAATTGTGAGAACTGAGGGGGGGAAAGGACTGGAGGGGGGACTGGGGGAGAGCCTGGGGCTTCTGTCTCAGCCCTGCTGTAGTGTGTCCTTGAGAAAGTCACTTAATGCCTGTGAGACTCAGTTTCCTTATTTCTACAGTGGGGAGGTTCTTTCCTTGTGGATAGAGAGTCAGGGTATCTCAGAGGTCAGCAGGCTACGACGCTGGGTTTGACTGAACAGTTTTGTCAATTTTCTAATGAAAGTGACAAACCTGATCACGTAAATTAAATTTGAAAGTGTGTTCCCAGTACACCTGTCTCTCCTTGGAGAGTCGATGGTTAAACATTGACCAGCACGTTACTGGATGAAGCGCTTTATTAAATGGCCACAATGTGCCAAGCGCTGGACTTACAAAGACAAGCCAAGATAGCCGCTGCCCTGGTGGGGTCTCTGTTGTGGTGGAAGAAGACCTGGGACAAGGGCCTTGCATGGAGGTGGCCAGGAAGTGGCGTAGAGACCTGGTTCTGGGCCAGACCAGATGAGAGCGTGTCTGTCAGAGCAAGAAAGAACTCTTGTTTTTTCTTTGTAAGTACTTCTGAATTACAGGAGTGGGATGCTGGGGAACGGGGGAAAATCAGCTGATATCCCAGGGCAGAAATCAGATCTTAGCCCCTGGACCCCACCCCCCAGCTCCTCTGCATTGTCAGCCGTCCTGAACATCTAATAGGAAGCAACAGGGGTGCGTGCCTGTGTGCTGTGCGTGTGTGCGTGCGTGTGTGTGTGTGTGTGTGAAAAGGATTCTGGCCCAGAATCACAGACTTAGGGTGCCCAGTGCCCTCCCATTAGAGATGAGGAGACCAAGGCCCAGAGAAGGGATCTGACTGAAGGTCACAGATCCCATATTTGAAGCTAGGTCCTCTGTTTTCAAAGGCACCTTTCTTGGCATTACATCACCAGGTGAGAGACCACTATGCCATGTCACACACTACCTGTGTGGTCTTGGGTAGTTAATTATCTTCCCTGGCCTCAGTCTTCTCATCTGTAGAGTGAGGAGGCTGGGCTTCTAAGGTATAATAAGATTTTCTTCTAATTTCTTGCATGTCTCAGGTAAGAGCCACAGATTGTGTCTCAGTCATGCAGGGCTGGCCTTCGGGGTTCCTGGGGCTCCCCTGCTCCCTTCCCTGGGCTCCAACTTGGGCATCCAGGCCCCCTGGAGCTTCTCCTTGGGGTGGGAATGCGACTTGCCCTTTCAGAAGGGCACATCTGTACTCCTTCCTCTCAGAGAGAGGCTGATGGAGCCAGAAGCCTCAGAGGAGTGGAGAGGCAATCTGCTAAGAGAGCATCAGGTGTGCCAGCCAGCCTGAGCCTCCCTTCACTGGGGCCTCGTGCATCTAATGTGCTTGCAAAGTGCAGGGATGCTCTGGAATACTGAATGTCTTCCCCAAGCAGGCCGCATGCGCATTTTTACTTTTCTCCTCAGTCTTCAGCATGGGAGCCTTGCTCACCTGAGCTCTGACCACAGTGTTTCTAATTAGGCCTGTCTCTACTTGGGGCTGGCAGGGCTGTCGAGGGCAGCTGTGGGACTGGCTATGCCTGGTGCCCAAGGTATGGTGCATCTCTGTCTGGGTAAGTAGGATACCAGAATCTTAGAGCTGAAAGGGAACATGGAAGACTGGAAGGGATCTTGGAGCCCCCCTAGTCAAACTCCCTTGTTTTACAGAAAGGGAATTGGGACCCAGAGTGGTTGAACAACTTGTGTAAGGTTAGCAGGTAATAAGTAGCAGACCTGGGATTTGAACTGGAATCCTCTGGTTCCAGACTTGGGCTTTTCCCACTGCCCCTCCTCAGAAGCCGTCCAGTCCAGGCTCTATAACCCAACACGCAGCCATCCTGTGTTCAGTCATGCCTGTCTCTTCGTGACCCCATTTGGGGTTTTCTAGGCAAAAATACTGAAATGCTTCTCCATTTCTAGGAGTCAGGAAGACTCATCTTCCTATATGACCCTGGGTAAGTCACTTCACCCGTTTGCCTCAGTTTCCTCACCTGTAAAATGATCTGGAGAAGGAAATTCAAACCACTCCACTATCTGCCAAGAAACCATCTAGCCAAACTGTCCTGCTTGCCGTTCTTCTTGTGAGATATCAAATCTCACCCCTCCAGGTCTTTGTCCAGCATGTTGCCCAAGCCTAGAATGTTTTCTGCTCTCACCTCTGCCTCTTAGAATTTCTAACTCCCTTCAAAGTTCAACTCAAAAGTAACATCCTCTCTGAGACCTTTCTGAGTCCCTCCAATTGCTCCTATACCCAGCCCATCTACCTCACCCCTCCCTGATTATTTGGCATTTCCTCTGTCTATATTCCACACTGGTTTATCTGTGTGATTTCCCTCCACTCTTTTTTCTTTCTTGTCTCTGAGTCCCATACACTACCACATAGTTGGCACTTAATAAATAAATGACTATTGTTGTTTTCCTTTTAACCACCTGAAGAGCTGACTGCCTGGGGACGCTTTCAGAAACAACTGAATGGCCTGTATTTCGGCCACCAAGAAGGCTGGTCTGGTCAGACTGGCTTTCAGAGCACAGGGCGCAGGGGATCTCTGTCAGGGTCTTCATAGGACTACTGGACTTGTCCATCCTCTGTGACAGACAAGTGGTGCATGATCAGTTTATTTAAAAGGCATTTTTAATGTCTGAACATCTGTTTTCACGTGTTTCCCTGGGAGGTGGAGAAAGGGGCCTCTCCCGGGCCTCTCTCTTGGCCGTGCTCTTTTAATCCTTTCATTTTGTGACACTGGTTCCGTCTTTGCTCCCTAACTTTGCCTGATGGTCCATGATGAGGGGGTGCTGTTGCTGCTGATGCTAATTGAGGATAATGCAGCTCGAGGGAAATGGTCAGGTCAGCCTCTCTCTTATGCCCTGCGCTATTGCCCTAAGGGGCTAGGGGGCACTGTGCTAAGCCCTGGGGACACAAAGAAAGGCAAAGGACAGTTCCTGCCCACTGAGAGCTCCCAGTCTGACAGGGGAGACGGCATCCAAACAGCTGTGCACCAACACAATATTTGCAGGGTAAGTGGAAGGTAATGGCAGAAAAAGAACAATTCCAAGCCATTTCGACTGAATCAACCAGTCAAGGCGAGTGTGGGGCTCGTGATGGAACGCACAGAAAAGTGCTTCTCGAACTGGAGAGCGCCTGGGGGTGTCCTTTATTCTTGCTTGGGTTGCTGGAGCCTCGAGAGGCCTCTGGTCGGACCCCACCATCAATTGCTTGTCCTCACAGTCCAGGCTAACAGGGAGCCCTTGGTCTCTCCCTGCTCCTCTGTTCACTTGCTGTCGGTGATTTTAGCTGCTAGCTTTGGAGGCTGTGGATGCATTTACTGTCACTGCTGGTGGGAGGGGGTGGGGGAACTGTCTTTGATGGACACATTGGGGTGGTCCCAGTAGAGCTCATTAAAGGGAACTTTGGGGTCTCCTGGGTCACCCTAGACCCCACGGTGAAGAACTTAGACCCCAAGACTTGGCTCAGATAGTATCTTGGCACAGATGCTGAGAAAGAGGCCGTGCCAGCCTCCCCACTGGATGTGGGCAGGCAGGGGATCACAGATGCTTTTGTAGCTAATGATGAGTCGCAGTTGGAGGCAGGAGGCCGACAGGCAGCTCAGGGGTCCCTGGATTGTTCTGGATTATTCATGAACTCCTGCTCCTTCCAACCACCCGGCTTTCCCTTGCTGTCCCCCAGCTCCCCCGCCCCCCAGCTCAGGAAGAAGATGATTGGACAGCAGAAAATGTGGTGGGCTTTGCCTGTTATCATTCTGTTCCTGTTGCTGTAATGGCCCCCCCAACGGATGGGAGTGGCTCAAGACCAGGAGTAGGTCCAAGATCGTTCCCTTTCTTTCCTCTCGTCATCTGCTTCTCCTTGCTTCTCTTTATAGGATCCTGGATTTTAAGCTGGAAGGGACTTTAAAGGTCACTGAGTCCAGCCTCATTTTACAGATGTGAGGCCCAGAGAGATTAAGTCACCTGCTCAAGGTCACACAGCTACTAAGGAGCAGAGTGGGATCAGAACCCAGGACCCCTAATTCCAAATCCAGGGCTGTTTCCCTACTCTATGCTGCCTCCCATTCCCCCTTCTATCCATGATGTTGCTGACTTCAAAAATTCAATTTAAAAAACATTTTTGTGCCCTACAATACAAGAAAGTAAGGGGGAAGAGGGGAAGGAGGGAAGGGGGCAAATAAGGGAGGGCAGATTGGAGGAAGGGGTAATCAGTATGCTTGCCATCTTGGGGTGGGGAGTAGGGAAGAGATGGGGAGAAAATTTGGAACTCAGAATTTGGTGTAAGTGAATGTTGAAAAATAAAAATAAATAAAAACAAAATTAAAAAACCCAATATTTTTTCAAGAACCAGAGACTGTGTTAGGCACTGGGGGTAATGATGATGATGATAGTTAGTATTTATATGGCACTTTAAAGTCTGCAAAGCACTTGACAAATGTTTTCCAATTTGATCCTCACTTCCTTGGAAATATCATCCCCTTCTTACATGTGGCCTGAAGCTGAACATCCAGGAGATTGGATCAGGTCAGATTTAACTCCTCAGTTCTAAAATCCTAGGATGCTGTGAAATAGGGATCCTGGGGTCGTAAATGTAGAGCTGAAATTGACCCCAGAGATCCTAGGAGCATCGTAGAGTTCACAAGGGGCCTTTCAAGTCATTAAAGCCAACCCGTTCATTTTACAGATGAGGAAACTGAGGCAGAAATCGGTCAAAGGATTTGTCCGAGGTTACAGGGGTAAAAAGTGGCAAAGACAAAAGGTGACCTGTGATCTCCTGACTCCTAATTCACGTAGCCACCTTACAAAGGTGGTGGCTGTTCAGGCATTTTTCAGTCGGGTCTGACTCTTTATGACCCCATTCTGGGATTTCTTGGCAAAGATGCTGAAGTGCTTTGCCATTTCTTTCTCCACATAAAGGTTATGAAGAATACCAGAGATAGTTTTGCAGAGAAAGGAGGTCACACAATGGTAGCCAGCAGGGAGCAGGTGCCAGTGGGGGCTGCGAAGGTTAGGCTCTCAATCACCCCCATACAGTAATGGTAGGTTGAGAGCCATTTCAATGTCGTGTTGATCTACTGCCCCCGCGTGGTCACCATCAGTCATTACTCGCTTATTTACCACTACGTCTTTTAGGTCTTCTCAAGTAGACAGAGGCACTGGCCAGCAGATGGAACAAATCAAAGAATTAGGGAAGAAGGAAGAATAAAACTGCATTGGACAAGAAGCTGAAGCACTGGGCTTCTTGGCAACCCAGGGAGGCGGTCTCCACTCGAGGAGGCGACTGGTGTGGAGTCTCAGAGGCGGGAAAACCTTGGGTTCAAATCCTTATTAATTCACTAACTGAGGGACCTGGGACTAAAGCCCTTTTCGAGCCTCTGTGTTTTTCCTTTTTCTTTTCAAAAGCCTTAATGATCTAATAGATATCTCTAGAAGTCAAGAAGTCCCCATTCTGATATAGTTGATTGGTCTGTGAATCAATATTTATTAAATCCCTACTATGTGCTAGGCAGTGGAGGTATGATAAAGGGCAAAAGACAGTCACTGCTCTCAAGGAGCTTGCAGTCTAACGGGGGAGACAATGAGCAAACATATGTGTACGGACAAACTATATCCGTGATAAGCATATGATCAGCACTGGGAGGGCACTGGAATGAAGAGGGGCTGGGCAACGCTTCCTGTAGGAGGTGGGATTTTAGTTGGGACTTAAATGAAGCTGTGAGGATGGAGAGCATCCCAGGCTTGGAGTCGGCCAGACAGAATGTCCACAGTCAAGAGATGGAGGACCTTGTTCATGGAACAGCTAGGAGGCCAGGGGCACTGGATCAGAGACTATGCTTGAGGTGTAAGAAGGCTGGAAAGGTGGGAAGGGGCTGGCTCAGGAAGGGCTTTGAATACCAAACAGCATTTTGTACTTGATCCTGGAAGTGACAGGAAAACATTAGGGTTTATTAAGTTGGGGGAGGAGAGTGACAGTCAAATCTGCACATTGGGAAATTACTTGAGTAATTTAGTAATTAGAATGAAGGATGGATTGGAGTAGGGAGAGACTTGGGGCAGGCAGACCCACCAGCAGCTATTGCAATAGTCCAGGAGGGAGGTGATGAGGGCATGGACCAGGGTGGGGCCAGTGGCAGAGGAGAGAAGATGTTGCAAAGATGAAATCAATCGGCTTTGGTGACAGCTCGGACATGGAGAAGAGAGTTGAGAGATAGTGAGGAGTTGATTTCAAGCCTGGGGGACTTGGAGAATGGTGTTGTCCTTGACAGTAATGGGAAGTTAGAAGGACTGGGAAAGGTTTAGGGGGAATGATAATGGGTTCTGTTTTGGACATATGGAGTTGATGATACCTACTGGACAGCCAGTTTGAGATGTCTTAAGGGTAGTTGGAGATGTGAGATTGGAGGTCAGCAGAGAGGCTAGGAAAGGAAAGGCTTGAGAATCACCAGCATAAAGATGATCAATAAATCCGTGGGAGATGATGAGACCCCCAAATGAAGTAATCTAGTAGGAGAAGAGAAGACGACCTAGGACAGAACCCTGGGGGACACCTATAATTAGAGGGTGTGATCGGGAGGGGGATCCATCCAGGGAGAGTTGAGAAGGAGCAATCAGAGAGGGAGGAAGAGAACAGAGAGAAAGAGTGAGAGAGAGAAGAGAGAGAGATGGGGAGAGAGAAAGAGAGAGAGAGAGAGAGAGAGAGAGAGAGAGAGAGAGAGAGAGAGAGAGAGAGGGAGAAGTGAGAAAAGTGAGAAGTTGGGGGGGGAAGAGAGAGTTAGTGAGTGAGAGAGGGGGAGAGAGAGGGGGGATGTTTTAAAACAGAGAGTAGAGAGTATCAAGAAGAGGGTGATCAATAGTGTCAAAGGCTGAAGAATGAGAATTGAGAAAAAGAGATTGGGAGTGGTAATTAAACATCACTGGCAGCTTTGGAGAGAGCAGTTTCATTAGAATGATGAAGTTGGAAGATGAATTATAGGAGATTAAGAAGAAAGTAAGAAGAAAAAGTAAGAATGGCTAGGTGGCACAGTGAATAGAGTACTGGGCCCAGAGTCAGGAAGACCTGAGTTCAAATCCAGCCTCAGACACTAACTATGTGACCCTGGGCAAGTCACTTAACTCTGTTTATCTCAGTTTCCTCATCTGTAAAATGAGCTAGAGAAGGAAAGGGCAAACCACTCCAGTATCTCTGCCAAGAAAACCCCAAATGGGGTCACGAAGAGTCAGGCAGGACTGAAGAACAATAACAAAAGAAGAGGAAAAAGTAGAGACACCTACTGTAGATGGCTTTTTCAAGTTTAGCCACAACAGGCAGAAGAGATATAGAAAAACAGATAATGGGGACGGGAGGATCAAGTGAGGAATTTTTGAGATGGAGGAGATATAGATATGTTTGTAGGCAGGAGAGAAGGAGGCAGTAGAGAAGGAGAGATTGACGATAAGTGATGGAATAGGGATGACAGGAGGGGCAGTCTGCTGGAGGAAATGGGATGGGATCGCTTGTGTAGGTAGAAGGGTTCATCTTGATAAGGAGTAAAGCCACTTTTTGGTGTGAGACAAGGGAGAAGGAAATAGTGATATGATAGTGAGTGATATGAGATAAGAAATCATGATGAATATCCTCAATTTAAAATGGAGACTTGTAAAAAGAGTCAAGGTTCTCAGCTGACAGGGTAGAGGCATGGGGAGTCATGGGTGGCTTGAGGAGGGGTCAGAAAGTTTGGAAGAGCTGCTACGAAGAAGTGTAAAAGGATTGCCTGGCAGCAGTGAGGGTCCACCTGAAGCTGTGTAATACAAACTTGTGGTGGATCCAGTCAGAGGTGCTGTGTTACTTAGCATTATTATGCATAAAGGAACAAAGGTGGTAGATAGTGGGGAGTGATACAAGGCTGAATTTTGGCAATACAATAAGGGAACCGGGGACTCAAGAAGACAGAGTAGAGTTGAACTGGCTCACCAAAGGGTCAAGATGGGGCAAAGGGAGAGATGAAAAGCCAATAGACTATAGGAAGGCAAGGAGACTTCAGAACTCTTGAATGTGGAGGTGATGTATTTGTGGTTGATGTCAAGATCAAAGGGATGACCACCTTTGTATGTAGCTGAGGTAGGGTAGAGGAGTACATTATGTGAGTAGGTTGAGGAACTGAATGGTTGGGTTATTTGAGGGAGAGTCAACATATATGTTGAAATGTCCTAGTATGAGGGCAGGAGTTGGGGAGGAGAGACATATGATAGGCCAGGTACTGAACTCATTGAGGAAGGAAAGGAGAGCAACCTGGAGAGTTGTAGACAACAGCTACTAGGATTTTGATAGGGTGGTAGATTGTATTTCATGAACCTCAAAGGAAGAGAGGTTGCTGAGTGATGGAGGCAAGGGGAGAGTTTGCAAATGGTTTTGGGGAACAAATAACATTCCAACTCCTCCTCCTTAAATAGTGAGTTAAGGGGAACAAATGAAAATGTAGCCACGACTGAAAGGTTGGCCAGCAAGGCTATGTCATCAGGAGGGAGTCAGGTTTCAATGATAGCTAGAAGATGGAAGGAGTGGGAGAGAAAAAGACTGAGGATGAAGGAAAGATCATTGCCTATAGAACAGGCATTCCAGAGGGCACAGTGGAAGGGGTGAGTAGTGCTTGGTTGGGATCGTGGATTGGGAGGTCAGAGGCCCAGGGACAGCCATTCCTTTGAACAATGTTCCCTCCCAAACCTTAGACACAGAGCTTCCCTTCTTGGTTCAAAATCCCCTTTGCTCCAGATCAAATGAAATAATATTGCCTCTTCCACATCTTCATTTTTTGCCCATCCTTCCAAGTTCTTTCTGGATTTTCCGACCTTCTCATTTAACCTGGATGCCATGATCAGTCATTTCAAAACTGTCCATGCTCACACACCTCTCATCCCTCTCTCCCTGAGAAGTCAATCCAGAGCCATCGAAAGATCACTAGTTCTGGGTTCAAATCCAGCCTTCCTCTCTATGTCACCTTTAACCCCTCTGGACCTCAGTTTCCTCATCTGTAAAATGAAAGACTCTGAGTATCCTTCTAGCTTTAGATCTGAGTCTGTGAACGCTGGATAACCATGAATCTGCTCCCACCACTCATTTCACTCCCTTCTACCTTCGAGGGCTCAGCATTCCCTTCCACCATCAGGATATAGCCTCCTTGGCTTAATGTTCTCTATTTCAATTCAATCTGAGGAGCATTTAGTAAGCACATCTTGCATTCTAGACACTGGGGATACAAAGTCAAAAGTAAGAACACTGCCTTCCTTCAAGGAGATTGTATTCTAGCAGAGGAAAAAGCTGAGATACACAGAGAAGTAAAATTTATATATTATATATATGTATACACTTACACATATACATGTATATATACATGTATACATACCTATATGTATGCAATAAACATATACATACATCTTATATGTATGAATATTATATGTGTGTATACACACACACACACACACACACACACACACACACACATATATATGCAGTAATTTGGGATCGAGGGAGATCAGAAGAGGCCTCATGCAGAGGGTGGTATCAGACTGCAAGCCCTCCCTAACACAATAGATGGTCTTGGTGAGTTTCTGTATCCAAAAAATTTTATCCCAAACAAGTTGATGAACAGGCCCTGCAAACTTAGTGAGAGGGATCCTCAGGAAACAGGACAGTTCATCACTGGTTCTCCCAGTTTTGGAGGACATGCCAGCATGGATGAGCTATGTGTATAGCTTTTGAGAGCCTCTGGCTACCCCCAGGAAAGCTTCCAGTACAATTTGGTTGAAGAAGAGTATCTTGGGCTTGACCAATAAGAGCCCAGCTGTGCTCTTGACCTTTACTCTGACCACATCTGGAGCACCAGGTTTAAGTCTGGGCACTTTTAAGAGTGATATTGACCAAGTAGAACAGATGGGGGTTGGTCATGGTGGTAAGGGATAGAGAAGATCTTCCCCAGGGGAGTGGATTGAACACTGGAATTTTAGGGAAGACCCGACTTGAATCTTGAGTCAGGGACTTACAAACTGTGTGGATACGGACAGGTCACTTAAGTTCTCTGGGTCTTAGTTTCCTCATCCATAGGATTGGGGTAATAATAGTACCAATTTTACAGGGTTGTCGTGAGAATCGAGTGAAAAGATTCAATATAATGCTTGTAATACCAGAGAGGCAGCTTGGAATATTGTATAGAAAGCTGGCCACAAAGTCAGGGAAACCTGGATTCAAGACAAATTTCTGACACATATTAGCTGTGTGCAACCTTTGGCAAGTTACTTTACTCCTCAGCACTCTAGGCAACTTTTTTTTTTCTTTTTGGAGGGCAGTTGGGGTTTTGCCCAAGGTCAGAAGGCTAGTTTTGTGTTAAGTGTCTGAGGCTGGATTTGAACTCAGGTCCTCCTGACTCCAGGGCTGGTGCTACATTCACTGCACCACCTAGCTGCCCCCTAGGCAACTTTCTAAGACTAAGTTTCAGAGAGGGTGCTAACCTTCATAGGAAGTGGTAATTTCCTCCCCCATGAGTTCTGTATATTAAGAAAATCCCAACTCTCTTACCTACTCCGATTCCTAATATCAATCTCAAACTTATAAAATAGCGCAATCTCAAAAAACATAATGTACGTAAAGTGCTTGCAAACTCTAGAGTACTATGTAAATGTGTTGCTGATTTTGGTTTTTGTTTTGATAAAGAGCAGCTGAAGGAACTGGGGGTTTTCATACTAGAGAAGACTTTGGGAGGACGTAGTAGACGACTTCAAACACCAGAAAGACCACTGAGTTGGCTGCAGTGGGTAAGCTAGGATGAATCGGGAGAAGTTACAGAGAAGCAAAGCTTTGCTCAATATATTAAAAAAAATAAACCGAAAAAATTCAGAACTGCACACAAATGGAATGTGGTAACCCTTTGTGAAATGCTGAGCTCTCTGTTATTGAAGGAATTTAAGCTGGGTGACCAGTCACCTGCCAGAAGGTATCATAGAAGGTATTTTCTCACTGATGGCAGTTTTGAATGGAGCCCGCTAAGTGGCACAGTAGTAGCCAGGAAGACCACGAGTTCAAATTCAGCCTCAGACACTTAAGTAGGTGACCCTGAGTAAATTGTTTAACCTGTCTGCCTCAGTTTCTTTTTCTGTAAAATAAGGATAATGATGCCATCCACTTCCCAGAGTCATTATGAAGAAGGAAAATGAGATGATATTTGAGAAGTTCTTTGCAAATCTTACAGCACAACATAAATGCTAGCCTCTCATTGTTTTTATCGTTGTTGCTAAGTCATGCCTATCTCTCCATGACCCCATACTGGAGGGTTTGCCATTTATTTACTCTCTCCAGCTCATTTTACAGATGAGGAAGCTGTGTCAAACATGGTTAAAGTGAGTTGCTCAGGGTCACACAGCTAGGAAGTGTCTGAGGTTAGGTTTGAACTCAGGAACATGAGTCTTCCTGACTCTGAGCCCTGGGCTCTATCCACTGTGCCACCTAGCTGCCCTTCATCCCCTACCACCAATCAATTATCTCCCTAACCATAGATCTAGGTTTGGCTAAAGAGTAGTCAAGGGAATTCTGCAAACCCGAAATCACCCCCCTGACCCACACAGGTGAAAAAAAGTAAGGACAGTTATTGCTTAATTCCCACTTAACTATGTAGTTTTCTGCATCCCATCACCTAAGGGTGATTTGGGAAGGGGAGCAGTTAATTTCACTTGAAAACTGCCTCTAATCTGAATCTGAAAACTTACTCCAACCCCCAGTTCACCCTTCTCCAGATCTTTCATCTTATTCTCTCCAACCAAATGACTTAACATTGTGAACTTGGCCAAGTCATATGTAAAATGAAGTTTGCTGAGATCTCTGAAATCCCTTTAGTCTCCAATGTCCATAGGCCATAGAATTAGTTAGCTTTCAGTTCATATGGCAAATCATATTTCATCCTGTTCCCTGATCTCTGCCCATAATGCCAATCCTTGAACTGAGAAAAGACCAGGGTTCGACACTCCATTTTTACTGGCTACTACATTTGTGACCCCAATTGGGCAAGTCATTTCCCCTTCTATCTCTCTGTTTCCTTATATACACTATGAGATGGCTGGAATAGATGATGTCTAAGATTTAAAACCAGGGATTACAGAAGCCATTCCAAACTCACCCCTCCTTCAACCTTTCCCATGCCTATGGGTGGCACTGTTATCTTCCCAGTTACTCTGGTTTGCAGCCCTGAGTCCTCTTTGACTTTGCCCTCTTCCTTAACTCTTACATCCTACCAGTTGCCAAGTTCTGTTCATTTAGATTCCACTTTTCTAGTGTTCATCTCCTATCCAAATGGGTCCTCATCACCTCCCACCAGGAATGGTGGTAATAGCCTCCTACCTGGTCTCCCTGACTTTTAGTCTCTTTCCCCAACTGTTCCCCAACTGATAGTCCCAAAATGTAGATGTGACTGCCTTCTTAAAAATGTTCAATGGCTCCCTATTGCTTCTAGGATAAAGGACAGTCTCATCCTGGAGTATAAAGCCCTCTATAATGTGGTTCCCACTGACCTTTTAAATTTTGTTTCATATTAATGCCCTTTTATCATTATTATTATTTTTATTATATTATTATTAATGACTATTCACTCTATTCAAAGTAGCCTGTACAGGACATTCCATCATTTCCCCCCATAGAGTCTTTGCTTAGGTAGAATGGAAGCTGCTGGAATGAGGAGCTTTTGTACTCCCAAACTTCTACCACAAAGCCTGGCATGGGAGAAGGTGCCTCATAAAAGCTTGTTGAAAGCTTGTTAGGAGGGCTTTCACACCTTGGAAGGCTCTCCTTCCCCCAACTCAAAGAATCCCAGCTTTCCTCAAAGCACCCTCAGGCACCACCTCCTACACAAGGCTTTCATTTCTCAAATTCCCCCAATTATCACTCTCTTCCTTTCAAAAATGCCTTCTACATAATTTATACTTATTCCTACTTGTACTTACTTATATGTATGTTAGATCTGCTCAGTAGAATATAAATGAGGGCAGGGCTGGGGTTTTTTTTTGTGTGTGTGTGTGTGTCTCCCCAATACCTAGGAGAGTGTCTTGCACATAATAGACACTTAATGTTGAGTTGAACCCATCATCTCATGAAATTGCAAGACTCTGAAGAATAATACAAGACCATTGGCCACTCTTTGGATATTGTGCAAGCTGCAGCTATACATTTCACTCAGGGGCTTCATAAAGTCCTTTTTTTTTTTTTTAATAAAAACATGATCATGAGAGGAAAGTGAATCAAAAATCACAGAATCTCAGTGCAGGGAGGAACCCTGGAGGTCTACCTAGCCTAACAAGTACCTGAATAAAGATTCTGTGTAGAATGTAGATGGCAAGAAGTCACCCTTTAAAGCAACCTTTGCTTGCCAAAGAAAATAATCATTGTCAACATTTACATAGTCCTTTTAGGTTTGCAGAATGCCTTTTATACATTATCTCATTTGAGTCAACAAGGTGAACATTTAGTAAAGGGAATTCCCCTCTACAGTATACTCAACCAGAAACCTTTGAGTTTTTGTATAAAGACAGACCTCTGATTCCAGAGAACTCATTGCCCACCAAAGCAGTCTACTTTATTTCTGGACAGCTCCAATTGAAACATGTTTCCTGACACTAAGCCAAAACATGCTTTCTAGCACCTTCCATTTAATTAGTCCTGGTTCTGCCTCTTAGGGTAAAACTTTCAGCTGAAGACCCCCTAGGTCTGGATGGTTTAGAAGTCCTTATGATTAGTAATAATAGAAACAGATATTTAGTCATCAGCATGATTACAAAATAAATTACCAAGGCAACCCTGGTAGAGTTTTTGGCCTCTTTCACTAATCTAAGCAATGCACATTAGAGGGAAGGAGCCCAGTGCCTTGCACATAGAAGGCATATGAGTGACATAAAGTAATGCTACTATCCTAACCAGTCAGGGTTGATGAAGTTATTGTGTCTTGGTTTGGTCTGATTTTAAAATGAAAAGTACTTATTCATCCCAATCTAATCCAACAAGCATTTATTTAGCACTGGAGATGCAAATCCCAAATGAAAGACAGTCCCTGCCCTTGTGGAGCTTACATTCTACTGCGTACATACATCTGATAGGTATATACACATTAATTTAAGGAAGGAGGGAATACAGCCAGGGAGAGCAGGAAAGGTTTGGTTTAAGTTTCTTAAGCTTAGCTTTGAATGGCTTCTAAGTAGAGGTGAGGAGGAAGTGCATTCCAGGCATGGGGAACAAGGGTAAGAGAGTGCACAAAAGGCAAGGGCAATGATGCAAATTTAGCCCAGAAAGGCTGGATCCAGTTTATGATGGGTTTTGAATGCTAGGTCTGCAATATTGTATTTTATCCTAGAGACAACAGCCACCTAAGATTTATGAGCAGAGGAATGACAGACTCGGATATACTTTTGGAAGGTTATTTTGGCAGCTGTGGGGAGGATAATTTAGAGAGGGGAAGAGACTGGAAGCTGGGAGGTCAATTAGGAACCTGTACCAAAAGTCATATGAGTGGTGGGAATCTGATGAGATATGGGGAGCACGGGAAGAGAACAATACTAATCTAATGCACATCCCTTATTCCAGAGGTGAGTAAACTGAAGCCCAGGGTCCAGGGGGGGAATGAGTTTTCTGGATTTGAGCATACATTCTCTGCCTCTAGGTTCAATTTTTTTTTTTCCATCAGACAGTCCCAACCTCACTGTCCTTCAGGAGCTAAGGTCCTAGGCTTATGTGCAGAGTGAAGCAAAAAATGGGACCTAGTTCCCTTCATTTATTCTTTGTGAAGAGGACCAAAAAGTTCACTATGTTGGGCTATTAGAAAGCTGCAAAGCGGGACTAATTTTCTGGGACTCCATGAGCCATCACAAATGCCAGGTGACCTTAGGAGACTTGACCCCAGGGAGCAGCAGGTATGAATATTCCTAGCAGAACTGAACAATGCCAAGCCTAATGAAGAAGGTAAGGAAGGAAGAGTGGGGTCAGCACAGAAGGCAAAGAAGGACAAACGATGGCTTTTTCCAGTAAGGATTAAGGCACTACTACCAATTACCTCAGCTGCAGCTGAGGGATTCTGGTACCACAGGCTGTTGAGACTGATCTTGAACATAACTGATATGTTAGTAATAAACAGCAGACTGCCTAGGGAGGGGTGTCAAACATGGGCATCTGACTCAGAAGACCAAGTGCAGGCAGAACTAGATTAAAATATACTTGGGAAAATATTTAACAAAATAAATAAAAATACAATAACACATAGATGATATTACATTTTAAAACTAAGTCAATACGGTGCCCTTGGGGATCCTTATGTATGACTTAGTCATTCCATTTCTAGTTGAGTTTGTCACCCAGAAGCCCTTAGCTTGAGACTTGGGAGTCAGCTCTCAGTGGCCCCCAAACTGAAGTCAACTACAATGTGACTAATACAAAATCCCTTTATGCAAGTATCCACGAACGTCAGAACACAAGAAACATAAATTTTGGGTTGACTTTGTCATATAAAATGGTTCTGCCACTTTATAATGGAACCAATTCAAATTTATTTAGACATGGTTAAAATTCTGCTCAAAGAATTGTGGCCTGCATAAAATGCCTTCAGAAAACGACTTCCCAAAGAACCTTCTCGTTACAGGGGAGTCCAACATGGTTCCCTCTGTGGAGTGGGAATCACCCAACTGACTCCAATGGCCTCCCAATTGGTCTTCCTGCTTCAACTCTGCCCCCTCCAAGTCACACAGCTGCCAAACTGAAAATCCAGAAGCATTCCCCTGAGCAAGAAACTTCAATGGCTCCCTATCACCTCTATTCTAGTATAAAATACAGCCATCAGTCCCTTCAGTATCTGGCTCTTTCCGGGGTGATTCTGTTACTTCCCCTCACAAGCAGCTGTACCTCAGGCCTGGAACTCTGTCCCTCCTCACTTCCCCCTTACAATTCTGGCTCAAGACTTGGCTTAAGTGCCACCTCCTGACAGGCCCTTTCTGGTCACTCCAATGGCTAGTAGTGCCAATGCCTTATTTACACCATTTGCTCTTCTATGGACTTGCTACTTCATCCTAGTAGAACATAAGCTTTGGAAGGCAAGAATAACTTTTGTCTTTGAATGTTCAACCACTGTCACGGTAGTTGCACATTAAGTTTGTGTTGAATGGAACCACCTTTCTATTGAGGGACAGAGAGGAAGCACTTAAGCCTGTTAAGTTAATGGACATCATGTGCAAAGACAATCACAGTTAACATTTATATATAGTGCTTACTACGTGCCAGGCACTAAACTAAGCGCTTTACAATGATTATTTCTTCCTAATCATAAAGAGAAGGGAAGGGGGGCATCTCCACGTGGATACATTATTCAGAGGGGAAGCACCAATGCTTTCATAACTGGGTGTTACTCTCTTTTGCCCAGCAGAGAAAGGCTATCTAAACACAGGGTGATGAAAAGTGAAATTAAGGCAATCCCTTATGGTAATAAGTCCTTAGACAGAACTATTCCAATAACACAAAGACACAAACATCAAGGAGGCAACTTGATAGTGCTCTGAAGACTTGGTTCCATGCATACATGGATGCATGTGTGTACGTGTGTGTGCATGTGTAGTTAGCTTGGGAAGATAAGGAAACCCAGAAATATTCTAATAAAAGTTCTACATAGAGTAAGCTGCCAACAGCTAAAGGTTAGTAACAAAGGAATCAAATGGTACCTAATAACTTCTTTACAAACTTGCTAAGCATTATCTATTTTGCTGGCAACTTAAATTGATCAGTTTAAAAGCTCCATAGGGCCTTTGAACAACTTCCCTTCTAAAATCCAGGTCAAGCATCTCTCTTGGATCAGGACATCTATCAAGTGACTAGCTAACCAGGATCAGAGGCAGTATGCTCAAACAGGTGTTTCAATTCCTTTTCCTATCTACCATTCCCTGTCTCCCCCAGTCGAATCTGTAAGGGCAAGGAGTGACAGCAAATGTCACTAAGGGCTGCTGCTGGGTTTGGGGAATGATGAACTTCCCTAAGTCTGTTTACAAGTCACTTGTTACTCGACAAGAGAAGCCCTTGGAATCAAGTCCCAGAAGACCAATTAGAAAGGAAAATAAGGACAATCCTGAATTATAATGAAAGTCTTGGGGAAAGATGATAAATTTTAGGGAGTTATCTTTTCTTAAAAAACCAACTTATCACCACTTAGTTTTAGACTAGGGTCTCATATTCAAACATAGATGTGCCTAATTCTTCTAAGAATTCATACCACATCGGTGGAAACAAGGAAACACTATTAAGAATTGATTCAAGAGGTAGATAAGTATTTCTTTCTTCTACCTTGCATTCCTCTCCCCCAACTTGTCTCTATGTTCATTGGCTTCAGCATTTAGTTCTCAAGATTAGTGCAAAGCATCCAGTGGAATGAGCCACAATTACATTTGAGGAAAGGTAATTAAATGGTTTGGCTTAAAAGGCTCCCCAGGTAGACTTCAGAAAAGGAAAAGTGAAAGTCAAACAGATGAAAAGGAAAGGTCTTTGGATTATCTTCAAAGTAGACAACTTGCCTAAACAAAAACTTGGCAGACTTAACAAAAATGACCCCAATTCTGATCCTTTAAAACTTGTACACTAGTCCTGAAATCTCCAATAGAACTCTCCATAGGTTATGTGGGAAGTGGAAGGTTTCCAAGGCCCTGCTTTTCTGCTGTAGCTCTAGAAAGTCTTGAGACCAAATCTTGTTCCCATCAGGAGTTTCTCAAAGATCCCCACCCCCTTCTAAGGGTCAATTCTGTCTCACAGCCTAGGTAATATATGACTTTTCAAGACTGGGTGGCTCTGGAGGATGTTGACCAGTCCTTGCTAGGAATAAGAAGGAAATTTCATTCACCTGGATGGTTTTATTTTTTTTTTTGGGGGGGAGGGGGAGAAGAGAGGAAGGTTGAGGTCATATATAGACCTTAGAGGTCATCTAGTCCAACCCCCTCATTGAACAGATTAGGAATCTGAGGATGGGGGGAGGTGAATGGTCCAAGGTCACAAGACAGCCCAAGGTCACAGGGCAGAAAGCTAGGGTTCTAACACAGGTCCAAACCCACAAGGTACAACTGTGCTTTAGGATTTGTCCTCAATTACTGCTTCCATTTCAGTTTTGTAAGGAATACTGGAAGAAAAACAATCACCCCCCCAAAATTAGAGTTAAAAAATTATTCCTTTAGTAATTAAAACACCAACACCACCTCAGCTCTAATTCTGTTGTTTCTTTAAATCAATCCAACGCAATGAAAATACAATTTGGGATTTTATTATTATCACCCATACAATTTCTATTTCATGACCCTGTTGCTTCTTGGGGGAGCTTTGCTATTTTTAAACAATGAAATCTCCTGGTGTTTCTTTCAATACAATTAAGAGTACAGTGATATCTCTAGGAAATCCCTCCTATAATTCTTATATTTTACTATTAGCTTTTGGGGATACCAGAACTCCCTGTATATATAATAGTATAGATTAAAAAGGAGCAGAGACAGTAAAGGGTTCAATCACCCTTCCCACTTCAGTTTCACTTGGAGACACTGAGCAATGAACCTCTTCTACTGCAAAGGGAACAAGACACGCCTTTACTGATGTGCTAACAGAAAGCAAATGAAATGTCAGAAAACAGTCCAAGATTAGAGCTAAAACAGTCATCTCCCAAACCAGATCAGGACTAGACCAGAGTGACATGAAAACGTAGCTAAAACAAATGTGAAGATCTATCCGTTTGCTTGTTCTTTTCCTCATCAGTCTTTGCAGCATATTTTCCTTCAATATGATGAGAGAAATCAGGGTGATAATACTAATTTTAAAAACCAAAGCAAAAAGAAAGATGCAAGAATTGGTAGAGCTTAAATTCAAAAAGAAAGCTACTTTTCTATATATGTGCACCTAAATCTAGACACACAAACAACACACACACACACACACACACACAACACAACACTCTCTCTCTTTAAGTTTTTCTATCTTAAACATATTCCATTTATCCTGGTTAGACAGCGGATGAAGTATTTGTAAATCTTTGCTAAAAACAAAATAAGGAATGCCATGTCACATTGGGATATTCTGAAATGTTAAATTGGCATCGAGACAGTCCTCAACAGATCTGTACATTAGTCTCCGAAGTTCAAAAAGAACAAAAAAATGGCTTTTCCATTTTCCAAGAAATTCTGAGGAAAAGGAGTGAGTATGACTCATTTCTCCTTTGTACCCCCCGAAGGAATGAATTCACACAAAACCAAGATTGCTCCTTTTAGGATGAAGGGGACAAAATACCTGGGCTGGCAAGTCCCAATTTGATATCCTGGAGTAGAGCAGTCAGGATAGTTCACCAACACCAAAGAAATTCAACTGAACAACAGTCTTGAAAATGCTTTATTGAACTGTGTGTCTTATTGTAATGTGCAGAAGATGTGTTTGAAAAGACTACAGCTTGAAAATTGTTTTTGAAAGTCCTCAACAATCAATAAAAAAAATCCCTACTGGGGTTAACTGCTAGGATAACCAGAGGCCTAGTGTAAAATTTTTCTCTTAAAACATTTTTCGTTGCAGAGACTAAAGAAAACAAACCTATTATTATGTGGAAACCATTGGAATCTGAATCTTCTTTAGGAAAATGAAAATGAAAGAAACCTTTTTTTTTTGACATGTGGGATGACCTTTTTTTGGTTACTTCAGATGAACATACACGTCACAGTTCTCTTAAGAACACCAGTGGGTATTCAAGTCTGCAATTTAATTCTAAAATGTTTGAATCATTACAGAAATGGAAGGACACAGAAAAAGAAGGCAAGTAAAGAATGGCGAGTGAAGGAGAGAAAGGGAGAGAGAAAAGGGAACTGGAAAAGACATGATTATGGATAAGCCTAGTTGTAAATTTCTCAGAAGCTGTGCGAACTTTGTTTTAATGTCCTAAAATTTACATTCCAAAACAATTCCCTCCCCATCCCTGCCAACCCCACCACCCCTATCCCAGCTGCTGTCCCTGCCTCAGGTAAATTATGAAAGTCTATGCACAAAAAAAACCCGCTGTACATTTTTCCTTTTTTTTTACATAGAGGATTAATAATATAGGCATGTAGGTGGCATGATTCAATTAAAAGGCTTTTACTTTTTATGCCAGAAAACCCCAATAAATAAAAGGTGCTAAAGTTAGCATTAAGAATTCAGTTGTAATATATTGACAAAGTCTGGGAAGTCACATCTTCAAGCTCCCCCGGTACTGACGAGTCTTCGAAAACTAGAAGCAAATACATAAATAACTCAAAATATGATTGAGAAGGTGAGGCTTTAAAAAACTAAGACAACATAATCCAGGTTAACTTTGTTGAACAGTGAATAAATGAATTCATCTACACCTGAATAAAACATGTTTAACAATTGAAAAATTTGAAACAACCACAAAAAAGTAAAAACTTTAAACAGATATGAACAGGATTTGATTTGGAGGGCACCAGACGCCCTTGCAGCAGATCTCGACAGTAGCTTTACTGTGGTGTCTTCTCGGGTGCATTAAAGAGGCTGAACTCCACGTGGGCAGCCAAGCAGAGCAGTCCCCCAGGGCGAGGGGCTTCGCCCTGCAAAGGGCCCACTCCACTGCACAGCTGGCGTCACGTGCTCGAGGCACAGAAAGGAAGGGGGTGATTCAGTCAGATGTTAGGACATTATTCAAAAGCTACTTCGTGGCTGCAAATGGCTGGCACACACTCACTCTTGGGCCATGTAGCCTTTGAATAATGTCGGGGAAAGCTTTGGGTCTCATATAGCTTTACTCCTTGTATTTGTTTTTAAATGACAAGGTCACTAAAACTCATGCACGCTGCAAAAAACCTCATGCAGTAGTTAAGGTAAACCATCCAAGCAGTTTTTATTCATTAATATTCATAAATACACACAGCAGCTTCATTAGAGATTTCAATTTTCCTCTTCAGTTTGAATGTGGAGTATTAGGAGCCTTTTGCATGTCAAGGTACAGGAAGCAGGATCACCCCTGCACTGCTACCTACATTTACCTGCTAGAAGTAAAAATTAGTTAAGTGGAAATGATTATCATATATATTTTTTTCTCTCTTCCTTTTGAATGTACACAATGTAACAAGAGTGACAGACCTGAAATTACAATCACCAAAACAAACCCAAGATAGTTGTTGTCCACTTTCATTGGCAAATACAGCACAGAGGACACTGTCTGCGAATTGGGGTGTCATCAAAGAGGAGGTGGTGGAGGCTCATTCCCTTTATTACTCTCTTTTAAATTTAGGTTTTCTAAAGCAACATCTAAAGGCATAATATCTACACAGCCCATAGCACCAAAATCGGCAATTTCCCCCCGCTCGTCCTCATCGGAGGACGAACTTTCTTCACGCATCAAAGTGGACAGCAGAAGCTCCTGGACAAACAGGCTACGGTCTGCCCGCTCACTTTCCATCGACTGACGCTCTGTTTCGGACATCTTAGGATCATTTAACCTGGGTGGCAGTAAAAGAAAACAGAATCGGTCAAAGGTGGCTGACGATGGGGTGTGTTCAAAGGCCCTAAGAGTGAGGCCAGGAGGCAACATTACATCTGTGCCCCTCTGCCGAATAGTTCTTGCATGGACATAGAGTTCTTTTCTTTGGCATGATGGAGATCTGTGCTATCCAAGGTAAAACTTGGTTTAAAAGCATGTTCACATGGTAAAAAAAACCAAAAAACCAAAAAACTGGACGCTGAGAAGCTGCCATTTCTGGCCTGCTCTGATTTCCAGCCATAAGACCCTCCCATGCCTCACGTGGGTCCTCCCAAGTGCACTCCCAAGGCTTCTTCCAGGAAGACTGGATGCCTGGCGTCTGAGGACAAGACTAGAGAAGGTCAGAGGCTCCTCAGGAGGCTGGCCACAGGTCCATGATATTCTCAACCACAGCAGCTTTTAGAAACCAACCGAGAGGCTCTGCTGTGTCCTTGTAGGGAGTGCCACACACTGAGAAGCCTCAGAACTCACAAGGACTGAACAGAAGCACTCCTTGGGTCTCAGTTTCTTCATTGTAAAATAGCAGGTACAAATTAACCCACTTCCCTCCTATGCTGAGATGTGAGTACATGTGGTTAGCATTCTTCCATAAGAAATCAGGCCATAAAAAAGCAAACAGATGCTTTTATAGAAAGCTGGCTTTGCAGGAATAGCACCTGGCAATTGAAAGGCCAGCAAAAAATATCCTCCATGAGACGTGATTTAGATGTAATGGGCTTAGCTGGTCGTATTTCCCACAGACACCTTTTTTCTGGTCCCTGCCCCACCCTTTCTTTTCTTTGCCACTAAAAAACCAACTTCAGATATTCACATTTCTTTCCTTACAGGGGTAAGAGGGAAGGAAGTGGACAAGCCAAGGCTCCATCTCCCAGGTTTCTTGCTCAGAGATAAGAGCCGTCTACCTCTTAGGCAGGAATCAGACTTTAGTTTTGGCTCCAAAGAAACAAAGGGAAAGATGTGGAATGGGGATTGGAAAAGGGACCAATGGGGAAAGTACAGTGGACAAACAAGGAAAAAGTGGAAGGACAGAGATTTTTCCATCAAATAATCCCAATGTATCTCCAGAAGAACAAAGAGCAGTTTTTGTTTCCATGGTTCTCTTAGCAACTGAAAGCAATTGGTTTTCTTGTGGCCAGGTCGCTGCACAAATCAAGAAGAATGGACCCAGGAGGCTGGGGCAGCAGGACATTGGGCTCTTGGAGTCAGATCAATGCTGGGGGAGCAGAGAATAACTCCTAAATCACCTCTGGAATGACTTGTTTTCAAGGCAAGAAAGCAAACTAAGCTAAGGCTCTAAAGAATGGCTTTCAAGGGGGCACAGAGGGTCTGTGGGTAATTTCTTTGTGATAAGAATGCAATAGCAAGATGGTGCCTGGTGAGGTGAGCTGTAAATTTTCGCTAAAAAAAGAAAAAAAAGTGTCCAAAGCTTAAATAAAGCTGAGATCTTTAGCCTAAAGAAAAAAATCTTCCCATCCTTCTTGGGATAGGAGTGAATGGTTAGTAGGGCAGGTGAAGGTATACTAAATTTACCTGCTTAGTAAGAGGTCAATCTGAATTAATCAGGGTAGGCTGGTTTCTCTTTGGACAAAGCTAGTACCTGGAAAGGCTGCTCCTAGGAACAGGGCTGGGAAAGGGCTTGCCACAGTCTAGAACTAGGCTACATTTGGACCTCGGAGGTTAACTGCATACTCCCTGGTAGGATCAGTGAATCCCCTGCCCCCGTGAAGACCAGGAAAGAAGAGGCAAAGTCAGAAAAACCAGACTACACCTGAGGTCTGACCCATCAATAATCAGCCAGTGCCTATCCTGATGCCTGAAGACAAGCTTGGCCTATCAGCTTTAGGTTTCCCTTGTCCTGGATGAGGTGAATGAGAAGGAACATGGTATTATTTGAGGGCACCTGACCGACTATAAAGCCAGGCTCTGTATAAGCCTGAGGCCTGTGTTCCCAATGGTGTTCTAGGTAATTTCTGGTATATCATCTCTCCTAGATGCTGGCAAGAGTCTGTGGTAAACCAAAGGTGATTAATAATGATCCCAATTAAAAAACTTTTTGAATAGTGGAAATCATATTAGGAATATCGTTAAGGCACACTGGATCTTAGGAATGTGTGCTAGACTCCTTGGGCAAAGTAATTCCGTACTTAAGAGGATGCCAAATCTGCTGTTGGGCAGGAGGGTGAGGTCAAGGGCAGTGGAGAAGAAGCTCCATCTTTAGACCAGAGCAACCCACGTGAATACACATCTGAGAGAGAAACCCTGAGACAGGGCTGGGAGAGAACAAGCCTACCCTCTGAAAACATGCACCCACGGCTGAGCAGTGGTGGCTATCACTTGGCGCCTTCCACAAACTGAGGGTTTATCTGAGAAAAGAAATCTAAGCAGAGCGCCAGGGTGGGTGAACCGATCTGTGTCTACTGCTTCCCTTTAGAAGAGTACAGGACATGTGGAATAAGCTGACACTATTACTGGGAAGATGACCCAAGCACAGCTACTACTATAAAAGCCAGTTTAGGCCCATGACAGATGCTAGTCTTGCTTTCCTGATTCACTTTTCCCATTTATATTCTGCCTTCCTCTACTTTTTTTGGGGGGAGGGGAAAGTAGGACATTTGGAGTTAAGTGACTTGCCCAAGGTCACACGGCTAGTTTTTGTGTTAGGTGTCTGAGGCTGGATTTGAACTCAGGTCCTCCTGACTCCAGGGCCAGTGCTCTATTCACTGTGCCACCGAGCTGCCCCCTTCCTCTGCTTTCTAAAGAGGCTCAGTTTTCTTGGTTTAACCTCTGTTAAAATAAATCCACAGCTCATCGTTTCATTTTACTCCCTTTCCTGTATCCTTCTGGAAATCACAAACTCCCATGGTTGTGTGACGTGAGTCCAGGAGGGAGGCACTCCCCAAGCGGCCATGTAAAGTTGGCTTCGGCTATTACTTGCACATGCTGACCCTGGGGCCTGTTATTTAACTGTGATGATGTGCTTTAGCCCAGCTGTGCAGAACCTACATTCTATGTTTCTTTGATAGCAGGGAAGGTCTGTAACATCCATGTCCCTTTTAATACCAATCAGCAGTATGGAAAAAAACAAAGACAAGGCAAGGTGAACTATGTCCACAGCTTTGCCTAACATTACCTGTATATGTACTATCATGATAGATAAGCTTTCTGGACAATAAAGAAAATTATACCCAGATTAGATGAAGTGATACAGAAAAACACTTTCAAAATAAGTACCTGGCCAACCCTATTTTAAGGAGGCGGCATGGAAGGGTAAAAAGGATACTGGGTTGGTAAGGTTGAAGACCTTGACTGATGAGATCTGCAACAATCCCTCAAAGCCTCATCTCTAAAATGGGATCATAACACCTGTACAATCTACTTGGGTATTTGGAGGAATCAACGGATCATGATGGCAAATGAATAAATAATGGCAATAACTACAGTGTATGTGAAAGGCTTTGGAAAGCCAGCAGCATTTCTCCAAGAGAAGCTCTACTCATTGTCAGACCAGGCATTCAGCAAGGAGCAAGTCCTAGCTGTCCAAGACAACTCAGCAAAACACACGACATGGACCTTAGCCTTAGGAGCTGTGGGCTTCCCAACTGATGGAAACATGAGGCTTTACAACTCAGGTATCAGGAGGAAAGGCAAAGTTAATTTAGGTTAAATTCTCCAATACTCAGTGTCTAAACAAACGGAGAAGGGCAAAGAGCCAGCTACCTCGTAAGCAGGAACTGGGAGTTCTGAACGGTCTGCTGACTGTTTTCTGTATTTGTCGTGTTGGTTGTTGCTGTCGACTGTGTGATTGTAGTGGTGACGCTGCTGGCGTTGGTGCGCCGGGTTGCGTTCCTCGCGGTCTCCAGCTGTTGCCGTGCTGCCTGTGCGTGTTGTCGTTCTAGCTGCAGCTGCATCTGCAGCTGCTGTAACTGAGAAGCTGAGGGGCCAGAAGAATTGAGCTGTCCTCCCGCAGAACGTCTCACTCCTGATAACTGAGATAAAAGCTCTGCCAACAGAAATGGAGAAAGGCTGTAATCCAGTATGCCTAAATGGGCACAAAGTCAATGCGCCATAACTCAGAGAAAAAGTGCCATAAAACATATCAGCCTCAAACCCAGAGAAGCCTGGATAAAGGCCCCCTGGTAATTCAGAGCCTACGATGCCCTGATGCCCTGTGTCAATGACTCATCGCTCTGATTATTCAGGGCAAACATGACATGGGACAAAGGCTTCCTCTCATTACCCAGCACTTCTGCGCTGTCTCCCCATACCTCTAAGTCATCTAGACTCAGGGAATGTTTAAGAAGAATGGTTTAGAACAGTGGTTCTCAGTTTGTGGATCACAGACTTACAGGGGGAAGAGAGGGAACAGTTACTCCAAGAGGTTCTCAAACTCACATGAACATACACTAGTCATTTTCACTTTGTTTTTCAGCTTAAGCAGAATCTCTGGTATGACTTAATAAGCAAACAGACTTTCTGTTGACTGTGTCATACAAATATCTATTATTTTTTCAAATGTATATGTACACTACTGTTATCAATAAAAAACAATTCATTTAAGAACATTTCTGAAATCATAGTAGTTTTTTAATCAACAATTTGAATTCTCAATAAATGGATACCAAGAGTACAATTATTATTAAGCAGAGATCAAAAAAAAAATCTATTGATGTTAAAAATACTTTTAAGCTTGAAAAGGTTGGAAACCCCTGAATGGAAGATAGCTTTGTTAAAGCAACAGATCTATCAGGAATGTCTTTCTGATTCCCCACTCTTTCGGTCTGTGTCTGGTACTGATTTTCTCCTGCAGAGAAACAATATCATGCTTTTAAAAAATTTTTAAAGATGTATGGCTATCTTTCATCTTTACATCATTTACATTCCGGGTTTAGCATAGGGCCTGACACATGACTTGACTTTCATTTCGGAATATTTCTCATTTCCCCTTCCTACCTTGTGAGTCATCCCTTTGCCATCAACAATAAAAAAAGAGGAAAAAACCCAGTTCAACAAAACTAACCAATATATCAAATGAGTCTAAGAGTGCATGTATTGAGAAGCTCAGCCTGCAAAGTCTAATAATCCTGGCTCTGCTGGAAACCCCTACATGACCATGGGCAAATGACTTCACATCTCTGCTGCCAGAGCTGATCCCTGCTGGCTTCTCTGGCAGTGCAGGAGGCTGCAGCTCAGGAATGGGCACCAGCCACAAAAAGGTGGCTAACACAGGAAAGAAGGACTTAGAAAGTCCGTCAAGGGAAGATAGGCTGAAGAATCTCAGACTGTTAAACCTAGAGAACAGAAAACAGAATGTGCCCTAACTGTGCTCAGCTCTCAGCCAGCTCAGACCAGCTGGAGAAACAATCCATAAACTATACAAACCATGGCTTGAGTTATTGTGCGGTTAACTGCTTAGACTTAAAGTGATAGAGAAAACATCCATATTCTGATTAATCTTACAAGTCTGTTTTTCGGACTTTTTTTTTCTGGAGAGCTGGCTGTTGACCTTCATCAGTCCACCACTGATTGTTCTTTTCAGTTATCTAGGACTCGAGGGAAACCAAATTTTGATTCAACATAAGAACAGATTTTTCTAACGACCAGAAGGCTCAAAACCAAAATGGGCTGTCTGGGAGGAAGTGAGCTCACCCACGGATGCTGCAGAGGGCATCCTGATAAGAGGTCACTGGAAGGGACTTTAGAGAGAGCATCTAGTCTAACTCTTTCATAAATAAAAGGTCAGCACACTAAGATGAGACCTAAAGCGACCTGTCCAAGGGCAAACACATAATAAAACAGCAGACCTGGAATTCAAGCCCAAGGACAGTGACTTCCCAGCTGGGGCTCTTTCCACTTCTCCAGACTCCCGCACTCTCTCTGCCATCTCAGTCGAGTCCCCCTGACTACCTGCCAGGTCCAGATTTACCTTGCTAGCCTCCCTTCTGCCTTGCCCTTTCAACTCTGACAGATCCCAGATGTCCCTCCAGTCGCTGTGAATTCCTAGACATGACCTTCTTGCTGGGACAGAGAAGGCTCCTGTTTCCCTCACTGAGCTCTTCACATTGACTGCTGACTTCCAACATACCTGACCCCTATTATCTGCTCATCCCCTGCTGCTTGACTTGTCCTGCCTGCTTCTTCCTGGCTTACACTCACTCTGATGCATGTACGGACTTGCCATGTTATTTGTCTGTCCCTTCTGTTACTGGCCTTGGCCTCAGGGTGCATGTGATACTCCAAGCTCTTTGGAGTGACCAGCAAACCTCTAGATCACAGAACTCCAGAGCTGGAAGGAACCCCTTGGAAGGCCAGCTAATGAAGCCTTGCCAACCAGCCTGGTCCTGACTAATTCAGTCAGGTGGAAATGCTTCAAAATCAGGGCAACAGAAAAGCATGCTGACCCATTCTTGTACTTCTTGGCCATCAATCCCAGAGGAAGCTTCTTTACAGGAGGGCCTCCCCTAACTATAACAGAATTCTGCAGGAAGAGGAGGAAATTTACCACAACAGAATTCTGATTGACCTAAAGATAACAAAGAAAAATCATGTGCACCAGCTAATCCAGCTCCTTTTTAATTTCTAGAAGTAAAAGGAAACGGAAATATCTGTCAAATTTGCTATTTGCACAAGGTAAGAGAACCCCATACTGTGAGATGTAGGTAAAAGGGGGATCAGGCAGGGTGTGGGCATGGCAGTTTAGTTTCCTCTTGGTTGTTCACACTTTCCCCAATACAGAACCAGTCCTGTGGCAACCACCACTTCAGCCCTAACCTGACAGACAAAGACCTCACAGGGCCATTGAGGGTTCCAACAAGACTATGGGTGTAAAGAGCTTTGTGGCCCTTAAGGAGCTCCATGTCAACTCTGATCTTCAGAAGCCTCCTTTTGCTGGGATGGCTGCCCTTTCACTCTCTCTCTCTCTTGCTGTTCTCTGTAAGTGGTGGTCATCTGTTCTTCACTCGAGCAGATTAATGAAGAAGAGTGTATTCAAGTGTTATTCACTGGGAAGCTAGGTGATAAGGTAGATGGAGCGGTGGAACTGGACTCCAATGCTGCCTCAGACACATACTAGCCGTGAGACCCCAGGCAAGTCATTTAACCTCTGTCCCTCTCAGGTTCTATGTCTGTAAAATAGGGATAACAACAACAGCACCTGTATCCCAGGCCTGGATGTGTCTACCTGGATGTCTTCCTATCAGCATCATAAATTAAACAACTCTCTAGTCTCCTCCAGATGCCCTACCATCTTCTCCTCACCAATCTACAGCCCGCCAGTAATTTCTGCCTCTTCTTTCTCCTTCACCTGCATTGTGCCCTCTCTTCCACTCACAACACTTCTACTTCGGGGATGTATTCTGCATCAAGCCCCGCCGGTCCATTCACAGAGATGGCCACACCCCACAGCTAGACTAGACTACTCCAATATCCTCCTAGTTAGTAATTTTTCCCTTCTTCAACTAATCAATCAGTCACAGAACCATCAAATAACTTTCCTGAAAGGCAGGTCTTAGGATGTCCTTGCCCTACTCAAAAATCTCCATTGACTCCTACCACTTTTCGGACCAAGTACAAGCTTCTTAGCCTCCCATCCAAGTCCTTGCACATTGCGGCTTTTCTCCGCCCACTTTGGGTTTTACGTCACATACTTTATATTCCAGTTAGACAGGGTCATTAGCTGCTGTGTCACATCCAGTCTCCACACACTCAAACCCTTCTTCCTTTCCCCATCAGCTCCCCCTCATTTTCTTTCCTCCATTTAGGGGTCCCACTGCTCCCAGCCATTAATGCTCAGTACTGATGTATACATTTGGATTTACCCCTTTATTGTCTAACAGGACAGAAGCTCTTTGAGAGCAGGGACTATGATTTTAAAAATTAAAACATTTTTAATTGGTTTACAAAGGAGCCATAGACTACAAATAGCATAAGCAGGGAAGAAGTTGGAGTGTGCAGACATTTCTGCATAAGCTTTCACTCTTACCAAGCCTATTGCTTCAACAGGATGGCCTAGTTTTAAACAAAAAGTATTTAAACAAAAATCATTGCTAACTGAAGTTTGGAGTTCAAAGAAGAATTATAAGCTCATGGTTTCTGGAGTGGTGAGCAAGGAGGATCAGGTAGGAACTTTGTGTCCCAATATTTTTTCACTTATATCTTCACAAGCTATTAGAAGATACATTTTCCTAGCATCTTGCCTTTATATTCTTGTGATTTTACACACAGACAAACATGTTCCTGTTTGACTTTTGTATGAGAAAAGATACAAGTATTTTTTCTTTAGGGCATAAAAATATAAGAGAAAATGTCATAAAAAAACTTACTTATTTCTTCCACTACTCAGTGCTTGGGAAGAAACTATAGCAAAAACTATAGTAAAGCAAAGTGATTCATGTTTTATATTACCATCATGGAAGATTTTAAGGATTTTCAAATTTTAGATGAAAATATACCAAAAACTGGTAGCTGTTTGATGGTCGGGGAACAAAAACATACATATCAGAATCAAAATTTAAAAGGAAAAAAGACAAAGCAACTTTCTTTATGAAGCAAATACAAAAAGGTCTTACCAGCGATAGGATCCATGGCTTCCCTATTGCTTGGAGAATATGAACTCTGCGAAGAAGAAAGCCCACCAGTAGAACTGCTAGTAAAGTGCATGTTTGATCGACGGGCCCGAGGACCTCCTAGCCCCCGGCCAGGGTGAAACATTCTACGTACATGTCGGACACCGCTTGATTCGTCGTAACCCACAAGTTAAGAAAATAAGCCAAGCTTAACCGTTGCTAGGTGGGCAAACAGATTCTTCTGACTAAAACAGCTTTTGGCACCTGAGTGAAACATCCTGTCCTGTCTTTCAGCTACAACTCAAATGGAGAACAAGCCATGGGGCTGCATTCTGCTCGAAACTAGTAAAGAATGAAATGTTGGCACTTGAATACAGGACTGCCTCACTCACTCTGGACAGACTTCTAATAGTCACCCAGAAGGAAGACAGGAATGTGGTTGGCCAGCAGACAGTCATCATCAGGTTCGTGTACTTTCTTTCATAAGAAATGTCTAACTCTCACTTCTACTCCGAGATAATGGCATGGAAAATAAAGCAGTGGATTGTAGCCTCAGAATACACAGACCCAAGTGATGAGTGATAGCTAAGAGCAGAGAACCCTACTTACTAAAGGCAGGTTTAAAGTCTCTTAGCCTGTCCTCTCATCCTTTGGTTTAGGTGTGCAAGGTGACTTGGTCCAGGAGCAGACAGCCCTTGCCCTATCTTGGCTTCCCCTGAGGGTCTTATTGATAAGAAGTCAAAGTCTTCAAACTCTTCATGAACTTCTGCCAATCCCTAGACTTTCCTGGGCAGAAGGGCTTCCATCTATCAAATGAGAGAATGAGACTACATCACCTCAAAGGTCCCTTCTCATGATAAACTCCTATCACTCCTATTCACCATGATGACTCAAGATAGCACAAAAGGGCTTTTAGAAAGATTTCAGGGGTGGCTAGGTGGTGCAGTGAGTAAGAACGCCAGCCCTGGAATCAGTTCTGGCCTCAGTTACTTAGCACCCACACATAAGTAACTAGTCATGTAACCTTGAGCAAGTTACTTAACCCTAATTGCTTAAAAAAAAAAGAGAGAAATATTTCAATCAGAAATGGTAAAAACTTAAAGGCAATAAAAATGACTGGTCCACTCCCCAGGAAGGCCTTCTCCTTAGACCCAGGGCTAAATCCATGCCAAGGTGGATCCATCCCTTATAATACCTGGGTTTACAAGCAAGGAAACAAGATTTAATCCATAAGCTTTTGTATGGGAAGAGTGGTTTTTACATTTTAAAATTTATTAAAATTTTATTTTAAACTGTAAAAAGTACTCTTAGCTCAAAGGCTACATGGACACAGGTGGTATAACCATCAACCATGGGCTCTCAATCTTTTTTTGTGCCATGGATCCCTTTGACAGCCCAGTAAAGTCCATGAACCTTCTCAGAATAAGGTTTTAAAATGCATAAAACAAAATACATAATATCAAGAAGGAAACCAATTATGTTGAAATACAATTATCTGGTTAAGAACTCTTCCCCTAGGGCAATGCTAGTTAAATGCAGTTGTGCTATAATTAAGACATATGGTTATAACTTGGTTTTTCAAAGGAAAAGAATCATTTTGGGTAAATTAAGTTTTCTGGTAAAGTATTAACCCTTTAAATTCCCTAGGTTGTTTCTCTTTGGTCATCTGTTTCTTTCTTAAAATAGAAGACTGAATGAAGCATCTCCTCCGCTTATTCCTGTACAAGATGAATGAATCAAAGTCCTGAAGCTTTTTCTGTCCACCCCTGAATCTCCACGTTCGCTGTTGCTATCAACTTCTTCGACTCGTGAAATATCATTTAAAATATTAAGTCTACCTGATCATCACGACAAACCACAAGTACCTTCCTTGGTCAGCCTGCATCCACTTTTCTAATTGATTAGCTCTAAATCTATTCATGGATTGTAATCTCACTATTACATGAATCTGTGCTAAGAGGCTTTAGAGAGGGCTTATGTTAAGGCTCATCCTCCAGTCACACTCTGTGGACATAAAATCATGATTCAGTTTTTTCTATTTCTTCTTAAGTTAGGAGAAAACTCCAGGTATGAGCAAAATTAAAACTAACCTAATGGAATAGGAGAAGTTGACAGTATTACAGAGTTGGACCTAGAAAAGATCCAAATGCCATGTATTCCAACTCTTATATTTTATAGATGAGGAAACTGAGGTACACAGAAGTTATGTGACTGGCCTAAGGTTGCTTAAGGTCACATAGGCAATTAAGTGGCAGGTCTGCTAAGCCCCAAAACACTGTTGTTTCCATTAGACCACGCCACTCTTCCCCTTAAAACTCCCTACCAGATACCTACATCGGAGGGCCTGCGGTCAAGTCCTAGAGCTTCTGATCAGTAACAGGGGGACCTTGGGAAACTTCCTTAATCTCACAAGGCCTCAGTTTCTTCCTTTATTAAAAGGAACTGGGGGAGAGCTGGATGACATGATCTCAAGGGCCTTTCTAGCTCTAAATCCATGGTGCTACAGTCAACTTTCTCATGACGTTTTTTTCTGTAATGATGTCTCCTATTCTGAACTGGCTCACAGGCTAAGTGAGGTTTGCTAGGTAGGATGCTAAGCTTCCTCAGGAGTGAACTTTATAACTACAGAAAGAACTCTTGCTGTATTCCTTTCAGAACTACATGCTAATATTCCTGAGTAGAATGTATGCTCCTTGAGGTCAGGGACTCTTTAATTTCTTTTGTATCTCCAGTGCCACCATACAGTAGGCACCTAACAAATCCTTCTGGTATAGGTTATTGCTATAAGCTCATCTTTCAATGAAAGTAAAAAAAATGACAGAGCTAGTCAGAAAAAATGTTTTTCCACCCATAAATGAGCTTATGTTCTGAGGGGATGCTGAGCTGTTCTAGGAGTATGGGATTTTATTTGGTGGCACTCTGAATCATTATTAGGCAATGACAAAGTAGCCAACTTGTCCTTAGCTGTGCTCAAGCTCAGAGGGCAGAGTATTTGATTCACTGGGAGACATCACCAAAATAGACTGGCCTCATTGGCCTGTTTTTTTTTTTTTTAATTTTAACTTTTTGGAGGGGGGAAGGTTGGGCAATTGGGGTTGTGACTTGCCCAAGGTCACACAGAGAGTGTTAAGTCTCTGAGGCTGGATTTGAACTCAGGTCCTCCTAAATCCAGGGATGGTGCTCTATTCACTGTAACATCTAGCTGCCCCATCATTGGCATCTTTTGGGATTATGCTGAATAGAAAAAAAAAAGTTCTGCTGTCTCGTGATTGGTTGTTTTTTAAGATCTATATCTAGCTTTCTAAAGTCTTGTCTGCCTTTCAAGCAAACACAAAATGACCTTCAGACGGCCCACATGGTTTAATTCACTGCCTTTGCTCAAGAAAATTTTTTTGCTTTCTGATTAACATTGGGTTGAAGTTAGAGGACAGCCTTTGCTTTTTTTTTGCTAAGACACAACTGAATAAAATCCAATCCAGGCACTTTGATGGTACCGACCAACCGACATATTCCTGGGCTCCTCATTTCAAACTGTGAATAGATCCCATTTTCAAAGGTAAGCCTAACTTTCTTACATTTGCTTCTTTTACCAGTTAGGTTAGAATCCCTACCTATCAAGGGATGGCTTCTAAAATATGCTAATTCTGTCCTGCTACATTCGTATATGCAACACTCCATCTGTATCACACGATTTTTTCCTACCTCACATACATCCAAGTGCTAGACACTCACTCTCCCTGTGGTTTGACTTTCTCATTTCAAAATGGGAATAATGTTTTAACTAACCCCTTGGCAAACCTAAAGACCATCACCTATTTATCTTATCCCTATCTATCTACCTATCTATCTATCTATCTATCCATGCATCCATCCATGCTGTTCTTGTCACTACAGGACCCCTATGCTTCTGGGTCAGGAACTGTTATCTGCCACTGTTCCTTGTGCCTCCTTCTGCTGAAAGGGCTAACCCAGAAGAGTATGCTGGGCACTCCTTAGCTACTCTCCTTGGCAGTGGATTCTCAGGTTGTGCTTTTAGCCTCATTCCTCCCCTCCCCTATGTTTACTTCCCTTCCCCCTCGCAGTATTTAGGTTTGGCTTGCTTCTGCATGCTTGGAATTCCTGAAAGTCTGGTTACCAGGGCCATGGGGTAACTGAGGTGTTACCGTAGCACACTGGTTGTCTACTATCAGAGAGGAGACTTTGGTTTTAATGAAATATACTGGTTATAACAGTTGTTATTTATCATGTGGGGAAGATCAATTTTTAAAGAACTGAAATGTTGACAGTCTTGGTTAATGAATGACATGGGACACTTAGTTCTAGACTAGGAGATTATCCCAGTTATCTCATTACATATCCCATATGGAGTGGCCGGATGATTAAAAATCTACCTATGTATGACATGTCATTTGATTTTTTGAATAATATTGAAAGTAAGAGGACTAGTATGCACAGAGGTCCATCTTCAAATGAGTTTTGTTTTTTTCTTTCCATTGTGAATAAACAGTTTGGAAATCTGGTATTTTCTCTGATTTGCTTTTCAGATAATCAAGCACATCAGTGGCTAGAGCCCAGGGTGACCATGAAGTTACTTCCTTCCTTTTCCTCCTGGTACATAAAAGGATATTAGATCTCTAGGGGCTCTGTGTTCAAGTGTGAGATGAGCTGCAAAGTCATCTGTGACGTGATTAGGGTCTCCACCAGGCAATGCTGCACAGATTGGACAAATCTGCAAGGAAAGCCAGAAGAAGAGCATTAGTTAGTAGCTATTTGACAACAGACACAGGTGCCAATGAGAACCAACACGTGAATGTAAGAATGTGCCAGCTAGTCATCAATGCTCACATGACAACTTAGTAAACATGATTCCCACAGAGAGCACGGTTGACACATCCCGAGGACGTGTTCTGGCTCTCAGGGTCTGAACTCTCTGCTGTCACTGCTAGCCTCTGATGAGCTTGGGCAGGAAATCTCCGAGTAGAACCAGGAAAAAGTGGCAAAAATGGAAAAATGTTCCTTGGGTTGTCCTCTGTCCTAGAGAAGTGCTGCACTCAGCTTGGTGCTGGACACACCTGCCTACACAGCCATCTGTGGATCCTGGAAGGCATCTGCTCATAGATTTATCAATTCATATCTGATGGTTTCCACAGTAGCAAGGCCAGAGCTAGAACTAGAGCCCCCTCCCTAGAAAGTAACCCTATAAGCCTGGACAAGAGGCCAGGCCAGTATTAAAATGTGAATGTGGGTCTGAAGCAATTTAAATGGAGGGAGGAAAAACAAGTAAGGTTTTTCCAGGGGAAAGGAACACAAATATACAAATAGACACTGTAAACTCCTGTAGGATAAATAAGATGAACCAAATCCACATAAATGATACTAGCTGTTAAGAAAATGGTCTTTGGAGAGGAAAAGACACATAGAGGCAGATGAGAATAAAAATATAGGAAATGTTCCTCTAAAGCACAAGAGCTTGGGAGTCAGGCCACTATAAAGAATCTATGACCATATGATCTATGGCAAGGAGCTTAAGAGTCCAAATCTCTCTGACTCAGAATGCAGGGAGCTGGGAGAAGAAGTGTCTGAGGTGAAAGTCAGAAACACAAAAAGGATCTAAAAGGTGGAGCCTAGGGGGAACACTCACTGAGTTGGGAGGAGAGGGACTAAACCAGAAAGGAGCTCACGCCTCCAGAAACCCAGAGGGGTGCTCAGGGTTCAGAGCAACAAAGCAGCCTGTCAAAGGTTGGGAAAACCTTCCCGCCTTTTTCATGGCTGGGGAGGTCCTTCAGGGAAGGCTCTTGCTCACGGCAACAAGCCCCAGAATATTACAACGCCTTCTCTATGAGAGCTGTTCTGCTCAACAATCCAAACAGAAAAACCAAGTGGATGAAGAATTTCTATAGTCCAGAGAGTGGGATGGACAAGCCATTGAGTACCACTGGTATGAAGGAAGAGGCAGAGAACTGGCTAGACTTTATTTGGGAAAATGAATGGCTATTTCAGCAATTTCAATCTGCTCCTCTGAACAAAATCCCATCTTTTAAACACCAATCTTTTCCTAGTGACGCTTGATTGCTATAAATAGTGGAACACCACAAACTCCAAAGTATTTAAATTGTGGGTAACACCAAGTACAGTGGAAAAGATGTGGGCACAGGCTCACAGAAAACATCAAAATATCCTCCAGACCAGTCATGTATCAAGAATGAGGAAAAATAGATCAATAGTCCCAGTGCTACATTGGTAACCCACAAAATAAAGTTTGTTGGGAAGATCCCCCAAGAAGAATTTATGAGAAAACACAAATAAAAGTTCCACACATGATTCCCATGGACAAGCTGCAAACAGGATTGTGACAGCTGACATTTTATTAATTTTTGCCACAAGTTTGATTATATTTATTTGGTGACAAAACCTCTTCTAAAACTAGAGACAGTAAATTAACATGGTTTAAATAGAAAGGGAGAACTTTAAAGGGCGACAGGGCCCTTCTTGCCATCAGTCCACTGTTGGAGCTCATCTGTCCCACCTTTCTCTCCTCCTTCCAAGCAGCTGACATTTTACAGAACACTGTCAGGTTTGCAAAATGCTTTATATACCTTATCTTCTTTGCTCCTCAGAACCGCCTTGTGAGAGAGGTACTTAATAAAATTGTGCAGTACAGTATGAAACAGAGCTGAACCGAATGAAAATGTAATCGGGAAAGAGTCAACAAAATAAAGAATATAGAACACGCATAAGACTACATTTCAAAACTAAGTCAACAGGTGGCCCACAGGGCTCCTTCCACATGGTTTGGGGACCATGGTTCTATCTGAGTTTGACACCAGAGAACCCAGAGTCAAAACTGCAGCTCTACTGAGGGGCCAGGGGTAAATGGAGAGGGATGAGCCCTCTTCAGTTCTAAATCTCTAATCCTATGAATTAATCCTATTTACAAATGAAGAAACCAGGGTTCCAAGAAGGTTAGACAGAAAGTATAAAGTCCTGGAGGCAGGGTTCGGGTCACTGGAAAGAAAACCTCTATTAGTGAGACCAGGGTCCTGTTATGGAGTTAGTTAGCACTGAAGGCTGTTCTCCTGGTGACGGGCAGAGCTGAAAGGGGCTCAGAAACCACCTACTCTAACTTGGAAGCTCAAATCCCAGTAAGTCCACAGGGAGCAGGATTCTGTTTCAAATCAATGCAACAAGCATTAATTGTCTACTGTGTGTAGCCTTGGGAAGCTAGAGGGCTCAGTGGATGCTAAGCCCAGAGGCAAGAAGACTCATCGTCCTCTGTTCAAACCTGGCTTCAGACACTTCCTAGCTGTGTGATTCTGGGCAAGTCATTTAACCCTGGTCTGCCTCAGTTTCCTCATCTATAAAATGAGCTGGAGAAGGAAATGGCAAACCACTTTAGTATCTCTGGCAATAAAACCCCAAATGGAGTCATGAAGAGCTAGACATGACTGAAAGACTAAACAACAAGAGCAGAGCAAGATGCCAAGCCCTGGGTGTAGCACAGTTCCCACCATCAACGACTCTCCTATCGGAGCCAGGAGAGCACCTCTTGCCTTGCTTTTCCGCACTGTACCAAGCTGCCCAAACAAGCTGAAGTGCGTGTGCTAAGATGAACACAAGACCTAAGTAGAAGGTGCTGGGCCAGAGAAGATCATTCAAGTCTCTCAAGAAGGTGCTACAATCCCTTCCACCATGCATCTAGCTCTTCTCGTCTGCTTCTGCAATAATTCTGGATCTGGAGCACAAGCTTGCAAAGGCATCCCATCTTTTTAGTAGGATACATGTCAAATGAAAAGGTCCACTGGAAGAAAAGTTGCTGCTCTTTCAATCAATGAAGCAAGCAGAAGCATTTATGAAGCACCTACCAGGGGCCAATGTCTTGGTGCCATAGATATGGAGACAAAAATGCAAAGACCTGGACCCCAATGGGCTTAACTTGGAAACTGTAAACTTAAACGTTTTTTTGATAATTGTATTTTAATATAATTAGTCTCCTTGGTCGTTATGTATGTATTCCTGTGTATTTTATGCTAAGAAATTAAAAATATTCTGAGAAGGGTTCCATAGGTTACCAAAGGGTCCATAACACAAAAAAAGTGTTTAAAAATAAAGAAACCCCTTGAAAACCCAGCTATAGGGGAAAGCAATATATAAGTACGTCAGCAAGTATATACAAAAATAAATGCAAAGTAATTTGGGGGTAAGGAATTAGAATCTGGTGGAATGTAGGAAAGGCCATGTACAGGAGAAACATCTGAGCTGATCTTTAAAGGATACAGAGATGAGGCAGGAGGGTATCCCAGGAATGGGGACAGCCTATCCAAAGGCATGGAGATGAAATGCCACACGGGAGCAATAAGAGGGCCAGTTTTAGACCATCATGAGTGTGAGGGGCTCAGCGTTTAGTGAGCAGTGAGGCATGGTCAGATATGTGCTTTAGAACCATGGTGTTAGCAGCTGTACAGAGCACATACAGGAATGAGAAGAGAGCTGAGGCAGGGAGCCCATTTCTTAGAGGTGGTGAGTAGCTTTACAGATGGGGTAGCTCAGGGACAGAGGTTGAATAGCCTGTCCAAGGCCCCCCAGGTAGCTCAGTAGCATGGCTGGAACAGGACTTCTCACAGACTGTGAAGAATCTGACTGAATGGGGTAAGGGAGAGTGGACATAGAGAGAAAGATGCTCCTGTGTCTGTCTGTGGTCCTTAGTGACAAAAGAAATGTATGGTGGTACTGAGAGGGTTAGAGATTCAGTATTCCAATCTACGGACTGGGGAAGTTTTTGAAGTCGACCATGCAATTGGCTGAAAGCAATCCCTCAAAACTACAAGTGGTGCATCTAATGGTAAATACATGAATGTCCTCTGCTTTCCAATAATTGTCAAGAGGCACTCAAACCCATCTCCTGGGGAAATAGAGTTGGAAGAAGTCAGAGATGTGTTTGCTCATTAATTAAAAGACTTGAACATGTCCTGTGAAGCTCTCTCTCCATCAAGGAAATGCCAGTGTGTAGCAATTACAAAGATGATAAAACCTTTCCTCTGAACTCTGGGCTTACTGACTTTGCTCTTCATTTGGGACCTAATCATATACTGCCTTGTGACTGACTGCTGTCCAGCATCCAGCTTCTCCTCTTCACCTAGATGGTAACAACAAATTTCTTGAGGGCAGAATGTTTCATACTTCTCCATATCTCCCATAATGCATAACTCAGGGATAAGGACATGAGAGGTGATTAGGGTTTGTCAGGGAATAAAAAGTTAAGTGTTTGGGGTCTCAACTTCTTTATAACTGCTCTAAAAAATTTATGTAACTTCTCAATTTCCATTAACTTTCTGATCCACAAAATCACTTTGAGAGGTTCACCCATTAAAAAAATTGCTGTTATTCCCCTCCTTCTAAACTAACCTCTGTGTTCTCTATTATCCCAGGTCAGGCAGCAGCAGAGGTCACACTTGGCATCTTCCTCCTACCCTCCCCCTTTAGAAATAATGTTTGTGAAGTGTCTTAGGAAAGCACCTGATCACGCATGTTATGTTCCAAGAGCAGCAGCTGCATATCATAAACCAAGGATCAGAGAGTTTTCAGAAGTGCTATGTTAACATCTTGGCCACTGTTTTAGAGGACAGGAATGAGCAGGCCCATACGGTGCAGAAGCAGAGGCTTCCAAACATGAACAGTGCTGGTGAGTACATGTCTGTATGTTAATAGGTGAAAAATGGGCAAAATATATTCATAAATGTTTATCTTTCTTAAAAAAAGAAAACCAGAAGCAAAAAATGACAACCAACATACCTTGCTGTATATTCAAGTGAGCATCCAATAAGTGGCAAAGCCCTGAAACAATACACTAGGTGGGAATGATGCTTTCTATTTAACTCATTTTGCATGCAGGGCCTAGCACCATATTAGAAGCAAACCATGGGCAACTTGGTATAGTGAAAAAGCAATGACTCTGGAGTAAGAAGCCCTGGGTTCCACCCCATAAGGCTGGCCCTGGCCCTGGTACTCTGTTCCTCAGAGGGCCTCAGCTTCCTCATCTATAAAATGAAGAGAATGGACTAGAAGGTCTGTGACGCTCCTCCCAGCTCTGAGTCTACAAAATAAAAGCCGATTCATTAAAAGTCATTCATCCATTCAACAGCCATTCATCAAGATGCTCCTATGTGTGAGATACCTGTGCTGGGCTTTGGAAGTCAGAAGGATTATTAAGACATGGTCCCTGACTTCAAATTTACAGAAAGGATATGACATATGTACACTCCATTGTTGTTGTGCAGTCGTGTCTGACTCTTGGTGACCCCATCTGGGAATTTTTTTGGTGAAGATACTGGAGTGGTTTGCCATTTCCTTTTCCAGCTCATTTTCCACATGAGAAACTGAGGCAAACAAGGTTAAGTGACTTGTCCAGGGTCACACAGCTTTACTAGCTTACTGTGTCTGAGGCTAGATTTGAGGGGAAAAAAAAGGAACTTTTGAGATCATCAGCTCAATGGGATACTGCAGAGTCACTGTAAGGGGTCCATCTAATTAAATGACTCTATATAACAAATAAATGAATCTACCTTTTGAAGACTAAATAATTTCTTATCGCTATTGTGATTCATAAAACATAAATTCATGTACTTTATGTACTTTCTCAATCAGCAGATATTATTAACACAACAATCCTTTGGTTTTATTCACAATGTTTGAGGTCACATTTGAACTCAAGTCTTCATGGTTCCAGGCCCAGTTCTCTATCCATTGCACCACTCAGATGTCCCATGACATCTGCAGACCAATATATATTATACAGTTACTATTGTGAAAAGGAGGATATAATAAATATAAAAAGGTGCAAAGTGCTACCTAAGTTCAGAGGAAGAAAAGTTCATTTCTGAGGGGAAATCCCTTTTATGAGGACTGTACATAAGAGATGGCATGTAAGTTGGGTCTTGAAGGATAGGCAGGATTTCAAAATCTGCAGACAGGGCATTCCAGGAATAGGGAAGTCTGAGCAAAGGCAGGGAGGTAAAAACTATTCAACATGAACAGTAGATGTCAGACATACAACCAGGCAGTAGGCTAGGATCAAGGAGATCCCTAGAAAGAGGGATCATTGGGAGCTAAGACTAGGAAGATTTATTTCTATTATTAAGTTTAATTATGTTTGGTTTAAATTGCTTTGCTTTCATGAAATTGTTTGAATCATAAGACTTTTAATTTCATGCTTCCCCTCTCTTTTGAGGAGAGGGAGTCAAACTGTTATAACACTTTCCTATCTGGTCACCTATAATCAAGAAACAGATCACTGCAGTTCTGTTGGTTTCTACCTAACAGTCATGCCCTTGGCAGAAGCAGAAGGCTGATAAATCAATCCCTGCCTCGGATGGATTTTTTGGGGCCTTTATACATGCAGTGCCAACAGCTCCGGGGTGGCGAGTGCACTGTGACCCCACTGTTGCGGCTGGCATTGCCGCCCTTCTACTCACCTTCTGATGTTCCTGACAAAGGCCTAACTACACTTCTTCATACTGCACTCGCTCCGTTCAAAGTTTCTACCAAGAACCCCCAGAACATGGTAATGGGCGCCGATGCCAGCATTTGCTGTTGGCACGCATATGCCATGAAGCAAATGAAGCAAAGCTCTTCCCAGGTGGATTCTAGGAACACGTCAGAGCGTGGGGGGCAGCAGTACATGCTTATCTATCAGAGTGCACTGCATTGTAAGAGCTGGGGCCATCTATGTACAAGCTTTGCCTCTGGGGGTGGGAAGGTGAGAGGAAACTGCTAGGCCCCATGCAGTGATCAGAAGAGCAATGGCAATAACAGGTCTTGTTCCATGGGGCTCCTTGCCTCCCCTCATCCCCAGAGGGGAGGTCAGCTGCTTACCACAACCCAGGTACTAAGAGGGAGGGCCACCACATGAAGGCAGCAGCTCTCGCCTGTCTGAGCTCAGTGACCAAGTCAGGCAGCGATGAAGAAGAAATGGAGGTGATTCTCCACAGTCATGTGTCTGAATCCAGTACTAGATTGGGAGAAGAGGGCATTTCTATAAAACCCAGTGATGATGGGGGAGGAGAGGTAGGGTAGACTTCCCAGGGTTCTGATTTAGGATGGAAAAAAGAGGAGCTTAGGATGATGGGGGTAAAACAGGTTGCCAGTCCCAGAGGAGGAGCCAGAGCTTCTGGGAAAGCCTGGCTTGCTGCCAGAGTTAAGCACTATATCAGGATCCTGTCTAGAGAATGTCAAAGAAAAAGCACAACCATGAGATCATGACAAAACACAAACCTATTTCAAAGATGAATATAGCTTAACTTCTAATGACGGTACATTTTATTTCAATATTTTACTTGTCCTTAAGATCTCTGCCAAAAAAAAAAAAAAGCCCAAGACAATAAAATGGGAATGATGTAATGTGTTGTATAAGGATTGTTGTCAAGCTTAAACTTTAAGAAGATGAAAGCAATAAATTCTGTCCTTAAAATGGTTGTGACAGGGACAGGAAGAAAGACGGTCAGTGGCCAAGAGTGAGCTTCACAATGGCAGCCACCATAACGCTATGAGGAGTGGTGGTAGGGAAGAGGATTTATTGGTTACTACCACAATCAATGGAAAAGAAAGCTGTCTATCTGTTGTAGCCATGGTTTGGTCTGGCTGATTCAGTCTGACATGACTCTACCTCCTGGCAACAATGCTCTAATAATTTCCAAGGCTAGTGGATAACGCTAAGAATCTCTGATTCTTCCCTGGTGCAGAAGAGTAAGTTGGAAACCAAAATACCTAAACTTGAATCCCAGAGGTTTTCCCTTCAATAAAATGAGTCACCTGTAGATTTGAATTTAAAACACAAGTGCTTGATTCTCAGTGACCTCTCCACCCATAAGGATGCTCCATAGGTTAATTCATAGCTCTACCTTCTCCCTGATTAAACTGATTTCCCCCTAGAACTCTCCAACTTTATACAGTTTAATACAAACCCATGTAATAGTCTAATTTCACTGGCTCATCAAAGTGCCATTCTCCCCTTTGTGTCATTACCCTTGTGACTCCTTTCCAGTTAGGCAAAGTCTACCCATGCTTGAAGGTCCAGCCCAGGTCCCACCTTCCCACACAAAGCACCCTGACTACTCATGTCCACAAGGATATTTCCACTCCACAGAATTCCTTAATTGAACAGCTAGTTGGCTACACCAGCCATTTTAGTTTTGTCTCCACAGCACTCTAAACTCCTTATGAGCAGAAAACCTATTCAAATGTCTCTTTACTTTCCTCCTTTAGCACCGGATATGTCTCCAAACAAAGGAGGTGCTCAGAAACCACCTGTAGAAGTGAACTCCAAGTACAGTTCATTTGGATCTGCTGTATAACCAGAGCAGTTTATTTTGTTTAAGGTTATTTGCTAATGCTTATATATAAAGTTCTCTAAGTTCACAGAGCTAGAGGCGCCCTCTGATGTCATAACATCTAACTCCCTTATTTTACAGATGTGGAAGCCGAGGCCTAGAAAAGCTATGTGATTCGCCATGGATTTACTTCAACGGGCAGTTCACCAATCCCCTCAGGTGAGCACTGTACTCAATATGTTGGAACTTTCAGTGGGAAGCATGGATGACCCTGGTCCCTGACTGAAACACTCAAATTTAGAGCTGAAAGGAACCTTTGAGATCAGCTGAATGAGACACTGGAGAGTCAATGGAAGGATCTGTATAAGAATAAGCAAATCTACCTTCTGAAGACTAATGTCTCCTTGCTGTTGTGATTCCTAAAACAGAAAACCATTTGCCATTATGTACTTCCTCAATCAACAGCTATTAATAATAGTACAACTATCCTTTCACAAAACCAAGGTCTAATATTACCCACTTTCCTTTTACAAAAGGGGAAAATAATGCCCAGAGCCCCAGAACCACTTGCCCAACATCTTTCTGAGTTAGTGACAAATTGGGACTAGAAGCCACATTATTCTGATCCTGAGACTCCTAGTCTTAGTCAATTAAGCAATCAGCTAGCATTTATTGGGCACAGACTATATGCCAGGCCATGTGACAGGTGTTGGAGTCCAAAGCTGTAGTTATAATGATGCAGGCTTGAGAGCCTTTGAACGAATACTAGAAAATTCAAATACTGTTGTTCTGAACATCCCTACAAAGCCAACTATAGCTTTCATCAGTAAACTGTGCTCAGAACTATATAGGCCCTCACACCTATTTCTGCTTCAATGCACTGGCTTATCTGGATAATTTACTGACTTCAGGTCCTCAGAGCTAAAGTCATACCTGAGCCAAGCCAGGTGTCAGCCACCTTGCTCTGGATTAAAATCCTATTTTTCATCTAATTAGTGCATATTTTTGTGCCTCTTATTGCCAATAGTGGTAGTTGTCTGATTTATTTTCTTCTTCATTTCCATCTATCAACTCTGGGATCTCTCTCCCAGCCTGGGTGTGAGGACCAAATGAGATACTTGTACAGTGCTCAGCCCAGTGCCTGGCACATGGGAAGCAGGATGCACACATTCAGAGAGTCCAGCCCAAATGCTCACATGGACTGTTTGTACCCGACCTATGGTAGAACATTCCAGCTCATGTTGTTCTGATCAGCCACAGTCAGACACACTAAAACCTGACTCTAGCACAGTGATGTCATTTTGGTCCTCTCTGAGGACAAAGGAAAACAACCAACCAACCAACCAACCTATACTACTACTCCTGGCTCAGCAATGTTTCTGGGAGCCTCATTTCCTTCTATAAGTGGCCTCAGAATATTAGCTGTAGAAGGTTGTTCAGATAGCAAGATAGTTTATGCTTTCCTCCATTTTCTACACTGTCCAAGAAACCCCCAAATAATTCAGTTTAGACTTTGAGTCCTGCTAGACTTACAACTGAAACATGGGTGTGTCTGTTGTTCTGGGAATTCAAACTTCAAACAAAGAAACGAAGCCACTATGTGAAATACTGACTCATAACAAGATGGGAAGGAAGTTGGGTAGCTTCCTAAATCTGTCTGCTGCTTTGCATTCTGGGCTCCCTCTCTCTCTCAGCCTGGAGATAAGCACTGAGCTTAGTGCTTATAATCTTCTTGTAATAGATTATAATATAATATAGGTAATAGACGTAATATATCCTAATAATAATATTAGACAATAATTACAATAATAATATAGATAATATAATGAGAGCTTATAATCTTATTATAATTATCATTATTCTTTTAATTTTGAAGGTTTGGAAGAAGTAATTAAGCATGCATTCAGGATGAATGAAGGAATGAGATCTGAAAGAATCAGAAATGGTGCTGACAAATAACCTTGCCTATTTTTTATATCACTGGAATATCACCCCCAGAGCTACACTCTGGAGACTCTGGTCCACATGGGTGTATCTTCCCAGCTGGGGAGCCATGGTCAGGTCTCCCCCAACCCCCACCTCTTTTAGTCTGTTTCCTCATTTGTAAAAAAAAAAAAGTAACACTTATGGCGTCTAATACTCACCTCACAGGGCTGTTATAAGCAACAAATGAGATAAAATATATAACAATCTGAAGCCTAAAGGGCAGTCAAATAGAACCTAACAGTGACTCTTCCATTTGAAAATGAGTGAGAAATTCAGATGAGGCCTGGGTTCCAAGTCTACTAATGATGTTTACCATTTCTTGCTGCCTGCTGTTTTTTTAACCTACCTTCCCTATGAAAACTACCCTTTTGAAAGTATTCAAATAGAAATCTGGTGCTAACAGAATTCCTTTCAGTTGACAATGTCCCTCACCCCTGGATAAAAACAATGAGCAATCTTTCAGTGAAGTGTGTTGTACATAAAAGATCTCCACAACCCTCTTGTGGAAACACTGGGAATCCGACACACCACAATCCTTATTGTTTCCGACAGTTTCTCTCTGGCTGGAGCTGTGTTCTCTTTAACCTTCCATGTGCTGCCTGTGATCTCCTGTCACACTTGACCTCAGTTCTGCCAAACAGTTCCTTTGTGAGGACAAGGGCATAGAAAATGTTTCCACGTGGTTTTCTTGAAATTAGCATCTGAGCACCGACCTATGCTAACCCCAGATTTGGCCTGGCAAACCGGAAACCATCACCCAAAGAAAAAGCAAGGTGAAGGGAAGGAATAGTCCAGACCGGATTCTTGCTGCTACTTTTAAAACCCACATCTTTTCAGAGCTGCTATTCTCAGTTGTGATCACTGTCATAATGGAGAAAACAAATCTATCACATCAGAAGCAGCAGCAATGGTCATTATTCAGGGACGTTATCCTTCAGAACTCTGGGGGAGGTGCTCGAGAAGTGGAGACTCAACATGGTTATGTGGAGAGTGCTTTAAAGTTTCTGAAGTATTTGAGCCTCCTCTCAACCTAGCAAGGCAGGCTTTATGGGGAAAGCAGAGAAAGTGGTGGCCTGGGATCTAAATCCCATCTCTGCCACATCTTAGCTAGGCAGTCAGCCTTCTGAGGCACAGCTTTCTCATCTGCCAAGTGGGGAGAGTAATATCTATGGACCCAGTCCACAGGGCTGATGGGACACCCACAGAAGACAATGTCTGCAGGCACTTTCCAAACACTGAAGTGCTAGAGAAATGCCACTTACTCTTACTAGGACCATAATACTTTTGAGAAGAAGAAAAGGAAAAAGTCCACAGAGAGGGCAAAATGACTCTCCCAGGATCTTATGGCTAACATGTCTTCCTCTGCCTCATTTGCAGGTCTGGCTCAGCACAGTATCTACAGGGCACACAATAATTCTGAAGAAATGCTTGATGACTTACTCCACGTCCAAGTGCAGCACGTTAGAGGAAGTCTCGATTGCAGTCTAGCATGGGGAATGAAGCAAGTGCAAATTGGCAGCATCATGAATCAAATATGCAAAAACTACATACTAGAACTAGAGTCTATTAACTACAGTGCAGAATAGAATATAATGGGGTCACAAGTAGAACCAACGCTCTTTGAGGTTACACAGGCTTTCCCAGGTGCCTTACTTAATAAATGCTGGGTGAGCACACTAAAGGTGGCAAAAGTGGCTTATGAAAAAGAAGACTAAGGTGCTAGATGAAATGCTACGATGGCTTTCAAGCCTAGCAAAATGAATGAAATTAAGGTTAACTGAATTAACCCAGTAAAACTGTTATTTGCCTTAGGCTAATCATCAAAAAGGACAGATGCTGGGGCTCCCATTTCAATGTATATATTGTCCACAAGGGCCAGGCCTTCCTACCTTCTTTCTCCACAATCTTCCTAGCTGCATAGTTGAATAGAGAGGAAAAAAAACAAACGGGCCTGCCACTGGCAACGGTATTGTCCAACTCCTGTTTGGAGTTCTTAAAGTATGCTGTTAGTTCATAAGCACAAAAATATTCATTTACTTTCCTCAACAAGAGATACATTGTTAGTAAAAAGCGAAGCAACGTTTTCTGCTGCTCATTCAGCCTAAATTGTTACTTTCCCTGACTAAAGGTCTAGATACTGAATTGCAGGGTAAACAAAGTGTGCGGAACAAGGTACTTAAGAATTATAGAGAAAAACTCCATTATCCAAACAAAGATCTGTAGGTGCCGTGGCCACAGCAGCCAGCACCTCTTCCAAAAGAAGGAAATGCTTTAGACAAAGAAGTTTTTAAAACCTCAGATTTCATGATTCTACACTAAAAGGAGAGAAAGTCAAAGCTGAAAATCCATTCCTTTCTTTCTCCTTTTTAAGAATTGTATTTGACTGGTGGAATCGAGATACAAGTAAGTCCAGTATTGTCTTTATTTACAGGGTGAAATGAAAATGAGTTCACTACAAGCTCCCTTACCCTCCTCAGACTACCTCTGAATAATTCTGCTTGCCTGGGAGTTATGGGTTGTGCCAAGTGTATTGAGAAGTCACCGAGCTATCTTTTTCTGGAAAGGAACAAAAGCAATCTATGTCAACATGCCAATCATGCCACAATCACTGAAACATGCCAAGCACGGCTGGAAGGAAAAAGGAAAAACCCCCAAACCAGTCCTCTATGGAGCAGAAGCAAACTGCCATTAGCCAACAGAGGCCAGCTGATGCAGCCAACAAAGCACGTCGCAGGACAGATTTCTACACTGCGATCGTCTGGAGACCCTCAGACAGCACCACGAATGGGACTGATAAAGAGGAGCTAACAGGCTGAAGCATCAACAAACTGTTCTTTATACAAACAGCCAGGGATTCACTACCAAGCCAAAGGAGAACGGGAGCACGTGTTACATACACGGGCTAAGTGAGCTCATGTACAGTTTGTGGCAAAAACTAATTTATTTCAAGGAAGCCCCTCTCTGCCCAGGGAGTCACTGTGGAAAGGGATGAGTGAAGACAAAAGAAGCCTCTTTCCTCCCTCCTTGTTCTTTTCTTTGTACACTCCTGATTCCAGTGGTTAGCATGGTGCTTGGCATACATAGAACAGGCACTTCATAAATGCCTAAAGCAGCTGGCACAGGGGAGAGGGCACTGGGCCCGGAGTCAGGAAGATCCAAGTTCAGATCTGGCTGCAGACAATCCTAGTGTGAGACCCTCACACAATGCTTAACCTCTGCCTCAGTTTCCTTGTCTGTATAATGGGGATAACGACACCATAATGTTGTGAGGATCAAATGAGATGTCTGTAAAGTACTCAGCACAGTGGCCAGGCACTACAGAATCATCAAAACCAGTACTACAGAATCATTACTGCTGCCTGACTGACGGTCGCACCAGTCCCTGAGACTGCTGAAAGTCCTGCCCACTGCCATGCCAGCACTGCTTCCTTCCTCTGACCTTCCTCCAAATGTTCCCACTGTGCTCCTAGCCTAAGGCTGATAGATTTTCAGAGGGATGCTTAAAGTCTGTCTCCTTCTATGAGATTTATTTCTTTTGAATAAAAATAGCAGCTGATATTTGCACGTTAGTTCAAAGTTTGCCTTAAAACAAAGCTATGAGTTCCTGTTATTCCTATTTTATGGAGGAGGAAACTAAGGTTCCAAAGAACCAAACTTCTTTGCATACTGTCACACATCTGGTTAAGTGCCTGCGATGGCTTGGAGCTGGGTCCTTCTCTCTCCAGGACATTGGCCCAGACTGCCTTGCTTTCCCAAGGGACTTTTCTCATTGACAGTCTAGTCTTGTATTCCCACGTCTCAGTTAACACCTAGCATAGTGTCTTGCATATGGCAGGTGATTAATATAGGTCTACTGAATTGGAACTGAAGGACTAGGAGCTCATATTCATCTTCTTAAAATTCTAAATTCATTAGATCATGATATTGTGTATGTGGCATTATAGAGACATATTTCAGCTCCTCTGTACTTCTCCTAACCCTCTTCTCCCTTTTGGGTACCCAAGGATCATAGATACAGTTGGAAAGGACCAGAGAGGTCACCTAAATAAGGAAAAGGGGACACAGAGAGTGAGGTGCCTTGTCCAAGGTTCACAGGGAAGAAGTAGCAAAGCCAGAATTTCACCCCAGGGCAGCTGACTCCAAGCCTAGCACTCTTCCCAGCCCACCTTGTGCTCTCCATCACCAGGGCTGCCTTTTCACTCTTAAATTCAGCTTTTAGGTTCTTGACCAAGGCAGGCTCTTTCACGTGTCCATCCAGTTCTGCACACAGTAGCAAGAGGGATCCAAGAGAAAGAGAATCCCTGCTCTAAAGTAACCTGTACAGAGCCAGGCAGAAGAACAGAAAGACACCCAAGGCTCCAATGGAATGAAAGCAATCACCAATCTAGGCAAGAAGATGGGACACACACAGAACCAATCAGAAAATATAAACCAATGCAAGTAGAAAAAACACTTTTGTGCTATGGAAGTGAGGAGTATGAGTTAAGGTTAACTGAAGTTAGTCTTGAGTTGGGATCCTGAAGGAAATGATGGACATTGATGAACACAGTAGAGCAAGAAATTATTGAAATGGACTATACATCTATTTAAATCTTTAACCACAGGAAGAAATCAGAATTTCTTGCTGCTTGTGTAAACTATGGTAGGTGTCATGGTGAGGCTGTAGGCAAACATTCACTAGTAATGACTCAGACTCCTTTGGTGGGAAAGGAAGATGAGTATGTTTTACCAGATTCTCACTCACTGCCTGCTAAGGCATGTGCACAGACAGGATATCCCCCACCCATGCCCATCCCACTGGAGACTGTCCCAAAGAAATGCAGGCTAGAACAAAGATACCCTGGAGTTCTGCAGGGAGACTCAGAAATATACCCTGGAAAAGGAAAACACAGCAAAGACATAGGAGTTGGAACACAGAAAAAGGAGAAGGAGATAAACAGGGAGATCTCAATTCATATTGATACCAAAAGACAAAGATTTATTAGGAAGAACAACACAGTCTTTTCAGGCACCACTGTTCTCAAATTCCTTTATCTTTGGAAGCGAGTGGTCCAGGCCTTAGGAAAACAGAATAAGGTCAGGAATATGCTGTAACTATGGCACAGAACAGTCTATTATTTTTCACTTTCTCTTGGTTATCATTTTGAAAGAGATTTAAACATTTTTTGGTGAAACTTATTTTTTAGAACAAAAACTGCTCAAACAGGTAGTAGCGTAATTTACTGACTTAAACAGAACTCAACCCAAGGTACAATGGTACCTTTAGACGGATTCAATACTCAATGTCTAAACTCCTTTGTTTTTAGAAACTTGTAACATTTAACATGGATAGGCAACAGAAAAACACGCTGCCTTCAGATATATTTAGAAGAAAAGCAATTTACTGCGTGATGTAGCGTAACTTCTGACAAGGGCATCTGAAAGCCACTCTCTGGCACTAGTGAAGATGGCTCCCAACATGAGGGATATATACATAAATATGACTTCAACACAATCCTACTTCTGCTTACCACTTCTGTTGATGTTTCTGCATGTTCAGAAGTAACATGTTCTTGAAGAGATGTCTCCGTATAACCCATTTTTCCACAATAGGGACAAGTAAAAGACTGTGGCTGCTCTACTGAGAAAGCTTCTCCACCATAGTACAAATCTGAAAAAAACATGGTTGAATGTCACTGAAAAACAGTCATTAAATTTTAATTTTAAAACAGAAGAACTAATTATGTAGTAGAATGACAGGGAAAAAAGCTGTTTCCACTGTGTATACCTAAGTCTCTTTGTTCCTTCTTCAACATTCCCACTCCTGACACTGCCAACATCTGGTGATCTTGTCTATCCTTACAAAGCTTTTCACAGATCCCAAAATCCCACACCATACACATCTTTTCCATTTAAGGAGAAGCAATATTTCTATTTCTCACTTTGGTCTCCGTTTCCCCATCTGAGACATGAGAAGGTCGTCCTAGAATATATCTAAGATCCCTATTAGCACCAGATCTATGACCTTGTGTGTATCAGAAACATACTTTGGCATGAGCCTGCCAGATAAAATTTATTAATGAAATGATTATAATTCTAAATATCTCTTAGTTTTGACCAGGAGTTCTGGTGAAGCCTAATGGATCCTTTTTCAATAATAATGTTTTTAAATGTGTAAAATACATAAAATTAGAAAGGAAATAAATTATACCAAAATACAATTATCAAAATATATTAAAACAAACAAGTTTGACTTCCCCATGTTAAGAACCCCAGACTTCGAAAAAATCCAAAAAGGGACTGGAATCAAGCCTGCCTGTGAAAATCTCTTCCCCACCAACCATTTTTGAGTTATAATTTATATATAGCTAAAATTGTTAGATTTGATTCTTCGGAAAGGAATAATAATAATAATAATAATAAGCATTTCTATATAGCTCCTACAAATGCCCATCACTGTGTGAAACACTTTACAATTATTATGTCACTTAATCCTCACAAAATCCTATGAGGTAAGTGTTATTGCTATCCTTATTATACAGCTGAGGAAACTGAGGCAAAAAAGTTCAGTGCCTTGTCCAGAGTCACACAGCTAGTAAGTATCTGAGGCCACATTTAACTCCAGGCCCATAGTTTTGCACATGGCATTACTTAGATGCCTCAGCAGTATAACAATCACTTGATATATGGGTGGCCCCTAAAGAATACTTTTCCTAAAACATTCAATCCCTCTTTTACCATTCCCTCTAAGGATTCTTCTTTTAAGTTTATCAAAGGTGAACTCAAGACATACTTCTACAAACTTCTTCCTTCTCCTAGACAGATCGGAACTGAAATCACTTCAGGGATGAGCCCTTCAGGCTAACTGATTAGGCCTTTAAAAAGATTTCAAAGAAGCCCACCTTTTTTGGAATTGATATTTAAAAGACTGATAAGAGTTTCCCAATGTGGGGGGACACAACAAGGATTTCAGACCAAAGCATTGCCCTAATATTATTTTTTAATAAGCAGCTTCAAAATGGGAGAGGGTTCAGTTTGCTTCCACACCTGGAAGCACAGATTATTGAAATCTCCAAAAAACAAATAATCCACACTCCTCTGAAGTCAACAATACTGAACAAATACCTTATACACTAAAAGCCTCAAACATAAGACATCAATATTTATTTTTACCTTTCCACTATAATATTGTTGTCCTACGATCTTAGTAGTTAATGTAGATTTGTTATAGCTGCTTAAGGGAAAATAACAGAACAGTTATTTCACTATTTTGAATTAGACTCAAAGACCTTGGGATAAAGTCATTTTGTCCTGGTTTCTTTGTACAGGAAATGCTGCTTGGACCAGTCCTTACATAATTATTTCTGAGAGGATAAGGAGGAAAAAAAAAAAGAACGCAGTGTAAAGTATGGAACTGGTTAATCGACAAGAGCTGAGAGCTGAGTGAGCAAGTCTAATAGTTTCATAGAAAACCCTCTGAACATCTAGTACAGACAGCCCTAAATCAAAATAGTATCAGATGTAATTAAACATAAGTAGCACAAAAGGAGATTTTTCATGGTAAAGAACTATCTGCTAATAGTACAAATGAGGGAAGATAGAATTGCTTCTGTGGTCAAATTTTTTTCCCCTTTGATGTCAGTACCCCACCCCGGAATTTATCTATTTATTTTTAGTTTTCAACATTCATTTCCACAAGATTTTGAGTTCCAAATTTTCTCCCCATCACTCCCCTACCCCCCACCCCAAGATGGCAAGCACATGGATTACTCCTTCCCCTAGTCTGCCCTCTCATATATCCATCCCTATCCTTCCCCTTCCCCCTTCCTCCTTACTTTCTTGTAGGGCAAGACGGATTTCTATACCCCATTGCCTGTATATCTTATTTCCCAGTTGCATGTAACAATGATTTTTAACACTTGTTTTTAAAACTTTGGGTTCCACAAAGGATTGTGGAATTGAATGTTGTAAACTAAAAGCAAATAAATAAATTAAAAGCAAACAAACAAAAAAAAGTTTGAGGTCCAGATTCTCTCCCTTCTTTCCTCCTCACCCACCCCCAGTGGGAAGACAAGCAATTCAACATAGGCTATACATGTGTGGTTATGCAAAACATTCCCATAGTAATCAAGTTGTGAAAAGACTAACTATATTTCCCTCCCCTATCCCACCCCCCCCCATTTATTCTATTTTCTCCTTTGACCCTATCCCTTCTCAAAAGTGTTTTCTTCTAACTACCCCTTCCCCCAATCTGTCTTCCCTTCTATTGTTCCCCCCCCTCTTATCCCTTTCCCTGCTACTTTCCTGTAGGGTAAGATACCCAAATTGAGTGTATATATTATTCCCTCCTTAAGCTAAATTCAATAAGAGTAAGGTTGACCCATTCCCCCCCCTTCATCTTCTTGCTCTTCCTCTCCATTGTAACAGCTTTCTTTTGCATCTTTTATGTGAGATAATTTACCCTATTCTTTCCCTTTCTCCTTCTCCCAAAATATTCCTCTCACCTCTTAACTTGATTTTTTAGATATCATCCCTTCATATTCAACTCACCCTGTGTCCTCTATGTATACATGTACACACACACACACCCACCTATACATACATATATATGTATATATTCCCTTCAACTATCCTCATACTGAGAAAAATCTCATGAGTTACTAATATTGTCTTTCCATGTAGGAATGTAAACAGTTCAATTTTAATAAGTTCTTTATGATTTCTCTTTCCTGTTTACCTTTTCATGCTTCTCTTGATTCTTATATTTGAAAGTCAAATTTTCTGTTCTGCTCTGGTATTTTCATCAAGAATGCTTGAAAGTCCTTTATTTCTTTGAATATCCAAATTTCCCCCCTGAAGTATTATACTCAGTTTTGCTGGGTAGGTGATTCTTTGTTTTAATCCTAGCTCCTTTGACCTGTGGAATATCATATTCCAAGTGCGCTCTCTCTCTCTCTCTCTCTCTCTCTCTCTCTCTCTCTCTCTCTCTCTCTCTCTCTCTGCTTTTTGGAGAGCAGTTGGGGTTAAGTGCCCAAGGTCACACGACTAGTTTTTGCGTTGTGTCTGAGGCCAGATTTGAACTCAGGTCCTCCTGACTCCAGGGCTGGTGCTCTATTCACTGCGCCACCTAGCTGCCCCAAATAAGATGACATTTTAAATGCAGGAATCATTTGTCAATTTCATATTCCAAGTTCTTTGATCCCTTAATGTAGAAGCTGCTAGATCTTGTGTTATTCTGATCATGTTTCCACAATACTAAAATTGTTTTTTCCTGACTGCTTATAATTATATTTTCTCCTTGACCTGGGAACTCTGGAATTTGGCTATAATATTCCTAGGAATTTTCTTTTTGGGATCTTTTTCAGAAGGCGATTGGTGAATTCTTTCAACTTTTATTTTGCCCTCTGGTTCTAGAATATCAGGGCAGTCTTCCTTGGTAATTTCTTTTGAAGGACCATTTCTGGGTTCTTTTTTTGATCATGTCTTTCAGGTAGTCTAATTATTTTTAGATTATCTCTTCTGGATCTATTTTTCAGGTCAGTGGTTTTTTTTCCCAATGAGATATCTCACATTGTCTTCCATTTTTTCATTCTTTTAGATCTGTTTTATAATATTTTGATTTCTCATAAAGTCATTAACTTCCATTTGCATCTAATTTTGAAGGAATTATTTTCTTCAGTGAGCTATTGAAGTATCTTTTCCATCTGACCAATTCTTTTTAAGGCATTCTTCTCCTCATTGGCTTTTTGGGCCAAAGCCATTTGAGTTAGTCTATTTTTTTTTTTTTGATTAAACAAATGCTTTATTAACTTCTGGTTTACATCATTCATTTCCACCAGATTATAAGTTACATTTTTCCCCCATTTTTTTTCCCTACCCACCACCCCAGAATAGCAGTCCCACTAGATATCCCCTCATCCAATCTGCTCTCTCCCATATCTTCTCCCATATCTTCTCCCATACCCCCTTCGACTTTGCTATTAGGGCAAGGTGAATCTCTGGGCCCCAATGCCTGGACATCTTATGAAACATTTAATTTTAAAACTTCAATTTTCAGATCCATTCCCTTCCTCCCTTGTCACCCACTCCCTCTGAGAAGATAAGCAATTCAGTATGTGTTATACATGTATAGCTATGCAAAACATTACCATAGTAGATATATTGTAAAAGACTGCTTATATTTCCCTCCCACCCATCTCACCTCCCACCTGGTCCATTCCCTACTTTGATCCTGTCCCTCTTTGATAGTGGGTACTCCCCTCCCCCCAGAATGCCCTCCCCTCCATCATCCCCCCTCTCATCCTCCTTTCCCCTACTCAGGAGAGTGAGTGTAAGATATTCCATTTAGTATGTATGTGGTTCTCTCCTTGAGCCAACTTCAATGAGAATATGCTTTTGCCTTTTTGCCTTCCTGTTCTTCCAAGTTAGTCTATTTTTTAAGGTGTTATTTTTTTTTTCTGGGTCTCCTTGAGGAAACTGTTGACTTGTTTTTCATGATTTTCTTGAAACACTCTCATTTCTCTTTTCAATTTTTCCCTCTACTTCTCTTACTTGATTTTCAAAATCCTTCTTGGGTTCTTTCATGGCCTGTGACCAGTTCATATTTTTCTTGGAGGCTTTTGATGCAGGAGTTTTGACTTTGTTGTCTTCTTGTGGTTCTATGTTTTGATCTTCTTTGTCACCAAGGAAAGATTCTATGGTCTCATCTCTCTTCCTCTATTTGCTCATCTTGCCAGTCAGATACTTGACTTTTGAGTTCTCTCCCGCAGCAGAACTTTGCTTCCAGAGTGGAGAATGTTGTGTCCCAAATTTCTGGGGTTTTGTGCAGCTGTTGTGAGAGCTTATTCTAGGCACCTGCCTCAGAACTTTGAGGAGGACTGCTTCTCCACAGCCTCCATGAGTGAGGACTGCTACCCAAGACTGTAACCCAGAACCAAGTAGGGCAAAGCAAGAGAATCCTGCTTCTGCACTGGCAAAGAGATCCCTGCAATTGCCCTCTGGTCAGTCACTTGGTCTCCCAACCACCTGTGGGCCTGGAGATTCAGAAGCAGTGGTTGCCATAGCTGGCTGCCACCTCTGTCACCCCAGAGGCAGGGGCTGGACTGTCCTCTTTTCTCACCCAGGTCCAACAGTGTTTCTCCACTGACCTTTTACTTTTTTTTTTTTTTTTTTTGGCATTTATGGGTTGAAAAGTCTGGAAATCACCACAGCTGCCAATGATTTAGTCCCCCCGAAGTCTGCTCTGGCTGGTCTGTGATGCCGGGCCCACACAGGACTCTGTTCCCAGCCTGGTGCAATAGATCCTTCCTATTGGTTTGCCAGGCTGTTCTCAGCTGAAGACAGATTTCATACTGTCATTTTGTGGGTTCTGTAGCTCTAAAATTTGTTCAGAGTCATTTTTTTTACAGGTATTTGAGGTAATTGGGGATGAGCTCAAAGTTAAGTTACTACTTTTATTCCACTATCTTGGCTCTGCACCTCCCCCTATCCCCCATGGTCAATTTAATAAAAAGGCAGTATGCTTAATTTTATTCTGATGAAATAGTAATCTCACATCCATTTCATTAGCAAAATTTACATGGTGGGAACAGTGATTAAATTTTTAAAATAACTATAATTTAAATAGATATTGAAGGTTTTTTAATTCAAATTTTTAAATTCATTTTAATGTCCAGTACTGGACATATGAAAAGTATACGATTTTTTTCTAGACCTTAAAAAGCGTTACATAATGACTAGCTGTGTAACCTTGAGCAAGTTACTTAACCCCAATTGCTTAAAAAAAAAAAAAAGCTTTACAGTCTAGTCTAGCAGGGAACTCACAGGAAGGAAAACAAGACTTCATATAACCAGAGGGTAAGATGAAAGAGTACTGACTGAAAGTAGCAACAAATCAACCAGAATTTTACTAAGTGCTCGTCAAGCCTGGGTGCTGGTGGCAGATTCAGCTGTTTCTGACTCTTGGTGACCCTGCGGGATCACAGTAGACCAGGCCCTTCTCTTCTCCACTATCTAGTTCATGGGCTTTGTTTGTTTGTTTGTTTTTTTGGCAAGGATACAGAACAGGTTGCCATTTCCTTCTCCAGTGGATTAAGGCAAACAGAAGTTCAGTGACTTGCCCAGAGTCACACAGCTTAGATTTGAAGTCAGGTATTCCTGGGTACTCTCCTTAAATGAAAGTTCTGGAAAGAGGCATTCAATGGAAGTGGGAAGGGTAGAAAGGGCCGAGGGTACTAGTGTGGTATGAATTCCAGGATGAAGCTGTCATGACTGCCATCACGAAGGCAGGATGAAGTCCAGAGCACTGCCATTCAGTCAAACTGGCTTTCCATCTGCTGCAGTCTACTCCGGATCATCCCTATTTTGTCTTCTGCAGTAGCAGGGATGGTATTATCAGCCAATAAACATTAAGCACCTAGCCCGTGCTAGGCACTGTGCTAAACACTGGGGATGCAAAGAAAGGCAAAATCTAGTCCCTGCTCTCAAGAAGCAAGTAAGATATGTAAAGGATAAATTTGACATGATCATCAGAGAGGAAGCTCTAATATTAAAGGGAATCAGGAAAGGGTTCCTGTAGAAGGTGGGATTTTAGCTGGGACCTAAAGGAAGCCAGCACCCTGCTGACAGTTCAGGCTGTATACCTGTGAGCTTTCAGTGTTCTTGGAGTAGTCTGATCCCACAGAAAATCTGATGGCTGCCCCTGGGCCTGAGTTCTACAAGTTTCTGATCCAGGTTTGGATCTGCCTAACACCCCTGTTGGCTCAGCCCTGGTTGGAAGTTCCAGTAGACTGCTGCTAGACTCAGCTGTTATTGGGAAGCTGGAGAATCCTGCTGGTTCATTCAGAGCGACAGAACTACAGGGTCTCCTTTGGTCTGGGAGTTTTAGTCTGGTTATTCTGTTAAGGCTTCAGACTGTGTTGAGCTCCTAGGGTCAGGGCCATGGAGCTGCCATTTACTTCTGAACTTGCTTCTCGCTCAGTACACCACCTACGGTCCCCAACTGCTCCTCATCCTGGAATGCCATGGCTAGACGCAGGGCTCCCCCACCCCCCAGTCCGTCCTAGATCTGTGACCCAGAACTGGGTAGTGAAGGATGGAGCTGCCAGGTGGCACCTGTTCCCGTAGCTTCTACAAGGTCAGCATTTCCCTCTCTGGGTCCGAGAACTTTTCTTGTCCTGATGCAATCTCAGGCCTCTTTCAGTTCCTGTGTGCTGGGATAATCCATGGGCACATCTCTGTCCCAGACCTCTCTGTCTATCCTTCTATGCTGACCTTGGCTAGAAAAGCCATTGTGTTGTTGTTTTATCCCTGGATTTCCCGCTTGGGACCCTAGTGCATTTTCTAGCACATGTTGGAGGGGAGGAGATCAGCTGTGCTTCCTCCTGTTACTCCATCTTGGCTCTACTTCCCCTCCTTGTCTTTTTAATGTCACTTTCTACTACAGGCGAGAATGTGCATTTGAGTCACACCACAGTGTTTTCAATGATTCCAAGTTCCTTGCTACTGCCAAAGTCCGTCATTTGACACCAACATTCTCCCATCACAAACAGCCCTCTCAGCCCCACCCATCCCTCATCTTGTTATTTTTACCATCAAACTGCCTCTCACACACATCCTTCTTCCACTCACACAGCCACCATGTTGGTGCAAGGCCCTCATCATCCTGTATCTAGACTATTGGAATAGCTTCCAGACTGGACTCCCTGCTTCTGGTCTCTTCTACTTAGTTGCCAAGAGTAGGTCTGGAACACTCCTCATCTTCATCTCCAAGCTTCCTTGGCTGCCTTTAAGGCCCAGCTCACATTAGAACCAGAAGAATGACTTATATGACAACAACAACACTGCAAAGACCAAAACTTAAAGACTTAAGAACTCTTATCAATGCAATAAGGCCCCAGGATTCCAGAGGACTCATGATGAAAGATGCTGCCCACTTCCTGAGAGAGGTGTGGACTTAAGGTGCAGAAGGAGGCACCCTTTGGGGATCTGGAGAATGTATGGATTTGTTTTGCTTTTCCCCTGCTACATGGAGAAAAGGGGAGAGATAACAAATGCTTATTCATTTTTTAAAACACAGCTCAAATCCTGATTTCTGTAGGTCTTCCCAGTCCGTCCAGCCTCCTAAGCTTATTTTCCACTTGCTCTTCTTCTGTCTGGTAGGTCCATAGCTAATTTGAATGTTGTCTCTAGGCCACACCATCCTCCCAATCACACAGGCTGGCAACCTCAGTGTCTTCTTCAACTCCTCCCTCACACGTACTTCACATATCCATTCTGGTGGTAAGTTTTATCCTTCCTGCTTTCATATTCTTTCTCTCTACTAACACTGCCACCACCCCAATACCTGGTACTATTAAAATGGCAACAGTATTCTGGTCAGCTTCCTTGCCTCACACCTCTCCTACCTCGAATCTACATTTCTGTCAGCTGCCAAAGTAATCCTCCTAAAGGGAAGGTTTGACCAGGTAACTCCTGACTGTCCTATAAACTCTGGTCAATCCTTTTACCTCCAGGACTGAATTATCAAATCCTTTGTTTGGCATGAGCTTTTTGAGGCCAGGGACTGTTTTTGGTTTGTTTGTCTTGCCTTACTTTGTATTCCTAGAGCTTAGCAAAGTACCTGGCATTTAGCTGGTGCCTAATCAAAGCCTGCTGATCAGAAAAATCACCACTATAATGACCTAAATAATAATGAAAAGAGATGCTCAAAGGTGGCAGAAAAGACATCCAAATGCACATGGCTGGAAAAAGACAAGCTGGCCATGTTTCAAGAAGGAGGGCTGATAGATGGAGAGCAAAATGTGGCATTCACAAGACAGTAAAGAGCTGGAGGAAGTCTTCCAATGCCCTAGGCAGATCTACTATAAGAACAGAGACAAAAATCACACAGGAGTCTAGGCTTCAGTGTTGATGGACTAACGATGCAGAATGCTGGAAGACGTACACTCGTGGAGGAAATCACAGATCTATTACTGAAAAACTCAAGTAACTGTTTGCTCCTTAAGGGAAAGTAAGGTGTCTTAAGCCAGGAAAATTTGGTTCTTTTGCCTAAGCATATAAAACATATTCAACAAAGCCTAGCTGAATATTTCTTTTATATCAACTTCCACAGTATCTACATAGCCACCTACCAGTATTTGAGTCACTCCTTGGAGTTAAAGGTATGCAGTTAACACACAACTTGTTAAATATAACTTGTTAAAACACAAGTCTCTTTCCTGAGGACCCTAATTCTATTTTATCCATTCAAATGTGCTGGCAATATTAATACAGATTAATTTATTTCCTGGACCTCAAAAATATCTACTGTGCCAAAGCTAGAAGGTTAATGTGGTTCCAGCTTGGCCATGGATCCTAGGATTAACTCAATTCCCATGCTGCGTAGGTTAATTTTTCCTAAAAAAGGAATTAAGGCTAGAAACACTGACAAAGCTTCCTACTGGCCTAAGTACAAAAGCCAGCCCAGAAGTAGCAAGGACACACATAGTCCTACCAAGGCAAATGCATATAGAATTCTTGCTATATATCCTTTGCATGCTATGGCTAAGTAAACTTCCTTTTATTAACTGTTGGTCTGAGTGTCTCATACCTTTCCAATCCAAACCTGAACCACTGAAGCAGCCTGATTCAGGCCTGGCATATAATAGCATATTACAGCTGCTACAGAAATTCAACTTTGGACTTTTGCTCTAGTAACTGATATGCTACAATTTTTTTAAATACCAAAAATTAGAGGATTTTAAGAATGGCAAGGGTTGCTGGAAAATATGAAACTATATGCTCACACATTCAAATATGTAGTCAAATCCAAGAATGCCAGAACAGTCAATTCAAAGAGGGAAAGGCAAGAATTCCAGAAATGTAAAAGGATTTTTTTTTTGGTAGGGATATTAATGTATTCAATTTACAAAGATAACATTGAGTTGTTTAGTTCAATCATATGTTCTCATATTACAACTTAGCAACATATGTGAAGGTCTGGCCAAAACCAGAAAAAAATGTGCAATCAAAATCTGTGTCTATTTTTGGAGGGCTCTGACCTCACCCCTAAACAAGTGTGTGAGAGGATGTGGAGGATCCTTTTAGAAGGATAACTACAATGTTTTAAGAATGTTCATGTTTTGATTCTTAGGTGTGTATTTACCCACCAAACATTTCTAAAAACTCTACAGCAGGGACAGACTATTTAGATGGTCCCTCCACACAAAGAGTATAGAAAGACAGGTGATTCCCTTTTTTGCTGGATTTGATGCTGCCCAACAAAAATGCATGCTCCACTTCTCCCCAATCTCACTCACTCACACACCCACTTTGTGATTCCTGCCAGTGTTTTCATAGACATGATGTAACAAACCATACAGTTAGGATTTCACCTTACAGAGATCTGCTTTAAGGCATGATTCCTACAAAGCCTGCACAAACGTCTCAAAAATAGTATAGCAAATTAGATTTTAGATTTCTTCCCCAGAAAGGTAATGGTATTTTCACGTGCAAAGGAATTTTCTTCTGTTTCTTACAAAGTAGAAACTAAGAAATGCTGGACACTTTAAAGTTTGACAGCTGATAACTCCATTTGTAATAAAAATTAAAAACATCTAAAATTAATATTAATTAGTAAATTTGATATTATTGCCTAAATAAACTATACTTTTAAGCTTTTAAATGATCACTTTGGGAGCAAATCAAGTTATATACAATGTGCTTTTGGGCTCTTAAACTAACACTGTTACTGTATGTATTTCAGAAGTATTATCGGGGCAGCTAGGTGGTGCAGTGAATAAACATCAATCCTGGAATCAGGAGGACCCGAGTTCAAATCCAGCCTCAGATTCTTAACATTTACTAGCTGTGTGACCTTGGGCAAGTCACTTAACCACAATTGCCCTGCTTCCCGCTATCCAAAAAACAAAAAGTATTATCTATATTTTAAACTCCACCCTCAGTATAATTTTTCTCTCCAAGTATTTTTTCATGACTTCAAAATTTCTGGGAAGTCTCTGTCTCTAATGCCACCTCCAATTCTAATAATCTAGGAGTTCTTCCTCTGTTGAGAACTTCCTATACTAGCCCACAGGTAAAAAGAAAACATTCAGAAGCCCCCAAGCTACTTTGTTTCTTTCTTGTGGAGCTGTAGAAGTGAAAGTCGGGCCTGACTTAGAGTCAGAAAGGTCTAGGTTCAAGTCCCACATCAGACACATTCTGGCTACAGAACTCCAGGTACCCCACGCATTCTTCTAAAAATAAATTTCAGAATAATTGTTTAACTACATTGGCAGAAGGGGTTTCTTCCCCTGGAGCCCACGCTGATAAAAGCACAAGGCCAGAGCCCTCCTCTCAAAAAAGGCCTAAGACTCTGGTGCAAGTTTGGTTACTGGTAAAGATGTGCTCAACTGCATCAGCAAAGAAGAGATTCAAGAGTTCCAGAGCATGGCCAACTTTAGCACTTGGTTTCTAAACTCAAACTCTTTCTGAAGCTTTGATATTATAATTTATGGGAGAAGAGTAACATTTTAAACATCTGTTATTGGCCCTTTTCAGTTAACCTCTCACCTGTTTCTCCCCCTTTCTTGCTCATATTCTTAGTCTCTCCTTCTTCAACTATTTTAACCCAAAGAATACTGCCATAGCATTCGGAGTCTTCAAAGACGTGATACTGAGTCAGATATTCAATTAATGAAACATTTAAAAATCTTGAGGCTGGGGGATATCGGTCTCTAATCATCCCATCCTGTCCCCAGGGTTTTCCTTTCCCTCCTGCCTTTCTAGGTGGATTAGATTTTCTACACTAGAAAACACAAAACAAAGAATCAAAACTGAACAAAAAGCCACTCCTCTCTCCTTCCTGTCATCTTCCTTTACCCAAGGCGGAAGAGAAAAAGCAGGAGCCTCTCAATCCAATGGCTTGGACTATATGTTTTCTGAGGTCCCAGCTGACTCTGATGTTATTTGCAGGAGCATTAGAGTAATAAGTTCTACCTCCCATCCAACTGATTTTGTATTAAGCACTTCTTGTATTATTTTTATACTACAAAATAGAAAGCTGATATGAAGAAGCATTTCCTTATTTCCCTGACACTGAAGGATAAAAGGTCTCCCTAGGGACAAAAGCAAGGGAAAGAGATCCAAAGGCATAACATCAAGAGAGGATTAGGAAGGCAGTGAGGGACTTGGAAAAAATGCTAAGTATGTTGTCAGAGGACCAGAGTTCAAATCCTGACTCTCCTACATTTAGGCAATTCACCCCTTACACTTCTCTGTGAAGTGAAAAGGCTAGACTAGGTAACCTCTTAAAAACCTTCTAACCCCCCTCATTTTACATTTGAGAAAAGTGAAGTATTAAGTAGCAGAGCCAGGATCTGAACCCAGATCTCTTGCAGACCTGCTTTTCATTCTCCCTGAGATTTCCAACACCTAGCATATTCTCCCTCTCCTGAAAAATAGGCACTTCCCTATATACTATAGAACAGAAAAAGGCTATATACAAAACTGCAACTCTCTATTATGCTAATCTTTTAAAACAAATAATAAATTGAACACGTAACTATCAGGCTGTCTTGCTTTTCTGTGATTTATTACAGCTCTCTTCTATGCATTTAAAAAAATGCTTCTCTTGGTCTTCCTCTTCTGGGCAGGGTGGGAAGGCAACCCTCTTCCTCCCACTTCTCCCTTCTGCCCATAAATTTAAAAGCAAAAAAAGAAAACAAAATCCTTGAAACAAATATGTAGGCCAAGCAAAACAAATTCCCATACTGGCCTCTCTGTCACGAAGGGGATGTAATGCTTCATTGTCTGTCCTCTGGAATTGTGGTTGATCATTGCATTGGTCAGAGTTCTTAAGTCATCCAAAGTTTTTTTTGTACAGTGCTGTTGTAAGTGTATAAATTCTTCTAATCACTTCATTTGGGATTAGTTCATATAAATCTTTTAAGATTTTTTTAGAACCCACTATTTGCCATTTCTTATAGAAAAATAATATTCCATTACATTCACATACCATAAGTTGCCCAGCTAATCCCCATTTGGTGGGTAGTCTCTTAATTTTTGGTTCTTTGCTACAAGCAAAAGAGCTATGAATGAATGAGAAAGTATTTATTAAGCACTCATTGTGTGTAAAAGCATAGTCATTGCCCCAGAGGGCTCACTCTAATGACAGAGTCACAGTTAGAAGGTTCCAATTACAAATCAGATCTAAAGGGTCCATGGCCCTTTGGGTACAGGGTCAAAGCAGGCCTCTTTTTTCATGTCATTTCCATGACAAAGTCATAGGAGTTTTTTATACAGAACTTTTTGACAGACCAGGGTAAGATGGCCAGAACTTTGTTTTTTGAACCTTTAGTACTGTAGCTAGAGCACCCACAGAAATTCCATGGGTACTGGCATCCAAGATGAAGGCTACAAGGGCTGTCCTGGAACTAGGAGCACATTTGTATCTATGCCTGTATCTTTATCTATAGAGATAGATAGGTAGACCATTGTACGTTGGTTAACTTGCCTCCCTTTCCAATCTTGCCCAGTTCAATGTTATTCTAGCCTCTATTTTCAAATAATTTGTCCCCACCTTATCACTGTTCACCTCTTGACAATTCCAACCCTGGTTGTCAAGATGGTCTGCTGCCATTGGTCTCTGCTCCTATGTGTGCTCTGTTAAAAGTGCCAGAAGTCATGCAATCCCGCTGACTGATCTCTAATTTTGTTTCACCTGGGCAATCCTTTCTCACTCCTGCCTAACTGATTCTCATTCACCAGAGGCCATTTCAAACTTTACCTTCTCTCCTCAAGTCTCTGATAACCTATACCTCACACTCTCAACAGAAGACCTTAACCCTCAATTTTAGTGAGAAGAGGCCTAGATCTCCCCCTTCTTCCCTGATCTACATCTTAAAACCTTCTGACCTCCTCTGTCATTCTTTATTCTAGTGTCTGGATGAAGAGACAGACTTCTCCATGGACCCTTGGCCCCATTCCTGGCTCCTCTAGCAGACTGCCCCCACACTCCTCTAACCTTCAATCTCCCATGATTTTGTAGTTATTTGCTACCTACAAATGCAGTCAGGTGTCCCCCAGTCTTAAAAACATTCTCACTTAATCCGACCATCTTCTCCAGTTGTCATTCTCATAGCAAAAGTCATCTGTATCTACTGTCCTCATTTCCTCTTCTCTCTCTCCCTTCCTCATTTCCCCATCCTTGAATGACAGCCTCATCACTCACCCTAAGTGCTTTCTACAAAATTACCAATGATCTCTTAACTGCCAAATTGGATGGCCAAGTTTAAATACCACCCTGTCCATTGTCTCCTGTGCAGAATCGGGCAGTGCTGACACTTGCATCAATTTGATACACCCTCCTCTCTGAGCTTCTGTTGGGCTCTCTTGGTTCCTCCTCCTGCCTGTCCGACCGTTCTCTCTCCCAGCGTCCTCCTTGTTCACCACTGTCTCTATCCTAACCCCTATTTGTAGGCATGGCCTAAAGCTCTGTCTTAGATCTTCTTCCTGTCTTTCTCTATACATTCTCTCTTGGTAACCTCAGCAGATCTTTTAGGCTGAATTATTTCTACACAGATGACACCCACATTTACATACCCACTCATCTTGAACTGTAGCCCTGCATTGCCAAATGCTTTTTAGACAGTTCAAACAATGTCTTACTGTACTTATCAAACTAGATGTCTCATAGATAGCTTTCAGCCAACATGTCCAGAACAGAACTCACTGACTTTTCTTCTGAGTCCTCCTCTCTCCCTAATTTTCCCATTACTGTGGAGGGCATCATTATCTGCCCAGTCCCTCAGGTTCATAACTTTGCTTTCCACTCTCTCTCAGTCTTCATATCTAATATGCTGCCCCAGGCCATGCCAATTACACCTTTGTGAGTGGCACCTTCATCACCTGGACATTTGTACTAGCTGACTGGCTGGTCTCCCTGCTTCAAGCCCATTTTCCACTTAGGTACTAAAACCTAAGTGCAGGTGTAACAATGTTCCCCTCCCTTCTCACTCAATAAACTCCACAATCAAAGAGAAAGTCCCATTTGACTTTTAGGGTTCTTTCCTAACTTTCCAGTCTTCACCCTACCTCCTCCATGTATCCTGCCATCCAGCCTTATTGCTGTCCCCTGAAGAAGACATGCCATCTCCCAACTGGGCATCTATACTAGCTGTCCTCCACACACAGAAATCTCTGCCCCCTCATCTTGGCCTCCTGGCTTTTCTAACTTCCTTCAGGTCCCTTTCTACAAACAGCCTTTCCCAATCCCCCTTAATACCAGGGACTTTCCTCCGTTGGTTATCTCCACTTTGTTTTATGTGTCTGTATGTACACACACAGTTTGCATACTGTCTCTTCATTAAATTGTGAGCTTTTGAGGTTTAGCTGGGACTTTTTCAGCTTAGCACAGGTTCAGGTACATACTGGGCACTTACAAAATGCTTGTTGATTTGCTTCAACTGGAGGTATCTCAAACCTAACATGTCAAAAACAGAAATAATTCTCTTCCCTCCCCAAACTTAGGCTTCTCCCTCACCTCCCTACTTCTGTCAAGTATACAACAAGCTTCCAGTCATACAGACCCACAGCCTGAAGCAGCTAGAAAGTGCATGAATAGAATAGAGGACCTGGAGTCAGTTAGGCCTGAGTTCAAATACTACCTCAGACTTCTGTAAGCTGTGTGACCCTGGACAAGTCCCTCAACCTCTCTGTTCAGCAATAAAATTGAGATAACAACAGAACTTACCGCACAGGTTATTGTGAGACTCCAATAAGGTATTACATGTAAAGCATTTTGAAAACCTTAAAAATGCAATATGAATGTCATTCACCACTCAGAGTTTTCTTAGACTTTGCACATGCTCTTCCTCACCCACACAGCTAACTGATGGCCAGATCTTACCAATCCTGCCTCCATAACGCCTCATTCTCCTTTGTCACCATCTGGACACTGAAGCAGGCCCACCTGAGTTTGCACTGCACTCCACTTGTCTGTGCCATCTAAACAGTGACTTCCTAGCTGGGCTTCTTGCCTCAGGCTCTCTCCTTTCCAATCTACCTTCTTAAAGCATAGCTCTGACCTGCTGCTTCTCCCACTGGCTCCCTACTATGAATGTCTTTGTTTCCCATTTAAAGCCTTTAACAACCTGGCTCCCACCTATCTTTCTGGTCTCATTCTGTACTGCCCTCCTATACATATTGGAGGGTCTAGCCACACTAGCTTTCCTGCTACTCCTCAGGTCAGATACCCACCACAAATCTCTCTGCCTCCGTATGGGCTATCGCCCATGCCTTAGCCTCTCTAGTCTCCTTCCAAAACCACTTTAAATTGTCACTTCCCATGAAGCCTTTCCTGCTCTCTCCCCCACCCATTTTTTGTCTTTATTTTGTGGTAATTTCACATATACTAATTTTTTTATATTCTGATAGGTGTAAAGATTATCTCCCATGGTAGACTGGAAGTTCCTTGAGGGTAAGGAATGTTTTGCTTCAGACCTGCTAAGTGATGGACTGAGGATATTATAATAACCTATTTCAGAAAAGATAGGAAACTAAGCTAGAGTGGTGGCTGTAGGAATAGAAAGAAGGTGGGGAGTGTGAATGGGGAGGTATAACCAACAGAATTTGGCACCTCACTGAACAGTAGTAAGGGAGTGAGAAGGGCCACTAAGAACTGGAGTTGCAGGCAGGATGGTGGTACTACTGACATGGAAGAATTGGGAGGCAGAAAAGATGAGTTCAATAAGGGGCCAGTTAAGATTGAGGTTCTGCCAAAATATCCAGTGGGATGTTTAGGAGACAGTCTGAGATACAGGTCTGTAATTATCCAGGCCATTTGGTTTTCAGATTTTGCCAGAGAAAAGAACACATGGCTGAAGGGAATTACACCCTAAATAAAACATAAAATATTCACCATTCAGTGTCAGTTATTCAATCAACAAGGCTTTAGGTGCCTCCTACATGCGAGGCACTGCTAATTCTAATGAGCAAGATAACAAGTAAACTGCCATGTATAGACAAGGCCTCGATAGAGTAAACTGCAGGTAAGCTAGAGAGGAGACACTGGGGGCAGGGGAGAACCAGGAGAGGCCTCTGGAGAGGAAGAAGAGGCCTGAAGGCATGGGAGAGATCCAGGGAAGTGGCAGGAGGTCACAGGCCTGCTCCCCCAATTCTCCAATGGTCATCGTATCAGAAGCCGTATGAAACGCTACTCACCGAAATCTACCCTCGTTAGTATGCACTGCATTGGATGGTCAGTTGTATGCCTTGTTGTCGTTGCACCACTTTCATAACAAGATGCACAAAGATCGTAATCGTAGCAAATTAAACACTTGTATCTTCGACCTCGAAAATTTCCTTTTAAACATGCATCACAGCTGACACCTGTAAAAGAGAACAGAGAAAAGGCAGAGAGAAAAAAAAAATTTAGGAAACATTTCAATCATTCTCATGCCTGTCTATTCGCCTTTCTAAAATGTGCAAGCAGTAGAGATCTGCAAGAACAAAGTCTAGACACCTGGCTTCTCATTCTTTCGGGCTCTATTACTAACTAATATTACTATTTCCTCACCTGCTGAAGGTGAATGCTGTCTGCCTTGGAGCAGACCAAAGTGTGCTATACAATAGAAGGCCCAGTAATTACTACAGTCTGATCAATATTTTCTATTTTTATGTAAAAACTCTGTCACTAATCTGATTTGGAAAATAAAGCCTTCACTAACAAGCACCATCCCAACAAAACAGCATGATTTTCTCCTTGTGATGTCAAGAATTACATGAAATGAAATTTTAGCACATTTCCTAGCATTAAATTTTATGATACTAGAAAATGTATATGGTCAAGCAGTCAATTAATCAGTAAAAATTAAGTGGCTACTAAGTGCTGGGCACCATGCTAAGCACTGGAGATGCAGAAAGAGGCAAAAGACAGTCAGGCTCTCAAGGAGCTTCTAATCTAACGGGGAGACAGCAAGCAAACCAGTGTATACAAAGTGAGCTCTAAATCAGGATAAACAGGAAATAATTGGGGGTGGGGTGGGTGTATAAGGCTTCCAGTAAAAGAAAGGATTTTAATTGGGTGTGATTTAACTTCTCCAAGTAAACTACTAAAACAACCACAAGTTTTCTCTTAGAACACTGAATTTTTCAAGTCACATAAAGACCCTATCAAATTACAACAAATATCCAATAGATGGAAGCAAAGCAAAGATCATGGAGAAACCAGATACACTTTCCAAGCAGAGTGATAAGAACTCCTCACAGAAAAGCCTCATCCATTCATAGATGGAGAAAGATTTGGGTGATTCTGGGTACAAGAACTGTCATCATGGTGTAATCTACACAACTTGAAGGGGCAGGCACTATCTGGGCTTGGGTTCCATTTGGCAGCTGTTACAGGGACTACATTAGCCCTCTCATCAAGTAAAGGTGAGAGTGGTGTTTGTGCCCTAAAATCCCAACATTCATGTTCCTTTCAGTCTTGCTCACCTCAAGCCAGCCATAAAACCTTACGTACCACTGTATTGAGTTCATAGTCTAACCTATGAGGAAAAGGTGGGGAAGGGGTCATCCTGGATATCTTGTTTAGAAATTCCTAATACGGAAAATTCAAACTCTAGAATTGGTTATACCTAATTATGTGCCAGAGGAATAGCCAGTGCCTGCACCAGCAATCAGTATAATCAAGAGGGAAGACTCACACAAAGCCATGATAACATCAGGTCTGCAACAGATCTAGACAATGTTTGAATGCTGCTAGAAATGAGGAGCTGACCACTTAAAAAAGTCCATGTTAGCTGTTAAGAAGTTTATCAAAAGTCTTCCTCCATGTCACTATCTCCCACTGGTCTTGGCTCTGGGCTCAGGAATAACATAGAATGCATTTACTGAAGAGAATTACTCAAATTCTGGAAGACACATTCTAACCCAAGTTATCTCTTTTCTAAGATTCATCCATTTCCCTCATTTACACAGTTGTCCTAGTACATAGTAAGTCAGGTGTAGGTTGATGGCATGATGGCACTATTGCTTCCTGGATGTGAACATTCCTGCTTCTATGAAATCTGCTTATGACTACATTAACCTTTATAGAAGCTGCCTTAGGCACTGAGAAGCTGTCTTCAGTAGTAAGAATTCAGCAGGATAGTTCCAAAGAAGTTCTGGGTCTGATAAGAAACAATCTGGTAAAAAGATTCCAAAGCTAATTATGAAAGAATGGGAATAAAGAAAAGGATTATGAAAATGGATTTTGGGGAAATGCTTATAAAATACTTGGAGAAGCCAGAACTTTAGGCTTCCTTGTCAAGCTTTTGACTTATGCACCATTCTGGGAAATGATAAAAGATCACATTTCCCCATTCTTCAATTCATCATCCTACTATGAATGGCCAAAGACCGATGCAGCCAATGCCTTGTAGTCACACCTGAGCTGTGTGGAAGTCAGAAGATTTGTGTAATTTCAAAGATAGAATTATCTGAGAGTAAGAACATTTTACAATCTTAGATGGTAAAAATATTACTACTTACAAATAACTGTCAGCTTGGTTCCTAAACTAGGAATTTGAAGAGAACATAATTGAGCTGCCCTAGTTCTGCCACTGTGTGACTGGGAAAATCACACCTCTAAAGTAAGGGAAGTTTAATTAGAAAATCTCTAAGGTTCTATTCCAAACCTATTAGCCCCAAATAGAAACTGCTGGCACAAAAATATTATTATATATAAAGCATACAGATGTACATATGGGCATGCAAACACACACAGATTAGAACTGATACAAAGTTGGTGATTAGAAATTATTTTAATTTTAAAATAATAGCACTATTTTTTATCACAGAATCACACGAGTAAATTTTTTTTATAACAAATTTACCCTTTTTAAGCCTATTTCATTGAACTCAAAGTACAAAGTATAATAAAGACTTTAAAATCAGCCACTTGTTCACGCACATCATGGCAGAGCCCTTGGTGGTTGCCTGTTGCCCTCAGGGTTATGTGTTCCCCAGTGAGGGCCAGCCATGGTCAGGCACAGGTGGGACTCTCTCTGATCTTAAGGGCCAGCTGTTTTGTGGCCTTCGCTATTCTTCCCATCCTATCTCAAGCTACAGGTTCCTTTTTTTCTGTTCCACATACCTCCAGTTGTCTGAGGAAGGCTAAGGGCCTTTTTTCAGAATTTCTTTTAAACAAATGAGTAACTGAGGAAAACGCAAAATTTCAGTCAGAGGTTTGTGAAAATCCAAGTTCATTGAGCTCTGCTCTGCAGGCAGCCATCCTGATTCACTGCTCCAGGCTTATCAGTAATTCAATTTGACTTCAAGGGAAATTCCAAGTCTCATTTTGAACCAGTGAGGGCCAGTAACTTTCCTACAAAGCCCTTCAAATACTGAGATAGCCAGAAAGCAGCCTCCTGAGAAGTGAGGTTTTATAACTCGCATTATGACTGCACTACCAGCTGAGGTGATGACAAACACCTAAAAGGGAGGGCCTGTGCATCTGTGGAGAGAGGGGGAGAAGAGGATCTCATCATCCTGTGGGACAGCTCACCTAAGGCGGGGTCTCAAAACGAAAGGAAGGAAAAATGAAGGAGGCAGATTCACTTCCAAGCTGAGTTGGCCTGGGAGGAAAGTGAGGGGAGTCCATAGGTGAAATAAGTGCTGATTTTGATGTAAGTGAAATTTAAGGTCAACATTTCTTTTTCCTTTCTGGTCTAAGGTCTCCCCCTTTCTCCCTCTCTGATGACTATTGCCAACAAGCACAGACTCTTCTGGGACTTCCTTCCTTCTAGTTTGTTCTACTGAGGCTTGTCCACTGCTCCCTAAGAGGGAAAGGCCAGTTGGGAAGCTCCCCACTTCTGAGCTGGCCCTTCCATATGCCAGATTGCTTCCGAGTTGCATGGATGGCTTTGGGACAAGCAGGAAAGCTTGTAGCCCACAGAGAAGTAGAATGGTGCCCCTGGGCTTGTGCCTGTTTTTATCAGACTGTAACAACAATAGGGAGTAGATTTTCTGGGTATACAAATGCATACTGAAAAAAGAACTGGTTCTTTGCAGAGATGAAAAAAATATAGTAATAAGTCCTAGAAAGAAAATGTCAAAAATTTTCTGGAACACTTTCTGTACAGAGTCTGTGTCAAGTCTACTTTTCAACCTTCCTTTAGAGATCATATGGCCAGCACACCACACGCTGTAAATAACTACAGGACAGCACATAACATGTCTAGCTGTTACACCAAACACCTGGTGGAGGACCAGACTGCACATTTAGAAAGCTAACAGCCATGTTCCCGAAGACTGAAAGTTAGTAATTGAGGGAGGGAAGGCATAGCTTTGTACTCGCAGAAAACAGTGCAGGTTCATATCACTTTAGGAATAGTTTTAATTAGCCAAAATAAGGAATTGAAGCTTCACACGGCTATCCTTCCCTGTGGCCCTTCAAACGTGATGTTTATGACCTTTCCCTCTAAACTGGTTTTTCTTCTGACTTCACTAATTCTAATAATGGGCACCATTATTCATTCAGATTCCATGTTCTGAACCTTGTCATGGGATAATCAAAGGGCCTGCGCTCACATCCAAACTCTACTCCCTATGTGGTATCACAGCATTCATAAAGCATTTAAGGTTTACAAAGTGCTTTACAAATATTATTTCATTTAATCCTCACACCAGTGCTGGGAGGTAGGGGCTGTTATTATCCCCATTTTTTAGAAGAGGAAATTGAGGTAGCAGAGGTTAAGTTATTTGCCTAGGGTGTCACACGACTAGTAAGTGTGCTCTACCCACTGCACCACCTAGTTGGGTCAACTGCTTCAGTTCTCTGGGTCTGTTTCCTCGGCAAAATGAGGGGAGACAACTAGAGAATCTCAACTAAACAGGACCCCGGGATCCACTTTAAACTGGGAAAGCCTCTTTCTATTAAAAATGTTATTTTTTTGTTTTATATTAACTTTATTTCTAAATGTATCTCTTCCTCCTCCCCTACCTAATAAGGAATCCTTTGTAACAAATAATAAAAAAGAGAAAACACAAACAGTTCAGCAAAACCAACACTTTAGCTTTGCCTGAAAGCATAGGCAATGTCGTAGGTTGGTGCACATTTTCTCAATTTTTTCCTCACCCTTGGTCATTATATTTACACAGCAAAAACCAGGTGTTTTAAAAAACTAACTGAAATGCCATCATTTTTAAACTTATACTAAATTTATTTTAAGTCACAAATGTTAAAACAACCTATGACAACTTTTGCCTAAGCATTAAAGTGCTATCCTCAGGTCCACAGGGTTTATGCATGAAGCAGATAAAGAAATTTTTCCTGAGCACCTCCTGATATTAAGTAAGGCATTGTATTATGGGATGGACTGCAAAGTGTTTCTAAATGTGAGTTATTATTATTGAGAAGTGCTATGTTGTAATCACTTATCTCTTCTGAGCTCTGCTTCTAGCCTCATTGACCAATACATGCCATAAAGTAAAGAAATGGATTCTGGGAGTTGTTACATGATTTCCATACTTTCAGAACCATGCTAGAAAGAACAGTTCAACTTTAAAAAAAAAATAGAATGTGAAACGGAAATGTTCAGGTCCTTGAGCACAGTAATAAAAACAGTAATAAACTGTGTTGCCACCAAATGCCACAGGGGGCAAGGTGAAAAATACCTTAGACAGAATACCATTTCTGCCTAGAGAAGATGCTCGAATTCATTCTCTCCAAAGTGAATAAAGAGCTGTTCACTTTGCCCCATGTTCAGGTGGCCACTTTAGCATGAAAGTACTAACAATAACACTTAGAGAAGCATTCAGATCACTCCATACACCTCTTACTATGCTTTCCCTTCAGTCATTCCCTGTCCAGGTTCCTCTGTGTCTGACCCTTTTGTCCTTCTTCTTGCATGTGCCTATTATTTTTATGTTTGGTCAACTCTATGTGAAAAGCAGTGTGGTATAGGGTAGCAGCTTGAGGGCAGGCTGGCCATGGAGTCAGACACAACTTAACCCTGTGACTATGGACAAACTCCTCATAAGGACTCACTGCTCCTGACAAATCTCTAATATTTTCAGTTACCACTGTTCATATGCATAGACTGAAGGAAGAAATTTCTGCACTGGGAATTCTACCAGACTCATGAAATTAGAGTTGCAGATTCCATAAAAAAGGGTATGGGACACCATCTCCCACACCCCTCTATAAAATGTTCTGTCCACCAATTCTCCCAGAGAATAACTAAGTCCCTTTGGAACTCAGCTGAGAATATTTGCCTAAAATAAGTAAAAGTTTCAAGATTCTATCACAATACAACACCTATTGCTCTGTTAGGACTCAAGCTGATAGTCATTTTTAAGTAGTAAGATTTTTACCATCTAAGACTGTAAAAGGCTCTTATTCTCAGAGATAATAATACTGTCTTTGAAATTACACACATCTTCTGATTTCCACACTGCTAAGGTGTGACTACTAGAATTCGCTGACAGTCTTTGGCCAGTCAGACTAGGATGATGAATTGGAGAATGGGGAAGCATGATCTTTTAGAATTAATTACAAGAATGGTTCATAAGAAGGAAGCCTCAGATTCTGACTGTTCCAAGTATTCTATAAAGATAATTTCTGCAAAACCCACTTTCCGAATTCTTTTTAAAATTCCCTTTCATAATTTTCAATGCTCTCATAATTTTTTTCCATATGATTTTTTCCTCCTTTCATAATTTCACTACACTTTGGAATTTTTTTTTTGGAGGGGGGAAGGTAGGGCAATTGGGGTTAAGTGACTTGCCCAAGGTCACATGGCTAGTTTTGTGTTAAGTGTCTGAGGCTGGATTTGAACTCAGGTCATCCTGACTCCAGGGCTGGTGCTCTAGTCACTGCGCCACCAAGCTACCCCTAGAATCTTTTTTTTAAAAAATAATTTTTATTTATTTTGTTAAATACTTCCCAATTACTTGTAAAAAAATTTAGTTTCAAATTCTCTCCATTCTCCCTCCTTGAGAAGATAAGCAATTTGATTTTGATTATACATGTGAAGTCATGCCAAACATATTTCCAGATTAGTCACACTGCAAAAGAAAACACAAACAAAATAAAACAAGAAAAATAAAGAAAGTTTTAAAAATTCTGATTCAGTCTGCACTGAGTATACAGGTTCTCTCTCTGGAGGGGGAGCACTTTTCATCATGGGTCTTTTGGAACTTTCTTGGTCAAAGTAGCTAAGTCACAGTAAGGAGAATTACAATACAGCTGTTACTGAGTACCAAGTTCTTCCAGTCTTGCTCATTTCACTTAGCATGAGTTCATATAAGTCTTCTCTGCTTTTTCTGAAGTTAGCGTGCTCATCATTTCTTAGAGTACAATAGTATTCCCTTACAATCATATACCACAATTTGTTCAGTCATTCTCCCATTGGTAACCATCTCCACTCTTTCTAATTCTTTGCTATCACAAAAAGAGCTGCTATACATATTTTTGTATAAATAGGTCCCTTTCCCTCTTCTTTGGTGGAATCATTTTAATCAGATTGTTTCTTATCAGACCCTTCAGTCTCTTACCCAGCCCTTTCTTAAAACTCTACTGCTGAATTAATGCTACTGAAAGACAGCCTCTCAGTGCCCCAAGGCAGCTGCAAAAAAGGTTAATGGAGTCATAAGTAGATTTCATAGAAGCAGTAATGTTCATGTCCAAGATGGCAATAGTGCCATCACTCCATCAACCTACACCTAGATTACTATGTCCTGGGACAACTGTGGGAACCTGGAAACATTTGTATGAATTGAAGCAGAGTGAAGTGAGCAGAAGGAAAACAATTTATACAATGACAACGTTGCAAAGACAACTATCAAGGAACTATTATAATCTTCCTCTTTCCCCCAATATTATTTAAAAACTGTAACAAAATTATGTTGTCTTTGCATTCTTTGCCAATTCAGATAATTCTGAGACTAAGAATTCCTGACATTATTATTTTTTTTTTTAAGCAATTGGGGTTAAGTAACTTGCTCAAGGTTACACAGCTAGTCATTATTTGTGTGGGGGTGCTCATTTTCTGAGGCTGGATTCGATCTTGGGTCATCCCAACTCAGAGGCCAGTGCTCTTACTCACTGCGCCACCTAGCCGCCCCACTGACATTATTTTTACATTACCATGCCATACTTCTGAATTCATCCTGTTTGCTGTATGTATCTTTATAAAACAAAACAAAACAAAACTAAGTTGTTTGGGGAATTCCCTTTGTATCCACATTAGTCTCTTTATTCAAACCCTGTTGTCCTCCTCATAAGAACAGCTTACTTTCGTCTATTCAAATGTCATTTTTGAGAGCTTCCCATCCCTGATGAACTTACTTCATCTACAGAATTTTATAAAGTTCATTGAATCCTATCTCTAAACCCTTTAAAATCTGCTTTTCTAAAATCTAGGGTTCATTTCAGACATTTTCCCCTAACCTTTCCGTTACTTTCATCCCAGAATTCAGTTCCTTTTTTCTATTATGAATTTGATCCAGAATAAAATTTCCTTTGTTGGTTTCACCACCTTTTAAAGGATGAAAATATCACAAAGAGAAATAAAGAAATTATGAACCACTCTACTTTAAAGAGAGGAAATTTAAGTCCCAAACCACTTCTATACCACGGGTCCACCCCAAGCTAGTGATCAACTTACTCCCTGAAGTCAACTATGTTGTCAACTTCCTGTCCAGGTGGTCTGTAGTATGTGACAATATCACTTCTTCTTCTGTCTCCATCAATCTTCACTCTGATGCTTCTTTTCCCCTTCTAATTTCTAGATTTCTTCATCTGGGAACATTTTCTTAATATACAATGCTATCCCCAGTGCTGTTTAACTATCCTCTTTCTTCTGAATACGGTATATCCTTCCAGCATTGTATTCCAGTCACGGATCTCAACTGTTAGTTAAAACCCATTAAATCTCAGTGATACCTATAAGGTCAAATTTAATTCTTTGCACAGTTCATCTCGCACAGAAACAAGCATGAATCTTATGCACAGAAATCACAAGTCAAGGTCATGGTTTCTATCACTGATTCTTTTTTTCCTATGGCAGGGTTGGGGAAGGTGGGAGGAGGTGGAGACAGACATAAACCTCTCCCTTCTGACTGGCCCTAGCCTGAGACTGGCGCTCTCTCAAGGAGTGTTTCACATTCCTTCTACTAGGAAAGAAAGGACCGATTCTCAAGCCCTTCAGTACATAACAAGATACAAGCTTTTTCAAAGACAGTATAAAGCTCATCATGGTTACTCTATTTTGAAAAGCACTTAAAAGGCGGTTTGGACCCCCAACCTTTGCACACAATCTGAATTTCTTATGAAATGGTGGAATGCTGGAGCAATGGATTGGGAGTCAGGAGATAGGGCCTCTAGCCCTGACTTTGCCATTGTAGCTGTATGATGGAGGGCAAGTCAACTATCCTCTCTGGGCCTCAGCTGGCTCATCTATTAAATAAGGGGTTGGGCAAGATGACCTCTAAGGTCTCTTCCAAAGCCAATACATTAGGATTTGAATTCCCTCTTATGGCATAATCACAAGCCTGGTAATATGAAGAAGTGCTAATAACAACATGTGCTTGACAGTAGAAAACCTGCCAATCAAAGTATTCCGTACAATGCTTTGCACAGAGAAGACAGAAATTTATTCAGCTGTTAAGTGCACTGTGCTGAATGCTAAGGACCCCCAAACAGCCAAAAGGCAGACCCTTAATCTCAAGGAGTTTAGCATCTAAGAGGGAGACAAGCAAACAAATATATACAAACACTATAGAAAATAACTGACAGAGAGAGGATACTAGAATTAAGAGAGGTGGGGATAGGCTTCTTGTAAAAGATGGGATTTTAGTTGGGACTTAAAGGAAGCCAGGAGACTGAGATGAGGAAGAAGAGAGTTCCAAGTATGACAGCCAGCCAGAGAGAATGCCCTGAGCTGAGATTTGGAGGGTCTTGTCTGAGGAGCAGTCAGGAGGCTGGGGTCACTGGACTGAAGAGTGTCAAGGAGGAAGGCATAAAAAGACTGGAAAGGTGGTAGTGATGGGGAATAAGGAGTTGTCTAGGTTATGAAAGGCTTTGAATGTCAAACACAGCACTTTGTACTTGATCTTCGAGGCAAGAAGGAACCACTGGAATTTACTGAGCAGGGGGTGATAGTCAGACTTGGGGTTTAGGAAAATCACTTTAGTGGCTAAATGGAGGATGGATTGGAATGGAAAGAGTTCTGGAGCAGGCAGACCCAAGAGCAGCTACTGCAATAGTTGAGGCATGAGCCAAAGAGGACCTGCACTAGAATGGGGGCAGCATTTATGGTGAGAAGGGGCTCCATTCAAGAGATGTTGAGGAGGTAAAATCAACAGACCTTGGCAACAGATTGAATCTGGGGGGGGGGGGGGAAGTGATGATGAGGAACCCAGGATGATTTGCAGGTTGTGAGCCTGAGCGAGTGGGGAGGATAGTGTGGCCCTCTACAGTAACATTAGGAGGTGGGGAGGATTAAGTTAGGTTTGGGGCTTAACGATCTGCTGGTTAGTTTTTATCAGTAAGTCCTTAATGTACCATAAGGAGTCAGAAATTTAAATTTGTTTAGTTTGAAAAGCAAGCATGGTTTAAGATGATTATGCTCTTCTATATGTCTGTGTACTCCTGAAAGAGAAAGATGCTTTTGACTCACCATTACAGGATGCTGTTTTGCCAGAAGCACAAATGGAGCTGTACTGGCCACCCCAAGCTTTCTCACTCAGTTTCCTTCAATAAAATGCAGCTGTAGGAGGGCTAGTTAATCAACTCAATGTCCACCAAACTATTTGCAAATTCAGCCTTATTTATAAGGTTTCCTAAGCACATGAATTAATAATAGCTACAGAACATAATCCTAAACTCGGCTAGCCCTCTCAACCACGTCCATCTTTGATCACAATGGCAACTGATTGAAGGAATTTAGATGAGTCAACATAAAACCATCTTCACACTACTAATGAAACAACAAACTCAGCACCATCCTTGTATACAAGTAAAAGTACAAGTGGAGCATGGACTGTGCTTCTTTGACCCCAGAGCACTGGTGCTACTGAGGGAAGCAAGAGACTGATGCCGGAAGGATAACCAGACTTGAGTCAAATTGAATTTGTGTTACAACCAACACTTACTAGCTGTGATAAATCATGGGAAATTCTGAAGCCTAGTTTCTTCATCTGTAAAATGAGTACTATCTACTTTACAGGGTGGTTACAGGAAAAATGTTCTGTAAACCTTAAAGTGTTAGGTGAATCATTATTTTTATGTTTTTTAAAACATTTTGATTTAAAGTTTTATGTTCCAAATTCTATCCCTCCTTCTTTCCCCTGCACCCTCCCTTGGATGGTAAAGAATCAGATATAGATTATACATGTGCAATTATATAAAACATGTCCATATTAGTCATTTTGTACAAGAAATACAAATAAAAGAAAAAATGAAAGAAATTGAAAAATAGCATGCTTTACTCTGTATTCAATCAGTATCAGCTATTTTTTGGAGACAGATAGTATGCTTCATCATTAATCCTTTGGGATTGTCTTGGATCACTGCATTGCTGAGAATAGCTAAGTCATTCACAGTTCTCCACAGTTCTCCATCGAATAATATTGCTGTAACCGTATACAACATTCTCCTGGTTCTGTTCTATGTGAACCATTATTATTTTTTTTTTTTTGCTTTTTGGAGGGCAGTTGGGGTTAAGTAACTTGCCCAAGGTCACATGGCTAGGTTTTTTTTTGTTTTTGTTTTTGTTTTGTTTTGTTTGTGTGCATTAAGTATTTGAGGCCGGATCCAAACTCAGGTCCTTCTGACTCCAGGGCCAGCACCCTACTTACTGCGACACCTAGCCGCCCCCATGTGAACCATTATTAATGATCATCACAATGGATAAAAGAAAATAAAGCTAATTACTCCCTCCCCCACAACCCCTAAACTCCACAAACAGCAAATTTGTCTTGCATATGAATTTAAATGTCCTACAACTCCAACCTTTGTGTATTCAGGAAGGACATTCACAAGCCAAGAAGAGTTCAGAGAAAGAGTTATGAGGATGGAAGAAACATTCAAGATGATGTCGTAGAAAGATCAGCTGAAAAAGTCAGGTAAGAAAAGCCCTAAGTAAGCCACAGTGGCTTCCTTCAAGTATTTGAAGGGCTGTCCCATGGAAAAGGTATTAGATTTCTTATGGTTGGCCCCCAGAAGCATAATAGGTAAAAATTTGCAAGCAAGAACTTGGGTTTATGGAAAGAAAACCTAGGGCAGCTAGGTGGTGCAGTGGACAGAATGTCAGCCCTGGAGTCAGAAGTAAGTACCTGAATTCAAATCCAGCCCCAGACAATTACTAACTCTGTGACCCTGGGCAAGTCACTTCACCTTGTTTGCCTCAGTTTCCTCATCTAGAAAATGATATGGAGAAGGAAATGACAAACCACTCCAGTATCTTTGCCAAGAAAACCCCAAATGGGGTCATGAAGGGTTGGACAGGATTAACTGGCAAAACAAAGGAAAAACTTTGTAAAAAATGAAAGCTACCTAAAAGTAGAATGAGCTGCCTTAGGAAGAAGTGGGTCATCTTTTGACAATAGCAGCTCAAGCACCTTGTTGTGTGTGAAGCCTTTCCTAATTCTCCCCAACTGCTAATGCCCTCCTTCTAAACGACTCTGTTTATATTTGCTGGTATAGATCTGTAGGTAATTAACTTTCTATTTCTGTTGTCTATATTTTCATCATGTGTACTTGTGGCCTCTCCCCTTAGAATGTAAGTTCAATGCAAATACAGTTGTTTCATTCTTTGCACTTATATCCCCAGTTCTTAGCACAGTGCCTGACACATAGTAGGTAGTTAATATATACTTGCTGATCGATTGTCAGTCTTGTAGTGAGGATTCATTTGGGAGTAGGGGTAGGACTAAAAGTCCCTTCCAACTCTGAGAATCTCTGTGTGTGTTCAACTGCACTGTCAGGACCATGAGTCAGGAATTTCTGCAGAGAAAATGCAAATAATCAAGGCAGAACTCTACAAGGAATTCTGGTGTCTATCAGCACAGCATTTTGGAAGACTGTTCTCCCTAGAACGAGAATTTGAATCTGGTTTTTGTTATTCTTAAATCATACATAACAAGTACTAGACAACTTATTTCCTTTTATATGCAAAGAAATCTTAAATCAAAAATAGGTCTCTCCTGTGCACCTCTGATTAATTCTAAGGTTCCCTTCCTTTTGGGTTCACTCAATTTTCTATCACTTTCTGCACTCTTTTCATGCCTAAGACAACTTCAATTAAGAAATTAGTGATAAGAAAATTTTTATTTGACCAAAATTATGTACCTAATACAAGAAAACACGGGAAGCCAGTACTACAAGACAAACGCCAGACTCAAAAGAGCTCACATTTGGTACTAAACAGAAAATGACTTTTTGAATCCTATAGTTATATTCATGATAATGTTTATAAATCTGAACATATACAATAAAAACCCCAAACAACAAGCTATGGTAACTGCAGGGCTCGGGGCATTTGGACAAAGCAACTTGCCAACTGTCTAATTCCAACCTAGTCTTTAAGATGCAGCTCCAAAGTCCTGCCTTCTAATCTGCTTTCTTGATAGCCCTGCCCAAACACTCTGCTTGCCCATCTTTTAAGCAACTTTTCTTTTGGACTGTGGAAGTACATGCCACACCCAGTCAGAATAGGAACTCTGCTCTACATATAATAAACATAAAATGTAATGTTTGAATTGAACTGACCACTTTTTTGAAGCTGAAACATTCAATTCAGTTATCATTGCTTAAGCACCTACTCAGTGAGGGTCCCCAAGGAAGAGAACAGCTAACAACAGACAACACTTATGTAGCTCTCAGCACTTTACAAGTCTTTTCTCATCTGATCCTTTTAACAACCCTGGGAAGTAGGTGCTACTATTACATCCATTTTACAGAAGAGAAACTGAGTCCAGCAGATGTTGAGAGACTTGCCCAGGATCCTACACCTGGTGAGCATCTGAGACCTGGTTTGAACTCAGGTCTGAGTCCAGACCTGGTGCTCTATCCGCTGTACCATGCTTATCTTCTCCTTGGGGAATACAAACCATACAAAGATAAGCATGTCAGCATAGGCAGATGTGAACCGAGTCATGAAGGATTCTGAGACACTAAGCTGAGGGACTGGGAAAGGAGGGAAGGGCAACTGTTTGCACAAATGTACAAAGGCTGGAGATAGAATGACAAGTTTGGGGAACAGCCAATAGTCTAGTTTGACAACACTGTAGAAAGTCTGAAAGGGAGCAATGAGAAATGATGCTGCCAAGGTATGTTAGAGCCAGACTGCAGAAGGTCTTAGATGCCAGTCTGGAGTTTGCATTTTGTCCTAGAGGCAATAAGTCACCCAAAGTTTGTGCGTGGAACAGTGACCTAGTCAGACCTGGTCCTTTGGAAGATGAGCTTGGCATCTGCATGTGGTGCAGCCTGGATAAGAGGAGCTTGGGCAAAAAGAAACCCTGATCAACAAAGTACTGCCATGAGGGCTGAGCTATGGAAGTAGCCTAGGCAGTAGAGAAAAAAAGTTATTAGAAACTCAAAGTTGAAGGGGCCCTTAAAGGTCATCTGGATAAATCCCTTAGTTTTACAAATGAGACAACACAAGACTCAAAGAAGTGAGGAACTCTCCCAATTAAACAGCTCCTGGACTCAGCATCCCTCTTCTTCAACACAAAGTTATCCAACGTAGAAAAGAGTAGGCATGATGCCAGATAGGCTGGAAAGGCAGAATCAAGGACTTAGCAACTAGGTGTGTGTCAGGGTGTGTGTGTGGGGTGTGGGGGAAATAATGAAACAAGGATGATTGAAGAGGTTACAAACCCAATGTCTTCATCAGTTTAGATAAATTATAAATTCATTCGATCAGCATCATATTTCTACTTCTGCTGTCAAATTTAATCAGTTTCCCTTGTTTGAATTTGGAAGCCCACTTATATTATCATCCTCAGTATTTTCTGATGCAAAATATGAGTTCAATTTTCCCAGATGGTTAGAATTTTACACTTCTGACTGCCTAAGTCTTCCAAGATCAGTCAATATTTTTTCATACTTAGTCGTAATGCTCTTGGTCAAGCTAGAACTTGCTTTAGGTGTGCATGAGGTCACCTCATCAAGTTTATCCCCTACTTGAGTAGGCATCCCTAGCCAGTGGTCACTTAGGGCTCAACCATCTCCAGAGACAGCACTTCTTGGTTTTTTGCTCAGTTCTAATTGATAAGAAGTTTTTTGTTATATTCAGCTGAACTCTACCCACATGACAACCCTTCAAACACCTGCAGCCGGATCCCCTGTGTCACCTCCTTCTCTTCCACATGATGAGCTGGTTTTCTGGTCTTGTTCCAGCCTGTTGGTGCCCTAATCAGAACAATATGCTGCAGGTGAGTTGAAAGGAGGGCCGGGAAGGGGGGGGGGTCGGGGGCAGGGGGGGGGGGGCGGGGGCCTGCAGATTCTCATCACCCTCATTACAGCTACTGTACTGGGACTGTACCCAAGACTGCATTGATTTTTTTGCCTGTCCTATTATCTTGACCTTTCAGCCACTAAAAAAACCCTTTATTGAGGTCTTTTTCACATGAGTTTAGGCATTCTTATGCCCTATTGTACTTGGAAGTGAAGTCTATCAGGAGGGGCACTGAACCTCATCTTCCCAGGGCCTGGGATCCATTGGCCTAAATGCAGACCTACCTAGGCTTCCATTTACTCACATAATATATAAAATAAAGGGGTTGGTCTAAATGAGAGAATCACAAATCATCCAAGCTGGAAGTGACTTAGTCCACACTATAATAGAAGACTACCCTAAACATCATGATTAATGAAGAGTTATTCAGCCATCATCTGAATTCAATTCAATAATTAATTCTTATGTGGCAGGAGCTGTACAAGGCTGTGGATATGAAGAAAAAAATCCAAACAGCTGTTTTTCTTAAGAAGACAACACTGTATTGGGAAGAAGCAACATGAACATATAAGAGTAGGAAGTATACCCAAAGAAAAGACAAAGTAGCATCCATGGGGAGGGCTCTAGGAGATAATAATAGCTCCCTATAAGACCTGGATAGCTTATAGGGACAGCTCCCTATAAGTTCTTGACCTGGGCCTTGAAGGAAGCCTTAGATCCTAAGAAGCAGAATACAGGAGGAAGTGCATGACGGCAAGAAGAGCCCAGGGAGAGAATGCACTATAGGCAGAATCCCAGCTAGGCCTGCCTGGCGAGAACAGAGAAGGGGACGTAAGTGCAAGAAGCCTACAAAGGCCTCTAAAGATCAACTACAGGAATTTGTATTTTATTCAGAGGCATGTGGGAGCTACATGGCCAGTGCTGTGCTTTAGAAACACCATTCTGGCAGTTGTGTGGAGGGCATACTGGAGAGAGAAGAAAGGAAGCTAGGCAGAGAAATCAGTTAGGAGGCTGACAGGTCAATGAGGAGTCTGTTGGACTAATGGATGTGAAAGGAGAAGAGCCTGAACTAGGGTGATGGCTGCTTAAGTGGATAAATAGGCTGGAGAGGTGCTGTGATGGTAGAATTTATAAAGACCTGTAAACTAACTGGATATGAAGGGTGAGTGGAGGGAAAGTAGGCTATGCCTCCAAGATTGTGGGTAACTTCAAAGCTCATGGTGGACTCAACAGACATAGATGAAAAGGAAGTTGCTTTATTTTGTTTGGGGAAGGGGGTGGAAAAGACAATAATCAATAAATATTTATTAATGTGTGAGGCACCATGTTAAGTGTTGGGGATACAAATATGAGAACAGAAAGAAGTCCTTGCCCTCAAGGAGCTTACCATCTAATGGGGGAAGATAAAACACAAAAGGAAGCTAAAAAGGAGGGAAGATACCCTCCTACTGGGGTCCAGTGTCAAGGAGTCAGTCAGAGAAGTCCCAAAGAAGTACAGCAGGTTCTGAAGAGATGTCTGAGCAGAGCTCTCTCTCATACAGAGGTTTGGAGTTCATGGCCTTACTGTGACCAGAGAGGCAGAGGGTAATGATGAGGTGGAATACCAAGACTTACAGGATGAGGTCATCCCAATAATAAGCTTCCTGGGGCATGGGAGAGAAGAGGTGTGAATATTAAGGTGTCTTCTGGACAAGTCACATGGGAGATGCCTACATATCTTTTGATATTCAGGAGGCAATTAATGACGTGGACCTGTAGCTCCTAAGACCAGGACTGGATATGTAGATATGGGAGTAATGGACAAAAAGATGAGAGTGAAACCCAAGAGTGTTGATAAGCTCATAAACAGACAAGTCAGAGAGAGAGAGTTAAAGGCCCAGGGCAGAGCCCTATGATATAGCTGCAGATAGAGGAGGAAAACCAAAGGAGCAATATTGTGAGGACCAAGAGATAAGATATTCTCTAGGAAAGACAGGGTAGCTAACAGAGCCAAGAACAAGAGACAAGTTAAGACAGAAGGGGACCAAGAAGGGGCCACTGAATAGGCAATTAGTAGATCCCTGATCATCTTGGAGAAAGCAGTTTCAGTTTAATAATGGGGGTAGAAGCCAAGTTAAAGGTGTTGGAAATTGAGAGTACAGAAAGTGGAGATGAGGGTATACAATATTTTCTAGGAGTCTGGCTACAAAAGAAAGAAGCTGTCCAACTGATCTTACCTACATGCAAGTTTGATCATGTCACTCTCCTAATCAATAAATAAAATACAGTGGCTCCCAATTACTTCCAGAACCAAACAAATTTCTGTTTGACTTTTAAAGTTCTTTTTAACCTGGTCCCTTCCTTTCTTTCTAGTCCTCTTATTCCTTACTCTCCTCCTCACTCTATAATCAAGTAACAATGACCTCATTCCTATTTCTTGAATAAGATACTCAATCTCTCAACTCCAAGCACTTTCACTGACTGTCCCCCATGTATGGAACTTACTTCCTCCTAGTTTCCTAAGGTCCCACCATCTGCAAGAAGCCTTGGGAGGGCTTCCTTGACCTTAGTGCCTTCTAAATTTTTGCCATCCACTTTACAGTGCTGATGCATATTTAGATTGGAGCAAACTAACACACACAACCCTCTCTCTCCCAGCCTCAGATCTTCTGAAATACTGCTGTTGAGCCATGTCTTCCTTATCTTGTACTTGTGAAGGTGATGTTTTTTAACCCAAGTGTAAAGCTTTATATTGATTCCCACTGAATTTCAGTGCAATATTTCAGCCTGCCACATCTTTTTTTGGATCTTTATCTTCTAGTAGTATATTCACTATACACCCCAGTTTTGTGGTATCTTCAGATTTGATGAGAATGCCATTTATCTAATGTTACTGAGGAAAAAAAAAGTTAGACAGCACAGGGCCAAACACAGTCTTTCCTAAACAAACATTCTCAATTCCTTTAAATGATGCTCATATAAAAGAATCTAGAGATGTTTCACCATCTCTGCTGCCCTCCCTCTGAAGCTTATCAATGCCTTCTCCAGTTCTTTGGAACTTCTTTATAATCCATGATAGCTAAAAGATTGCTGACAGTGGCTCAGTCATCCTAATCACCAATTCTTTCAGCATTCTGTGAGACAGATAGCTAGACAGAGAAAAAGAGAGATAGATAGGAAGGCTATTTGCCACCTGGACCTGGTGACTAATTCGTCAAGGAGACTTGGAAAAGACCTCTTTCTACCTTTATACTTGTCTTGGGTATCAACTCCCTATTAGCCATTTGGGTCTGACTTTTCCAGTTCAGAGATCATTCTTCTTCACAGAGAAAACAGAAACAAAATAGTAACTGGAAAAATTTTGCTTTTTCTCTGGCATCAGTTATGATCGTCCCAGCAACCCTGACCAACTGTTTTATTCCTTTTTGATTCTCCTCTTTTCCCCAAAACAATTTAAAAACCCCAGACTATTTTTTATTCTCCTTTGCTTTCCTTGCCAGAATCAGGTCATTCTGAGCTTTATCATACTCCCTAAACTATTCTTTTGGGGCAGTTAGATAATGTGATGAATAGAACACCAGACCTGGAGTCAGAAGATTTATCTTCCTAAATCCAAATCTGGCCCCAGCTACTTAATAGCTGTGTGACCTTGGGCAACTCACTTGGCCCTGTTTGCCTCAGTTTCCTCATCTGTCAAATGAACTGGAAAAGGAAATGGTAAACCACTCCAGTATCTTTGCCAAGAAAACCCCAAATGGGGTCACAAAGAATCAGACATGACTAAAAGTGACTGAAATGAAACTACACTATTCTTACACTACCATATTACATGTTTGTATTTCTACTCCCTTACCTACCCTTGATTTTACCTTCTGTGTATTTCTTTTAAAAAAAAATACATAATTTGACACACAAATTCTCTCTGCAGCCTTCACTGGTATCATTAGGTAATCCCCTCTTTCTTCTTACACTAGAATGATTTCTTTGGGTCTTCTGGATTTCATTCTTGAATTTCCTGTTCCTCTTAGACTGATTTATGATAACTCTATAGACCATGGGATAGGATAATACACATCTTTTCTCAGGATTGTTTGAAATCTTCCCTTCCAAAACCTAGGATGTATATCAGACTGTTCCCAACTTTCTTCATTTGTATCACAAATTCCAAAAAGCAATGCTTACTTTCCTCCTCCCTCTGCCTATCAAGGTTCCTATCATTTACATACCAATAACTGAGTTCTTTCTTTTTGATGAGATTCCAAAGGAAATTCCTTGCTTGATTTCACTTCTTCAAAGTGATGAAATTTTCATCAAGGCAAATCAAGAAATGATTAGTTATTCTGCTTTGGATAGGGAGAAGTCCAGCACAGGACAGATAACTGCAGTTGCCCATCCCTATTATACCATGCCTCTGTGCATAGCCATCTGTTTCTAGAACTCCTCTTTCCTCTTTCTTTCCAGGTAACTCGTGACTCTGTTGACAACATCACTGGTTCAGCCTCCACTGGAGACCAAAGGTTCTCCGCTATGCCTCCCTCTTTGGTTCCTAGGTTTTCTTCCTAGTATAGCTGCTGGATTTGGAGTCAAATCCTGGCTCTTCCACTTTGTACTGGAGTGACCATGGAAAAGTCACTTATGACTTCTGATCTCAGGTTTCCTCATCCATAAATAGGAATAATAATATGGTGGTTGTGAGATTCAAAGAAGACAGTGTATGTAAACTGCTTTGCAAGCTTTAAAGTACCATAAAATGTCTATTAGTATTAATAATAAATGCTATTCCATGATACTCTACCCTTTTAACTACTTTCTCCTTTTAAAAAAGGGTAACCATTCTAGAACCATTGTAGCCACAGATCTGATTCCAACCATGTCTCAGCAGTGTCTCTAATGTCAAATGCATCTCCTTGTCTTGAAAAATACCTGTCATTCACTTTGTTATCTTTCCTTTGTGCCTCATCATGTAAAGGCATTCGAGGTCAGTGGTTTTATTGCCAGCTTTCTGGAATTTTGTCTCTTGTGGGCCATTCTCCTTCCCACGTTACCACTCCTTTCTATGGTGTCTAGCTCAGTAGATATACATAGTTAGTGTTCTCCCACTTTCCTATTAGTTTAAAGCTGAAAGACTCTAGGCAAATACATGCTTAGGGCTCTTGGTAGGTAAACAGAATGTTGGAGTCAGGAAAGTAATAATGGATATTTAATGGAGGTAGATGTACAAAGAAAGTGGAATAGAAGGGATAAGATTTCTCTTTCTTAGAGATAATTCTACTAAGTAGATGATGTCTTTTCTGTTAAAAATAAAAATGTGCAATCTTATTTATTTAAATGGATCTGTGATTTCACAATTGTGAGTATTTCTTCCATCAGGGCAGATGACAAGACCTTAATCTTTTGCTTTTTTGAGGGCAACTGGGGTTAAGTAAATTGCCCAAGGTCACACAGCTAGGTTTTTTTGTTTGTGTGTTAAGTGTCTGAGGCCAGATCCAAACTCAGGTCCTTCTGACTCCAGGGCCGGCGCTCTACTCACTGCGCCACCTAGCCGCCCCTTCAACACCTTTTTAAAAGGTATATTAAGTATATGGCAGATAAATATGGACAATGCCAACAAACCTTTATAAAGCACATTTGGTATGCCAGGTATCGTGCTAAGCAATAGCAACAAAAAAGCAAAACATTGTCCCAACAATGAAAAGGACTTTGTCTTGGGGGAAAAAAACGAAATAAAAATGGGGCAAGGAGAGAGCAAGAACAGGTAGGAGAGGGAACAGAGAGGCAAGAGCTTAAGGTAGCAGAAAAGGGAGAAAAGGAAACTTAAAGCATAGTGGATCCAGAGATGAGATTCCAGGGATAGAGCACCAGAACAGCTCTGGCAGAAACGATGCAGGAAGAGAAAGCAAGGAGGAGCTACCATCTGCAGTGGTGGAGAAAACACTCACAATGCTGAAATCATCTAGCCTTCAAAATAGCAAAGCATATCAGGTTAGGCAAAGCAAAGTTCTTCAGTCTGAATTCCATGAGAACCAAAATCGGGTTGTGTTGAGGGAAGCAGCAGTGTTAGGACAATTTCAAACAGAAAGCTGAATGGCAGGTCTAAAGTCCAAGGAAGAAGAAAAAAAATCTCCCTATCAGAAGTCCAATGAGAAGCTAAAAGGGAAAACAAGTCAACATGAAATTAAAGGCAGACTCAGTAAAACCAGGTTACACTTAAGATAGCCTGAATAAAAACCCAAATAAGAGAAATTTATAAAGATTTGTTTGAACTAACACAGAACTAAAGTAAACAGGACTAAGAAAATAATTTATACAAAAATATAAAATAAAACAATAATGACTTCATACTTCTTGGCAGATCAATGGGTTCGAAAATACCTGAAAATATTCTGTACCTTAAATTCCTTCATTACTCATAGTACAGCAGTTTTTTATGAATCAAAGACAACTGACCTTAAATCAGACAACATCAAGCAACAATTATTCCTGAAGTACCTACTATGGGCAGACGTGATATTAATATTTTTAATGGAATCTATTGATTTTTTTTAACGCCTTGAAATTGAAAAGGCTCAGAAAAGATCAGCCCTCAGGGGGCAGCATTGCACTTGCAGTACTGGGAGAGTCAGAGCCAGATCCAGAAGGCAGGAGGGCTCAGCTGTAGCACAATGGCTCTGTGCCCCTTCTATTTTCTCATAGCAGCACATATCATTTGGCTTTCTAGGATCCCATGAAGAAGTCCAACATGGCCTTGTTTCAGGCCTCTCATCACTACTAATTCTACTCTCCTCCTGGGTGCCTGGGACTTTCCTTAGTCATATCTTTTTTTTCAGGATGGTAATCACTGAACTACCTCTGGCTTCAAATCTCAATGCCTTTAGCTCTCCAAACCACCTGGTCATTTGGCCTGTTTGTTCTCAACCTAGCTTTCTTTACATTTCTACTGTGAAGTCTGCAGCTACAATGCTGATGTCATTTTCCCCTGGGATGGAGAAGCATGGATAGATGGGGAGAAGGGTGCATGGCTTCATTGTACAGTAGCTCTTCCTCCCCTCCCCCCCAACCCTGGTCTATGTCTCTTATTCTAGAAGATCATCATATATAAGGACAGCATTTGGATTTTCAAGGTCCATCATTTGCTTATGTCTGGTTAACTCAATAGCACTGCCAATTCTTGGTTAGCTACATCTGTCAGGTCTTCTTCCAAACCATAGTATCAAGTATAATGCTATGTATGTAAATTCTAAAGACAGGTTGGTTAGTATAACTTCCTTAAGATATGTTGACCAAGTATGTTTAATAGTCTGTGTTTTTAATAAATGATTACAATGATCCTGATGGGGAAGACTCCCCTCTTCAGAAAGGAAACTGAAAACACTCCAAACCAGTTATTTCACAAGCTCTGCAAAGGGTTAGTACCTAGGCTAATAGATACTCAAAGATACCATACTTAAAAGTGAGCACATAAAATTTAACACTATTTCACCCTATAGGAAAGTCTTTTAAAAGATAAATGGACATGTGTATGTGTGTGGGTATGGTGGGTGAAACAAGGTGGGAAAATCAGGTATGGGCACTGTGTTGGTTTCAAGGTTTATTAGGGTGTTTTTCACTCAGTTACACTTTGTTGTTAAAATGAAGCATTCTTGGGGGCAATGGAAGTATTGGGGGTGACAGCAAAAAAAATCCATCAATAAAACAATAAAAACAAAAAAAATCTCCAAAATCATAACTGATAAAAAAGGTAGCATTAGAATGCAAGCTCTTCAAAGACAGAGGCTAGTCAAGTTTTCTAATTGCCCCCTCACAAAATCTTTATGAAATATGCTTGTAAATCGCTCTCATTAAGAACAAAAATTTTTTCAAGTCTCCTGATGAGGTAAGGCATACTCATCAAAGAACATGAGAAATGAAGTAGATTCTACCTCCTCAACATGTCTAGCATATATCCCCCTTCTCTCTACTCATTTACCATCCTTTTTCAGCTTCCCATATCCCAGACTATTCTAACAGCTTCTTACCTACTCTCCCCGTTTCTACTCAATAACCTTTGCAGTCTACCTTCCACAAAGCTGCTGAAATAGTCTTCCTAAGTAAGTTCTACCCATGTCACTTCCCTGTTCAAAAGAACTTAGGATAAAATATAAACCTCTTAGAGTCTGAGAACTTTTAAGGCCCTCCACAATCTGCTTCTAAGCTACTTTCTCAGTCTTATTTCTCATTACTCTCTTTCACAAATTTTAAGCTCCAGCCAAACTCTACTACTAGTTGTTCACAAAATCAATCTTCCTTCTCCTTCCTCCCTGAGTTTGCTCTACCTTTCATTTTTAAATCTTTACATCCAGATCCCAACCTATCTTTCCAGTTTCACTATACATCATTGCCCATTCCACACTCTGTGATCTAGCTAAATTTGCTTTTATTGTGCTTCTTACACATAGGATACTCCATCTTCTCTCTCTATAGCTCTGCACTGGTACCCACCATGACTGGAATGTATTTCCTTCTGTCTGCCTCTCAGAATCCCTCTCTTCCTTCAAGACACCCCCTATAGAACATTTTTCCTGATTACCTCCCTACAACTGCTAGTACCCTCCTCCCTTGTATTTATCTGCTTTGTTTTTAGTTACATGTATTGTAATATTTATTCTGTATACAAACATATGTGTCTCCCTTTTGCCTTTTTTCATCCCTACACAGTACCTGGCACATAGTGTGTATCCATAATAAATGCTCAATGATCCCCATCTTGGCTTTTCAGAATCCTTATCTTCAGCCAAAGCTCAGCTCAGCTGTCCCCACCTTTCCTGCTCCCCCCAGATGCTAGTCCTCTTCCCCAAACTATCTTCTATTTACTTGCTGTGATATATATGTTGAATCACCTCCAATAGAACATAAGTTCCTTGGGAGCAAGAACAGTTTCATTTTTATCTTTGTATTTCTGGAACCTGGCACAATGTCCTACACACATGGTTGGCAACTCATATGGCTTTTAAATAAAAGCAGCTAAATAGTGGCAGCACAGAGATACAGTGAAAAAGACAGACAGACAAGATAGGAGGCAGAAGCCCAAGTTTAAGGTGAGAGATGAACATGGCTTTGGACATGCTGAGTTTGGGGTGAAAGTAAAGTTGGAGATGCCCCTTAAAAATTTTTTTTTTTCAAATGCTTTATTAACTTCTGGTTTACATCATTCATTTCTGCCAGATTTTGAGTTACAATTTTTCCCCATTTTCCCCCTACCCACCACCCCAGAAAAGCAGTCCCACAGGATATCCCCTCATCTAACCTGCTCTCTCCCATACCCCCTTCAACTTTTCCAGTAGAATCTCTGTTCCCCAATGCCTGCATATCTTATTTCCCAATTATATGTAAAATAGTATTAATAATAGTATTAATATATATTTAAAACACTTCATTTTAAAACTTCGAATTCCAGATCCATTCCCTTCCTCTCTTGTCACCCACTCTTACTGGGAAGATAAGCAATTCAGTATATTTTGTACATGTATAGCTATGTAAAACATTACCATAGTAGATATATTGTAAAAGACTGACTATATTTCCCTCCCTCCTATCCCACCTCCCACTTGGTCTATTCTCTACTTTGATCCTGTCCCTTTTCAAAAGTGGGTGCGCTTCCAACTTCCAGTGCTCGGTTATGAGTCAGAGAACCTGAGCTGAAATTTGATTTTGTCACTTGACCTTGTTGATTGACCTTCATCAATTCACAACTTCTCTGTATTTCATCAATAAAATGAGAATTGAACCAGGTGACCTCTAAAGGCCCTTTTAGCTAAAAAAAAAAAAAAGTGTGTATATATATATGTGTGTGTGTGTGTGTGTATATATATATAAACTGATGATATTTGACAAGTAAGCAAGCAAATTATTAGAGGTGGGATACAAACCTACATCTTCCTGATTCTAAACCCGGAGCAGCCTCACACTGCCCTGTATTACTTCTAATATAGTCCAAAAAGCTATATCAAGATGGATTTAAATAAAACAACACTTACAGAAAATAAAGTTGATTCAAAATCAGATTTTACTCTGTGACTCATATTTTTTTTGTTCTACTTCTATCAATTCTATATCTGTGCTTGCTTTTTGTTCCTAATATGTTGTACTTGGTTCCTATGAAATTCCATCAAGTTTTGGTATGCCCATCGTCCCCAATTTTTCAAGCTAAAACATTCTTCCTATGTTTCAGAGTATTGACATTTGAGCAGAACTGAGAAGTATCTACAAATCTGAGGAGCACAGTTAATCCTATGATAGCTTGCTTTCCAATTTTATACTCAAGTATATAGTTGTTTTATCAATAATTTATAATTCAGCAATTCAGTGAGTTTTAAAGCTGAAGGGGATCTTTGCTGATATCTATTTCAATTCCCTCATCTTATAGATTTGGGATACTTGAGGCCCTATGGGGAAGGGATTTTCCTGCCATTATCCACAGTCAAGAAGATGAGAAAGCATTCAAATATAGGCTCCCTGAAATCAATCAATCAATAAACATTTATTAAGTGTCTATCTACTATGTGCCTAGAGAGCCAGGGGAACAAAAAGAGGTAAAAGATAGCTTCTGCCCTCAAGGAACTTATAAACTAATGGTGGAGACATGCAAACAAATAGAGAAAAGAGCAAATTATACACAAGATAAATAGGAAATAATTAATAAAGGGGAGGCAATAGAATTAAGATGGGTTGGGGGAGGCTTCCTGTAGAAAGGTAGATTTTGGTTAGGGCCTGAAGGAAACCAGGTAGATCAGAACTGAGAAGGGAGCCATTCCAGGCATGGGAAATAGCATGGGGACAGAATTTCTTGTCCATGGAATGGCCAAAAGGTCAGTGTGGAAGGAGGAAAGGGTATGTATTGAGGAGTGAGGTTTAAGAAGACTGGAAAGGTAGGAAGGGGCTACGTGATGGAGGGTTTTTAATGCCAAATTTTGTATTTTGTATTTGTTCCTGGAAGAAATCAGAAGCACCACTAGAGTTTACTGAGCAGGGGAGGTAACATGTCAGATCTGCACTTTAAGGAAAATCACTGTAGTGGCGGAATGGAGGATGGACTGGAATGGAGAGAGATTTGAGGCAGAAAGGACCCCGCAGCAGGCTTTTGGAATAATCTAGGTGTGAGTTGATGAGGTCCTGCACCAAAGAAATGGCAGTGTCGGAGGAGAGAAGGAGGCATATTCAAGAGATGGTGCAAAGGGGAAATTGATAGGATTTAGCAACAACTTGGATGTAGGGGTAACAGTGAGGAATCCAGGATGTCTCCTAGGTGGATAGCATTGCCCTCTACAGCAATAGGGAAGTTAGGAGTGGGGAGGGTTTAGGGGGAAGATAACAAGTTCTGTTTTGAACATTTTTAGTAGATGTCTGCTAGACATTCAGTTTGAGATGTCTAAAAGGCAGCTGAAGTTGTTAGACTTGGAGGCCACCAGAGAGACTGGGGTAGGAAAGGTAAATTTAAGAATCATCTACATAGAGATGGCCATGAAATCCATGGGAGCTGATGTGATCACCAAGAGAAGAGGATCCAGGACAGAACCCTGAGGGACAAGCACTTTTTGTTATTGTTCAGTTGTTTCAGTCATGTCTGACTCTTCATAACTCCATTTGGGGCTTTCCTGGCAAAGATACTGGAGCGGTTTGCCATTTTCTTCACCACCTCATTTTTCATATGAGGAAACTGAGGCAAACAGGGTCAAATAGCTTGTAAGTGCTTGGTACCGTATTTGAACTCAGGTCTTCCTGACTCCAGGCCTGGCACCCCACTATCCACTGTACCACCTAGCTAGCTGCCCCTCATCTATGGTTAGAGGACTTGATCTGGAGGAGGATTCAGCAAAGACAGAAAAAGAGCAGTCAGAAGGTAGAAAGTGAACCAGGAGAAAATGGTGAAAACCCAGAAAGATGAGAGAATCAAAAGGAAGTGTCAAAGGTTGCAGAGAGGTCAAAGACAATGAGGTCTGAGAAAAGACCACTGGATTTTGCTTAGGGATCATTAGCAACTCGGCAGAGAGTAGCTTCAGGGGAATAATAAGGTCAGGAGTCAGGTTGTAAAGGGTTAAGAAGAAACCGAGGAGAGAAAGTAGAGGTACTTCATGTGGATGACCTTTTCTAGTATAGCCACAAAGAGCAGAAGAGACACAGGATAACAGAGGGATAGGCTGAAAAGAAGTGAAAGAAAAGAGATGACAGAAGAGGCAAGATGGAACGGGACAGCATGGACAAATACAGGGGTTAGCCTTGATAAAGAATACAGTCCTAGGGGCGGCTAGGTGGCGCAGTGAATAGAGCGCCGGCCCTGGAATCAGAAGGACCTGAGTTGGGAGCCGGCCTCCGACACTTAATCCACACAAACAAAAAAACCTAGCCGTGTAACCTTGGGCAAGTTACTTAACCCCAATTGCCCTAAAGGGGCGGCTAGGTGGCGCAGTGAGTAAGAACACCGGCCTTGGAGTTGGGATGACCCGAGATCAGATCCAGCCTCAGAAAATGAGCACCCACGCATAAATAATGACTAGCCGTGTAACCTTGAGCAAGTTACTTAACCCCAATTGCTTAAAAAAAAAAAAAAAGAACACAGTCGTTTCATTCTGTGAGACAGGGGTGAAGAAGATAGTGGCAAAAGACACCAGATAGGAAACGAGGAAGAAGGAGCTCATAGAGAAAGGCCTCAATTTTTCCTGTAAAATATGAGGCAAGGTTGTTGGCTGAGAGACTTTGGGGGTGAGGGAAGAGCCATGGGAGGGTTGAGGAGGGATAAAAAGATCTGGAAGAGTTGCTCTGAAAGAGTAGGATAGTGAGTTGATAAGGAAGGTATAGTAAGATTGCCTAGCAGGAGTGAGGGCCCCACTGAGGTCATGTGACATAAATGTGTGACAGACCTAATCAAAACAGCAATATACTAACAGCAATAAGCCGTGTAAAACAACATGTACCATATGAGTACTTATGTTTCCTGTTAGGTTATTATAATGCATCCAAAATAAGTTTGAGTGCTTACTACTATGCACTGGGGATAGGGATAGGCAACTTGTGGCATTAGTGATAAGAGGTAGTAACCATGAGGTATATTATACTACTAGGATTTATTCCCATTCCTTTAATTTTCCCTCTATCCTTCTTACCAAATCTGGAGTCAGGCCTATCTCCAATGCTCACTACCTATATAGTCTTAGGGAGATTCCTAGGCTTAAGTATTCTCATGTGTAAAATGAAGGTGTTGGACCACATGGTCTCTGATATCCCTTCCAGCTCCAATTATGATCCTATGAATTTTTTTCTTGTTATATTTTGTGCCATCCAGTGGCAACTAGAGCCTAGTTATTATACACTGCTGATGGCACTGTGGACTAAAGAGGCTTCTAAATCTCATATCACACTAGTAAATGTCCCAGAAAACTAGTAGCTGAATTGTAAGTTCACTAGTATAAAAGGGTATTAAGCTCAAAGGCAGCAGTATGTGATCAGACTTCCATCATTCATCTTGGCAAGAGGAAACCTCCAACAGATGAGGCTCCACCTCTGCTGACACCATACATTCCTTCATAAACGCCCCCACTTACACCAACTGTCCACAGTAGAACACTGCGAGACTGCTGGGCATTTGGAGACTACAGCACAGCGTTCCTAAAACAGGAACCCAGCACTACAAGAAGGTGGGTGTATAGTGATCTCAGAGAATGGATAAACTTTGTCATCATTTCACATACAGAGCAATGCAAAGAGATGTTCCAATCCACTTCAAGGAATATTGCCAGCCAGTAATTTCTGGAAATATCCAGAATTTATAAAAAAATTAAAGTAACACTGCTGAGATGCTTTAACATGAAAGAAAAATCACATTTCCAATATATTTTTTTAACAAATATTCCAATTAACTGCACTCAAATTTAAAGCTATGGAGGTTCATTTTACACACACACACACACACACACACACACACACACACACACACACACAGCTGCCACATGGGAAACAAACTATCTACCATTCTCTTTACCTTTAGTTTACCTTTATTGATGTAGAAAAGTTTTCTTTTAGACTTTTTTCATACTACTATCTAACCTAAGTAGTGTGTTGTGCTATTGGCCAACTCTACATATAGAGCAATAGAAGCCAGAATGGAAAGTATTGGGGGGCACCCTGTACTATTTCTAGCAGCAAATCCATTGAGTTTTCCTCATTAAACAAATATTTATTGAGCACCTATTATGCATAAGGCTAGTAGGGAAAAAGTAAGGGAAAATAGAAAACGGTGTATAACTTAGTTATTGTCTCAAGAAGCAGTCTGTTCAAACAAGATACCTATACATAATAGAGATAACTAAGGATACAAGGAAGTCTTTAATTATCAAACAACAGGAGAAGCATTGCCCCACTGGTGTTCTCGGGACAGGAATATCAGTTAAGAGAGCAGAAGCTTTACAGAAGAGGTGGAAGGCAAACTGTCTCCAAAGGAGAGGCTAGGTAGGCAGGGTAGGGACGGTGAGCCTATCAGCTTGACTAGAACAGAAAGTTCCTGTTAGGGAGCAGAGGGTCCTAAAACCAGTCGTGAAGATAATTGGGGTGATCTCAAATGCCAGGCTAAAGATTTTCTTCTGTAGGCAATTAGAAATTACCTCTTGTCCCTGACCCTTCCCCTCCACTCAGAGCCACCACCCTAAGTCAAGGCCTTCACAATTCCATACCAGGGGCCATCAGGATAGTTTACTAATGGTCTCAGAAGACTCAAGGATCTCCAGACTCCAATCCATTGTTCACAGAGCTCCCAAAGGGATTTGCCCAAAGCACAGTTGTGATAATGTCACTATCCTACTCAACAAATTCCAAGTATTTCCCATCACCTCTAGGCTCAAATAGAAATTCCTTGCATTTTAAATCTCTTTACCACAAGGTCTAAACTTACCTTTCCAGACTTACTACACGTTGTTCCCCTTCCTGCATGCTAAGGTCCAGCCTAGCTGTACAGGTCTCTGAACATGGCATTCACCTCTGGCCTTTGCAATGACAGTCTGAGAGGATAAAATACACTGTTTTTTCAATTATAACTCTTGGAAAGAAGCCCTCTTTCTCTTAAGGCTGCAGCTCCAGACTCATCTACAGGAAACTTTTCATCTTGGCTGCTAGTGCCCTAAGGTCCCCACTGCACCAATCTGAATTTCTTTGATATTTATTCTATATACTTATACATGGACATGTCTCCACAATCAAACGTAAGCTCCTCAAGAGAAGGGACTTTATCTCCCCAGCACCCCAGACAGTACCTAACATACTTACAGAAAGGGCTTAATAAATACTTGCTGACTGACCCAAGACACTTCCCTTTTCCTGGAATGCACTCCCTTCTCATCTCTATCTTTTAGAATCCCTGTTCCTTCAAGGTTGTACCACAGAGAGTGTGCAAGAAGTTAAGCCACAACGATAGTGACTATTCCTGGACTGAAGTGAGATGTAGGAAGGAGTCTAATGAAGAGGATGAGATGGGGAACCCAGGCAACTTTCTTACCCCCAAGTCACAGACTTCAATATACAGCATGATGAGGACACCATGTAGATCTATTTAAATGTAAGCATACAAATATACATGCCCCAGACAAGTATTTACATTCCAATATGTCATGCCTCCACTACCCTCTCCTTGTGATATTACTGAGACATGACTGCTTCCTCACTTCTTTTTTTTTTTTTGCTTTTTGGAGGGCAGTTGGGGTTAAGTGACTTGCCCAAAGTCACACGGCTAGTAAGTGTGTCAAGCGTCTAAGGCCAGATTTGAACTCAGGTTCTCCTGACTCTAGGGCTAGTGCTCTATTCACTGTACCACCTAGCCGCCCCTAGCTTCCTCACTTCTAATAAAGAATGAACCTAAGAAGAGGCAGTGTTAGGAAGGGGCCAGGGGACCTAAGGCATGCCCCATCTCTGCAGCTAGCCAGGCAACTGACCCCATAAAACAAGGGGCATGGATTGGATGATCACTAAGATCCCTCCTGGTTCAGCTTCCAAGTATTGGTTTCTGTTGAATACCCATTAGTAAGGCTACCAGGGTGACAAGGAACTACCTACCCCTTGGCCACACTGTCAAGACAGTCTTCATCTTTCTAGTCATAACACAGAGAAAATTCCAGTCTGAAAACTCAAATCTCAAGTCTTCAATATTTCAGATAATTTGACAAAAAATGTAATTCTCTGCTTTACCAATCTCCTTTAGTCATCCTAAGGAAGGTTAAAGAGTCATGGGCTGGAGTTAGGAGACCAAACCCTTAATTCTGCTATGGCCACTAATGAACCAGGGCACCACAAGCAGGTCACTTTCACATCTTTAACTTTCAAACAAGGATGATTGTCACTTACCTCACACAGTTGTAAAGATGAAATAAAACAACAGAAGTCAAAACACTTTGAAAAACTGTCAGATATGTGGTTTTGATCTTTCAGTCATGTATCTATGAGTCAATGAATAGAATAAGCCTATACACATATGTAACATATCACTAATGCTCAAGCCATTACTTCACAACTTTGTATAGGAATCAATCAAAATAAGTAGGGTACACAAAAGCATTCCTGTCTCATACCAGGAGTATAATGACTTTGATATCATTAATCCATTTCCATGCAAGCATCCATTAAATGTCTATAATAATTCTGATCCTCCAAATAAGACCAAAGAATTTTACATCTTGAAGAAAAGCCCTAACATAAGCATCAAATCTAGGTCAGTGATGTCAAAGGCTAATAGAACCAGGGCCAATAATTCATACATAAGGATCCCTAAGATTCTTTACAATGTTCACATTATCTAAGTCTTACAGTATTTTTGTTTATTTTGTAAATATCTCCCAATGACACTTTAATCTGATTTCAGAGCACTTGACAATATTTGATACCTTTGACTTGGGTTATTTACTTCTCTCTCTCTCTCTCTCTCTCTCTCTCTCTCTCTCCCCTTCATTCTAAGTGATTTGTACCAATACTGGCATGATAGAATTTAGAGCTGGGGTGGACTTTTGAGATCATCCTGGCTAACCTCATTAATTTGCAGACGAGGAAAAGAAAGATTATGTGATCTGATGAAGCTACCCCAGTAGAGTCTGGGTTAGAACCCAGGTCAGAGGGCTCAAGTCTTCTGAACTCCCAAATAAGTTCTCTTTCCATTGTGCCATATTCACTAACATAAAAAAAACTGTAATTTTACACTAGTATAAATTTTGAAAAATAGCTTAAAGCAAATGGACAGTTCATTTCTCATCACTAACACTATAGGTACGATGAACATCAAGCTAATATAGTAGCAAGGTTTTCCCTCTAATCTATTCTAAAAACCATTCTACTAATGAGGACACAGAGAATTAAGGAGAAATTTTGCATAAAAGGTATTTTGACAAATCTTTGTCCATTTACTGCTAAAATCTCTAATAAAAATGTCATTTTAAATAGAGGTATAAAATATAAATATGTAGCTGAATTATATCTGAATATGTACACAATGTGAAATGTTAGTAATATTTAAAAGGCTTCTCTGGCTCAAAGATCCTCAGTGGCAACTCCATGATAAAACGTTTCAGTTTGGCTTTTATGGCCCCTCCCCAATCTGGCTCCCTTCCAACCTTACTTCACTTGGCTTCCATGCGTGTACTCCATCTTCCATTCAAACTAGACGAGATGTTACCAAAAAATAACTTGGCATGTCTGTCCTTCAGTGCAGAATATTCCATTCTTCTAGGCTAGAATGCCTTCCTTCCTCATCTGCCCCTCTCAGAATCCTCATTCTTATCCTTCTTAGAAACTCAGTCTGAGTGCCACTTTTTTGCTATCTAACACGCCCCCCTCCCCCCATTTCACAAGTTCTATCTCTCCCTCCCGGAGAACAGGGGCTGTTTATTTTGTGTCTTTATATTCCCCACTACCCCGAGGGCTTAGAAGTAAGTATTATCTGCCTACTTGCTGAATTCTTGAAATATAAATTTCAATTAGGATGGTTATACATACACATTAAGAGTACTAGGGAGAATAAGGCTAGAGGTATAAGCACCCAAAAGTGCAGGAGATCCTGGCTATATGTACGAAAAAAGCAAGGTAGCCTCAATTTCCTATTTTGAGAACCTTATTAATGAGGGGGAAAACGAGGCAAACTGTTATTGGTCCCTTCATTTCCTCTATGTCAGGTCTTAAAACACCTGGACATCACCTTCCTTCTTTCCTCCAGGAGCCCCTTTCTCCTGTCAATGCGAATGCCAACTCTTTGTGTCCTTGATCTATTCTCTCCCTTTCTCTTCAGGACATCTGCCTTCAATCATTCTTTCCTTTTCACACTTCCCAGCTTCACTTTTCCATTGGTTCCTTCTCTGACAAATATGAACATGCCCAAGTCTTTTTCCTCTTTCAAAAGCGCTTTACTTGGTCTTACTATCCACTCAAACCATTAAACTTTACATCTCTGCTCCCTTTCACTGCCAAGTTCCTACAAAGAGCTGTTTACTCTCCCTGCTTCTTCTTCACCCTCCACTCACTTCTCAGAGCTCACTTTTCCACTCCTTACAATCAGGCTTCCCAACTCACCACACAACTAACTAAAACTCTCTCTCAAGGATGCCAACAATTTCTTAACTGTTGGATCTAAAGGTCTTTTCTCAGTGTTCAATCTTTCTTCAATTCCTCTCTAGCTTTTGAAGCTGCTGTTTTGAATCATTGAATTTTAGACAAGAATGAACCTTAAAAATCATCTAGTCCAGCCTAATTTTTTTCAGATGAGGAAATTGGGGACACTAAGAAGTTAAGTGACTTGCCCAAGATCAAAATACTAGCAAACAGCAAGGGGCAAAATTCAAATTCAAGACCTCTGACTATTCTGGTGCTTTGCTGTTAAATGACACTGCCAACCCTCCCAGACACTTTCTTATTCACTGATGTCAGTGACACTGCTCTGTTCTAATTGTTATGCAATCTAAAGCCACCTTTCCCACAAAATTTTAGAACCAGAAATCACCTGAATGGCTATCTAGATCAGAAATCGTGTATCTAAAGATGGAGGAGACCTTAGATGACTTTGAATCAAACCCCCTCATTCTGGAGAGAAATCATATGAACAGAGCAACCAGAGTCCGAGCTGACAATGGTCTCAGGTGGGGTCTGAATCAGGTCTGACTCCAAAGCCAGAACTTTAAACCACTATTCCATGTTACCTCATCTAGTCTAACTCCACTCCTGAAAAAAAAAAAAATCCCTCTACAACACACTCGACAAGACCCTACTTGACCACCTCTAATAAGGGGTTTGGAATCCTATCACCTCCAGATGCAGCCCATTCTACTTTTCAGATAGCTGTAATCTAGGAAGTCTACCCCCTGACATTAAACCTAAATTTACTTCTATGTAACTTCTATTCTCTGATACTAGTTCAGTCCCCCTGGGGCCAAATAGAATAAATCTAATCCCTCTTACATATGACAGCCTGTCAAATATTTGAAAACAGCTGTCGCATCCACCTAGGTCTTATCTTCTTTAGGCTAAACATGGCCAGTTTTTTTTTTTTCAAACAATCCTCAAATGTGGGATTTTCGGCCCTTCATCACACTGGTTGCCTTTCTCTGTCACTATCAGAAGATGGTCATTTTCCATATTCTGAATGCCCTTCCTAAACTGTGGTGCCCAGAACAGAACATAATACTGCAGATCTGATTTGACAAGGACAGACTACAGAATGAGAGACTGATATGGGACTTTCAACCTCCTTTACTCCTGGAAGCTTAATGAAGCCCTAGATGGTATTAGCCTTTTTGACTGCCCTGTCTAACTAATGGTTCATACGGAACTTGTAATACACTAAAACTCTGAGCTCCTTTTCAAAATGCCCTCTAATCTATTCTGTACTTATGGAGCTTTTCTTTATAACCCAAGTGTTAATACTTTACATTCATCCTTATTAAATTTCTGAATATTAATCAGTACAAGGTTAAGATCCTGATAAGATCCTTTCAAGATCCTCACTGTCATACTGTATCCCTGTGAGCTGTGTGCTACCTTCAAATCTGATCAGGGTACATCTATGCCATGGTCACTGGTAAATCCAAATAATTGGTAAAAATGTTAAACAGCACATAGACAACCAACCCCAGATCCCTGGGGGGGGGGAGGGGGTGGCGGTGCTCCACTTGAGAACTCCTTCCAAGTTGATATGGAATGATTAACAACTACTTTGGGTCTGTCCATCCAACCAGTACCTAATCCATCTAATTATACTATCATCTAAGCCCACATCCATCTCTCTCACAAGAATTTCATGAGATACTTTATCAAATGCTTTACTAAAATCTAGGTAAAATAGATGTACTTCATTCCAGTGACCTACTACTCAGTATTCTTGTAAAAAAAAAAAAGTTATTCTGACACATCTTGTTCTTGATGAAGCTGTACTGGCTTTTTTGTGATCTCTTCCTTTTCTATATACTCACTATCTCGATAACAACATATCAGAACTGTGCCAATGATCAAAGTCAAATCCACTAGTCTATAATACGTTAATTGTATTATCTTTCCTTCTTTGAAAAGAAGACTATTTGTCTTTCTCCACTTCTGCATCACTTCTCCCATTCTGCATGACCATTCAAATCTCACTGACAGTGGTTCCATCATCCCATGACTGTTCTTCCAGTACTCAAGGAGGTGACTAGGGCCAGGTGACTTGAATCCATCTCGGCAGCTAATTGTTCTTTTACTATCTCTGTATTTGTCTTAGGTATTGACTCCCTATTATCCATTTTTGTTCGGTGCCTTTTCAGTGCAAAGGTCATTCTCTTTGGCAGAGAAATCAGAAACAAAATTAGAAGCAGGCGGCTCTGCCTTCTTTCTCTTTGTCATCAGTTATCACTGTGAGCAACAGGGCTTGTCCTCTCTTTCATCTTCCTCTCTTCCTCATATATCTAATTTGCCCCTTCCCTTGTTTTCTTTAGCTTTTCTCACCAAGCTCAGCTCATTCTGAACTACAGTACATGACAAAATTCTTAGGGTTATGAAAAATGTTTTTTTAATAGCTTCTGTCTTCTGTAGACATATTTTTAAAATTTAAGTAGTTCTTCTAGGGCTGTATCCCAGAGAGATTATACAAGTGGTAAAAGGACTTGAATGTACAAAAATATTTATTGCAGCTCTTTTTGTGGTGGTAAAGAATTGGAAATCAAGGGGATGCCCATCAATTGGGGAATGGCTAAACAAGTTGTGGTATATGAATGTAATGGAATACTACTGTGCTATAAGAAATGAGGAGCAGACGGACTTCATAATAACATGGAGAGACTTATATAAACTGATGCTGAGTGAGGAGAGCAGAAACAGGAGAACTTTGTACATAATTACAGACACTGACTGACTCTGTGATGACTGACTCTGATAGACTGTACTCCTCTCAGCAATGCAAGGTTATACGACAATTCCATGAGACTCAAGATGGAGAGGGCTATCCATATCCAAAGAAAGAACTTCGCAGCCTGAACGCAGACTGAAGTAAATTACTTGCTCTCTCTCTTTTTTGTTTTGTTCCTTCTTTCTTGTCGTTCATTCCATTGTTTATAATTCTTCTTTACAACATGACTAATGTTTAGTGGGAAGGTATTTGTAGAACCTATATTGGACTGCATGCACTCATGAGGGGAGGGGGGAGGCCAGGGAGGGGGAGAAAATTTGGAACTCAAGGGATTGTGGAACTGAATGTTGTAAACTAAAAATAAATAAATACATTAAAAAAAATCTAGGGGCGGCTAGGTGGAGCGCCAGCCCTGGAGTCAGAAGGACCTGAGTTCAGAGCCGGCCTCAGACACTTAATCCACACAAACAAAAAAACCTAGCTGTGTAACCTTGGGCAAGTTACTTAACCCCAATTGCCCTAAAGGGGTGGCTAGGTGGCGCCTGTCTCAGAGTTGGGATGACCCGAGATCAAATCGGGCCTCAGAAAATGAGCACCCACACATAAATAATGACTAGCCATGTAACCTTGAGCAAGTTACGTAACCCCAATTGCTTTTAAAAAAAAAAAATCTAAGTGTTTAGCTTTCTCTACATTCCTATCTGTCTCTTCAGGTAACTCACTTTTCCTTCTCATTGAGACTAATCCCCTTTGGGTATTCAAAACTTTATTAAAAGTTTCCCATTCCTCTTGGCCTAACTTCCTTTACAGCAGTTTATTTACTGCATGGGATCGTACCTACCTTTCCTCTAAACCCTCTGAAATTTTTCCCAGAGTATCTTTTACTGGTTCACCATCCATTTTTCACCCCTCAAACCTACTCCTCTTTTACTTTTAAAATACAATAAAATTTTCTTAATCACCTACTATATTCCTGTTTACAGACCCACCATCCTTCCAGTTACCCAGGTGCAAAAGCTAACTGTCATCTGTGATTCTTCTCTATTACTCACCTCACATATCCAATCAGTTACCACATCTTGCTGTTTCTCCATAACATCTCTCATGGGGGGCGGAGAAAAGATGGCAGAGTAGAAACAGCACTTCCAAGGCACTCTCCCCCCAAACTATGTAAAAGGGGACTCTGAACAACTTCTGGAGCCCCAGCACCCACAGAACGACACAGAGAAGCTAACCTCCCGCTGAGGACAGCCCAGCAGCCCTGCAGGAAGGACCAGTGCAGCGGTCTGGGAGCTGGCCGAGCCCAGGTCTGCTTGAGCTGTGGTTTTAGCCCCAGGGTGGCCAGGCCAGCAGCCGGCTAAAGGGACCCCAAAACACCAGCAGCTGTGGCAATTCCAGAATTATCAACACAGACATGCCTAGGACAAAGTGAGAGGTTAGTGCCCTATGGACTTTGGGACCAGTATTTGGGGAACATGTCGGCTTCCTCCCCTGGGGGCTAGAAGCCACTGAGGAGACATGCCATTTTGTAGTTTTCAGTGGCAGCTCCAGCTCCTGGCCTGTGAACTGTAGGGAGATCCAGTGATCAGTCTTGGGGGGGGGGGGGGTAATCGCTCTTGCTTTAACCTCCCTGGATCTGGATTGTGGTTTGGGGGGGAGGTCGTAGGGTGAATATCCAGCTTGCCAGAAACGGAAGTTGTCCCCCCACACGTTCGGAATGGAAGCTCCCCTGTCTGGTGGCAGAATCATACTGTGGTAACAAGCCCAAAAGTCAAGTAATTAAATGGCAACATGCCAAGGCAAAGGAAACAAATCAAACAGAAAAATGCAACATTAGACTCCTATTTTGGGGGCAAAGAGGATCAAAGCATAGAACAGGAGGAGCACTATGAGGTCAGAAATCCTGCTCCAAAAGTCCCAAAGGAAAATATGAGCGGGTTACAGGCCATAGAGGACCTTAAGAAGGACTTTAAAAATCAAATAAGAGAAGTGGAGGAAAATTTGGAAAGAGAAATGAGAAGGATGCAGGAAAAGTATGAAATGAGGGTCAACAGCCTGACTGAGGAAAACAACACCTTAAAAAATAGACTAACTCAAATGGCAAAGGAGGCCCAAAAGGGCAATGAGGAGAAGAATGCCTTAAAAAGCCGAAATTGCCAGATGGAAAAAGAATCTCAAAAGTTCACTGAGGAGATTCATTCCTTCAGAGTTAGATTGGAGCAAATGGAAGCTAGTGACTTTATGAGAAATCAGGATGCTGTTAAGCAGATTCAAACAAACGAAAGATTAGAAGGCAATGTGAAATATCTCATGGGAAAAACCACTGACCTGGAGAATAGATCCAGGAGAGACAATTTAAAAATTATTGGACTACCTGAAAGCCATGATCAAAGAAAGAACCTAGAAACCACCCTTCAAGAAATTCTCAAGGAAAACTGCCCTGATGTTTTAGATCCAGAGGGCAAAATAGAGGATGAAAGAATCCACAGATCACCTCCTGAAAAAGATCCCCAAAAGAAAACTCCCAGAAATATTATAGTCAGGTTCCAGAATCCCCAGATCAAGGAGAAAATACTACAAGCGGCCAGGAAGAAACAATTTCAATATTGTGGAAACACAATCAGAATAGCCCAGGACCTGGCAGCTTCTACACTTAGGGATTGAAGGGCATGGAATATGATATTCCAGAGGGCAAAAGAACTGGGAATGAACCCACGGGTCACCTACCCAGCAAAACTGAGTATTTTGTTTCAGGGAAAATATGGTCATTCAGTGGAATAGAGGACTTTCAAGCATTCTTGAGGAAAAAACCAGAATTGAATAGAAAATTTGACACCCAGACACAAGAAGGAAGAGATGCCTGAGAATGTAATCAGGGAAAAGAAATCAAAAGGAACTTATCAAAGTTGAACTATTTACATTCCTATATGGAAAAGCAATAACTGTGACTGATGATATCTTTCTTACTATGAAAATAATGGAAGAAGGGGATGTGGTCATATGAATACACATGTGAATGTGTGTGTATATGCTTACAGTTATATATGGATAGAGGGCATAGGTTGAATTTGTTGGGAAGGGAGAATACTCAAGGGATGAAATTATGAGGTGAGAGAGGAAAGTGGCAAGAGGAGATGGGGAGAGACAGGGTAGGGTAAACTATCTCATGTAGAAGAAGCAAGGGGAAGTGGTTGCAAGGGAGGGGGAGAATAGGAAGGCAAAAAAGGCAAAACCACATTCTCACTGAATTTGGTTCAGGGAGAGAATGACATACACACTAAATGGGATATCTCAACCTGCAGCAGAATAGGGGGAAGGGGGATGAGAGGGGGGATGATGGATAGGAGGGCATTCTTGGGGGGAGGGGAGGTTGGAAGTACCCACTATAGAAGAGGGACAGGATCAAGTAGGGAATGGACCAGGTGGGGGCTGGGATGAGGGGGAGGGAATTATAAGCAGCCTTGTACAATATATCTACTATGGTAATGTTTTGCATAGCTAGACATGTACAATATATACTGAATTACTTATCTTCCCAGAGGGAATGGGTGACAAGGGAGGAAGGGAATGGATCTGAAATTCAAGGTCTTAAAATTAAATGTTTCAAATATATATAAATACTATTATTAATACTCTTTTGCTTGTAACTGGGAGATAAGATGTGCAGGCATTGGGGCACAGAGATTCACCTTCCTCTAATGGAAAAGTTGAAGGGGGTATGGGAGAAGATATGGGAGTGAGCAGATTGGAAGAAGCGATATCTTGTGGAACTGCTATTCTGGGAGGGTGGGTAGGGGAAAAACGGGGGAAAAAATTGTAACTCATAACATCTCTCATGTCTATCTCCCTTCTCTCCACTTATACAGCCACACCCCAGTTCAGATCCACATAAGCACTAAGCTTGATTATTCCAGTAGCCTTCTAATTGGTCTTCATACCTCAAGTCTCTCCCTACTTCATTGTATCCTCCACTCAGCTACCAAAGTGATTTTCCTAAAGTGCAGATTTGTGCAAATTAAAGCAACTCTGAGGTTCCAATTCATACCCACTAACCGGGCAAAAGATACAAAAGAGAAAAATGACAAATGCCAGCGGGGCTGCAAGAAGACAGGTCCACTGGTGCACTGCTGATGGAGCTGTGATTAGTTTAGCCACTTTGGAAAGCAATCTGCAAGGGTGCTATATTTTGGCTCCCTTTCACAATGCCCAAACCTTTGGGCCCAGCTATCCTTCAGAGATCCAAGAAAGGGGAGAAAAACCTACAGAGCGAAAAATATTTATGGTGGCTCTTTTTGGAATAACCCCAAACTGGAAACTAGGTGGTGGGGGCGGGGAGGAGGGGGGAATCTTTCTGTTGAGGAACAGCTAAACAAATTAGGGCATATGAACACAACAGATTATTGTTTCAGAGGAAGTTATGAAGATGTTTATGAAATGATACAAAGAAAAGTATACCAAGCCATACCAAATTTTATAACATTATAGAGAAAATCTTTAAAAGACTTGAGAACTCTATCATCAATGCAATGATGAGCCCCTAGTCTAGATGCAGCACACCACTCACCTCTTGCTAGAAGTGATGAATCTAAAATGCAGCAGCACATATTTTCAAGCATGATCAATGTAGGAATTGTTTGCAATATTACAATCTTGCATGTTATGTACATGTTTATGTATATATAATATATTAAATATACACTATATATATATATACACATGTTCATGATGAGGTTTTTGTTTCTCAGGTTTTGCTATTATTATTATTGTTGTTGTTTATTAGTGTTGTTCAAGGCAGGAAGAGAGACTGTGGGGCTTTATAATACAAGGCATGCAAAAATAAATACACTGATAGAGTATAGGTTTGATTCACTATGTCCCTGTATCCCACTCAAACTCCAGTGATTTCCTATTATCTCTAAGACCAAATAGAAACTACTCTCTTTGGAATTCTTGGCCTATCTCTCCAGTCTTCTCATATATGGGTCCCCTTCACATACTCTCAAGTTCTGCCAGACTGGTCTACGCATGGTTCCTCATTCAGTTTTTGTCCCTCTGCACTGGCTATTCCCAATACTTGGAACACTCTTCTTCCTCACCTCTATGTCTTAGAAGGCCAGATTTTTATTTCAAGACTCCCTTAACACCAAGAGCACTAACATCATTTTCTTTTCCTTTGTAACCACAGTGCCAGGCAAAATAGTACATGCTTTGTAGCACAGAGCCTAATATAAAGTAAATGCTGAATAAATCAAATGCTTTGATTAACACAGGAGTTTGTTTTATATAACTATACATTTGCAGCACTTTTGTTTTTTCAGCCTTCTCAATGGGCTGAGGGGAGAGAATTTGGAACTAAAAAGAAAACTGAACTTAAATAAACAAACAAATAAATGGAATGACTGGCCACTTCATCAGGGCTATCTAGCCAGGGTCTTCCTGCACGCCTGTGCACTGTCTCCTTTGGGGTTTTCTTATCTCAGTTCAAATAGCACACAGCTCCATAAGCAGGATTTCTTTCCTGCACTATAGTCTCACCCCCAAACTGCCTTTGGGACACTTCTAAATGATTGTTTCAGTGGCCCAGCAAACTGAACAAATCCCCAAGAGAACTCATTTCTCGTAAATTCACCCTCCTCTCAATTTCCTGACTTCTGTTGATCATATTGACCATAGGTCCAGAGCTGGAAGGGTCTAGTCTTTTTAGGCTGCTAGTCTTCCCACTCACTCCCCTTTAGAGATGAAGGAACCAAAGCCCAGAGATGTCCATTATCCTGCCCCAGGTCACAGAGCCAAGTACTCGGGCAGAGTTCCAGCCTACGCCTCTGTCTCTACTATATGCCATATTACCATGGGCACTGCCACCTGCTACCTGTGAAATGCTGGAGAATGATTCTTACCTTTCTGGACCATGGCTTCTCTAAGTGAAAAACAAGGCCATGCAGCAGACACCCTCTCCCAGCTCAGGGCCCACGGCGATGTGAGATGCCCAATCACCCAGGTCTGGAATCTTGACTCTCCTCTCACCTCCACTTTCTAGACAATTAGTCACCGAGTCTTATCAATTCTACCACATCTCTTCTCTCTGTTTCTTTCTCTCCATTTGTGCACCCTAGGCCAGGCCCTCATGGCCTCTCTTCTGGGCTATCATAATCATCTCCTAATAACTGATTTCCTAGCTTTCAATATCTCCCCTCTCTATCCCAGCCTCCCTACAGTCATCAAAATAACTTGTAATTCTCTACCACTTCCTTACACAAAAACCCTGAGATAGTTTGTCATGGTTCCTCAGTTAAAATAAAAACTCCTAAGCCTAGCTTTTAAGACTCATATTTACCTGGTCCAGGCTGATTTCACATATGAATCCCCTTCACTCATTCTACATTCCAAATATGGATGGCTATTCCCTGAACTTGACATTTTCTCTCCCCCTCTGTGCATTTGGCAAAGTCTTCTCCATGCTGGCCATGTCTTCCCTCCTGTCCTCTTCTCATCACTGCCATGGACCTTTTTGCTGCTCCTCCCCATCTCCTGACTGACTTATTCCCCATACCTGGAATTCTGTCTCTCCTGATCCCCACACCTCATGGGTTCCTTCAACTCACAGCTATAATCTCTCCTTCTCTACAAAAAGCCTTTTTCAGTCAGCCTTCTCTCCAATTCACCCCATACATATTTGGTTTGCACACAGTTGTTTGTGTGCTGTCTCCCCCATTAAACTGTGGGCTTTTTTGGAGTATGGCTTTTTTTGGGGGGGTGGGGTCCTATCTACAATGCTTAGCCCAGAGCCTGGCACATAGTAGGTGCTTAGTAATTGCTTAGTGACTAACCTCCAATGCTAAGAATCCTTGACTCTCTCAGAACTTAGACTTGGTACTACCTCCTCCAGAAGGCCTTCCTTTATTCCCCTGGTTTTTAATGGTCTCTCAAATTAAACTGTATCTACTAATTCATGTGCACACTACATTTCCCAGTAGAAGGGATGCTCCTCGAAGGGGAAGATATTCTTCTTGGTACTCCCTATCACAATACGTGCAATCTAGCCAAATCCAAACAGAACTGAATATTTTACTGAAGCATCAATTTCATTCACATACCATACATGAAAATATTCAATAATTACCTAAATAATTCCTGTCTTAAACAATGGAAAGAACACTAGATCTGGAGTCAGAAACCCTGGGCTCTCCAGGCCCTTTTAGCTCCATTCCTAGGATCCTGCTGTTTATCACCAGGCAGTTAGGGGGTTTGATGGATAGAACACTGGACCTGAATTGCAATCCAGCCTCAGGTACTTAACCAGATATGTGATCCTGAGCAAGTCATTTCTCTCAGCCCCAATCTCTTCAACTACAAAATGGGGATAATAATAGAACCTACCTCACAAGGTTCTCATGTGAAGATAAAATGAGATAACATGTGGAGAGAGCTTTGCAAACCTGAGAGTACTCTATAAATGCTGTTACCTATGAGCCTGGATAAACTGAGGGAGCTGTACTGCATGACCTCTAATATCTCTCCCAGCTCTAAATCTAGAACCCTGTGACAGATCATTGGTTTCCCCCCCTCTTTCTCAAGGGAGAAGACCTGGGAAATACCCGTCCAAAACATTCTCAAGAACACTATAGAGTCCACAATGTTTCAAGGTACAGTAAGCAAGCAGTGATAGAAGTGATGACAGGAACCTGCATTTACCAGGGAGACTCAGGAAAAAGGCCTCCTGCCCCCTTTCCCTTAAAAGCTTGCTCCAGCCACCAAGAGTCAAGGCAGCTCTTCATGTTCCTTCAATCCCCCAGACGTCAGTTTCCTGGCTGGTTTATTTTCTCCTGTACCCTGGTTCCTCCATCCTCAAAATCACAAAGTCCCAGGTTTTAGTATAGTTTCTGACACACCCACCACTTAAGAGAACCTGACTTGGCCTCCAACTCCTCTCTAGGAGGAAGTACTGATTTGCATTATTAGAGGGAGTTACCTCCAGGAGTCCCAGATACCAAAGCCCTCACACAATCTCCACCCCATGCATTCTTTACCCTCCACTCCTAGGCCCAAGACCTGAAAATGGGAATTCTATCTCAGCCAAAGCCCCTCCATTCCCCCACCTATGTCATACTAGAACCCTGAAAGCAAACTAGCAGGAAACTACTTAACAGCTCTGATGCCAAGAATTGGGTACAACAATCCTTTTAACACAAGGCTCTATCACCAACCTCATTTATTATTTTTTCAAACTGAAACAAAAGTTAGATGCTCACTGTAAGCAAATAAATTAAGCTATAGACACAACAGTATAACCTAGAGGCTGAACATCATTACAAAACTATTCACTTTTAAGCAGGAATTTAAATATTTCTGTGAAAAATCCTCACAATCATAAGGTAATCCTAATGGTAAAAAAAAAATTATAACATATACACAAATAACCTAATTCTACCATTTGATCAAGAAAGGAAAGTTAGTCCCAATTTTCCTAAGAATTCAAAAGACTAAAAAAAAAAAAAGAATTTTACTTTACTAATCTATTTATGTAATGATATCCCAATTGAATTACTAAAAAATTATCTTACTGAGTCAGAAAAATAATGACATGGTTCATTTGGAGAGCAGAGGGTCAGGAACTTCAAGGAAACCAGGTGAAAAAGATGTGAAGAAACTAGATTCAGTAGTATCAGACCTTAAACCATATTATAAAGTGTGAAAGTATGAAATTAGATAATTTTCATTATTTTAAATTAAAAATTTCCAGTATAAATGAAACTTATGTAGCCAAGAATAGAGGAAATGTAGAAAATTGGGGGGAAAACTCTCATAGACAATCTCTCAGATAGAATGTGATTGGGTCAGAATATTGTTTGTAGTCTAAGAAATGATATGCTAGTAGATTTGGAAAAATATAGACTTGGACTTATAAAGGAAGATGCTCTCCACCTTCAGAAAAATGGATGATAAGAAGAAATAAACATAATACAGTCTTATGCATATGTGTTTGAGTGTATGTGTATATAGGTATATATTTGTGGATATCTATCTATGTATATCTACTGGAGTGCCTTGTGTGTCTATCTTTGTGCTTAATTATAGCCTTGGGGGGAGGGAGAAGGGGAAAAAATAAAGTAAAAAATGCACAGCAGGAAGACAAAAGAAAACATACAAGGAAGCAAATGGGCAGCTTGGAAAATAATGTATGCTATTTATTACACAGGTTTTCTTGAAATGGAAATTTATTCCTTTATATTGAATCCTCTCATGTTCTGCTGTGTACATGGCAATGTTTTTTTTTCTTATTTTGTATTTAAGTTTAAAATAAACTTAAAAACTCAAAAATAAAAAGAGCTCAAAATACTGTTTCAAGAACACAATATATACATGTATTATATATACATATGTTTGTGTATCTATATGTCTATATCTGAGTTGTAATTTCAGCCTGGGAGGTGGGGGAAACAAAGTAAAAAGAGTAGAGCAGAGAACAAAACAAAACCTACAAGAAAGTAAAGCAAAGATAGACAGCTCTGAACGCAATGTGTAGTATTCATTATGTAGGCTTTCTTGAAATAGAAATTTATTGCTTTATATTTTGAATCCTCTCATGTTCTGCTGTGCACATGACAGTGTTTTTTCTTCTTTTCTTAGTCTGTATTTAAGTTTGTTTCTTTTTTCCATTTCTTTTTTTTTTTTAAGCAATTGGGGTTAAGTAACTTGCGTGGGTGCTCATTTTCTGAGGCCGGATCTGATCTCGGGTCATCCCAACTCCGAGGCCGGCGCTCTTACTCACTGCGCCACCTAGCCGCCCCTTTAGGGCAATTGGGGTTAAGTAACTTGCCCAAGGTCACATGGCTAGGTTTTTGTTTGTGTGGGTTAAGTGTCTGAGGCCGGCTCCGAACTCAGGTCCTTCTGATTCCAGGGCCGGAGCTCTACTCACTGTGCCACCTAGCCGCCCCATCTTTTTTCATTTCTTATCTTGTATTTAAGTTTAAAATTTTTTAAAGTACCCAAAAAACCCCAAACCCCCAAACAGCTCTTTCCCCCAGTCACAGCGCCTACTGTGATCACAGAATTTTAAATCTAGAAGGGTGCTCAGAGTTTCACTCCATCAACATTTGTTAAATGCCTACTATACAAAACTTGATTTCAAGAGCCTACAATCAGGAATGACAAGGACAAAATACCTAAAGTATGAGGAAGAAAGAATGAAGTATGAAGTACAAGGGGGAAATCACTTTATCTGGGGGAAGGGAAGGGATGAGGTAAATTAAAGACATGGGAAAATCACTTAAGCAAGTATTCCAAAATGAGAGGCCATACCAAAAGCAGGAGGCAGAGAACAGTTCTAGAAAGTTGAATACATGAAGAAGTAGCAATATGAGAAAAGGGTGAAAAGGTAGGTGGGAACCAAGACGGTAGGAGACCCTAAATGCTAGAATAAATTATTTACACTTTATTCAGGAAGCAATGAGAATACTTATGGTATTCTGAAAGGACCACATCATCCGAAACTGAATCCTCTCATTTGAAAGATGAGGAAACCAACCTCCAGAGACATGACTTTACTTGCCCAAATGCATATAGCTAATTAGCTATAGTAGCAGCATTAGAACTCAGTTGTTCTGACAGTTGGGTACTGTTTCCATTAACTGACTGCTAATCTCAGAAGAATAAAAACCATATAGATGAAAAATGCCTTAAGGGATTTCAGAAATTAGAAACCTATGTATGGGAAAATTCATTCTTGGTGGGGGAAAAAACAGGGAATATAGCTCAAACAGCTAGAAACTGCCAGTGCTAGTAATGAAAACGCATAACCTAAGTGGGCTTTATGAAAATCCACTGAATCCATGAAAATTCATGATTAGGACATTTCCCCCATTTTCTTTTGAGTTAATTAACCAAGGCCAGGTGGAAGGACCCGTGGATGTGTAGCTTGGAGATGAGAACACTTAGAACCACAAGGTAACTCTCATGTAGAAGGATTACACTTTTTCTATGTGCAATACACAGAATTAGAAGAAAAACAGATTTCTGCTTGATGTAAGGAAAATAAAACTTCATTAGCAATTAGAGGCACTCCAAATTGAAGCAGGCGGCCTTGAGATAGAATGATCTGTTTCTCCCTAGACTCTCTAATGATACAGTCAGCAATGGCAGTTAGACGGCATTCCTGTCCAGGTGGGAAATAAACCAAGGGGCTGCCGAGTTCCCCTCCAATTCTTGTTATTCCAGGATTTGTTTCTGTCCATCAATCAGTCTTTTCTAGCTCTGAGGGCTTGAGCAGGCTGCAGAAGACAATCACTTAGCCATTCTGAGGATCTGGAGTACAGTGTGCCATCAAACACTTGTAGGACAGAAGGTGGGTGAGAGTGGACAGCAGGCCTCTCACCTCTAGCACATTAGAGGATTTTGGTGACAAATGTTTGGGAGGTCATAGACCAGAAGCGCAAAGGACTGGAAAGCATGGATGGTTTACAATCTGCTTTACTGGAGATCCATTTGAGCAGCAGATCTATCTAGCAAGGCTTCTTGGGCTTTGGCTCATGGCACAGTATTTTTCTTTGGCATGAGGAATTCTGGCTCACTAAGACAATTTCCATATGAAATGTTTAGTTCCCTACATTTTTGGGGATGCAAGGAGGAACTTATGCTGCAGTATGTATCCTATTTAATGCTTTTACCAAACAATTTCAAATGAAGACAGAGAGGGAATGCTTATCAAGGTACATTACGACAGAAAACTAGCAAGTTTTGATAGCTCTTATAGCTAACAGCTAGAGGCAACAAGGTGGCTCAATGGATAGTGCCTGGGGTCTGGAGTCAGGAAGGCCTGAGTTCAAATCTGGTCTCTGACACGTATTAGCTGTATGACCCTGAGCAAGTCACTTAACCCTGTTTGCCTTAATTCACTGAAAAAAGAAATGGAACACTATTCCAGGATCTTTGCCAAAACAAACCATACCAGACAGTACTGTATGGACAGCAGTGGCATGCTGTGGTTCATAGGGTCACGAAGAGTTGGACATGAATGAACAGCAGTAACTAATAGATAATGAGAGATCCAGGCTTAAGCTCAAGTTGACAGTTATTTCTGTTACATATCTCATCTCATCAGCTGTCGTCCAACAATCCCGCCTAGCCAGCTCGCTACTGATCTAAATTCTGCTACTCAACATATCAGGTCAGCTTTGTGTCACCATCAAATCTGGGTGTGTGTGTGTGTGTGTGTGTGTGTGTGTGTGTGTGTGTGTGTGAGAGAGAGAGAGAGAGAGAGAGAGAGAGAGAGAGAGAGAGATCAGTAAACTGGAAATATAAGTTCAAAAACCTAAGTCTGAATCAGAGAGGTGTGGCCTTAACTTCATGTGAAAGATTTGGAAATTTTATTTTACTACAAGCTCAATGAAACTACATTTTGACTTCACTACTAACAAATTCCCTTACAAACTAATGACAGGTACAGTTTCCAAATCAAAATAATAGTCCCAATATAAACTACACTGGTCAAACTACACTCAGGACACTACGTACTGTTTGGAGGTGCTACATTAGAGAATATTTATAAACTTAATGGGAAACAACCAGGATGGTGAAGGGTTTGAAAATCAGGTGTCATGAGAAAAAGCTCTAAGAACTAAGAATATTTTGCCTAGAGAAGGGCAAGGTCAAAATATGTTAGTTATCCTTAAAATACTCCACAGGCTTTCACAATGAAACAAGATTAGATTTATTGTATCCTTTTCTGGAGGGCTGAGGACCTTGGGGGTAGATTTCAGCTAAAATATAAGGAAGAACTCACTAATAATGAAAGATGTCCTATAATAGAATAAGTTGCTTCCCAAAGTAATAAATATTCTGCAACTGGCAATGTTCAAGCAGATGTTGAAGTGACACATAACTAACAGCACATTGTATTTGTTCATTTTTGCAATAAAAATTCAGTACCTTAGGGGTGGCTAGGTGGTGCAGTGAATAGAGCACCAGTCCTGGAGTCAGGAGGACCTGAGTTCAAATCCAACCTCAGACACTTAACACTTAGTGGCCATGTGACCTTGGGCAAGTCACTTAACCCCAACTGCCCTTCCCTCCTCCCCTCCAAAAAGCAAACAAACAAACAAACAAACAAACAAAACCAACCCAAAACCCAAAACAGTGGGCAGCTAGGTGGCACGGTGAATACAGTGCTGGTCCTGGAGTCAGGAGGACCTGAGTTCAAATCCGATCTCAGACACTTAACACTTACTAGTTGTGTGACCTTGGACAAGTCACTTAACCCCACTGCCTTGCCTTCCCCCTCCAAAAAGGAAAAAAAAAATTCAGTACCTTTAAAGACTGCATGCATTCAGGGAGAAAATAGGGTATACTGAATAGAATGCTGTACTTGGGAGTCAGAAGGCATCTAAATACAAATCCTGTCTATAACACTTCAGGCACTGTGTGTACAGGCAAATCTAGAGTTTGTTTCCTCATTCAGAAAAATGGAGATAATAATGTCTATAGTAACCACAACATCCATAGCTCAAGTCCAAATCCAATGGCTTACTCCAGTACACTACATCACTTGACATGAATTGGAAAAAAAACAAAAACACACTTATTTCCAAAACCATGCTTCCCTGAAATCTCTTAGCATATCTTGTTATTTTAATACAGTAATGAATAGATTAAAGCAAAGTGTAGAGTGAGATTTATTATGTGGTTTACAATTTGAAAATTCTCTCCTTGGGAGAGACTTCCAGACCTGGGACTCTGCATACAGCAGGTACCTCATAAATGCTAAAATGAACTGACTTATCTACAGAACAGTAAAGAAAGCATTGATTTGGGGTCAGAGGAGCTTAATTAAACACAAGAAAGTCCAGGTACTGTAAAGTGACTTCGAAATAAAAATTTTCCTCCTATTTCTGCCTTAAGGATTACAAAACAAAAACAAATGAAAAATCAACTGTGAATACTCTGAAATTATAAATAACCAAGCTTGGCCCCAAAGCTGAGAGAAAAGAAGACATTTTTCCCTGCTTCTCTTACAGAAGTAGAAGATCACGAGTGTGGAACAATACATATAACCTCAGACATTTTGCCCTCTGTTGCTTAGTTTTGATGAATTTTGTTTTCATCTTTTTTGTTAAAGTTCTTTATAAGAAATGGCTCTTTTGGGAGGAGGTGTGAGAAAGAGTGTGAAATCTAGGTGAAGTACAAACAAAAACTAGCAATGCAAATGCGTACTTTTTTCCCTTTAAATGGCTGAATCAAATATGACCTCTATGGTCCCTCCTCATTTTAAAATTCTATGATTCTAAGAAAAAACCCTGAATCACATCTAAAATTAATACGGGCATAGAGAACAATACCCCAAGTTCTAACTCTATATACTTCCTCAAGTCAAAATGGGACTCAAACCAGCTTTAGCTCTTGTGCATAGTTCTGACAATTACATTAGCAAGAAATGAATATGCCCATTACAAATGACTCCAGTGCTCATGGTGTCACGCACACAAAATCTAGAAAACTGGAAGCAGCTGGCTTCAGTAGAGGCTAGAGCAAAAGCCAGCCAGCTCTGTCTGTAGAAACCACTGTGCCCAGACCACCAGAGGGCCCCGAGATGGTTTATCTGCCATTCTGGCTTTTGAGTGGTTTGAACTGCATCCTTTTTAACTGTTTAATTCCCCAGATTTTGTTTATCACACTTAGCTTGCCTTGCCTAAAAAGCTGTAAGAAAAGTGATCAAAAGGTCAACAAATCTTCCATCTTCTTCACATTCCCTTTGGCACAAGGTACAAAGCTTAGTTTAAGAAGAAGTTGTTGAACAATCAACAAGACAGAGATGGTGCAGTTGAAAACAACATTGGAAGTCAAGAGGAGAAAGTAGAATTCAATTTACACAATTTTAATTTACAGAAATAACTATTACAAAAGTTAGGCATTTACCAAGGTATCATGAAACAAAATATACAGTGCCTATTTCTAAATTTCACAAAAACACTGCCTATAATTTAAACTTTTACTTCAGGGAGCAAAGCCATTTCTGTAAGGAGGTTATATTATTTACAAGAGGGAAGAAAAAAAAATCAATAAAGGCCATAGGATGTAAATAAAAAATACTTTTCATTTTCCCACAAACTCTCCACTGACATCTACCACTGGGCTGTCTCTAAACCCATTGAAACTACCCTGCCACCAAGGCCCTGACTGCCTGGAATCCTTTTGGAACCTAACCTAAGCCTTTCTTTTGTACTGCGGGGCCTCACTGATCCTTGAACTGGTTTCCTTCCTTGGATGGATTTAAATCACCAAAAAGCCTACTCTTCTTGGGTCCGAGTCCTTTCCAAGGTGCTTCTCCAGCTTTTTTCAGACCTCCAGACAGTTTATTCCTGCCTACCAAGATCAATATGTCCTCTGATCTCTCTTGGGCTACCTTGCAGTTCTTTAAGAGACCTTTTCTTAATCAATACAACAAAAAGCACTTATCAAATTCTTGGTGTGGCCCAGGCATTGTGCAGTGGAGGGCACCAAGGAAAGCAAAACAGCAGCAGTCCCCCCAAACTCATGTTCTAATCCAGACCAAGGAAATGAGAAGTAACCTCAAGGTTTCTTAGCCTTCCGGACACAGATCCCTTTGGTAACCTTGTGAAGTCTACAGATCCCATCTCACAAGGCTTTTAAATACATAAAACAAAACAAAGAGGAGTATAAGGGAAACCAATTATGTTGAAATACAGTTATCAAAATATGCAAAACGGGCCAGCATTGCTGGATTGCAGGGAGTGAAATATAAAAAGGCTGGGAAGGTAGGAAGGACATAGATTGTGAGGAGTTTTAAATGTCAAATAAGGGACTTTATATCTATCTAATCCTGGAAGTAATGCTACCGGAGTGTATTAAGTAGGAAAGGGAGGGTAATTCAGTCAGACTCATGCTTTAGGTCATTCATTTTGGTAGGTGAGTGGGCAAGGCAGAGAAACTGGTTAGAAATTTACTGAATAGTCCAGGCTAGAGAAGATAAAAGCTAAATAGGGGGTGTGTGAGTGGGAGAAGGGCCTCTGCATATGAGACATGTTGTGAAGGCAGAAGCTAAGCTAAAAATGACATCCAAAAAACACTTTGCCAATATTTATCCTGGCCTCCCAATATTCTATTGTAAAGCACAGGCTTACAACCTGTGGTCCACGAGATTTAAAAAAAAAAACCTGACAACTACATTTCAATATAACTGGTTTCCTTTTGAATCCTTTTAATTTTCTGCATTAACAACATTCTGGGAAAGGGTCCAGAGACCTCACCAGACTGCCAACTAGGCCCAGAACACAGAAAGGTGAAAACCCTGTTTCCAAGTGGCTTCAAAGTGTCCTGTGGGTCACCAGCTCTAACTGGGCCTCTCCACTTTTCCTCCAATAACTGCATTTTGCCTTTTCCAATCACAAATATTGAATGGAGCTCTCTGATTTCTGTCTTCTACCAGGACATTGGGTTTAATGGTACTGTGATCACTCTATGCAGCAGCTAAACAAGGGGGAAAGGCCTCCTTTTTGCTTCTCCTCTGATTTGACAGTCTCACTAAAAAAGATGCAAATGAATTTTAACAGCAGAAAAGGGGGCAACAATACAAATAACTAGAAAATTGGGCATAGCTCAGGTAAAATTAAGATAAATGGCAAAGAATCTATGCCTGGGTTTCACTAAGCATGGGATCAATGAACTGAAGCTTCTAGAAAAATAACTTACCAGAGGTAAGGGCAAAGGCAAGCATATGGGTAAAAAACAATTAAGTGCCCAAGTACCAAACTGTGGCTAGGTAAAGATCTGAGGGCTTCAGTGACTCCCAGGCTAAGGAGCAGGTAAAAGTGTGACAGCACAGCTGAAAAGGCTTTCAGACATGAAGCTGGACTGCTAGAGAGGGCTGGTGTCTGGATGGATTGGCAAGGCGTCCCTTAAGAGTACTAGGTTCATCTAAGGGTCACTGGAGGGAGCTGGGAAGGCTTAGTTGGGAGAAGTGAAGACTCTAGGGAGGGCAAAGGAGCTGTTTTCAAAGTACCTGAAAAGTTGCAGGGTAGGAGAGAGGCACAACCAGAAGTAATGAATTGCAAAGGAGCAGGCTTCAGCTCAACTATCAAAACAAAAACAAACCCCCCCACAAAACTCTTAAGAATCAGAGGCACACAAATGTGGGCTCCTATCGGAGAGAATGTGTTCTGTATGTTCACTAGTCAAGAACGCTCAATTGTGTTTCCACTATGGAAAGTGCCCCTGCTGAGATACTGTCACTATGAAGAACAGAAGTAGCAGCAGCACCAGCATTAATATAGTACTTACTATGTGCCGGGCACTTTGTTAAAGTCTTTACAATTATTATCTCATTTAATCCTTACAACAACCTTGGGAGGTAGGTGTTATTATCATTATCTTCATTTTACAGATGAGGAAACTGAGGCACACAGAGGCTAAGTGACTTACCCAAGGTCACAGAGCTAGCAAGTGTATGAGGCCAGATTTGAATTTGACGATCTCAAAGTCATCCAAATTCACAATGTGGAGCTTATGCTTTACTCCTCACCCTCCTGCCACCATGACGACCCCAACCATGTGCAGTCAGTTGTCAAGTCCTGTTGATTTTACCTCTGTGACATCTCTTGTATATGGCCACATGGCCACCACACTAGTCTGGGACTTCATCACCTCAGACTTGGACTCCTGCTATAGTTTGCTGGCTGGTCTGCCTGCCTCAATTCTCTCCCTACTATGGTCCATCCAGGACATGTTTTCAGGAAGCAGGGAAAGTGCTGTTATCTAAGGAAAGACTGAAGAGGGAACAAGAGTGAGAAGGGATGAATGAAGAACAAGCCCTTGGAGATGAGAAGCAGTGCGATCAAGGGCATGGGCAGAGAGGCTGGCCTTGGCATGAAGGACCTCCTCTTCATCACATGTGGGGCGGAAGAGGAGAAAGTGGAGGGCAAGATGAAGAGGTTTTGATTCACAGAATAGAAAAGAGCATAAAGAAACGCTTGAGATCACGCGCTGCCGAGAAGGGGAAGGAATGAGGTACAGCTTGCTTAGCACAGTGTCTGGTACATAGCAAAAACTTAATAAACTTAATAAAAAACTTAATAAACTATTAGAACAACTCTGAGATACTACCTCACACCTATCAGATTGGCTAATATGACAAAAAAGGAAAATGAAAAAAGGAAAAGGAAATATGACAAAAAAGGAAAAAGAAGATGTGGGAAAACTGCGACACCAATGCAATGTCAATGCAGTTGTGGACTGATCCAACCATTCTGGTGAGTGATTTGGAAATGGAGAGGATGCCCATCAATTGGGGAATGACTAAACAAGCTGTGGTAATGATTATGATGGAATATTACTGTACTATAAGAAATGACATGCAGGATGACTTTAGAAAAACCTGGGAAGACTTACATGAACTGATACAAAGGGAAGTGAGCAAAACCAAGAGAACATTATACACAGTAACAGCAATATTGTACAATGAACTGTGAATGACTTGGCTATTCTCAGCAATACAATTATCCAAGACAATCCCAAAGGACTCCCGATGAAGCATACTATCCACCTCCAGATAAAGAACTGATACTGTTCAAATACAGACTGCTATTTTTCACTTTTTTCTTTTACTTTTAAATTCAAGTGTTCTCGTACAAAATGACTAATATGGAGATGTTTTATGACTGCACATGTATAACTATATGGGATTGCTTACTGTCTCAGGAAGAGGGGAAGGGAGGGATAGACTTAGGAACTCAAAATTTTAAAAAGTTTATCTATATACTCTTCTCAAGAAATGAAGGATTCTCTTTACTAAATCCTAGAGTACAGTCACCTGGAAAGCCAAGAAGAGAAGAATGGAGGAAATGTGTGGTATCTGATACAAATTAAAGTGGGGAGGAAAAAGGCAGCTCCCTTTAATTCCCTCAGTTCCCAACTCTAAAGGTCTTAGAACTTCTTTCCCAATGCAGAATCCCTTTGCCACATTCCCCCAGAGAGTTATTTTGGACTATGTCAGAGACAGGGAGCCTTTCTGAAGGAGACTGCCCCTCTCAGTTTTGGTATATACAACAGTTCTTCCTTAAAATGCATCACTATCCCCATAATAATGTTCAATTCAAGATCTTGATACAAAACTCTAAATGTAATAAGCACATAGTAAATCTATTATTCCCTTTTCCACATGAAAGTCCATCAAATATAACATAGCTAAAATGTGCTCTACACTAACCCCCATTAGGAGAAAACAGACGGCCCCAATACCCTCAAGAGCTCATCAGATGTCAATCCCAGGGCCTTCCTACTCTCTAGTTTGTCAATACTTTCATCCTTCCGTGAGCTATGACTACATCCATGTGAGCACTCTCAGCAACCAACATGTTAAACAACTTCTCTGTGACACAACAGGCCTTTAAAGAAATTCCTAACACTGTGACCAATCTCACTGTGAGTGCACTGCATGCACATAATGCTCCAGATGAGGACTCCCAAAGCATACAGTCCCTTCCCACCCCACACTAATCTCTACCATAAAAGCCCTCTCTCAAAACATGCAGTTTTTACCAGCTCCAAATGACTGCTCATTCACATCAAGCTCAAATCCCTAAGTCTTCTACATTAAATACTAAGCCAAGCCCCCCTCATCGACTTCTGGAATTGATGTTTCAAAGTTAAATACTGTGGGGCTTTAAATACTGGCATTTCATAAAGGCTACGGTAATTTATGGTTCTGATTCTTCCATCTGACCTATTAGTGAGCATACTCAACTTGGTGTTATCTGAAAATGCAATCAGATTGATCCAATGGAATCTGGAGAGCAGTTTGGAAGTATCCCCAAAGGGCTATAAAACTGTGCATACCCTTTGATCCAGTAATACCACTATATCCCAAAGACATTACCCCAAAAGGGAAAAGAACCAATTTGTACAAATATATTTAGAGCAGCTCTTTTTGTGTGGCAAAGAATTAGACATTGAGGGGATGTTCATCAAATGGGAATGGCTAAACAAGCTGTGGTATATGATTATGATGGAATATTATTGTGCTGTAAAAAATGACAAGCAAGATGATTTTGGAAAAACCTGAAAAGAATTACATGAATTGATGCATAGTGAAGTAAACAGAACCAGAAGAATGCTGTACACAGTAAAGGCAATACTGTTCAATGAAGAACTGTGAATAACCTAGCTATTCTCAGCAATACAATGATCCAAGACAATCCCAGAGAACTCAGGATGAAGCATGCTATCTGCCTCCAGAGAAGGAACTGATATTTACTGAATACAGATGGAAGCATGGTATTTTTCACTTTTTTCCATTTTTTTCCTTTGAGTCTTCTTGTATAAAATGATTAATATGTAAATGTTTTACATAATTGCACATGTATAACCTATAACCCTTACTGTCCCAGAGAGAGAGGGAGGAGACAGAGGGACAGAATTTGGAACTCAAAACTTTAAATAATAATGTTTTAAAAAAAATTTTAAAAGGAAAGAAAATGTAATCACAGGCCCTTTTTTTGCTTCAATTTATTTCAATTCAGGAAATAGTTATCCAGAATTAACCATTTGCAGAGCACTTTACAAGGGGGGCAGAAAACAAAGATGAAAAACATGGCCCTTGCTTTCAAAGAGCTTGTAAATTGAGAAGAACGTGTAATGATATTCCAATAAGTATAACCCAAGGAATGCAGAAAAGGACTAGAGATTCAGGGAGGAATTCCATTTTAGCCCAGACGTCTCATGAACAAGTGACACATGAATTAGGTCTTATAGGAAGATAAGATGCCTTCAGCTCAGTTGCTAGTTTGAAAAAATGTTGGACAGGGCAGGGCTGAGGACAAAATGACCAAGTCATACAAATGAGGAGTCAAAGACCTCTCTCCAGGTTAACATAATTCGTTCATTAATGAATATTCTGGATACAGTTGTTCAACTATGAATCTCCATCAAAAAAACTAACATCTACCCCTTTCTACCTACCCCATTCTTATAATGTATTATATTCTTATCCTAAAAGATAAGACAAACGGTGTACTGAAAATAGGCATTTATATGGCATTCCTCTTTTCCAGTACCCGTTAGTCCAATTTTAAAAAAGGTGATAAATGTAATTTGAAAAGATTTGTTCTTACAAAAACCCAGTGAATCCCAATGAGCAACTCTTTCCTAAATAGTTATCCTAGAATTTTGCCTAGCATTCTGAATCTCCTTTTCCCTCACTACCCCCTTACACTTTAATTCAATAAATTCTTCTCCCTAATAAAACTTGCCTGACTCAATATTCCATGGAAGTCTTCTGATTTCCAATTTCCATGTCAATGTTCATCCCACTCCTCCAGTCAGGAATGCTCATACTTTGTCTCAGAATATACAAATCAGCCTGTCTTCAAAGGTCACCTTAAATCTCATTTCCTCTCTAATGCCTTCCCTCCTCTGAACACCGTCTGTACCACTTATTTAGTCCTATCCTAATAGTTAATATTTAATGTATGTACATTTCACTGCCTCAACTATACCATAAGCACCCAGAGGGCAAGGCCCATGACACAGTTCTTTCTTCTTTATAATGACTGGCAAGCATGACTTGCATATTGTAGATGCTCAATAAGGTAGCTATTGAGTGATTAAGCGTTTCAGAATAATAACTGACATTTAGGGGAAGGGAACAAGCACTTATTTTTTAAGTTCCCACTATGTTCTAAGCACTGAGCTAAGTGCTTTACAAATATTATCTCATACAATCCTAACAATAACCCTGGGAGGACAGGTGTTATTATTATCTTCAATTTATAGTAAACTGAGGCAGACAGTGGTGAAGTATCACAGAGCTAATAAGCATCTAAGGCAGAATTTGAACTCAAGTCTTCCAGAATCTAGGCCCAATGTTCTCTCTACTGTGTCACCTGGCTACCTCTCATTTACTGATGAGTTACACTGCAAGTAAGAAAGGTAGTAAAGTTATTATTCCCATTTTAAAGATAAAGAAACTGAGCTTCATAGCAATGGAGTAGCCTGCACAAGATTACCCAGTTATTATCAGTGACAGGATCTTAATCTGGGGAAGCAGGTCCTAACTATTCCACATCAAGCATTCCATCCATTATGCCACACAGTTTCTCAAAGTTTATCCTTCAGGACTTAAAATCTAGTTGGGAGGAAAAAAACTAAGTAACATAAGTTAAAGACACTGTTGAAATGCTGAGGAAAGCCTGGCAGAAGAGTGGGTAGCAGAGAATAGCATCAGTGATAAAATCTTCACAGCAGTTAACTCCTGTGAGTCAAGTATTTCGGAATCTCTCATTGCATAGCTGCCTTTCAAGGAAGGCCCCACATTTTTCCATGGGAGAATTTATTTTTCATTTCCTCAAAGTGAAATGATCCTACATGCCCCACCCCAAAAGAGGAGAATGTAGACACTGCCAGATACTCAGTAAGCCACCACTGACTTGAGTGTCATAAGCAAATGGGCATGTTGGCATCTCCCAGCTTCTCTCCAAAAGAAATACAAAAGAACTACAGAAAAGGTGGTATGACAGTGCCAAAACTGCAATGAATGATGTTGACTTTGGCTCTGAAGATCAGTATTAATCACAACTGACCCTTTGGGGATCTTTGCCTCAGCCTAAATATTAAAAATAGCTTTGATTCCCAGATACACATCAAGTTGAGGGACAGAGCCCAGGAACTTGTTACATGATAAAGAGAACATACATTTATTAAAAAGTTTACTATAGATAATCAAGAGTTAATTATACTCTCCTTGTGACAGTCATGGAAACCAGGGAGAGATGACGTTCACTTAAAATTCCAAAGCTTTAAAAAAAAAAAATCACATGTGCTAAGGGAGGGCAAAAATCACAAAGTAAAAAGAAAACGATACAAAAGATCATCTAGATGAAAAGCAAATTGTATAATCTGTCATAAGAAAACATGCCAAGGTGAAACTATTGTTTCTGAGAAATAGACAAATGATCAAAAAGGACAGGAACCAACAGTTCTCAAAAGAATTACAAATTATTAGCAACAATATAAAAAAATGCTCCAAACCACAAATAATAAGAGAAATGAAAACCTAAGCAGTCACTCATAGTCTGCAAATTGGCAACAATGAAAATGATGAAGACAGTCAAGGTTGGAAGGGTTGTGGGAGATAGGCATATTGATATGCTGTTAGTGGGGCTGTCAATAAGTACAAACATTTCAGAAAGCAATTTATAATCATGCAAAAAAGTGACTAAGTGTCCACACCCTTTGATCCAGAAATCCCACTACTAGGCTTTCCTCCTAGTCACCAAAATATTTATAGCAGTACTTTCTTGTGACGACAAAAAAAATTGTAAACAAAGTAGATGTCCATTGACTGGGGAATGCCTAAACAAACTGTGGCACATGAATATAATGGAATATTATTGTGTTGTAAGAAATGATGGATATGATGAATGAAGCATGAAAAGAGCTACATGAACTGATGCAGAGGTCAGTAAGCAGAGCCAAGAAAATAATAGATGACTACAACAATGCAAACAGAAAGAACCACACACATACACAAAATCAAAAGAAAATGTTACAAAATTACAAAGAACAAGCTCCAAAGAAATATGAGAAGATTCCTTACTCATCCCATCCCTCTGCAGAGGTGGGGTGTCCATAAGTGGGATACACTCCACATATTTCAGATTTTTTGGATGTATTGATCAGTTATGTTAATTTTTAGTTTCCTTTGTTTGTCTTTAAAAAATGTTGTTATATGGGATGGCTCTCTGAGAGTACAGGAGAGGGTGAGGGTGGGGACTCCTCAGTCAAAATTATGGTGATGTTAAAGAAATACATCAATAGAAACTTATTATATGCTGTCTCTGTCACTCTCTGTCTCTCTCTCTTTCTCTCCACCCGAGCTCAAAGCATTCAGCTTAGTGAAGCCAAGGGGTTTGAGGTTAGTGCAACATCAATAAAAACTGTCCCTCAGCCAAGGAACGAATCCCTAATTCCAGTCATCTCAAAAATACATGACATTTTTAACAAGGAGTAATAAGAAAGGAGTATCAATTGGTTAGTCTACACTCAGCAGCATCTACTGGGAAGAAAAGCAGAAAAAAATAAAAAAATTCTTAAAGGTATATGTCATGTTGGCGGGAAGTCATCCTTATGTGAAAAAGAGAACGAATGCATATATCTCTATTAGGATTCTTCAAAGGGCCATGCTAGGTACATAAAAAACAAAACAAGAAGTACTCATACATTTATAGACCTTTAATATTAATCACATATAATTTGTACAATTTTATAATCTAAAAGGTATCATCTTTATTGACTTGTCTTTTATTTCTTTTCATCTGCTATCACTAAGCCTTACTTTTATAATAAATATGTAATAAGGAAAAGAGGGTAGACATATTTTAGCAGAGGAAATGGACAAGATGAGGGCTGCTTTCCATGGCTTTAATTTTGAGAACTCCATTTTAAGCATTACAGTTTTGGCTTTGAAAAGCCAAAGAGAATACTAAATCAAAAAAGGGTTAGACTTCTAAATCTGATTAACATTTTTTTGTAACAGGAAAAAACGTCCTACAAATACTTAGGCACAGGTATAGAAGAGATTGCAAAGCTGGAAGGGATCTTAAGAGATGCAATTCAACCCGTTACCATTTTTTAAAAATCGAACTGTTGTTGAATTAGTCTACCTGCTAATTTTAGGGATAAAGAAATGGACCCAGAAAGGGTGAGTAATTTGCTTAAAGTCACAATCAAATCCAGCTAGAATTTTGTTTGTTTTGGAGGAAAGGAAGGCAAAGTGAAGTACAAACTGATAATTGAATGCAACATGTGTTTGTAGAAGTGCAGCAAAATACTATACTTTGTATTTTTAAAGCATCACCCTTCCAAAAGGTTCAGATGTCTCAAAGAATTCATTGTAAATCTAATTCAAACTGGTTACAGAGCATAACAAGGCCAATGGGTAAAAGAAAAGAGTCCCCAGTAAGGAACTTACGTTGTTGACAGTTAGGCTTAAGCTGATCTACAATGTTTCCCCAGGCTTCCCAAAACCACTTCCAGTGCCAGAGTTTGCCACATCATCAGCCAATCTGACCTCCTACGGTGAAGAATCATGTTTAGCACTGTAGGATAAATAATAGAGACACTGTGATCTTAAAATTAAGCTATATTGGGGGCAGCTAGGTGGTGCAGTGAGTAGAGTGCTGGCCCTGGAGTCAGAAGGACCTGAGTTCAGATCCGGCCTTAGACACTTAACACACACAAACAAAAAAAAAAACCTAGCCGTGTGACCTTGGGCAAGTTACTTAACTCCTATTGCCCTCCAAAAAAAGAAAAAAAATTAAGCTATATTAAAACTTCCTCATCTTCAATTTATTTATTTCAAGTAACCAAAATTCTAATGTGACCAGAGATGATGAACTATCCCTTGGAGCTTCACTATTCATAATCAATTTAATTAAGGGGCTACTGTATACAAAGCGGCAGGTTGGTGGCTTGGGGTGCTGGCCCTGGAAAGAAGTCCTGAGCTCAGGTTCTTCCTCTGATACAGTTTAATGACCCTGGCAATTCATTTGATGATTTTAAGCCTGTTTCCTCATATGTTAAATGAGGGTAATAACAGCACTTAGTTCATGGGATTATTAATGAGGATCAAATGAGTTAATACAAGTAAAGCACCCTGCAAAATCTACCATCTCTCTCTCTCTCTCTCTCTCACACACACACACACACACACACACACACACGAGCATGTGTGCAATAGCTATTGTCTCAGTACTGAAGAAAGAAATTTAGAAAAGATTCTTTGCTTTCATGGAGCTTGCAGTCTAGTATGTGGATAAGATACAAACACAACTATAATGCACATATTATATAGTATGCATATCTGGGGAGAACAGGCATCTAAGTGGCCCAATATATACAGTATTCAAATCCTGCCTCAAAAACTGACTTTATCACTACAACCTGTAACTCTTCTTCCTACAGGATCATATCAGCTCTGAAAAATCACACCATCTCAGTACCCCCAGGGATAATAAGAATACCTACCTCCAGGGCTATTCTGAGGTTAAAATGAGATATTTGTAAAGTGTGCTGCAATCTCTGCACATTGCAGCCCTCTTAGTTCACTGTCCACTCTGCCTCTCAGTCAATAACTGCAAAACAAAAACTATTGGGGAGTGGGGGTGGGAAGGAGAGGGGAAGGAATGCCTGCCAAGAGAATCATTTCAGTAGCTCAGAATTGGAAGCTACATCAGACTCTATTTAATTCGACCTGGATCTGAATAAGAACCTCAAAGAGGAGAACCCACTAATTCCTGAGGTAGGACATTATGAGGACATTTCTCCTTCCAGAATGCCAAAATTTGCCTCTGTGAAACTCACACCTACAGCACCTAGCTCTACCCTCTGAGGCCAAGCAGAACAAGCCTAATCCTTATTCCAGACTTTAAGAAAGCTATCAGGGCTTGAGTTTTGCCTTCTCCAAGATAAGCATTTCCAGTCAGTTTTCTTGATCCTGAGATGGTCTTTCCCCATCCTGGCTGCCTTCTCTAGAAATTCTACAGTTGTTCCTAAATGTGGAGACCACAAATTGAACATAATACTGTCTATGTGGTCTAAATAATGTAAAATACAGGGGTACTTGCACCTCCCTAGTCCGGGCCACTGTGCCACTCAATGCAGCCTAACATGACATTGGCTTTCTTGACTGCCAGACAGGAGTACACCGGTAGGTCACTGCCAGCAGTTCTCTCACACTCCCCGCCACACACCCCCGCCCCCCCTAGAATGATCAGCAATAAGGCTTTTTTTTTTTTTTTTGCTTTTTGGAGGGGGGGAAGGCAGGGCAATTGAGGTTAAGTGACTTGCCCAAGGTCACACGGCTAGTAGGTGTCAAGTGTCTGGGGTTGGATTTGAACTCAGAACCTCCTGACTCCAGGGTGCTCTATTCACTGCACCACTTAGCCACCCCTGACCAGCAATGTCTAAACCAAGACTGAGTTTGAAGTGCTAGTGAGAACATTCAGATGCAAATGTCCTGGAAGGATCTGAAAATGTGGGTCTGGAAAGCAAAAGAGGTCAACAGTGGAGAAAGATTGCAGAATCATCTGCCTAGGGGTGGTAGTTAAAGTGATGGGAATGAGATGACCACAAGAATGACATAAAGACAACATGGTATAGTAGAGAGAGAGGGCTGAGCTTGGAATCAGAGACAACTTGGTTCAAACCCTGTCTGTGACACAGATGGATAAGTTTTGATGAGGGAACACTCTCTCTGTTCCCTCACTGTCCTCATCTATAAAATGGGGTTTATAATAACATCTTTAATACCTCACAGGGCTGCTGGGAAGCTAAAATGAGAGGATGTATGTAGAATATTTTGCAAACCTTAAAACACTATATAAATACCAGCTATTATTAAGGCACAGAATATAAAGAGAGAAGGGAATCGGATGAAGGGAAAGTAGGAATGATGATCTTGGAGAAGAGAAGACAAATGTTTGGCCTTGGGAAGAGGGCAAAGAAAAAAAGAAAGAAAGCAACATCTGGAGCAAGAGAACAAGAAAGAGCTGAGTTTCTAAAGCCAAGGGAAGTCAGAACAATAGCAATGAGGTCAAGGAGAAGACAGAAAAAACCTGGCAAGATTTGATGAGGACTTTTGAAAGAACAGCTTTAGTAATGGACAGAGTAGGTTTTAGGAGACGTTAGGCATTACGTATAAACAATGTTGTTGTTCCTGAAGCTTTTTAAAAAACTTTACAGTTGAGGAGAGGAGCAAGAGATGGGCTAAGAGGATCATGGGAAGGCTTTTTGAATATTCCAGATACCTGAGCAGGTTTGGAAGAAGATGGGAAGAACACAGGGGAGAAGGAAGGAAAGAAAAGCAGGAGAAAGTAACATGCAAGGTCTTAAGGAGGCAGGAACGAGAACAATAAGGTCAAATTTTCCTGTGTGATCAGAAGGGAGAATGACTGATTATACTGATTTGAAGACAGTCCTACTTACCTAAGGACAGGAGATTTACAGAAGACAAATGCAAACTCACCTCAAAAATCTTTCAGTCACATAGGCTGCTAGTCCTTACATCTTTATTAAGGAAGTAGGAACTACATAGATTGATGGCTATTTGCATGGTTAGATTTTGTTTTTTGTCAAAGTAAAAGTAAAGTTGCCCAAATGTCTTTGGGGTAAATAGTGTGAAAGTTCGATCCTAGGTCCTCAGGAGGAAAAACTCAAGAAGAACACATCATAAGACAGGTAGTGGTAACCAGCAAGTTAAACACATTTACAAGGTACAACAACAACATTAATCAAGCATATAGATATAAAGAGGGATAAAAATCAACAGCTAGATCTTTATACAACTCTGAAAGTGCAGATCAATTTCTACATTCAGATTAGGATGTAATAAATAGCAAAAAAGATTACAAAAACTCCAACACAGCATCCTTTTCACCATACCACCTCCCATCTCCATCAAAGAACAGTACAATTAATGGAGTGGGACAGGACTTGCTAGAAAAGACCAAGGAGATCTATTTATCAGAATAAATTTGTTCAAATAAAATAAAATTTAGGTGACCTAAAATTGACGTGTATCTGATGATTTTGTTTTGTATACTTCCATTCCCAAAGACAACAGCCAACTGTCTAAAAAGGTGGTTCATACATCCCCATCAGTTTTAAATGCAGATTTCTGATGCGGAATTCCCAGTCTCTGGTAGCTTCCAACTTGCTTGTAGAAAAAGTCTTAGAAAAATGGAAGAACATTTAATTTCTTTCTATACTTCTGGTTAAATACAAAAATTCTCCAAAAATTCTAACATATACTTTCATGACACTTTATTTTTTCCTTTTAAAAGGCATACAGGATTACTGGTCTAAGTGACTAGCAAATCAACAGTTAAGACTAAAATTAAAGCTACAGCTATATAAATATGACTGACATTAGACATAACAGAAAAATAATCTGACAACTATTTCCACACAAGAAAAGGATCATAGAGCTAGAAGAATATTAAGAGATGCAATTCAATTCACTGTTTGTGAAACTGAACTGTTTTTTAATTAAAAGCACCCACTCATTTTCCACAGGAGCAAAAACAGAAACCCAGAAAGGTCTAGCAGCCTCCATAAAGAAACAAAGTCAGTAACTAGAGGGTATAGTGATCTCTAATTTAATCTCAGCATGCCCCAATAAAAAGTCAGACCAGGAGTCTAGTGAAATGGTTCTGATTACCATTTTCTCCCATTAAAAAATGAAACTTATTCCCATCTCTTCATATGTATAAAACTTATTTCATATATCACATATACCTCAGATTGAAATGAGCTGTATCACTATTAATAAGCCTTAATAAATGTTAAAATCATTGGGGCCAGGGAAATTGAAAATTCACTGCCTTAGTAAAATAGTAAATAAAGTTCTACAGTCATCTGTGACTTTCCAACGCTGTCTCATGTCAATCTTCCAGAGAAAGTCTAGTTGTAACAATCCTGCCTCTCAATTGTTGCTGTTCAACTTGCCTCTCTAGTACTCACACCTAGTTTAAAAGTGACAAGAATGTGAGCAAGTAAATGAATTTTTAAACGAATACTTGGACTAATCCATGCATTACAATAGAGTAATGAAATGTGAAACATGGCAGGAGAACTTTTATATAAACTTCTCCATATTAACAGTAGATATGGCTAGCAAACTACAGAAAAGGAAGCTAGGTGGAACAGTGAGATAGAATGCTGGGCCTGGAGTCAGGAAGACTCATCTTCCTGAGTTCAAATCCAGCCTCAGACACTTATTGGCTTTGTGACCCTGGGTAGGTCATTTGACCCTGTATGCCTCAGTTTTCTCATCTGTAAAATGAGCTGGAAAAGGAAATGGTAAACTGCTCCAGTATCTCTACCAAGAAAACCCTAAATGGGGTCATGAAGAGTCAACAACTAAAAAAAAAACAAAACTAAAACAACTAAACAACAAAATGAACACTAAAATTGCTTTCTTCTCCCCAAGCATCAATAAAGGTGACAAATAAGACCAAAAATGTTCTACCATAGAAAAAGAGTCAATATCTGGGGGTTCTAGTTTTGCCTTGCTATTAAGGAGGTATGTGATCTAGGGCAAGTTACTTCCCCTCCCAAGGCCTCAGTATCCTCTTCTGTAACAATGAATGAGATCATCTCTAAGGTCCAACCCATAACTAACCCCCCCCCATAATTCTGTATGCATAAGTACTTTTGAGATTTCAGATGACTGAAACAATAGTTTAACATATTATTTAAAGCAAGAAATGTATAATTAAGCAGAATACTAAGTAAAGTAAATGGGAAACATTAAAGATAATAAGCCCTCTCTACACTGTATATAAGGCATGTAAGTATGTATGCGTATATATGTAAACACACACACACATACACATATGTAATTGACTCATGTGTCCCAAATGTTAGGGTAATTAATTAAAGTCTGAGGTTTAAAATCTTGCTTTAAAAATATACAGATATATACATACATATTATAAGTATATTTCAATATAGTTGGTTTCCTTTGTAAGCCTATGTATTTTATGAACTTAAAAACATTCTCAGGAGTTCAAAGGTTTCACCAAACTGACAAAGGGGTTCATGACCCCCAAAAGTTTAAAAACCCTTGATTTAAGTATTTATTTTCCTATCAAAAAAACAAGCTTTCTAATTAAGTCTTAAATTTAAGCCAAAGGAATAGCTTGAAAAGTTAAGGATGAGGCTGCATATAAACTTTCTGAAGCAGTAAACGCATGGATGTAGCATCAAAAACACTGAGCATCAGAGTCTTGGAGCAGGAGATGAATATGTTTGACAAACATCAGAAATGAGTTTCAGTGACACTTGGATGTTTGCTGAATGAATAGGAGCTAGTCCAGTTTACCAGGTGAAGGAAGCAAGGTACTGTCCAACAAGCAGCAGCTCAGGATGACCTGAGCTCAAACCTGCTGCCACCTGACTTCATCTGGCTGACCCCGGCCAAGTCCCTCTCAGCTTCTTTCTCTGTAAACCAAGAAGCTTAAAACAGATGGTCTCTGAGGCCTTTTCCAGCTCTAGACCTAGGATCCTATGGTTGTCAAAAGACTGAAGAAAGAAATGTACATGCCAGTCAATGGGAAAGCAGAGCCCCAAAGAGAGAAGGTCACATTCTGCTCAGTTCTAAAAGAAGAGGTTTTCTTTCTTTTTTTTTCCAGCACTTTCCCCATATTCAGCTCACATAAAATGCTCTTGCTTCTCCTTTCCTCCAGAACCCACAGTTTTTTTTAAAAGCTCTCCTCATAAACCCCCTCCCTCACTTCCCAGGCCTGCCAGCCCACCTAGGTCACAAAAGGCAAGGTTTTACTATTGTCTTTGGCAAACATTAAATATGAATGTATCTAAATGACACTTCAACTCACCTGTCCTTCCAGGCAGATAAATATGGAGTGTCTTAATTAAAAAATGATTTTTAAAAGTTATTACTGGCACACAGAACTTTAAAACAGAAAAGAAGCTTTGAATGCCACTTAGGAAAGGTTGCTGATCCCTAGCTTAGAATTATAGTAAGATAAAAATAGATCCAAACAAGAAATTTTAGTAGAAAACAACACCTGTCAAAGACTGCCCTAAGAGCTCTTTCATTAGTTCAGCATTTGACTGCCTTCTAATTAAAGTTCTCTTACTATATCATGTTATACAATAGTTCACCTACTCTGAGCAGACGCAAACAGGAGATAAGCCCACAATTCAGGCAAATGTGTAATGTGAAAACTTTGGCCTCCTCTCTCTTGCTCATGGCCAGTCACCACAGTTCAGTCGAGCACACCCAGGAAAGCTCTCCTAAGCATTCCTTCCCTCTTCTCCATTTCCTTTCCCCCACCCTAACTACCTCTGTCTGTTAAAACTGCAATAGGCTCCTGAATGCCTCCATCCCATTGAGCCCTACAAGCTGGTAGTGTCTGAATAATCTGAAATCACAGCTTCGATGAGAAAGGACCACTCAAAAATCTTTAAGAGAGTCCCTGTTTGTCCAGATTCTTTAGTCTCCCATTCAAGCTTCTCTGTGCTTCGGTCCCTTCTATCTTTCCAGTCTTCTCATCCAGCTCCCTTCTGGCACTCTCTTCTGGATAGTTTGTTTACTCTGCATTATCATCTTCCAAATGTCCCTTGGGCCTGGAATGCCCTTTCTCCCCCTCTTCCAGGCTACACTTGTTCCAGTGCTTCTAGGCACCAGCAAAGACCCAAAACTTCTGTAAGACTCTGGCTGGGCCTCTCTTCAGCTGCTTTCTTCCCCACCCCCCACCCCCCACCAGACTGTGCCTTAAAAGCAGTGATTGTATACTACACATATCTGTATTCTTTCTAGAACTACATTGATGCTCAATAGTTTGTTGAATGATGTCATGAGCTTCTGTCCTTTCAGAAAAACGATACTACTGACCAACAATCCTCAGATGTTGCTTTTTCCAGTGAAAGTGATAAATCAGTGCCAGCCCACTCATATCTTCTCTCCTAATTTACATTAAGACAAATGGCATGCACTTGATAGGCTGGCTGGCTGAGGTTAGGGTTCTAGTTTGCAGCTGTGCAACAGTGAAATCAGCTGATCTCAATTAAAAGCCTACCCACAACTTTGGCTTCCTTATATATCGCTCACTGACACACTACTTAGGGCAAATATCACTGTCCTTATTTTATGTGCACACGTGGCACATCCTCCAAATGCAATCGTTAAGTGCCACTGGGGCAGAGACCCAGAAGATCTAAGATCAGAGAGGCTCATAGACTGAAACCTTTTGTACAATACAGATGTGGAAACTGAGGCCCACAGAGGGGAAGTGATGAGCTCAGATCTGAACTCAAATTCTGATTCCAATATACCACCTCTTTATATTTCCTATGGTAGTGTTTTTGCAAATAGTATGTATTTGATTGCTTTAATTGCTAAAATGAAATCAAAATTGTCATTAACTGACTACAGCAGAGTAGTAGATAGGGTGGCCCTGAAGTCAGGAAAACCTGGATTTTAGTACTGCCTCGGACATTTTCGAGGTAGTCACTGGCCAGTCAAGAGGGCAACTTTAGGAATAGGAGTAATTACATCTGGAGTTCCCAAACTAATGAAAGTACAATTCAGGATCACTCCCTTAGAGGCAGAGCACCTAACATATAAGTGAAAATTGCTAAATCCTGGGCATTCAAAGACATTGAAACATTGTTTCAGACTTGCTGCATTTTAGCTAGGAGGGACTTCAGCTATCTCATTCAACCACCTTCATTTTAAAGATACGGAAAATAACTCACCTTTGGCCACAGTGCAGAAGAGAGACAATGAAGCAAAGTCTTCAATACCAAGCATCCACTCAGGAAAACCTGAACAGCTTCTATGTAGGCTTTCTCTACTTGGGCTCCCTGAAGGCTTGTTCATTTTAATATTTTTGCTAGCACTGTTACAATATAATCGGTTTCCTTTGTAATTCTATGCATTTAAAAATATTCTCCGAAGGGGTCCACAGACTGCACTAGTCTGCCAAAGGGGTCTGGGACACAAAAAAGATTAAGGACTCCTATCTTAAGGGGTGTTAGAAATGCTTTTATCTCAAATAATTCCTGCCCCTCCCCCCCCCAAAAAATACCTTGAGCCACATTTCCACTCAAGAACACGCTCCAGGACAGCTACTCCTAAGAAACTCATCCCCACAACACTCCATCAAACCTATGCACCTCCAATTTAATGAATTCACCTCTCACAGGGGGCACCCCCCCCCTAACTTTTCCATTCCTCCCACCTCATCTCAAACACTAGAATCTTAACACCTCCCTCAGAATACCCAGGGCATATTCACTCCCTTTCCCATCTGCAAACATTTCCTTGGGAAACTGCTTTTGAAAATCACTCATTCTACAGAGGAATTCCAGGTTATGGCCAGCTTCTAGCCCTGATAATTACTACACTATCTCTAAGTGTCCCTGAAATTATAAAAACAATTGTGACAAGTAATCGTGATTACAACCCTTCATAAAGACTGCCTCTGCTTTCTTATTTCATATTATAAGTAAATCTGAAGACTAAAGGGAATATATGGTTACATATTTAAGAAATAAAATCACATCCTCTAGCAAAACACTAAAATACACAATTCACTTCTTAAAGAGCAGAGAAATTTTATTTAGGGTCTAGCACTCCAAAATCTGCTTTTTGTAAACAGTATGAAAACTGGTGTCTTCAAGTTCATGCGACTGGCTTTTCTATAACACTGATATTTCCAGTATAAACAGGACATTTATTGCTACATGAATCAGAATAGATTCAATGTCCAGACTACTTAAATATCCATTCAAAATAGTTGTGGGGATTTATCCCCTCAAATCTGGCAAATCTGTATTACCAATTTAATAACGTTCTAATTACGAGACTAAGGAATCATTTGCCTGGCTTAAAAAATGGTGACAGTGCTGTTGTGAAGCTTCTTGATGACCCTTCCAAAGCAAAAGCTACACTGCTGAGCTTCCATATTGAGAAACTGATGGCTCTACCCAAATAAAGTTCTTAGCATGTCCTGACTTTCCCCCTAAAGACGGAGCAATTGTTTTTCCCCTCCAAATTGAGCCCTGACTTGTTTGAAAGCTGGAGCTTCCTCTCCTTGAGCTCAGTTGCTAAGTAAGGCTTGGGAAGTCAGGAGTCAAAGCTCTGCCAGTCACATTCAGGGTGGCATATACAAGGCCATAGATTCAAGTCCTCAGATGAAACCTGAAGCAGCATGAAATCAGAACCTATGATGTTCCCCCCTGCAATCATATTTAAGACAATCCAATTGTCTACTTAAATCTGAACCATACTTTAACTGAGTTTTTGTTATTTTTTAAAGTTGGGGTCTCAATTAAGGAGGGAAATGCTTTAATACAAAGTTAATTTTTTTTTAAATGTTAAGTATAGCTAGAAAAACTTTTGTGGGAGTGCCAATTGACAATGCTAAAAGAAGAGAGGAATCATCAGAAGAAACTGGTTTCTAAGCTTAATACCTAAGTTTTCAAAACAAAATTTATTTTAATTTAAAATAAATTTGAAGTGGTGTGACATAGTGGACTGCCTTGAGGCCAAGAAGTCCTGGGTTGAGGATGGGCTGTGCCGCCCCCCCCCCCGCCCCCGACTGGCTCTGTGACACTGGGCCAAAGCACTTAAACTTTCTTAAAACTATAAAGAGTCAACCTGGTAAAGGCGTTTTCTCACCTGAGAGTTCCTGTAACAATGAAATTACAGGTCAAGTCTCTATCCCTAATTTGTGTGAGTGTATATATATGGGTGGGGTGTACACATGAGTGAAAGCAAAAAGGAGATGGAGGGAGGAGAGAGCACATGTTGTCTCCCCCACAGAAGGGCGGGGGAAGAGATTGTAGTAGATAGTGTTGGATTTGGAATCAAGAAGGGCTGAGTTTAAATCCTGCCTCATACACTTAAAGGCTTTGTGACTCTGGGCAAGTCATTTAACCTCTTTATGCCTAATGAACATAGTAGATTGGATTACCTCAAAGTTCTATGCCAGGTCTAATCTATGAAATGAGAAAAATAACCAAAAATAACCAACATCGAAAGTTCAAAAACATTGGGTATCAATGGCATAATGAATGACCTGTTTATTTTTATATCCTAAAAGTGCTTCAGACTAGATACTTCTGAATAGTCTATTACCACTAAATGGTAATTACCACTAAATGTCTAGTTATGATAAAGATGGTGCTGACTAATCCAAGTATGGTACAAGTTAATTTCATTTTGCCTAGTAAAAAATATTTATATGATTTTAAAAAAATTCTTTCATTTACCAAACTGCAATGAAATGAGATTCATGTGAAACGTAAAAAAATGTCCTTCCTCCCATCTATTTCAAATGCATTCAGCAGAATAGAGACAGTGACTTGTTTGGAAGGCAGGGTAGTGCAGTGGGAAGGGGGCATGGCTCAAAATCCTGGCTTCCTCTTACTTGGGACAGAGGTGACTTTGCAAGTTACTTCACCTTTCTGGGCCTCAGTTTCCTCATCAGGGACTAGGACAAGATGACCTAGACAGTTCCTTCCAACTCCAAATCAATAGTCCTAGGATTGATGATACTATGTATACAGATTACAAGGAAATTCTGAGGTCAGCTTCAAAGAAAAGGTTTCCTTCCATTGTTGGAGCCTCATCACTCTTCTCCCAAGCTCTGCAGATCGTGGAAGTCACATGTCTCTGTAATGACAGCTCCGCTCAGGCTCCCAGATTTGGAGCTGGAAGGGGCTCAGAGGCCAATCATCTAGTACAGCCCTCTCATTTTACAGACTAGGGAGGATGGAAAGATAAACTGCTCTTCAGGAGTCTCCTTGAAGGAAAAGAAATGGGCTGGGAAATACTGGTAGGAACAGAGTTGTTTGCCTCCTGTCCCAACTGGTACATAGCATCTGTGAACTGAATTAGCAACTACTGCCCTAGAGAATCAGCCTCTCCTCATTCAAAGGAAATGATTCACTCTTCAGCAGCATTGCACGGCTTCCACTTTCTGTGCTTCCTGGTCAATGACACCATAGAAGACTGAGCAACAACTGCCTAAACAGGAGTTTCACCTGCTCCACCAAGCTCACCTTCACATGCCCGTGGAGTCCCATTCTCACTAGCTGTTCAAAGGTCCTTCCTGCTCCAGCAAACTCTCTCTCCTTTGTTGTTTCCCCAAAGAGAACACACTACTCTGAGGGGTATGGTATGTAGAGAGACTTGACAGGTAAAGCGGATGGTCTTAGTACTCCAAGCTTCCTTGTTTACCAAAGGTAAATGGTTTCACTGTGAAGTCTCACATTCAGGAAAATGTTTACAGAATGGGCATGAGGACAAATGGTCAATATGATGTCAGTAAATGCATACTGTCACACAAGCCAAAAAGGAAGCAGACATCAATGGAAACAAAGCTTAACACACTCCTTACAATCAGCAATGTTCAGATCTTTACATCCAGCTCTGGGCTTCACTACTTTACAGGAACAGGAGAGTCAGAAAGGATTCAGGTAACAGCAATGGAGATGATTAATAGGTTGAAAAATAGCAGTGAGAAACAATGAAAGAAAATGGATTTGATCTAAAGAATTGTAAGAGGAGGCAACTTTAAGCATATGCATTAGAGTGAGAGCATCATATTAAAACTTACTAATGGACTAAAAGTCTTATGAGAATACTGGCTCAGGCTGAATATTTCACAAAACATAAATCTATAAATTGAATGATGATTTTTGAGTGTCACGTTTAAAAACATTTTGTAGCTTAACACTCCAACTTTGGAACATGATGAGGATCCCAAGAAGCAGGAAGGTATTTTTCTATTATAATGTATAAATGGATAAAATTAATAGGGATGTTATCTTTCTTAAGAGTATGTGGTATTAACTAATTTTGAAATATAAGCTGCCAGAATAATTAGTTACAGCATTTTAAGGTGTCAGGTTATTAAAGTAAATCAAAAGTTACCAAAGACTTCCATAACTAGTTCTTCAGGAAAAGATCAAATGTTGGAAAATAGGTTTAAGTTGCAGATCTCAGAGTACTTAATTTAGGCATAAGAAAAACCATCTTAACAGTTTAAACTCTGTAGCAATAAGAAAAGGTTACTGGGAGATTTGAAATCAATCTTCTCTTGAAATATCTTTAAAAATAGTTCTGCCTGAAGCAAGGGGAATGGACTATTTGACCTCTCAAGGTCCCTTACAAGGCTATGATTATGTGATTTTAACTTACAGGCCTGCTGTGTGAGGAGGATGTCATACTGTCATTGTCTCTCTGACATAGCTAGGATAAACCTAAAATTTGCAGTCTGAAATGAAGCTTAACATGAAAACTAAAATTTGATTACAAATCCAATACTTTGTTATGGCCCATCTTTAAATTACTAAGGCCTGGGAGGCAAAATTTCATGAAGTTGAAGAAATAAGTGTAACTTCTAAATGTTACTATGTTGCAACGGCACAAACCTCCTAAATATTTTAGTGATATTACTATTGTTACCAGTCCCCTGAGAGGCAGTGTGGTGCAGTGGACAGGGTGCTGGCCTCCAACCCAGCAGGACTCAGTTGGAGTTCTGCCTCTGGCTGTGTCACTGAGAAATCCCTTAACCTCATCAGGCTCCAGACATCTCTCTAAAACAAGTTGCAGAGAAGGTTCAACCTGCTTAAGTCAAAGGAGTTCCCTACACCAGAAATCTCAACCAGACCCCGGCGGGGCCAGTCGCTCTCCCTCTGCTCCTCAGCACCCAGCACAATGCACAGCAGGTACTTCACAAGTATTGACTGAGGGTAAAAAAGGGAGTGCGTTCTTCCCCATCTTCTCTCCCTCTTTTTTAAATTTAAACTTTCGGAGAGCATGACCCTCGGGGCTCCCTGGCCCCCCTAACAACTGGCTCGGAGCCCTGGTTATTTTTTGAAACTTACTAGGTATAAAATTCAAACTGACCCAGCAATAATTGATCTGAGTTTAAAATGGAAAGAGACAGTCCCCCACCCCGTCAGAAGCCTTGGGTCTGCTCCCTCCTAAATCTGGGGGTCCCGGAGGGCCTGCCAAGCCTGGGCTCGGGGGTTCGGGCCAGGAGCTGAGCCCAGCGCGGGCCCCGGCCCCCCTGCCCCCAGGACGCCACGGAGTGGCCGAACAAAGACTGCCCGGCCGCCCCGCTCGCCCGTCCCGACCATATGGCCCCGAATTCGGCTGGGCCGTGCCTGGGGACCGGCCAGCTTCCCCCCAGCAGCTCGAGCGGCCCAGGGCCGCGCCGGGCCCAGAGTCCCCCGGGGGAGCTAGTTACCCGAGCCCCGGGACGCGGCGCGGCCTAAGCCAGGAGGGCCGCGCCGGGGTTTCCCGGGCCCTTCCGGAGCCGAGGAGAACCCGGCGGAGTCTCCCCAGCGACCAGCGCGGTGCCGGGGCCTGGCCCCCGGGGCGGCAGCGGCCCGGGCTCTGGTCCGTCCCGTCCCGCCGGGTCCCACGGGTCCCGTACGGCGCTAGGCCGCGCCCGCCAGGCCCAGGCCGCCGCGTCCGTCCGGCATCGGCCGCCGGGCCCGGGCCCCCGCCGCTAACGGGCCCCGCCGAGGCCTCCCCCCAGCCACCCCATGACAGTGCAAAGCCTGGGGCCGGGCCGGGCCCGCCCGGCCTCCCCACTTCCGTGCGCCGGCGGACCGGCCGGCGGGCGGCCGGGCGCGGCCTGGCTTCTCACCTTCATGTCGGGACATCCTAGTTCAGACGGTGGCGGCGCGGCCCCTCCCGGGCTCCGGCTGCACGCAGAGTCCCCGCGGGGGCCCCGGCGCTGCCCGCACCGACCGAGCGGCCCGGCCACGGAGCGGCCGGCGGCGGCGGGCAGGCGGGCAGGCGGGAGCCCTGCCTCCGGCTCCGGTGGCTCGGGCTCCGGCGGCTCCGGGCTCCGGGCCGGCCGCGGGGGCGGGGTGGGCTCGGCGGCGACGGGGGCAGGGGCAGTGCTGGCTCCGCCGCGGCGGCGAGGAGGAGGAGGAGGAGGAGGAGGAGGAAGGATAGAGGGAGGAGGAGGAGGAGGAGGAGGAGGAGGAGGAGGAGGAGGAGGAGAGGAGGAGGAGGGATCGGGGCCGGGCCGGGCCGGGCCGCGCTCGGCTGCGCGGCTCCTCCAGGAGGCGGGGCCGACGCCGCAGCTCCGCGCCGCTCGCTCGCTCAGCCGGCGCCCGTCACCGTGACACGGTCCCTGTACGCCGGGCGGCGGGCCCGGCGGCGCTCGGCGGCAGTGGTGGCTCCGGCTCCCGCTCCTCCCCCTCCCTCTTCCCTCCTCCCCTCCCGTCCCCTCCCGTCCCCTCCCCCTCCCCCTTCCGCCGCCGCCGCCGCCCCGCCTCCCGCTCCCGCCTCGGGCCCCGCAGCTGCTGCCGGAGGAGGAGGAGGAGGAGGAGGAGGCGGCGGCGGCGGCGACGACAGCGCCGGCGACGGCGGCCGACGAGGAGGCGGCGGTCACGGCTCTGAGCTCTCGGCTCTCGGGCCCGCGCTCGCCAGCCGCACGGCCGTGGGCGGGGCTCTGCCTCCTCCGCCTGGGCCGCCCGCCGCCGCCTCGGCCGCCGCCACCGCCGCCGCCGCTGCTGCTGCTGCTGCTGCTGCCCCGGAGCGCCTAGGGAGGAAGAGGAAATGCCCGGGCCCTCGGCGCCCCCTCGGACGGACCCTCTGAGCCGCCGTCGCCTCCGCCAGAGCGAGGCTGCGGCGGAGCCGAGACCGAGGCCGTCCGGGGGTGAGACCGAGGGTGACACCGGGGCCGGGGCTGGAGCCGAGGCCGAGGGTGAGAGTGAGGCCGGGGCTGGCACCGGGGCCGGGGTGGGGGGATGAGAGTGAGGCCGGGGACGGGGGTGAGAGGGAAGCCGGGCTGGGGTCTGGAGCACGCCGGGCCGGAAGAACCTCAGGCCGAGCCCGGGAGCCTCCAGCGGAAGGAGGGGGCCCGGGCGGTGTGGCCGCCGGCTCCGCCTGGACTCGGTGCTGACCCGCCTGGAAGGGAGTCTTGGCCCGAGAAGCCCCGAGCGCCGGCCGCAGCGGGGCCCCGGCGCTCTCGCCACCCCGACCTACTGGCCATGTGCGCGGCGTGGCCGGCTGGCGGGAGAGCGGCCCGGGCCTGGCCTGGCCAGCGCCCCGGCCCCGGGCTTTCCCCGAGCTCGGCTGGACGGGGCCGTCCCCCCGGGGCCCTTCCAGCTCTCCACGTGCGAGCCCGTGTAACGGGCCAAGGATGGGGGGGCTTCACCGGGGCCCGTGGGCGTGAAGCAGCGGCTCTCAAAGTCTTAGGTCTAGGGAGCCCTCAACATTCTCAAGAAGTATTGAGAATTAAGAGATGTTTGCGAAATAGATTTATCTGTCGAACATTTTTATTTAGAGTTTTGAGTTCAAAAGTGATAAATTTTTAAAATGTTTATTAATTCGTTAAAAATAATAAGAAACTCATTCCAGGTTAACATAAGTAACATATTTTTATAAAAATAACAGCATTTCCCAAAACAAAAATAATTTAGTGAAAATGGTGTTATTGTTTTACATACTTTTAGAAATCACTTTAATGTCTGGCTTAATAGGAAACTTCTGCATTGTCTGTTTTGATAAATTACTTCGATTGAAACTTCACACAGATATATGTACCTTTTCGCAAGTTAAAACCTTAGAGAGTTGGTTAGATCAATGAGACATTAAGTAACACGGGGAGGCTCACAGTCAATATGCTGTCAGGGACAGGCCTTAAACTCAAGTCTTTCTGACAGGGAGGCTAGCTTTCTATCCAATACTGCACTTTCGCACTAGGGGGTAACAACTCACAATTGTACAGGGCTTAAGCAGTTTCCATATATTGTTTTATTTGATCTTCACCAAGGGCTAGGAAGTAAGGGTATTATTGTCCCAACTTAATAAATAAACAGGCTCAGAGAGAGGTCAAGTTAAGTACCCATATCATACTTGGTAGGACAGGTCATTCACTGAAGTAGGATTCAAGCCCAAGTCCTTTTGATTCTGAACTAGTGCACTATTCTAAGCTAGTTCTCAGGATCAACTGAGCTAATAACTATGCAGCACAAAGCACAGTGCCTGGTACATAGTAGGGGCTTAATAAATTCTTGTTCCCATCCTTCCCCTCCCTGTAGACAAAGGAATGACTCACAGTCTCTGCCTTCTAGAAGTGCACAGTTTATTACTACAAGGGTAACAGCTCCAGTTCTGGACCTGGGATCACATCCCAGCTCCCTGGTGACCTTGGGAATGCCCTTAACTTCCCTAGGCCTTTTTTTTTTCATGGGGTAGAGGGGAGGAGGTGGGGTTGGACTGGATTCTACATCTGTAAACTTAGGTCCCTGTTAAGCTTGGGCATTTATTGAACATGCATAGAGCTGGAGGGAATTGGGTATGTTCAGGCCACAGCTGGATTGCACTTAATTTGATCCATTCTTACCCTAGTGAGAATCATATAAGGTTCATATAAGGACCTTCCTTAAACATATTGGGGCCTGTGCTCTGGAAGAAATCATAAGAAAACTTCCATAAAAACAAAACAATTTCAAGAAATAAGTGATTTTTAAAAAGTATTTAATAATAGTATACTGATCTTTCAAAAGATCTCTGATTTCTTGCCCTGGGAGATGGTATTCAAGAGTCACTCTAGCCACCCTTGTGAAGAACTACTCTTAGCTAATGAAGGTGGTCCTGAGTCAGTGGAGTCTGTCATTTGGCCCACCCTTCAAGCCTTCCATGTTGGAAGCATGGGCCAGAACTTTGGTTTCTAGTCTAGAATAACCTTTGAGAACAAATTCTGTGTCACAATAAGGCAGTGAAATAGGATTTCAGGAAAGGAGTATAGTACTGCCACTATAAATAGCATTGGAGAAAAAAGGATGATTCTTTTTCAACAGGTTGAGTATGCTCTTTTCAGCACCGTTCAATTCAACAATGATTCAGTACCAACTGTACTGCTTTTCTCACTGGTTATTTAAAGGAATCATTTTGCATTTCAGATAGTTTAGGTAAATCAAACCATATGGTAGAACTATCAGAGTAGCCACCTCCCCTTCTCGGTTTACTCCCTGGGCCCTTCAGATGTGTATATCTATTCCCAGCCTATATTTGCTAGTAAAGGTAGCAGTAGAAGAACCAGGGTGGAGAATAGGTACATTTCTGCACCTACTGAATTTCCACTTCAGGATAAATTTAGTCCAGGCCAGATATGTCAAGGAGAAGCCCAGCCTCACTTCTACCTGGACCATCACTTCTCTACCTTTAGCCTCTTTCCTCACAAAAGAATAAATATTCCTGTCATTTTGAGTTGGAATTTGGAATGCATTTTAAATAATGACAAGGAAAAGTAGGAAAGATATTATTACTAATCTTCAGTTAAATTTCAGGTGCAATTATGGACTGGTCTGCAAAACAACATTTTTTTATAGGAAAATATGTCCAAGTTCCAAACAGCTGAATTTAAAGTGAACTTTTGGAGCATAACCTTTAAGTTGGGACTGCCCATACACGTGAAGGGTTGATGTGTTCACGCCAAGGACAGAAGAAGAGAGATGGACAAAACAAATATCTACTGGGTGCATTTTAAACTCCAGCTGAGGAAGGTTAAAGGAGGTCAAAACTGAGCATAAACAGACTAGGAAGTCCTTTGAGTAATGGTGTGATTTCTGGGGCACAGGAAAGACTCTCTCTGCCCTTCTATTCCCCCCCCCCCCCATCCCTTCCACTCAGTTGATGGACTGTTAAAAAACCTAATGTTAGAACATTCTTTCAGGGTTCAAATCAAGCTCTTATTCTTCTGAGAAACTCATTGACCAACGTCAGACTACATTTATTTCTCTCTTATCCTAACCTCCATAGCACTTGTACATAGCACTAAGTATTTATGTCTTTTTATGAGTTAGTACCATCTACTACCTATGGTACTATTAGTACTGGTCACTATGCATACCTGGAATACTGTTGTGTATCTGTGCTCCCCCACACCCTCCCCCCGAATGTCCCAGGCATCAAGATGCAGTTCAAAGGCCCTTATATCAGAAATCTTCCCATTTCTTCCAGCCATTGGGCCCTTTCCCTTTATGGTTATTTTCTTTTATTCTCTAGGTATCGAGTATGTGCCTATTTATATTTTATCTACTCCATTAATATATGGGTTCCTTGAGGTCATAGACTGTTCTTGTGTTTTTGCCCTTTTTTGTATCCCTGATACCTGACAGCAGTAGGTTCTTAATAAATACTGGAGGCCGGTAACTTTTGTCTGTTTTTCATACAGTGCTAAGGCTACTTCTGGGCAGCTAGGTGGCACAGTGGATAGAGTGCAAGACCTAAAGTCAAGAAGACTACTGTCCCCAAGTTCAAATGGCCTCAAACACTGGCTAGCTTTGTGACCCTGGGCAAGTCACTTAACCCTGTTTGCTTCAGTTTCTCATCTGTAAAATGAGCTGGAGGAGGAATGGCAAACCACTCCAGTACTTCTGCCAAGAAAACCTAAATGGGGTCCCAAAAATTTAGATGTGACTGAAAAACGACCCAACAAGAGCAACTAAGGATGCTGCCTTTCACACAGTTGGCACTTAAATATGTGTGTATGGACAGTAAAGCAGAAAGTTCACAAGGGCACTTAGTAGCTTAGGGGAGAGGGTATCACTGAGGGGGATATTGGCTGTGGCTGTCAGAGGGAATAGGCCTTCTCAGTCCCTTAGCTGAAGTCCATTCACAGTACTGATTGAGCATCCACAGGGCAGTAATTATCTCTTCAGCTGCTCAACAGTCAAACAGCATTTATAGCAGTTAAGTGGTCTAAAAATGACTTCCTGCTTGGAGATCCTGAGTGCCGCTGCATGCTACTCATCAAAATGTGAATTTATCCGTCAAATAAAATACCTATAACACATGGAGCACTGTGCAGCTTGCTGGCTGAGAGATGAGCAAAACTTGGATAATCTGCCCTCAAGTAACTTAGAACAGGACTCCTGAGACTTGTTATTTCAGGATGCAGCATGGATAGTACAATGAAAGCATCAGTGGCTGTGGAGTCCAAGGACCTGGGAACAAATCATCCTTCCGATGCTATGTGGGTGATGTTGGAAAAGTCACTTAACTTCCCCGGGCCTTATCTGTAAAACAAGCAGGTTGAGGTCAACGGCATCTTTGGTTCCTACCAGCCTAGGTCTATATGATTCTATAATCCAAAGTCACCTATAATTCAATCATTTCCTTTGGGCATTTGAAGGGAGAAACCTAATTGTCCAGAAAGACAGGATTAAGGTGCTCATAGCTCAGCATTGTTGGTCCCCTTCTTGTTCCCTCTGTAGCCAAAGGTATATAATAAAGATCATCAGTAGGGGTGTAACAGCTCCTCCCTAGCCCATAGAAGCTGACCTCAGAGTTGTTGAAAGGGCTAGGGACCCAGATCTTGAATCCCCTAGATATTTGGAATACTCTTTTTAAGCTCCTTTGGCCTAGAGGTTGCCCTTGCTGCCCTCTTAAGTCTGGAGATGCTGGCCAGGTGGGATGGTACTGAGCAGAGAAGCCCACTTTGCTATAGATTAAAAGAAATCAGATAGTGCAATGACCTTCTGAACCATTCCCTGTATTGCCTTATAGGTTTTTCAGTACTTGCTATTAAGGGTTGCTTGTACTTAGTGCTATATACTTATAACCTTGAGATTCCGTTGGCACCATTTTGTGGGTGAGTTTGTCCCATTCACAGTCTGTTATGATTAACTGTGTTTCTCTCCACCCAGTTCTCTTACAGTTTTCGTTCTTTCCCACTCCATCTTTACCAAGAAAAGGTTGGTGACCAGTTAGTGTGCTCTAGGCGTGATATAATCTGCTCTCCCAGCCCTCTTTGCACAGGGCCCAGTCACAGGCTCTTGCCTCTTTCCTTTTGAATTCCTCTGGACTTTGTCCTCTGTTGTTAGAATTTATTTTCCTTATAACTAATCTTTTCTGGAATCTATCCTCATTACTTTCTCTTTCCTTCCTGTAGAGTGAAATGTATTTCTGCACCTCACTATGCAAGTGTATGTTTTTACCTTCTTTGTCCAGTTCACATGAGAGGTTCAGGTGTTACCTTCTCACCCCACCGCTTTCCTCCTCCTTTGTGTGGTCTTGTGCTCCCCGGTGATATGAGATAATCCCCCACCTTTCTTTCCCTTTTGTCGCTCAGTCACTTCAGTTGTATCCGACTCTTCATGACCGAATTGGGGGTTTTCTCAGTGCAGAGACACTGGAGAGGTTTGCGATTTCCTTCTCCAGCTCATTTTACAGATAAGAAAACTGAGGCTTACGGGGTGAAGTGACTTGTTCAAGGTCAAACAGCTAGTGTTCTGAGACCAGATTTGAACTCTGGGAAAGCAGTCTTCTGGACTCCAGGCTGGGCACTTTATCCATGGCATCACCTACCTACCCTTTCTTTCAACCATACTGTACTTATTTTTCTTTCTTCCCTTTTTAAGGTCAATAAAACAACAAAACCACTCCCAGGTGGCTCAGACGTTATAGGAAACAAGTTTTAAAGTAGAAGTGTAAAGATTTTATTCCCGGCCCTTCCCTGCCTCTGCCAAGGAAACCAGGCCCTGCCCCCTTCTGAGTCAGGCCAGGATCTTCAGAGCAGTAGGACAGTTTCTGGAAAAAGCAGGTCAATTGACAACTGATTTATGTATTGACTATTTCAGTCACTTCCCTGAATGTATCATCTCCACCCATTCAAATGTTAGATGTACTAGGACTGGCTCACTTTTTGTGTTTGTATCCCCATGGAACCTGATCCATAGAGCTTAATAAAAGCTTTTTTGTTCATTCAGGAGGATACTAAGTAAGTTTGCATGGGAGTTGTTAGCTTACTGTGCTCTGTACAAGACTTGCTCATTCTTGCACTTACCTGGCTGTAAGTGCCTTTGCCCTGCCTCCCCTCCTTCTTCTAACTCCATTGTCTCCCCAGTTGACATACTTTGACTGGCAGTTTGGTACAGAAGAGAGTGTTGGATTTGGAGGTCAAGGACTTCTGCTCAAATCCCAGTTGGCATCAGTGTCATCATCTCTAAAGTGAGAAGGTTGAATTAGATGACCTCAGATCCTTTTAGCTCCACATCTGTAGTTCTGTGATCCAGCAAATAGCAAAGGGCCTTGTCTAGTAAGCCTCATTTCCCTTAATTCAGTCAACATTTATTTAAGCTCCCACTCAAGGTGCTGAGTCTAATCTTTCCATATGACAGCCCCATCAAATCTTCAGTGACTACAGTGAAAGGAGTCCTAAAATGGTTTTATCGACTTCAAGCTCATAGCAGGCCACCATGGCTGGAAAAGTGCTACTCCATCCTGGCTGCTTCTTTCTTTCGTTCCTCTCCAGTGTCCATTCCAAACCTTTTCTTCTCTTTGTTTGTCATCAGTTGTATCCCAAACAACCCTACTTAACCTAACTACATTTCAGGGAGATGATTGAGACCTTGTAACATGAACTCAGCATTCTTCTTCCCTCTGGCACAAGGAAAGCTATTCTTTCTATTCACAAAGGCCAGCTCTTCTGCCCGTGCCCTAGATCCTGTTCCCTCCTGCCTCCTTCAGATACTCACTTCAGCCATCATCCTTTCTCTGTCCCATGCATCCTCAGTCTTTCCCTCACTGGACTTTTTCCCACCTTTCTCCAAATATTCTCAGGGCTTTACATGTCACATCAATTCTATCTTACTAAAATCACAGAGTTGGCAGGGACCAGTCTAAGCCAGTCCTGAACAAGAATCCTTTCACATATCCAGGTGGAATTCTGGCATCTGCTTGAAGATTGATGTGGGGACAACTTCTGCCTGCAGAGGCAGGCCATCTAGGTCACTGCTGGCTCTGGGTGTTAGGAAGACTCTTAATGGTAACTAGGTTTGGTGCTTTGTAACTGTCACCAATTATCCCGAGTTCCATCCTGTGTTCCTTCTTGTGGATATCCTCCAGTTTATCAGCATCTGTCCAGTGCCTAGAACTGAACTCGATGTTCCAGATGTCTGACCAGGGCATAGTGCAGTGTATGTACTGACACACCCCTCTTAATTCAGCCTAGCATCACAAGACTTTTTTTTGGCTGCCATGTCACTCTTGGCTCATTATTGAGTTTGAAGTCTACTTAAAACATCAAATTATTTTCAGATAAACTGTTCAGATAAATTCTGTGTCTCATCTACATGGTATATGTGAGGTTGACTTTTTGGATGTCAGGGTGCAACTTAACATCTATTAAATTTAACCTCCATAGATTCATTTCCATCTAGTACGTAAAAAGATGCCTTCTGAGTTGGTCTCCATATTTGATAGGAATACAATTAGACCTTTATCCAAGTCATCTTTAAAATGTGAAATTTATAAAAATGAGAAAAACCATAGGGACTACTGCATGCAGGTCCTTCCCCTAAAAGGGAAGACCTTCCACACTGTCAATAAGGACTCCTCTGATTGTAGACAAATGGGAAAACAGGCCCAGGTGGTCACAGCAGCAGAACCAGATGTTGCACCTAAGCCCTCTGAATTGAGTGTTCTTTCCAGTGGGCTACACTGAAGGTTGTGGGGAGGAAAGTTTTGTAAACCTGAAAGCATTATATAAATATGAGTCATCAGGAATGTTGGGACAGACTATAAAATATATCCATGTTCTGCAGTAGGGACACAACCACAGGTTGAGTCAATAGTGCTGCTAATATTTGTGAACCTATGTCAGCATCTCCAGCATTAACATCAAGCACCTGTCAGGCTCACCTTTTGTGGATCTGATGATCTCTCAGTTGTAGCTGAAATGAAGAGCCATGAGAGTGGCCCCCAGCCCAATGAGCACTTGATGGGAGTGCCAGTGATGCGAACTTAAGTTCACAGACATTTAGAGGTAATGCTGACTCAGCCTATGGGTTCATTAAATGCTTTGCTAAAAATCCAGGTAAACTATGTCCACAGCATTTTCCTGATCTACCAATTTAGCAACCCCATCAAAAAGTAGAATAAGATTAATTTGGCATAACCTAATCTTTATGAGGCCATGGTGGCTTTTTATACTCGGCATTTCCAGACTCATTGGTCTATAAGTGGCAGATTCCATTCTCTACCCTTTTGGGAAAGTCATTATAACATTTGTTCTTTTCCTTAACATCTCTTGAATTTGCACCCCTCTCTGTTCCCACGGACACCACCCACTGTTCCATATTACCATCTGTCTCTTACAATAGATTCCTTTCAGGTCTAACTGCTGCCACTGTCTCCTCCCTTCAGTCCATGCCAATACCTGAATAAGCTTCCTATGCATGGATCTTCCCCATGTTCTGCTCAGAAGTCGCCAGTTGCTCCCTGTCATTTACTGGATACATTTCAGATTCATCCACAGCATTTTATCTCTACCACCGGATGATATCCTACTGTGGCACTTTAGCTTTGGGGCTTCTTTCCCAACCCCTCCTCACCTGGTTGGATCCCCACAGAGTGGCTGTTCTCTCCCCTCAAGGTTCTAGGGGAAGCTGGTTGGGGTGGTTTGTATGATGCTGTAGGTCATAAGGCCCATCTCCATGATTATCAGTTTGTCAATTAGCCAGACCTAACTAGCTTTTAGAAAGGAATGTTTACTAAGTCAGTAAGTAAGTACATAAGTCTGTAATACATACTCCCACCTGTCCATACAGAGTCTAGGGAAAAGTGGATCTAGACTTAGTGATCACCTGTGATTCCGTGTTACTACCCTTGCTGGGGCCCTTAGGCGGGATCAAGGTTTTCTGCTCAAATCTTTGTGGAGCTTTAAATGTTGCCATTCCTGATGGAGTTCCACCAGATCTCCACTCTTGCCAACATTGGTGCTAGCTGCTACTATCCTGGACCACCAGTGAGAAGAGGGGAAGTCCAAAATTCACCAGACCCTTTGAGGAAGAATGGTCTTTCTCTGGCCAGGGTGGGTATTGGCAGGGGAGTTGGGGGGGGGGGGCGCAGGTAGGGTGAAGAGGCTTAGGCTAAAGGTACTCTTCTGCCCTTCTCTTCGTCCTCTTCTTCCTCCAGCTCCTAGCAGTTCCTTTACAGGAGCTTAGCTAGAAGGCCTCCACTCTGAAATTCTAGAAACTAGTTTTTCTACAAGTCTTGAAAGGTATGAACAGATTTCCTTGTCACATTTAGGGAAGTTTCTAGGTCTTGTTCACTCCTAATAAAAAATCAGACTGTATTCTCAATAAATATATCAAGCCTATACTAGATGGGGTGATTTTTCCCATCTGGCTTTACCTCATGATACCACATGCGCTGTATTCACATCTCTAGACAGTTCTAGACATGATCAGACTAATGCTTTAGGAAGATCGATTTAGGAGCTGATGGGGGATGGACAGGAGTGCAGAGAGGCTTGAGGCAGGCAGAGCCCTTAGCAGCTGTTGCATTAGTCCAGGCCTGAGGTGATGAGGGCTTGCACAAGATGGTGGCAGCATCAGAGGAGAGAATGGGACATATGAGAAATGTTTTGAAGGTACAAACAACAGGACTTGGCAACTGGTTGCAATAGTTTGCATCCTGTCCCCTTCTCTCTACTCACAGTAAGACCCTCATATTTTAGTAGCATTCCTGCATAGCTGCCACGTTGAACTTCCTGGGTCAAGAAATTCTTAGTAAAATGCTTAAGAAATTCTAGTGGCTCTTATCTCTAAAGCAATGTCCAAGTCCTTCTGTTTGGTTTTTGAAGCTCTTCACAATCAGGCTTTTAGCCTCCCTTTCCAGGATCTTTTCTTCATTTCAGTTAAACAGCCTGCATGCTGTTTCCAATGTTCCTTTGCATCTCCACTTCTCAGAATCTCTAGTTTCCCTCAAAACCCTACCTCTTACAGGAAACCTTTCCTGATCTCCACTCCCTCCCTCAGTTCCAAGTGCTTTCCCCCAAACATTACTTTGTATATATTTACTTTTCTGTGTTTATGATGTTTTCATCTAGTAAAATAAAAGTTTCCTGAAGTCAAGAACTGTTTCAATTTTGTCATTGTAGCCCCACTACCTGGCATATAGAAGATACTTTAAAAATACTTTTTAATTGAATTTAGATTTGGGTTAAAATCAGTTCAACTTGTTGCTCTGACTTAGGTTACATAGAGGTGAAACATGAAACCATGAAAAAGAGAGCTTCCAAGGGTGTAATTTATGGGTGGCATTTTCCTAGCTGAAATCAGCCATAAGCAAATGGAAAGCCCAGTCTTGTTGTATAATCTAGCTATGACATCAGAAATTATTATGCATGCTGGTTCACTTTACTGGCCCGTTGTATTGACAGTAGTAGAGTACTGCCAATTACAACTCTGCCAACTGAACCAGAATTTGCAGTAAATTGTGGCCTGTTATCTAAAGCAATTTAAACTGGCACCATGTGTAATGGGATACTCAGACCAAATATAAGGGCAAGAACAACCTGGGTCATAGAAATAGGGAACATAGTTTGAATAAGTGGTCCACCACTCCAAAGTTTTTGCCATACTAAGGCAGAAGATTCGAGAATCCAATGACTGCATCTAATTAGTCCAAGCAAGCAGTTCAATCAGGGCCGTGCCCATCAGTCAGCTCCAGTCAACAGCTTGAATGGCCTCCAGGAGTCAAGAGCACTAAGGCATGGTGACCTGAAAGCAGTCTCCAATGACTCAGCCAGAACTGTGCCCCATTAATTATTGTCCCCACTGGAAGGAGTTCGTCTGGATTTCTGTCATCCAGCCCTGGGCCTTCATCTGATGCTAGTGGTCTGGTCTCAATACCTCTCTCAACCTGCTGAAGAAAATCATTGTAATACTACAAGTTAGAAGTTCTTCATGCTAGGGAATTTGGGCAGAACCTTGTGCCTTGGGAGTTTTGCCCTCATCCCTTCGTAAAATAACCCTGTATGTTTGTCTCTTAAAAATATGTGCCTTCTCTTTGCCTTCCTGGGAATATAGATCCCAAAGTGGAAGAAATCTCTTTGTCTCTGTGTATGGAAAAGGAAGAGTCAGGGAATTTGTTGTCACTGGTTCAGGTGGCTCAGGTAGCACCTGCTAATGAGAACTGCATGCAATGGAGACTAACTATAGGCCTTTGGCTGATTGTGTGAATCTGAGGCTACCCTTGTCTTTATTGCCAAGTATGCCACATGGAAAAAGATAGTACTCCCAGACAGATAGGTCTTGTGAGATTTTGTTATTGGGGTTTCCCCCCAGTTTTCCAGTAGAAAATATATTAGTAATTGTCATAGAATCCCCCTTTCTGTTGCACATATTCTATGAGAAAGAAACTAAGATGTCACTGAAGTAACAGTTACTTCTTGGTCATTAACAAAATGCTGAAATGTGGGTGGTGTATGTAATCTAAAAAACACCGCTCCATATTGGAAGTTTTTATAATGTGTGCTGTAGATCATCATACACTTGTCCTTACAAAAAATGTGTACCAAACCACAGGACTTAGTAGCTGAGCATTCTATAATCTCCCTTAGAGAAAATTAATTTTCTGACCACTATCTCCACTATCCTCATCCTTTACCATTTGGGGTGGGGGTGGGGTGCGGAATGTGGTGTCTGCTGGGGAAAGACATGGGTGTATAAGCCCCTTATGAGTTTTCCTTCAAATATCCTCCAAATGCTGATACTCTTTTTCATGTTGCATTCTCGTTTGATCTTAAACTGCCATGAGTACATAAATATATGGATGAAACATATAGAGGGATATTGTACTAGAGTCTATCTCAGTCATAAATCTAAACAAATATGAGAGTTGTAAGAGACCTTGGAGGTCTAGTCCACTCTCTGCCTAAAGCATGAATCCCTTCTGTGATACCCACAAGTAGGCTAACAGTATTTCTTTGAGTGCTTCCCAAAAAGAAGAATTCATTTTCAGCCAAGGCAACCCATTCTGGTTTGGGACCACTCTAAATTGTAGGAAATTCTTCCTTCTATTGAAAGAAAGTCTGCCTTCCTGTGACTTCCATTCATTGACTCCATTTCTCCCCTCTAGGAGTTAAGAATTAAAGCTAAGCCATTTCCCATGTCACAATCTTTCTGATGTTCAGGGACACTTATATCCCTCCAGATTTTCTGTTCTTCAAGTTCCATACATCTCTTCTTCATATTAAATATTCCTTTTCCCTTCAGCAAACCCTTATATGATATGGGAGAATATTAAGAAGCTACGCTCCATTAAGGTAGGGACTATCTCACTTTAATCTCTTGTGCCTAGCCCTAGCTCATAGTAGGTACTTAATAAATGCTTGTTGATTGATAGTTTTAAATTCCCTCACTGTCCTTATCAACCACCTCTCAATAAACTTCAGTTCTTCAACATCTTACCTAAAATGTGAGGTTTGACAACTATACCCTCTGTAAGGAAGATCAGCATAGATGCCCAGCTGACAGCTCCACCCTTGTGGTATGTCCTACCATCTGATTTAACCACAAGCATTTATTTTTAAAATGTTTCACTGATGCCTTTTGCCACAGCATCACATTTGCCTCTGATTATACTTCTCCCTTACGTAGTGAGCCTTCCCTTGTAACAGAGAAATGGTAACCAAAAAACATAGCAAAAATCACTAAGATGCCAAGTCTGACAGCATCTACAACATTCCACAGTCTGAGCTCCCCACCTTTTCAACAAGACAAGGAAGGTTCTTTCTCTCATATTATCTTAAAAAAAAAAAACAATTAATTTACTTTTAGTTTACAACATTCAGTTCCACAAGCTTTTGAGTTCCAAATTTTCTCCCCCTCCTTTTCTTCCCTCCTCCCGCCCATGGTGGTATGCAATCCGATACAGGTTCTACAAATACCTTCACGTTGAATATTAGGTTGTGAAGAAGGATTATAACCAATGGAGTGAAGAGTGAGAAAGAAGAAACAAAACAAAACACAAAAGAGAGCAAGTAGGTTGCTTCCATCTGCATTCAGACTCTGTAAATCTTTCCCTGGATGTGGATGGTCTTTTCCATCATGAGTCCTTTGGAATTGTCTTATATACTCTTGCATCTTTTTTGACCAAGTATGGTCATTTTACAGTAGCTTTGTTTAATTTTTCTATTTACATTACAACAAGCATGTATTAAGAACCTCCTATGTGCCAGTTACCATGTCAGGTATTGGAGATTGTCTCTGCTCTGAGGAAGCTACAGATATTTGGGCTGTATTGAAGCCATGAGAGTGCCCACCAATATGATGAGCCTGACATGCATTTGATGGCAGTGCCAGATGTTGCCAGAAGCTCACAGGCATTTAAGGAAAAAATAAAATTAAACATTTTTAAAGTTCCTGCTTTGTGCCTGGTACTGTGCTAAGTGCTGGGGATACCAAAGAAAGGCAAGACAGTCCCTGCCCTCAGCTCACAGTCTTAGGAGGGGAAGACAACATACAAAGAAGCTGAGAAGTGGGGTGGTGAGGGAGAAGCATGATGAGCTTCTGCAGTCAGATGGAAAGTGATGAGATGGCTACCTTGGATACCCTCCTTAAATGGCGACTCTAGGAGGAGCTCTCCCCAATGGCCACCCTCCGAACTCTCCTATCAGGGGCAGGGATTGCTGAGGAGCTCTGGGTTTCAGAGTTCACAGGATCTTGCAAGGGGATGAGTTTCTGGAGACCATGATGAAATCCAGGTGAGCAGCTTGTGGGAAATGACAAGAATTATTGCTAACTGAACCTGCAGTTTTCTCCCTCTTGTAAGTATATAACCTATTTTATAGCCACCTGTTCCAGCTTCACAAATAAGTACTCACACTTACACAATGCTTTCAGTTATACAAAGCACTTTCCTTACAACAACCTACTGGGAAAATTTTTGAATTCACAGCTAGACGATTTGAGTCTATTATTATCTCTGTGACTGTGGAAGAGTCACTTAAGTTCCCTGGGCCTTAGTTTTTTTCTCAGTAAAATAAGAGAGCTGGGCTAGAAGAAGGCTTCTGAGATCCCTTTCAGCTCTAGTTGTATTGTGCTATAAATCTATGATATCTTTAAAATGAAAAAAATTAGGCTGGGTCATCTTACAGGCTCACTCTTAGTCCTCTGATCTGTTAGGTAAGTAGTACCAGTGTAATTATCCCCAATCTGCAGAGAAGGAAAGAGGCATGACATGAATATGGTACCTCGCCCTGGGGGCAAAGGCTGGACCGCACTACCAAATTCCCTGTTCCAGCAAAGTCTATACTGCCCTCTCACTTTGTCTTTGGCATCTATGGGTTGATAATTCTGGAAACTGCCACAGCTGGTGGTGATCTGAAGTCCTTCCAGCTGGCAGCTGGTCAGGCCGCCCTGAGGCTAAAACCTCTAGCTAGCGTGGGGCTGGGCTTCTCTCCCAGAGGGCTGGGCTTGGCCCCTTCCTGTCGGCCTGCTGGACTGTCTTCAGCAGGAGGTTAGCTTCTCTCTGTCATTTTGTGGGTCCTGTAGCTCCAAAGTTTGTCTGGAGTCATTTTTTACATGAATTGGAGGAGGTGGAAGCCAGAGCTGCACAGAAGTCCTGTTTCTACTCCACCATCTTGACTTCGTTCCCCTCCCCCCCATGGTCTTTAACTTCTTAAGGCCTTTCCAACTCAGATTCTGGGATTTTTTCTCTTCAAGAAAAGACACTATCTTTGTGTCCTAAAGGGAACACAAACTTTGAAGTGGGTAGATAATCTGTTTCTTCCCTTCAAAAGGACCTGATGTGTTGACAAGTCCAGGGAAAGATCAGAAGCTTATTACTAGAATGGTCCTCTAGTCCTGCCACCTTGTCTTATAGGTGAAGAAAGTGAAACCAATAGAAGTTGCACATCCTTTTTTTCAGGGAAGTAGGTAAGAGAGGTGAGGTGACTTGCCCAAGGTCCTGCTGATGGTAATTAACAGAGGCAATCTTCAAACTGGGGTACTCTGACTCCAAAACCCATGTTCTTACCATATTGCTTTTATAAATGGAATACAGTACAGTGGAAGGAGCCCAGGATCCTAATACTACTCCCTGTCCAATGTTGGGTAAGTCATCTCACCTCTTAGCCCCAGTCTACTCATGTATAATATAAGGCAGCAGTCATCAAAACTATCTAGTATTGGTTTTTTAAAAAGAGAGAAATAAATTAATGGGACAGACTAGACAAGGGAGAGTCAAAAAACAATAGAACTCAACTCAATGTTTGATAAAGTGGAAAGCAATAATTATCTCGGAAAATTTCTTTATTGGTAAAAACCCTACGGGATAAATATAGTCACACATATGCATGCATACATACATATACACACAGAATAGATTCCTCAATAGATAAGTGGTCAGAGGATATGACCAATCAGTTCTCAAGGGAAGAACTATGAAGAATTCCCAACCACGAAAATGCTACACAGCATTAATAATAAGAGAAATACAAGTCAAAACCACCCTAAGGTTTCACCTCTTACCTTTTCAAATTGGCAAAAATGACCAAAAATGGAAAGTCAGTGTTGGAGGGGTTGTGGAATGATAGACACACTAATACATTGTTGGTGGTGCTGTGCAATGATTCAACCATTTTGGAAAGCAATTTATAATTATGCAGATTAAGTTAGTAGTATATCCACATCCTTTGAACCAGAGATTCCATTACTGACTCACCCTCAAAGGAAGCCATCAATAAGAAGAAAGTTCTCATTTCCTCAGAAATTTATAGCAATACTTCAAAAAAGCTATTGGAAACAAAGTAAATGCCCATCAATTGGTGAGGGACAAAAAAAAATATTGTACATAAATGTAATGGAATATTGCTATGCTTTAAGAAATGATATGCATGAATTTGGAACTACACCTAAAGGGCTACAAAACCATACAGAACCTAGCAATACCACTACTAGTTCTATATCCCAAATAAATATTTTTAAAAAGGAAAAGGACATCTATGTAAAAAATATTTATAGTAGCTCTTTTGGGGTATGAAAAGAATTGGAAATTGAGGGGATGCCTATCAGTTGGGGAATGGCTACACAAGTTGTGGTATATGATTGTGAATGAATATTATTGTGCTATAAGAAATAATAAGATGCTTTCAGAAAAACCTAGAAAGACTTGCACGAACTGATTCAGAGCAAGCAAAACCAGAACGTTGTGAATAGTAATAGCAATATTGTAGAATAATCAACTGTGAGTTACTTAGCTAATCTCAGCAAGACCATCTGAAGGACCAATGATGAAAAATGCTATCCACCTCCAGAGAAAGAACTGATGAATCTGAATGCAGATCAAAGCATACTGGTTTTTTTACTTTCCTTATTTTTCTTGGGATTTTTTTTGTGTGTTTTCTTTCACAACACTAATATGAAAATGTTTTCAATGACTGTACAGACTGTACCTTTGTCAAACTGCTTGCCTTCTCAGTGGAGGGGTGGGAGGGAAGGGAAGGTGAGAGAGATTTTGGAACTCAAAATTGTTATAAAAAGTTAAAAATTGTTTTTATATGTAATTGAGAAAAAATAAAATATAAAAATTTTAAAAAGAAATTATGTGCATGATGAACTTAGAGAAGCATTGAAAGAGCTATATGAACTGATTAGAGTAAATTAAAGCCAAGAAAACAATATGTATAGTAATTACAATAATGTAAATGAAAATAACAATCGTACACCAAAAAAATCAAAAGTAAATTTAACAAAATGATAAAGACCAAGTAGGAATTAAATGAATAGATACAAGAAGAAACCCTCAAGCCACCCCTTCATGGAAATGAAAGGTCCACAGTTGTTACATATTGCACATGTTTTCAGATGTTTTCAATGTATGTCAGTTGTGCACATTTTTTCCTCTCCTAAATACACTATTTGTTATATGGGATGGCTCACTGGGAGGTGGAGGGAGAGGGATACCTGGGATATCTCTGATGATATAAGAAAAAGAAAATGTCAATAAAATTGGAGGGGGTGGGGGAGTTGTTTTTTAAAGCAATGACCTCAAAGGAGAGAAAACCCATGACAATGAAAATACAAATTGGATTAAATTCAGCACACTTAGTAAATGACCGAACAGTTACATTAAGGGAAGTGCCTGGAATTCTGTCTTCCCTGAAAAGCTGCAAAGCAGTGGGACTAGATCAGATCCAGTTATTAAGTACTTCAGTGATATGTGAATTACTAACAAGGTGCTTTACCATCTGCCTCTCAGACATAAGCCTGATCCCACCTTTCTTATTTTATTAAGAAATCATGTCTACTACCAAAAGATGAAAGTAACACTGACCCCTCCAAAATATAGGCCAACAATATGTTTTTGTACCTGATACAAAGCATTCACAACCTGTATCATGGGGGAAAAAACTAAACCTATAGAAAACAATATATTGGACAAGGAGGAAAAAAGGACGTGTCATAAATTTCCAGGAAAATAAGGAGCAACATATCAATTCAATAATTATTGAACAAACCTCCCCAAAAAGCTACATTTATGCTGCCTTTATTGATTTTTGAAATTTGACTCAGTTCTCATGGCATATTTATGTACTTTCAATATATAAAATAAACCAAAGTTTAGCTATTCCCATCAAAAATTATTTTTTCTATTTAAAGCACATGATGAACATGATAATGATTGAAGTAAACATGATAAGAATGATTGAAGTAAAATGTGGTATCTTTCAGGGAGACTGTTTAAGCCCATTATGGTTCTGCTTTGCCTTAAGCCCACTTTTATCTCTTAAATAAAACTAAGTATGACTTCCATGTTAAAGATGAAATCTTCGTTATTGATATAGATTATTCATGGAAATGATAGAAACTGTGAAACATATTGGTGATATGGGATGTTCATTTCCCCATCCCTTCCTCAATGACTATATATTTCATTTTATGTACCTCTATTATATGATAATGATCCCCAACCTCTGCCCTTCTTCAGCATAGCTCCCTGTCCTTCCCATTTTTATTTTCTTGAACACCATTAAACAGAATAAAACAACACACACCCTCTGTCATTTCAACCTTTCTCTATTGAAAGATATTAGGATTCTGAGAAGATATTTGTTTCTTTTTTCTCCTGTTACCGTGTAAACAATTCATCCTTACACATTTTCTTTCAGTTAAATATATATGACTTTCTTTGTTTCCTTGGTGCCTACATTTCCATTTTAAAATGTCTAGTTGGTCTGGCATTTTCATAAGGAATGCTTAAAAATCCTCTGTTCCACTAAAGACCACCCCCCATAAGATTATACTTACTTTTCCTAAATAGTTTATTTATAAGCCTATATTCCTTTTTGCAGTATGATTCCAAGCTCTCCCTTTCTATATGGTGCAGCTGCTAAATCTTGTATGATCCTTGTTGTGTCTACTTTGTATTTGAAATCCTTTTTGACTGCTTGTATTTTTTTCCTTTGACCTAAAATATTTATATCTTGACTAATGTTCCTGAGAGTTTTTATTTTAGGGTTTCTTTCTAGAGGTAAATATTTTTTCCCTTTTTTCATTTTGCCCTCTGATTCCCAAGTGTCCTGTATAGTTTTCATTTATAATTTCTTGAAATATGGTATCTAGAAGAATTTTTGTCATGGTTTTCCATATATTCTAATAATTTTTAGATTATCTCTCCTTGACTATTTTCAATTATTTTTCACATAATTTTTCTTTTTCCTGGTACTCAGAGTTTTCTTTGGTTTTCTCATCTCATCTGCCGCAGTATCCAGATTGAGAGCAGCATAGCTCTGTTTGGGTCAAATAATGAGTAGATATCTGAGTATGATGGCCCAGACTAGGCCCCTTCAAGGGATTGCACCAAAGCTAGACTTTGCCTACAGCTCCTTCTGTTTCTGGGCTCTAGTACCTCCCTTGCTACATGTACTGCCTGAGATCCTTTCTTCCTTCTTCTTGGTTCTGGATCTATTCCCATGCTAAACCCCTGCCACTGACTTTTGGGACTGCTTTAGCTGGATTTTGCCCAAGGGCTTTATTTTCTACCTACCTGGGGCCAGGTTTCTACAGCTATAGTCTTTGGACTTCAGGGATGACTTGGGCTAAGCCACTGCTATAGCAGCCTGTAACACCTGAAGCTATTTTCTAGCTGGATGGTAGCTTTAGGCTGGACTCAGGCCACTGCAGCATCCAAACCACTAGATCTTTGTGATCTCCTGGATTTCTATATGAGGACTATCTGAGTTCCATTTTTCATCTGCCCCAACTTGTCTATCCCAGGGTCAACTCACAACTCTGAAATTCCTGCTGTGTGTTCCTGATCTAGATACAGGAGTCTATAGATGATCTTATTTCTTTTTATAAAATATCTGGGAATAAACCTTCCAAGATACACTCAGGATTTATATAACTATGAATACATTATAAAAATAAAGATTGATAAATAATTGGATAAATATCAATGTTTATGTTTAGAACGATTTAGTATCATAGTCAAACTTTATAGTGTGATAGTCAAACTAGGCAAAAAATATCATCTGGAAGAACAAAAATGAAATAATCCATTTCAAGGGAAATAATGAAAAAAGTAGAAATGAAGTGGGTCTAGTAATACCAGATCTCAAGCTATACTATAAAGTAGCAATCATCAAACTCCTTGGCAATAGATAAAAAATAGAACAGTTGACTAATAGGAAAGATAAATAAAATGCAAAAGCAATCAGATGTAGTAACATAGTGTTTGATAAACTAAAAGACATCCACTATTGGAGTAATGTCTCCATAATTGACAATAACTTCTGTGAAGTGGAAGCAATCTGGCAGAAGTTAGATTGAACTAACATCTTACATCATATTTCATAACAAACTCAAAATGGCTTTTGACCTAAAATGGCTAAATGACCTAAATGTAGGTCATAGCATAGAAAAATTACAGGAGAAGGGAAGGAGATACTTCTCATAACTATGGCTAGGGGCAGAATTCTTATCTAAACAAAGGATAAAGGTAGTCATAGAAGATAAATGGATAGTTTTTATTCCATAAAATTGAAAAGCTTGCACAAGCAAAATCAAGGTACTTGGCTTTAGAAGGGAAAGAGTTAACTGGGGAAAATCTTTAGCAAATTTCTCTTATATTCAAGATATGTTAATAATTGATACAAATATGTAGGGAAAAGATCCATTCCTCAATAGATAAATCAGTCAACCAATCAACAAACATTTATTAAGTGCTTACTGTGTGCTACACACTGTGCTAAGCTCTAGGGATACAAAAAGAAACAAAAGACAGTCCCTGCTCTTGAAAAGCTCACAATCTAATGGAGGAGAAAACAAGCAAATTTGTACAAGCAAACTATATATAGGATAAATAGGAAAAAAATTAAAAGGAGAGTCACTAGAAGGACTGGAGAAAATCGTCCTGTAAAGGACGGGATTTTAGTTGGAACTTCAGGAAAGCCAGTGGGCTGAGATGAGGAGAGAATCTTCTAGGTATGGGAGAGAAAATGACCAAAGCCAACAGATGGAGTGTCTGGTTCTTGGAACAACCAGGTAGCCAGTGTCACTGGACTGAAGTGAATGTGGCAAGGAGCAAGATATAGGAAGACTGGAAAGGTAGAAGTGGGGCTATGTTTTAGAGGTATATAGCACTTGAATGTCAAAAAGAGGATTTTGTATTTTATTCTGGAGGTCACAGAAAGCCACTTTAATTCATTGAGTAGGGGAGTGATATGGACTCAGGGGTGGGGAACCTGCAATGTCAAGGTCATGTCTGGCCTCCTAGGTCCTCAAGTGCAGTCTTTTGACTGAATCCAAACAGAGCAAATCCTTTTTCTGTGAAGTTTGGATTCAGTCAAAGGCCATACTTGACCTAGAGGGCCACATGTGGCCTTGAGGCTGCAGGTTCCTCAACCCTGGAACCTGGGTAAAATCACTTCTGTGACTGGATGGAGGATGGAATAGAACAGGGAGAGATTTGAGTCCAGCAGAGGCATCAGTAGGATATTTGAATAGTCTAGGCATGAGGTGATGAGGGCTAGCACCAGAATAAGAATAGTGTCAGGAGACAAGGAGGCTAGCATATTTGAGAGATGTTGCAAAAGTGAGATAAACAGACCTTGGAACAGCTTGGATATGGGAACAAGAGTGAGGAATCAAGGAAGACTCCTAGATTGTGAACCTGAGGGACTGAATTGGATTTAAAATGTCTATAAGATATCCAGTGCAAGATATCCAATAGGCAGTTGGAGATGTGAGACTGGAGGTCATGAGAGAGAGTAGGTCTGGCCAAATAGACCTGACAATGATTTAAATAATTGAATCCATGATAACTGATGAGATTACCAAGAAAAACAGTATAGGGAGAGAAAAGGAAAGGGTCTAGACTAGAGTCTTGGGGGATACTTGTGTTCAGTGAGCACAATGTAAGAACACTGCCACAAAAACCTAAAGAAAAGAGAACATCCAGGAGCAGAGGATGATTAACACTGTCAAAAGCTGGAGAGAGATCAAAAAGGATGAGGAGTGAGAAAAGGTTGCTAAATTTGGCTATTAAGAATTAATTTGGTAACTTTGGAGAAAGCAGTTTCAGTTGAATGAAGTAGGAAGTCAGACTGTAGAGCATTAGAGGAAAAAAAAAATGGAGGCACTGGTCATAGTCAGCCTTCTCAATTTTAGCCCCCAAAGGAAGGAGAGATAATACTATAATTAGTGGGGATGGTCAGATCAAATTGGGCATTTTTGAGGATAGGAAAAACGTGAGTATGTTTGTATGCAGTAGCAGCACAGACAAGTAGACAGACAGACAGGTGCTTGAGCACCCTCTTCTACATGAAGTCTTTCCTGATTTGCCCTCCCAGTTGTTAGTTTCATTTAGGCTTTGTCTCGTTTGAGACATGGTAGGCACTTAATAAACGCTTGTTTGCTTACTGTAGTCGAGGCCTTTTTAAAATTCTCTGTTTAATTTTCTGTTAATCTGGATATTTTGTTTTTGTAAGAATTCTGCTTTCATTTAAATTGGCATATAATTTGACAAAAGTTTCTAACAATTTCCTTTATTTTTCTCTTCATTTGCTGTGAATTCTTTTTCATTTGGGGGTTTTTTATTTTGTTTCCTCTCTGGCTCCTCTCTCTCTCTCTCTCTCTCTCTCTCTCTCTCTCTCTCTCTCTCTCTCTCTCTCTCTTTTGTATCTCTCTTTGTGGGTTTTATTTAGTAGGTTCTAAGTGAGCTGATGGCAAAATTTCAGTCCCAACAAATGTGGTCTGTGAACTTGATGGGAAAAAATTACATCTTTGTTCCCATGGAATGGGTTTCCTTTGTAATCCTATGTATTTTATTTTGTGCATTTAAAAGCACTATTCTGAGAAGATTTCATTGGCTCCAGAATGATGAAGGAGTCCAGGACACACAAAAATTGAAGAACCCTTCAGTTAGAGGGATGCAAGCAAGCAGTTTCATAGCAGCCTCCTACAGTGTAGAGCAGTAAAAATTACAATAATAGGTAGCATTTATATAACGCTTTAAAATTTGCAAGGCATTTCATATGTCATATAATTTTATTCTCACAACCCTGTGAGGTAAGTGATGTTTTTATCCCCATTTTATAGATGAGGAAACTGAGGCAGAGAGAAGTTAAATGACTTATGCAGAGTCACAGGGCTAGTAAGTGTCTGAGACAGGATATGAACTGAGGTCTTCCTGATTCTAAGTCCAGCACTTTATCCTCTGTCCCAGCAAGATAGGTGGCTCATTGTATCTATGACAAAAGCTATTTGTTTTTCCCCCTAGCTTGTGTATATCACTTAGCCTGGGCAGAGAAGGGCTAGCAGCCAGGAGTGGTAGAGCCTATCGAGGAGATGTTGTTTAAAGCATGGGCAGATAGCTGAGTTTTCTGAGAATCTGATCAATCCAACTCAATGGTCTCCCATCCACACATTATGAAGTCCTATCAGGTATGTTGCTGCCCAGAGTTCTGACCTTGATCTCTGCTCAGAGAACAGTCCCCTCCCACATAATAAATATTTGTGCTGAATAAACACTTGTTGAATTGATGACCTGAATCCTAGCCTTTTAACCCAAACTACTGACTGATCCACTAACTCCTGTTCCAACCACTCTTTTGTTTTTAAATTTTATTTATTTATTTTTAGTTTTCAACATTCACTTCCATAGGATTTTCAGTTCCAATTTTTCCCCATCTCCCTCCTCTCCCACCCCAAGATGGCATGTAATTTGATATAGGCTCTACATATGCATTCATATTAAACCTATTTTCATATTAGCCATGTTGTAAAGAATTAGAACCAATGGGAGAAACCACAAGAAAGAAGAAACAAACAAAAAAGAGAGAGCAAATAATATGCTTCGATATGCATTCAGAGTCCATAGCTCTTTTTCTGGATGTAGACAGCATTTTCCATCATGAGCCTTTTAGAGTTGTCTTAGAACCTTGCATTGCTGAAAAGTAGAGTCTATCAAAGTTAGTCTTCAAACAATGTGCCTATTACTGTGCACAATGTTCTCCTGGTTCTGTTCATTTTACTCAGCATCACTTCATATAAGTCTTTCCAGGTTTTTCTGAAGTCCTCCTGTTCATCATTTCTTATAGCACAATAGTATTCCATTACATTAATTTACCACAATTTGTTTAACCATTCCTCAACTGATGGGCATCCCCTCAATTTCCAATTCTTTGCCACCACAAAAAAAAAAAAACTGCTATAAATATTTTTGTACACATGGGTCCTTTTCCCATTTGTATGATCTCTTTGGGATACAGACCTAGAAGTGGTATTGCTGAGTCAAAGGATATGCACATTTTTATAGCACTTTGGGCATAATTACAAATTGCTCTCCAGGATGGTTGGATTAGTTCACAACTCCACCAACAATGCATTAGTGTTCAAATTTTCCTACATCTTCTCCAACATTTATCATTTTACTGTTTTGTCATGCTAGCCAATCTGATAAGTGTGATGTGGTACCTCAGAGTTGTTTTGATTTGCATTTCTCTAATCAATAGTGATTTACAGCATTTTTTCTTTGTATGACTACGGATAGCTTTAATTTCTTTGTCTGAAAACTGCCTGTTCATATCCTTTGACCATTTATCAACTGGGGAACGACATGTATTTTTATAAATTTGACTCAGTTCTCTATATATTTAAGAAATGAGGCTTTATCAGAGACACTGTTGTAAAAATTCTTTCCCAGTTTTCTTCCCTCCTAATCTTTGTTGCATTGGCTTTGTGCAAAAACTTTCAACTTAATGTAATCAAAATTATCCATTTTGCATTTCATAATGTTCCCTATCTTTCATAATGTTTGGTCATAAATTCTTCTGTTCTCCATAAATCTGACAGGTAAACTATTCCTTGCTCTCCCAGTTTTCTTATAGTATCAGCCTTTATATCTAATTTGTTTACCCATTGGGACTTTATTTTGGTATACAGCATAAGATGTTGGTCTATGCCTAGTTTCTGCCATACTATTTTCCAGTTTTCCCAGCAGTTTTTGTCAAATAGTGAGTTCTTATCCCAGAAGCTGGAATCAAACAGTAGATTACTATAGTCATTGACTATTGTGTCTTGTGTACCTAACCTATTCCACTCATCCACAACCCTATTTCTTAGTGAGTACCAAGTAGTTTTGTTAATTGCTGCTTTATAATATAATTTTAAAATCTGGGATGACGAGGCTACCTTCCCTTACATTTATTTTCATTAATTCCCATGATATTCTGGACCCTTTGTTCTTCCAGATGAATTTTGTTATTATTTTTTTCTAGTTCTATAAAATAATTTATTGGCAGTTTGATTGGTATGGCATTGAATAAGTATTTAGGTATGGCCTACCTATGAGCGACTGATGTTTTTCCAGTTATTTAGATCTGACTTTATTTGTGTGAAAAGTGTTTTATAATTGTGTTCATATAGTTCCTGGGTTTGTTTTGGCAGGTATATCTGCCAGAATTTGTCCTTCACTGAGGTAGCCTGTAAGAACCCAATGTCCCCTTCCTGCCAGGATAAGGTATCAAAGTAGGAATTTAGGGGCTAAATCTCATTACAAAGCAAACAAACAACAAAAGCAACCTAACAAAACCAAACATCTTTAAAGGACCATTGAATTACCTTTATTGAATTATCATTTGGTTCAATTTATTTTCTTTGTCATGTCCCCTTGTGGCATGCTTATCAGGCCTTCCAGAAGTTTAGAATGTACCTGCTCCTTGGCCTGGGGGAAAGAGGAAGTTTTCCTATCGTTTACTTCAATGCCTGCACAGATATTCCTGATTTCTTAGTGTCTGACATAGTAACTCAGGGCTCAGTACTGAGTGGTGATGAAAAATCTTTTAATTGGCTCCTGAGCCAGAACTCAGGTGATACAATAAAGGGCATGATTCTCACTTCTCATCCTCTTTCTCCCCTTTTGAGTTAGGAGGACTACACCAAGCTTCCAGTTAAGGGAGAAATTCAAAGCAGGGAAACCAATCAGCAGGCTGTTGCAGTAGTCCAGGAGTGTTCAGGCCACTTTTCTCCTAGCTACTTGTCATGTGTCTCTAAGCACATGGCATCTCTCTTTCTTTTGGGTTTGTTCTTTCTTCATCTTAGGTGAATGACTTTCCTGAGATGGAAGTGCCCAGTGCCCAGTAAGACCAGGAGATCCATCAAAGCAGCCCTGAAGACCCTCTGGTAACAGGAGCAGGTAGCAAATTGCAGCAGAGGGGAAGCAGCAGCCACCTGCTCAGTCAGTCAATATTTATTAAGTGTCCGTTCTGGGTTAGGCACCATGTTTAGTGCTGGGGATACAGATGTGAGAAAGAAAGACAGTCCCAGCTCTCACAGAACTGACAGTTTGATGGAAGAAGAAACACACAGAAGAAAGGGGACAAGAGGCCCCGGGGGGGGGGCAGGGGAAGGGGTAAAGGGCGATGCTTAGCTCAAGGGCATGACAGAACTGTCCAGAGGAGTCCAGCCTGCTGGGGAATGAAGAGATGACTGTTCTGGATATCCTTTTTAAATGGTGATTCCAGGAGGAGTTCTTCATTCTCAGTCCTCCAATCAGGGGCTCTAGGGACAGAGGATACTCATGAGACTGGAGGACCAGGGTGGATGGGATCTTGCTTGGGACACGATGGACAAGTCCAAAGATTTACATCCAGGTGGGGAGAGTTTGGTCTATCAGGGGGGACCAGTATAGCAGCTGAATGACCTGCTTGACCCATGCCCAGCAATGGATTGACTCAACAGCCAATATACTGTGCCCTTAAGCAACCTTGGGGAAGGGACTCTAGTGCAAAGGAAGGAAATTACTACATTGGTAATTTTGAGCCTACTCTCTTCAGGGACCTTTTGAATGTGCCCCCTGGTATGAGGGGATTGCTTTGTGACTACTATTCTTATTGTCCTTAGTAAATCCCAAATTCATTTGTTTCAGTCGTGTCTCTTTGTATGACCCCATTTGGGGTTGTCTTGGCAAAGATTCTCCAGCTCATTTTATAGATGAGGGAGCTGAGGCAAACAGGGTTAAGTGACTTGCTCAGGGTCACACAGCTAGTAAATGTTTGAGACTGGATTTGAACCCAGAATGATGAATCTTTCTGACTCCAGGCCCCATGCTTTACACACTGCAGCACCACTTAGCTGACCAATCTTAGCAAATACCCCTTTTATAAAATCTGGTTCATGTCAACTGATTGTGCATTGGGTAGCACAGTAGATGGGCACTGCAGAGCAATAGTAATAGAAACCCCACCTCCTCAGGGTTACCCCTAGAAGCCAGAGGGAAAAGTAGACAACTCCTCTGGTAAAGTGCTAGTCCTGTGTGAATTGGATAAGTGGGCACCGAGAGGACACAACACCTATAACTGTGCGCCTTGTTTTTTCACTGAAATAGCACCTTGGATCACCTTCAGATCACCTGAGAATGCCTGGGGAATGTGGCCAAAGGAGATGGCTGTCTTTGATGTTAGAGACTGAAGATCATGTGTTTACTCCCAAACAGCTTCATTTCCCAGGGGACTGGATCCTCCTGCCACCATTTCCATTGTTGACTGAGTCTTCACTCCTGTCTCCTGACACACAAAACCAAGAAGGGTCTTACTGCTTCTCACAACTGCTTCCAGGTCTTCCCTTTGCCAGCAGTCAGCAACTTCTGCCCATTTGAGGTTCATTCCATGTAATAAAAGGCAGGCTCTTTGAGGAGAAGGGACTATTTCCCTCTCAAATTACCTTATATTGATTCTGTGCCAACACATACACACACAGGTCAGGACCTAATTGTAGTGGCACCAGAGGGCAAGGGGCCATGGAGTCATGTATGGCTGTATCTGAAGGCAGAAGAAGTTAACTGATGCAGTGATGTTGAGTTTAGGGCCTTCATTTGCCCTTTGCCCAAATGGCCTGGATATAAGGGGCACTGAAAGCATCCCTTTCCCTCCTCCCTTATTCCCTCATCATCCTGCCTGAAATGAATACTTTTAAGTCCATTCTTCTGGCTGAGGATTTGTACCTGCAGAAGCTCCTTTAAAGGCAATGTACACCCTGAAAGAATGGAGTATATTACATCAATATTCATCATTAACATCTCAGAATAGACTAATTTATCAAATAAATTAGCTGTCACTCAGCAAACAGTACCACTCTGAAGAAATACAGATGCCCGCAAGCTAAGCTTAGGATGAGGAGAGAGAAGGTAGGAACACAGGGATTATGGTGGGGAAAGGAGTGAGGGACCAATGAAGTGCCACAGTGAGGGCCCACAGTCATGCAGAGGCCCCTGGGCACCTAAGAAGGGATACAATAATGGGGAGCTGTGAGTGTCCAGGGGAAGTAGAAGGGGCCTAAAGGCAAAGCCTACCATTTAAAGGCTGAACTTGGACAAATGTGTTCTGTGAGGAAATTGCTTTTGGTTTTGTCCAAGCATTTTATTTCTTGGTTTAGCGAGCTCCTGGTGTGAAAATGCCCTCCCCAGATGTATTTGGGTTACATGTCTACAATGTCAAGTCTTAGAGGGGATGCTGGGGGCACAGAGGAGTTAACTGACTTGTCTGGGTTCACCTAGTTAGTATATGTCAGAGACCTAATTTGGACCCAGGTCTTCATCCATGATCCTTCACCCACTATGTCATCTTACATTCAACTAATATTTCTTATTTCCATGGAGGGAAAAAGTTTCCTGGTGCCTTTAAGATGGATAAGGCAAGAAAGTCAATTTCAAAGGACAGAGAGACTAATTTATATGTGAAATCTTTTCTTTTTCTTTTTCTTTTTGGAGGGGGGAAGGCAGGGCAATTGGAGTTAAGTGACTTGCCCAAGGTCACATGGTGAGTAAATGTTAAGTGTCTGAGGCGGGATTTGAACTCAGACCTGCCTGACTCCAGGGCCAGTGCTCTATTCACTGCGCCACATAGCCACCCCTACATATGAAATCTTAATCAAGGAGGACTGGTAGCAAAGTGACATAAACATGTGCTCATAGCCTAACCCCAACCTGGAACTGGGCCAATGGTGTTGGGTCCTGATTCCCCCCATTTTGTGGCCCTGGCACCTCACTACAAAACCAGAACATGGATTTGGGAGCTGAATGAAGAAGGCAATTCCCTTTGGCAAGGTCTTCTGGTGCCTGAGACTAACAAAACACAGAGATGAGAGGAAGCAAGTTGAGTGTTTTCATCTGGAGGAGGCTTTTGTGCAATAACTGGAGTGAACATAGCCTAAGAACATTTTTGACGTGATGAAAAAGATTCAGAATGAATTTCAATTTAGATCTGTGAAATAAAACCAGAGTATGTGTGAGCATGAATGATAACAGAGACAGGAGGGGTAAATCTGTACCTTTGTATTATGTCTTTAAATCTTGCCCTGGATCATATGTATCTTCATAGTTGGACTTAGAACATACTGGCATAGAACTCTCTCCGCTCACCTCCACAGAGGCAGAGGCACCTTCCAGGGTGAGGAAGCTTCTGGAGCATGGTGGAAGAGGCATCTTCCAGGATGAGAAGGCTGCCGAGGTGCGATGGAGAAAGAACAGGATTGCAGCCCATCTGTTCATCCTGAGAGAATTCTTGCTAGACTCTACTGGCCCCTCCAGCTATCACCTGATATCTCTCCTCTCCTTCTCAGATACCTAGAAAAGGTTGTTTCCACTCAGTGCCCCTACTAATTCTCCCCTTTTGTAATTAGATTGCACACTTCATTATTTGTTGTTGTTCATCCTTCATTCTCAAAGAGGACCAATGATATCAGGAGGGGGATGTCTTATCTTGCAAGTGAATTGGATTTAAGTGAGTGAGGCTGTGCAAAATCACCAGCCTCATTGTCTCCTCCAGAGTCATTGTATTCCAGTGACAAGACAGATGAGGATGACTGGTTATGGCCCTGGATGTAGTGGGAGACTCTGGCCTTTTAAGCTAAGGTCTTTCCCAGGTCTCAGTTTGTCTGACACAGTACCATTCAGTGATTAAGGGCTAGGTAAGAATTAAGGCAAAACGTGGCCTAGTTTGCCTTCATAGAAGTAGTCTGGGAGGGGAAGACCTTCAGACCTCACTGCTCAGATGGAACCATTTCCTTGAAAGTTGCCAGTTCTCTCTTAATTGTCCACTACGATCATCTTTTCTCAATCCTTATCCTTCTTGACCTCTCTGCAGCCTGGAACACTATTAATTACCCTCTTCTCTGGGAGGGGAGGGGGATCCTCTTGTCTTCACGAATGCTGCTTTCTCTTGGCTCTCCTGCTCCCTTTCTGACCTATACTTCTCAATCTCCTTTGCTGAAATCATCATTATAGCCCCACCCTTAAAAGCTGGTGTAACCCAGAGTTCAGTTATGGACGTTAGCATTTCATCTCCCATTTCCAAGCTATTGAACTGGCTACTGTCCTTTCCTGGAATGGCAGCATGGATAATGCACAATCACTGTCGGAAAAACTGTGTTCAAATCTTTCCTCAGACAAGTGTTGTTTGTAAAAGGATTGGAACACAGTGGTTACTTGAGACTCACTGTCTAATACAACCATGCATTTTAACTTTTCAATTATTGCTCTCACTTTAGGGCAATGTGTTCAGGTGAAATGGACTCATAGACTACAGGTACTGATGGCAAACTAATCTTCCTTATAGCTGGAAGTAACCTCCATTTTTGGTCCCATCTGTGTTTCCTGATGCTGGTTTCTTTTTTTTTTTTTTTTTGCTTTTTGGAGGGCAGTTGGGGTTAAGTAACTTGCCCAAGGTCACATGACTAGGTTTTTGTTTGTGTGTGCATTAAGTGTCTGAGGCTGGATCCGAACTCAGGTCCTTCTGACTCCAGGGCTGACGCTCTACTCACTGCGCCACCTAGCCGCCCCATGATGCTGGTTTCTTTATTCCATTTCTTCACCCACTAACTTGACATTTTTCTCTCTGTTGCACACATAACCCATATGTACATCAAAACCATAGAAGATAACTCTGACATTCCTCCAATTTGTATTGTTCTACTGGTGATCTGGTATCAGATGGTCTGGTTCTCTGGGCTCTCAGTCCCTAATTACACCAAGTGGAATGGTGTTGTCTGTTGGCCTTTTTTTCATTGGTGTGTCAGTAAGTTCTTGCTTCCAAGTCTGGGATTTTCTTGAATAGTTTCTACCCTCTACACATAAATAGATGTTTTGAAGCCAGACTGAGTTGAATTTTCACCAGTTAATTCATTCTTTGTTGTTTGGAAATAACACTCAACATGATTTGCTGTTTTTAACAGCTCATCAGCATTTGGCAGCTTTTGTTAATAATCAAGACTAATGAGATACACCGTCAGCTCTTTGAACTATATCGCCATGCATCAGCACGCTCACTGTAGTCTAGTCCCATCTGCTTCCTTGGGCTTTACTGCTCTGCTCACTATCAGTCTTTATAATTGTCTCCTACTTACAAACTCAAAAGGGGTTTCCCTCTTTGTTTGAATAGTATATTAAATGAAATTGGCACTTGCTTGCTGAAGGTCTCTCCCAATACCACATTGCCTTCCTGGTTTCTACAGGGATCCTTGTCAGGTGCTTTCAGGGTTTGCCACCTTAATACTTATGTAACTCCAAATGCTATTCCTTTATGACTTTCTAATAATCTGACTCTGTTTTTCCTACTATAGGTATGGAGTGGTACCTACCACTGTTAGAAGGCTTCAGTTAGATTTCTTACCCCATGTCCCATCTTTTCCCCTAGGGAGCCATATGTCTTTACCAAGGAAATTTTTAGTCTAGGTCTGTGGTTCCACTGTAATATAATATTATAATATTATACATTCTTTCACCCTATGGCTCCAAGAAACTGTAGCATGCTCAGCGGCTACACCCCAGGAAAACCCTCTTGGCAGATGGGCTTAACCCATGGGCCACACACCCCTTGGTGAATAAGGAGGATATCTATTCCAAGCATGTGAAAACTTTAGTAGGCAGAATGGGTGGATGAGAACAATTTATTCCAATGAGCGGTGGAAGAAGGCACAGTGGAGCTCTTATAGCTTGGTCAGACATCAAAGACACCAAATTCACTCACTGCATCCAGGACCATGCCCAGTAGTCCTGACTTCCATCTTGCCACTGACCTTCAATGACTCTGGAAGAGAGAGTGAGGTTGACAACTTTGTGCACCTTTGCCTCACTTAAATCCAATTCACATGTAACCCAGCACCCAGTGATGTCATTGTTCTTCAAAAATGAAGGACAAACAACAACAATATTATGCATTATAGTGTGGTAAAGTCTAATAACATCTGTAACTATTCATGGCATTTCAATTAACTTTATTATAAATTAAATAACTTACTTCCAGATACTCTCTCCTTAAGTAACATCACTTTATGCTGTGTCCTCACCTTTTCTGTGAGAGTTTCAGACTCCAATTTCTCTCTAAAATAGGTGTGACTATATTACATGGCCACCAGACTCACCCTGAGATTACAATCCTCAGGATTGGTATCTGACAAAACATCCTACCTCAATCCCTCTTCTCTGTCTTTGGGCTGGTCTATTTACCCCCAACCAGCACACCAATTAGCAGGTCTAGGAAAGGCTGGCCATAAGCATGGCCACTCAGCTAGAAGTCCACTCTGTAGGTTCTGGGGGTAATCCTAGTGTGGGGGGATACTGTCTTATTACTCCCCACTATAGTTTCTAAGCCCTCACCTTTGTATTTCCCATCTCTACAAATCAGTAACAATGACATTATTGACTTTTTTCTTTAAATTTTTAAAAAATTCTGAATTTAATAAACACCAATAAAAGAAAACATTTCCTTATATAAAGTAGACCAGAAAAATAGGATTATATATGAAATAATGAATCTCTATTACATAGAGTGTGCTTATAAAAAAAGAGTAAATAATAAATCCAACATGTTACTTTCAAAACTATCTTTCTTGTTTGTGTCTCCTGAACTTCCTTCTGTTTTCTTCTGTGCATTTTAAAAAATACTTCAATTACTTACTTTTCTTTGTTTTTTCCCTTTGGTCAGTACTCATTCTAGTTTCTCTTCCCCTCATAACTCCCCAAAAGAAAAACTCAATCCTTGTAAAAAAAATATAAACAAGCAAGATAAATCGACACATTTGCAATATTCAAAAATGTACATCTTGTTCTTCACCCTGAGTTCATCTCCCTTCTGTCAGGGGAAGGTGACATACCTCATCATCTCTTGGTCCTTTAAAGCTGTAGTTGGTCATTGCTTTGTGAGTAAGTTCATAAGTATCACCACTCACTCCTAAAAATGAAATATTTGATAATTGAGAAGATAAAAGAAAAAATCATAACATTCAATAAAAGGCAAAAGCAGGAAGAATCAAAACATAACTGTTCCCCCATAAATCTGGGTCACATAACTGTAAAATGCACATGCCTCTGGGGTTTGAGGTGGGGAGAATGGGCAGAAACTTACAGAAACTGGCAATAAAGGACAGGAAAAGGAAAACCCATGTATACCAGGCAACTCATGATCCTGGACTGCTTGCAAGCCTGGATTTTGGTGGTTTTGAGGAACAGTTTGCACCATGTGTCACCTGCTTCTCTTCTGCTGGATGAAGCTGCTTTTTCACTTCTCCTGGACTGCTGAGCCAGTATTAAGCTCTTTATACTCTTTCAGTGAAACAGCTGTCCTAAGCCTGGAGTCTGCAGCTTTCCAGACTGGCTTCCTTGGCTGGGTGTTAAAGCAGTGTTAAGCTATTTTAATGACAAGCAGTTGCTGTGTTCTGGAGAACTACAAATTTCCTCACATCTCCTTTCTTAAGTTTCTCAGGGGTTTCTGTCTCTCAAGGCAGTTAAGTCCTGCAAGGTTTCCCCATCTCAAGTTCTAGATGTTAGTAGAAGACAATACAGACAAGCCCAGCCAGTTGTCTTCCCATGGAAGGATTTTGCCTTCTCAGTGAGCACCCAGCACCTCAGAGCTGTCTTTCAATCAATAGCTTCTACATCACCTTCAGGGCTTGTCTGTGCTTGGTGAGCTCTCAAAACTGTAGATGGCGCTAAAGAGCAATATGGACAAGCCAAGCCAGCTCTTCACCCACCAACATTCTGCTTTCTCCAAGAGAGCCAGCCTACAGAGCTTTCCTCTGCAGACCAACTTCAGTAATTTTCTCATTCTCTGTTGACTACCAAAAACAGCTGCTCCTTTCTCTCTCTTCCTTCCTTCCTTCCTTCCTTCCTTCCTTCCTTCCTTCCTTCCTTCCTTCCTTCCTTTCTTCCTTTCTTCCTTTCTCTCCTCTTCAGACCAACTTCAGTAATTGTCTCATTCTCTGCTGACTATCCAAAACACCTGCTCCTTTCTTTCGCTTCCTTCCCCTTCTCTTCCTTCCTTCCTTCCTTCCTTTTAGCTTCCCTTGCTTCTGTTAGCGGACCAACCCATCTTCTTTGTCACTTGTACATCATCAAATAAACCCTGCTTGATCACTTTAGTCCTGAATCTCACTCCTCCTCAGCACCTTCTACCCCTGGGTTCCTACCCTCTCTTTGATTGGAGGATAAACATTAAAGTGTCTTCCCAGAACCTGCATTTAAGGAGGGCACCCAGGTCAGCGATCTCTTCATTTCCCTCTGTATTTCTTCAACATTTCTCCCCTTGTTGGGTATCTCCCCACCTTTCAACTTCCATTTGCGTATTATCTTCCTCCATTAGAGAGATAATAAGCCCCTTGAAGGCAGAGACTATCTTTTGCATCTAGATAGTACTGCAAGTAGATAGAGTGCTAGGCCTGGAGTTAGGAACTCCTGAGTTCAAATTCAGCCTCAAACACTCACTAGCAGTATGACCCTGGGCAGGTCACATAACCTCTGTTCAACTTAGTTTTTTCAACAGTAAAACGGGCATAATAACATCAACTATCTTGCAGGGTTGTTGTGAGAATTGATTGTCTAATATTGTATTGTGCTTACAATAGTGCCTGGCATGTAGCAGGTGCTATTTAAATGACTGTTCCCCTTCCCTTTGCCCCCTTTTGTCTTTCTTTGTATCCCTAGAACTTAGTACCATATCTGCACATAGTCGACATTTAATAAGTGTTTATTGACTGACTTTTTGATGAGAACATTAATTCCTCTTCTTCATAAATCCCTCTCTATAATGTGTTGCTTTCTAGTCACATACACAGCATATGATGTTTATTACTACAATACATCATATGCTTCTTCATTGTTCTGAGTGATAGCCAATGTCAATTCTTTAGTATCTATAGATGTAACTAGCACAGGCCGCCCTGTCCCCACTGCCTAGGAGGCCAGGTAGGCTAGATTTTACTCTTCCTGCAAGAGTTCTCTGGAACCCTTAGGGGGTTGGGGTACCTAGGCCCTCTGAAAATGGCTCCAGCACCCACTAATGCTATTCCCTAAGCATAAGGCGGGTGCTTCCTTGTACCCCCATTCCATTTAGTCATAGTCAAATTAGCTTTTACACAGAAATAGTTACTTATAAAGGTATAATTACAAGTGTCCAAATTTGCTTCCCCAACACATGGTGGACATAGTCTTTTCTCCCTCCTATACCATCTCAGTCACTATGGAGGAGAAAAGGATTAAGATCATAACTTGGCTCAGGTCCTATAGAACCCAGTCCAAGTTTTAAGTCTAGGACCCTCCTTGGGCTCAAGTGCCAGGCCCCACCCTCTCCCCCCCCCCTTCCAGGACTGGCTGACTGCATCATCCCTCCTAGAATCCTGGCTCCAGGATCACCATACCTCCAACTCCCAGGTCCAGTGGAGATGACTACTGCCAACCGAGACTGGGAAGAACAGATGACTCAGAATAGAAATAAGACCCATTTTTCAGAGCCAGGATAATAAAAGAGAGAGCAGAAGAAGTCCTTTGCCTCTCATGGGCTTATGATCTTTACCCTCTGGACAAAGCAGGAAGGGGAGGCCAAAAACATGATGGAAAAGAGTCAATGGCTCAGACTCACCAGTTTTTGGGGGTTTTTTTTGCACTTCTTGGGGGGCAATTGGGGCTAAGTAACTTGCCCAAGGTCACATGGCTAGGTTTTTGTTTGTGTGTGCCTTAAGTGTCTGAGGCTGGATCCGAACTCAGGTCCTTCTGACTCCAGGGCTCATGCTCTACTCACTGTGCCACCTAGCCGTCCCCAGACTCACCAGTTTTAAAGACATAGGCAGCCCATCAAAGAAGGTTACCCCCATCCACAAGGTAGTGTGACTGGTGAAATCCACAATAACTGAGGAAACAAAGGTTTGATTTCTGAGTAAATCAATTTATTAGCAAGATGCACAGTTGAACAACCAATCAGGACCAGGCTCCCACAGAAAGGCACTGACCACTGAATACAGGGGCAGATTGAGTTTTATACCTTATAAGCAAATAATTAACAGGATATAAACCTCAGGTAATCTGATTTCTATTTGGAGGAAAAACTAGGGGTTTTCTGAGTTGGGAAGGGGAATGAGTGAGTTTCAGGAGTTGGAAGGGAAGATGCTGAGCAGGTAGACTTTGCTGGATATGAAACGAGATGCTATTTCATTCCCATAATTAGCAAGCAGGTGGAACTTACCGGAAAATGAAACTTCAGTCTCAAAACAGTCATTTTTACAAGAAAGATTCCGTTTGGTTCACATGATCTCAGTGGGAGATGTAGAGGCTTCCCAGGCAATCTGCTCCAAAGGTCCCTCTGGGCAGCTCCATGGAAGACAAACTGGTGAACTGGCTGCCCAGAAAATCCCAGGTTACAAAAAGAAGGGAAGGGGGATCAACACTTATTAAGTGCCTATTGTATGCCAGGCACTGTGCTAAGCACTTTACAGATATTATCTCACAACATCCTGTGAGGTGGGTGCTATTATTATTCCCATCTTACAGTTGAGGAAACTGAGGCAGGCAGAGGTTAAGTGACTTATCCAGGGTCACATAGCTATTACATACCTTGTCTCAGAACCATACAATAATGCTTGTATATATAATTAGTATAAATAATAATTATAATAATAATAAATAAAAAACAATAATTAGTATACGAATAAGGACTATTGTTCCAAGGAAAAGTTTGAGACTATTAAAGGAACTTCGGAATTTTCTGTTTAATTCTGAATCCAAATCAGTGTCTATTCCAAGATACGGATAGCTTGACAGTGTAGAGCAGGGGTAGGGAACATGTGGCCCTCCAGGTCTTCAAGGGCGGCCCCTTGACCGAATCCAGACTTCACAGAACAAATCTCCTTATTTGGATTCAGTCAAAGGGCCACCACACTTGAGGACCTGGAGGGTCATATGTGACCATGAGGCCACAGGTTCCCTACTCATGGTGTAGAAGATAGGTAGCTTAAATTTGTCTTTTTGCATTGCTTCCATTTCTTCCCTCTGAGATCAGGTGGAAGAAACTCAATCCCTCTCCCACGCTTATGGTATTAGAAGACAACTATCATGTGCCTCATAACCTCTTGGTTCAAGGTTTACCTCAGTGCTTTGGACACTTACTAGTTGTGTGATCCTGGGCAAGTCCCTGCATCTTTCTCAGTCTCAGTCCCATTGTCTGTAAGACAGAGATAATAATAGCACCTACCTCACAGGGATCTCAAAGCACTGTATAAATGTAGTTATTATTATCATCATAATTATTGATAAATGAGCTCCATAGGTTGCCCATATAACTGCAGATCATAGTCTGGACAATAGATATCCTCCATCCACTTGAATTTTCCATGTGGATAATTAGGCTAAACTCTTAGGAGTAATGTTGTGTAGGAGGCTCATGAGTATACTAGGGATGGATGCAATCAGCACAGTATTCGAGTCATATTCAACCAGGAGTATTTCAAGGCCATTACTATTTCTTAGAATCCTTCTTTGAGCCAGACTTTGTGCTGAATGTCATCGACAGTGGCAAACACCTTTGGGGAAAATGGGTCTTATTTTGTGCCTCCCTCAATAGTAATCATCAGAAAGTGGTTGAACAAGGCAGTATCTTTCACTATGCCTTTCAAAGAACCTTGTATGATTCTGCCTCATGCATGGGAAACATGTTGGGGGAGACCCTCCAGAATGGCATTTTGCACTGCTAAATCAATTGTTTTTTTCTTATAGTCAACAAGCAAAAATGCTGTGGATTACATAGTCTTTATGCCTTTCTACCAATTATGTGATTGTAAATATGTGGTTACTATTGAGAAGGTCTTCCTGTTCCCTTCTAATGTCCTTTCCAAAGACTCTCTGTAATGTATGTGCATATTATTTTCTTAAAATTTTGCTATCACTAACAAAGTAGGGAAAGGTAGCTCTGGGGGTTGGAGGGTGTATAATGGTTGTGAGGAAGAGCAAAAAAGGAGGTGCAGGGGGGTGATAGGAGATAATATTTGAGAATCTTCCTGTGGGAGGGCACCACAGAGCCATCTAGTCAAATCTATACCTGAACAAGAATCCCCTCTACTCCCTATTATACTCCCCGCAAAAGTGGTCAACCAATGACATCCAATGAGGAGGAATCTGCTGCATCCTGAGGAGGCCCATTCCACTCTTGGGTAATTCTAATAGTTAGAAGAAGAGTCTTAGCTCAGATTCATACCTGAAATCCATAGAGCTTTGAGATAATTTCCATCCATGTTCTCCTTGTTCTGCCCCCCAGGACCTCACAGAACAAATCTAATTAATCCCTTATCCATCTGCTAGCCTTTAAATATTTAGAGAGAGCTACCATGTTCCTCCTGAATCTCCTCCTCTCTGGATTGAATTAGCCCTCTTATGGCCTGGACTGAAGAGATTTCACTACTCTTAACATTCTCTGGTCTAAACAGAGCTGAGCACAGCACTTCAGACCTGGTCTGAATGGAGCCAGACAGTATGGCCACATCCCTACTCCTAGAGATGATGTTCAGTTAAGTGTTTGTCTGAGAGGAGGGAGTGTTGAAGGGCAGAGGAGAGGGAAGCAGAAGGGATTTGGGGCAGATTCCTAGGATTGGGATGCCTTAGGGAATGCTTAGTGTGAAGTTGGGACATGTTGGGTGACATCGTTTGACTGCTGGGAGATTAGTGGGATGATTCTGTTGTGTTTGGAAGCCCTCTGAAGCTGTCAGCTGACACCATTGCCCTGTAATCCCCCCCCCCAAAGCCACCATAAATGCTAAACTTCTCAACCTCATGTTTGGACAAGAAAATGGCACCAACCTATAAAACCGAGCCTCTGGTATGTTGGAAACAAATATTCCAGCTCCAGACCCTGATTTGGGAATGAAAGTCACCTCTGGGTTTAGGATTCTGAAAAGTGAAATAATGAGCCTTGGCCAACAAATGGCATTCTTTCTGTGGCTCAGTATTCCTTGGCAGCAAGGCAAACAGAATAGGCCACATGGGTGGGGAAGCTGCGGCCATGAGGCCACGTGTGGCTCTCTAGGTCCTCAAGTGCAGTTCTTTGACTGATTCCAAATTGTGAAGTTTAGATTTGGTCAGAGGCCCACACTTGAGGACCTACACAGTCATACGTGGCCTCAAGGCTGCAAGTTCCCCACCCCTGGAATAAGGGTTCTTGGAGGCAAGGGTTGGGAAGATAGGGAAGCAGAAGTGAAGGCCCTAATGCTCAGACTGTTGGCCTCCCTTTCTCAAGTCTCTCCCGACTCCAGGCCTTCTTCCACTCAGCTGGCAGATTGACCTTCCTAAGGCTCAGTGCTGACTATGTCACCCTCTACTCAGTAAACTCCAGTTACCTCCAGGATGAAATAGAAAATTCTCTGTTTGACTTTTAAAGCCCTTAATCCCGTGGGTCCCTCCTGCTTTTTTTAGTTTTTATTCACCCCTGATACAGCAACACTGGTCTCTTTGCTGTTCCTTGCAAAAAACACTCCTGTCTTCTGACAATGGACCTTTTCACTGGTGGTTGTCTATGCTTGGAATGCTCTCCTCTCCTCCACCTCCTGGCCTCCATTCTTCAGGAGGCCTTCCCCTTTGTCTCCCCATCCTGCCCCCAGCCCCCACTGATAGTGTCTTCTCTTAGAGATTTCCTCCCATTTACACTCATCAGCTGTTTGTATGTGGTCTTTCTCATTAGATTATGAAGTCCTTGAAGGTGGAACTATGATTCCACCTTTCTTTGCTCGGCACTTAGTAAGTGCTAATAAGTGGATGATGGTGGGGATGGTGATGGTGGTTAGTAATATGGTGAGAACTGCTTTAATGCCTTCAGACTTTAGGTGACCAATTAGCAAACTGACGAGGATCGGTGAAAAGATGTTCAGCCTGGAGAAGAGGCTCAGAGGGGACCAACAACTGTTTGAAGTATTTGAAGGGCTCTTCCTGGTCCCAGAGGGCTGAGCCAGCAGTGATATGTGGAAGTTCCACATGTCAGGAAAACCTTCCCAACAGCTAGAGCTATTCCACAGTGAGCAGGCTTCCCCCAGAGATGGTGGGCTTTTCTACCCTGGAGGTCTTCAAGCAGAGGCTGGATGGTAGGTCACTGTGGGGCTTCCCTTCAGATGTTGGTGGGACGAAAATTTCAAATGCTGTGATTCTATGATTATGGGGAAGCATCACCAAGTCAGCATGTCGATGTTTGCAGACAGAGATTTTGCCCTAGAACTTCCCCGCTGGACCTCAGTGCCGGCAAAGAAAGACCAATGGGACAGACTGGTCAATGCAAGGGTGACCTCAGCTGGATTGATCAAGAGTCTGACTACCATGGAACATTCTATGCAGCTAGCTCATTATGTAACCACTCCGTATCCACATGACGTATTTACCTGCACATGGTAAATGTTCATGTTTACCACATGAACTCTACACATTGAAGATAGTTTTTCACTCACAAACTGACTGACTGCGTCTGTTTATGATGAAAATACTGTGGAAGAGGGGTATAAGAGAGAAGGAAATAAGAAAGACTGATGTGAAGGTGGGAGTTTTTAGAAGAGATTCCCCAGAGCCAAGGGAAGGGGGAAGTGCCTAGAGGCAGAATGTGCCCAGACCTTCTATTGAGGCATATCCTGCACTTGCTCCACTAACTCCCACTTCCACAGGAGTTTAAGGTTTCCAAAGCCCTTTCCTCATGGCATCCCTGTGATTTGTTGTAAGCATTATTATCCCCATCTTACAGGTAAGGAAACTGAGGCTCATAGAATTCTGGGGATGGCTTATCTGGGGGGCCATAAAGCTAGTAAATGTCAGAGCCAGGATTTGAACTCAGATCTCTTGATGGAAAATCCTATACTCTTTCTTCTCTAGCATTGCCCCTTCACCATTTAGCAAGGACTGATGTGGAAACAGATATTGTAGTGGCTGGAACTTGAGCTGGGGAGCCAGGAGTCCTGTACTCTTGTTCTGAGTCACTAACTAGTTGTGAAGTTGGAGGTATGATATGTTGTCTAAGGTACCTTCCAGATCAGGACGTTTTGTGGGTCCATTTTTCCTCTATGGGACATGACCCACCTAAGGTCTGCTGGGCTGGTTTTCTTCTGAATCCTTCCTAAGGACTGTAGCAGTGATGCCTGGAACCCTCTTCATTTTCTAGAGAAGGATCCTGAGGCCCAGAGATGTTAAGGGATTTGCCCAAGGTCACCCAGACCCCACCCACTCCCTGTGCCCATGGGCAGTTGGCACCTGGAGAGTCTGCACAAGGGCTTCTTCCAGCCTCCACCCCTATCTCTGGTCCTGTGATTATTAACTTATGACTCAGGGCTTAAAGTGGTGATCTACAAAGAAGGACTAAGAATCAAACAAGGTAAACTAGGGAGAACTGTGAGTATGGCCAAAAGAAAACTGAATAGAGCACCCATTGTGATCTCCTAGCGTCCCAGGAATTAGAGCTGGGAGGGAGGGACCTTGCCATGTCTGCTCACCCACTTCTCTCTTTACAGACGAGGCCCAGGCAGGGAAAGGATCTGGATACTTGGTCAGAAAAGAGGCAGTTTGATCAAATAAAGAGAAAAAACCGGGGAAGGGCAAGCATCCATTCCTTCTCCCAACCCTTTTTATCTTCCTCTGTCTAAGCCAGCTTTCATTATGAGCCCCTCTTCATGAGGTGACCAGAACTGTGCTTCCTCCTCCCCAGAAGCCTTCCAACCTCTGCTTTCCAACACTCTTCCCATAGAATGTGAGCTCCTTGACGGCAAGGACTGGCTTTTATGTTTGTATTTTTATCACCAGGGCTTAGCACAGTGCCTGGCACATTATAAGAAGTTAATAATCGCTGACTTGTACATTTTATCTACCTGTCTATCTATCCATCTATCTATTTATCTGTCTGTCTACTTATATGTCTCTTTATCTATCTATCTGTCTGTCTGCCTGCCTGTCTGTCTATGATCTATCTATATCATCTCTCTATAGCATGTCTATCTGTCTACCCATCTGTCTGTCCATCTCTATCATCTCTGTCTGTCTATCCATCTATCTGCCTATCTATCTGTTTTTCTGACTGTCCATCTGTATGTCTGTATGTGTGTCTATCTATCCATCTATCATCCATCTGTCTATATCATGTCTATCTTTCCATCTATCTGTCTGTCTATCCATCAGTCTAATTCCATCCATCCATCCATCCATCTATCTATCTATGATGAAGAGAGGTGACTAGGTGATACAGTGCATAAAGTCTTGTGCTTAGAATCAGGATGACCCAAGTTCAAATTCTGCCTCAGACTCCAGCTATGTGACCCCAGGCCCAGTTTCTCCATCTATAAAACAAGGGATAATAGCTGCATCTCCTCCCCAGGGTTGTTGGTGAGGATCCGATGAGATAATATGTGTGAAGTGCTTTGTAACCCTGGAAGTTCAGTGCTAGCTAGTGGTGGTCGTGGAGGGAAAGAGACCTGGATGAGAGGAAGAGAAGAGGGGACCATTTCATCCCCTTCCACAGTGATCTCTCGGGGGTGTGCTCTTTGCATCAGTGTTAAGACTCCCCATCCCAACCCCACTTCCCTGCAAGTCTGAAACCAGGGAAGATCCATAGACTGTAACTGGGGACATTGCAATTACCGTTCCTCTACTCTGTGCAGCTTGTATTTATACATGACCCACGTGTCATGTCTGCCCCATTAGACATCCCATATACAAATGTTTCATTGGGATGAAAGTTCCTTGAGGTCAGGCACTGATTTTTCCTTGCTTAGTATCCCTAATGCCTCACACAGTTTTGGGCACATAATAAGTACTTAAAAAATAGTTGGTGACTGACTGAGCCTCTGAGTGGCTCTTCTTGTTCCAGCTGACCACATGTGCTGGCTCAGCATTCAGATATGTTGGGGATGACCCAAGGCAGTGTGTAATTCAGAGCCAGAGGCTGGGGGCTCTTCAAAATGATGGATTTAGTTCCTCATTGACTGTGATAAAATCCAGTGGTCCAGTGGGCCCTTGAAAAAGCTCCTTCCAGCTTCCAGCTTCCAGCTTCCTCTCTTGTTTTGACTCTCTTTCATGGCAAATAGTATTCTCTCTAACTAACTTTCCTCATGCTTGACAGCTATTCCTATGTGGAATGTGAACTTGAACTAGACACACTCAGCCACCCCTGTGCCCTTCAGCCTATAATGGACTTCTAAAAGGCCCTTCTTCTTCCATTGAGCTCTTTATAGGGCCTAAATTTTGTGGAAGGTCCCAAGCTGCCCTTTATTTCCCTCCTGACCCTATTTCTGACTTCCAGACTTCAAAACCATGCTTCCTTAAACAAGTACCTTCATTCTTCTGCCAACCCTCTTTTCCCACCATTTTCCAGCTTCCTTTTTCTGTGCTCCCATATTAGAATGTAAGCTCCTTGAGGGCAGGGATTGTCTTTCTTTTTGCTTGTATTTGTATCACCATCCCTTAGCACAGTGCCTGGAATGTAGTAAATGCTTAATAAATGCTCGTTTCCTTCCTTCCTTCCTTCCTTGGCAAGCTGTGTACCTTGGCTCTTGCCTGCCTTGTCCATTTTATGTTTCCTTTTCTTAGTAAGTGACCAACTGAACATTGTTTTTGAGATGGTTGTGTCCAAACCTGGAGACAACTTCATGGGTTTGGGGGTTCCAGATGGTCTCTAGGAAAGATTGAGTACACAACTAAATTCTATTCCTACATAGCATTAGTCCCAACAAGTTAGTCCAGAAGGTCATTCCCAAAGATTGCTCCTTGTTTCTTGGTGGAACCATTCTCATAGGCTGCCAAACCCAACCTATATTTAGACTTCCAGATCCCCCTGGCTCACAAGATCTCCCAAACCAAGATCAGAGACTCTACTCCCTATACATAGAAAAGAAAGGAACTCATAAATAGGCCAAGGAGGCCTCAATTCCTGGGGGCCATATAGCTTCAGAAGAGAAGGCCTCACATCCCTATACCTGATAGCATAATCCCTTACTGGACACCAGGAACGAAGGGCTCCTTGATCTTCCAACCATAAGTACTGCCAAGAGATGACCAGAGCTGACTCAGGACCTTTTGAAGATTCTGATGGTTCTGACTATACTACAATGGAAAAAACCTCCTTCCAATTACATGTGAAGTCAGCTAGAACATAGGTGGAGTGTACGAAACAGCTCCCCAGACTCTTCTGTGTGATGCTGTCTGAGCAAGTTGATGGGATCTGTACCTTTGCCAAACCCCTTTCCACTATGGCGACCTGCAAACTGCTTTATGTTCTAAGGAAGTTTCAATATTGGCATCCCAAGATGTTCTAACAGTAGTTAGAGGTTAAGTTACTGAATCCTGTTTTGGTTTATTTTGTCAGTGTATGCTATGAATCTTTTGTGTCTGCTTTTGTATAGAAACTAAACACCTGTTCTATATCTGATTTACATTGTACATTGTATACCTTTTAACTCCCCATTTTGTCAAGACCTGGATGTCAGCCACAACCTAAGGTTTAAGTGATTTTTTCCAGGGGTATGGGGTTCGGGGCTAAAATGAGCCAAAAAGTATGATAAATGGAAGTCTATCCCCCTCTGTCATTATCCAACATTTAATCCAGTGTGTAAATCCAGAGCAGAGGGGTCCCTTAGAAGAGGGGAGTAGGTACAGGACCCTAGACCCTTGGGTCTAAAAGCAGTTCTTTTATTTTTTTCTTTTTGGAGGGGGAAGGTAGGGCACTTGGGGTTAAGTGACTTGCCCAAGGTCACATGGCTAGGTTTTTGTTCGTGTGTGCATTAAGTGTCTGAGGCCGGATCCGAACTCAGGTCCTTCTGACTCCAGAGCCAACGCTCTACTCACTGCGCCACCTAGCCGCCCCTAGTAGTAGTTCTTTAATGTATAATTGCTATTATAATAATTACTAGTATAATTCAATTTATGATGATCACTATAGTATAATATTTATATAATATAATAATTCAAATTATAATAATCATTAGTATAATTCAATGGGGGTAACTAGGTGGCACTGCAGTAGATAGATTGCCAGGCCTGGAGTCAGGATGACTCATCTTCCTGAGTCATCATTATTTCAAAACAAATCCAGCCTCACACACTTACTAGCTGTGTGACCCTGGGCAAGTCCTTACCCCTGTTTGTCTCAGTTTCCTCATCTGTCAAATGAGTTGAGGAAGGAAATGGTAAACCACTCCAATATCTTTGCCAAGAAAACCCCAAGTAGGGTCACAAAGAGTCAGATATGGCTAAAAAACAACTGAACAACAACCACAAAAGTATAACTCAATGTGTTGCTTCTTGAGTTTCCAGACCTCCTATAAACATGAGTGAAACAATCCAAATTCTATTCTATTCCTAGCCCTCGTTCTTCCCTCCTTTCCTTTGTGATCCACTTTTCCTTTGATAGGATCACAGAATTAGAGCTGGGGATGGGGGTGAGGGTTCACCTGCCTAGATCAATAGCCTCTATTTACAGGTGAGCTCTAGAAAAATCAAGTGACTTGCCCAGTTACACAGGTAGCTCATAAGCTCCTTGAGGTTGGGGCCTTGTTTCTGCATTTCTATAGTGCCTCACATGAAGGCACTTAATAAATGCTTGTTAAGTGGAATCAATTTGGTGAATGTTAAAATGCTGAAATGTTGAATGTTGAAAACTATCTTTACATGTAATTGAAAAAAAATAAAATACTATTAAGTGTGTGTGGGGGAAGTGGAATCAATATGCCCAATTGGGCTGTCAGAGATATCAGGTCCTCAAAATCCAAATCTGGATTGCGTTCCATCATGACACGTTTTAGAGGCAGGGATTAAACACAGGTTTTTCCCAATTTCAGATCTAGCCTTCTTTCTACTATATCACTCTATCTCCCCTCTCTTTCCCTTTTAAAACACCTTTTTTCTTACCTTCCTTCCTTCCCTGCAGTCATTCCATTTCCTTTTCTCCTTCCAATCATACTCCATTCACATACCTCTCCACCAGCTCCCTTATTTTTAAATTCGTCTTTTTTATTATTATGAACTTGATGAATTTCAGCAAATGAACATTTCTTCATAAAAAGAACAGAAAAAGAAGGTGGCACATGACACTGTATTGTGTATATCTTGGGTTTCTTAAAGTTATATTCAATCTGACATGGTAGTTTCAAAACAGTCCTGCTTGTCTGGGCTTCCTTCCAAATTTCCCTTTGCATTGTATACTTTTTAATGTTTCCATGACTCTCTTTTATTTATTTTCTTTTTTGTTGTCACTATTTCTTCTCTGTACCCCTATAACCCTCCTCTCAAAAAAAGGTCCTCCTTTTAATAAAGATAATAAAAGGTTTTGAAATCCCTACCTCAGTCAGACATGATTAGGTTTCTAAAATGGATAAATAAGGTTTTTAAAATAGTCTATGATTCCTTTATTATATTTGAACCCTTTTTTGATTGTGTCAAGAAGAAAACAGAGTGATTATCTAACCAAATAAGTCAACTCTCATTTGGGGCCTTTAAACAGTGGAAGAAATTTCATTAGTTGTCCAGTCAGGACCATCCATGGGCAAAACCTTTACATTTAGGAGCTAAACATTCTGGGCCTCCACAAAGAAATCACTTTTGGGGAGTGGGGGGGCAGAATGTCTTCTCTCTTCTTTGTTCCCTCTCTACCCTATTAACTATGTTATTGGAGAAACTGGACCAGTAGGAGATAAAGCATCTACCTGGGAGCAGAGACACATGATAGACTCACAAGAGGTGGGTTAAGAAACATAGCTACCTAAAGGAGCAAGTGGCTTGAAAGAACTAACAGAAGTATTGACTAGGGACCAACTCTCAGAGCCATATAAAGAGGGGCACCTAAAGGGAATCTCAACAGGACTGGAAGGACAAGAGGACTTCCAATAACCAGGAGTTGAGTTACCTCTTTGCCACGTGTATTCTCTACATTTGTGTCTCATTACTCTTGTACTTAATGTTTAAGTCCACTCTCCCCCCAAAAATGAAACTGTGTGTGCAAGGGGAAAGTACACCCTTGGTTTAGTGGGGGTGGGGAGTGGGAAGAGTGTTTTTGTAACTACTAATCTTATTATACTTTCTCAATAAATACGTTTTCTAAAAGTGAAATAAAGTCTGGCTGACTGATACCAATGGAAAACACACCAATGAGGGGGGCTCTTTTATTTCAACCCTGAGTAAATAAGTGCATTGACACCTGGGGATTCTCAACCCTAGAATATAAGTGCAGGTTGGGGAGAGTGAACTCAGAGGAGGTGCCACAAAAGTCAAACAAAAAAAAGCCAACACATTAACAGCTGCCTCTCCTTTTAAAATTCAATTTTATTTGATTTTCAGTTTTGAATTGTCTCCCTCCCATTTCCAGCCCCCTATCAAGAAAGCAAGAAAAACAAAACTTGTTACAAATAGGCAAGCAAAACAAATTCCAGCATTAGCCATGTCTAATATACACAGACATGTACATATATATGCGTATATACATATGTATTAAGGAACAAACCAGAAGGAGGTCTTGGAGCAGTCTCCCCATTGCTTATAAATTCAGAGGGTTGGACCAGATCTCTAAGGTTCTCTCTGGCTTGAATTTCATCTTCCTAAGGGATGCTCTTCATCCTTTTAATTTGCATGGTGCTTTGTATATCTCTTACTAGTGCATTCACACACACACACACACACACACACACTCCTTTGTGTTATGTTGATTTGTGTGAGCAAATTATTCCCACCCACTTGAGTATAAATTCCCTGAAGGCAAGGACTTACTCATCTTTGCAGTCATCTTGATGCTAGTAGGTACTCAAGTGAATCTGTCAAATGGAATTGCTTTTGCTTTTGACTTCCTTTCTTTTACAGGATGTAGTCTGAGGCTCAGGCCCAAGCTGCCTGCCCTTCTTCCTCTACACTCTCTAGAAAAAGTCATCTGCTCATGAAGTTTCAGTTGACATCTGCCTCTGGACCTGAGTTAAAAATCCCGTCTCTGATGCTTACATCCTGCATGCGATGATTTTACCACCTCTGCCTCCTTATCTCTAAAATGAGGAATTGTATTAGATGGCCCAGTAGGTCCTGTCCAGCTTCAGATCCACAATCCTTTTCTCAAGTCACGTGTTTCCATTTGTCTGCATTCTACAGGACGAATCATGACAACAAATGTGTTAAATATAGAAGATGAGTTAGTTACGTAAGAATGGATTTTCATGCTTGAAGTGGCTTGATGGTGCTTGGTGGAGAGGGAAGGAAGAGAATCCAGGCCAAAGAGCAGGGGGACCATTTGGATAAGAAGGCAGGCTCAAGGAGTGTGGGAAAGACACTCCAAAGCTAAGCCAGTCTGGGCATCTTGAAGCAGGACTGAGAGGAACTTGGAAGAGAAGCCTGTGTTCAAGATGACTAAAAGAACTTCAGGGTGACTCTGGGCAAGAGCAAAAAAATACCCCCTGTCAGAATGCATGGGAATACATGCAATCCAAGTCACCCATTCATTAGGCAATGTTTTAATTAATAATGACTTAATTGAATTAATATGTCTACAACATAGTATGTATAGGAACCTGCCCCAGGTCTGAGTCCACCTCGTGGTACCCAATTTTCTTGACACTTTTCCTGATTTTTCTTTAATTTTCTCTCCCTTGAAATTATTTTGTCCTTCATTACCTCTTACCTTGACTATTGCAATTGGTCTCTAATTGGTCTCTCTGCCATCAAGTCTCTCCCCATTCCAATCCATCCTCCTCATAGTCACCATAATACTTTTCTTAAAGCACAGGCCTGACTGTATCCCCATCCCCTCATTACTTCTGAGATAAAGTCAAATTCCTTTTCAGCTTCTTAAAATCATACCCAGTTCAGCCCCAAAATACCTTTCCAGACTCTTTATATTTACTTTCTTTCCCATAATGTGTGGTCCAACCAAACTGGTCTTCTCTCTGTTCTTCCATCTCCATCTTTGCCCTGCCCCCATGGCCAGGAGCCTCGTGTCTCCTCACCATTGACAGGTGCCACCCAAGCACTCTTCTGACCACAATGCCTGACTTAATAGATGCCTCATGATTGGCTGATTGAGCTTCTACAGGAAGCCTTTCCTGATCCCTCTAAGTACCACTGCCCTCAGTTTATACTGTCTATACCTATATGTGTACCTGTCTTCCATAATGGAATATGAGCTCTTTGAGATCAGGGGTCATTTTGTTTTCCCCCTTTTCTGCCCCCGGGTTAGCATAGTGACTGGCACATGGTGGGCCCTTAATAAATGCTTTTTGATGAACACATTTTTATTTACTTACTTGCATATATATTGTATTTCCCTAGCAGGACAGAAACTCCATGAGGACAGGGACTATTTTGTTTCTGTCATTATAGCTTCCAGTGACCAGGATAGTAGGCATAGTATAATACATTTTTGGAAATGAATATTTTTTTTTAAATGGCCATGGTTAATTTGCATAACACTTCACAAAGAAATATTACAAGACTTCCTTTAAGCTCACTAGGACCAGGAATTCTTTATCCAACAATTCTTTTTTTTTTTTAATGTCTTTTTGGAGGGGGAAAGGCAGGGCAATTGGGGTTAAGTGACTTGCCCAAGGTCACACAGATAGTGCTAAGTGTCTGAGGCCAGATTTGAACTCAGGTCCTCCTGACTCTAGGGCCAGTGCTCTATTCACTGTGCCACCTAGCTGTTCCTATCCAACAACTCTTAACTTGGGGTTCATGAACTTGTTTTTAACATGTTAAGATAACCATTTCAGGGGCGGCTAGGTGGTGCAGTGAATAGAGCGCCGGCCCTGGAATCAGAAGGACCTGAGTTCGGAGCCGGCCTCCGACACTTAATCCACACAAACAAAAACCTAGCCGTGTAACCTTGGGCAAGTTACTTAACCCCAATTGCCCTAAAGGGGCGACTAGGTGGAGCAGTGAGTAAGAGTGCCAGCCTCGGAGTTGGGATGACCCGAGATCAGATCCGGCCTCAGAAAATGAGCACCCACGCATAAATAATGACTAGCCGTGTAACCTTGAGTAAGTTACTTAACCCCAATTGCTTTTATAAAAAAAAAAAAAAAGATAACCATTTCAGGGCAGTTAGGTGGTAGAAAGACTTATCTTCTTGAGTTCAAATCTGGCCTCAGATACTTACAACATGTGTGACCCTGGGCAAGTCATTTAACCATATTTGCCTCAGTTTCCACATCTGTAAAATGAGCTGAAGAAGAAAATGGCAAACCATTCCATTATTCTTACCAAGAAAACCCCAGATGGGATCACTAAGAGTCAGACACAACTGAAATGACTAAGCAAACTGATTTCTTTTTTAATCCTATGCATTTTATTTTATACATTTAAAAACCTTCTGAGAAGGGGTCCATAGGCTTTACCAGATTGACAAAGGAGCACAGGATGCAAAAAAAGGGTTAAGAATTCTTGCACTTCTATCTTTCTGCCACCCTCATCAAGAAATGGAGGTGTTAGCCATGGCCCAGAATCACCTCTGTAATCTGGAGGGTGTGTGTTTGTGTATGTGTGTGTGTGTGTGTGTGTGTGTGTGTGTGTTTTACATGCATAGGTTACTACTATAAATAAAGTCTGTCTGTTTATACTTCAGATTATCTTGAAGACTTCTCAAATTTACTATTGAGTTCATTTTCTGCCCCTAGTGTTAATTCTGTTCTCTTTCCTCAAATTTGGATTCCTTCTTGGTTGCCTAATTATCCAGGAAGTCACAGAATCATCCATTTAGAGCTGGAAGAGAGGCTAAGAAATTACCTAGGAGAATGACCCCATTTTCTAGGGGAGGAAATGAGATTAAGAAAGTTAAGCATCATTGTTGAAGGACAGCCATGAGCTGGAGAGTGTCCAGAGGAGAGCAACCAAGATGATGAAGGGTGTTGAATCCATGTGCAAGGGCGGAACTAGGGATGGTCAGCTTGAGGAAAGGTGGGGGTGGGCAGATAGGCTGTGTTCAAGTTTTTGAAGGGTTAACATTGAGGAAAAAAGATTAATTGTCGATCATAGTCGAGGAGCATTTATGAAGCACTATGTGCTAGCTGGGCAAAGGCAAAAGAAAGGCAAAAAGCATGACCTCTGACCTCAGAGGCCTCCAATTCCAATAGAGAAGACAGCATGTAAACGACTATGTGATATACAGAGTGATATACACAGTGTAAATGTGAGGGAATCAAGGCAGGAGCTTGGAGCGGAGCTGAAAGGGACCTGGGATTTGAGCAGAGTTGGCAAGAAAGCCATGGGGCTTGTTCCTTGTGGCCTAGAAGACAGACCCAGGAACAAAGGGTGGAAATAGCAAAGAAGCAAGTTTGGACTTTGCTTCCAGGAAAACCTCCCACAGAGCTATCCAAACTCAGAATGGGCTTTCTTTCAAGGATGTGGGTTTCCCCTCTTTGGTGGGCTTCAAGCAGAGGCTGGGTAGCCATTTGGCAGTTTACATAAAAGAGATTCCTTGTACAAATGGGTTTGACAAATACCATAGGAGTAGAACCCTCTCATGTTACAGATAAGGAAACTGAGGCTCAGGGACCTTTAATGATTTATGCAGTCACCAAGGTAGCAAGAATCAGAGTCAGGATTGATGACTGCTGAGGTCTTCCATTTCTGGAATCTGTGACTTGCCCAGTGTCCTACAGGTAGTAAAGGTATTGCTAGAATGTCAGTCTCCTGGATGCTAAATCCAGAACTCTTTCCGTGAATCACAGGTCTCCCTCCTCCTCTGTTTTCTCACTAGTTCCTTCCATTTGATTTGTACACCCACCACATTCATCTAGACTTTCATCCCTTCATCCCCAGTCTACCTTTTAGAAGCTTTCCATGCCTCTAGTTTTCCTCTGCTCCTCTCTGTTCTGCTCATTGACTAGAATGCATCTTAGTCTGATAACACCCTTGCCCATTGTTTGTGTCAGACAAGGAGACCTGCCTACTCATTACAGCACAGAGCTGCCTCAACGTTTGCAGAAATTAACCCTTTTCCCCAAAAGTTCTCCTTGACTCCTATCCACTCACTCCAGGATCCTCCTCTATCTTTCATTCCTTCCTTAATCTTGGGTTTCTAGTGAAGGAAATGTCTATATCCCAGTACATTCTGCATTCTTAATTATATTATTACCACTATTCTCTGTGTTGAGTAAACATTTTTGATCAAAATGCCCTAAACATTTATTTCTAGAACTTCTGAAATTACGCTTTGATCATGGTTGCCCTAAGCTTTGTTGTTGTTCAGTCATGTCCGACTCTTCGTGACCCCATGGACCATACCAGTATTGTTTATAAAATTTTCTTGGCAAGATTAATGGAGTGGGTTGCCATTGTCTTTTCCAGGCTCATTTTACAGATGAGGAACTGAGGCGAACTAGATTAAGTGACCTGCCCAGGGTCACACAGCTCCTAAGTATCTGAGGCTGGATTTGGTCTCAAGTCTTTCTGCCCTCAAGCCCAGGACTTTATCCAGTTCAGGGCTTCTTAAACTTTTTCCACTCCCGACCAGTTTTGCTGGCATTGTGTGACCTGAGGGCATGGGCAATGGAAAGGGCACATGCTTTGTGTTCATAACCAAGGCCACAGTGAAATTTCGGGATGCAACACGGGCAAGTGCTGCCAGAAACACCTCTGATTCATTATATGTTTGATTTTTAATTAATTTTTGTTGTGCATTCAGAAACCTTTTACTGTTGCCAAATTTTTCTCAACCCCATATGGGGTTGAGACTCACAGTTTAAGAAGTGCTACATCTAGTTGAATCCTGCATGTTTGAGATTCACTATAAATAGCTATAAAAAGCTAACAACGCATTTCAAACTCCATCCCCCACAAAACAAGGCCAGGGTTCTAGTCCCAGGTCCACCACTACCTGTGCAATTTGGGCCAGCCATTGACCTGCTCTGAAACTGTTTAAATCTTACATTTATAGAGTGCGTGTGTGGATTAAATATTTGTGTGATCAATTCTGCAGATCACTAGGCTCCTAGCACCTTTAGCCATGAAATTTTCCAGACCTCATACCCTGTATCTACAGTGTGACATATCTATATAAAAGTTTGTGAATATAATTTGGGGAGGGGGGATCAAGAAAGGCCTTGTGAAGATGATACTGTATGTTACATGTCTTCCTAAGAAAAATGTAAGTTCTGTGAAGGTAGGGTCTCTTTCTTCTTTGTCGTGTCTAGGGCCTAGCTCTATCTGGCAACAAGTATTAAGCACCTAATACTTGTTTATTCATCTGTCTCAGTGACCCTAAATGGTCATGGTCCCACCTTTTTATGACACAAATTCTTAAGAATTCTTACACTGGAGACCCCTGGGGCCCAGCCCAGAGTTATCCCTAAGAATAGCTCCCCGGGGACCATTTGGGGGAGGAGCAGTTTAGATGGAGAACTCCCCTCCACCAAACATCCCTAGCTCCAAATTGAAGTTTTCACTCTTTGGTGAATTTCTCTAAAACTTTCTTTTTAGCTTCTTGGGAGTACCTATCTCCATAGATTTCCTCCCCAGCCTTTACCTTTACTTGTGCCAAGTGGTATTTCTTGGGTTTCACAAATTTAGAGCTGGAATGTTATCCTTTTACTTTGGAAATCCACAGTCAGTGAGATGAGAAGACTTACTAAGATCTGTTAGTATTAAGTAGCTGGTAGGATTTGAATCCAGGCTCTCTGACTGCAAATGCAGAGCTTCCTGGTCTCTTTGCTTGCTTCCCAACTTTTTAAGCTTCAAGGGGAAACTAAATTCCAGAACATAATTTTCCCTTTTATTCCCAGAGGATGCCTTGCTCAGTTCTTTGCACATGTCCCAACTCTCCATCAGTGCAGACAGGTCCGCAGCCCAGGGAAGGTTCCATACAGCGCATATATGCTTACCAGAATCCCCCAGTGTCCTTCAAGGGTTAGTTTGGCCAACTTCCTCCTTCAAACCTTTGCTGATGCCCACAGTCCCTCCTCAAATTTCCCTAGGATCACTTTTAAAACTGGAAGGAGTTAGCAACAGAGCTGAGACACACACAAAAGAGGCTCGGGTTTTGACTTGCTCAACATGAAATTTGGATTTACCTGTTACATTGCCCTCCCCTTCCTGGTCCCCCACCCCCACCCCTTTCCCCATTAGCTCCTGTTAGAACGATTCCCCTCTCCGTTCTTGCATCCATAATCTGAGGTCTGCAACCTCCTCGGGAAGGTGGGTGCAAAGGTCTTCTCTGCAGCTTGAATGTCTAAAGATCTCTACCTGTTATGTGTCGAGAAAATTGGATCTATTTTCATACTGTGTATGTTTTTCTAAACTTCAATTATAGAATTTTGATTTGGCTCTAATTTTCTGTCAGCTACCTGGAAGCCCCCTCCCCCCCACAAACGAGGTAAAAAAGCAGTGAAGGGGTAGGGAGAAAGAAAGAGGGGTGGGGGAGTGAGCAAGAACGAAGCCTCTTCCGGTGGGTAGGCTAGTATACCAAATTCCGGCCTTATCAGTTGGGAGGATCTCCTAGTTAGTTACAGGAAGGACTTGTGAAGAGCAAAAGCCTCGCTTTTATTTAGCATTTGTTACAATGGGAATTCCATTTCTAAAAGTCCTACAGACCGCAGTCATTTGCTCCAGGCTTTCTTTCGGCATTGAGCTAGGTCTGCCTCTGCAGAAAGGTTGGAGGGGCGCTGCATGCCCACCAAGGAAGTGATTGAGGCCACAGCAAGCATTTCACAATGTAATCTTTATTTTCCTCAGTCATACAAATAACTTTCTATAATTTCTCAGGGCAATCTGGTGAGGATGTGGCAGTTTGAGATTGTGAAGTCCAGTGACGAACCCTCCCTGGAGTGGTGACTGCCCAAGTCGCTGGCCCTCTTCCCCCGCGCATCTTGCCTTTAAATGTGGATAATGCGGGTGGCTATCTATGTTCCCTCGAAACCAGGACTGGGGTAGGGGGTGGGGAGGCCCTTCAAAGTGCGTGTCTCGCCAGGGATCTAGGAAATCTCACTCCGCTTCTCCTGCTCAATTGCTGCAAGACCAGAAGATACATTTTAGCTCCGGGGTCCCAGAGGAGGGAGGTGGGCACGTGGGGAGGTGGGCGGGGCGAAGTTGGAGGCGAATGCCCGAAGGCAGGCGGGCTAGGAGGAGGCCTGGGGGGTTCTCCCAGGGTGGGCCATGCCCGGGGCGGGGGTGATCCAGGGGTTGCGGGGCAGCCACACTCACTCTCTTTGGTGGGCAGAGTGTTCTTCTCCTGCGTCTCCGTCTTTTTGAGCTTGGCCTTGTCGAAGCTCGCGATCTCCCCCATGTCGGGCTTGTCTGCCATCTTCGGATCTGGAGAAGCCTGCGGGTCAAACGGACGGCGCTGACCGTGCCAGAGCTTCCCCGCCCCGCGCTCGCCAGACGCCCACCCCGCACTGCCCGTCCGGGGCCGGTCTCCCTGGCCGAAGGCGGCTCCACAGCCGCTCACGGTCAGGATCTCCCAGCGCCGCCGCCGCCGCCACAAGCCCGAGGGCTCCACGTCTGCTGCCGCCGCCACCGCCCCAGCCGCCGGCCCCGCCGCGCGCCCTCCAGCCCCGCAAGGCCAGGCGGCGGTTCCTGCACGGGGCACGCGCGCGGGGCTGGGAGGGAGGGGGGCGCGCCGGCCATCAGGCAGTCTCCGGTCGTTCGGCCGTCTCTACGTCTGCCAGCCAGGCGGGGTGACCCCATGTGCCGCGCCCCGCCCCGCCCCATCGCACCGGCTCCGCCAAGCTCACCTAGCCCGAAGTCGCGCTTCGCTCCCGACGCCTCAAGCTCCTGCGGCTGCAGCCAGAGACAAAAGAGCGCGGCCCGCCCCGCGCCTTATATATCCCTCCGCCCCCACGGTCTGTCCCGCCCCCGGACCGCCCCTTCCCGGGAGAGCACCACCCCCCGGGGCCACCGCCTACCCGGGAGCATGCGGACGGTCGGCGCCTGCAAGCTAGGGGCGGTGGCCGGAGGCGTGTGCAGACGCATGCACACACCCGAGCACACCCAAGCACACATGCACATGCACAGCCTTTCACGTACACACACATATGCACGTTCCTTCCGGGCGCGGCGGGCACGTCCCAGACACACTCGAGCTCGTTCCCGGGGTTGTGTCCCTCCCGACCCTCATTCTCTTTTCTTTTTGCAAGGCCCTGTCTGCAAGACTGCAGAGGAGACCCTCTCCCCAGCCGCCCCTCCCTCCCTTCCGCCAAGTTTGGGACCAGCCTGCTAGCGGCTGGTGCCCGCCAGACCTTTGTTTCTCCCGGGTCCGAGCGCACCCGCGGGCATACACCCTGATTCCCGCGCTTATGTCGGCGGGATCGAACTGGACCTTCCATCCCCGCAGCCCCACCTGCTGTGGCCTTCCGTGCTCACGTTGCGGCTCTTGCTGCTGCTGTTGCTCCTTCAGCCCCGAGCGGCACCCAGCACCTTCTACACGGAGCCCCCTAGACCTGGCTGGAGGGACTCCTCCCGTGCACCGTCGCTACACCGTGCAATCCCAAGAGCAAAGAAGTGTGGCCTCCCGGCTTTTCCCTGGAGACATGCTTTTTTTTTTAATAGGCAGATCTGGTTCAGCTCCCATTCCCCAATGAGATGTGATCATATGGTAAATGTGTGCATCTATGAATTGGTATGTATTTAACATACATGCAAGCACATATCCATATACGCTCATATGTGTAATATATTTGTGTATTTCCATGCATATACATTTATATACACAGACAAGTGTATATATGTATGTGTGTATATAATATATATTACACACACACAAACACCCTCTACATCCAAACACATCCATCCATCCATCCATCTACATTGCAGTTACAAATTAAGCTCTCCCAAGTTCCTTACAAGAAATTTCTCTACTCTGTTCCAACAGATTGAAGTTTTATTTTAAAATGAACCATCAAACAAAATTTGAAACTCCCACCACCGTTCCTTAACCCTCCCCCTCTTAAATCATACTCGCGGAGACAATCATGCATTCGAATGTGATGCTTCAGGTTCGCTCCTGCAAAGTCACGGTGGAGAATGGGCACGGATGGAGAAGAGTGGTGCAGATGGCGTGCTGCAGCTCCCCGTCTCCCCAAACCCCGACACCTCACCCCTCAACCAGGTGGGTCTTCATTTCTCCTGTCCTTCACCTGGTTTCTTATTCTGGTCTTTGCTTCCAGATTCCTTTCTCTAGCCCGGCAGCGTTTTCTTTACATCTCACAGGGAGCAGTGAAACCCATACTGAGATATGTAAACGAATTTCAGTTCCCTGCCCCTGGTTTGTCCCCCCCCAACCTTATCCCACACGGTCTGAAGGGCCATGATTGAAGGAAGGCAGGAGGAAAGCTGTACGGGATCAGGCCAAAATTTATTCAGAAAGAAAGAGACATGGTAGTGTGGTGCAGGGGAAAGACCCCTGGTTCTGGAAGCCAAGGACCTGTTTTCCAGTTCTTCCCCTTGTGTTTACTGTGTGTATGACCTCGGGCCAGAACCTCTATTGTGGGAAATAATGGCTGTTTTTGAGAACAAGCTCAAGAGGTTTCAGAAGACCCCCTCCCATCCAAATCTGAGTGTAACAGGGGCCAATGCGGGCATGCACCTGCCCCTGGCCAATAGTTCATTAGGTCTACCACTAGGGCAGGACCTTTAAATTATACATACATACATACACATATACATATAAAGGTATAGAAGACACATATGTGTGTGCATGTGTGTTTATATACTTATATACACACATATAGACAGGGAGAGAGGAGGGTGAGAGAGGGGAGAACAAAGGGAGGGAAGGGGAGACAGAGCGGGGAGAGGGAGAGAGACAGAGATAGAGCTTTTTCTGGTAAATTCATTGAATGGTAAGAGGACAGACAGTCTGTGCTCAACCACAGCTGGACACAATTCATCACCTGAGTTACCCATCTTTCCAGTGAACGTATGTTTCCTTTGATCTTGTTACTTTCAAGTTTCAAAAGATTCTAGCTCTAGGAGGCTGCTATGTTGAAGGCATGCTTGCTCCCCCTCTCAGCCCTGTATTTTTTCAGACTCTTTTGCCTGTCCTCAGGAGGCTGCCTGCTGAGAATGCTCTGGTGTGAGTTGGGCTGGTATTGTGTCTAGATTAGAAGGGTGCACAGGACTCAGGGACCATTTCTGTCACCTCAGCTATGCTTGCTCTTGCTTCTTTCCACTTCTGTCTTTGCAATCACAGAAACCTGGCCCAGCCCCCAACTGGTAAATCCCTGGAGAAGCCATGGTGTCCCTGGCCACCTCCATTACCTTCATTTTAGACCTCAGATAGTGTCACCCACAGAATTGAGTAGCTGTAACAGGTTTTGATGTGTCTGGCATGTATTAGATGCTTAATAAAAGGCTTGTCAATTGTTTGAACCCAAGCATTCTGACTCCAAATACTTCTTAGGCAAGGAAAAAAAAGTAGGGACATTCCCATGGCCAAAAAACTGGGGAAGAAAGAGGTTAGGGAAAATGATGATATGCAAATATAGTTGCAAATACTATTAACTCAGATTTTTCTAGTGTCTTTCTTGTAAAGAGCTTAGTTTTTCATATGTAATTCTCACAGATTTAAACTTCATTTTAAACTAAGTCATCAGTCAAAAACACAGCTCCCTTTGCTTATTATCTGTGTGCAGACAATTACTGTAGTTTTCTGACTTCTTATGTACCCAATTACCAGAAAACTGACCCCCCCCCCGATACTTCATTTTCTGTTTTCCATCTTGGATATTATATGCACAATCTCCAGTCTCTTTTCTTTTAATGAGTTCCCTTTAGGACTCATGTTATTTTTTTCCCATCTGTATTGTGAAAATTTTGCTCTTGTTTAGCCGATAGCCAAATTTTCCTCTGCTATCCTGCTTTACTTCTTAACCTGGCTTTGAAAATAGACACTAAATTACTTACTCAAGGTAAGTAGTATATTACACCAGGTAAATTGAAAAAAGAAATTGATGACATTATCCTCTATCAGGACGGCTCCTCAAGAGGTGAGGCTGATACCTAAACATACATAGGCACTATATATCTATATCTATATAATAAAGTCTAATATTCAATTAGGAAGCATTTATCTCTCCCTCCCATGCCTTAGCGAATTGAAAAAGAATGAGAAGAACAAATCCCTTACCAGATAGGCATAGACAAGCAAAATATATTTCTTCATTGGCCAAGTCCAAAAATGTATGCTTCATTTTGTTTCTTGTGGCCATCACCTCTCTGTGAATAATATGGTTCATTATTAGTGCTCTGGAGTCATGGTTCGTCTTTGCATCAAGCAGAATTCTTTTTTTTTTTTTTTGGAGGGCAATTGGGGATAAGTAACTTGCCCAAGGTCACACGGCTAGGTTTTTTGTTTGTGTGCGTTAAGTGTCTGAGGCCGAATCCAAACTCAGGTCCTTCTGACTCCAGGGCTGACACTCTACTCACTGCACCACCTAGCCACCCGGCAAGCAGAATTCTTAAGTTTGTCAAAGTTGTCTTTGCAGTGTTGTTTTTATTGTATAAATGGTTCTCCTGCTTCTGCTCACTTCATTCTCTATCAGTTCATAAAAATCTTCCTGGGTTTCTCCCAACCCATCTCTTTTCATTCCATTCCATTCATGTAATTTTTCAACCACATTTAATTTCTTGCTCTTTACTATTAAAACAAGAGGTCCTACAAATAATTTTGTACTTATGAATCCTTTTTTTCCTTTGATCTCTTTAGGGGTATAGTCCTAATAACAGTATTTCTGAGTAAAGGAGTATATACAATTTAGTGCAATTCTGGGCCTAGTTCCAGTTGCTTTCCAGAAGAGCTGTACCAACAACGCATTATTTTTGTGTCTGCTTTCCCATAGTCCTTCCAATATTTGTCATTTTTTGTTATCTTTGTAAATCTTATAGGAATGAGGTGGAACCTTGAAGTTCTCATTTGAGGAAGATTGAAGAGGCCAGTGTCACCGGACTGAAGCATGTGTAGGGCTGAGTAAAGTGTAAGAAGACTAGAAAGGTGGGGAAATTGGGGGAGAGGCGCAGGTTATGAAGGGCTTTGAACACCAGAGGATTTCTTATTTGATTCTGGAAATGACAGTCACTGGGATTTATAGATTTGGCAGGGATGCCACATGCCAGATCTGTACTTTAGGAAGATCTCTGACAGGCTAATTCAGGATGGATTGTAGTGGGGAGAGATTGTGACAGGGAAGCCAACCAGGCGACTTTGAAATAGTCCAGAGATGAGGAGCTCTACCAGGGTAGTAGAAGGGGTTATAAGAAAGGTTTCATTAAAGTAAATAAACAGGTCTTGACAACAGGTTAGATAATGGGGGTGGGGGGTGAATGAGAGTGAGGGGAATAGGATGTCACCAAGGTTGTGAGCCTGGGGGCCAAGAGGATCCCAACACCCTGGGCACCATCTAAAATGATAGGGAAATCTGGAAGGGAGAATGGCTTGGGGGAGGGAAGGAATTACAAGTTCAGTGTTGATCATGTTGAGTTTCAGATGTCTACCAGAATCCAGTTTGAGACATAAGAGGCAGTTGGAAATGTGAGATTGGAAGTCAGCAGAGAGATTAGGGCAGATGAAGCACATCTGGGAATCATCAGTCTAGAGACGATAATTAAATCCATGGGATTTGATGAGATCACCAGATGAAATGGTATACAGGGTGAAGGGAAGAGGACCCAGAACAGAGTCTCCATGGGACAGTAGTGCTTAGCAGGCATGCCCTACATAATACAGCAAAGGAAACTGAGACTTGGTCAGATACATAGCTATACTGATCCATAACCTCGCCCTCTGAACTTAGCCCTCTGCTTGTCTCCCCACCCCTCCTTATCTTGGTGGTTTATGCTGCCCTCCATTTTTATTCTTGTCTCCAAATTCAGATCTCTACTAAGGACTTTGTCAGGACTCCTCAGATTCCAAGCCCACTGGCCTGTTCCTGCTTCCTTCCTTGCAACTCCTCCTCTTCCTCCATTTGTACCACCTGGCAACATCCTCATGGCCTTGTGCAAGACCCTCCTCTCTTCTCCCTCCCGCTCCATCCCAGAGTTTTTCCCAAGGAATAGCAGCTTCCTCTGGATGACAGACAATAAAAGTTTAGTTCCATTATTGCCTTGAACCTGTGGGCGACCTACACCTGTTACAGATAGATTTCTTGGGTCTGCCAGTAGGGGATTCCATGTCATTGTTCAATGAACATTTCTATGGAATTGGATTGTGCTTTGGTTCACCTGAATGTCATTGGAGTACCACAGCCACTCAACCTCTCACATCCTAGTCAAGATCACATCTGGTCCATTTCCCATTCTTGTGGGTTCTTCAACTATTTGTTAAGAAAATCATTGTTTTGTTTTTTTTTTAATTAGATACATACTCGGCACTTATGCCTAGCACTTACTGAATGTTGAAGTGAATAAAAATGTCACTCCCTCCTCTTGTCACAATGAGGTGTTTCAGCCATGTGTCAGAAAAATAAAGTTCCTTGTTATTACTACCTTGACCAATTTTGCAGCTCCCCAAGGCTCAATTAACATCTCTATCTCAGTCTCCTCATTCTTACCTGTAATATATTCCTGCTACTGCTTTAAAAAATTATGTTAGTTGACTTCATATGTATAACTGATATCAAATTGCTTGCCTGCTCAAGAAGGGAAAAAGGGTGGGATGGAAGGAGAGAATTTCATACTCAACATTTTTTAAAAAGATTGTTAAAATTTTTATATGTAATTGGGAAATACTAAACAAAATTAAAATATTTTTCAAAATTTTGTGAGTGTAGAATTTACATTTACAAAAATTCTGTAGCACTTTTTTTCTGATGACTTTTTTTGCCCTGTTATTAAATAATACATCACCTAGAATACTACATGTCCCTCCCATTTCTCTCTCCCTTTGCTCTCCATAGAGTTTGTAGCCTGGAATAAACATGACCCTTAATTATTTTCTTACCCTTCCCATCATAAAGGACACTTAAGTTTCTGAGATGCCAGCCATATCACAACTCTTCACTGTCTTCCTCTCACCTGCTACTATTCATCCATTTTATGACTTGGGCTTCTATCATTGGTATAGAATGTAACTTGTTTTTGGTCTTTTTCTAGACAAAAGGAGAAGGGGATGGCAGAGGAAGAGATGGATAGACGGTATCATGGAAGCAGTGAACATGAGCTTGAACAGACTATGGGAGATAGTGGAAGGGCCTGATGTGTGATGGGCCATGTGATCATGAAGAGCTGGACACAACTAGACAACTGAACAAGAAACAACAAGGACGTATCAATGTGATGAGTCAATTTCTTTTTCAATTTATCTTTTAGAAGACTGTGAGAATTATGTGAACTGATAAAAAAAACGAAATAAGCAAAACCAGGAAGTCAATTTACCCAGTAACTATGATAATGAAAATTGTTCAAAATGAAAATAAGGATTTTGAAGAAAGCACTGCATGATTATATTGGCTAAACTTGCCCCCTCCAAGAGATGAGAAGATGCACCTCTATCCCTTTTTTGCAGAAGAAAGGGATTATCAACATGGAACATTTATTTCCCTTTACTGCTAAATTTGGTTGATATGGTGGGGAGTTTTGGGGGAACGGCTTTCCTTTTTTTTTTTTTTTGCTTTTTTGGAGGGCAATTGGGGTTAAGTAACTTGCCCAAGGTCACACGGCTAGGATTTTGTTTGTGTGTGCATTAAGTGTCTGAGGCCGATCTGAACTCAAGACCTTCTGACTCCGGGGCCGGCGCTCTACTCACTGCGCCACCTAGCCACCCCTACTGCTTTCCTTTTTAATCTCTGTTATAGGGAAGGGATTTCTGGGAAGGGGTGGGGAGAGAGATATAGTTGGAAATTAAGATGTAAAATTAAGATGTAAGATGTAAAAATGCCATGGAATTTCCTTCTCCCACCCAGGCAAGGTTCTCATTAATCCAAATTATGCTCTTCCATATTTATAGGCCTTCCTCAAGATTTTAGTCCCCAAATTGTACATTTTTAATGCCAGAAGTACGGTTGTCTCTGGTTGCTACTACCAAGTTCACTATAGTGTGAGGGGAATGGATTGAATACTGGACCTAGAGTCAGGAAGACCTGGGTCTAAGTTCCACTTCTGACAGTTACTAGTTATGTTACTGTGGGCAAGTCTACTTCTCTGAGACTGTTTTCACATATGTAAAATGGGAATGGTAATGCCCATGGCTATGAGTTGGACTAGACATCCTCTGTGGTCCCTTCAGACTCTGATTCTGAGATTTATCAGAGAGACTTTATATCCAACAGGAAGAAGACATACTCTCTCCAAACAGACATGGATACAGAGAGATAATCATCCAAAGGAGGAAGCAGTGCCAGGGAATATAAACTTTAGAAACTGAGAATTAGGGGGCAGAGCCAAGATGGCGGAGTAGAAACAGCTCATCCAAGCCACTCTGCCCCCAGATTCCCCCCAAACTATGTAAAAGGGGACTCAACAACTTCTGGAGCCCCAGCACCCACAGAACAACACAGAGAAGCTGACCTCCTGTTGAGGACAGCCCAGCAGCCCTGCAGGAAGGACAAGCGAAGCGGTCTGGGAGCAGGCAGCGCAGCGTGCAGAGCGCAGTGGAGCCCAGGTCCCCATGAGCCGAGGTTTTAGCCCCAGGGCGGCAGGGCCAACAGCTGGCTGGAGAGACCCCAGAACACCAGCAGCTGTGGCGATTCCAGAATTATCAACATAGACATACCTAGGACAAAGTAAGAGGTTAGGGTCCTATGGACTTTGGGACCAGTATTTGGGGAATGCGTTGGCTCCCTCCACTGGGGGCTAGAAGCCACTGAGGACACACGCCATTTTGTAGTTTTCAGAGGCAGCTCCAGCTCCTGGCCTGTGAATTGTAGGGAGATCCAGCGATCAGTCTTGCGGGGTAATCACTCTTGCTTTAACCTCCCTAGATCTGGATTGTGATCTAGGGTGGAAGTCGTGGGTGGGTTTACAGCTTGCCAGAAACGGAAGTTGCCCCCCACACGTTCGGGTCGAAAATTCCTCTATCTGGCCTTAAAGCCATAGTGTGGCAACAAGCCCAAAAGTCAAGCAATTAAGTGGCAACATGCCAAGGCAAAGGAAACAGAAAAGTGCAACCCTAGACTCCTATTTTGGGGGCATAGAGCGGGAAAAGGACTGTGAGGTCAGAAGTTCTGCTCCAAAAGCCCCAGGGGAAAACATGAGTGGGTTGTAGGCCATAGAGGACCTTAAGAAGGACTTTAAAAATCAAATAAGAGAAGTGGAGGAAAAATTGGAAAGAGAAATGAGAAGGATGTAGGAAAAGTATGAAATGAGGGTTAACAGCCTGACTGAGGAAAACAACACCTTAAAAAATAGACTAACTCAAATGACAAAGGAGGCCCAAAAGGGCAATGAGGAGAAGAATGCCTTAAAAAGTCGAATTTGCCAGATGGAAAAAGAATCTCAGAAGTTCACTGAGGAGATTCATTCCTTCAGAGTTAGACTGGAGCAAATGGAAGCTAACGACTTTTTGAGAAATCAAGATGCTGTTAAGCAGATCCAAACAAATGAAAGATTAGAAGGCAATGTGAAATATCTCATGGGAAAAACCACTGACCTGGAAAATAGATCCAGGAGACACAATTTAAAAATTATTGGACTACCTGAAAGCCATGATCAAAGAAGAACCTAGAAATCACCCTTCAAGAAATTCTCAAGGAAAATTGCCCTGATGTTTTAGACCCAGAGGGCAAAATAGAGGATGAAAGAATCCACAGATCACCTCCTGAAAAAGATCCCAAAAAGAAAACTCCCAGGAATATTATAGCCAGGTTCCAGAATCCCCAGATCAAGGAGAAAATACCACAAGCAGCCAGGAAGAAACAATTTCAATATTGTGGAAACACAATCAGAATAGCCCAGGACCTGGCAGCTTCTACACTGAGGGATAGAAGGGCATGGAATATGATATTTCAGAAGGCAAAAGAGCTGGGAATGAACCCAAGGGTCACCTACCCAGCAAAACTGAGTATTTTGTTTCAGGGGAAAATATGGTCATTCAGTGGAATAGAGGACTTTCAAGCATTCTTGAGGAAAAAACCAGAATTGAATAGAAAATTTGACATCCAGACACAAGAAGCAAGAGATGCCTAGAAGGTAATCAGGGAAAAGAAATCAAAAGGAACTTATCAAAGTTGAACTATTTGCATTCCTATATGGAAAAGCAATATCTGTGACTGATGATATCTTTCTCACTATGAAAATAATGGAAGAAGGGGGTGTGGTCATATGAATACATATGTGAATGTGTGTGTATATGGTTACAGTTGTATATGGATAGAGGGCATAGGTTGAATTTGTTGGGAAGGGAGAATACTCAAGGAATGAAATTATGAGGTGAGAGAGGAAAGTGGCAAGAGGGGATGGGGAGAGACAGGGTAGGGTAAACTATCTCATGTAGAAGAAGCAAGGGGAAATGGTTGCAAGGGAGGGGGAGAATAGGAAGGCAAAAAAGGCAAAACCACATTCTCATTGAATTTGGTTCAGGGAGAGAATGACATACATACTAAATGGGATATCTCAACCTGCAGCAGGATGGGGGAAGGGGGATGAGAGGAGGGATGATGGATGGGAGGGCATCCTTGGGGGAGGGGAGGTTGGAAGTACCCACTATAGAAGAGGGACAGGATCATGCAGGGACTGGACCAGGTGGGGGGTGGGATGAGTGGGAGGGAATTATAAGCAGCCTTGTACAATATATCTACTATGATAATGTTTTGCATAGCTAGACATGTACAACATATACTGAATTACTTATCTTCCCAGAGGGAATGGGTAACAAGGGAGGAAGGAAATGCATCTGAAATATGAGGTCTTCACATTAAATGTTTCAAATATATATAAATACTAAAAAAAATTTAAAAAAAGAAATTAAAAACATTAACTGTTGGAAAAAAAAAAGAAACTGAGAATTAGATTATGGAGAAGCGCAGACATTAGGAAATGTCCCAGAACAGATATCGTATCCATGGAGAGCTGTATGAAGACCAGGAGTTGTGAGTTGTCTTTGTCACAAATTTATCCTACATGTGCACCTGGCTACCATTATAGTTGAAGTTCAGGCCATACTCTTCCTATGGATGCTGCATGTATTTGTGGGAAAGTACATGCCAGGTTTCTGGTAAGAGGTGAAGGGAATGTTTTGTAGTTTCTCTTTACTGGTCTTAGTAAATATCTTTGATAAGAGTTGATTATGTCTACTGGCTGATTCTTAATGGGAAGTACACCAGTAAGGGCTCATGAGCTAAAGTGTTAGGAATTCACACCCATGGGATCACCCCTAGAAATGAAGCTGATAGCCACCCTTTGGAGACCCAACTCAAAAGTGCAAGTATAGCTGAAGAAAGCAGTCCCCAACAGGATGTTACATTATTATTATTAAAGCGTAGAGTCTGATGTTGCTTGGATTCTTCCTCATAACCTGTGGAGATAATCAAAGGAGTTCTCCCTTGAGTCATGTTGGCTTCCCAACAGATGGTACCACATACAACTAGCCTGCTAACTGGAGGAGATGATCACTGATGGGATTATCCTGAAACCAGAGGGCCTAAAAAGCCAGCCTTGCTGACCAGAAGATCTGGGCTTTGTCCATTACTTAGATGGTACAGATCCAAAGTGAATGTGAACTAAATACATATCTGTTTAGTGGTCACATGATGTTACCTTTACCTCCTAGGAGAGTATAAGATATGTTGAGCTTATGTGTATTGGTTAGTGTATACTTTTGAGGGGTTATGTATGTGTATTAAGCATGTTGTGTGTATTCACATGCACATGGGAAATATTGACCTCAAAACTAATATTTACTTTGTAAATTGAATACCTTTCTAAAAAGACCTTGTTAATCCTTTGTAGGAGACCCCCTCGACATGCGAAATACTCTCAATTTTATTTTAGAGATTTTTTTCCCCTGGGGTTCTACTCCAGAGTTAAGATATAGGAAGCTAGAAAGTTCAAGAAAATCCTGACTCCCACTCTACTTGAAGAGAGGCTAAATCTGAATGAATCTGGGGTCAGTGTGAGTCCCAAGTGAGAAACTTTTTTCTAGGACTCCAGCCCTTTGGGCCTGGACCTATGGGTGCAAACTTGATGAGTTTTTTACAGTATCTTCTCAGGGTCCTTTCCATGCTACCACCTTCTCTCACTTCTCCCATCTTTCTTTCATCAAGTATGCTTGAAAGTTCTCTATTTCACTGAATGACCATATTTTCCTCTGAAGCATTATACTTAGCTTTCCTGGGTAGGTGATTCTTGGTTTTAATCCTAGCTCCTTTGACCTCTGGAATATCATATTCCAAGCCCTTAGATCCCTTAATGTAGAAGCTGCTAGATCTTGTGTTGTCCTGATTGTGTTTCCACAATACTCAAATTGTTTTTTCCTGACTGCTTGTAACATTTTCTCCTTGACCTGGGAACTCTGGAATTTGGCTATAATATCCCTAGGAGTTTTCTTTTTGGGATCTTTTTCAAGAGACAATCCGTGAATTCTTTCTATTTCTATTTTGCCCTCTGGTTCTAAAACATCAGGGCAATTTTCCTTGAGAATTTCCTGAAGGATAATTTCTAGGCTCTTTTTTTGATCATGGCTTTCAGGTAGTCCAATAATTTTAAAATTATCTCTCCTGGATCTATTTTCCAGGTCAATGGTTTTCCCAATGAGATATTTCATATTGCCTTCTATTTTTTCGTTTGTTTGGATCTGTTTAATAATATCTTGATTTCTCATAAAGTCATTAACTTCCATTTGCTCCAGTCTAATTTTGAAGGAATTATTCTCTTCAGTGAACTTTTGAAATTCCTTTTCCATCTAGCCAATTTGGTTTTTTTAAGGTATTCTCCCCATTGTCTTTTTGGGCTTCTTTTGCCATTTGAGTTAGTCTTTTTTTAAAGTTATTTTCTTCAGTATTTTTGGAGGGTCTCCTTTAGCAGGCTGCTGACTCACTTTTCATGATTTTCTTGCATCATTTTCATTTCTCTTCCCAATTTTTCCTCCATATCTCTTACTTGATTTTCAAAATCCTTCTTGAGCTCCTCCGTGGCCTGTAACCAATTCATATTTTTCTTGAAAGATTTTGATGCAAGAGTTTTTACTTTGTTTTCTTCTTCTGGTTCTGTGTTTTGATCCTTTTTCTCCCAAAAAAAGGATTCTATGGTTTGATTGTGCTTCCTCTGCTTGCTCATCTTGCCAGCCAGTTACTTGACTTTTGAGCTCTTTGCCACAGCAGAACACTGCTTCCAGAGTAAAGAGAGCTGTATCCCAAATGGCTAGGGTTTTTACATGAGGGGGGCACCCTCTCTACAGCCACCACAATCTCTGGAATACTGGTATTTCTCATCCCAGGCCCACCATCCAAGACTGTGACCCAGACCCAAGCAGGTCAAAGCAAGAGCAATTATCCTCTGAATGGTCACTTGGTCCCCCTACAATCTACAGGCCAGGAGCTCCTGAGGCAGCCATGTAGCATCGGTTGCAGCTGCTGCACCTCAACCACCTCTTACCAGGTTCCAACAGAGTTCCCTACTGACCTTCTACTTTCTTTTTGGAGTTTATGTGTTGAGAAGTCTGGAAACCTCCACAGCTGCTGGTGATTCACTCTCCTGAATCTGCTCAGGCCTATCTGTGCTGCTGATTGGGCTACCCTGGATCTGGGTCTGTGTGGCTCATGTGGGACTGTGCTTAGTTCCCAACCTGGAGTGATAGATCCTTCCTATCAGCCTGCCAGGCTGCCTTCAGCAGGAGATTTGTTTCTCTCTGTCACTTTGTGGGTTCTGTAGCTCTAAAATTTAGAGTCATTTTTAGAGTATTTTTTTTAACCAGTATTGGAGGTGGTTGGGGCAGGAGCTGAAGCAAGATCCTGCTTTCACTCTGCCATCTTGGCTTCCCCACCTTTCTTTCAAATATGTGAAAAGAGTCCCTTGATGTGCCTATGTGGGCCTGAGATTTATAATTCATATTAGGGATACAGAGTTGTGATATCTCAGGGTTGGAAGGGAACTCAGAGCTCATCTAGTATCCCAACCAAAAATAGCAAGCCTTTCTAAAGCTACCAGATAGAGGCTATCCAGCCTTTGCTTAAAGATGCTGCCTCCTGTGGCAGCCCCTCCTCCTTGGGATAGCTCTAATTGTGGGAATGTGCTTCCCCACAACTGAGCCCATCACCATATAGCCAAGCAGACTTAGTCTGGTCCTTCTTCCAGTGACAAGCTTCACCTGTTTGAAGTCTGGTATCATGTTCCCCTTCCATCTGGGTTTTGTACACTTTATTCTGTCCTGGACCTTTTTGGCAGTCTGAAGCCCCTTCTCTGAATCATATTTTAAAATATATGAAAATAAAGTAACAAGATGAAACCAATTATATTGAAATATACTTAGTAAACAACATTTTTAAAACTTCCCAGGCCCCAGGTTAAGAAGCCCAGCCCCTAAGTCTTCTCTATTCCAGGCTAAATGCTCTCAGTTCTGTTTGCTAATCCTCACATTTCATGAACTTGAGGCCTGTGGACATCCCGGTTGCCCTCTATTTGTCTTTCCTGAAAGGTCAGACCTAGAAACTGACACAGAATCCCAATATGGATTGAACAAGGTCCACAACTGCCAGACTGTCAACCTCCTTCACCTGGGACATTGCTAAATTAGCTTTCTCAATGCCATCATACTGATGACTAATGGTGAAAGTGTCATAAGCTAAAGCCCCCAAACAAACAGTTGTCTTGAAATCCCTCTGCCATCTTGTACTTGTGAAGTTAAAATAAAAGCTCTAGTTTATTCAATATGGCCCCATATCCTTGTAATAATCATGGATAACATCTAAGTAGTGCTTTAAGGTTCGGAAGATCTAAAGGTTCCTTATTGTAAGTAAGGGAAAAGTAGAGAGCCAACGAGGTGTCAGAGTCCCTTCAGCTAAGGGGCAGGACTTCAAAGGTAAGTATCCTATTTCTTCTCCATCTCCAATTAAATTCAGAGCAGATTTTTGATTTATAAAGGTCAATTGACTTAGCAATAAAAAGGTAAGCTTACCTACACTCCCAAGGCAAGTTACTGATAACTCATACTGTGACCTCTCATAACAGCTACAGTTCTATGTTCTATGTTCAAAACATACATGTTTTTGAGGTCACAGAACTCAGAGCTAGAAGGCCATTATGGCAAACCCCTTCATCTATTTTTCACGTACCAGGAAATAGAGGTCTAGTGGGAGACCTTTTTGGCTCGTTTCAGTTTCGACCCCATTTGAGGTTTTCTTGGCAAGGATACTGGAGTGGTTTGCTGTTTCCTTCTTCAGCTCATTTTATAGATGAGGAGACTGAGGCAAACAGGGTTAAGTGACTTGCTCAGGGTCATATTGCCAGTAAATGCCTGAGGCTGAACTTTAACTCAAGAAGATGAGCCTTTTTGACTCTAGGCTCAGAACTCTATCCACTGTACCATGTAGCTACTCAGCTATTATTAATACTAATTAATTATTAAGAACTATGTCAATAGTTACTTGCTGATTGGTCGTGGGCCAACAGAGAAATTACTCTGAATCTTCATTTTCTCGTTTATATGTAGCAGCTGTTCCCCCTCCCTCCATCACATCCATGGGCCCCCAAAAAGCTACCTGGGCTGGAGGTACTCTGTGGGCCATCCTCACACTCAACAGCATAGCTCATGAGCCCCCAGCAATGTATTTACTTTCGCTAAGCCAATAAGAAAGGACACTTTAGTTCAAAACAAAAGAAATTTAATCAAACAACATAAAGCAAAGATTGCTCCATAGCCACAAGGTTTCGAGGTTTCACAAGTGTTTCACAGGTTATCATCAGAGGGAGTGCACACATGCAGAGAACCAGGACATTGGAGTGAAGGAGCTAATGCTGGAAATGCCGATGGCCAGGAAATGCAAAAGAAGGGGCATTCATGCTTGGGACACTTGTGCTCCAGGTATACACATGGAGGGCGCATGGAGAAGGACCTGTGTGACCTGGGCAGCTGCGCTAAACTCTGAGGATGTCATGGTCCTTCTGTCTTCTGGAGGTTGCAGCTCTGCTGCCCTCCCAGTCTTGTGTCTCTCTTCTCCACTGGACACTGCATCTCAGCCTTGGCTTGAGAATTAGGTGTCTGTAGTGGGTGTTTCCCCTCTCCTTTAGCAGTGGTCTTTGCTAAGCTGCTCTCTGCTACCATCTGCTGGGTGCAACTGCTGGTCAGGGTCTCCTTTGCCAGGGCTGGATGAGCTCCTTTAGTTAGTAACAACAGGCTAGGACAAGCTGGCCATCTGGGCAGCCTGCAAAAGCCAGTAGAAGCTAAGCTAGAATTGAGCTTGTTCTTTTGGCTCTGCTACTTTCTCTCAAAGTCCTTGGTCTCAGCTAACTCTCTGACTTGAGGAAAGAAGATTCCTTTTAGTATCTGTCAAATCCCTGATCATGGGTCTTGCCATTTTGAGGACTCCACCCAGAAAAACCTTCAGAAGAGCTGTGGAGGCCTGGGATTGTGAGGCACCCTCCTGCCCCCAGCTCCATATGTTCCTCTTGGCATAAAGGTGAGCCCAGGTCAAGAGATGCTCCTTGAGGGCTGGTTTGTTTTGCTCCTTATATCCCCAGCAAGGGCACAAAGTAGGTACTTAATAAAAGTTTGTTGATTGTTTGATTGACTAGATGGAACACTTTGCATTTTTTCCTTAAATATTTTGTTGCTGGGGCAGCTAGGTGGTACAGTGAATACAGCATGTGTCCTGTAGTCAGGAGGACCTGAGTTCAAATCCAGCCTCTTGTAGCAGCAAGCACCCCAGCATCCCCAGGGTGGCTGCCAACACAGGTTCTTAGATCTGCTTTTCTAAATGAAAGCAACTCAAAATGGGTTAACAATCTTGCTTTAATCAATCAAACATATCATTTACCTAGTTCAGGGGGAAAAGTCAGCACCCCAAACTTCAGAGTATACAGACAGAAACATTTCATGCAGACAGTCCTCCAACTGTCTAACCATTACATTCATACCAAATCACAGTTACCAGATAGGGAAGCATCAACATCTAGGTTTTTCAAAGCTGGGGGGCTCTCAACAGCTGCCCAGAGTCTTGTCTGGTCAAATCACACAACACTTCTCAAAGTGATTCCCCAAACAAAGTCTCACATCAGGGATTATATAGCCTTCTTCTGGCTCAGAGAATGTAACAACCCTCTTGATCCACAGTCCAATCACAAAGTATCTCCTGAAAAACAAGCCTCCCACCACGGGCTCTAGGTGCACTTAACCTAGGGGCAGGTAAGATCTTAAAAATTTACATTCCTATAACACCTCTGACTTTTGACTCTTAACTAGCTGTATGACCTTGGGCAAGTCACTTAACCCCAATTGCTTTGACTTCCTTCCTCCAAAAAACAGTATTTTGTTGCTGAGTCTTGCCTCCTGTCATGTGTATCTGCCAGTAACAAAGTTCTGATCCATCTGCCATTTCTGCCAATGACAAACTTTGTTGGTTTTCCTACATGTGAAAAGACCCTAGGATCCTAGCTCTAGAGTTAGAAGTTATTTCCAAACCCCTCAGGGTATAGATGAAGAAAATGAGCCTCAGAAAGTCTGGGGCCACTGAAACTGCAAACATCATTTCATAATTACCTGGAGAGACTTATACAAACTGATGCTGAGTGAGAAGAGTAGAATCAGAAGAAATTTGTATACAATCACAGACATACCATATCTGTGACGACCAACTATGACAGACTGGACTCTTTTCAGCAATGCAGTGATATAAGTTAATCCCGAATGACTCAAGAAAGTGAGAAATGCGCCATCCAGAGATATAACTAGAAAGAACTGAGCCTGAATCCTGATGGAAGCAAACTAAATGATCTTGTTCTTCTCATTGTTTGGTTGTACTTCTTCCTTACCATCTTTCATCCCACCTAGTACAATATGCCTTTGTAATTGGAATAATGTTTAATATGAATGCATTTGCAGACCCTATACTGTACTATATGATGTCATGAGGGGAGGGGGGAGGGAAGTAAAGGAAATTTGAAAATCAAAAAAAAAAAAAAAGAAACTGCAAACATCAAAGGCAAGATTTGAACTCAGGTTCTCTTTTCCCTGTACCATAATAATACTCCATAGGGTTACTGCAAGGATTATGGTGATCTGCAGCAGATACACATCCTGCAGAGTTTTATCCTTCCCCTCTGTTTCTCCCTCCCTTCCCAGCACCTCTCCTCCACCCCACCTATAACAAAGAGCTAGGCTTGCCTCCATTCCCAAAGGGACCATTTTGTTCTGTTGATGAATGTACTGGAGAAAGGCTTAGCTCTCCCACCCCTGTGCCTGATGCATCTGAAGAAGAGTTTAGCTGTGAACTCCTCTACCAGGAAGTTGTTAAGGAAATGAGCTGTGTTTCCGATGATATGTTCACTGCTCAGTTAAATTCAGCAGACAGCCTGTTTCAATGGAAGCACAAATATTGAAGGCTCGTTATACTCTCAACAGCTGAGAGATGACTAAAACAGACTGTGTCTCATCAGTTCCATCCAGACAGCAGCCCATGGCAGGGAAAAATGAGAACATTCAGAAAGAGGGAGGAAAAGCAGAACCAGCCGCTCTGAACACAAACGATAACCTTAAAAGTACAGATACCTATTTTATCATTAGTACTAATAATAGCATCTGACCCATAAGGCTTCAGGGTTTGCAAATCATTGTACAACACATTCCATTTATTAATAATAATGGTTAATATTTATGTAGTGCTTTAAGGTTTATAAAGTGCTTTACATATATGATCTCATTTGATCTTCAAAACAATCCTGGGAGGTAGGTGCTATTAGTATATTCATTTTACAGATAAAGAGACTGAGGCAGACAGGCAGAGTACAATGCCCAGGGTCACATGGCTAGTAAGTATATTTGAACCAAAGTCTTCCAAAATCCAGACCCGGCACTCTATCCACTATGGCACAAAAAGCATTTTCTTAAACACTTGCTATATGTTTAGACTCAGCCACAGGGCCTCACTTGAGGACCTAGAGGGCCACATATGGTGTCGAGGCTGCAGGTTCCCCACCCCTGAGACTCTAGACTTAAGAAAGTGGTGGAGAAATGTTTCTAATGCAGATGAAACTTGTAAGTATATCCTAGGTACTTTTTGAAATTGGAGAGCTGGTTGTTAAATGTTTACCAGCACACTAGGTATCCTGAAATAATTGGTACTCACAAAATCCCACCTGATTTTGGGAAGCAGCATTCCCCTGCTAACCCTTACCACCCAGCATAAGGGGAGTTTAATGCCAGTTACATATATAGGGGTTGGGTACTCATAGCTGGAGGAATCAGGAAAGGTATTCCTTGAGCAGAGCTTTGAAGGAAACAAGGAATTTGAAGAGGCACAGGAGAGGAAGTGAAGGCATTTATTATAAATGGCTCTGCTTTCTCAAGGAGTTTAGCTATGGAGGGGAAGAGAAATACAGGATAATGGCCAGTGAGAATGGTTGAATCAAGTGAGAGGGTTTTTTTTTTTAAGGATGGGGAGACATGGATGTGTTTGTAGGCAGTCAGTAAGCAGGAGAGATTAAAGTGAGACAGTGGAGAAGAGAGAGAGGGCAATCTGCTAGACAAACTATTTCTCTTGATTCATGTGTTTGTATTTCAAAGTTTCTGTGTAGACTTGTTCTTTTAATCAGGAATGCTTGGAAGTTGTCTATTTCATCAAAGTCTATTTTTTTCCCTTGTGGGTTTAACTCAGTTTTGCTGGGTAAGTTATTCATGGCTGTGAGCCTATGTCCTTTGCCTTCTAGAATATCCTATTCCCAGCTCCACATTCCTTTATAGTAGTGGCAGCTAAATTGTGTATGATCCTGCCTGTGACTCTTCAGAACTTGAATTTTTTCTGACTACTTACAATATTTTTTTCTTTGACCTAGAAGCTCTGGATTGTTCTGACGAGTTTTCATTTTGGTGCTTCTTTTAGAGGTTACTGAATATTTTAATTTCTACTTTGTCTCCTTGTAAGACATAAGGACAGTTTTTTAGTATTATTTTAAGTATTATTTCTTAACATATAATGGCATTACTCTTGTTTCTCTTGGCCATGGTTTTCTGGAAGTTGAATAATTCTTAAATGGTCTCTTGTTGCTGTTTCCCAGGACAGTTGATTTTGCTATTAAATACTTTACACTATGTTCTGTTTTTCCAATCTTTCAACTTTGTTTTGATATTTTGGTTGTCTCATGGAGTCATTAGCTTCTATGTGGTCCATTTTAATTTTCAGGGAGCTTGTTGCTTGGTTAAGATTCTGAACCTCTAGTGCCAAGTTATTGATTCCCTTTCCAAATCTTTCTTCCATAGCTCTCATTTCTTTTCCAGTTTTTTCTTCTAGCAATCTTATTTAATTTGTAACTCTTAAAAAAACTTCTTGCTTTATCCCTTCCAGAAATTAGGCTTTTCTTGTAGATATTTTGTAATCATCCTCTTCTGGGTTTGTATTTTTAGCATCACTATTATCATAATAGCTTTTGATGATGGAATTCATTTTGTTTGCTTATTCTTCCAGCCTACTTTCTGACTTTGTAGTTTGTGTTAGAATTGGGATCTGTACGTTTCTGGAGGGAACATTTGACCTGGGCCTTTTTGTTGGTCTCTTGGGTGTATTGAGTGATGTTTTATTCTGGGATCTCAGAGATAGTTCAGGTTATGACCTATAAGTTTTCAGTGCTCCCAAAATGATCTGATCTAGGGCATAGTCTGATCACTATCTCTACGGTCTGAATACTAAAAATTACTCACCTGGGTTTGAGACTGAGCAATAATATGTCTGTGGGCTTGTTCCGTTTAGAGTTCCTGTAGACTGCTACTGTACTCAGCCACAATCAGCTAAGAACCACTTTTGCTGGGTCAAAGTAATAGATCTGTAGGTTCTTGTTTGATCTGATTATTCCACTGCAAGCTTCAAATAAGGATGGAGGTTGGAACTGAGACACCACTTCAGTCCTGGGTTCAGAATCACACGGCTGCCTATTGCCTCTAAACTTGTTACTTTCTCCATGCATAGCTGAGGGCCCAGATCCAATCCTCATCCTGGAATGCTGCTTCTAGGTTCAGGTCTCCTCCTCCGTCTGCTTTGGGCCTGTGACCCAGAACTGGGTAGGGAGTGACAGAGCTTCTGGTTGGCATCTCTTCCCCTACCCTACACAAGTTTAGGCCCCTCTTTGCTCAGTCTGAGACCTCCTCCTGGTCTAGTCCATGACTTCTTCCTCAACTGGAAGGCTCCACAGTGCTCCCCCGGACGGACCCTGTCCCCAGGGTCCACAGACCCCTCTCTTTGTTTTTCTATGTTGACATGGACTGGAAAGTATTTATCCCTGTGATTTCCCAATCAGGATTTAGTCTTGAGCATTTTAGAGGAGTAGGGAGTTGAGGTGTTGTAGCAGCAAGCACCCCAATATCCCCAGGGTAGCTGCCAATATAGGTTCTTAGATCTGCTTCCCAAAAGGAAAGCAACTCAAAATGGGTTAACAAGCTTACTTTAATCAAACATATATATATTACCTAGTTCAGGGGGAAAAGGTCAGCACCCCGAACTTCAGAGTTACAGAACATACAGATCAAACAGACAGGCTTCCAAACTGTCCTACCATTATATCAATACCAAATCACAGTTACCAGAGAGGGAAGCATCAACATCTGGGTTTTCAAAGCCGGGGGGCTCTCAACAACGGCTTCCTAGAGTCTCATCTGGTCAAATCACACAACACTTCTCAAAGTGAGCCCCAAAGCAAAGCCTCTCCTCAGGGCTTATATAGCCTTCTCTGGGCTCAGAGAATGTAACCACCTTCTGGACCCACTGCCCAATCACAAAGTATCAAGGTGTGGGCTTTCCTGAAAAACAAGCCTCCCACCACAGGCTCCAGGTGCACTTAAGCTAGGGGCAGGGAAGATCTTTAAATTTGCATTTCCATTACAGGTGTGGAGACCAAGCTCTACTTTTCCCTATAATTTTAACATCTTGGCTCTGCCTCTAAATTCTTCATATCATGGACCCTGTTGGCACTCTGGGGCGCTCAGAGTGATATTTTTTCCATCCCAGGGTGATATTTTTAAATGCATAAACTGAAATATGTAGGCTACAAAGGAAACCAAATATGTTGAAATATAGGCATCAAATATTAAATAAAAATATGTTCACAGACCTCAGGATAAGAATCCTAGTAGAAGAGGGATACAACATCTATATGCCATAGGGCATATATTAAACCCTTACTGCGTGCCGGGTACTGTCCAAAGTGCAAGAGAAACAAATACAAGAAAACAAGATTTTACTCTCAAGGATTTTACATTCCAGCAGGGGAAGACAAAACAAAATGAATGTCTGCAGAGGGGACCGGAGGAAGAGGAGCAAAGAGTATTCAGGTAGAATAATATGGACAGTGAACTGAGCTGAGAATGAAGTTATATACACATATACATTTGTGTAGGTAGAAATATTAGTGATTGCAATATATGCAATAATTTTATATAATGATTTAAAATTCATGAAATGTTTTACGTATTATCCCATTTGATCTACAAAAGACCCTTGAATGCAAGTTGCTATTATAGTCCCTTGTTGACATGCGGAGAAACTGAGTCTGGGAGAGGTTAAGTGACTTGTCCAGGGTCACACAGCTAGTAAGTATCTGGTCCAGATTTGATGAGTCTTCCTGACTCCAGGCCAGGCACTCTCTCCACTACAACACCTAGCTGCCTCATACATATTTAGACTAGACCTTTAATCAATATAGAAATCGATATAGATAACTCTTGGCAACTGTCCTACAGTTTCTAATCTTATAATCAGGGGCACTGGGAATTTAAGTAGCTTGCCAGGCCTCCAAGCTAGTCCTCATGACTTCTAGGCCTGCTCCATACCCTTTCAAATAAATACAAAGTCATTTGCACAAGCCAACAATGTGGAGAGAGCAAGAAAGAACTGGAGGAGACATGGAGTGGGGCTTTAACATTTGGAATGCTATTAGGTTGGGAGTTTTTTTTTTTTCTTTTTGGAGAGGGGAAGGCAGGGCAATTGGGGTTAAGTGACTTGTACAAGACCACACGGTTAATAAGTGTTAAGTGTCTGAGGCCAGATTTGGACTCCTTCTGATTCCAGGGTGGGGGTGCTCTATTCACTGTGCCACCCAGTCACCCCCAGGCTGGGAGTTCTTAACCTGAGTTCAAGAACTTGGTTTTTTTTGTTGTTGTTGTTGTTTTTAATGATTGTATTTCAATAGATTGGTTTCTTTTCTAATCCTATTTACTTTATTTTATGCATTGAAAACCATAAAGTTTCACTAGATTGTTAAAGGGGTCTATGACAGAAAAAAGGTTATGGGACCCTGTATGAAGTGAAGGGGAAGGGGCTGCTAGTTAGAGGATAGAATGCTTTATCTTTGCCTTAACAAAAAGAAGCGGAGATAGAACCAACTCTCACCCTTAGAAGACCCAGGGAGAGTACTTGGCCTCTATTTTGAGCTTGTCCAATTAATAGCTTTTCCTTCCCCACCCCCCCAAAATGAGGGTCCAGTTGAATACAGGAATGTTCTTACTGGGCATTCCTCCACCTTGCTCATATTGACTGGAAAGAGACATTTCTGAGTCAGCTGATGAATAAAGTGTTAATACAGTGTGTTTACCACCCAGAGAGTCAACCAGGCCTCCTGGAGTCTGGCCTGAGATGACTCAGGTTCTAGTCCCCAAATGTTATCTCTGCATATTTGTAATGTGACTCGCTCCGGAGCTGCCCAGGGAACAAAGCCAGAGAGAAGCTGATGTGTTTGCTTTGAGTGGCCTATTTGAGAAAGATCAGCCTTTTGGGCATGACATATCTGCCACATTCCATGTACGAAGTCTCCATGATCCATAAACGTTTGGGTCAGATGAACAGCTTGTCATAGCTACTCACAGATCATTTTGTTTGGTCATGAATTTGTAAAAGTTGTCCAAGTGAGGAAACCTCAGAAGGTTACGTCACCTGTGGCCTGGAATATTGAGTTTCCGGTGGCCTGAATCCTAGTTCAGAGGCTGTCTGTTGTCCTAGCCAGTCAGGTGACTGGCTCTGAACAGGGGTTATGGGGAAATCACTGCAGAATGGATCTGGAACTCACTGGTGACTGGACCTGGCCTTTTAAGAGGAAAAAAAGAAAATCAGGGCATGGAGGGGTGGGGGAATGGAGGGGTCCAGCCTAGGGAGCTTACCATGTTGGGTCAGACTACCCAGGACTTTAAAAAAGAAAAGAAAACTGATTAAAAGATACCAGGCTTGGTGATGTTAAGAAGGTCAATCTGCCTCCTACAAAGTGGGACCTGACAGCTGGCCTTCCATGATGAAATACTACCCGCTCCACCTGTGTGCCTCAAACACACTTATCAATGAATTACAAGCATTTATGAATGTGTCACAGCTCTCAACCAGATTGTGGCCTCCTTGAGGATAATTTAAACTTTGTTTAACCTTCAGCCCCAACACAAGGCTCTGCACATCTTAGCCACTTAATGTTATTTTTAAAGAATTCAGTTATATTATCATATATATCATAGATTTAGATATCATATACATATTATAGATTTAGAGCTATGAGGAGCTCGAGACAACATCTAATCCAATCCCCTCGTTTTTAATAGATAAGAAAACTGAGGCCCAAGGAGGTTAAGTGACTTGGGTCCCATAGCTCACACCCGTCTGAGGTAGGATTCAATCTCAGATATTCCAGATTCCAAGTCTAGTATTCTACCTACTGGGTCCTTGAGTCACTTGCTCGAGGTACATAGCCAGAACATATAAGAGGCAGGGCTTGAGCACTGTTCTCACAGAATCACAGAATTTGTGAGTTGGAAGCCAGCTCAAGGTGGTTTGGGAGAGCTGATCATTAAATTTTCAGCTTGAGCTTTTGCACATCAGAAATTGGCAAATGAAAAATTGGGGCTTGATTTATTGTTTTATTTATTTATTGGACTTTAAGAAAGTGGAGGAGAAAATGTTAATAATAATGCAGATTAAATTTAAAAGTGTTTCCTGCATATACCACACACACACCACACACACACACACACACACACACACACACACACAGAGCCTGGGAGCCGGTTGTTAAACATTTCCCAATTTATCCCGGGTTGGATGGGATCTCAGAGGCATCTATTCCAGTACTCTCATTTTTAAAGATGAAGAAGCTAAGGCCAAGAGAGGGTAAGTAACATGCCCAACGTTGGTAAGTAGTGGGGTGGGGATTTGAATCTGCATCCTTGGACACCACATCCAGCCCATTTTCCACGATCCAATAAACAAACTTTAATTAAGCACTTCCTCCGTGATAGCGACGGGGTGCTTGGGTGCTTGGGCTTGAACCCTAGTTCCAAAATCACATTTCTCCCTCTCCTTAAGTCTCCCTAGCCCCAAAACACTGTCTCAGGCAGTTTCTTTCCAGCTCAGGGGCAGCATGCCCTAGCAGGATCCTTCTCTCTCTTTGTGAAACAGTGGCCAGCTGCCCCTACAGAATTTAGTAGTTTGAACCAGCTCTTTACTGGCTGAACCAGCTGTGTACTGGGTCATACGATATTGACTACTCACTGACCTATCTTATGTATTCTAGACTCAGTCATATGTATGCTTAAGTTTATCTTGTCTAACAAGACACTGATGGGGGCAGCCTGTGTATTTCTCAGTCAGCCCTGACCGTTAGTTGACTTAGTGATGTTTCAGGGCCAAAACCACACCTCCCTGTCGAGTTCCCCCCACACCCCCTTGGGCTATTTCCCAGTGAATCTGGGTAAAATACCTGCACAGTAGGTATTAAAAGTGCATGTTCTTTTAAGAACTGACCACTCCTTAACCACTCCCTAATCCCGCCCTGACTCACCTAGTTAGTATATCTGACACAAGGTTCTACTATAGTTTATTCTATATAAATTCTAACTGTACCCTTTTAAGATTGTAGGTTCCCTAAGAATTCTTGCCTGCTGTATAGAGTCACAACAAATCTTTGCCACCTTGACTTAAAGAATGCTTGAGTCTGTGAATTCATTCCAGACTACTTTCTGGGAAATCTGGTTTTGGGGTTCCTGAAGATTCTGAACCTCATCAGGAGGACAGGGAATGACCAAAATGATGTGGTTCTTATACTCAGAGACCTTCCATTCCACTGGATGGGGATGACAAGCCTTCCAGCCTCTGTGATGTCATGTCTGTGTGAGCTTTAGTTTTTAAAAGGGGAGACAGTGAGAGAGGGATTAGAAGGAACTCACACCCCCTTTGAGCTCTGCTCACTCAGGGCTTTGTACTTAACCAAAATAGTGTTTTGGGTTCATTTGACCGGACATATGCTTTTATTGCTGTATGGAGAGTCCCTCTCCCAAACAGTCCTGCATCTGGCCTGCAGCTTATGGAGCATCAGATTGACTTGCCTTGGGTCACAGTCAGGGTGCATCAGAGGGGATCTTGAACCCAGGCCTTCCTGACTCAGAGGCTATTCTGGGCAGTCCAGGAACAGAGAGGAGACAGATACAAGAGATGCTATGGAGAAGAAGCAGGAAAACTTGGCTACTGGTTGGGTGGGGAGTGGTGATATGAGGGAGGAGAAATAAACATCTGTTTTATAGAATTTTTGTTGAATTTGGTTCTGGTGTATTATATTACTGTCTTGTTCAGGTCTTTCAGTTGTGTTTGACCCTTCACAACTCCATTTGGGGTTTTCTTGGCAAAGATAATGGAGTGGTTTGCCATCTCCTTCTGCAGCTAAATTTTCAGATGAGGAAACGGAAGCAAACAGGGTTAAGTGACTTGCCCAGGGTCACGCAGCTAAGAGTCTGAGACTGGATTTGAACTCAGGTCTTGATTCCAGACTGGGTGCACTATTGACTGTGCCTCCTAGTTGCCCAGTTATATTACTACGGACTGGAAGTCCAGCTTCTAAATAGAAGTCCAGCTTCGAGGCTCTCCCTTCTCCTGTCTATCCTCCACACAGCTACCAAATAATCTCCTAATGTACAAGGGGGTGTGAAGGGTTAGGGTTAGGGGCATCCCAGAAGAAGAAGGTAAGTGAGCCAATGCTGAAAGTATGATCTCGGATTTTACTTGATGGGGCTGAGAGAAGCTCGTCTGGAGACACCCCAAAAGTACAGGAGGCAGAGAGAACAAGGGAAGGGAGCTCTAATGAGCACCTTGCATTGGGGCAAGGGCTGATGTCTCCACACTGCTTAATGCCCATCATTGTGGGGCTCAGACTGACCTTTACCCCGAGGCCAGAAATGGCCCTACAAAGCAGAATTGGGAAGGGATAGCAAAAGGACTCTAGGATAGTAGTTTTAGAGCCAGAAGGGGCCTCAAAGGTCGATTAGTTCAACTCCTTCATTTCCTAGATGGGTAAAGGGACAGGATTTGTACCCAGTCCATCAATTCAGAGCAGGGGTGTCACTAGGGGAGGGGGCCTTGGGCACGATGGTCCTCAGGCCACAGTGGGAAGAGGAGGCCAAGGTGACTGAAGGCCCATAGGCATCTGGGTGGTGCAGGGGAAAGAGTGTTGGAGTTGGAGTGCAGTGAGTCCTGAGTTCAAATGTGACCTAAGATATTGAATAGATGTGTGACCTTGGTCAAATCACTAAACCTCTTTCAATCTCAGTATTCTTATTTGTAAATTAGGGATAATAATCACAAATCCTTGTAGGATTGATGTGAAGATAAAACAAGATAGTCTGTGTGACGTCTGGGGATGCCCGCTGTCTGGGACCCCGGGGTCATCCAGGCTGCAGAGCAGCTCAGTCTCTGGGATCAGGGGCAGTCTTGGATCCCCTGGGGTACCAGGCAATCCTAGGTGTCCTATAGTAAGGCAATAAACACTTATTAGGTGCCTACTGTGTTCCAGGTATTGTGCTATGCTTGGAGATACAAAGGAGCCAACAGTTGGCTCTGTTCTCCAGGGACCCAGAGCCCAATGGGGAAACAATAAGCAAACGGTTAGACACAAACAGCTACATACAAAACAAATTAGAAATAATCAACACAGGGAAGGCTCTAGGATTAAGAGGGACTGGGAAGGTGCCCTGTAGGAGGAGGGATTTCAGTTGGGACTTAAGGAAGCCAGGGAGGCCAGGAAGCAGAGATGGGGAGGGAGAGCATCCAGATGGGGAACAGCCAGAGAAAATACCCAGAGCCCAGAGATGGAGCGTTCTGCTTAACAGCAAAGAGGCCCGTGTCACTGGTTCACAGAGCACACAAGAGGGTGTAAGGCATAAGAAGACTAGAGAGGTGTGTGGGGGCAGGATATGAAGGGCCTTGAATGCCAAAATGAGGGTTTTATATCTGGTCCTGGGAGGGATAGGGAGCCACTGGAGTTTATGGAGTAGGGGGTGACATGGTCAGACCTGTGCCTTAGGAAGCTCATTTTGATAGCGGAGAGGAGGAAGGACTGGAGTGGGGGGAATCTCCTAGCAGAGAGACCCACCATTGGATATTGCAATAGTCCAGGCATGATGAGACGAGGACCTTTGCCAGGGGTTGCTGGGTCAGACAAGAGAAGGGGGCAAAAGTCAGAGATGTTAAGAAGGTATGGGAAAAGGTGCCGTCCTGCCCCGTGAGTGTGACTGGTTTTTGCCTTTCTCTGTATCCCCTGCTTAGCATGGTGCTTGTAAGGACATAAATGCGTAGTAAGGGCATAAGGCACATAATAAGGACTTAATAAATTCCTGTTGACCGATTTCCTTCCCCTGAAGTCACAGGAAGAAGCCTGCCAGTCAGTCAGGAAACTATATGCTTTTTGAACCTGGAATGTTCAAGGCAGGGAGATATTGGCAGGGGGTATTGGATGGGGAGGGCAGAGAGAGGGGCAGAGACCAGGAAAGGAGGGACTATGGCTAAGAAAGAGGTGACCAGTAGAGGTCAGAAAAAGACTAGGTCAGAAGCAGTGAAGGATTTCCCAAACAAGACTTCATATGCTGAACATTGTACTCAAAAATCTCATTCTGCTTTCTCAGGATTATATACAGTCACCGTATTCTTCTAAGTCCAAAGTCAGGACACATGGTTTGATAAAGGGCATTTCCTTTGGCGAGCTTCATTTAAAATACTCCATCCCCCCCCTCCAAGTCCCCTGAAATTGCAACACTCACAGCAAGGATTAGAACCCTGCTCTTCTTCTTCTTCTTCTTCTTTTTTTTTTTTTTTGAGGAGGAAAGGCAAGGCAATTGGGGTTAAGTGACTTGCCCAAGGTCACACAGCTAGTTAAGTGTCAAGAACCCAGCTCTTCTTACTCTGGATCGGGCTGGTTCCTTATGTCATGGATCCAGGAAGCCTAGGGACTCCTTCTCAGAAGAATGTTTTTAAATGCAGAAAATACAATACATGGGATTCTAAAGAATTCCATTGAAATAGAGCTATCAAAGTATTTTAAAGGACCTAATTCCTAGACTTCCTAAGATCTCAACACAGATGCCTCCAGATGTTTGTGGTTCCTGGGTTCAAAGCCTGGCCACAGAGGTATTCTCCTTCCTACCTCACACTGATGTCCAGAACTAATTCTCTAAAGCTACAATCCAACTTTAGAGTCTCTGAGAAGTGGTCACTAGTGTTATATGTTACATAAAAATATCCTTTCCTCCCTACCTTTAAAAACCAATAGAAGAGGGGAGTGATAGTCTATGTCTACAATCCCTTCTTCTGGGGGAGACCAAAGTCAGTGCATCTGTTGAACCCAGGAGAAAATCTGAGGTCCTGTGGGACTAAAGCTCAATTAATTTCCACAGTAGGTTTTACACCAATAGGGTGAGCCTCCAGGAAAAGGAGGCAGTTGGCTGCCTAAGCAAGAAGGGGTGAACCTGCCCATATGGGAATAAATGACAGGTTAAAACCTTTAAGCTAATAAACAGTGGGATCAGTCTGTGAGTGGCTACTGAACTTCCAGGCTGGGCAAGAAAGGGAGACTCAGCCTCAAAAAGAGAGAAACAAAAGAAGGAAAGAAAGAAAGAAAGAAAGAAAGAGAGAGAGAGAGAGAGAGAGAGAGAGAGAGAGAGAGAGAGAGAGAGAGAGAAAGAAAGAAAGAAAGAAAGAAAGAAAGAAAGAAAGAAAGAAAGAAAAAGGAAGGAAGTAAAAGAAAGAAGGAAAGAAAGAAGGAAGGAAAGGAAAAGAAGGAAAGAAAGAAGGAAGGAAAGGAAAAGAAGGAAGAAAGAAATCAGTAGAAAGCATGGGATAAATTAACTGAAGTAGTTCTAAGTTTTTTCTTTGTGAAGTGAGGCCAGAGTGAGAGAAATTCACTCTGGTGAGTGAGGTAGAAGAGGACCCTGGGGTCATAGATTTGTTCTAAGATTTGGATTCAAACCCACTTCTGGTGACTCCAGACTCAATGCTCTTTTTGTTTACCTCACAGACTCAGGTTTGAAGTAGGGTTCTGTGTCCTTGGGAAAGTCACTTGACCTCCCTGTGACTCAGCTTCCTCATTTGGAAAATTAAGGGGTTGGACTCAATGACTTCTGTGGTCTGTTCTAGCTCTATCCCTATGACCCTGTGAGCCTGTGAGTTCTGGATTTGGAACCAGAGGACCCTGGGTCGAATCTCTGCTTCCTACTTTCCTTGGGAAAATCAATGTCTCTGGGCCTCAGTTTCCTCATCAGTAACAAGGAGGGGGCAGCCTTAGATGTCCTCTAAATATGTGACACTGTGAACAATGACACCCAGAGAGCTTAACTGCACACAAGGGGGCCTAGGAGGGTTTCTCCCATGTATTGCAACACGAGGGCCTTTGGGATGGCGATTTCTAAGGTACTCTTTCATTCTCGCAAGGAGAAGCCCTCTCTTGTCCAACTCTGGAAGGCTTGGAGAGCTCATGCCTGCTCACAGGACTTGCCGGTAGAGGGCAGAGATGCAGACCTTATGGGAGGGCTCCAGTCTTGGGGCAGTGCATCAGACTTTGGTGTCGTGACTGAAGCATCTCTGCCCTTTTGGTCAGAGGGGCAGCCCCTCCAGAAAATGAGACCTCTGGAAGAAAATAAAATGTAGTCACTGAGAAAAGCAGACCCAGGGGAGCCAGAACCTCAGGAAGCTTTTGGTCCCTTTAGTGGACACGTTCGGTGGATGGGCAATTCTCACTTACCCTCTCCCTGCGACTCTCCCCCACTCTCTCTTCTCCACTCCTAGGGGAGCCCCCTTTACTCAAGTTCAGAGCTTAGAATTCACTCCCCTGCCCTTGAAATCTACCAGCCCTGCCCCTCTTCTCTTTTCTGTTCCAGGACATCAAGGTGGGCTAAGCCTTCTCTTCCACTGCAAACAATGGCTGATATGTTGTTTAGTTTTGTGAAACTGTGTTTTTCACTCTTTTTTTTCATTCTTTGTTATGAAGGATGGCTTGATAGGTAGGGAAGGGGAAAGATCCATTTAGAAATGAAGGTGATATAAAACCAAAAGTCATCAATAAAAATAAAGCATCTAAAAGTGCATTTTGATTGATTTGTACTCAGAGGACTTAGGTTCCAATCTCAGCTAGTCACCTGTTTACCTTGGGAAGGTCATTTCATCAGGAGCCTCAGTTTCCTTATCTGTGAAGTGAGAGCTTTTGAATAGATGCCCTCTAAGGGCAGTAAGGCAGATTATCCCTCACCTTTTTCCTTTTTTGCCAAGTGACACAGAACTGTTATAAATTGCCTGGTAAGGTAGTGGAAGCAAGCCATCTTCTCCCATTGAATGAGTCTATATCCATGAGTACATGGACCCTTTGTTTTCTTTGTTTGCTCCCTATTGATCTTAGGCAACTGAGTCCATTCAGAGACAGACATAACCCTGTGAACTTTGAAGGGTGGGAAGAACCATTAAGGTCTCACCAGCAACTAGAGTTGGTGGAACAGTCCACCAATGACAGAGGAATTGTTTGTAGACAAATAGGGAATGGTAGTCACTTGAGGATGGCAGAAGCTTCAAAAAATCCTGACTTGTGGTGCCAGAGAAAAGTGTTGGTTGTGGACTCTAGAAAGGCAATCCTAGGAATCCAGTAGAGAAGTATACTTAGGGAAAACTTCATGAAGACTTTACAAAGGGAAAAAGGGCTTCCAGGCCAGGAATTTTGAGATACTCCATCCCACTTATTTTCCACATATGTGTCTCACTCCCATTGTTCTTTAAGTTGGTGCTCATTCTTCTCCCCTTCACTCTCACTCCAGACTACACACCCACACCCACACACACCCACACCCACACACACACACACCCACACCCACACCCACACCCCCCCCCCCACACACGTGTAACCACTGGTCATACTATGCCATCCTAGTAAATACCTTTGCTGAAGAACTGAGGTTACTGGCTGATTGTCAAAAGGGAACACATCAGTGGGGCTTGTAAATTAGTTTCAAGGATAGTCACTCACAGGGTTACCTCTAGACCCCTGAAAGTAGTTGTAGCTGCTTTCTGGGGACTCAACCGGCCAATGCCAGTCCAAGGGGAGAGTAAGCCCAGGACTGTTACATAGCCTAAGATCACATTAATTTTTGTGGTCACCATATCACACTGTTTTCTCATATTTGAGTTTTAGTCCATTAAAATGTCCTGATCTTTTCCAGATAAATTTATGCAAACCACACTACCTCTAGCTCATAGTTAGGGTGTTAATTTTGAAAACTCTAATGTAAAAGAGGTTAAGTAGGGGAGGCTAGGTGGCGCAGTGAGTAGAGTGCTGGCCCTGGAGTCAGAAGGACCTGAGTTCTGATCCGACCTCAGACACTTAACACACACAAACTGAAAAACCTAGCCATGTGACCTTGGGCAAATTACTTAATCCCAATTGCCCTCCAAAAAGAAAAAAAATGGTTAAGTGGTGGACCTGTCCAATATCACATCAGAATTGAAACTCAGACTAGGTCCTCTGACTCCAAATCCAGTCATGTGTTTCATCTGAGTGCCATCATTACATGTCCAGAGCCTCACTTATTCCCCTACCATCTATTAATGATATGACACCATATATAGAGAATGATTTCCTTACTCAGGCCATACTGCTAGGCACCCTTTCCATCTTTTCCAGGTGTAACAATTTCCTTCTTTTTGTAACTCCTGAAATGAGCAAACATAAAACTAATGTCCTGCATACCTTGCCTTTCCTTCCCACCCTCCCAACCCTTGCAGTCTTGGCAACTTCCTTTTATAGACCATCATCAGAGACCTCTTAAGGAAAGCATTCCAAATGTTTTTGATGGCATGGAAACTTTGCATTAAAGAAAAATTTGTGGAATGTTGGCCAAGAGGTCAAATTTTATGGCTATATATGTGAGTGTGTGTATACATATGTAAGCTATATATACACAATAGACATGCATTGCCCATGGTAATAAAGCAAATTGTAGCCAAGAGCCCATGTTAACAAGACTATGAAATAATAAATAAAATTTAAAGTAATAAGGTTGGGGATAAAAGCTGGTAGGAGGAGGTTGTAATAAAAATTCCGTCCTTCACTTTTATGTTTCCCCTTCTCCGGTTATATTAAAAAAAACAAATGGAATACATTTTGATGGGGAATGGGAGAATGGCCCAGGCTTGGCACTCTTTAATCAGACAACAGGCTGCTTTCCAAATGAAGTTCCCAGTGCCAAAATACAGCTCAGGCCAAGGTTGAATCTGGGGTGAGGTATGCTAATTACTGCTTGCTTAACTCAAATTTATGTGATTGTGTGGTGAATTTATAGGAACATGTGGAGGAGAGTTGACTGAGGTGGTCATGCATGGATGGGGTCATAGGTTACATGATTATGGGTAAAGAGCTGGGAGGGAGATGATGAGGAAACCAAGGTCCAGGCAGGTGAAGTGTTTGGACTAAGGTAGTGCCAAACATCAGTGAATCCAGGTCCTCTTTCCCTACTAGCAGAATGGGCATGTGTGGCTGAGGAGCTAGATCTGGGAGCAGTAGGAATGTCATGCCCTCTCCCCATATGAAGGTTACCCCTAGAATTCTGAGAGTCTGAGTGCCCCTTCTTGGGGCTTTAAACACTGATGTGGGTGCAGGTGGGGTGAATGAATCAAACCCAATCTAGGGGGAGAGAGAACTAGAGGAGAGTTGGTAGTCAGTGCCAAGCCTGGGCTGCCTTGAGTTTGAGTCCAAACCTAAGCCTCCCTGTTTCTGTTTTGGGCACAACCGTCCTTTTAGTCACCCAAGTATGCAGTCTTGAAGGCTTCATTGCTTCTTTCCTGTCCCTTGCTGGAGGAATGGCTTATTCAAAGACAAAGAGAAAGGAAATGGAATTTCACATACAGAGAGCAGCAAGTAGGACTATTTGATGGAAATGTGGACTGTGTGAAGGAGGGAAAATACAAGAGACCCAGAAAGGTCAGATAGTGTCAAAGACAAAAAGCAAACAGTCCTTCCTCTCAAGTTGCTTATTATCCTCAATAGGGGGGGAAATGGTATGCACAGGGGGAAGTGAATACAAAACGTATTGGGGGGGGGGTAGAACACCAAGATCTGGAAAATCAGGAAAGGCATTATCAAACTTAAGTTGAGTCTTGAGAAAAAACAGGGATAGTGAGAGGCAAAAGTGAGAAGGGAATGCATCCCAGGCATGGGCAACAGCCAGTGCAAGTGCAGGGAGAGAGGAAATGAAATGGAATTTACAGAGAGAAGGAAATAGGCCAGCTTGGCTGAAAAAATCAGAAGGTGCTGGGTGGTGAAAGAGATGTTGTTAATTGTTTTTCAGTCATATCTGACTCTGTGACCCCATTTGGAATTTTTTTTGGCAAAGATTTGAAGTGGTTTGCCATTTCCTTTTCTAGCTCATTTTTACAGGTGAGGAAAATGAGGCAAACAGGGTTAAGTGACTTACCCAAGGTCACATAATCAGTAAATGTCTGAGGCTGGATTTGAACTCAGGTCTTCCTGACTCCAGGCCACCTAGCTGTCCTGGGGAAGAGATGTAAGAGAGATAAATGCCAAATAGGGCACTTTCTTTTTGGTCCAAGAAGTAGCAGGGAGTCACTGGTGTTTCTTGGGCAGGGAAGTGACATGGTTAGACCTGCATCTGGGTGGAGGGTGGACTGGATGGAGGAGGGAGACCAAGGTGTAGCTACAGCAATAATCCAGGTGATATGTGATGAGAACCTGAACTCAGAGAGTGGTTGTGTGAGAGGTGGGGGAGGCAGCTTGATGAGACAGAAACGAGAGGCGTTAGCAAATAATTTTTTAAAAAATGCTTGATTTTTCTTTGTTTTCATTTGAATCACCAGAAGAAAAACCAGAAGATTTTGTAGTTTCTACTTCATTGCTTGTGAAAACATTGTCTGCTAGAACATTGTTTTCAAGTGTTTGCTTGGTTTCCATCTCACATTTTGACATGCTGAAGTTGGTGCAGATGAGCTGAATGAACCAGGCTCAAAGTGCTAATCGCTTTACAAATATCACCTCACTTGGATCTTCACAATAACCCTGCTAAGTAGGTGCTGTTTAATTCCCATTTAACAGTTAAAAATACTGAAGCAAATAGGTTAAGTGACTTGCACAGGGTCACACAGCTAGTATTTGTCTGAGGTTGGATTTGAATTCAGGCCTTCCTGCCTCCAGACCCAGTGCTCTGTGCACTTCAGCAATGAGGAAAGAAAAAGAAAGTTTTGAACAGCAATGGAGGGGAACAAGATAGAGAATCAGTGGGCTGTGAGGGCTTAGCTGAAACAAGCTAACATTGGTAGAGGATTCAGCCAGTAGGGTTGTGTGACTTTCTTCTGCCTTTTTGAGCAGCACATGAGTAGAAGGAGAGAAGATAGAATCTGGGAGGGATCTGGAGCTGGTGCAAAGCATTCACTAAAGGGTCCAGACTAGGAAGAGAGGAGCTGAGCCCGAGCAGAGGTGATGGCCTAGGAAATTGTGAGAGGTAGAGGCATTGGTTGCTGCCAGAATGGAGGAGAGGTTGAGGAGGAGTCCATTTAAAGAGAACTGGAATGATAAGCCATTGTATTCAGATAAAAGGATTCCTGAGTTCTTGGTCATGGAAATAGAATACTTGGGAATAATAGCAGGATCAAGGGTGTTGGTGTGCCATCTCTGTGGGGCCTTATTTACAGAATTAGGAGTAATACCTGGGAATCCACAGGAGCCCTCCTAACTCTTAAAGAGTATAAATCAGGGGTGAGGAAACTATAGACTGGAGGCCACATGTGGCCCTTTAGGTCCTCAAGTGCAGCCCTTTGACTGAATCTTGGATTTGTTCTGTGAAGTCTGGATTCAGTCGAAGGGCTGCACTTGAGGACCTAGAGGTTCACATGTGACCTGAAACCTGCAGGCTCCCCACCCTGTACTCTAAATACTATCTTATTACAAATGGAAACATGAAAAAGTATCCTCACCAAAGTCCTTAAAAAATCTAGCTTCACTTGGGAAATACCAATCCAGAGAAAGTTAGAAAATGCGTCTTCTGAAAAGAATTTCATAACATCCTGCATTGATAGAGATTTTCTGCCTCTTTTTTCTTTTTTTTGATGCTTCATTAGAGTGTAAACTTCTTAAGGGCAGGTATTGTTTTAATTTTGGATCTATCTTTAGAGGAAAGCACAATGAATTTCTAAGAGTTGACTCAATAATAAATAATGATAAATGTTTGTTGATTGCTTGATTGAGGAATCTGTGACTCCTTTCACTGGTGCAAAGAATGGCCTCTTAGGCATAAGACATTAATAAATTGCTGAGACCCCCTCAAAATTCATCCCTTGATGAAAGCCTCTTTGAACTTAGCTAGGTTGGCCCTCAGAGGACAGACACAACAGCCCCTGTATGGACTGCTCCCTTTTTTGCTTTTCCTAGGGTATATGTGACTGATGCCAGAATATCCCTGAATACGGAGTAAGTAGTCATAGCTATAGAGAAGCTACATAGAATAATGGGAAAAATACATGAATTGGAGTCGCTTTGTCTTTCTGGGCCTTTGTCTTGTCATTTAAAATGATCTCTAAGGTCCTTTCCAACTAGAAATTCCAGGGTCCACTTTGGCTTTAGCAAAGAGACAGTGTGGCCAGATTCTACCTGGGTACAATTACAGCACTGAGGATCCAAGCTGGACTTGGAGTAGAGGTAAGGGAGAAGGGGACAGACTTGTGATTTCATCCAATTAAGGAAGAGCCCAGGAAGAAACTGCCTTCATAAACTCGGGAGGACACTTTCTCTGTCTTTAAAGAGTTGTTTAGAGGAGTCACTCACCTAGGGTCACACAGCTAGTGTCAATCAGGATTTGAAGCTAGGTCTTCCATAGTCTACAAGCTTTTAAGTGTTTAGTGTATGTCAGGCACTGTACTAAGGGCTAGGGATACAAAGAATGGCAAAAAGGCAAATAGTTGGTACTTTACCTCTCCGGGAGGAAGACCTGGGTTCAGATGCTACCTCATTTGCTAGATGTGTGACCCTGGGCAAGTCACTTCCCCTCTCATGCCTCAGTTCCCTCATTTGTGAAATCAGAGTTTTGGACTCAGTGGCCTCTAAAAACCCTTCCAGTTCTGTATCTTTTGATCCTCTGAGTTTGAGAACTGCTAAGTAAAGTGTTCCTTACACAGCTAGCATCGGAAGCAAGAGTTGAACTTGAAGTGCCAGTTTCCAGTGAGGGTTCTCCTTGTTAGAGGATCAATATTGGCCCTTTCAAATTCTAAGTTCTATAACTGTGGCTAAGTGGCCCTTCCTGGTACGTTTCCTCGTGGGTCTTGTTTTTAAATGGGTGTCCAGAATCTCTTCTTTTTGGAGGGAGGGCAGAGATACTCTTTTATTTCACACCCTTTTATTCCACTGGCTGTTGTTTAGTCAAGACTGTTGTTCAGTCTCTTCATGACCCATTTGGAGTTTTCTTGGCAAAGATACTGGAGTGGTTTGCCATTTCCTTCTCCAGCTCATTTTACAGATGAGGAGACTGAGGCAAACAGGGTCAAGTGACTTACCCAGGGTCACACAGCTAGGAAGCACCTGAGGCCGCATTTGAACTCAAAATGAAGAGTTTTCTAGCTCTAGGCCTGGCACTCCACTCACTGTGCCACTAATTAATAAGCATTTACTTTCTCTTCCTCCGCTGTCCCGTCCCTCCCGGCGGGTCCCCCTCCCCCAATTTCGTTGTGTGTTGTGTGCATCATATGTTTAATCGCGTAATTCTCCTTTTAAAGAAAACAGAGACTTTGAAAGCCCAGTTCTTTTTGTTCGTTTCTCTCTTTAGAAGGACCACCGACTCGCACGTGACAAAATCTACAACTTCTGCAGGACGCTGCAGGAGCCTGGCGAATGAAGGATGCGGGCAGGCAGGCGGGGTTCCGTGCCAGCCCGGCTGGAATTTAGCTCGCAGGCTTTTAAAAGACAGGATGTTGTCAGACCGATCGCTCTTTTTCCTTACGTTCTATTGCGGAGAGAGGTGGCGGGGGACTGGGGGTGGGGAAGAGTCAGAAATAGAGGCTCAGAGCAGATGAATGGGGGCCCCCAAACGGTTGGATCGGACGGGGGAGGGGAGGAAGTTTGGGGGAAAGGGCCTCACGTGGCCAATCGCCGGAGTTTGACTTTGTACCTCCATCCAGAGGCTGCAGTCGGAATTACATAAAGAAAAAAAGAGTGAGTAAGCCAGGGGAGCGAGGAGAGAGAGGGGAGCAGGGAGAGCGAGGAGGATAGGCGGCCAGAGCGCGAGGAGGGCGCCTGGAAGGAGCAGCGAGGTGGCGGCCGCCAGCTGCTGCGCCCCGGGCCGTTGCGCCCCTCTCCTCTGCGCCATGGCGGGCTGGCCGCCCCTCCACGGCTCCGCCGCCCCAGCTGGAGCAGCCCTGGCCCAGGGGGAGGAGGAGGACGGGGACTGACTGCCCGCAGAGCCTAGAGCTCGCTGCAGCTCACCCGGCCAGTTTATCTGCCTGAGCACTTTGGGGAGGCGCGCGGGGCTCCCGGGAGCCGGTCCTGCGCCCTGCCCCGTCCGCAACCCCGGAGCCGCTATGGGCGGGATGAGCCCCTGGAACTTGGTCCTCCAGACTTTCTTCCTCCTGCCGGCGGCCGGAGCCCAAAGGAGGGGCCCCGCTTCTGGAGACTACTACTCGCAGGCGGCTCCGGCTCCGGCTCCGGCTGTGGACGCCTGCAAACCCGGGACCCAAGTAAGTGGCCAGTTCACTTCCCTTAAGGCAAAGAGGAGGAGGGGGAAAGGAAGGAAAGAGAAGAAGGGAACAGGGGAAAGTGGAGGAGGGAAGAGGAAGAAGGAGGACAGAAGAGAGGAGGTGGGAGGAGGTAAGAGGAAGGATGAAAGTAGAGAAGGAGGGAAGCCGGGAGAAAGAAAAAAGGGAGAGAAGGATGAAGAGAAGGATGGATGAAAAGTAGAGGAGAAAGGGGAGGGGGAAACGGAAAGGGTGAAAAGAGAGAAGGGAAGGAAAAGAAGAGGAGGGTGAAGATAGAGGGAGGAGGGTAGAAGAGAGACGGAGGGAGGGAGAAGAGAATGGAAGAGAGGGCAAGAGAGGGAGACGTAAGAAAAAAGATGAAAGAAAAGAGGAAAGAGGATGAGAACAGAGGGGGAGGAAAAGGAGGAAGAGAAGAAGGGGAGGAGGGAAGAGGAGAAGGAGAAAGGTGGAGAGAAGAGTAGTGAGGAGAGGAAAGAGAGGAGGACGAAGAAGGAATAGAGAAGTAAAGAGGAGGGAAGAAGGGGGGAAAGGGGAGCGAGGAGGAAGGAGGAAGCATGCCGGACTTGTGGCGCACGGGGCCGGCTCTCCCGGGAAGCACTGTGCTGGGGCTTTCTTCCTTCCCCGAGCGCACCCAAGCGAACGCTTAGTTCTCTGGAAGTGGCCCAAGTCTCGGGGGCGGTCTGGAGCTCCGAGCCGCCGTGCTCGCCGCGATCATTGTTCTGCCAGTTTCAGTTGGTCCTGCGGGCCCTCCTCCTCTACCCCCGCCCCCGAGACTTTCTCGTGCACCTTTCCCCAACTTTCCTCCTGGCTTCAGACCCACGGGTCTCAGTTTCCAAGCCTCCCCTGCCCTCCACCTCTGCTCTTTTGGGGTCTGGGGCGGATAGCTTCTACTGGCCCCAGTCTTTCCCGGCCTGGGGGCACCTAAGAAGGGTAAAGGGGCTTCTCCATGGGCCAGGTCTCCGCCTCCCAGGCTTCCTCCCCTTGCTGGCGGCAGGGAGCCCCCGGCCCCGGGCGGTGCTCTGAGCCGTGACTTCCCCCGTGGTGATGGGCGCCTTTGATCTCTGCTGCCTGCTGAGCCCCCTTCTTTTCAGGCGAGGGGGGAAGGGGTAGGAGAGCCTGGGGCACTCGAGAGTGAGAAGAGCAGCAGGAAGGGCTGGGAGGTACTGGGCTGGGGGTGGGGTGGGGTGGGTGTGAGTGTGTGCAGAGAGGGCTCTGAGGGGATAGCTTCTGCCTCTCCCCCTTCCCTCTTTTTTTTTATATCTCCCAGCTCTCTTCCCTCTGGTTATTCATCTCTAAGACAATTCTCTAGCCGGGGACGAATCTGGCCTCTTCGAATCCATAAACATCCGAGCCCCAATCAGTGCAATTTTCCTCCTGTTCAGGGCCTTCTAGGGGGAAAGGGGACCTTAGGAATCCCTTTTCTGATTGTGTCCCAGAGAAGCCAAATGAGATAGCTCCAAGAGGGCATCTGACCGTACCTCATTCATCTTCCAAGTGATAGAACCTTCAGGGCTCAGAGAAGAGAAACCGACACCTTGGCAGAGGTCTTCACAGGCAGCTAGTTGGTTGAGGCTAGATTCAAACCCAGGGCCTCTGACTCTGGATCTGACACTTACTCCACTCTCCCAGAGGTCCCAGCATGGGCACACAGGTAGTGAGTGAGTGGTGGGTTTTGGAAGGAACCCAAATGTAAGTGAAAATCAGTCTGAAAACTTCATCATTACAGACAGACAACCATCTGGTCCAATCCTGTCATTTTACGGAGAAAGAAACTGAGTCTCAGGAAGATGAAACCATTTGCTCAAGATCTCACAGACAGCAAGCATCACAGGCTAATTTGAACCCAGGCCCCCTGACTCGTGAGATGTGCTTTTCATAGGACCACATAGTCTTTTAAGATGAGGCTTCCTACTGAGGAGTGGGGTGCAGCATGGGAAAGATGTTGGGTCCAGAATCAGAGGGCCTGCATGACCTCAAAGTTCATTGGCTGCATGACTTTGGGCTTGTGTCATTTAACTCCTCTGGGCTCGAGATTCTCATTCAGCATACCAGACACGTAAGGCTCTGCCATGATGCCTTTGGCCAGCTAGTCCCACACCAGGATGGAAGCAGAGGGCTTTGACTCCAAATTTAAACAATGTTCCAGAGGAGTTATTTGAGGAAGGGGCTTGAGGAGGCCTGGGTGGGCAGGGTAATGGTTAGCCTGCCCTCCAGGTGACCTCTCTGCCTCTTGCAACAGCCTATTGACCAGATCCCAGCATAGAAGCCCCTTTGGTGATGCTTTCCCCTATGCTGCCTGGCAGGTTTCCACATTCAGGCTCACTTTTAATTTTATTCATAAGTTTTATTAGTAGAATGGAAAACAGAGGGAGGGGATTGGGTTTTTCCTGTACTCTTGAGGACTGGAAAGGAGGGGCCTAGTGGAAATGTTGATCTATTTTGTGGTCAAGCGACATTCTTATCTTTGTTGCTCTGGGAGGGAGGGAGGGAAGATGGGTGTGTGTGTGTGTGTGTGTGTGTGTGTGTGTGTGTGTGTGTGTGTGTGTGTGTGTGTGTGTGGCTAGAGAACAAGGGAGAAAGCTGGAACCAAGAGCAGGGTGTTGTTTTCTTCGTTCACAAGGTAGACGTATTTGAGAGACTCTGAGAATGAAGCCACCCTAAGGCTAATTTAAACCATTACTCACCTGGGCCAAAGGTAGTGCTGATTTTGACAGAAGGCATGTGCCTATCTTATCAATTCCATGCCATGCAGATGAGCAGGAGAAGCAGCTGGGGAGGCTGGAGAGAGGGCTGGCAGCTAGATGGGGCAGTGGGTACAGTAATGGACTTGGCAGGAAGATCAGGGTTTGAGTCCTGCCTCCTTCACTAGCCCTGGGAAAGTCACCTACCTTCTCAGCCTCAGGCTCCCCATCTGCAAAATGGGAAAAATATTCTATCAGGGATAGTGTGAGGACCAAAGTGAGATAAGGTATGTAAAGTACTTTGCAATCCCTAAAGGGGTATGAGAATGTGAACTTTGCTTATGATTGGGTCCAGGTATGGCGTGCTCTCCTATAAGTTCTTTTCACTGAATGTTCCACAGACATGCACATGTGGTTAAAATAACTGCTTTTTATAGTTGAAGAAAGGCATTAGGATGTCAGCTTATTCACTGTAAGTTGCTCAAAAACCATTCTTGGTTTTTTATTTTTATTTTTTATTTTACTTATATTTTTATTTACATTTTATTTTATAAATAAATAATAAAAAATAATAAAAACAACCACAGCTGCAATGATGATAGTAGCTAGCATTTATTTTATAGCACCAGGCACTGTGCTAAATGTTTCACAAATTTTTCATTTGAACCTCACAACAACCCTGGAAGGTATGTGTTATTATTATTCCAATTTTAGAATTGAGGAAACTGAGTCAAACAGGTCCTATGACTTGCCCAGGGTCACACAGCTAGTGTGTGTAAGAAGGCAGATTTGAACTCAGGTCTTCCTGACACCAGGCCCAGTGCTTGTGGCAAGTTTTAGGGGTCCAGGGACCCCACAAGGACTGGAGAGCAGGACAGGGTTTTCTGGAAAGAATTCACAGACTCAAATGTTCTTTAAGTCAAGGTGGCAAAGGTTTACTTTTAAGCTTTTCAGCAGGCAAAAGTTCTTAAGGAACCTGTGATCTTAGAGGGGTAAAATTAAAGTTTATATAGGATAAACTATAGTAAAACATGTGCCAAGTATGCTAACTAGGAGATTTGAGGCAGGATTAGGGAGTGGTTAGGGAGTGGTCAGTTTTTAAAAGAACATATACTTTTTGTATATACTACACAGGTGTTTTAGCCAGAGTTCACCAGGAAAAGCCCAAGGTGGGGGAGGGGCACAGGGGTGTGTAGTTTTTAGGTCTGCTAGGTCACAAAGTTAATTAGCTGTCAGGGTTAACTAAGAAATGCCCAGTCTGCCACCAACCATTATCTTGTTTGACAAGATAGATGTAGGGAGTATACATATGTCTTAAGTCTAGGATGCACATAATAAGGAATCCTGGATGCATATAATGAGGTAGGGAGTTGGTATAGATAGTCCAGTGGTTACTGAATACCTTTATGAGTCAGTACAAAGCCAGTTCAAACTAAATAATTCCTACAGGTGTGGTTTGTTACTATACCAGGGAGAGAGATAAGTGTTTTGTTGAGCCTACTCTTGAGTAATTGCTAGGCATAGTGTCCTTGGGCTGGGGAGAAACTGCCAGGGATAGTATTTTGAGGCCAGGAAAAAATGTGACATTGGAATTGAGCACAAGCACCCAAGCATGCTGTCACTTGCCCTATCCACTGGGCCACTTAGCTGTCTAGATATCCTAGCTGGGCAAATACAGGAGCAGACAGGACAATAACTTAGCATGTCCACAATGGAACTCCTTACCTTTTCCCTCAAACCCTCTCTTGTTCTTAGTTGTTGTTCAGTCATATCTGACTCTTCATGATCTCATTTGAGGTTTTCTTGGCAAAGATACTGGAGTGGTTTGCCATTTCCTTCTCCAGCTCATTTGACAGATAAGGAATTTGTCAGATCATTAATGATAGAGACATTCTGTTGTATGATTCTAGCTTTCAAATCATGCCTTGAAAGGTATTCAGTAGATGCTAAATGCTTATAGCTTGGAACAAAATGTATTCTGCTGCCTCCATCATTTTCTTGTAAGGAGATGGTATCTGACTTCCTTCTTTCTGTTCTTATTGGAGGTAGAGAAATTCAAGATTGATTTCTTTGCCTCTGCTTAAGAATCACCTTTCTGTAGTTTTTGGTGGCAATGACCCGGTCCTAAATCACAATCATAAACCTTTCTGTTTCCACAGACATGATTCAGCCATTTCTTTGTTAACATGTTGCTAGTTGAGACCATGATGATGTTGCCCATGGAGGGTCTTTTGATTTCACTCTTGGATCTCAGTCCTTTCATAGAATATATCTGCAGGTAAACTACTTTGGCAATCCAGTGGTGTGTTCCTGTTATCGGCCTTTGCTGTTGCTCCATCAAGTGATTTCTGCTTATTCCAAGGGCATTTGTGTGTGTTTTTTTACCTGTTTGTCTTGTACTCTGAGAATGTCTCTCTCCTTTATGGTTTGGGTGTATTAATCTTTCCGTGGCAGCTCTAGGGTGATGGGCCCTTTGTTTTGCTGATCCTAGAATGACTTTTACTTGGTTATTCTTCAAATCCATCGTGATTCAATCTGCAGTCCCTCAATATACACTGAGACTGGTATTGCAGAGCTGCTGATTGCTTTAAATGTGTCCATCCTATTTAGCTTCGATTTCAGAATACCAGCAAATCCTTACTGTATTCAGCCACAACCTTCTCCTTAACTTCCTTTTGCTATATGTACCTGGCATGGAGGAGACGAAGGTTTTGTAGGTGTCGCTGTCATCCACTGGATGGAAGATAGAGCGCTGGGTCTGGAGTTGAGAAGATTCAAGTTCATATCTGGTCTCAGACACTTACCAGTGGTGTGACTATGGGAAAGCTACTTAACCTCTATTTGTCTCAGTTTCATCATCTGGAAAATGGGGATAGTAATAGCACTTTTCTCCTAGGATTGCTGTGAGGATCAAATGAGATCATAATTGTAAAGTAGTTGATTGGTTGATTGGTTAATAGTCCAGTGTTAAAGCAGGATTGTAGAGTGGATGAAATACTAGAGTGAGTCAGGGAGACCAAGGTTTAAAGCCTTCCTTAGATACTTCTTAGCCTTGGGCAGGGCAGCCAGGTGGCTCAGTGAATAGAGTACTGGGCTTGGAATTGGGAAGACATCTTCATGAGTTCAAATCTGGCTTTAGCTTTAGCTGTATGACCCTAGACAAGTCACCTGACCCTGTTTGCCTCACTTTCATCTGTAAAATGAGCTGGAGAAGGAAATGGCAAACCACTCAGTATCTTTGCCAAGAAAACCCCAGATGGGGTCATGAGGAGTAGATATAACTGAAATGATTCAACAAAAAAAAAAAATGACTGAACAATAACAGCAAAAGTCCACCTGGGCTGTTGGATTCGATGAGATAGCTTATGTCGAGCACTTCGAGAGCCTTACAGCACTAGTTATGTCTGGTCTGGTCACCGTGCTCGTCACATCTGTGTCAGCTTCAGGCTTCCCCTTTTACTTTTGGTTTAAGTGTACTTTTCTTTTAAGCATTAACTCTTGCCCATCATTGGTACCACACAGTGACTTTCCCTGTTTCCCTTGCCTTTTAGCAACGTGAGTTGAACTCTTTCTTATGGACTATAAAGAGAGACCCCCCATCCTACTTTTTTGGCACAATCCATGTGCCATACACGCGGGTCTGGGATTTCATTCCTGAGAACTCCAAGGCGGCCTTCCAGCAGAGCAGCATTGTGTACTTTGAGCTGGACCTCACGGACCCTTACACTATCTCCGCCCTCACCAGCTGCCAGCTGCTGCCACAGGGCGAGAACCTCCAGGATGTGCTTCCCCAGGACATCTACTGCCGCCTTAAGCGCCACCTGGACTACGTGAAGCTAATGATGCCCTCGTGGATGACCCCAGATCAGCGAGGGAAGGGCCTCTATGCCGATTACCTCTTCAATGCCATCGCAGGGAACTGGGAGAGGAAGAGACCAGTGTGGGTGATGCTCATGGTGAATTCTCTGACCGAAGTGGACATCAAATCTCGAGGGGTGCCAGTGTTAGACTTGTACCTTGCCCAGGAGGCCGAGCGCCTCAGGAAACAGACTGGGGCAGTAGAAAAAGTAGAAGAACAGTGTCATCCTCTGAACGGGCTGAACTTTTCTCAGGTAAGTATTGTTTTGGTGTGAAATAGTGTTTGGTGTTGACTCTAGGATTTAATATTGAGTTAAAGGTTCCAATTAGTGCAAATAATGAATCTCTGAATTGGTCACGTGTATTTGAATTCTCACTCTTGCAGTTAGAATTATGTAAAATGTAATTAATTCCAGGCCAACATACGGGGCCATATAACAACTGGGGTGTGCATGTGTGTATATGTATATAGTGTGTAAGGATGTATATAGGCATATGGGGACAGGTATGGAACATATGCTTTTATTGGTGTAGACGACCCATGAGGAAGCTCTTTCCACCCATGAAAGTTGGTACCTTCTTCTCAACTTATGGTCTTAGAGAACTGTCTAGAACAGAGGGAGGTTAAGTGATTTGTCCAGGGATGTATCAGAGGCTATATATGAACTCAAATCTTTCTGTCTTTGAGGCCACCTTTCTGTGTGGTACACAGCTAGTAAGTATCTGTGGCAGAATTTGAATTCAGGTCTTTCTGACTCCAAGTTCAAGGTTCTTACTCACTGCACCACTGTACAACCTTTCTTGGGATGTCCTCTATGCCCTCAAACTTAACATGCCCAAAACAGAGCTCATTATCTTTTCCTCCTGAGCCCACTGCTTCCCACTTTCATGTTATTATTGATGGAATGACCATCCCCTAGTTACTCAGGCTCACAGGCTGTGCGACCTTACATATCTCATCCATTTCCAAATCTTGTCTCCCAAGATCTCTCTTGTGTCGCCATTACTGTAGTACAGTCCCGCCCCATCTGATGATGCTTCAGCCTACTATATGCTCTCTCTGCCTCAGCCTTCCTCACTCCAATCCATCCTTGATTTAGCTGCCAATGTGATTTTCCTAAAGCTCAGGTCTGACCATGTTCTGCCCCTCTTATTAAACTCCTGTGACTCCCTATTATTTCCAGGATCAAGTATAGCGTTGTTCTTATTTTATCTTTTAAAGACTTTCACAGCCTGGCTGCTCTCTGTATTTCTGGGCTGCTTAATGTTTACTCCCCATATACTCTATGCTGGCCTACTTCTCGTCCCTTGTTCTTGCCCCTTCACCTCCCATCTTTTTGTCCTGGCAGTCCTCCATCCCATCCCTTTCTTATCTGTTTCTTGGTTTTCTTGTCGTCTTTCAAGACTCAGCTCAACCAATGCTTATCATATACCCTAAGGATTTCCTTGACCAAAAGATAAGCCCCCTATAAGCTAAAATATTTATAGCAGCCCTATTTGTCATAGCAAATGGCTGGAAACAAACAGATGCCTATCAGCTGGGGAATGACTAAACAAGAAGTAGTTCATGAATGTAATGGAATATTATGGTGCTGGCAGAAATGGTGACCATGGTATAGGTGAAGTTAGCCAAGCCAAAAAAACAACATATACAATGACTGCAGCAATGTGCATACAAAGAACCACAGCCATGAAACAATAAAAAAGAAGGCTTGTGAATTATAAAAAGCCAAGGTGAGCCCTAAAGATGAGATAGGAGAAGATACTTTCTTCTTACTCCTTTGTAGAGGCTGGGGGCCCATGGATGTGGGGCATTGCATAGTGTCAGGTTGTTTGGTTTGGGGTTTTTTTTGATGTATTGAGAAAGTTTGTCTACATTTTAAAAACTATTTTCTTTAAAAAATTTTCTCTTTTATAAGGGATGACTCTCCGGGAGGGGAGGAAGGGGATACCATAGAAATCTAGGTGATGTTAAAACAAAGATACCAATAAATGTCTGAGGAGAAGATGAGTCCAATCCCACCAGCCTACCAGAGACCCTTCTCTGGTTCTTTCTCACATTCTGTGGCTATCAGAGAAGCACTGATGCTTCACATCGGGCTCCCTCTCTATCACCACAGGCTAGACATGCCTCTTTCTCTGGTTCCCTGGGTTCTGGAGGATGGCTTTCATCCTCGCTTTTGTGAGTGGGTCATCCCTAATGTGCTACTTGTGCTTACTTCCTTGTCTCACTCAGAGGAGCAACCTATTTATTGCACACACAGGAGAGCAGTTCTGCCCCTCCATAGCTAACTGACTGGGGAAGGATGCTGCACTTACTCCTTTTGGCAAGAGAGGCTTAGCCCTGATGACCTTTTCTCAGCAACTGGAGTTCTTGTATAGAGAGAAAGCTGTGCAACAACATGCCTTTACCCTAAGAGAGTTTCTACTGCCTTTTGTGGCCAGGCTCTCCCTGTGGTTTAGAGAGAGAAAACATTTTTCACTGGTAAAGTGAGATTATTTTTATTTTACTTCAATGTGAAACAAATTTCATTGATTTTTCCTTCCTTAAGAAGGGCTTAGATACTCTCTGTCTCTCTCTGTCTCTCTGTCTCTCTCTCTTTATCTCTGTCTGTCTCTCTGTCTCTGTCTCTCTCTCTGTCTCTGTCTCTCTCTTTATCTCCCTCTCTCTCCTTCTTTCTGTCTTCCTTTTCATTTTTTCTTTTAATGTTTGTTTGATTGACTTTGTTTTAATACTACTCTTTATTTTTGATAAGCCTCCCCCTAGAGGAGGTTTAAAATAAAGAAAAGCAGTTAAATAAAACAGTGGGTTTTATTTGACAGTCCATGCAGCATTCTTTACTTGTAGTGTGCCATCTTGCTGCCAAAAAGAGGGAAGTGTGTTTCATTGTAAGTCACCTGAAACAGAAGCTTGATATGAGAGAATAAGCCAAATCCTAGTGCCTTTCTATGTTGTTTCCACATATTGTGGGTACTTTGTGTATTGTACTTGAGTTTTTTCTTCATGCTTCTGAATCAGTTTATAGAAGGAAAGGCAGTAGTATAGCAGAAAGCTTACTAGCTTTGCAATCAAAGGATATGGGCTCAGATCCTAGGTTGGCCACTCACTATTTATGTGACCTGTACAGGTTGTTGGCGCCATAGTGCAGAGATCACCAGACCTGGAGTGAGGAAGACTCATTTTCCTAAGTTCCGATCCCACCTCAGATACTTACTAACTGTGTGACCCTGGCCAAGTCACTTAACCTCATTTGCCACAGTTTCCTCATCTGTAAAATGAGATGGAGAAGGAAATGGCAAACTGCTTTTTCAATATTGCTGCAAAGAAAACCCCACATGGGATCGCAGAGAATCAGACAGGACTGAACCATGACTTTTGTGACCTTGGGCACAACTTTCACACTTTGAGCCTCTCCATTTCTTAATCTTTAGAATGCAAGGCTAGGACTAGATGACCCCTTCTGTCTCTGAACCTGTGATTCTGTGGCTCTGTGTGTTTCTCTGAATTCCTTCCTTTTATTGCTTCTTATGGAGGCATGATTCATTTCCATTTCCATTGCATATCCTACTTCTCCCCTCCCCCCTCCCCCCTTCTAAATCCATTGGTGATAATCAAATCAACACGAATGTTTGCCCTTGAACCACCATCCTGTTCTATCTAACTTTCTCCTCCAAAATATTCTGCCCTGGCTGCCACTTCCTTATATGTATTGTTTTCCCTCGTTATAATCTAAGTCCCTTGTGAGCAGGGACTGTCTTGTTTGCTTAGATGTGTATCCACAAAGCTTAGCACAGTGCCCAGCTAAGTGCCTAATAAATGTGCATTCATTCATTCATTCAACCACGCAACACCAGCTTACTTAGTCCATTTCCTAATCAGTGGACACAGAATTTGATCCCATTTTGGTTCCCTTTTTTTGCGGGGGGGTTGTTTCCAGCATACAAAGTGCTGCTATGAATATTTTGATATATCTGAGACCTTCCTTTCTGTTACCTCTTTGGGATGTATATTGACAAAAATTGCCTCCCTCCCTTTTCTCTGTATCTTGAATGAAAAGATGTCATGTTTCAGGATTGGGTGTGTGTGAGACTGGGTGAGGAGGAATGAGGCTCTTTATCCCAGGACTCATGGGGTCCCAGGTGGCTGTTGGGTGAATTCTAGGCATGGGCAGAGAACTGTATATGCCTCTACTGACCTCTTCAGTCAATCTAGGGTTTACTCCTGGCCTCCTGAATAAAAGTTATGACAATAACAATAACTATGGCTAGCATATATGGTACTTTGATATTTTCAAATCACTTTATAGATATGATCTGAATAACAATATGGATTACTCAGTCATCAGTGGAACAAGCCTCTTACTGGAGTGAGTCTGGGAAGGAGGTGGTAGGGCCCTATTGCACATCTCACTGAAGGGGCCCTGGCCCCAGCCCTGGCCCCAGCCCTGACCTTGGGGGATGGATTGGTTGCCCACCTGTAGATTAGACAAGAGTTAACCTGAGTTTTTTTATCTACAAAGAAATAGAAGGTAATTACCAGAGGGAGAGGGTGCTGATAATTCCAAGCTTGAGGACAAGGACAGTTTCATTTTGACTCCACACCCCAGGGTCTAGCCTGATGCCTGGCATTTAATAGATATTTTCTGGTTGATTGTAGGTAACCACAAAGGACTAGTGTTGGAGGGGGTACCTGAACTGTGCCTGAGGGGAAGCTAGGGATTCCAGGCAGCAAAGGTGGGGAGGGAAAGCCCTTCAGACACAAGGGGCAGCCTGTATAAAACACATGAGGCAGAAAATGAAATCCCCATCCAGGCTGTAGCAGAGACCCCCTTCTGTCCTGACAACCATCCTGAAGGCCATTTGAAATATTAGACCATAGACTTTCCCCTGTCTGTCTGCTGCAAGGCCTGGACTGGAGTGGCTTGGGAACTGGGTGAGGGCAGAGTCCCCAGGAGCTGGAGATGCCCTCAGATCAACTTGCTTAGGAGAGCTCTGGGACCATAGGGACTGAAGTGGTTGTGGATCATTCTGGGATGGATGCTCTTGGCTTTTTGGAAGTGGTCCCTTGCTCTTGTCATCTGGAACCCATTGCCCTCTAGGTTAGAGTCCTAGGACTCAAGGCTCTTTCCACTAGATTCATGTCCTCAGCAGAGCAGACTAGGGCCAGGGATTGCTTTAAGGCTGAAAGAAATCTTCCTGTCCAGTTGGATTTACAGTAGTTGCCTATATAGCAAGATTTCATTTGTTATGGATTATTCCTGCCAATAGATGGCACTAACATTTTAGTGCTTCCTCCCAGGTAGCTTGTGATGCTCTCCAGCACAGGGACTTTTAATGTTTTGTGGGTCACAGAGCCCTCTGGCAGTATAAAGTATAAATTGAAATACAGAGCTTTACAAGGGAAACCAATTCTACTGAAATGCATTTGTCAAAATATTTATTTTTGTAAAGTTCAGGGGCCCCAACCCAAAGATCCATATGCTGAAGTATGGCAGAAGGTGTCACATTTGGCATCCTCTGTCCCTGCCCCATAGCTTCTTTTCTGGAATACACATCCAGAGCTTTAAAAAAGTTTCCCAGCAACCCCAATAGTCTTATTCTCCAGTATAGACCATGAAACTAGGAAAGTGAAAAGGCATGATTTGAAAAGACATAACTTCATGATGTCATTGAAGTCTTTAATAAGGGACCAAGGTGGGATTTGGGCCATAGTACATTAGAGAGAAGAGGGCATTTCTCCAGTCCTTGTCTTGTTAGGGCATTGGAAAAGGCTTTTCATATTGCTTTGGAATGGGAACTTAGTATTATAGATTGAGAATGGGAAGGGGCATCTATCCCAATCTTGCCCTCCTACTCATTTTAGAGATGAGGAAACTGAGACTCACAGGGGCACCTCCTTTGCTTAAGATCACTCAGATACTAAGTGGCAAAGTCTAGATTTTAACTCAGGTCCTCTGATTCCAAAGAGGGTAATTGGCTTTCCTTCATGATTAAAGAATGGACAAAATTTGTGAGACCAGGTTTGCCTTTTCCCTTGTGGGACCCTCATCAGCTTAGCCTTTGTGTTGAGCTTTACGGTCTGCAAGAGAGCAGTGTGGCTTAGTGGGGTCAGAAAGATTTGGGATCAGTCTCACTTATCTCTTGTACTCATTGTCTAACCTTGGGAAGTTCACTTAATTCTCCAGTACTTCAGGCAACTTAGAGTATTGAGGTATAGAGCCAATTCCAGGTGATAGAGACATTTCTCTCACCTGGAGTTTTCTGTATTAGTTGAAATCATAGATGCCATTAAAATGGCTTGCAAAAAATGCCTTATGTACATTATGAAATTTGAGTCTCACAGTAATCTTGTACTAGGTAGGTATTACACTCAGGCATGTAGAGTGTATGGGCCAATAATAGGGGAGTATTTACCTTGTACTTTCCCCACCCCTGTCAAGTGTTCCCCCCAGGTTGTGTTCTGAGCATGTCTGTGGTACTTACTATAGGTGTTATTTGCATTTTTCAACAGAGGAAACTGAGTTTTAGAGAATTGATGTGACTTAGCAGTCATATAACTGGTGTCATAGGTGGGATACCAACCTCAGTTTTCCCCAATTTCAAGCCTGGCACTTTCTCCTCTACAACAGAGTGCTTCTTTTTATATGGAGCTTACTTCCCTCATGGTGTTCAACGTATAGGTGACTCTCACTGTATCTAGGTATAGTACAATGCATGTGTAGATGGTCAGAGTATTTCCATGTCTTCCCCTCTTAACACAGGCCCCCAGTGCTTGTTTGCTTGTTGACTGAGCAACAATGGAGACACTTATGTTGTTCAATGCTATTGAGTTATTGACTTGTTTTCAGGTGGGGCCTTAGGAGTTCTATCCAACTAAATATGGAGCTGTTACTGAATGTTTGATTCTGACCATGAGAAACAATCAGGGAATAGTGAGAAGATGGCCAAAGGAAATAGACATGATTGAACTGGTTTATCACAGGGTTCATGACAGCTGCTGCACCTCCCAGCCAAGATTTCCCAATCTCCTCAAGGTCATTTTAGGTGTGATAGAATGGGTGCCAGCAATCTCTATTTTTATAGCACTTCTTGCCCCTCTGTATACTTTCCCAGCCTGATAATGATGCCATGCTTTAGTACTCCAGACATAAATGTTCTGAAACACTTGTTTCTTGGAATTCCTCCTGGAGTTGGTAATGGTGGTATTTTCAATAAAGGGGAAAGGAAAACTGCTCTTTGAGGACCCCAGGTGGATGTTTGATGTCTTTGTGTGTTTGACATCCGTATTAACTTCAGCAGATTTCTGTAATGACTTGGGCATCCTGTAGTGGAAAGGATGCCGAACCAGCTCTGCTTCTGGGTGACCATGTGACACCTGAGCAATTCTCTGAGCCTTGTTTTCTGTCATGATGTAGAGCAGAAGTTAACTTTTTTTGTGTGTCCTGAACTTTTTTAGCCATTTGGGGAAACCTGTGGACTCAGTCTCAATAAACATGCATGCAAGACTTTTATTCCATTAATAACAATTTATTTTTGTGAATGACACTTCTCCTCGATCAAATCTAAAAGAAGAAATAAACTTGAGGTTGAGAATGATATTTGGGTATCTTTCAAAAACTATCCTGGGAACAAAATTATTGACTGACAAAAACCTGAATCAAATTTCACAAGAGTTTATTTTCTATTTCTTATTTTTTTTAGGTAAAATTTTCCCCATTGGGGGAAAAGAGAAAATCAGAACCCTTGTAACAAATATGTATAGTCAAGTAAAACAAATTCCCAGAAATATGTCTTATTTTGTACTCTGAAGATATCACCTGTCAGGAGATGGGTCCTCTGGACTTGTGGCTGGTTGCTGGGTTGATCAAAATCCTTAATTCTTTCAAAGTTGTTGGTGTTTACAGTATTGTTGTTATTGTTTATTTTTTCTCTTAGTTCTGCTAATTTTATTCTTCATCAGCTCATAAAACTCTTCTCAGGTTTCTCTGGAACTGTTCCCTTCATCATTTCTTATAGCACTATGGTATTCCAGTATATTGGTATTATATTCCATAATTGGTTGATCAGCAATGGAATTGGGCCTATGAGCACAAGGATATTGTGAAGCTGGAGAGTGTCCAGAGGAGGGAGGCTACGATAAGTTTGTGTCATATGGGGATTGGTTGAAGGACTGGATATGTCTCTAATGAAGAAGAGAAGACTGCAGGATTAATATGAAAGCCATCTTCAAATATGACATTTGATCTGTGTTATCCTGAGGACAGAACCTGGAACAATGGGTGATAGTTGTAAAGAGACCAATTTAAGGTTAATGGAATGGGCTATGGTGATTAAAAATGTTTGAGAGATAAAATTTTTTTTTAAAGCAATTGGGGTTAAGTAACTTGCTCAAGGTTACACGGCTAGTCATTATTTATGTGTGGGTGCTCATTTTCTGAGGCCGGATCTGATCTCGGGTCATCCCAACTCCGAGGCCGGCGCTCTTACTCACTGCGCCACCTAGCCGCCCCTTTAGGGCAATTGGGGTTAAGTAACTTGCCCAAGGTTACACGGCTAGGTTTTTTGTTTGTGTGGATTAAGTGTCTGAGGCCGGCTCCGAACTCAGGTCCTTCTGACTCCAGGGCCGGCGCTCTATTCACTGCGCCACCTAGCCACCCCGGGAGATATAATTTATGGGCCACTTAATCATTTTATTAATAATGCCAACATTTTAATAAAAGGATGGTCATTTGACCAGTCGCTCTTAGACTAAAGACTATCATGGTGTTGGGCTCATGGCTTATATTCTTTTTGGAAGAGGGGTGTTCAAAACAATGGCAATCAACTCTGATTGGTTAACAGTTAATGAGAACATGAATATTACAATGAGTGGCTGGACCTGAGCTTTGATGATGCCATCAACTTAAGTTCCCCTCAGCCTTGGGCAATCTGTTCAAAGAATTTATTCCCCACCCAAACCTGAGCAGAACACAATTGCTGCCTCATTTGGGTGGGGTCTGAACAAGAAAGTTAGTCCAATCTCATTATCAGCAAAGTCCTTAATTTTTAAAATCAGGACTTTAGAAGAAGGAGGGAATTGTGGATCTCCCCAAATCATTTGTTATCAATAATCACTTCTCTCAGGCTGCTTTGAGGCATCATGGCTTGCCCTTCCTTGGGGGTCATTGAACTGGATTACGGCTTGTTGTGTATGTCATAATACAGAATTCCTTTGGCATATAGGTTGAATTCAATGGCTTCTGGAGAGCTGGAAGGGACCTTTGATCATAGTTTTAGAGATGCAGAACCCTTAGAGTTTATTTAGTCAAGTCTTTCAGTCAGTAAGCCCTTATTAGACACCTACTGTGTGCTAGACAACAGACAGTCCTTGCCCTTGAAGAGCTCACAATTTACCAGGGTAGACAATACATAAACAAATGAATACAAACAAGCTATATATGGGATTCATAGGAAAGAATCAACAGAGGGAAGGCACTAGAATTCGGATAGCTTAGGAAAGGCTTCCTATAGAAGGTGGGATTTTATCTTGGACCTTGAAGGAAGCCAGGGAGTAGTCAGGAGGTGGAGATGAATGATGAGAACATTCCAGGTAGGAGAGGACAGCCAGAGAAAATATCTGGAACTGAGAGAGTATGCTATTTGTGTAATAACAAGGAGGACAGCCATACTGGATTGAAGAGGATATGGAGGGAAGTGTAGATTATAAGAAGACTAGAAAGGTATAGGGAGGTTGGTTATGAGAGGATTTGAACCCCAAATAGAGTATTTTGTATTTGATCCTGGAGGCGATAGGAAGCCACTGGAGTTTATTGAGAAAGAGGGTAATATGGTCAGACCTGTGCTTTGGGAAATGATTGAATGGAGGACAGACTGGAGTAGAGGAGACTTATGGCGGGGAGACCATCCAGTAGGCTACTGTAGTAGTCCAGGCATGGGGTGATAAGGACCTTCACCAGGATGGTGAAAGTATCAGAGGAAAGGAGGGGATGTATTTGAGAGATGTTGCAGAGGTGAAATTCAATAGGTCTTGGCAACAGATTGGATGTGAGAGATGAGAAAGATCGAGGAGTTGAGGATGGCATCTAGGTTGTGAGCCTGGAGGACTGGAAGGATGGTGGTAACCTCAACAGTAATGGAGAAGTTTGGAAGGGGGGCCATGGTTTGGGGGTCTGGAATAATGAGGTCAGTTTTGGACATGTTGAGTTTGGAGATGTGAGACTGGAAGTCAGGGGAGAGGTTAGAGCTGGATAATAAGTTTGAGAATCCCCACCACTGAGCTGATAATCAAATTCATGAGAGGTGATGAGATCACCAAGTGAAACAGTATAGAGAGAAAAGAAAAGGGGACCCACAGTTAGTCGGTGTGACCTGCATGAAGATTCAGCAAAGGAGACTGAGAAGGAACGGTCAGAGAGATAGCAGGATAGCCAGGAGAGAGTGGTGCTCTGAATACTGATGGAGAAGAGGGCAACTGTTATCAGACGCAAAGAAGTCAAGAAGGATGAGGATTGAGAAAAGGCCATTGGACGTGTCTATTAAGAGACCATCAGTCACTTTGGAGGGAGCAATTGTGGTTGAATGATGAGATTGGAAGCCAGATGGTAGAGTTATGAAGAGCTCGAGAGAAGAGGAAGTAGAGGCATTTATGGAAGATGGCCTTCTCAAGGAGTGTGGCCAGAAAGGGCAGAAGAGATATAGTACAATAGTTAGTGGGGCTGCATGGATCAATTGTCTCATTTTTATAGTAATGGAAACAGAGGCCCTGAGATGTGACTTGCCTGTGGTCACACAGGCATTGCTATAGTGGGCATCTGTCCAAGGTATCTGTTCCTGTCCTTGTCAATGTCATTAGCCTAGATCTGACTCTACTTGGGTTCTTCCTAATCTTCTTGGCTTGGGTGTGGATTGATGAATTCTTCCCTTGTTTCAGTCAAGACAAGGGTTGACTTTTTCAAAAGGAGATTTACTAGATAAAGAAAGGGGGGAGTCAATTAATCAACAAGCATTTATTAAGCACCTACCATATGGTAGGCACTGGAGTTACAAGTACAAAGAATGAAACAACCCTTACTTGCTATGAACTCACATTCTAACAGGGAAACAGTAGTACTTACATAAATGTGGAACAAATAGATAGAAATCTATTAAAATAGTTAAATATAATGTAGCTTAGAAGGGAGGCATTTGCTGTGGGAGATTAGGAAAGGCTTTGTGCTGAAGATGTCACTTGAGCTGCATCTTGAAGGAAGAGAGAGATTCTTTGAGGGAGAGCCGAGTGTTGAGGAGGGAAGGGATATCAGGCATGTGGGATGGCCAGTGCAAAGGCCTAGAGAAGGAGATGGAGTCCTATATGTGAGTTAGATCACCAAGGTGTGAGAGTAGGTGATGACCAATCAAGTCCAGTGAGATTGGAAGGAGCCCAAGTAGTTCAGGGCTTTAAAAGGCAGAGGAATTGAAATTTTATCCTAGAGGCAGTAGGGAGCCAGCAAAGCTGATTGAGCAGGGAGGGGTGTGGTTAGAGCTAGGCCTGGGAAAAATCATGTTAGTTAACCTCATTGTGTAGGATGAACTGGAGTGGGGAGAGACTTGAGATAGGGATACTAATTAGGAGATCAGAGGTGGTGAAGGTTTGAATAGCATCAAAGTAAAGTATATAATAATATAATTAGCATTTATATCGTGCTTTAAGGTTTGCAAAATATTTCATATATATTAACTAATTTATCCTCACAACAGCCCTAGGAGGCAGATGCTATTAGTGTACCCATTTTATAGGTGAGGGAACTAAGGCAGACAGAAGTTAAATAATTTACTCAGGATCACACAGCTAGGAGATGTCTGAGCTAGATTTGAACTCAGCAGAGAATCTGTGAGTTCTTCGGACATAGGAGTCTTATCCTAAGGCAACTTCAGTATAGCCATGGAGTAGATTAGCTGACCCAGCTTCAAGTGTCATCCCCACACACGAGTTAAATTTCAGGTGTGTTTGAGGACTCTGACTGTGGGTGGCTTTTCTTCACCTGGCTCCAAAGATCCTTTCTCTGGATTTTCAAGACATTTTCCATTTACTTTGAAAATGCCCTTGTTTTCCTAGACTAGAGGCTTCTTTGTCTGCCACCCCCTAAAGGCACTTTCTCATTCCACCTCATTTCAGTATGTGGGCCCATGAAGGGGTGGTGGGTGAGGCTAGGATGTTGTCAAGAGTGAGAGAACCTCAGCTGTTGAGGAAAAAAGATTGAAGACCTATCTATTTAACATGGGCACGTGTGTGACCCAGACTTGGACCATGGTCCTCAGAGGCAGTGAGTGCCCTGGGGGGAATGGAAGGCCTTGGCCAGGCTATACCAGGCATATGGCAACAGCTGAACTTGGAGGGTACCCCGTGGAAGGCTTTTGTCCTTGGCATTTTCTTTTGATGGCCCTAGGCAAGCATGATTGATGGAATTCCCTGAATCTATTTTCCCAAAGGAACTCAGACAACACCCCCCTCCCCAAAGGCTTCTTGATAAGGTGATTGAAATCCCAGGAGCCACAGAAAACCCACATGCATATGGAAGTTTACCCCCACGGCTGGTTCAACACCTGCAACTGGAGACTACTGCTCACTCTCCCACGTTGTCCAATATCAGTTGGAAGTACTCTGAGTGTCCAGAATTGCAATAAATTGAATCAGAATTATCAACACTCATTGTAGAAACTCACAACATCTGATTGGAATTGCTGTAAAGTACAAGCTGTGCCCAACAGAGGATCGTCCAACCTTTGCTCCAATGATAAGGCCCTCTTAGGGTAGTCCATTGCACTTTTGGTTAGCTTTTATGACTGGGAACTTTTTCCTAGTGTTGCACTAAAATCTGCCTCTCTCTAACTTCTGCCTGGCCTTTTTTTAAAGAGTCCCAACTAAAATCCTACCTTCTACAGGCAGCCTTCTTCCCCACCCCCTCTTAATTTGAGTGCTTTCCCTCTGTTAATTATTTAGCTTTTTCCTTATACAGCTGGGTTGTATATATTTCCCTGCTTCTTGTTCCTTCATTTAGACCGTGAGCTCCTTGACAGCAGGCATTGTCTTTTACTTCTTGTATTCCTAGAGCTTCCCACACTACCTGGTACATAGTAGGTTCCTAATAAATGTTTACTGATTGATTGCTACCAGCATTGTTTCTTTTTAAAAAATCTGGCTTTGATGGATTGATTCTCAGCTTAGAGTATAGGCTTGGTAAATGCTTGTACATTGATTGGTTTGACGGTATAAGGTGAAACCTGTTTTTTTGTTTCTCTTACTATTAGTGATTTGGAACAGGTTTTCATATGGTTGGCAGTCATTTTTGAAGAGGACCAATGGCATCGTGTGGTGATACAGTAACTATCTTAGAGATGGATCTGGTCTGGAGCATGGAGAAGTTAAATGACTTACCCAGGGTCACACAGCTAATTTGTGTCAGAAGCAGGACTTGAACCTGGTTATGCCTGACTTTGTGACCAGCTCCCTATCTACGGTTCTCTGTTGTCTTATCAGACCTTTATTAGAGGTACTTGATGCAGAAATCCTCCCCTCCAGTTCTCTTTTATTCTAGCTGTTGGTTTTGTTTGAGCAAAAGCTTTGAAATTTTAGGTACTTGAAATGATCCCCTTTAGCTTTTTTATGATGTATGTCTTTTGCCAGTTGCCTGGTTAAGAATTCTCCCCAACCAGAGATCTGAAAAGTACCTCTTTTTGGTCTCTTTTCTGTTTATTTTGGATGTGACCTTTTATATTTAGGTCCTATATCCATTTAGTACTATGGTGAGCATTTCTCTCTCTCTCTCCCTCCCTCTCCCTCCCTCCCTCCCTCCCTCCCTCCCTCCCTCCCTCTCTCTCTCTCTCTCTCTCTCTCTCTCTCTCTCTCTCTCTCTCTCTCTCTCTTCCTTGGCTAATAATTTGACTTCATGACAGTTTCATCATTCACAAGGTGGAAGAACAATCAAGGGGAAATTCTATTGTGTATTTGATTCGTACTAATAGGAGAGATAACTAGCTGCTTGGGTTAGAACTGATGGATACCTTGGGTGGGTGTGGGAAGTGATCGCTTCATCTTTGAATTGGTGATAGAAAAGAGGAAAAGCTAGGCATAGTCTGATGTATTATATGGATATTGGTAGGGAGATGTCAAAGAGCTCAGAGAATGGCTAGGTAGGTGCCCACAGACTAATATTCTGGGGAAGACATCACCCCAAAAGGTAAGGAAAACTCTCAAGAATGAAATTCTGAAGACACAAAAAATATAATTCCAGTGAGAAGGAAAAATGGGAGTTGTCTAAAGAGACATGTACTGAGCATTCACCAATCTCCTTTGATTTTTTTTTTAAAGATGTGTGTGTGTGTGTGTGTGTGTGTGTGTGTGTGTGTATACACACATATAGATGATGAATATAGAAAAGCAGGGAAATCCTACATAAACTGATGCAGAATAAGAATGTAGAGATGATAAAATAATATACACAATGACTACAACAATATAAATGAAAAGAATAATCATGAAAAAATCAAAAGCGTATTATAAAGTCCTGTTAAAAAGTCAATGTTTAGATATGTTTATAAAATTACAAAGAACAAGCATAGCTCAAAGAAAGAGCCCCCATCCCATTCCTTTGCAGAGTTGGGAGACTCACAAGTATTGTACCTTGCACATATTTTTTTCAGATTTTTTCAATGTATTGCTTGGCTATGCTTTTGAAAACTTTTTGTCTTTAAAAATACTAGTTGTTATATGGTATGGCTCTCTGGAAAGGTGCTTACTAAATACTTACTGGTTGATTGTCCAAGTCTTATTTTACTTCTGTTCTCTCTGCCAAGGGAAGTGAATTTTGACCTGGCAAGGAGAAAACAAAGATGGCGGCCAAGAGAGAAATAACATCTGAGATAGAGAAGGAGAGAGTAATGGAGCACCCTAATTGCCCTTGATGAATTCCTATCTCTTGGCTCAGATGAATTATACTTTTGGACACTGAAAGAACTGGCAGCTGTGATAGCTGTAAGCAGTATTTGAAAGATTACAGAGCTTGGGAGAGTTGCCATAGAATTGGAAAAGGACAAATATTGTCCTGATTTTTGAAAAATGAAGAAGCTAGAGTCTTCACATTATAGCTAGCACTTTAAGGCATGCAAAGAGCCTTACAAATACCATCTTATTTGATCCTCATAACAGTCTGGGAGGTAGGTATTATCACCCTCATTTAGACGCATAAAGAAGCCAAGGTTGAGAGGTTTGATGAATGACCTGGGGTCACATAGCTAGTAAGCCTCTAAATCAGCATCTGAACACAGGGCTTGCTGACTCTCAGGACCAGCACTGTGGCTACTGTGCTGCCTCCCTGCCCCCATACCATGTGATACAAATCCAGGTTCTTAGGTTCCAAAACCATCTTACTTTCCACCTTCATATCACACAGGAGAGAGGGTCACACTGGGTTTCCATGCTCACTGAAAGGCTTATCACAGAATGTGAATCTTGAAAAGAAGGGAAGAAAAAAGAGGAGGGCACAAAGAGGAGATTCTGGGAAGAGAGAGAGAGACTGAAATGCCCAGAGTGGTTGAGGAATATGACTCTACCTGCCTCAGTTCTACAAAGTGAATTTCTTAAATGGTATTACATATGAAGTCAGTACTTTCCTAGGGAAAATGTTGCTGTTAGTGATGTTTTTCTTTCTAAAAATGCCAAATTAAAAATGATGTATTTATCAAAAATATTTATTACCTTTCACATTTGTCTCTAGACTGGATTATTTCTATTTTTATTTTAAAATGCCCCAACCTCCATCTTTCCTGGTTCGAGTTCTTTACCCCAGGACCTCTTAGACCATAATTTATGAACTGCTGTCAATGTATTTCAAGAAATGGCCCAGAAAGTTTGGGAAGTGAAGCCCTAATGGGCTCTCAAGAGGGTAATGGAGTCACAGACATAGCAAATTGCAAGAACAAGAACCTCAGAGAATGTCTACTTTTATCTGTTTTACAGACAAGGAACAGGACCTACAGAGGACATGTGACTCACTCAGGGTCATGGGACCCAACCTGGATTAGAATGATGATTTCCTGGATTCTGGGATCCATGAATAGAAAATAATTTTCTCTTTCTTTGAGAGGAGAAAAAGGGGGGACAATATGAGAGAGAATTGGGCTGTAGGAGTATATGTATTACATTCCCAGTGCTTTGCCAGGTATAAAAGATCTTGGCATCAGCAGTAGGATGGTTTAGAGTTTGATCTAGACTTCCTCCAGCCCCCTCCCCCATGTCTTCTTTGAATAGAATCTTAGATCATTTTTTTTTCTAGCTCTCATGGTTGGATTCATAGTATAGAGAACAGAATGCTGGCTTCGAATTCTGACAGTGCCACTTACTAATAGCTTACTAGTTGTGTGACCCTGGGCTCTTCTTATTTGCACAATGAGGGGGTTGGAGCCAGACACCAACCTGATATATATATATTTTTTAACAGATTAGGAAAAGGAGGCCTACCCAAGGTTACATGGGTAGTGTAAGTGGGAGAGTCAGATTCAAACCCAAGGCAGAGATTGCTGGAATTGGTGTCAGAGGAGCTGAGTTCAAACATTGGCTCTGCCCCTTACCTCTGTGACCTTGGCCAAGTTACCTAGCCTCCCCATGCCTCAGTTTCCCCAACTGTCAAATGTGAGAGATGGGATGAGATTAGTTGACCCCTGAGGTCCCTCCCAGTTCTAAGCCTCTGCTTCTCTGATCTGCTTGTCATCAGTCTCCCTTGTCTTTTTGGGGGGCCATGCTCTATACCCTCATAGGTTCCTTCAAGCTCTCTATGGCTTCCTGACTTGCTAGGCCTCCCTGACCTTACACCTGGTGGCTCTTTGGGGTTTTCTCGCTCAAGAGTTGTGGTCCTCTGCCTCCTTTACAGGGCTTCTTGTAGGGGAGATGAAAGTCCAGGCTTGAAGAGGAGCACCTTTTGGTGAAGGGTGGACCCAGCTTCCAAGGGAAGCCTGTTGTAGCCCTGAAGGTCTCATTACTTTCTTCTGAGAACTTGGTTGGCACTATTGCCATGACAAAAAGGGACCAGTGACCTACCCAGCCTTCAGACTTTTGATTGGGTGGATATGGGGGAGTAGCTCTGTTCCCAACGGACTGGGTCTTCTCCTAGGGCACAAGATGGGTCCTGGAGCCCAGAGGAGGGAACCAGGCCTTGGTTTCAAGGCTATTGGAGAAAACCCCTTTCTCCAGGTATTTTCAAAACCAGAGTCTCTAGCCCAGAGAGCTCTTGAGGCCTAGAGAGAGTTTCCTGCCCCCCGGCTCCCAAATGATCCTTTAGGGGACTTGAATGGGGGACTCCACGGGGAGCTGAGGAGGGGGGGGAGAAAGTGAGAAAAAGCTCAGCCACACACCCCCCCCCCAAAGCGGAGGGAACAGATGTGAGTCCCTTTGTGGGGTGGCTGGGGGCTCCTACCCCTTTCATATGCAGAGCAGCCCTTTGATGTGAGGGGGATGAAAGCAGCCTGCCAGGGGAGGGCTCAGAGGGGGGGCTTTGTCCTGGACAAAAAAGGCATCTGCCCAAAGGCCGTGCAGCCGCCCTCCCCACTGCCATGAGGATCGTGGGCCCCTGTGGCCCCGACAGTGGGGCTTAATCGATTTTTTCCAGGGCACAAAGGGAAAGGAAGAGGAAGGGAAAAGGGTGGGAGCGGAGAGATCTGTGTAAGGGGAGAGAGAGAGGAGGGGGGAGGCCTGGAGAAACGGGAGAACTGGGAGGCTCACTCAGCCCGGGTCTGCGTTGGTCTCTGGATTTGGAGTTGGAAGACTTTGGTTCTGATCCCAGCTCTGCTGGAATGATGGTTCCCATGGCCTCAGGCTGCTGCCTTGGTCTCTTGTCCTCTCTCAGCCTCAGTTTTCTTCATCTATAAAATGGAGATCATAATGGCACCTGCCTCACAGGGTCGTTGGAGGATGGAATGGGGCAGCCTAGGGAAGGAGCATACCAGTCCTGAAGGGCTGTGTCAGTATCAGATGTTATTACAGGCCTCCCTGGCCTCCTCCTAAGATGATCAGGATGGGACAGAGGTGGCCCGGGGCTCCTTTCATCTCCTAGTCTGAGAGCCTGGATCAATTTACAATCTGAACCTGGTTCCTTCCCTGTGAAAGAAGGGAGGCTGCTCAGACATCCTTCTCACTCCTAATCCGTGATCCCAACATTGCTGAGGGGAAGATGGGTTGTGGATGTCCAGAAGGGGCTATTGGTGGAGGAGGCAGAGAGTGGGCTCTCGATCTTCCAGGGCCGGCCCATACTGGGGAGATGGGATTCTTGGTCAGGTTGGAATTGAACTCAGGGGCCTCTGAGGGGATGGTCCTGTCACCTCGAAGACAGCGTGTGTGGAAAGAGAGTCCCTCAAAGGAGTCTGTAATCGGGACAGTGAGAAAGATTCCTTGCTTGGTTTGGATGGGCTAAATAGGGGCTGAAGCCCCATTCTCCTTGTCATGTCTCAGGGGGCTTCCTGGGCCTGATGCAAAGCATAGGAAATCATTCTGTAAACCTCATTGAAATCATTGGCCTTCTCCGGGCTCATAGATTTAGAGCTGGGAGAGATCTCTGTGGTCCCCAGTAGGAGAGGGGGCAAGAGGAAGAGAACGGTGCTCGAGAGTGAGAAAGCAGCTGAGTCATGGGAGTATAGAAGGAGGGGGGAGAGTAGCATTTAGAAAGGCCCTACTGTGTGCCGGCACCTTGTTGAACACTTGACAATTATTGCCTCATTTGATTCTCACAACTACCCTGGGAGGTAGGGCTATTATTATCCCCATTCTATAGTTGAGGAAACTGAGGCAGACAAGGTTAAGTGACTTGTCCTGGATCACACAGCCAGTAAGTATTTGAACTCAAGTCTTCCTGACTCGAGGCCCAGTGCTCTACCCACTGGACTGCTAGCTGCCTTAGTAAGACCCAGTTAGGAGGGTAATGATTGGTGGGAGGAGGAACACATTTGAAAATGAAGGGGATTTAAAAACAAAAATATATCAATAAAATTTCTTTAAAATGGATCCAATTTTTCCACTCCCTATTTAGTAAAAGTTCTGGACAAAAGAAAAACCCCTGCCGACCAATTGTTATTGAGCTAATAATAAGCCGCTCCTCCCAGGTAACATAGCAATGCCTTAACCAGTCCCAGGAATCACTGGGAGAATCCTGAGCACTAACCCTGGACGTGGGAGGTGGTAAGGACTAGGGGGGAGGTTTAGGCCCTCTAATTACACAGCCTGAAGTCATCAGCATTGGACAGTTGCTGTCTAACATTGGCCATAGAGATTGTGAAATGAAATGTTCCTTTCATCCATATCAATGGAAAACTGAAGTATTTCCCAGAAGATCCTGGGCTGTGGGCATCAATCCCGTGAGGGGATAGGTGTAAACACTGCAAATCAGTTGTTCTTTTGTTAAGGACGGAGCCGGTGAGGTGGACACAGTGTGAGACAGTGGGAAGAGAATTTGGAACCAGGGGCTCCCAGATCAGAGGATGTCAGGATGTCAAGTCTAGAGCCAGAAGCAACCCACTCCTCTTGTTTCACAGAGGCCCAGGAGTGGGAGGGGGTGAATTTCCTTGCCCAAGGTCACACAGTGACATGAGGGTTAGAGCTAGGATTCAAACTCAATTCTGCTAAAATTCTGACTCTGATACTTACTGACTATAGAACCTTGGACAGTTGGAGAAAGAAAGAGAATTGCTATTATTAAGAGCCTTCTATGTGCCAGGCACAGGGTTAAGTGTTTTTACAAATATTATCTCATTTGATGCTCACAACAGCCCTGGGGGGTGGTATTATTATCCCCATCTTACTGTTGGGGAAACTGAGGCAGACAGCCACTAAGTGACTTTGCCAGGGTCACACAGCTAATAGTATCTGAGGCCACATTTGAACTCATGTTTCTTGACTTGAGGCCTGGGCCTTCACGCACATTGTGCCATGCAGCTGCTTCCTCCACCACTGATTGCCATTGGCTTTTTTGGTGCACTGAACCTGTGATTTCATGAGTGCAGGGAATTCCCAGTGAGGAAACTCCCTTGTCAATGTAGTTTGGCACCAGCTATGTAACTTTCAGAGAGTTGCATGTTTTTTTTTTTTATGAATTCATCTATTTTTAGTCTGAGAAGATTTCACTTTCCATGGTAAGTAGGAGAAGAGGGTCTTTATTTGGTGATAAGTCAGGTTGTGGTGGAGGCATGTTGGGAGCATTCTGAGCCTCAGGCAGGCAGTCACACACCCCTGAGGGCACAGAAGAAAAAGAAGCAGGTTTTGTCCATTGCCTTTGTATTGGTGTGGCGAATGCTGCTGGAAATTACATGTTTACTTTGTATGGCTTGCCCCGAAGACCTGGGATGCTCTTCCTTCCTCACTTCCACCTCTGGAAATCCCTTCATTCTTTTAAGACTCAACTCAAGCACCAGCCCTGGAATCCTGAGTTCAAATTTGACCTCAGACACTTGACACTTGCTAGCTGTATGACCCTGGGCAAGTCACTTAACCCTCATTGCCTGGAAATAACAAAAACTAAAACAAAAACCTCAAATTCTGACTCCTTCAAGAGTTGTTTCACACTTCCCCTCCTCCCTTGTGTCCCCAGTTGTTAATCCCTTCTCTTTTCTGATTACCTCCCAACTCCTTTGGATATATCTAGTTATTTACATGTTGTCTCACTCATTAGTTATTGGAAAAGACCCTGATGTTGGGGAAGATTGAAGGCAAAAGCAGAAGGGAATGGCAGAGGATGGGGTGGATAGATAGTGGCATGGAAGTAATGGATGGACTTTGGGAGATAGTGGAGCATAGAAGGACCCGGCATGCTGTGGTCCATGGGGTCATGAAGAGTAGGATTCGACTGAACAATAACAGCACAACAACTTCCCTATGAGAAATATGGTCTCCTGGAGGGCAGAGACTGTCTTTTGCCTTTCATTGTAGCCCTGGCACTTAACATAGTACTAAGACTGGTGGACTGGTGGATTGGTTCCTTTGTGGATTGGTACTTTTTGTGTTTCTGCACAGAGAAAACATCTCATAGTATGGGGAGTCTGGCATCCAACAGTCTTGGAGCTGAAAAGGAATTCTTCATTCATTCAGCATTTATTAAGTGTCTTTTAAATGCCAAGATGCAAAATGAGAGGAAACACATCCTGCCCTCAAGTTTACAATCTAACAGGGGAGACTAAGCCAACAGATATCTATATAGCTATATATGAACAATCTATATACAGGATCATTAAGAAGGAATTAGCAGAAGGGAAGCCCTAGAAATTAAGAGGGACTTGGGAAGATTTCTTGTAGGAGATGGAATTTTAGTAAGAAGAAGCCAGAGAGGTCAGCAGTTGGAATGAGGAGGGAGAGCGTTCTAAGACTTGGGACAGCCAGAGAAAATGCCTGGCCTCCGGAGAGTCTTCATTTGTGGAACATCTGGCCTAGTCATCCAATCTGACTAGATTGGAGAGTCTTGGGGACTAAGGGGAAAGAACTGGAAAGGGAGGCAGGGGCCAGCTTAGATGACACCAGTTGAGCCATAAATGGACAGAAGGCCCCTTGCAGTAGCCTTGACTCTTGGTTGTGCCAACCTCATTGGGTGAGCCACAGTGAGGAGGAATCCATGACCTCTCCAGATAGGTCGTGTTACTCTTCATTGTGAGGGGCATTTTCCTTCTGGGATGCTAGGCTGACACTGGGAAACTTCCCTTCATAGATTTTAGAACAAGCCCCTCATTTCTGGATGTGGCCACTGGGGCCCAGAAGGGCTGAAGTGACCAAGGTCCCAGGGAGTAAATAATGAAGCTAGAGTCCATATCTAGACTGCCCTCAATTCATCATTCTTTCTACTCGCCATGATCCTCCACTGAAGCAAGAAAAGGGCTGTTGTGATAACTGTTCAGTGTCTACTTATGTCCTGGGGTGGAGAGGGAACCTGACCCTCAGAGACAGGAAGATGTGGATTCGGGTCCTGCCGCTGACAAATACTGGCAGCACGACTCTGGTTTTTTGTTCACTGGTTTCAGTCGTGTCCGACGCTTCCTCACCCCCTTTTGGGGTTTTCTTGGCAGAGATGCTGGAGTAGTTTGCCATTTCCTTCTCCAGATGATTTTACAGATGAGGAAACCAAGGCAAACAGGGTTAAGTGACTGGTCCAGGGTCACACAACTAGTAAGTGTCTGAAGTCATTTAAGTTCAACTATTTCATTTTACAGATGAAGACACGGAGGCCAAGAGAAGAGATAGTTGTTTAGGTCACAGAAGGAGTCAGGATCTGAGGCGGGATTTGAACTCACATCTAGCGCCTTGTTCACTATGCTGTGGTAAACGTCTCTCTTAAGAATAAAATCACGTTTCTTCTTCCACTGCAGTGTGGGCAGGCATCTGTCTTGGGCCTACTGGTACTTCGAGCTGACCCCTTTGTATTTTCCCTGCCCTTCTCAGGTGATCTTTGCCTTGAATCAAACCCTCCTTCAGCAGGAGAGCCTGCGGGCAGGAAGCCTCCAGACCCCCTATACCACAGAAGATCTGATCAAGCATTATAACTGTGGTGACCTCAACTCCATCATCTTTAGCCATGATAACTCACAGGTAGGTCTGCACCCCAGCCCCACCCCTCCCCACCATGCTGCATTAGAGTTCCCTTTTCCCAGTGGGTGCCCAGCTCTGGCTCTGAGACTTCTCTTTGGAATGAAACTTAGACTCCCCAGATTCATGACCCATCTGCCCCAGCCTGGCCTTGGTTCTCCGTCAAGGAAATATCTTGACCTTGCCTCTTTTGGGAGTACTAAATCTAGGGAACAATTCCAAATCTTAAATCCAAGTTCTTAAAAATTATTGAACTTTTCCTTCATTGACGGGTCCCCTATAATGATTTTATTGGTAAAGGGAACTTCCAGGTAAAGAAACTCCCTTTTCTGATACAAGCCAGTATCTTCTTGTTATTCTGTTGTATTCTTGCTATTCTGTCTTTGTGACCCCATTTGGGGTTTTCTTGGAAAAGATACTGGAGTGGTTTGCCATTTACTTCTCTGGCTCCAGGAAACTGAGACAAACAGAGTTAAGTGACTTGCCCAGGATCACATGCCTACTGAGTATCTGAGGCTGAATTTGAACTCAGCAGTCCTTCTTACTATAGGCCTGAAATTCTAACCACTGTGCAACCTAGCTGCTGCTTATAGTCTTAAAAAATTGCCTAAGTCACTGAAATGTTAAGTGACTTGTCCAAGACAACACAGTCAGGATGTGTTAGAGGTAAAACTTGAACTCAGATCCTATTGGCTTCGAAACAAGTTTCCCACCCACCATCTCAGACTACCCCTAACATGCATAGATGGGACATTAATAGGCATGGGAATTGGCAAGACAAAGATTTTACTCGTCCTGAGCCCGAGAGCTCTGTACCTGCAATCAGGAAGTCTGGATTCAAATTCTACCTTGGTCACTTAATAGCTATATGACTCTGGGTCAACATTCTTCATTGGTCAAGTGAGAGTGTTGGACCAGGTGGTCTCTTCTAGCTGTAAATCTGTGACCCCCTGCTCCTTTTGTATTCACTGCAACACATTTCATAAACACATATATTTTATTCTATTCCATAGAAGCCACTAATAGTCACAAGTTGAGAGGTCATGTATCTCTCAGAGTTGGGACCTTTATGAGGGACTGTGTGGTCCTGAGCAAGTCATAGCATCAAAGATTTGATGCTGGAAGAGACTTTAGAGGTCTTTGACCCCACCTCCACATTTTACAGATGAGGAAACTGAGGCCCAGTGCATTAAGTGACTTGCCCAGGGATACACAGTTAATATCTGAAGCAGGATTTGAACTCAGCCTGTCTTGACTCCAGGTTCAGCTGTCTGCCTCTTAGTGCCCCAAGGCAGCTGTCAAATACCAGGTTTCAGAGCAACAGCTGACCTCAGCTTTGGACCAGAGACCCAGAGCCAAAAGGAACTTCTGGGTCATCTGGTCCCCTCATTTCTCAGGCCTCTTTTCAGAGACCTTCATGTATGTTGGCTTTAGTTTGGTTTGGTCCTGTGATTTCTGTCATTTATAGAATCTTTTTAGTTAGGAGATGGACTTGAAAACCTTTAGCAATCCACTAGGCATCTCATGTAACTGTGGCTGCCAGCTCCTGGGCTCCCTCACTGAGGGCACTCTAGGCTGGGAGTTACCTGTGATATCGCTTTGGATGATCCACAGCTCTTGCCTTATCAGGATGGCACCACTTCCCAGAGGCTCTCATGGAGTTTAGCCATTAGCTAATGGCAGCTTGGCAAAACATCCTTCATTCTGGACTGGGGTGTTTGGTTCCTGCGTCTTTCTCCCTGGGTCTCCATTGGGACTTATCTTAGATCTTCCCATCCCTGGGCTCAAGCTGGCCCTGAAACATTAGGCTGAAATGTCTCTCTGGAGTCACTATGAGTTTTATGACAAAATACCTGACTCTTACCACCTTCTCTTGCTGTTAATTCTTGATTTGCAAGGTCGTTGGTATAGTGGTTAGAGTGCTGGACTTGGGAGTTACAGAGACCTTCCTTGGACACTTAACTGGCTATGTGACCCTGAGCAGTTCACTTAATTCCACTGTGCCTCAGTTGACTTATTTGTCAAATGAAGAAGTTGAATTTGTGCCCTCTAAAGGTCCCTTGTAACCCTTTTTTTTTGTTCCTTTGTTCTACCACTACTCAAGGCACTGGGGGTCCCCTTGAGGGCTGTGGGCTTGAAAAGATAGCTTTCTACTTTTTCTTAAAGCAATTATATATATATATATATATATATGTATACACACACACACACACACACACACACACACACTTACCATATTCTCCTTTCCCACCATATCTTTCTCTGCTACCCCTCTGTAAAGCCAAGCATGAGCGGCTTTCCAGAAGAATGCCTCTGTGAACAGCTTTTAAGGTTCTGATTTCATAGTATAGTGAACACTCAATTTATTCCATAACAAATCAGAGCAAAACATTCACAGTAAATCAAGGTACATCATTCACAATGTTACAGATTATTACAGATAATCAAAATACAGCATTCACAACAACTTATCACAGAAAATGGCCACATAGTTTTCGTCACAGTGGTCATATAGTTTTGAACAAAGTATAATCAAAATTTAGTCAATCAATCCCTTAGTAATTCAATCAATCAACTCAATCATTCAATCATCAAAGTTCTTCACTCATGGGGCACACTAAATTACAATATCATTCACTACTTAGCACTCTCTTAAGGATAGTGTCAAATACTCAGGCCATCCACTCAGTCACAAATAAGTTACAGTCTTCTCAGGTAGTACATAATATCCAAGTAAGGTCTTCTTTCAGCTTGACTCCGGGTAGTCTCTCAGATTCCCTGGATCCCCTTCCATGGTCCCAGGTCTTACCTGGATTCACCAAACTGTCACCAGGGTTCAAAGGCAGACAGCTCCCAGGTCCTTGTCCAGCTCTTTGTGCTATTTCTGTTCCATGCTGAAGCTCACAGTGTCCAGTCCAGCTTAAATCCTTCACAGTCTCTGCTCCCGGGAAGTCAAGGCTTAACAAAGCCACAAACAGGTTCATGCAAAGTGCCAGCACCACAGTCATGCTTCCTCAGTCTTTGGCAGCTCCCAGGAGAAGCTGATAGCTCCCCAGCAGAAGTTCTAGCTGGTTTCCAGAATCAAAATCACTTCGCCCACATTCCCAAAATCATTCTCTCCAGCCTGGGCCTTTCCTCTTCAGCCTCCTCAACAGCAGCTGCTTCTGCCTCCATGAAGCTTATTCCAAGGAGTTCTGTCTCTCCTGGGGCTTTTCCTTATATACAGTATTGCTCCTTCCTTTTCAGCCCCTTTCTGTTACATCAGCAACAGGGGTTCATACCTTCTGTTTCTTTAACAGAGGCTTAATTTGAACTAGGTGCTAAGTATCTCTTAGCTTTCCAATACAAAGGGATCTTTAAGTTTCATTACCATTACATCCTCCTAGAGAGCCATCCCTTATGATAAAGAATAAAAAAGGAGGAAGAAAGAAAAGAAAGTTCTATAAAACTAACCAACATATCAAAAAAGTCTGATTTTATATGCAGAATTCCACACTTGTAGTCTCCCATCTCTTTAAAGCAGTGGAGAGGTTCTTTCTCTTTTCTCATTGTTAGGGCCAAACTTGAAGCATTGAGGTTTTTTTTCTGCTTTTTGGAGGGGGAAGGTAGGACAATTGGGGTTAAGTGACTTACCCTAGGTCACATGGTTAGTTTTGTGTTAAGTGTCTGAGGTTGGATTTGAACTCAGGTCCTCTTGACTCCAGGGCTGGTGCTCCATTCACTGAGCCACCTAGCTGCCCCCTTTCCGTTTCTCTTTAAGCAGCCACGCTAATACGTTCCTTATGGATTTTTTTTCCAAACATAGGTTCCAAATTTTATTAATGCTACTCTGCCGCCTCAGGAGCGGATCACGGCTCAGGAGATTGACAGCTATTTCCGCCAGGAGCTCATCTACAAACGGAATGAGCGGATGGGAAAGCGCGTGAAGGCCCTCTTGGAGGAGTACCCTGATAAAGGTTTCTTCTTTGCCTTTGGTGCTGGTGAGTTTCAGACCCTCCTGTGTGCTGAGAAATTCTGCATTGCTGCCTCTGGCTTTCATTGGTGATTGGTTTCATCAGGGCCATTCATTCTCTTCTATTTGCTGCATTTGTCAGGAGCTCAGATAGAATGACAGCTGATACCCTCTTGCTGATTTAAAAACCATTTTTTTTCCTGTGGGAGTGGCTTGTTTTCACTTGTTGAATGACAGCCACTTGTTCTGCTGCCCCTCAAAAAATTAGCAAAGCTTTGACCAAATATTACCAAATAACAATATTTACCAATTATCAACCATTTTGGGACATACCTTTGGCATCTCTGAGTCTCCTTTCAGACCCCTCTCCCACCCAGCACCTGGCCAGTTGGGGTCCAGGCTGCCAAAAGGCAACAGACTGGGGAGAGATCAGAAATCAGTGCTTGAGAATGGTTTGTGTTTCTTTTGTGTTTTCTTTATTCTGAATGTGTATCCATCCCTTACACAAAATTTGGTACAAATCAGAATGGTTTTTGAAAGATCCTTTTGTATTTCCCATACTTTTAACTTATTACAATTAATTAGTTGAATTTTAATTGAATCAGTTAATTCAACAGGCATTTATTAAGCACTCATTGAATGAATAAGTGAATGAATGAAAAAATGTTTATTAAATGCTTCATATATGGCAAGTCCTTGCATTTCCAAGGTAGGCTTTTTGTGGAGGGACAAAGTTAAAGGTGAAACAGTCTCTGCCCTCAAGGAGCTTACATTCTATCGCAGGGGAGCTGGAGGAGCATACAGATAAACAAATATAAAATAGATACAAAGTAAGTGCAAAGTAATTTCAAGAGTGGTTATGGGTGGGGAGGTTTACTACCATTAGTGGATGGCTGAGAATTGACTATGTTGAAGGAATTGACTGTGTAAGTTTTATGATTCTTTGTGGGGCTCATGGTTAATTCTTGAGTAGATTGTCCACAGAACTAGACTGTAGCAGAAATTGGTCCTCACCTGTGGCATCCGTGGTCTATACAGGCAACTGGAAATACCCTCAAAACTGAGCTGCCTGGATTGTTTTCCATTTGGTCTTCTAGAAAGGATGCATATTGTAGTTGGGAGAGCCTTTTAGCCTTGGAAGCAGGTGTGTGAGGAGAAAGAGAAAGAGAGGCAGCTTAGCCTGGTGGAGAGAGAACTGGCCTTAGAGTCAGGAAGACCCAGATTCAAGTTCTGCCTTTGCCTGTGTGATCTGGAACAAGTTATTTGGCTTCTGTGTGACTCAGGCACTGAACTTCCTCGACTACAAAGAAAGTGCCTACCTTCAGTGGTAGAGGGGAGTTTTTTATTAAATTGTATATCTGGTCTAGAATGAGAGAGAGAAACAGATAGAAAAACAGAGAGAGAGAGAGAGAGAGAGAGAGAGAGAGAGAGAGAGAGAGAGAGAGAGAGAAACTAATAATTGTAATGACTAAGCTGGCATGGATATCAAAGTTAATTTAAGTTTTGAACCACTAAGCATAATTGCTGCCCTCCTTAATCCCCCTCTTTCAGGCCTCTTCAGGGACCTACTCCTAGAAGCCATTGATTCCCAGGCCCCCATTGATCTCTAGGCTGTGGGCTGCTCTGTGAATAACAGTTTTTGTCTCTCCTGATCTCCTCTTGGTCCCCCTTGTAGAACGGAGTCACAATTTCTGGTGACTTTTCAGATTGCTTCTAGTACAATTATTTCCTGCTCCGCAAGTTCCCTGCCTCCCTCCTCCATCCCCTGCTATTCCTTTGGGCATTTATCTTCCTGTCTGTTCTTCTCTAGAGCCTATGTAGGGGTAACACTGGATCACAGGCTCAGCTTCTAATCTCTCTAATGGAATCACAGACTTTTTAGTACTCAGAGATCTCAGAAGTCATTAAATACTGAGTATGGTAGCTAACATTGGATTTGCCTTGATGGTTTACAAAGTGCTTAAATATAGACTTTACTGTATTTGAGTCTCATGCTAAGCCTGTCAGGTAGGCACTACAAATCTTACTGTCTCCATTTTGGCATTGAGAAATTGAGTCCCTAGGACCCTGTACCAACTCCACTCCTGCTTTTCCTCTTCTCCTGGGTCTTCTTTTTCCCATCCTCAATCAAAACTTGCTAATCTTAGCTGAATTTTGTTTGCCTCTGCCCTGTCCCCCTCAGCATCTAATATAGTTCCATGGACAGAGTGGTACTTTATAAATGTTCATTAAATGAATGAATCTTGTATCTAGCAGTCAGACAGTCAGGGACTTTTTATGGAGTACTTGATATGTGCTAGGTACAGTGCCAGGCACTCCAAGGAATATAGAGAGGTAGAAAGCCGAGCACAGATCCCTTTGGAACTCCAGTGGAGACTACCTTCCACATTGCTGTTGAACCATTAATAATTTCTCTTTAGGCCCAGTTATATGGTCAGTTTCAGCTTAAAAGAGAATTGAAAATTGAAAACAATTAGTTGCAGTTAGCATTTTGTCTTTAGAAATATAAGATCATTATCTTTCCCTCTTCCCCAAAGAGGCCCTGTTTCCTGTCAAAGTTTCCCCACTTTGGCACATTGGAAAGAGCACTAGTTCCAGAGTAAAATGTTGTTATTGTTGTTTGATGTTGTTTTGTTTCAGTTGTGGCTGACTCTTTATGACCCCATTTGGGGTCTTCTTGGCATAGATGCTTAGAGGGATTTGCCATTTACTTCTTTAGCATTTTACAGATGATGAGACTGAGGCAAACAGGGTTGAGTGACTTGCCCAGGGTTATACAGCCAGTAAGTGTCTGACACAAGATTTGAAGTTGGGTCCTCCTCCACTGTGCCACCTAGCTGCTGGAGTAAAAGGGCCTGAGTTCAAATCCTCCCTTTTCTACTCTTCTTCCTCATTTACTGTTCCAGCCTTCAATTAATTCAACTTAGACTCTCTTTCAGAACTCTAAAAAGCAGCACCATGAAGTAAGAACTTTATATTAAGTAAAAATGATTTACTACTCATTAGAGAGAGCTAGTTTCAATTTCCTGAGAAGGATCCATCATCCCCTTCTAGAATGCAAATTGTGGATGAAGATGTGTCTTTAAAGGTGTCTAGAGTTCAGATTAGGCCTCAACTTAAAAGAAAAGAGAACTAGATGAAAATGAAGATGATTTCAGATACTCCATCTCCATATCTTGCACTCGTGCTATCTGTCTTTGCCTTTCCCTTTGTGTCGCCCTGATTCAGACCATCATCTCTTACCCCTTGGCCTGTTGCAGAAGCCCCTACAGTGGTTCTTTGGCCCCAGTCTCTTTTCCTTCCTATCTGTTTTAAACATTGTGGCCAAATTATTTCTCCTGATGCGTAACCTGGATTATAAAGGTCCTGCTACTCAAAAATCTGCTGTGATTTCTCATTAACTGAAGTATCACATCTAGTCTTTTGCCTGATCATCAAGGCCTTTCGTTATCTGGATCCATCTGACCTTCTCAGCCTCAGACTACGCCCCCTCACATCCTCTCTGCTTCAGTCAAGCTGAACTATGTACAACCCCCTCCATGCCTCTCATATGGATAAGCCCCGAGTTTCTGTCCCTCTGTGTTGTTGCTGCTTCCTGTTATTCCCCATGACTAGAGAGCCCTCTTCCATTTCTAAGTTCAATTAAGGCTCAGTTCAAGCAGTGCCTCCTCCATGAAACATACCCATCTCCTCTCTCTCATCCTAGCCCAGAGCCTCAGATGAGAGAATATTTATGGTGCCTGGCACATATCTGGTGCTTAATAAATGCTCATTCCCTTCCTCCCCTCCTCCTTCTATACCTGTAGGCATTCTCATCTGTGTTATCACTATTGGTGTGGATAGGGTGCTGGCGTTGGTGAGACCTAGGTTCAAATCCTGCCTGTGATGCTTACTAGCTGCGTAATCCTGCGCAAGTTACTTAATCTCAGTTGTTACGTTATTGTTTGGACATTCAGTTGTGTCCAACTCTTCCTAACCCTGTGGACCATACTGTCCGTGGAGTTTTCTTGGTAAAGGTACTGGAGTGGTTTACCACTCTCCTGTGGAGTAATGCAGACAAGATGAGTGACCTGCCCAGGGTCACACAGCTACTGTGTGTCTGAGGCTGGATTTGAACTCAGATCTTCCAGATTTGAGACTTGGTGCTCTATCCACTAAGCCACTTAGTGGCTTAATCTCTGTCAGTTCTAATTTCCTCAGTTGTAAAATGGGAATTAAAATAACAACTACCTCACTGGGTTGTTGAGAAGATCAAATGAGATGGCATTTGTAAAGTGCTTTACAAACTTTAAGGAGTTTGCTGCAGTTGCTGCTATTATTGTTACTTTTCAGATAGTCAGAGAATCTGAGTTCAAATTCCTTCACTTCTGAAGCTAGCTGTCTGTGTGACCTTGGGCCTGTCATTTAACCTCTCTGACCCTCAGTTTCCTTCTCTGTAAAATAAGGTGCTTGGAATTAATGGTCTATGGGATCCTTTCCAGCTTGAAATCTATAAGCCTGTGACTCCATCCCTGATCTCTCCTGATGGGAAGACAAACTTCTCCAGGGCAGGATCGGTGTTTTGTTGGCTTTTATATCTCCCATGGCCCCTTGCGGTTAGTGGCCTAATGTCTAGTAGACACTTACTTCATCCTCGTTGAGTTAAATTGCATTCATACCCCCTGCAATGCTGGGCCATGCTTTCCTGCACAGTACACACCTAACCAGTGTTTATTAATAAGAGTAACTCACAACACTTTACATATGTTATCTCATTTCATCTTTACTTCAACCCTATGAGATAAATACTATTATTATTCCCATTTTATAGCTGATAAAACTGAGGCTGAGAGAGATTAAGTGACTTTTCCAAGGTCACACTGCTAGGAAGCCTCTGAGGCTGGATTTGAACTCAGATCTTCCTAACTCCAGGCCAGGCACTTTACTAACCTTGGCACCCTGATGTTCCTTTTAAAGGATGTGTGTTGAGCGACTCTCACCAAGTCTGATGCTGAAGGAGCCTCATAGCTCTACCACTTTAAATAGGTATACAGTCTTTAGAGGACAGTTTTTATGGGGGATTGTCACTGATGCTGGCTATGGCACAGAGGTCACTTGGGAATCAGAGCTGGTCTTTGCCCAGACATTAAATGGTTCTCCAATCCAAGAACTTGTAGACTACTGGGGAATTCATAAAAGGGAAGACTCATATATGGGAGGTCAGAGAAACAGTGTGACTTAGTGGATGGAGACTTGGCCTTGGACCCAGGAATACCTAGGTTTAAATCCTGCCTTTGACCACATATTGTGTGGGGCAGCTAGGTGGTGCAGTAGATAAGAGTTCAGGGCCTGGAGTCAGGAAGACTCGTTTCTTTGAGTTTGAATCCAGCTTCAGACACTTCCTAGTTGTGTGATCCTAGGCAAGTCATTTAACGCTGTTTGCCTCAGTTCCTCATCTGTAAAATCAGCTGAAGAAGGAAATGGCAAACTACTCCAGTGTCATTCTTTTAGTTTTCAACATTCACTTCCATAAAATTTTGAGTTCCAGATTTTATCCCCATCTCTTCCTTCCCCCCACTACAAGATGGTGTGTAATTTAATATAGGCTCAACATGTCCATTCATATTAAACCTATTTTCATGTTATTCATGTTGTACAGAAGAACTAGAACCAATGGGAGAAACCATGAGAAAGAAGAAACAAACGAGAGAGAGAGAGAGAGAAAGAGAGAGAGAGAGAAAGAAAAAGAAAGGAAGGAAGGAAGGAAGGAAGGAAGGAAGGAAGGAAGGAAGGAAGGAAGGAAGGAAGAGAGAAGATAATATGCTTCAGTCTACATTCAGATTCCATTGTTCTTTTTCTGGATGTGCACAGCATTTTCCATCATGAGTTTTTTGGAGTTGTTTTAAGTCTTTGCATTGCCAAGAAAAGATAAGTCTATCAGTTAGTCATCATATAATGTGGGTGTTACTGTAAATAATGTTCTCCTGGTTCTGCTCATTTCACTCAGCATTAGTTCATGCGAGTCTTTCCAGGTTTTTCTGAAGTTTACCTGTTCATTTTTTCTTATAGTACAATAGTATTCCATTACATTCATATACCACAACTTGTTCAGCCATTCCCCATTTGATGGGCCTCCCCTCATTTTCCTTCCCCTTTGCTCCCACAAAAAGAACTGCTATAAATATTTTTGTGCATGTGGGTCCTTTTCCCATTTGTATGATCTTTGTGGGATACAGACCTAGAAGTAGTATTGTTGAGTCAATATAGAATATAGAATATATTCTATACATCACACACACATACAGTACATGCATATATGTATATATATAATATTTGTGTATATGTGTATACACCAAATGTGTATATATATATATATGATAGATATGTATATAATATGTATATACACACACCCTAAAAGTCTCTAATGCACACTCAGGTCAATAGGTCATCTCCACTCATGTTGCCTTCCAGCTTTATTTCTCTCCTGAGTTCTAGTCCTTACTTTTCTCCCTTCACAGTCTTGCCTCTACAGTTCATTTCAATTCCATTTAACCAATAGTAAGTACCTCTTATATGTCAGACACTGTGCTAGGTTCTGAAAATACAAAGACCAATATAAAATTAAACCTGCCTTTAAGAAACTTACATTCTATATTCTCACATGAGGACAATTTTATATAATACACCAATAGTTATCTCCTGTAAAGGGTAATGGCATAGTAGAAAAATTCTTTGATGATCTTGACAGGGTCATAAGATCACAGGGCTAGAAGATTATTCATTTGAAAGATGAGGAAAGTGGAGCCTGGGGAAGTTAAGGGATTTGTCCAAGGTCACATGGATAGTAAGTGTCAGAGTGGGTCCTGAACGAAGGTTGGGACCTTATACCCAGTGCCCTTCCCATTGTTCTACAAAATAAAGTGCCTGATGCTTGGTGATTAAAGGAATCATGATACTCAGTGTCTCAAAGAAAGTGGGCACAATGGGAGGATAGTAAAAATTCTATTGCAAAGTACATTTCTATATCTAGAAAGATCAAAGGTTTGTAGACTCCTTAGCAGACTCCTCACTCATCTATAGAACAAGTATAATCTTCAGGAGAGGGTGGGAAAGTTCTGGGCATGAGCATTGAATGACCTTTCTCCCAAATGAAATGGACCATATTTTGACAGAAAAACAACTGGGTGCTAGTATGTAGGCATCAGCTACCTTTGTCCAGTCATACCTTGTCTGAGCAAAGGTTAGAATCAACATCCAATTGGAGGAAAGGATAAAGATACAAAGATACAGCATCCAATCACAGGTAATTTAATGGGACCAATTTGAACAAGTTTTCTCCAAAAAAATGAGAAACACATAAATAAAGACATATGCCCATCTTTTAAAGCCCAAATTAGGTGTCTTTTCTCCATGGAACCTTCTCTAACCCCTCCAGTCCTTCTCCCACCTCCCAGGGCCTTCCAGAACACTTTGTTGGATTAAATTATTTATTATCTTTATCTGTGGCTTCATAACACAGTGATACCATTGTGGCTTCCAAGCCATTAAGATCTGGGTTGAAGTTCTGTCTCTGACACATACTGACTTTGTGACATGGGTAAATCACTTAATTTTCAGTGCTCTCCCCAAATAACTTCCTAAGACTATAAGTTCTTGAGAAGGTGCCCACCTGTATTGGTGGAGGGAGTTTCTTCACTTGGGTGGTCCCTGTACCAATGAAATTAAAGGTCCAGTTGCTATCACCATCTGTATGCCTTTTATCCCTCTATTAAATGATATGCTCCATGAGGCCAGAGACAATGTTTTATCTAAATTTTATCTCTCCCCCAGTGCCTGCCACACAACAGGTACTTGGTGAATATTTCTTGAAATGCTTTGGATGCTTTCTTGTTTTGAACCTTGTTTTTTAAACTTTTGCCCCAAATCGAAGTTCACTTCTCTGCCTTCATGAGAAGAATGTAATTGACTTTTTCTTGGGTGCTTGAGGATCTTAAAGCTGTCATTCTGAGCCCTTGCCTTGAGCCCCAGGCTGTCTATTAGAAAAGAAGGTGCAGAGGTTGGGTACGATTGAAGAGCACCCCTAGAAGTGAAAATAACAAAATGAACAGGTTCCTCATGTTTTGGATACTGGTGATTAACTGAGCCCTCAGCTGATAAGTAGAGTTTAGAGTTTTCCTGTGTTTCCCCCGTCTATCTTCTGTGTAGCAGAAGGGTCAGAGAGATATTAGACTTTTGTCTGGAAGGTTACCCTGTTTGAGGGACTGAGCTTTCAAAGGGGAGTATGTTTTGTGTGAGCACCTGGTTTTGTGGCCATCCTATGGTGCCCTCCAGCCAGACTGACTAGAGGCCGAGCTGGACACTCTCTGAAGTTAGTTGAGAGACCAGACTATAGGAATCATGGGAAAATGAATGCCTTCATGGTAAAACATCACAGTTTCTACCATTCCTCAAGGATTGTCTTCCTTGGTCTGCTTGTATAAATAGTCCTAATGGTAAGAGATAAAGAGGGCATCGATGATGCTGTGAGGTGTGGTGGCAAAGTGTACTGAACCAGGAGCCAGAAGACCTGGTTTCAAGGTTCTGACTGCCACTTCCTAGCTGGGAGACTTTGATGGAGTCATTTCACTTCTTAGTCTTCCATTTTTCATCTGTAATTGGGGATAATGACATTTGAAAGTTTGCAAAGCACTTTACACTCCTGTGTAGCAGGTATGGCAGTTCCTGTGACAATGGGGGAGCATGATTTGTCAGTGGTCATGCATTATTAGAAACCAAGTCACAGAATTACAGAATTTCAGAGTTGGAAGGGACCTCATTGCTTTTCTAGTCCAAGTCGTACCTGGAAAACAATCCCCTGCACATCATACCCAACAAGTGGTCATGCAGCTTTAGCCTGAAGACCTCCAGTGATTGGGGTGGGGTGGGGGGGCTCACTACCTCTCAAGACAGCCCCTCCCATTTCCCCCAAAAGCTTTAATGTTTTTTCCTGAATTCCAACCTCAGTTGTCCTTTTTGCTACTATTCCCTTCCCCGTTATTCCTGGTTCTACTCTCTAAGGCCAAGCAGAACAAGTCTAATAATCCCTCTCTCATATGAAAATGTTTGAATTTCTTGTAGATAGCTATCATGTTCCCCATGAGCCTTCTCTTCTCCCAGGCTAAATGCTTACATTCGAAGTCAGCTCTGACAGGACTCTATCCCTTTTTTGGCCACACCCGCTCCTTCCCACAGTGACATTTGTCCTGCCAACCTCACAGAGTTGTGAGAATCAGCTGAGCTCATGGAGTGAGAGAGCTTTGTGACTGTGATGGCCCCTTACAATGGTAAGGGGCTTGGATCCTCCATGTTTCTTTCTGTCTATGTGTGCGTGCGTGCGTGCGTGTGTGTGTGTGTGTGCGCGCGCACTCTCCAGAGATTCTGATTGTTTTTCTTAACTGCAGGTCATTTCATGGGCAACGACACAGTGCTTGATGTTTTGAGGAGAGAAGGGTATGAGGTAGAACACACCCCTGCTGGACAACCCATCAACAAGTAATCCATCGGCGTTCTTATCCGGGTTGAAGACTAGTTAGATGAGTTGTAGAGGTTGCTGTGTAGACCTTGGCCTAGAACGATTTGGCTCCTAAACCATGAGTATTTGTCCCCACCACGACCCTTTAGAGTCAGCAGCTACTGAGTGCCAAGCTTGGGCTCTGGGGATGAAGTTGTCCCTGCCCTCAGGGAGCTTATGTTTGTGGGTTTCCCATTGGTTTTTCTCTGAGGCCACTGGAAGAAGCCTCTTTTTTGTCTTGTTGAAGGAGCACCAGACCGAAAGGTCAGGAGCCCTGATTCTCCCACTTTCTAGTTCTGTGACCCCGGGACCAGTCATTTGACTACCAGGCTTCAGTTTCCCCATCTATAAAATGAGGACAGTAATATTTGGCTCTATCTGCTTCAAAGGTGGTTCAACTCCATTCAACAAGCATTTATTCATTGACTAGTATACCGCAGGCTCTAGGGATCTAGTGCCAGAAGTGAACTGAGCCCTACCCTCAAGGAGCTTACATTTTGCTATAGGGTACACTACATACAAAAATCAGTCTTCTCTTCTTCCCATTAAACATCTCCCATCCGTTCATCCGTTCTTCTTGGGCCATCACTAACAGCTCCTTTTGTGGGCAGAATAATGTTTATGCACTGTTATCAGGTAGTGGTGTTTGAGTTTCAAGTAACAATCCAATTGGTCAGTCATAGACTAGACACCTTCCAGTCTATCAATGTGTTTCCCATAGCTTTGCACCCAGAACCAAATGGGATACTGCAGATGTGGTCTGACCAAGGCTAGGGACCTTGAGATGATCTTCTCCTTAGGATAATAGCACATCATTCTCCTTTTAACGCAACCAAAGTTTGAATCCCCCTTCGAGGGATGTATTTATTCCATTATTAACTCACATTGAGCTTACAGTCCATCGAAACCTCCAGATCTTCTTTTATGGAGTTTTTGTCTTGCCATACTTTCCCTCTCTTATGGTCATGAAGTCGAGCTTTTAACTCCTTTGTTGTTGGAGATCAGTGTCATGTAATTTCTTGTTTCCTGGTTTTCTGATAATTTCCCATGTGTAAACCTTGTCTTCATAGCTATATTGTAAGCTCCTGGAGGGCAGGGATTGCATATGATCCATTTTTGTATCCCCTGTAATGCTTAGCATAGGCCTGGGACCATACTTGTTGCTCAGTATATGCCTGATTTTGATAGTGAGTGTGCTTGCCTGGCTTAAGCACCTGTGATGGAGATATTGGCTTCCATGTCCCTTCCTAAAGCTGTCCCACATGCAGGGGACAGGCGCTCCCAACCCTGGCCTGAAGGCTCTCATTCTGGCCTTAGCCATGGCTTCGAGGCTTCCAGCTCCTCTCTGCTGTGGGCAATGGTCCAAATGCCTTTTTATTCAGTTCCTAGGTCTGAGGCCATCTCCTCCACCTTGTCTGTGCTGGATCTCCATGCGGGCTTATACACTCAGCAGTAGGTAGGTGATGCCCCGTCTCCTTGTTTGCTGAATTCTTGAGCACTGCTAACCCAGCTTAAATATCCTGGCTCCCTTAGGATTGGCCGGTTGTAAAACCATAGATTTGTTGGAGGAGCAGAAAACCTTAGAGCACATCTGCTCTGGTATAGAGTCTTCTGAGACCAGCTGATGCCCCCTCCTTTTTAATAATGTTTATTCCCCCCTCATTATATGTGAAAACAATTTTAAGATTCACTTTAAAAATGTTTGAGCTCCTCATTTTCTCTCTCTCTCCCTCACCTCCCCCTTCCTGGGATGGTAAGCAATTTGATCTGGGTTATACATGTGCCAGCTCTTCCCCTGACTTCTTAAAGTTGGTTGCCTGCCTCCTGCATTATCCTTAGTCCCAGCAGGGTAGGGACTGCCTTGGCTCCTGTATTCTTAATGGCCTGGAAGTGCAAGGAGCCAATCTTCCATCCCTTCTTCTGGAACTATGTGGGACTCCTTGCCCCTTCTTGTATCCTTGGAGCGGGCCCTGGCAGCATAAGGATCCTTTGTATAGAAACAGTCTTTGGCATGAATTTACTGGGTGGCCCTGGAAAGAGCCTTTAACCCTTCTCGGGTATAAAATGAAGGGCTTAGTCTCTGACCTCCAAGATGCAGGAATCTTAGCTTTTTGGTGACCTTTAGTTCTTTGGTGAAGCCTCTAGACCTTTTCTCAGAGTCAAGTTTTTAAATGCATAAGATAACAGACAGAGGGTTACAAAGGAAACAGATTATCTTGAAATAGTTTGGAAATATATACATATATGTACATATACATATGCGCACATACATGAAAGTTCATAGATCTCAGGGTAAGAACCCTTGCCCTGAAGTTTTTCCTAACTCTAAATCTATTTCCCCATGACCCCATTTAAACACTCAGCTTTGGTTTCCCAAATCTGTCCCAATCTTTCTTCTCTGAGGTCACTTGAGCTCAGAATCTGTGATCCCATGATGCTGTGAAGTCACTTTCCCTCTCTGGGCTTCAGTTTCCTAATCTGTAAGATGAATTAGTCTTAATGATTGCTCTCTCCCAGCTCTAAATATGTGATCCCTGTGATCCTGTGAAGTCATTCAACCTTTATCTGATTTATTTTCCTTACCTGTGAAATGGGGATAATAACAGCCCCTATCTCTCAGGGTTTTTGCAAAGATAAAGTGCTATCGAAATGCTGGCTATTATTATTATTATATTTCTATTAGTTAAAAACTGACTTTTTGAGTAGTGAGGTTCTTAAGTTTTTGAGCTATGGATTTCTGTATTAAGATGGAAAATTGAGATATCTGAGCTCACTTTATCAAACAAACCACAGATACAATTTCCCTGGGGATCTGGATTGGTGAATCTGGAGTTTGTCAGGTGGGATTCCTGGGTGCTCCTTCCCCAACCTTTCCTGTTGGGCCAAAATGGACCAGCCTCTTGCCTTGGGTCAGAGATGACCAAGGGTAGGGGTGGGGAGGGGCCAGTACAATGGGATTTAGTACAATCCCATTGACATTTAGGAATCATGGGATTCTAGACCTGGAGCAGATGTTAGGGATGGATCCTCTAATCCAACCCTCTCATTTTAGAGCTGAGAAGATTGAGGCCCAGAGAGGGGAAATAGCTTGTTCACTGCCTAGCCCACTGGACTGGAATCCCCATTCCTGTGTTTTCCTCTTGGGCACCAGTCTCTTGCCATTCACTGGAACAACCCCAGGAAATAACCTTGCTCACTTCAGGTTAGAATTTCTGAATTTCCAACAATATTGGGATAATAGGTTGAGATCTAGTCAGAACTTTAGAGGTCATCTAGTCCAGCCTTCATTTTCCAAAGGAGGAAATGGAAGCTGAGAAGTTAAGTGACTTGACCAGGGTCGCACAGCGACGAAATATCCGAGGCAGAATTTGAGATCTTCCTCACTCCAAGTCAGACACTGTCCACTGAGTCACATAATCTGGTAGAAAATGTTCATACGCTGTTTGATAGCAACAGAGACTCCACACATGATGGCATGGTGGGAAGAGGATAGATTTGGAGTTAAGAAGATAGAACTTCCAATACCACCACTGCCACTGTGTCTGTGTGTTTTTAGTGGACCCAACCTCTTTGGACCTTTGTTGTCTCATCTTTAAAGTGGGCGATCTCCAAGCCCCTTCTGGCTCCTGTGATTATGACCACAAAGGAGTTAGTGCAAGTTTAATGTTCTCCATTTGAGAGATGGAAACTGAGACTTCCTGATGGTCACACAGTTAAAAAAAAAAGTAGCAGAGCTGAGACCAGAGATCTCTGGATCATAGATTTAGGACTAGGAGGGTCCTTGGGGACTATCAAGTCCAATCCCCACATTATACTGGTGAGAAACTGTGCCTGAAGTCCTATGACCTACAGTCAGTGTCTGAGGTAGGATTTGAATTCTGGTCCTGATTTCAAGTTTACTGTGTTATGCTACCTTTCTTGAACCCACCTGTTCTGACTCTAAATTCCAAGGGTCTTTCTACTGGGTTCATTGCAATGCTTGGTCATCCATCCGTTTATTCCACCATTCACCATAGGGACAGCTAGGCATCACAGTGGACTGAGTGACTTAGAACTCTGAACTGGAATCCTGTTTCAGACACTGACCAGCTCGGTGACTCTCAGCAAGTCAATAAGCCTTCCTCAGCCTCAGTTTCCTCATCTGTAAAATAGGGATAATAGTAATAATACCTCCCTCCCAGGTTTGTTGTGAGGATTAAATGAGATGATGTGTAAATTATATTGCTATAGAGATGCTATTATAATTATTACTAGATTATTCAATTATGACTAGGATATAATACAACACTGTGATAATTAATGAACATGAGAAAGATTTAATAAATAATGTAATTATTGTATTGTTTAATATGTTATAAATATCATTAATAATATAACACTAATTGTACATTAAATAATATAATTGCTATCATAATATCATATTGTCATAAGTATGATATAATAATATAATATTATGATGGTAATTATAATACTGGGGCAGCTAGATGGTACAGTAGAGTGCTGGGCCTGGAGTCAGGAAGACTCTTCTTCCTAAGTTCTAATGTGGCTTCAGACACCTATTAGCTATGTGACCCTGGGCAAGTCACTTAATCCTGTTTGCCTCAGTTTCCTCATCTGTAAAAATGAGCTGGAAAAGGAAATGGCAAACTACTCCAGTATCTTTGCCAAGAAAACCCTAAATGATTCATGGAGAGTCTATGTCCATGGACCAGGGCTTTCTCCCTTTAAAAAGCTTTTTTAGGGGCAGCTAGATAGCACAGTGAATAGAGCACTGGCCCTAGAGTCAGGAGGACCTGAGTTCAAATTCCTCAGACACTTGATTATATTTACTAGCTGTGTGACCTTGGGCAAGTCACTTAACCACAATTGCCTTGCCTTCCCCCTCTCTGGAAAAACAAAAAAGACTGTTCTGGATTTCTTTTGGAAATCCACTGCCAGAGTGAGGAGGAGGAGAGGGCAATGTTACCTGGGCTTTGTCTGGGGTTGTGAGCGAGGAGCTTAGTGCTGCTTTCAGTTCAGAGTGGGAATGATGCCATGTCTGAGAACTATTCAGTGCTTTCTAGGATCAAAGTGTAAGAGTCTGAAGGGACCTCAAAAACCACCTAGTTCAAACCCATTCATTTTATAAATTAAGATATTAAGGTAAATGAATGTTAAAAATTTTTTTACATGTAATTGGAAAATAAAGAAATAAAGATATTGAGGTTATATTACTTGCTCAAGATCATGTAGGAAATAAGTATGGGAGGCAGGATATGGACCCAGGTCCTCTGATTTCAGAGCCTGTGTTCCTTTTAGTGGGGCCATCCCTGGCCCAGGGATCACCATCTCATGGCTATTACTAGTAAGAGAGTTTTTCCATGCCCACTTAGCTTGTAGCTGAACCATCAGACTGCCCACATGATCATGTGATGACAGATAGAATATTTAGAAATATCAGGATGAATGGAAATGTCCCACTGTGAAAACACTCAGTGTTTATTTGAATGTTTGGCATCCCTTTCCCAGGGCTTTGATTTGGGACTTTCTAATCCTAGAGAACCAGGGCTGTGAGGGAGTCTTTTTGTTCCAGTTAGGAGAATCCTGGGAACAGTGACGGGAATTTAAAAATGTTAGTGTGAGGACATGTGTTAGTACAGTGATGCCAAACTAAAATAGAAACAGAATTGTAAGGATCCCTGCAGGCCACAGCATGGAAAATGTAATATTATTCATATTTTATTAACTACTTGCCAATTACATTTTAATCTGAAGTCAGGAAGATCTGAGTTCAAATCCAGCTTCACTTGTTAGCTGTGTGACCCTGGATAAGTTACTTAACCCTGTTTGCCTCAGGTTTTGAACTAGATTATCACTCCAATTTACAGAATAGGAAACTGAGGCCCAGAGATGTTAAGTGACTTGCCCATGGTCATACAGCTAGTAGGTGTCAGGTAGTATTTGAAGCCAGCATTCTTGGCACTCTGGTATATTGCCTCTTGGTTGCTGGGGTGAATATGATCCAGGAGAGATGACAATCTCGTTTGAAGAGTTCATGATAGAGGAAAGCTAGCACAGTCTGAAACATTCTCTAGATTTGAGAAGGCCAGATTTAAAAGAATTCAGAGAAAATAGATGGAAATGACATTTATTTTAAAAATTATTTTTTTTCAGCTATCAAGCATTTAAAAAAACTCTTACTTTCTCCCTTCTACCAAAACCTTCCTAAGAAACCAGTATAGTGAAACAAAACAAATTTCTACATTTACCATGGATTTGGCCTTTAAACCTTAGCCTATCAGTGGTTTGTAGGATGGATGGAAGGGGAAGAAGTTGGGGGGTGGTTAGACTAGTACCCAGGTACTGGCAGTAACCCTGGGGTGAGGACTGGCTTGGGGTTGGGTGGGAACTAGTGAAGTAGAGAAATTTGAGAGATATTTTGAAGGGAGAATTGATTGGCTGTAATGACAGCAGGGAAGAAAAGAGGCATCAAAGATGGTGTTAGGATTGGCAGATTGTTGGTGCTGACCAACAGTGACATGGCAGGGCTGGGTGAGGGGAGATGCATTTGGTTTTAGACACGTGAATTTTGAGGAGGTGGAGAGATGGTCAAACAGAGACATCCTCTAGCCAGATGGGAGCTGGACCCCAGTGGAGACAGAGATTTGAGAAGCAGGATTGTAGGTCTGGAGCTGTAAGGAAGGAGCCTCAGAGTACAGGGTTGGGTCCAGATGTTTCCTCATCTGTAAAGTGAGGGTAGTGAGAGCCCCTAGAGTTGTGAGGATCAAATGAGAAAACCTACAGAAGGTGCTTTGCACACTTTAAAACGCTGTGTAAATGTTAGTGCCAGGTGAATTCGGCCAGTATAAACAATAGCACACATTTAGATGGCACTTTAAGTTTTCCGAACCTCTTGTCTAATGAGATTCTCACTGTAATCATGTAAGATTAGTGCTGTCATTATCTCCACTTTACTGATGAGAGATGGCATAGGAGAAAGGTGAAGTGACATGCCCAGGGTCACACAGCTAGTGTCTGAGGCAGGATTAGAACTCAGGATTCCTCACTCCAACACACCTCGCCACCTGGCGGAATTTGAACGCACTGCAATAGACAAGTCACAGAAAGAGACCTGGCCACTTACAAATGTTGCTCCACCTGAAAACGGGAGCCAAGAGTGCTTGAGTCATCAGGCATGTAGGGAAGACTAAGGGGAAAAAGAAGAGAGACGGGCACATAGTTCATGTTGAAACCAAGTCTCTGCTCCCTTGGGCCACTGCTTTGGGGAAAGGAAGCTTCTGTCCTAGCCCAGGAGGGGCTTCTCGTTGGCTTTGCCCCATCTTGGCTCTTCCCTGTCTCCCAGGGTCCTCTCTCTGTCCCTTGACTGCCCAGGGTTCTTTGTTAAAACCACCTCGGTGATGCGGTCAGGAAGACCTGAGTTCAAACCTCAGACACTAGATGTGTGACCCTGGACAAGTCTTCAGACTTCTGTCTGCCAGTTTCCTCAACTGTGGGGGTCTCTGGAAAGAATACCTTCCCGGCCATCTGTGTAGAATTGGGCCGAATGGGAAAAGGACAGTTACTGGAGAAAAGACAAGACGGAGAAGTGGGTCAGATTAAACTTGTCTGAAGCAGAGGCAAGGGAAGCTCCCTGGCGGTGGCCCAGGGCGCAGGCTAGGGGCAGGGAGTGCAGAAGGCAGTCCTCCCCCCACCCCCGCAGGGAAGAAGTTCCATGGGGTCCTTTTCCCACTTTCTGTCTGGTATTGTCTGAAAGATGGGGAAGCTCTACTCTGTGGTAGGGGGCACGCATTCTCCATCAACCGAATCACACTAGTGGGGACCAGGAGTCCCTTCTGCTCGGAGATCGGCTTAGGCTTCTCAGCTGCCTCCCGGGGATGGAAAGTCCTCACGGCGCAAGCACAGAGATCCATTCAGGTTACCGTGTCTGCTCAATGGGGAGGGGGCGGTCGGAGAGGCGAGGAGTCAGAGGAGTCAGGATCCTGCCTCTGCCATTTACACTGGACCTGAGTTTCTTCCTCTGTAAAATCAGAGCGAAGTGAGAGGCCACATAACCTCAGCCAAAGCTGGGTGGGCCAAGATGCGGATTCCGCAGGAGCTGTCCAGCACCGGGGCTCGCTTCCTCGCTCCCTCTCTCCCCCATCAGACGGGTGTGAGCTGTCCTTATCTCAGCCGGTGGGACGTGCGAAATGGACTCGGTCAGGAATACTTCTTGGTCCTTCATTTTCCTTCGTGAGGGCCCTTGATGAAGACATCGAGTCCTCTGGAAAGGCCTAGGCCAGGGGATGAGACTTTTAGAGCTGGAAGCATCCGGAAAGGTTATTGAGTCAAATATTATCACTTAACAGATGAGATAAAGAAGAGAGCTTAACCTTGCCTCGGGTTGGACAGCTAATCTGTGTCTGAGGCCGGATTTGAATCCAGGTCCTCCAGACTCTTATCTGCTTAAGGAAAGGGAAGGGAAATAGGTATTTCTATAGGGTTATGTATGTGCCCAGCAAGAACCCTGGGTGCTATTATTGTCCCTATTGTACAGATGAGGAAACTGAGGCAAATAGAAGAGATGTAACTTGTCCAGGGTCACACAGCTAGTAAATGCCTGAGGTCAGATTCGAACTCAGGGCTTCCTGATTCCAAGTCCAGGAGTCTATCGTCTGTATCACTCCAGCGGCCTCTACCCCAGTCTACTTGTTGTTTTAGAAAACATTTTCTTTGGAAGGAAACGTGGACATGCCTTGATCTGTGTATTTCCCCTCTGGGTGGTGGTGGTGGGGTGTATGGCACACATTTGACTCCCCTGACTGAGGGGTGATTGTATCCCAGCTTTCCATGATGTTTGTCTATCACACTTCAGTCCCTGCCCCTGCCCTCCCCCTCAGCGTCTCCAGCAGCAGCAGCAGCAGCAGCAGCAGAGTATAAGCTCCTTGAAGGCAGGGGTGGGCTCACTTTTCTTTCAGTGTCTGGCATGGATAGGAGGCACTGAGCTACTTGCTTGTTGATTGGTCTCTGAGTGGAGCCTTCATGAGACATGAATGCATAGCGGTCACCTGTGCTTCTCTATACACTCCTCTTCCGTCCCCCTTTCCCATCCTTCAGGGATTTTGGCAGGTGTTCCTGGTTGTGGGGGTTGGGAGGGAGAGGGAATCATTGAGGAAAGAAACAGGAATCTTTCCTTATTGGGACTGGGAAGGGTTTAAGGGTGTGGGACATTCCCAGAGTGGCAGCTTGTTGAAGGGGATTGAGAACTGGCCTCATATCCAGAAAGACCTGAGTTCAAGTGTTGACTCTGTCACGTATGATCCTGGGCAAGCCAGTTAGCCCCATCCAGTGTTCTAAGCAACTCTTGGAGGACTCCAGCTGCCCAGAAGGTGCTGACCTGGTTGGGAGGAGGGAATTTACTATCCCAGTAAAATCAATGGACTGGTCCCTGTCCTTAAAAAGTATGATTTTTTTAAAGCACATCACCTTCTCTCTCCTGTCAGTTGGTGAGGATCAGAAGATCACACATGTAGGCTATCTAGATCCACCCATTCATTTTACAGATGAAGAAGGTGAGGCCCAGGGAGGTCATGTCACTTGCCCAAGGTCACCAGTAGGCAGAGTGTGCTGAATGGAAGCTAGTTGGCATGAGAGCCCAAGAAAAGTGCTCATTCTTTCTCCAGCTTTCCCAATGTCTTTTTGGTTTGATTTTTGTGGGAACCTGTTTGTTGTGAGCCTAGTGACCTGAGGTGGGGGGTGGGCATGCTCGACATCCTGCCCTCCTTGACCTTTCAGATGCTTTATTTGCCAGTGAGAAGACTAGGAGAACCCCTTCCACTCTGTCCCCCCCGCCCCCTGCCCACGTGCCCTATGGGATCTCCAAGGCATCCAATCCCCTTGGAGAGCCAGGGGAGGAGGAGGAGGAAGAAGATGAGGAGGAGGAGGTGTTGCTGCCACACCTACTCCTGCCTGGAAATGCTGACCTCTTGGAGAAGATGGACAGGAAGTACAGGAAGAAGAAAAAGAAACAGCTGAAAAAGCAGAGGCTTCGGCAATTCAGTGACCTGTGGGTGCGCCTGGAGGAGAGGTTAGTGTCAGGGGTTTGCTCTTGTCTCAGGGGCCACTGACCCTCATCCCTGGGGTGGGAGACCAAAGGTAAGCATTAGAAAAGGACGGGAAGAGAAGGGAGCAAGGGGGAGGATGGGGGAGGTTAGGGAGGAGGAGGAAGATAGAAAGAGGGGAGAGGATATAGAGAGGGGAGGATGGAAAGAGGGAGGAGGGGGAGGATGTAGAAAATGAGGAGGGGAGGTAGAGAGAGGGAGGAGGGGGAGGATGGAGAAAAGGAGGAGGAGGAGGAGGGTGGAGAGAAGGGAGGATGGAGAGAGGGAGGAGGGGGAAGATGGAGAGAAGGAGGAGGAGGGTGGAGAGGGGAGGATGGAGAGAGGGAGGAGGGGGGAAGATGCAGAAAGGGAGGAGGGGAGGATAGAGGGAGGAGGAAAGAGGATGGAGAGAGGGAGTAGGGGGAAGATGGGGAGAGGGAGGACAGGGAAGGATAGAGAGAGGAGGGGGAGATAGAAAGAGGGGAGAGGATACTAGAGGGGAGGATGGAAAGAGGGAGAAGGGGGAGGATGGAGAGAGGAAGGAGGGGGAAGAATAGGGAGAGGGAGGAGGGGAGGATGCAGAAAAGGAGGAGAGGGAGGAATGAGAGAGGGAGGAGGGGGAGGATGGAGAAAAAGAGGAGGGCAGCAGAGGAGGGATAAGTGCTAGGCAGGGACAGCAGACTGACCATATGAGAAAGCCTTCTCCATCACTTTTCTTGGACCAAGGTGACCTGAACCTGCATTTTGGGACAATTATTCTTGTTATTTGTTTTCTTTCTCTGTGCAAATGTCAAAGGAACCTAGATTTAGAGGCAAAAGGTTACCCAAGGGGTCACTGAGTCCAATCCTGTCATTTTACAGATGAATAAACTGAGGCCCATCGATGTAGAACGGTGGCTGGCCAATCCAGCAAACATGAATCAAGTGCTCATTGTGCACCAGGGACTCAGGAGAGGTTAGGTGATTTTTTTCAAGGTCACCCAGGGTATGTGTCTGAGGCAGGTCTTGCCTTACATAGTGGGGATTGTGAGAGGCTGTGGCAGCTCTTGTAAAGGTTGTGAGGGGCAGAGGAGGTCTAGACTTGCTCTTCTTAGCTGGTCTTGGCCTCAGAGTACAGGATTGGTTACAGCAAGTGGCAGAAGTCAATTCAATAGAATGAAAAACTTCCCAACAAGGAGAATTGACCAGAAAGAGAAAGGTTTGCCTTAGGAAGGAGTAGATTCCCCTTTGTAAGGTATCTACAAACAAAAGATGGATGGACCATTGTCCAAGATATCATATAGTGGGTTTTTGAGATAGCTAGGTGACTCAGTGACTAGAAGGATGTACCCAGAACTCAGGACAACTGGAATTAAAATCCAGTGTCATACTCGGTCACTGTATGACCCTGAGGAGGTCACTTAGCTTCTGTCAGCTTCAGTTTTGTTATTTCTCAGTAAAATGGATTTAATAATAACACCATTCCTGTCCCCCCAGGTTGTATGAATAAAATGAGATATTTGTAAAGTGCTTTATAAACTCCATAAATAATAGCTATTGTTATTTATTTTTTTTAAAACAATGTGCATAAAAGGGTGAGCTGTTATACTTGGCACATATCAGGCACTTAAATGCTTGTTAACTGGTTGGTTGTATAATTTTTCATCATTCAAGGATATAGTTTGTTTCCTTTTCAGTAATATCACTGCCTGGCTTGGAGGTGGCGAATTTCATAATTCTTTTGTGTTTTTCTCCTAGTGCTCCAGCTCCACTTCCTCGGATCCGAATTGTCAATGGATATATCACAGTAGAACCTCTGCTGCCAGGCCACAGGAGGCCGCCCCATACCCAGACAGTGTCGAACAGTGCCTGCTTGTCCCTTTGGACACTTTTGTTTTGGTTGTTGACTTTGGCCCTTCAAACTGAGATCACGATTCTCTAAGACTTGTCCTACACATGCTGGTTGCCTTTTCTCAGAGCCTTATACAGACTGAAAAGACAAAGGACCTTCACACATGTTACTTGAAAGAATCTTACCCTTCCAATTTGGGCTGTTGAAACTCATTTGACAGACCTTGTGTGGAGGACACTTTTTGAAAGCCATTTGGTTTTAATTCTTCTCTTTTTGAAGAATGACATCCACGTTATCCCAGAATGTTTTGGGAGATGTATCATATTGTAAGATAGTTGTAATTTAGCTCTATGGGAATCATTAAATACATTTTGGTCTAGACTTTTTTTTTCCTTTGCCTGTGCTTCTACAGGAACACCACAAATAACTGGCTGGGTTCAAGTCCAACCTATGGCCCATCCTGGCTATGAGACCCTGGGCATTTTCCCAATGCCAGGGAAATCTCTAAGACTGCATGTTGCAAAGTACATTCTAATGTGTGTGGTCAGAGGAAAGTCTTCCCAGGAGCAGCCTATCTGAATCAGTCAATGAGCATTTATTAAGCATCTACTGGGTGCCAGGCTCTGGGCTAAATGCTGAGAACACAAAGAAAGACAAAAACAGTTCCAGCCCTGCAAGGGCCAGTGGGGGAAATAGCAGGTATGGACACAAGATGGATACAGAGTAGATGGAACATGAACCCAGAGGAGAAGGTACCAGCAGGTGGGGACAGAGGGAAGTGGGATCAGAGCAGAATCTTTCCTTCCTCTCTCTCTCTCTCTCTCTCTCTCTCTCTCTCTCTCTCTCTCAATCCTTCCCTCCTTTCTTCCTTTCCTTCTTTCTTTCTCTCTCTTTCCTTCCTTTCTTTTCTTTCATTCATTCATTCATTCTTTTTCCTTCCTTCCTCCTTTCCTCCTTTCTTCCTTTCTCTTCCTTCCTTTCTTTTCTTTCTTTCTTCCCTCCTTCCTTCCCTCCTTCCTTCCCTCCTTCCTTCCCTCCTTCCTTCTCTCCTTCCTTCTTTCTTTCTTCCTTCCATCTTTCTTTCTTCCCTTCCCTTTCCTTTCCTTTCCTTTCTTTCTTCTCTCCCTCCTTCCTTCCTTCCTTCCTTCCTTTCTTTTTTCTTCCTTCCTTCCTTTCTTTCCTTCCTTCCTTTCTCTCTTTCTTTCCTTCCTTCCACCCTCCTTTTCTTCCTTCCTTCCTTCTTTCCTTCCTTCCTTCCTTCCTTCCTTCCTTCCTTCCTTCCTTCCTTCCTTCCTTCCTTCCTTCCTCCTCCCGTTCTCCTTTCTCTCCCTCCTTCCTTCCCTCCTTTTTTCCTTCCTTGGATCTCCCTATCTCTTAGGCTAAAAAAGCAGCAACCACTGATGGGTTTGATCCCACAGCTGATTGGCATGAAAACTTTGACCTTTTCCATTTCCAGCCTGGGCCATGTTGTCGCTCATGGGCAAGTTAGTGGCTAGTTACTCTCAGGGGCTCACCAGACTGACGTGGACTTTAGTGTGGATGCCTGATTGGCTTAGCTGGCCACAGCTCAGAACTCCCAAGATCTACCAGCATCAGCTTCTCAATAACTGGGATTACAGGTAGAAGTCACCATACAAAACTGAGCTGTGTCTTAAAGAAACCCAAGGAAGCTAAGAGATGAAAGTGAGAAGGGAGGACACTCCAGGCATAGGGTACAGCCAGTGCAAAGATACAGAGATGGGAGATGGAATAGTGTATGGGAGGAAAAGCAGGTAGGCCAGTGTAGAAATAAGCACTAGGGGTACAAAAAAAGGCAAAAGAACAGTTTCTGCCCCCATGGAGTTTACAGTCAAATGGGGCAGATGGCAGGGGAACAACATTCAAACAAATCTGTAAAACAAGCTACCTGCAGTATCTTAGTACTGCAATGCTGGATTGGGAGTCAGGGGACATCCATTCTCCTGGCCCTTTTGTTGTTTGGGTGTCCAGTACTGCCCAGCTCTTGGTGGCGTTCCTGGCAAAGGTACTGGAGTGGTGCTCCAGTTCCTTCTCTAGGTGGCTCACCCTTTGTCAGAACTCTCCATTGTGACCTGTGAGCAGAGCTCAGTTTCCTTGAGCTACTCAAGGCTCCCTGCCTTGACAAGTCTCCTGGCCCTGCCCCAGCTTTATTTACTCTGTAACTCTGGGTATCTTGGAGTGGTTTAACAGAAACAAAAAGTACAGTTCAGGTTGTTTGAACAATAGCAGCTGGACAGTTTAAAGTACTTTTCTCACCATGACCCTGAGGAGTGCTCTTTCTGAGTTTATAGATAAGGAAACGGAAGCCTAGGGAAGGACAGTGACTTATCCAGGGTCACACTGCTCTAACTCTCCCACCCAGTGCTCTCCCCACCTCCATTGCTTTATATAGCCGAACAATTGCAGTTGCTGTTGGGGGAAGATGCTTTGATATTTGGGAACATTTTGCCCTATTTAAAATTTTTTACAATATTTAAAAACATTTTAATAAAGCCCTAATCTTTCCTTTTTTTAGTCTCAGTTTCCTCAGCTGTCAAATGGGGAGTGGGTGGGTGTTAACTCCAGTTGTCAGACCGCACCCACCTAGGCTACAAAATGAGGAGGTTAGATAAGATCTCTCAGAGCCAGGGGTATGGCCGTGGGGAAGTCCCTTTCCCTTCCCGGACTCAGTTTCCTCTAGTTGTAATATGAGGGGGGGTGGCGTTAGGTGCTAAGGGCCAGCTGTGAGGCCACCCTGCTCATTTTTCTCATCTGTAGAATGAGGAGGGTGGCTTTTGAGGGGGTCCCATGTTCCTTCTTCCTGATGACAACAGTCATGTTTTTGCTGAAATTCTTCTCTACCATGACCTCATGGCGGGGGGAACACGTATATTATCACCCCTGATCCAAAGCTTCTTGGAGCTCAGTGAGGTCTCCCAGAGCCTGTGTGGCTGAAGCACCCATAACTGCCAGGCTAGGCCAGTGACAGCCCTCTCTGAATTTAGCCCAGCTCACTGTCATCAGATGACACATGTGCCATCTGTCCCTGGGCCTGGCCTCCAGACCTCGAGCTTGGTGTGGAGCCTGCCTCTGCTGGCATAACCCCCAAGGACCCAAGGTCATCCCTGAACCAGAGTGAGATTGCTAAAAATAAAGCTGCACTTTCCAAACCCTAAATCCCCGCCTCTCGCCACCCTCCTCTCTCCCTGCCACCGTCACTTCTGTTAGCTCTCTGGGTGCAGATTTCTCTCAATTCCTAAAAGCAAAAACAGAGCCATGTCAAACTAATATTTATTAAGCTCCCACTAGGTGGTCAGCACCATGCCGAGCAAAGCAAAAGCCGGCAGAAGAGTCCCTGTTGTCAGAGAGCTCATAATCTTGAAATAACAGATTTAAAACATTTTCTCCTTGCATTTAGATGGCTCAGTGGATAGAATACCAGCCCTGCAGTCAGGAAGACTTGAGCTCAAATCCAGCCTCAGACACTAGCTGCGTGACCCTGGGCAAGTCACCTAACCTTGTTTGCCTCAGTTTCTTCATCTGTAAAATGAGCTGGAGAAGGAGACAAACGTCTCCAGGATCTCTGCCAAGAAAACCCCAAATGGAGACACCAAGAGTCAGACACAACTCAACAAAACCTGCTTGTCTTATTAAGTCCATTGCCCATTCTTTGGGCCAGTAGTAACATTAGGAACTGTACCTATCACTGCACAGGGTTGTTTGAAAGATCAAATAAAACTTGTATGTGAAGTGCTTTGGAATCACGAAGTGCTAGATAGATATGAGTTCTGCCCAATGAAGAGCCTGGCACCAACCAGGCTCATAGGCTTAGATAAGGTCACCAAGTCCAAGGCCCTCGTTTTTCCAGTGATGTGACTGAGGCTTAGAGAGAGGTTATGATTCTCCCATAGACTTATTGTTTCATCATTTCAGTCATGTTTTCTTGGCAGAAATTCAGGAGTGGTTTGCCATTTCCTTCTCCAGCTCATTTTACAGAGGAGGAGACTGAGGCAAACAGGGCTGACTGGTCCAAGGTCACACAGCTAGGTAATGAGGCCGGATTTGAGCTTAGGTCCTCCTGACTCCAGGACTGGTGCTCTTGCCACTGAGCCACCTAGCTGACAAACAGTTGTAGACAAACTATAAAGGTCTCTGGAGGTTTTGAGTCAACCCTCTCGTTTTCACCAAGTCAAGAAACATGAAGTGCTTACTATGTGTATTAAGTGCTGGGGACTGGAAGAAAGGTAAAAGACAGTCCGTGCCTTTGAGGAGCTCAGAGAATGACGGGGGAGACAAGTCTAGATATGCAGAGTAAATGAAGGTGATGGGAAAGGGGCAGGTGTTAGCATTTGGCAGGTGGGGAGGGCTCCTGCCAAAGGGGGAGATTCCAGCTGAAAGTCAGGAGCTAAGGGTGAGGGGGCAGGGTATTCCAGGGGTGGGGGACAGCCAGAGTTTATGTGACCAGCCTCCAGGGGACGGGGAAGAAGCAGCCTTCCTGACCATCTATCCCATGCAGGTCTTCTCACTCCAGTCAATGGTCTTTCCTTTGGACCACACTGCCTCTCTTCTCCCCCCTAGCCTTCCCAAATGTAACAGGCTAGTCCAGTGTTGTCAAATTCAAATGGCATTTCAATTTAGAAAACCACATATTAATATTATCTGTGTTCTATCATATCTGGATGTAATTTGTTAAATATTTCCTAGTATTTCAGGCTGCACTCTGGAATGTTGTGAGACAGTCAGCTCCATCCCCACTGAAGACAAGTTAGTTCACCCCCAAGAGCCTTGGTTTTCCCTTCTGTGAAATCACAATAATAAAGTACACATTCCTCCCTTCTCAGTGTGGTGCCTTACAAACCTTAGAGCCCTTGGGAGTTATTGTTAGCATCTTGTCAGGGAAGGCTTCCCCTGGGAAAGCAAGGGAGGCCTTGGGAGGGCAGGGCCAGGCCCCCTCAGTGGAGAAAGAAAGTACGGTCAGCCCAGGGCACTGAGAGGCAGGGCTGATCCTGCCCATGCTGCCTACAACTTGTACGACTCTAGGCAAGTCACTCTCCTCCTCTGGTCTCAGTTTCCTCATCTGAAGAATGAAGGGATTGGACTTGATGGCCTCTGAGATCCTCAGTAAATATTTATTGACTGACTAGAGGTGGCTAGAGGGGCTTGGAGTCAGGAAGACTGCAGTTCAAATCCAGCTGTGTGACCCTGGGCGAGTCACTTAGCCCTGTCTGTCTTAGTTTCTTCTGTAAAATGGGATAATAAAAGTACCTGTTTCATGAGGCTGTTGTGAGGATCCCAGGAGAGATTTGTAAAGCATTTAGCACAGTCCCGGACACATAGTAGGCTCTATAGAAATGCCTGTTTCCTTCCCCCCATACTATGATAAAAAGGTTTAACTAGGTAGAGAGGAAAGGGGAGGGCATGTTAGGTGTGGGGGGGCATTATTAACAAAGGCAAAGCACTAAGGCCAGAATGAGTATGGTATGGATCTGGAGAGAGTAGGGACAAGAAATAGATTATAAAGGGACTTAAAAGCAACTTAAAGAACTTAGTTTTTTCTTGTAGGTAACTGGGAGGAAGACATTTTCCTAGTTGTTAGGATGATTTAACCATTAGAGCTGATGGACCACCCCCAACAACATGCAGTAGGGCTGTGCAGACAGCTCTAGAAGGTTTGATGGTCCCCCTTCTCTTGAGTCTTCTGGAGAAGGCTGAGTGACCACTTGGTGGAGGTGGTGAAGAGGGGATCCTTAGTTGGGTTTGGGTTAGCTTAGTTGACCTCAGAGGCCCCTTCCTGGTGCTCAGATTTTGAGAGTAATGGAATGAAATGGTGCTTGGGAAGATCATTTTGTCTGTGGGGTGCAGGATGGATGGACTGGAGAGGAGAGGCAGCAGTAACCATTCAGGGACCTGAATAGCTAATCCCAGGGTTATTGGGAGGACTGAATTCAGGAATTCTTAAGTTTTGTTTTGTGTGCTGTCCCCCTCAGGCCCTCAGTCTGGCAAACCCCATTGGACCCCATTTCAGAATCATGCTTTTAAATCATTTCAGGAAATGCTAAATTTCAGTTAGAACGTAGCAAAAATAAAGATATAATTTTTTCCCATCCAAGCTGGGGGTCCATGGAGCCCAGGTAAAGATCTTTGCTTTAGATCAATAATACTGGGTGGGTGCTTTGTAAACCACAAAGGTCAGCTCTTGGCAATTCAGGTGTGAGAAGATAAGGTCTGGATTAGGGAATCAATGGACAAATCACAGATAAAGGAAAAATCGATAGAACTTAATGATTAATTGGGAGTTCGGGGTAAAGGAGGGTCAGAGATGTTTTCAAGGCTTCAAGCGTACTCTGAAAAGAACCAGAGAAGCAGGTTTTCAGGGGCAGGAGCAGGGATTGGAGATTACTGGAGGTTCAGGTTCCTGGGTCTAGAGCTGGAAGGGGCTTCTCAGGGGATCTAGTTTAACCCCTCACTTTACAGATGGGAAGACCAAGGACAAGGGAGGTGAAATGCATTGCCTGAGATCACACAGGTGGTATGTCATAGGCAGGATTGTCTGACTCTAGAGTCTTGCTCATGCCTCTGTACCAAAGGGGCCAGAGGGCAGTGGAAGAGCAGGATAGTTGATGTGGCCTTGAGGCCACAGGTTCCCCACCCCTGGTTTAGTCCCATGAAAGCCAATGACATGGATTCAACAAAGGGGAGTGGACTGTATGTAGATCTGTATACTACTGGTTATGCAATCCAGCCTCCTCACTTGCTGGCTATATTGGGATAGAATTGACTAGAAAGAACATTAGATTGCTTTCCCAGACCTTTTCTAACCCCGTAGAAGTCTGGTCTTATTGGGAAGTTAGTGGGAAGCATCAAGTCTTAGGCTGGTGAGCACTTTTTAATTGACAGGTGCTGGGGGGATGGAAGCGATGGGGCCAAGGCGTACAAGTGAGGGAAGGTGGGGATGGGTCAGGCTGGTGCATCTTCCAAAGTCTCATGGTAGCTTTGAATTCCAAGGACTAAAAGTTCAGCTCTGGTCTCCCAGCCCCTGCAAGAATCAAACAGAGGCTAGATAACATTAGAATTCTGTGGTCTAACTTCTCCTGACACTCTTGGACCTCCCAGCCTTCCTTCCTTTTCAGTATGTAGAAAGCACCAGCTCTGGAGTCAGAGGAAGGCTGAGATCCTATCTGTGTGACCTTGGGTAAGTTGCTTGACTGTGCTGGTCTCACTTTCCTCATCTGTAAAACGAAGGGGATGAACCAGATGGCCTCTAAGGCATTTTCTTTGTGATGCTATGAGCTTGTGGTTAGCTGATTCTCTGTTAACTTTCCAGAGGGTAAGTTACTTGGACCTCTGTGTTTGGGACCATTTGGTCAGGAAACATTTGGATTTATGTTGAAAGTGTGAGGGAGAGAGAACTGTCACTGATCCCCACCAGGAATGTACAGGCTTGTTTCTGCAGCACTCTGGCCACCTGAAATATTCCCCCTGGTGGCTGAATGAAAAGGCTTCATTGCATTTTCTTACATCAGTACAACTTCCCGATTATCCCCACTCCTTACCCCAGCCTTCCCATATAACATTGGGGCACAATTTAGACTTATTAGCTGTGTGACCCTGGGTAAGTCGCTTGGCTTCTGCCTGCCTCAGTTTCCTCATCTGTAAGAAGGCGATAATAATACCTAGCTTCCAGGTTTGTTATGAGGATCAAATTAGATAATAGCTTCAAAGTATTTAGTATCATGCCCGGCACATAGTAGGTGCTGTATAGTTCTTATTCTTATTATTATTGACACATTGACCGAGTGTGAAAGTGTGCGTCTTGGTCACACCTGCTACTGAGAAGGAGGGGCCGTTTTTCACCTTCACTCTTCCAGGAGCAGGACGGGATATTTGCATTGACCTAAATTCTTTTTCTTTGAGAGTTATTTTCCCTTACATGATTGTGGTCCCTATACACGTCTCTTGGTTCAGTTACTTTCCTCTGCATTAGTCACACAGGGCTTCCAAAGTTCTTCTGAATTCATGGTATGGTGAAAGCCTCCTGGGTTTTAATCCCATCACTGATGGCTTCTATCTGGGCAACCTTAGGCAAGTCACCTAACTTTTTTTAGGCCTCAGTTTCCTCTTTTGTAAAATGAGGGAGTTATTTTGACTATGCCAGAAATAAGAGTGGAATAGATAATTGAAATCCCTCTGCATCTTATCCACAAAGATGTGCATATTAGAAAATTGAGAGAGGAGAGAGAGAGAAAGAGAGAGAGAGAGAGAGAGAGAGAGAGAGAGAGAGAGAGAGAGAGAGAGAAACTCTGTCAGATGGGTAGTTTAGCCCCAATCCCCAAAGCAGAGGGCATCTATAGGAGAGCCTAGAGTAGTGGCTGAAGCCTTCGAAGGGTCTGCTCGCTTGGCTTGCTGGGCTCCCTCGGCTTGCTATACCCCAAGGAAGGTGCGAAGAGGTGGCTGTCAGGAGCCCTGGGCGCCAGAGGCTGTGGCCTGATGGGGAAGGGAGGTGGCCTTCGGGTTCTCACCCTGAGAAAGAGAAATGAATCCTACCAGAGTTGTAGGCACTTCCTGCCTCCTTCAACAGACTCCTTTTCTGTGAGTTTAGCTCCTGAGAAAGGCTGACTTGAAACTCAGCCACACAGAACAGACTACTCCTAGTGCATCAGGGCTGGTGGTTATCTGATCCCACCCACTCATTTCATTTGAGGAAACTGAGCCCCAGGGGGTCCCAAGGAGCGGCAGGGCAGGGTCTTCCACCCAGGGAGTTCTCCTGGCTCCGTCCTCCCACCCAACCCCACGCCTTTCTTCACAGAAATGAAGCTCTTTTCTGTTCCAAAACCATGCTTATTTTAAGCATCCTTTTTGAGAAAATGAACTAAACACACGCAGCTCACATAACGTTATGATATAGAAACCTGTTTTCACCTTAGGCTTAGGGGAGGCTCACTCCCTGTCCCCTTCTTCCTGCTTCCATAGTGCCTGAAAGAGCAGCAGGGGAAGACAAGTCCTAGTATTATTGTAAAAGACACAACGGGGAAGAAACTTTGAGAAGATTTTATTTAGAATTTGAAGAGAAAGAAAAATCGCAATTTCCTACCCTTTATTGTGAAGTAAAGTCACTGATTAACAGACCGTGTCCAGCCGGAGCCAATGACTGGCCAGCACCGTTGTGCCTTTGTCTACACTGGGTTCTTCCAACAGAAAAATGCATCTCCATACTTCTTCTTGACCCGCCCGTCTTGCTGCCACCCCATAGTCCTTACTCATTCAGCTGGCAAAGCAGAGCGGCTCCCTTGGCTATCCAGTAATCATTTGATTTTTGAGATGGTAAGAGTATTGTCACCACAAAATTGGTTGAATGGCCTAGTTAAAGAGAAGAAATATGTTAAAGGAATTCTCCCATATTGGGAAGATTGAGTACAAAATCTGAAAGGCTTATTCTCTGTGTGACTTTGGACAAGCCTCTGTACCTCTGTGGGCCCCAATTTCTCCACCCTTAAAAAGAGGCCACTGAGGTTTCCTCTCCAGACCTCAGTTTCCTCATCTGTAAAATGAATAGATTGGACCAGATGACTTCTGAGGTCTTCAGCTCTGACATTTGATGATTCTAAATATTCCTCTGACCCAGGATTCAGGCAGAGAATTTTCCCGAGTCTGGGGTTACTTGGCAGTCATCTAGCTGTAGAGCTGAGCACAGACCAATGTTGTTAAGTGCTGGGGATACAAAAAAAAAAAAAAAGACAAAAGACAGTCCCTGACCTCCAGGAGCTTACAATCTAATGGAGAAGACAACATGCAAATACATACAAAAGGTCTACGGTGCCTTCTCTTTGCTGACCTGAATTTATGCTGACTTTCCTATGACTGTTAAACACTTTGGAATTCATAATCAAAACACCAGGACCCCAGTGGCTTCTGGACAGATATAGGATCATAAAGGGAGAGAAAACATTTCGGTTTCGGGGTAGGGCCCCAAGCTAAAAGTGGTTTTTGTTGTTTGTTTTTTTTTCCTTATGAGGTGTCAGTGAAGTGAAAGCTCCTCTTTTTCCATTTCCTCCCGGGAGAAAAACTTGAACAATGAAAGAGGAAGCTGGTCCTTCCCCCTGAAGACTTTTGGCTTACTTATTCTCTGGTCTGGAAGACCCTGTGAAGCTTAAGGTGCCAACAGGCCCTCCCTGAACCCTGCATAAAAGATGAATGTTGGTCTGAAAAAGCGTGATTGGCAGGAACGAAAGATCCCTATTTTTTTTTTTTTGGCTTCACCATGATTCATTTCATTTCATTTCAATTCAATTCAATGGGGAGAGTGCTGGAGTTGGAGATCAGAAGACCCGAACACACAATCTGCCTCAGTCATACCCTTAGGTGTGTGACTTTGGGAAAGTCACTTTCTCTTTTTTAGACTATAAACTGGAGATAACAATAGCACCAATTTCCAAGGTTGTTATGGCAATCGAATGAGATATTTGTAAAGCATTTTGCAAACTGTAAAGCACTGTATAAATGCCAGCTATGATTATAACTCCATAAATGTTTGCTGGAGTTTTGGGGTGGTGTGTGCAGAAGGAGGGTCTGTCAATGATTTTATCAGTAAGAGCAACTTCCAATATAGAAACTCCTCTACCCAGGCTGGTCAGTATCTGTTCTCCAGCTTATTATCTGGAGAGTTGCCTGGGGGCACTGAGATGTTAAGTGAGTTCCCCAGGGGCACACAGGCAGTAAGAGTCAGAAGCTGCACCTGAAACCAGCTGAATCCATCCCTTTTGTGTATTAGAATAGCGATGTGATAAGTGCTTTCACAGGTTAAAGACCATTCTAGATGAGGAAATTCCTTCCACCAAGGAAGACAGCGAAGATAGCGTCTTCTCTGTTACTTCGAGTCTGAGAGAGTGGCTTGGGGATACTGAGAACTTAAATGGTTTGGCCAGAGTCTGGACTTGAACCCTGGATTTCTTGACTCTCAGGCTGCCTCTCTAACCATTAGGACACACCGCCTCTCTAGTGTTCCAGCAGGGCTGCCTGCCTGTCAAACACAGCTTTGTCTTAGCTGAAGTTGCTGTCTGTCGGTTTGGTTGGTTTACTCTAGAAGCTGGTTTGATTCTTGTAATTAATTGCATTGTCTTTGGTCATTTTATTAACAAACAAACTACACATCTCGTTGGTTTTTCCTTTTTTTTTTTTTTAAACTCTTCTCAATTTCATCCCCCCAACTGGAGGGCTGGCTAACTCTTGTTTGAGCGGTTGAAGTACCAGGTTATGCAGTTTTAGTGTGCTTCTAAGATTACAGGAAGAGGGAGGCAGGATTTCTCATCCCAGAGCTCAAATCCTACCTAAGCAGTTCCAGCCTGAGAGAGACCTAGAGGCAGGACCAGACTTTAAGGATGCTTTAACTAGGTAGCACAGTGAATAGAGTGCCAGGCTTGGAGTCAGGAAGACCTGAATTCAAATCCAGCCTGAGACACTTACTAGCTGTGCAGCTCTGGGCAAGTCACTTCACCCTGTTTGCCTCAGTTTCCTCATCTGTTAAATCAACGTGGAAGGAAATGGTGAAGCACTTTAGTAACTTTGTCAAGAAAATCCCAAATGGGGTCACAAAGAGTAGGATGTGACTGAAAAACAACTAAACAGCAACGAGATTTCTTCTAACAACACTGAAATGCAACAGAGTGTTAAGGGTCCCCCAAACTTGTGGTTAACAAGTGGTGATGACTGGAACACCGGAGAACCAGGTCCTTCAGATTGTCGACCGCTCAGTGATCCATGAAGCTTGATCATCATGTAAGAAGTGGTTTCAGATTTCCCCAATCCTGGCTCTCTTCCTCCACCTAGTGGAATTCAGAGGCTCTTGGACAGCACAAGGACCTAGGGACCGATTTCAAGTGACAGATTGTCACGACTGGAAGAGCCCATCTAGATTTTTTGACTCAGTCTTCTTATTTTAAAAATGGGAAAATAGAAGCGCTGATGAGGGAAGGGCCTTGCCCAAATTCACTCAGTCAAGTGGTGGAAGAGCTGGGACTAGAACAAACCCAAGAGTACTGACTGCTTGTGTGTCTCCCGTTCTATGACACCATAATGCCCTTTGTTGTGAGCCACAAGGGTAGGTAAATACTTAATGTAGTCCCAGTAGAGTCAATGGAATTCCTGAAAGTCTTCAGAAAAGGGTGAAGGAAACTAAAGCTAGGACTTTTTATTGGTCTCAATCTGGACTTCATTAGTGTAGAGATTTCTGGGTGAGGAAATTCACCTCACAACACAGTAGGTGCTTAATAAATGCATATTGACTTGATTTGACATGACATAAGTCATCCCTTCTCTGCACCTTATCGTTCTGGAGGGTGTCATGGGGCACTGAGGGATTCGAGACCCTGCCAGTTGTGGGACTTGAGCTTTGAATTCCAGGTATCACTTCTGAGACCTCTAGAATTAAAAATACTGTGATTCAGGCCCAGGCCCAGGGGATCCACCTACAGGGCCATGATGGAAGCCTAGCTTTCTGAGCTCCTATCTTCCCAGCCTGGAAAGGGATAGTGATTAGACTCTAATGTTTCATTGGCACAGGATCTCTCAGGTGGGGAAACTTCCTCCTTCAGTCACAGCTAATATCTTCTCCTTGACTTACAGACTTAGTTATCTAGAGCATGAAGAGTTTGGTGGCTTGCCCAGTTCACCAAGGCCCAGGTCCACAGCTTCCTGGCTTTGAGGCTAATATTCTATCCACCAAGCCATGTGCCTAAAGGTGATGCAACTGGAAATTGACTGTAAGTTTCTCATTCTGGGTTCTTAAATATAATCTTTTAAGTTATGCATAAGGATAGGAGGGCTTGCCTCTCGAAGACTGGGAAATGGGAGCTAAATACAAGTTTACTCTGGTATCTAGGCCTGATCCCCAGCCTGCCTGCAGCTCCTTGGGAAAGGTTAGAGGGACTGTGGAGATGGCCAGCATGTGGCCCTAGAAGAAAGTGGGCCCAGACCTAACAGCCATGGGGATCTCTTGCATCCACTCTAATTAGGCAGTGTGGATGGCATGTGCAGTGTTTGCAGTTAGCAGACTGAAGAGCTAAGAGAGGAAGAAACTAAATCACCTTGATAAAAGCACCAGGAGGCATCTGCATCACCCAAGCAGAACTGTGGGTGATTCTGCCCTGGTGGATAAGCTCGGCCTTCTCTCTCTTTGACAGCTTGCTTCCGTTCTTTGCAAACTACAAATTCCAGTGTCTTGACAGGTGGGCAAGCAAACAAGAATTATGCCAACTTTCTGGGGAGAGCTAGCAATTTGGTAAGGGACAAATTCAGGGGCAGTGCTGAGGCTGTTTAACCAGGGCTCAACAAGACACCTACATCGGAAAAAAAGCAGACTCTGGTGATCAATAAGGAATTAAAGGGTCACAGGGATGATCACAAAAGGTGACCTAGGGCCAGTCCCCAAGACAACCCAGGGGGACAGTCAGAGTGTCGATGGTGATGATGATAAGGAACTAGCAAATCGATCCCACAGTAGCTAATTACAGCAATGCAGGAATGTGTCACTCACCTTTGGGGATTTAGAAATGCATATTATTTTAATTTATTTATTATTTCATTTTTAGTTTAAAAATTCTTAAATTTTGTATAACTTAATTTTTAACTTGGCTTTCTTTCAGCCCATATAAATCTTCCCAAGTCTTTCTTTTTTTCTTTTTTCAGCTAATGTTTTTTTAAAATTTATTTTAGATTTAAGGGTCAGAACACAAATAGAGAGAAAAGAAACAAAAACATATCATAAACTTAAATACAAAGAAAGAAGAAAAACATGTCATGTGCATAGCAGAACATAAGAGAGGATTCAAAATATATAACAATACATTTTTATTTCAATAAAGCCTATGTGATAAATAATACTCATTGTGTTGAGAACTGCCCATCTTGTCTTTGCTTCCTTGTAAGTTTTCTTCTGTTCTTTGCTGTGCATTTTCTTTACTCTGTTCTTTTTTCCCTCCTCCCCACCCCCCAAAAGGCACAATAAAGTTTAGATTTGTTTCTCTATAACTATAGATATATACATACACATATACATATATATGTAGACACATACTTTTCTAAACATACTCTACTCCTGATCTTTGCTGAAATGTGTACCTGCTTTGAGGCAATTAGGGTGGCATAATGGATAGAGTGCTGGGCTTGGAATCAGGAAGCTGTGAATTTGAACTTGGCCTCAGACACTTAGTAGCTGGGTGACCAGCTTGTCCTTCCTCACTCTCAGTTTTCCCATTTCTAAAATGGTGATTACGAAAATAGTACCTACATCCTAGGGATGTTATGAGCATCCGGTGAGACATTATATGTAAACCACTTTGCAAGCCTTAGGTTTATATGAATATTGGCTCTTATACTTCCAAGCCAGGAGTGATCATAGTGGGGGTGAGGAACACGTGTCTTACAAGACTAGGGTCATGGGGAATTGCTTTGTGCCTCTGGGATCCTCCGAGCAGGTGCAAGTGTCTGACTGAATCCAGGGCTCTGCTCTCAAGAATGACACAGGACCCAGCAGAGACATGTGGGCCCAGAGAATCACTACTGTCACATGAGAAAGGCAGCATGGCCAGAGATGGCCAAGGACGTCTAGTAAATGGGCATCCAACTCATTGGAAGGGGTCATGGGTAATTCCAAAGGCTCCATTTCAATAAACAAAAGGAAAGTTACAAAACCGCAGACCTGTAAGCATCATAGATGAAGAAAAAGCAAAACTATCTCTTACTCTCAAGGGGCATGCATTCTTTTTTTTTTTTTTTTTTTTTTTTGCTTTTTGGAGGGCAATTGGGGTTAAGTAACCTGCCCAAGGTCACACGGCTAGGTCTTTCTTTGTGTGTGCGTTAAGTGTCTGAGGCCGGATCCGAACTCAGGTCCTTCTCACTCCAGGGCCAACGCTCTACTCACTGCTCCACCTAGCTGCCCCCAGGAGCATGCATTCTAATGGGAAGAATAAATATAAATTAATTTATAAATATCATTGAATTCACAGTAACCTTTTGTTACTATGTTATTTTCCCCTCTCAATCAGTAGACTCCAATATTGCAACTATAATCACATGAGGAGGAAATCTATAATTTTTTTTAGTTCAGGTGGAGTTGGGAAGCAATCGTGTGCTAAACAGGGCATTATACTTGCCGGCAGCCCTGACACTTCATATCTTAGATTTAGAGCTTGGAGGGTGGTCTTGATAATCATTAGGTCCAACTCCCTTATTTTATGAATTGGTAAATTGAAGCCCAGATAAGTGCCCAAGGTCACACAGGTAGAGTGGGCACCTATAACAAGCTCCGCTATGTCAATATGTCAATAACGTGCTCTGGCAACGTCTGAATTCTGGCTAATCTTGGTGTTGATACAGTCCAAAGATTTGGACAATGTTCATTATTGGTAGAAAGCAGAGAAACTTACACTAAAATACTATTATCGATCTGGCAGCTTGCACTTTGAGTAGCCTTGTGGGATATTGTTTTAAGTCCTGATAATGGGTCACCTGCCACATTTGTGATTTTAAGGATGGAACTGGCTTCCTGTGCCTTTCCAGCTGGCCTCTGCTCATTCCTTACAGCCTGGAGATTTTCTTCGTTTTCATGGATCTCAGGACTTAGAGCTGGCAGAGGTTTAGAGAAGATCCAATCTAACCTTTCATTTAACACATGAGGAAACATAGACTTGCATGAAGGTGTAAGGCTAGAAAGCAACAATGTTTGGATTCAAACCCAGGTCCTCTGTCTCCAAGCCCAGGAGTTTTGCTACGATACCATTGTCCTGCTGGCAATAATGGAAGCCAGGTAATGATGATGACGAGGATAGCACATAGTGCTTTAAGGGTATAAAGTACTTTAAAAATGATCTCATTTGATACTCATAACAACCCTGGCAGGTAGATGTCATTATCCCCATTTTACGTATGAGAAAACTGAGGCAAATAAGAGGTTAGGTGACTCGCTTAGGGGCTACATTTGACCTCAGGTCTTCCCGTCTTCAGGCCCAGCACTCAGTGCACTATGGCACCACCTAGCCGGTAGAGACTGGGATTATCCCATTATTCCAGACGCTGATTTTTGGGGGTACTCTGTGGGAAAGTTAGTTACACACTCACAACATTCAGGGAACATTTTACATTGATGTTACCACGTCCTTACCAGTGGTGGAGAGAGTCCCGGCGCGGGCTCCAGTTTTGTAGAGTGGGGAGTGATACAGCGAGGGGATGGGTTCATAGTTCTGATGAGGTTCGAAATGCACCACGGGCAGCATGGGGTTCATCTGTCCAGGCAAAGCATCTTCTATGACCATGTTTTCATCATCCCAGCGCGAAGCATCCATGAACATTCCGTGCACTAGCACGCCGTCCTCAGGAGATGGCAGCTGAGAGGGAAACAGACGCACAGAAACCCGACTGGTGCTTTTCTGGAGGCAGGACCTTGGACAGCAAGCATTTATTAAGCGCCTATTGTGTCGCTCGGCCAACTAGCATTCATTGGGCACTTACTACGTGCTAGGCACTGGGCTAAGTGCTGGGGTTACAAAAAAACGCAACAACAAAAAAATCAGACAAAACAAAAAGTCCTTGAGCTCGCCAGGACCTCATGGGGGGCCAGACACCAGGCAACATTCTGGGGATATAAATGCAGTGAAGGAAGCAAATCCTTAATCACAAGGAGTCTGGGTGAGACTACATCTCTCTGACTCTGTCTCTCTCCTTCTCTGTCTCTACTCTCTATTCCTCTCTCTCTGTCTCTGTCTCTCCCTCACTCCTTCTCTCCCTCCTTCCCCTCCTTCCTCCCTCCCCCCCTCCCCCTCTTGTTTGGGTAAGATGTATTTTTATATCTATATATCTGTCTGTCTGTCTATCTTTGGGTGAGACAACACGTATATCTCTGCCTATCTCATGTATAGATGTGTGTATAAATGTATGTATACATGTGCACACATATGTATAGAGTACAAATTTACACATACACACTCATGCATATACACAAATATGCATGCATTTATAGATAATATGGAATGTACATGTCTCTCTGTATATGTGTAAACAGAATAAATACAAAGTCACCAAATACAGGATAGTGTGGGAGGGAAGGCCCTCACTGTTGGAGGAGATTAGAACAGTCTTCATGCAGATGGTGGTGCCTGAGCTGCGTCCTAAAGACCAGGTCTTTATGACGTCATTATAAGAAGGGAGGGCATTCCAAGCATGGGTCACAGCCACTGCAAAGGCCTGAACATGGGAGATGGAGCATCCTGAGTGAGGAACAGAGAAAAGGCCAGTTTGGCAGGATTGTAGTGTGCATGTGCATTATTTTAGCATTTAAAAATAGCCTTCTGACAAGGGGTCCATAGGCTTCCCCACACTGTCAAACAAAGCTTAAGGACCTCTGAAACAAGACTGATGGAAGTGTGTGTGAATGGCACATAGCACCAGCTCACCGGCTCCTGGCTTCCTGCCTTCCCCACGAGTAGCCAAGCCATGGCTGAGAACAGCTCCCCCATTTTGTCTTTACCATCAATATCTGTCTTTGCTGTGTCACCAGCTCATTCCCAAATCAGCATTTTTTGAGGGTGGGATGGGGATGGATCAATGGAGGCCTGGGAATGACCATTAGGGGCCTTGGTCTTTGTGGTCTCTAAAGGCATGTCTAGCTCTGACACTGTGTGGTTCCATGTTACTGGTATGGGGACAAATACATTAGGCACTGAGGAGAATCCAAGGTCACCTCCAAAATTGGGTCTTCAAGATGTTCTGAATAAGTCTGGTCAGATGTTCTCAGGTTCCCAATTCCCTAGTCAGTCTTCCATCTTTCCTCCTGGTTCTAGATCAGTCTATAGTCTCTCCCAGGCTCTATGTTGGTGGTGTTCATATCTCCTTGTAAACAGTGTGGGGGAAGATGATGTTATGTGAGGGTACAAAGGGTATTCTTATGAAATCAGGAAGACCTGAGTTCAAAACCTGCCCTAGACACTTAGGGGGAGAGAGAGAGAGACAGACAGACAGACAAAGAGATAGAGACAGAGAGAGAGAGAGACAGAGACAGAGAGAGAGACAGAGAGAGAGAGAGAGACAGAGACAGGGAGGCAGAGAGAGACAGGGAGGCAGAGAGAGACAGAGAGCTGGCTCAGGGCCAGGAAGAGCTGGGTTCAAGTCTTGTCCCTGACACATACTGGCTGTATGACCTTGGGCAAGTCCCTTAACTGCTCGGAGTTCCCAGACTACTCTCTAAGATTCTTAAGTTGCAGAAAAAGGTGCTGACCTACATTGGCAGAGGGAGTTTTTCACAGGAAGCTCCCCAGACTGAGAAGATCATAGGCTCAGTTCCTATATTTATCCCTATGTGGTAGATTTTATCTATATATCTATATATACATATATGCACAGCTATTATCTATCAATCTGTGTATCATCTCTCTATCTCTAGCATCTATTTATCTCTATTATTTATAAATAAATCTATCATCTTTTGCTCTAATACCTGCCAATCTATAATCTATCATCTATCTGTTTCTATCATTTATCAGTCTCTTTCTATCGATCTATCTCTATCCATTCTTCTCTCTGTCTCTGTCTCTCCTCTATCAACACAATATTTTTTTCATAGGGCTTTACCATTTGTCCAAGCCCTTTAATCATCCTAATAGCTTTAACCACCTCCATGTCACAGAGGAGAAGACTAAAGGTCAGAGAAAACAAGCCCAGCCGGCAGCAGAATTGGGAAGGGAACCCCTTGTTTTCCAACTCCTCACGGAGGCCCCTTTCCACCATGCCACAGAGCCTTCAAACTGAGGCAGAGAAGCCGTGCATGGAGTAGGGGACATCATACCTGGGACTCAGGTGTGTGTGTTACAACACAGAAGCAGCCCCAGCATAAGTGTGAATTTACACAGGGGGTACAATTTGACCCAGTCAGCACAAGTGGACTCAACAATATCTCTGGGTCTGGGGTCATCCATGGCCCCCAGTCCAAGAGGGATTACCTCCATGTCCATAGGTAACTTCTGTCCGAACTGTATGGATTTGGATGCCTCAATCACTAATGCTTGGTCTCGGTAAGCAGGGATAACATTATAGCAAAAATTAAGTTCATCTATGGGTAAATTGTATTTTCGAGCATGATTCTGCAGAGTTCCTGTGGGAGAAAAGTATGGGTGAGTTGACTCTTCTGCATTTTACCTCCAGCCCACATTATCCTTTGGGGTTGCTTCTTTGTTGGTGGAGGCACCAATTGTGTAATTGGCTAAGAATTCACCATCAGTCAAATATCTTCCCCAGCAGCTGGCCCCAAAGCCTGAGACAACAGCCATTTGTGTGGAATACCTTTGAGTGAAAGCACTGTGGACTTTAGGTGGCCTTTTTGAAAATACCCAAATAATATGTATGTGTAGTCACATGTATATATCATATATAAGATATCTTTATAGATGTATATAATAACCATACCTACATATGTGTGTATATATGTATATATACACACATATGTAATATGTAATAGTATATATGTCTATACCTACTAGCACCTTCATGCTTCATGAGAGGCAGTAGGGTTGGCATAGTGTCTAGAGAACTGGCAATCTCAGATCCCAACAGGCTTGGGTTCATCTCCATATTGACTGTGTGATCCTGGGCAGGGCATCCTTCATTGCTCTATGGTAACTCTCTATATTCCTCTATAGGAATTCTTATCTTGGGGTCCATGAACTTGTTTTTTAGAAAAATATTTTGATAATTCTCTAATCCCATGTATTTTTTTATGCATTCAAAATATAATTCTAAGAAACAGTCCACAGGCTTCACCAGACCAACAAAGGAGTCCAGGGCACAAAAAACGTTAAGACCCCTGTTTTAAAGCTAAGTTTTGTGACAAGCTGCATTATCAGGCAGGGAGTTCCCTCTATCAGTGAAACCACAAGCCCATCTCTATCCCCAATAACATATCACCCATAATTCATTAATCAGAGGCTAGCAAATCAATTGCTCATCTTCACTAGTATTGAAGAATGAGACTGTCCAGGCAGGTTTGATCAAGGTGATGGTTTCAGAGGTAGGATGGGGAGGAGTGGAGGAAGGCCTAGATGGAACCCAGTGATGATGGTGATAAGTGGTGGTGCTGAATGGTGGTCTGTGTTTAGACAGTCATGGCAGCAGTACTGGTGTATAAAAATTGAAAAGGAGGCATGTGCCCAGAAGGAACAAGAAAGAAGTTGCCAAAGAAAATCCTCTTTTACAAAAAGAAATCTGACTTTGATTATCTACTTAGTGGCCACTTCCTGCCATTTGCAGAGGACTCAGAATTGGGAAGCTTAGGGCCTGCTAAATTGAAATACCTTATAGAAGTTCCCTGGGGGAAACAGACATGATCACACTTTTTTTAGCCCTGTTCTCAGTTTCTTTGTCCCTGATGTACTAAAGAAATGACCAAGAACATTCTCTGGGCCAATAGTCAAATCAGGAATGATGGAGAATAGTTTTTGCCCGAGTTTGCTTTGATGTGGTTTAAAATTCTGGGACTTGGATTATAACGAGAGATTCCAATCCAAAAGTACAAGGTCCCAGAAAAGGACTTTCTTGTTTTTCCCCAAGCTCTAGGTATCCTGAGGAGGGCCGGGATTTGGGAAACTAAGGAAATTCTGCTATTTATGGACTTCTCCCTTCTCAGATGAGTTAAGAAATGGAACCTCGTGACATCATAACTGAATACTGAAATGGAAACTCCTAAGGAGTCTGCCATAGGCTAGCCCTTCTACTCTTCTGGTTACTGGAAAAAAACCAAAACTTTTCTAACCAAACATCTTGCCTATTCTCTGTGCCTTTTCCTAGCCAGCTAATGCAGGCTATGTCCCTACATCTCTCTGAGTTTACTCCTTTGTTTCATCCCTCGTCGGGAGGTGGGGGTAGGGGAATAGGATGGGAGTGGGGGATTGCAGGGGTGGGGGTGGGATGAAGGGTTGTGTTACAGAGGACCATTCCCACTCATAATTCTATGATTCTCTATTGATTCAGGACCTACTGGAAAACTTTAGGAAAAGTACTAGTACCTGTTAGAAATCCTTGAGGAAAAAAGAAACCAGAGATCCAGAAAGATTTGGGCTGTCCCCTTTTGAGCCACAGCTGAAAAGAGAAACAACGGAATAGATTTTTGGGAGCCTATATTCTATCAAAATCAAGGTCACTAGTGCCTAGACAACTAAGTTTCTCTTCTCTCCCTTCCAGGATGGTATTGAAATCAGTCTAGAGAATTGGTTATTAACCCAATAATCCCTAAAAATGGCCAAGAAGATACCAAAATTCCTATTAACAATAGGAATACATATTCTGGTCACCAGCTTTAATAAATAGATAATCAGCAGTTACAATGGTTCAAGGTTGAAGTCACGTGCTTAACTATATTCCTGAAAATCATATGAGATGGAATTCCCTATTTCTACTACAAGTCTATTGTATGTTGAACTTGCCCCCTTCCTTTGCTCCCAGCAAGAGTTAGCTAGAATTGAAATGATCCCCAAGGATGCAGTCTATCCTATTTCTAACATTCTGTTCAAACAACCCTCTGGAACAACACCAGCTCAGCTCAGCTCAGCTCAGCTCTCATCAGCTGAGGTCGCCTCAGTGATCTCTGATGACAGTTGCTTTTCAATAAACTATAGCTAATGAGAAGCAGTGTGCTGTAGAGGACAGAGAACTAACTTTGGAGTCAAGATTAGCTCTGTGACCATGGGCAAAATCACTTAGTCTCTGAGTGTTCCCAGGCCACTGTCTAAGGCTCTAAGTTACAAGTTATCGTGGGCAGGAGGCATTCCCATTCTGGAAATTCCCTACACAGAAAGAAACACAGATTTCCCCCCTTGTGCCTCATCCTCTCCCCAGTTGGTTAATAGGCATAACTCCAACCATGTTGCTAATTTAGTAAAACAAAAGGACGACTTTGCTCACATCCACAAAAGATGTCCTCAGGACAAGATCTTTGACCCAGGATGATAAAGGCTTCAGTGAAGGATATGCAGCATTGGACCACAATGTTGGAACCTGGTTGTTAAGGAAGCTATTGTAGACTCTTTCCATTTCTTCAGACATGACAACGAAGCCGGCAATTGCTTTGTCGAGTGTTTCTAGGGAATTCTGAAAGGAAAAACAAACATTTACCTGAACACTCTGGTGAAATGCAAATAGTGAATGCAAAATCCTGCAGTAGTAAGGCACAATTGAAACAACAAGAGCTGCTTTCTGATGAACACTGCACCTGGCAATGTAAACTAAATGTCGATTATATACCTGCCAATCTCCAGGATCTCGTGAACCCCAGGGGAATATGAGGAAGCCCTGTGCAACCAATACATAAAGGTTGTGCCAGGAAGACAAGTGGATCGAAGGTGGGAGGATCCAAGGACCTCCTCTCCCATCCTGAGAGGTGGGAGAGGAGGTCAAGCAGAGGTAGGGAGATGTGGGGAAGGGGGGAGAAAAAGGGAGATAGGAGGGGCCAAACTCAGCAACTGAAACCAGAGGATTCAAAAATCACCTAGTTCTGGGGTTCCTAACCATTTTTTTTTTTTGTGTGTCACAGACTTCTTGGGAAATATGGTGAATCCTGGAGACTCCTCAGGATAATGCTGTTAAATACAGAAAATTCATATATTGAAATATGGTTGTCAATTATTAAAAACAATTTACAGACCTCAGGTTAAGAACCCTGATCTAGCCAAATTTTGTAGAGAGTTTAAGGCGCATGTTCAAAGTTACTAGGCAAGTAAGTATCTGGTCTGGGATTTGAACACAGGAGGGAAGGAAAGAAACAAACATTTATTAAGGTTGTACTAAGTGGCAGGCACTGTGCTAAGTATTTTATAAGTTATCTCATTTGATCCTCTACGACCACTCTGGGAGATGGGTGCTACTATTATCCCCATCTTATACTTGAGAAAAACAAGGCAGGCAGAAGTTAAGTAACTTGCCCAGGGTCACACAGTAAGTGTCTCAGCCTGGATTTGAACTCAGGTCTTCCTGACACACATCTCAGTGCTCTAACACCCAGGGCTTCTGATTCCAAATCCAGCAGTCTTGCTCCTCCTCGACTCCTTAGCTGCCACTGGTCACCAATGACACCTCCCTCTGTAATAATTTTGCATTTTTTCCAGCCTATGTGCATGGAAGGTACCGCATCAGAAGTGGAAACCCTTAGACAAGACTCATCTTCAATTGCTACTCGTGTTCTTTGCCCTCAGGGCACTTATCTGAAGGCTGAAGCTTGACAAAGTCAGAGGCAGAAGTGGGAGCCTCACAGTGACATGTCTATTAGATGCACAGGGAGCGGACCTTCCAAAGCCTGTAGTCTGGATGTTTGGGTGGTCAGGGTAAGATACAGAATTCTTGGCACACAGCCCAGGGGTGCGCAGAATGTTTCACGACAAAGCACCACTTTCAAGCTTGGTCTTGGAACATTTCCCCATCACTTTTTTTTTTTTTTTTGCTTTTTTTGGAGTGCAATTGGGGTTAAGTAACTTGCCCAAGGTCACACGGCTAGGTTTTTTTTTTTTTGTTGTTGTTGTTGTTGTTTGTTTGTGTGTGTTGAGTGTCTGAGGCCGGATCCGAACTCCGGTCCTTTTGATTCCAGGGCTGGCGCTCTACTCCCCGAGCCACCTAGCCTCCCCATCCCCATCACTTTCTTAAATGTAGAGGTCAACAAAGCATAAATCAAGCCCTGAAGGGTAGCATTTGTTAATTTCTGAAGTCCAAATGCCCTCATTGAAAATTTAAACAAAGGCTGTGGCACGCCCCTGTTGTGTGTGAGACTGCCATGGAAAAGTGTAACAGCAAGGTCCAGGGGACAAAATTTGGGCTGTGAGGACGGAGAATGAAATACAGTCTATCTTTAGGCGGCAATCTTGGAGACTGTAGCCAAAGCCATTGTATATATAATGTATCAGAAGGCAACAGGCTGCTCTGCAATGCCCAAATGCACCAGCAGAGGGCAGAAGAACCTGACAGACTGTGAAATCCACAATCTCTGGGGTGAAGAATGTCAACCTTCTGCAGAAAGAGCTGTCGTCCAGGTTTGTGAGTGGGAAAACAGAAGATGAGCTTCCATGGTGGCTGAGAGCCTTTGATAGATGTTAGACCTGGGACATGCAGTGGTGCAGATCACCACCCATCCTCTGGCAGTTTTCTGGTAGCCACTGTGCCAAAGGGTTTGGTTAAAGAGGGTCCACATCTGGAGGGGCACAGTTTCAGTGTATCTTTATAGTCCCCTACCATCAGTCATCCTGGTTGCTAACTCCATAGGTTCCTCAATGGACTCTACAGTGGACTCAACATGTCATGCTTTTAATAAGTTTCCACTCTATGCAGGGTACCAGGCAGGTAGCTAGAAACTTAATTAGCTCAGTCTTTGTACTCAAGGAGATTATGGTCCAGTAAAGGAGACAAGACATGTACACAAATAACTATCATATAAATTGGACAATAAGTCCACGTAAATAAAGTGCTATGGGAGACTGGAAGAGGGAAGGACCACTTCCAGCTCCAGTGATATATACTTGTTCCCCATTAGAATATTAACTCCTTGAAGGCAGGGATGATTTCATTCTTTTTTTTTTTTTTGATATCTCCAACAGTTAGTACATGGTAGGTGCTTAATAAGTTAATAAGGTAAGAACTTGAGCTGAGCCTTGAAGGGAAGGATTTTAATAAGCAGAATTGGGGGAAGAGAGAATGGCATGAATACAGGTCATGAATATGGGCCAATGCCCCTTCCTCCTGTCATACTTTCTAGATCAGGAAAAGATAGAGGTTAGCTGCATGGGCAGCAGAGTAGCACATTTCACTGGGAACTTTAGCTTTGCTCCTGACTTCCTTGGAAGGTGAAGGGAATAAAGCAGAAGCTGGTGGCCATTAGGTCTTACCCTCTGAGAGCTTCTATTTCAGGATTCAAAAGGATTTATTTTTCTGAGGGGCCTTCATTATTCCAGAAGGGATAAGAAAAAATGTCCATAAATGATAAACATGCATTGGTGCGTTTAGAAAATTCAAACTTCTTTTCTTTTTCTTTTTTTTTTTTTTTTTTTTTTACAGCAATTGGGGTTAAGTAACTTGCTCAAGGCTAGTCATTATTTATGCGTGGGTGCTCATTTTCTGAGGTCGGATTCGATCTCGGGTCATCCCAACTCCGAGGCCGGTGCTCTTACTCACTGCGCCACCTAGCCGCCCCCTAAACTTATTTTCTTTAATGTCCTTCAGGAAGATAGTGACCCCCTAAATAGCCATATCAACTGTGGTCCATTCATGCCATAGTGAAGTAAAAGGGCACTGAATAATCAGAGATATGAAGGTAGACAGAAACAACAGGCATAGTGAAACACCACCAGCCCAAATGCCTTCTTTCTTCCTCCTCAGGTCAACAAGAAGTTCCACCATCCCAGCTTGCCTTTGTGGTTGTTTATGATTATCCCAGGGACCACAGGATGATGACCTTTAGAAGGTCTGAGTTCAGCTTCTATGAGAACACTGCAGCTTTAGAATTATAGTTCTCTCTCTCTCTCTCTCTCTCTCTCTCTCTCTCTCTCTCTCTCGCTCCCTCCCTCTCCCCCCCCTCTCTTTTTTTTCTTTTTGGAGGGCAATTGAGGTTAAGTGACTTGCCCAAGGTCACATGGCTAGTTTTTGTGTTAAGTGTCTGAGGCCGGATTTGATCTCAGGTCCTCCTGACTCCAGGGGGTTGGTGCTCTATTCACTGCGCCACCTAGCTGCCCCATACAACCTGAATACTTAGTAATTGCTCACTCATTCATCTTATCCAACTTTTCTTTCATGCCTGTTTGACACCCTGCTGGGCTCCTCCTCTGAATGTAGAACTTCACTGTCAGCCTAGTCTACGCTCACTGTTCTTTACTTTACCATCTGTCTGTTGTTTCTGCCCACCTTCCTATCTCTGATTACTCAATGCCCTTGTATTTATATCCATTTCTAAAGTACAAATTCCCAGAGGATACCAGAAACTATGTATGACATTTCAAATCACTGTTGAAAGACCAAAAATAAAAATTCCAGATTACTAAGAAGCTTTCAAGAGCAGGGGCTCTTGTCCACGCTCTTAGCTTCTGGTAAGATTTTGTAAACTGAGAAATCATAATGAATTTCTATGCTAAGTAGCCAAAGAGCAAACTGAAATACCCAAATGGATATGGAAGATCCAGTGAGCTAACATATGTATAGCTCTTTATAAAACTGTAAAGCTCTTTATAGATGTTAGCCTTATAGATTTGGTATTCATTTGCATAAACATCATACTGGAAGGCACAAAAGTATAGGATTCTAGAAACTACCATATTGTTATAAACATCATTACAAAACACTGGCATTCAACAAAAAATGATGTGATAGTTGTCATACTCGGATTAACGCTAGAAGACCATTAAATCTGTCCACTTCTTGTCCAAGGACAGTCGTTAAGGAGTTGGGACGTCCTTGTGCATCTTTGACAAAGAGGGTCTCTGAAGCTCCTTCCATTTCCAGTTTTACTGAAACACAGAAAATTTATTATTCCTAATATTCCCGATAGATTTTTATCTAATATAATATTTTAAGCTTGCTTTTTAAGAAATATTATTAATCACTGCAGTATTTTGGATGCTTCAAACAAATGCTTCCATGATTCAGGTCAGACACATGGGACCCAAGGTACATAAAACAGACTTTTTATAGCAATCCTTGTAGAATGTAAGCTCCTGGAGGGCAGGGATTTTTTAAAATTCCAGGTACCGAGTACAGAACCTAGAACATAGTATTTGCTTAGAGAATGCTTGCTGAATCAAATTGAACCAAAAACTGGTCTTTTATATCTTTAAAGACAGCTTTAGAGCTCAGGTCACTTTGAGGAAAATAGTCTTGAAGGAAGGAAGGAAACAAATAAGCAACTACTATGTGTCTGGCATTATGCTAGATGCTTTACAAATAATATCTCATCTGATCCTCACAATAAGCTTGGGAGGTAGGTGTTTTTATTATCTCCATTTTATAGACAGAGATTAAATGACTTACCCAGGGTCACACAGCTAGGAAGTGTCTGCAGTCACATATGAACTCAAGTTTTCTTAATTCCAGGCCAGTGTTCTAGCTACTGTGCCACCTGAAGGCTGCATTTCTTATTTCTCCCTTTAAATAGTATTCCATCTTTTCTTTCCATACTTTCTAGCTTTTCTTTATTGGGGTCAGGAATCTTGGGTCTTGTGTTTTTGGTTTCCCCAAGAAAATGTACACAGGAAAACTACAGAAATGGGGTCACTAGAATCCTGTGATGTTGGGTCCTTAATATTTGCTTTTGTGACTGTGATGAGAACTCAGAAAATATCTTTCTGGGAAAGGAGAAGGGTAAGGAGGGAAATTTTGATAAAGTATCTGGGCTTCCCAATCCTCCAGGCATACACCTTGAGATCCTGTTATGTAAACTAATGGGAGAAACTGTTCTAAGCCCTGGTTGCCTGCACATCCTCTGAGTTGACCCATTTTAGGCAAAATTGTGAAGTCAGCCAAGCTGTGTGTTTCTTTCTGCTCTCCCTGGCCCTTGGTGGGACCCCATCTTCAGATGATCAGAGGCTTTTACACTGGTGTACCTGTATTGAGGCTTGCTCTCCCCAGCAGAAGTTCATGCTATGGACCTCACCCTGCCTCTGTCCATCTGGCCTGGACCCCCTCCCTCTCAGCTCTGTTCTTCCAAATCAACAAGCATTTATTAAGAGACAACTTTATGTAGGGAAATCTGCTGGGCGTGGTGACAGTTAAGTTTCTAGGACAAACAAATTTTTGTTGAGGTGTCAACAGCTAGTTAATAAGAGAAGGATAATAAGCCTGCCTAAAAGGTGATGATTTCTGTTTGCTTAATGGTGGTCATTCAGGCATCAGGGTTGGCTGGTTGGGGAGGTCCGACGTGGGGAGGGTGCCTTTTGGTAATTCTTGAATCAGGCCCTATACAAGTGACTGCTTGCTTACATGGTAACCCCTCCTGGGTCACCTTCTATTCTACCAGTTCTCCAACTTAACCTCCACCTCCCAGAAAGACATAAAGTCAATCAATACCTTGTTAATGAGTACACTTAGGGAAAGGCTTCTTGGCAGTAATAAACGCATGCTAAAGAGAGGTATTTGGAGGGGATGGCTTAAGATTAATGATGGCAGGAAGAGATTCTCTCTCCTAGGCAGGATTCAGGATTCCAGTGCCTCCTGACAGCATGGCCCTCAAACTGTACCTTTTTTTAATTCTTTACTGAGCGTTACCATTATTTCATCTCTTCTCTGCTCAACATAGTAGCTATGTTTATTTAGCAAACCAAGATTTCCGGTGGGTGGGTCACTGGAATGAAGTCAGGAAGACCCAAGATGGAATCTTGCCTCAGAGACTTACTAGCCATGACCCTGGGCAAGTCACCTAGGCTCTCTGAATCTCAGTTTCCCCATCTGTGGGATGGGGGTTATAATTACTCCTAACTCTCAGGGTTATTGAGAGGAGAGAGTGGGATAATATTTGTAAAGTGACTTACAAACCTTCAAATGTTAGTTTATTATTAGCAGTAGTATTGCTACTATTATCTTATGTTAGCTTTGGAGCTTTAATATCTTACATCTTAAATTTTGTTAACTTTCTAAGGAATTCAATTCAACATATAGAGGCTGGAGGTAATTTCATGATGGGTGATATTTGTGATGCTATGGGGTGAGGGGACCTAGCTGCAGAGGCAACTTCAATGAGAATCAAGCTACAGGGGACTTGGAAGGTGAAGGATGATTAAGATTGGTTGGTAAGGATAGTGCAATTGAGATGAGATTGATGAAGAGTCAAAGGTCTAGCTCTGGGATGGGAATGGGGATTGGGATATGGCCTTGATGGCCAGCCAGGTCTGGCAGGTGGGATTTCAGGAATTCAGGTGTTGAGGGGGCATTTGTAAATGGACCAACATCCAATCAGTGAAACAGGTCTTGCTCATGGGTTTTGAGGAGCTGAGGACTGGAGGGATGAGATGTGATTTTTGCCAGCTGACATGGCAGGAGATGGGATTGGGCCCAAGGCATCTTTGTGATCAGAGACCTGAATGTGGTGCAGAGGAAACATTATTTTTTCCCTCATATTCAATTTCTTTTTCCTGTGGGTGTCTTCCTCCCCTCTTAGCTTTACTTTGCACATTTATATAAAACTTTACCATTCACAAATGAGTAAAAAAGCATTTATTAAGCACTTACTATTAGGCATTGTTTTAAGGCTATACAATAAGGTGACCCCTATACTAAGGAATACAAAAAACCCTATAGAAAAAAAAAAACAACAGAATAGCCTCTTATATTCTAATGGGGAAGGCAACACTGATACATATTCTAAAATATGTAGCACGACTATTTATAATCTCTATTTTAACTTAACTCCAATTGCCCTCCAAAAAGCAAAAAAAAAAAAATCCCTATATTATAGATGAATACACTGATGTTACTCTTAGTCAAACGCCAAGGTTAGTAAATGTTGGACCTATCACTTTGAACCAGGTATTCTGACTCTAGTCCAGTGAATTTTTCCCCCATGATACTACGATGCCTTTTTCATTGCCTCGGGAACTTACCCTTCCCCCTTCTTGGCTCTACGTATCCCCCTCTTCTTTTAGTACTATGCTTCTCTCATTTAGTTTCAAGTTCAAAACAATTGTTTGTTAGAGTCATTGGAAATATTTTTAATATTGCTTGCTCTTGATATCTTATAATTGGATTTTCATCCCTACAGGTCAGTAGCTTTGGTCAATGATATGCAGAGAAAGCTTATTACCTGGTACCTTTGACAAGACTGAAGTAACAAGTTCTTGGACAATTTCATCATTGCTTTTTCCTCCCCCACCACTGCCAGACCTTGGCTGGACATCAAGTATAGTAGTGATGAAAGTGTTGGTCTCTTTGTACTGAAATATAAGTGGAGAAGAGGAAGATCATTGAAGATGCTCATTCTATAAAAGTAATTTGCTATATTGTATGCTCTCTCTCTCTCTCTCTCTCTCTTTCTCTCTCTGGCTGGTAGGGAAATATGAGATCAGGCATAGCATACTGGCATTACTTGAGAATGGCAGAAACACATTCTCAAAGAATTAGGCAAACATTTTCTTTCATTGAATATGCTCATTGAAAGGCTATACTAAAATTTAAGTAACTCTAAATCTGCCACTACCGAGGTAAACTTAGTTATAGAACTCTAGAAGAAAGGCCAGCTTCCTGCAGGATGCAAAGTGTTTCAGCACAGACATATAATGATGATATGGGCAGTTACAGTCCCTTGAGCTCCCATGGCTCTCTATTTCTAACCCCATTCATTATATATGGAAAAAGGACCACTAACAAGAAGAGCCTCAAAAAGATGACATATAATAATTTAAAGCACTCAGTTAGCAATGTTCCTGGCACATAATAGGTGCTTTCCCCCTTCCCTTCTCATCCCTCCCCCTCTCAGAAAAGAAAAAAAAATAAGTAATACTGGTGAGAAGAAACTACTGTGTGAATCTCTTTAAGTATGTTCTTAAGATTGAAAAAATGCATTTAAAATATTTATGGGAGGAAAGTTTGAGCCTCTATAAAGAACAATCTGGAATATAAGTGTTTTATGCTAGTAAAAATTTGGTTGGAACACCTCAGGAGTTGGCAAACTTTATGCAGAGTAACTTTCATACCAGTGTAGCTTTCAAAGCAGGGTCGGGGAGGACTGATGACTGCATTGTGCACATAAGTCATGCCCTTTTTGGAGGAAAGATCAGAAGGCTAGTAAAGGGCTTTATTAGAGGGAAGGAAAAGTCTAGTGTATGTTATTTCTTTTCTTTTTTCTATTCTGATCAGCAAGAGACAAGATTCTCTCTGAAGGGATACTTTGGAAGCCCAGATGGAGCGCAGAATGCCATCTATATGACGGGGTCTAGGACTCCCATATAGGCAATTAAGAGCTACTGGGGGGAGGTGAATGCCTTCTTTTGCATAATACAATTAATTAGAAGAACTCTTAATACCCACCCTCTCCCCAGAAGAGCTGGAGGAGCAAAATGTAGAAAAAACTGGTGTGAAGATCTGTGATCCTTGTTAAGTCTAAAGTCTATGCCCTAGAAGGCATCTGCCCAGAAAAAAAGATTCCAGGTGAGTGGAAGGTAGGTATTACTTTGTCTAATATCTCTGTAACTTCTATAAACATATTTAAAGTCATGAAAATCTGTTTAAATAATAGAAAAGATGACAATTTGAAAATGTCTGTTGACTGTCATTTTGTTTCAAGACAATGGATGGGCATAAATCAAACTTACAAATCACTATTAATTACTAGTGAAACAAATATAGGCAATCTAAATTTGTTCAATTAAATTTAGACCAAAATTAGTCAATTCATAGGAGTGCTGGAAGGATGTTGTATGTATGTTCAGTCCTGTGTGACTCTTTGCGACCACATTTAGGGTTTTCTTGGCAAAGATACTAGAATGGTTTCCCATTTCCTTGTCCAACTCATTTTACAGATGGGGAAACTGAGACAAACAATTAAGTGATTTGTCCAGGGTCACACAGGTAGTGAGGCTGGATTTGAACTCAGGATGATGAGTCTTCTTGACTTCAGGTCCAGCTCTATGTGAACTATGGTGTCCCCTAGCTAAGGGACCCTAGAAATCATCAAGTTCAATCACTTCATTTTTATGGATAAGGAAAATGAGGCTCAGAGATTTTAAGTGGCTATTCATTGTGATTGTCTCAGGCAGGATTTGGACTCGGGTATTCCTGACTACAAATCCAACACTCTATTCACTTCTATATCACCTAGCTATTGAGGATTCTTTTGTGATTGAATAAACCAGCATGGTTGGGTTGAAACATCTGATTATTTAAGTATGTCATAATTTACTGATCACATGTAGCTGTTTAGATTTTACATGAATAGCATAACCTGAGTTTATGTATTATATGTTATAAATGGAAAGTCCATCCATACAAACCTGGAAAACTAAGTTGGCATTTTCATGCATCCCAAATATTTCTGGGTCATCGATTAAAGGCAAATTTTCAATATAGTCTCTGAAATCTTGTATGCTGTCCCCCAAAGGTGCAAAATATATACCTGTTATTAGAAACATAGAAAACAATAAGATCTGAGATCAGATAAGGGTCTTGTGGATCACAGGATCATGACTTTTGAGCACAAAGGGAAGAGCATGTTTTTGTCAGGCTAGAAGTTGCACCTTACATCTTGCTCTCTGATATCTGTTGAATTTTTTCCCTTCTGAAAGTGTGATGATTTTTTTTTGGGGGGGCTAGTTACTCCTTATTTCATCAAGCTTGCTGGTTCCATGTAATCTTGTCTGGCACTCCTAAACAATCTGGAGTGGGCTTCTTCCTGAATGCCCTAAGATGACAAGAATCTAGTGATTCCATCAGTAAGCATAGAACACACAGGAAGTCATACAAAATCTGAAGACAAATTTAAAACAACTGAGGCAAGATCTTCATTAGTAGACTATATGAATGCATAGGGAGGCACACTGCATATGTCAAGGAAAGCTGCTTATAATGACACTCCCTAAGTGATAATTGTAAACAAGCATTTAAAAGTAGGCAGCAGCCAGAGACGGGGTTGAGGAATTAGTGTGGCTTCTCAACAAGACATTCCTAAGTGTCCTTAACCTTTGTATTGGTTATTCTGGAATTTATCCAAATGGTGAAAGAATGTTGGCCTTTCCTGATGGGGGTGACTGAGTATCTTTGGAAAGACAAGCCAAAGAGAGGTTGGCAGAATCTGTTGGGATATGTCAGGAAACCTAAAGCATTTCAAACATCAAACTGAAACCTTTCAAAGGACCTGCAGTGAGAATGAGGGAGCCATTTTAGGACAGCAATGCTGTATGGAGGACAGCAAAGCTGTATTGCAAAGTGCCTTGCTGCAGAACTTGGAGTAGTCAGTCAGTCAACAATCATTTCTAAAGTGTTTAGTATGTGCTAATCAATGTGCTAAGCCCTAAAGATGGTAAAAAAAAAAGAGGAAAACCAGGGTTCCTGACATCAAGGAGCCCACAGTCTAAGGCATGGCAACCATGCAAATAACTATGTACATAGAAAGTATATATTTATATTGTTATAGTATACCTATATTCTATATAACACATATTATACATTATTATTAAAATAATATATTCTATATTATGTACATACTATTGTGTATATATCTTCTATGCACATAGTTTTTTCATGGTGTGTGTACACACACACACACACACACACATGCACACACACATACACATACACACAGGGTAAGTGGAAGGTAAGATCATGAGCAAGAAAGAGTTGGGATAGAGCCAATAAGTTCACAACCAAAGAGAAGGCTGGAAAAACAAGGAATCCAAGTTTTCATTTAACTAGTAACCAAGGATCTCTGTTCATGTGAGGTCATGACTGATGTTTAAAAATCTGAGTTGGAGCTGCTAGGTGGTGCAGTGGATGGAGCACTGGCCTTGGAGTCAGGAAGACCTGAGTTCAAATCTGGTACTTACTAGCTGTGTGACCTTGGGCAATTCATTTAATCTAGAATGACTCCAAGAAAAAAGAAACAAAATAAAAATCTGAGTTGGATGGTCCAAGTGTTTCTAAGTCAGGTTAGACTGTTTTTAAGGAGAAAATTCATGAACTTCTTTTGTTGATGAAGGCCCTTAGACCTTATCTATAGATCCCTGCTTCTTTGAGGTAAGTCATCATGGCTTCCTTTGATCGATAAGCCAATAATAATTTATGATAATAATATGATACATTCAATTTAATAATGATTTGTTTATAACACAATACATAACACTACAACATAGCACAATATAATTAACAATAATTTATTTCAATAAATAATAATTCATTATTGACTAACTGAGGGAGGCCATGATGGCTTATGTCAAAGAACCACAGAGCTGTTACTATCTTCTTTCTCACCCCCCCCCCCCTTAGCTATGGGAGTAATTCTTTCTTTCCATCAAAGCTTGAAAGAGACTAGAGAGGAAAGTCCCAGAGGAGGGTAGAGTCCAGCCACATGGCACATTTTGACATCTATAGTGCCCATGATTGCTTCTTTTCAATCAAAAGAGAGCCCCTACCTTATACCCATATACAGTTAGTCCCCTCTTAAGAACATCAATGCCCTTCTGACTCTTCTGGTCCTGCAGCCCTGCCCCTTGAGGGCTGACCCTTAGCCCTCCTCTCCAGGGTGTCTGGAATCTCTCTATTTCAGGTCTCTCTTTCTCCACGTTCTCTCATCTTTACCCCATGTCACTGCCAGTCTGATTGGGACATGTCACACCTCCACTTGAAAATCTTTACTGGCTCCCCATGAACTACCAAATCCAGCTCAAACTAATTGGCCTGGCATTCTAAAAGTCCACATGCTGCCACTGCCTTGCTTTTCAGTCTTCTTTTTCGTTACTCACCATCTATGTACTCTATGAGAGGTAGGGTGTGTGATGGAGAGAGAGAGAGAGAGAGAGAGAGAGAGAGAGAGAGAGAGAGAGAGAGAGAGAGAGAGAGAGATGGAGAGAGAGAGAGAGATGGAGAGAGACATAGAGTGAGACAGAGACAGAAACAAAGACAGAGATAGAGAGACAGAGACAGAGAGACAGAGAGAGAGAGGGAGAGAGCAAAAACCTGGGTTCAGGTCCTGTCTTTGACACATACAAAGGTACCATTCACTTAACTTCTTAGTCTTCTGGGCAAATCTCTAAGACAATGAGTTGCAGAGCACTGACAGGCCTACACTGGTAGATGATAGTTCCCTACTAGGAGCTCTCCATGGTGATGAAAACACAGCAGTGGACAAATACCCTTCCCTGTCCAGTGGGCTCCACCTTTCAGCTACATAGAACTCACTCTGTGACCCAACCACAGTCCAGGCTCTCCCATCCTTGTCCAGGTGGTACCTAGGATGATCTCCCAACAGCTCTTTGTCATCCAACTCAAATGTCACTTTCTTTATGAATCCTTCTCTGATCCTCCCTTCAGACCTCATGCAGTATCCTTTGTTTTTTTTTCTTTAGCTAATGCATTTATCATGTAATAATGTACATTATTCAGCAACTCAGTAAACATTTATGAACCATGTACTGTGCCCATTATATTTATATAAGCTTAAAACTGCAGTAAGACTTTTGGAACATCCTGTATATAATTTTCTATATCTTACCCTCCTACTAGATGCTAAGAGCTAAGACTTTGGGCCTTCCTTCAGTGCCCTGCGCACAGTAAGCATTTTGTAAATACTTCTTGCCCTTAGCCAGAGAATTTTTTAAAATTAAATTAAATTTAAATTTAAAGTGAAATTGATCAGAATGTAACATATTTAAGTGGAATACAACAAGGCTTTAAAAACTGTATAAAACACTATCTCCACCTTTATCTATTATAGCTCTGGAACCCAGCCTACCTCAGGTGGGTGGCTGGAAGCCACTCAGGTCTGGCTACTGATCTTAGGAACACAAGTTCTGGGATGCTTCCAAAGCTTTCAAGGGATAAAATAATGCTCGTGTTTAGAATTCACTTACCTGACTCTGAATACTTGTAATTCCTTTCTAATGTTTGAGGAGAAAAGAATCTCTTTAAGACTGTTCGAAGGCATCTTTGATCCCAAGTGTCTGTAACTCGGCCTCCATAAGTGATTTCACCTGCAAAAAAGTGTTTTTAAGTATGACAATGTCAACATTTTAAGAAACAACACAGGGAAGTATTCCTAGCTATTTTCTTTGTTAATGCATAGGTTTATAGAATCAGAGCAGGATGGGATGAACCCGAGAGGCCATCCAGTCCAATCCCTTTATGTTACAGATGGGGAAACTGAGGTCCAGAGAGGTCAAGTGCCATGGTCACACTGATAGAAAGCATCTGAGGTGGGACTACCCAGACCTTTTTGTTTTCAGCTTCAGTGCTCTATATAATTCGGTCCAACATTGAGATCAGTGTCCTGCTGCCAAGGCTGCTCCCATGCAGCCCAGGAAGAACAAAGTCTGGGTTGGGATCCCAACAAATGCCACTTCTCACTCTTTCTTTCTATTTGAGAATCATGTTCATTGTTCAAAGCCGTATGATTTTATGATGGGAGAAACAGTTTTCAATAAAATAAATGTTTTGTACCCTCCTCCACAAAACACACACACACACACACACACACACACACACACACACACACGAACGCTGTCTGTCTAAACAGGGCACCTCCGTATTCCATCTTTAGTTTTATCTTCATGTTTTTACCAAAAGAATTCATTGACCAAGGACCTACTCACTTCGCTATGACTGAAGACTTGAGTCCTTTCAGTGGGCATTCAGATATTAATCCATTTCTATACTGGACTAAATCTTTAGATGGGGAGTCCCCATACTGGAACACTGGTCAGTGCTAGGTCCTCAGGATCTCAGCATCATATTGGGAAGGCTGCCCCCATTTTTCCATTTACTCTTTCATCTCTGGTCACCTGCTCCACAGCCTAGATAAAGCCCTTGCTGTCCCATATATACTCTTTTCTGTCCCCTGATCCAACCTCACTCCCATAGTTTGGGAACCATGACCCATAATCAGAGCCAACTTTGCCATTATTCCTGGACAGTGTGTGCCAGTCTACTCCCCTATGGCCCCATTCGTCATCCTGATAACTTTTCAGAACAAAGAATTCATTTCTGGTCACCATTCCTCAATGTGTGCTCTCTCCCCCATTAGAATGGAAGCTGCTTGAGGACAAGAACTGCCTTTGCTTTTGTGTTTATGTCCCCAGCATTTGGCAGGTGGCTTGGCACACAGTAAGTGCTAAATAAATGCTTTTTCACTCACTCATACTCATTATTAACAAGGACCAATTAGGTGCCAGGCACTGAAATAAAAGAGAAAGTCCAAGGATGGGTTCTAGGGAAAGGCCAGTCTTCTGGGCATGAGGCCCATATGCTGAAAAGGCTGCTGTACCTGTGATGTAGATCAAGGCATCCCATGGTATCTTTCCTTCTTGACAGTAAAGGTTGAGATTAAGTAAGGCACATTCCCTATCACTGTCATTAAATTCATAGCAGATATTCCAACCAAGAGGGCCAAACTTTTTCCTCTCCTAGAATTTGAAATGAGAGAGATGAAGTTTAGGCTGGTCCGATTTACTTTGTGTAAAATACTAAGTATGGAAAATATTTGGCTAATTTTATGCAAACAACTCATCTAAATTAATTTCAATGATCCTTTATTGATGTACCCAACAGTGTAGAACAGTGGATAGGATGTTGGATCTGGAGTCAGTAAGATGTGAGTTCAAATCTTATCTTAGATACTTTAATGGCCAAGTGACTCTGTGAGTCATTTCATTTTTCTTGGTCTCAGTATCCTCATCTGTAATGGGAGGCATTTGGAACTAATGCCCTCTCAGCTTCTTCCCAGTGCTAAGTCTATGATCCTTGAGTTAGGAAGTCATCACAGGGTGATTTTATTTGTATCGGGAATTCCTGAATGAGGAAGCTCCTTTTCCCTTTTCTTTGCAACTTCTAATTGAGTAGCTTAAGTGACTTGCCCAGGGCCACAATGCCAGTGTATGTCAGAGGAAGGACTCTAACCCAGGTCCTCCTGCCAACAAGGTCAACTTTCTATCCTCTAGAGACCATGTTGTCTCTCCCATCATCAGAGGCTTTTTTGAGGTTTTGTGGAGAGAGTGATGGGTTTAAATTAAGAAGGAATTGAATTAGTATCTCTTTTTAGTGTGACCTTGGTCACTTAACCTTTCTGGGCCTAGTTTCCTCATCTGTAAAATGGGTAGGAGGTTGGACTTGATAACCTTTAAGATCCCTTTCATCTCCACTGCTATGGCCATAGGAGAGACAAAAGAGGTAGAGAATTATAAGCTTCTGGGAGGCCACAAAGCCCCCTCCTCCAGAAATAATGGGTCCACATTGTCTCAGAGAGTGAAATGATCCCCAAGTCGAGGTGTTTTGTTGCCTGAAGATGAGCTGATGAGTAAGGGATGCAAACACTGTAGAGTTCCTGACTTAAGTTAGAAAGTTTGTATAATCCCACTCCCCTGGAAGCCTGGGGGTGGTTCTCGGAGGGCCAGCTCATGACTCCTGAGGACCTTTGAGCTACCACCTGGGGAAGTGGAGAAGCGACTACTCAGAGAGACAGAGAAGTTCAGGAGAAAAGGGGTGAAAGGCAAGCTCAAACTATTGAATGGTGAATGAGAGACGTCCTTGGAGCCTCAGGCATGTGGGGAAGCTGGCCCCGACCACGGTCAATGATGCCCAGACTCCACAACACTCCAGGCTGCTCAGAGAGGGTGCTCTTCCCTGGTTCTCCTGCCATCCTCTTTGGTTAAGCTGAGATTATATCTCACTCCTGAAGAGCTCATGCTCTTGTATTCATTCATCTACTCTAATCTATATAATTTACCTGGTTTCTATCTATTGATTACTTTGATAAAGAGGTTGACTTAGCTATTGGTGACTATTTTTATGTAACCAGCTTTGGTGGTAAGGAGCTAAGCCCATGAGAGTTAGCCACGTGTGTCAGCCAAGTGTGGCTTTCTCTTTTAGAATGACCAAGGAAGCAGTTTTAATTTTGAACCCCTGAAAGGGAAAGCATTGTACCCCTAGACTAGAAATACTAGACTGTGGTGTGTAGATATTCTTCTAACCCAACAGCCTCTAGGAGGTAGGCGGCGAGGGAGAGCTTCACCAACTCCTGGTTGGGCTGGATGCTTCCTGCCCTTGCTCTATTCAGACACTGCTGGTGGTGCAGCCACAGCCCTTCTCCTGGTCTCCACGAAAGTGGAACAGGCCTTTCAAGTGCCTAGATCAGTTATCTCTCTAATGATGCAATATGCAGGCCAGCTGCTTTATCTTCAGTGAACTCACATCTATATTACATGTGGGTTGGGAGAGTGAACCCACAGTCTGGCTATCCATGTACTTAGATCCACCAAAAAGTCACATTTCTGAACCTCCACTGGGCTTTCACTGATTCTTGATCATTCTGTCCATTCATTTCTTCTTGGCCCCTTGTGGCATCTCTCTCAGCCCTTTGTTTCCTCCCCTCTCAGCAGGGAAACTCTGTTCTTACTTCATGGAGAAGATCAAAGTCATCTGATGAAAAATTTCTCCCTCCACAGCCACATTTTTCTGAATTATTTTTATACAGACTTTCCCTCTTTCTTCATGCTCTCTTCTGGGCTCTGGCTTACTGAACTGTGCCCTTTCTTGTTCCTTTATTCGTTCCTCTCCTTGGTTTGCTCTTAGTTTTCTGGAATTTACAAACATTCTGCTCTCTCTTTGTACATATTTCCTGAGAGCCCAGGGACTCCTCCAATTGTCCCCATAGCCTTCTCACCCTGGAATATCTTGTTACCTGGCTCACCACATTCTCCCATTGGTGAATTCCTCTTGGCGGGGGGTGTCTTCTATTTTGTAGAGAGTCCCATGATGGCTAGCTTTTATTCCCCTTCCTGGCCCTGCTCCTGAATTTCTAGATGCAAAACCATGCCTTTGTTCTGGGCACCTCCATCCCTCCCCCTTCATGGCTTCCTGGTTTTTCCTTTTGATGTGAGTTTCTCTTCTCTCTTCCTCTCACCTCCAACCTTCTTCAAGGAGCTGCCAGTGCCTACATTTAATGCCTCATATTCCTTATTGTCTACATAGTCCCTTATCATCTGGTATATTCTTCTCCCACGTGATTAAAACTGTCCTCTTGGGGCGGCTAGGTGGCGCAGTGAGTAGAGCGTCGGCCCTGGAGTCAGAAGGACCTGAGTTCGGATCCGGCCTCAGACACTTAACCCACACAAACACCTAGCCGTGTGACCTTGGGCAAGTTACTTAACCCCAATTGCCCTAAAGGGGCGGCTAGGTGGCGCAGTGAGTAAGAGTGCCGGCCTCGGAGTTGGGATGACCCGAGATCAAATCCGGCCTCAGAAAATGAGCACCCACACATAAATAATGAATAGCCGTGTAACCTTGAGCAAGTTACTTAACCCCAATTGCTTAAAAAAAACAAAACAACAACAACAACAACAACAAAAACTGTCCTCTCAAAGGTGGGCAATAAGCTAGGTTAGCTAATGATTAAATTCATTGGCCTTTTCTCTTGACCTTGCTTGCCTTGACTTCCTTGGAGATTTGGACATCACTGGTCACTCTTGCTCTTAAAAGTTTATTCTCCTTCCAGTTCTTGGATTATTACCTCTGAATTGTGTTACCTTGACTTCATCCCATTCCTGCCCTCTGGAGCCTTGGATGTTACCCCTGAAAATAGCCTGAGCCCTACTGGGTGAGCTTCCCCCTTACTTTGCCCAGAAGCACATTTCTACCTTGTTCCCCAACCATCACCAGACCTCCCCTCCCCCTTCTTCCTGCCTTTCCTTCATGGTTTGCTCTTGTCTCATTAAAGCAGAAGCTCCTTGTGGGGAGGGACTATCTTTTTTTCTTGCTGTTTTTGTATTTCCAGTGCTTAGCACAATGCCTGGCACACAGTAAGCTCTAAAATGCTCTGTGTGTATGTATCTATCCATTTAATCTATCTAATCAATCCATGTATGTATATCTCTTTTTCATCTATTATAATCTGTCTACCTATCATCTATCCATCCATCTAATCTATCTATCTATTTATTATCCAACTATGTATTATCATCTGTCTGTTGTTCAGTTGTTTGATTGTGTCCAACTCTTCGTGACCTTGTGGACTACAGCACACTAATGCTGTCCATGGGGTTTTCTTGGCAAAGACATTGAGTGGTTTGCCATCTCCTTTTCCAGTGGATTATGGCAAATAGAGGTTAAATGGCTTGCTCATGGTCACAAAGCTATTTAGTGTCTGAGGGTGGATTTGAACTCAAGGCTCCTGACTCCAGGTCCAGAGCTCTGTTTACTGAGCCACCTAGCTACCTCATCATCTATCTACTGATCATCTATTTACCTATCACCCATATATTATATATATATATATATATTTATCATCTATATGTTCTCTGTCTCTATTATCTATATATCTACCCATCATCTATTTATCACCCATCCATTTATCTATCACCTATCTATCCATGTATCTATCTATTCACCATCTATCATTTGTCTCCATCCATAATCTATCTATCTATCTATCTATCTACCCTCTGTGTATCTACCTATCCATCTATTTATATCCATCTATCATCCATCTATTTACCTACCATCTATTTATCTACCTACCCATTTATCTATTTATCTAGCCATTATTTATCTTCCTTTTTATTCCCCCTTTCCCTTGAACTTCATGTGTAATCAACGACCACATCTCATTAATTTTCCCTCTGCAATGTGTCCTGTCCCCTGTGCATTTTCAGTGCCATGGTTCCAGCTAAGGCCTTCATTATATCTCATCTGTACTACTCCAGCAGCATCCTAACCTGTTTTCTCTCCTTTAGGATTTTTGCAGGTGAAGATGGGGCGCCACACCCTCTTGACACTCTTGAGACATGGGACAGTATGAACAAACGTTGAAGGAATGGTGAAGATTCCAGCATGCTTGGAGTTTAGTGTCCAGAGAAGGCAAAGATTGGAAGATGACAGTGACTGGTTTTAACAAGTTGGTTTTCTGATGTAGAACTAGGTCTTTCAAGTTTTCATAATACTCTACCATTTTTAGTAGTTTCATTAAGATCATAAAGCTGGAGTTTCTACTCTCCCATGCTGCCTCCTCTTATTTCTCCAATGACCTAGGATGCTGCTTTATGAAACAAGAAAAGAGAATGCACCTGAATGATAGCATGGAAGAAACAAATGCCAAAAATGATTTTTCTCCATTTCCTTCCAAGTATATTTTCTTCAAAAAATGAAGGTGTCATTTCAGTGAATGCTCGTCTAATATTTGCACGGAGACCTTTGGGAGGCTCATTGGTCACCTGGAATTAGAAAAATACATTAGCAATTATTTTAGTTGTCATTCAGTCATTTTTCAATTTCATCCAACTCTTCATGACCCCATTTGGGATTTTATTGGCAAAGATACTGGAGTGGTTTACAATTTCCTTCTCCAGCTCATTTTACAGATGAGGAAAATGAAGCAAACAAGGTAGTGATTTGCCCAGGATCATACACCTAGTAAGTGTCTGAGGTCAGATATGAACTCATGAAGATGAGGCTTCCTGACTCTAGGCCCAGCACTCTATCCATTGTACCACCTCACTGCCTATAATAGTATTTAGCAATTATTTAGTTAAATTTATTTATAAATCCATTTACTATCTGAAAGCCATAGACAAATGTAGAGAAAGGACAATAATTCATGCATCTTCCAGAGCCTTGAAAAAGCAGGCTTTGGGGTGGGGAAGTACCTGTGAGGCTCAGGGCTGAGGATGGTAAATTTATACCCAAGAGACTCAGCAATCAATTACATGCCAGTTTTCCTACATGGGGGCCAAAGAGACTAGAGAGGTTCAGACTTTCTTGGGCTTGTGATTTTCAGTCATTCTCCTACATATAGAACTGTCTCATGCTTCCTTGCCTTGTTCAGTTGTAAAGCACATTGTCCCGTATTTGAGTTTAGAACTAGAAGATGAATGCATAACTTTGATGGATGTGACATTGGTGATCAGCATGCCTCTCTGCATGTTTCTGAGAAATCAGCATCTCATAAGTGAACTTAACTATTCATAATAGCTAGCATTTACATAGAATTTTAAGGTTTGCAAAACACACATACACGCATATACATATATGTTAAGTAATGTATTATTCTCATTTTATAGATGGGGAAACTGAGGCAAAGTGAATTGCCCAGGGTCATATAGCTACTAAGTGTTTGAAGTAGGACTGGAATTAAGGCTTCCCGACTCCCAAGTTCAACAGTCTATCCATTATACTGCCTAGCTCTCCCCAGTACCATTTTCCTCTCCCTCTTCCAAGTTAATGTCCCATATGATAAAGTAATTACAATAACAACAATATTATGCATTTTTATAAAACTGGATCAGAAGTAATATCTCAACCTGCACTGTCACTAGAAGTATCCAGTCATCAAGCTTTCCCATCGTTCCCCTGGCATCTCCAGCTCTCTGTGCCTGGCGTTCTGCAAGGTTATGCTAGTCTCTTGCTGCCATCAGCCTTTCCCTTCTCCCCTTTGGGTAACTTCTTTCCCTTCTTTACAGGGTCCTTTTTGGATGGAGCTCTGGTTTTGGAGGGGCTGATCAGGCAGATGACCATGCCAATGTCCTCTGTGGTTCATCTCCACCCTAGGTTCTATCTTCTTTATTATCTCAGTGTCTGAACTTTGCTTTCTATTTTTCTGCAACCAGGTGCTGCTCCTTTGCAGGTAACTCATCCATGGACTACTCATAATAATGGCTTTTAAATACATAAACTACAATATATAGGCTTATGAAGGAAATCAAAGGCTAGTGAAAATAGAGATAACCTTTTCTTCCCCTCTCATCCAAGCTGACATTAGACTGTGAGCTCCTTGAGAACAGGGCCTGTATTTTTGGTCTTTGTTTATATTCTCAGCCCTCAGCACAGTGTCTGGCACACAAAAGGTGCTTAATAAATGCTTTTTGACTGACTGGCTTGGGGGTCTGTGGACCCCAGGCCAAGAACCCCTGACCTAGGCAGAGCTCAGGGTAAGGTCTACAGGTATCCTAGGGACAGTTTGACAAGTGAGTCCTTCATATGTTACTGTCCAACAGTTAAATTTGAGTATTTGAGTCTTCTATGGGACTTGACATGAAAGAATATATATTTATGGACTTTAGAGAGCAGGATTTTCTAGCATAAAATATGTAATATATACATATATATTTAAAAATTAAAAAATATGGGGTGGCTAGGTGGTGCAGTGAATAGAGCACTGGCCCTGGAGTCAGGAGGACCTGAGTTCAAATTCAGCCTCAGACACTTAACATTTACTAGCCATGTGACCTTGGGCAAGTCACTTAACCCCAGTTGCCCTGCCTTCTCCTCTCCAAAAAAACAAAAAGCAAAAAAAATTAAAAAAAAACCCATTCCTTACTGTAGTCTTTGCATGCAAAACAAGGCCACAGGCAAGGACCAACTCTGTTCTTTGTCTTGTTAAGGAAAAAAATCTCATTGAATAAGGAAGACTATTCAAGGCCCTCCTTGAGTAGACAATGTGGCTTGTGCCTAGCATACTGGCTTTGGAGTCAAGAATATAGGGGCTCAAATTCTTGCTGTGTGATCCTGGGCAAGTTACTTAATCTCAATGGCCTTTGTTTCCTTATCCATAAAATGGGGCTAATACCCATATTAGTGCCTACCCCACAGGTTTATTTTCTGGCTTAAATGAGATAATGTACTGCAAAGTCCTAGGAAAACTTAAAGTTCAACATGAAGCAGTTTTGATTACTTTTGGCATGTTTGAACCAAATGGAAATCACTTTTCATTTTTGAAAACAGTGGCTTGGTTTAGTGCCATCTTTCTTAATCACTTCCGATGTTAGCACCTTCCCCCAGAAATCACCTTATATCTACTTTGAATAAACACATGTAGCTGTGCTTTCTCCTCTGATAAAAGGTAAGCTCTTTGAGGGCAGGGATTGTCTTAATTTTCATTGTCTTTGAATTCTCATTGCCTAGTACAGTGCTGGGCACATAGCAGGTGCCAAACAAATGCTTGGCTGATTATGATTAGTATCTCCAAAGCAATGTTATTGATAATAAACTAATCACCAATAAGCATTTAAGCTCTGCTAACGTATTAGGTGCTAGAAATTCAAAAACAAAAATGAAACAATCCTTCCCCTCAAAGTGCTTATAGTGTCTGTAAATAAGTTATGCTCACAAATACATTACCTTGACAGAATTCTGAAGGACTGTGACGGGAAATGTGGTGCTTGGCATTGAACTCAAAAAAAGTCGGAAACTCTCCTTAATTGAAACATCTATAAAAACAAACACACATATTTGTTTTGTTCAGTAAGTGCTTAGACATCTTCTTCTATAAAGATTAGGCTATATGTTACATGAGGTAAAGAACCCTATCTTCTCGATAGAAAGTACAGAAAAAAATCATTATCAAATAAGACATTAGTAAGAGAGAAACTTTCTGCTCATGATAAGGTCAAGACACTGGCCCAGGTGACCTACATGCTCCAGTGCAGAAAGAATGGGAAGGGGAGATTATTGAGCCATGATTAATGATCTTTGAGACTGTAGAAGAGATTAAAGCTACACAAGAAAGGAGAAGGGCAAATAATCCCCTTTTCAAAAAAAGGCAGGAGAATGGAGTCTATAAGTTATTGGCCAGTGAGCTTGACTTTGATTCTTTGCAAAATTCTAGAATGTGTAATTAAGATGTGAGTTGATAAACATCTAGAATGATCACAGAGAGTTAGCCTAGCTTTATCAAGGAGAATTCATGCTAGATAAACCTCTTCTTTTCTTGCCAGTGTTAACAGACAGATGATAGATCAGGGGAAGGCTACATAAAATAATAAACTATCTTATGAGCTAGCAGGGTAGCATTAGAAAATTTATTTTTACTAAGACTTTAGCCAATTATTTCACAAAATTTCTCATGCTTTTCATGTGAAAAAGATGAAGAAATGTGGGCTACATAATAATACATTTGGGTGGATTTGGAAATGGTTGGATGATTGGACCCCAAATATTGCTAATATTGATGGCAACTTGAAAGTTGCCAATGGCATACCCCATGGGCCTTCTCCTTGGTCCAGAGTAATTTAACATGACTTGGATAATATGATAAAAGGATAAAATGACTTGGATAAAGATAACACAACACTACTAGCCATGTGACCTTGGGCAAATCAACCCCAATTTCAGTGGTATGCTTGCCAAATTTCGAGATGACACAAAGTTGGGAAGGGTAACCAGCACATTGGATCATTAGAAAAGTTCCTTACATGTTACTATTTACCGTGGATACTTAGGGATAAGGACTCATAATATTTGGAATTCCTTAGTGGGGAAGGTCCCCCTAACAAAGTAGATTAGTTCCTTCTCTGCCATTTATAGTCTTGGAGGGCTGCCCAGAGCACAGAGAGAATGAGTAACTTAGCTAGAGTCACACAAAATTGGGCCTTGGAGATTGTGAAGAGAAAAATTATTAATGCTGTACTTGGCATTTTTAGGTACAAGTCTGTCAGAAATGATTTTACTTAACATTATTCTAAATCCAAACATTTTCTAGCTTAGGGAAAGAGATATCCAAATCAGTGCAGTCCTCTATGTCCTTGGACATGTTTCTTTGCCAAGACGATTTGCAGTAACATATAGCAACTTGAACGAGGAAAAAAATATAATATATTAACATACACTTTTGGGTTACCATTCCAAAACAATAGCCCCTACTCATTTCTTTCCTTGACTACTGCCCTCTCAGGGTATGAAAGGGCATCCCTGATCAGTACTGAAATCGTTTCCAAATAACAGAAGATGGCACCTCTCTTGTTTGGGTCACAGTTCAGTCTCTTCAGGGAATGAGAAAGAGGACAGAAAGACAAGCTGAGAGATACTTTTAGCTCTCGTCTTTAATCCATTTCCCTCAGAAAGGCCTTCTTTCTTTATTCTATGAACTTTCAAACAGGGAAAAAGTTTGGAAAAAACTTTAGGCTAAAGAAATATTTATTAATATTTACAGTGAAACTTTAAAAAGGGTTCTTTAATAGGCTGCCACGAGATTAATATTTGTGGTTGTTAATGTAGTAAAGGATTCATTTTTACGGAAAAAGGTATGACTTTTCAGAAGCATGTACCATAATGGAGAATTCAATTATTTACGCTTGTGATGAGTCTGACTATTTGTTCCAGCTATAAAACCAGGTGTCATTATTCACTGGATGTAGCCACTTGCCATTTACTCCCAGAGCTGTGGAAGTAGGAAATAGCTTCTACAGTGTTACCCCTGCAAATCCTCACTTATCATAAAATGACAAACATCATATTACCCTTGCAAAACCCTAACATATAACATAATGGCAAATGTCACTTTGAGAAATGAGTTCCATTGCCTTTTGGAACCTGTAGGGAATGTAGGAATGCATGGTACCATGCAGTTTGTTCAGTAATTTCAGTCACGTCTGACTCTTTGTGCCTCCCTTTGGGGTTTTCTTGGCAGAGATACTGGAGTGGCTTGCCATTTCCTTCTCCAGCTCATTTTCCAGATGAGGAAACTGAGGCAAACAGAGTTAAGTGACTTGCCTACAGTCACACAGCTAATAAGTGTCTGAAGTCAGGTTTCCATATAGTAGATATACAATATATAGTTATTGAATTAAATTGCCCACCCACTTTCTCATCTGCTGGTGAATATTTGGACTGGAATTTTTCTGCATTGCACCTGAGGTTGGTTGATGACCCTGAAACATGTTTGTAGTTTCTGGACTTATTCTCTAGCAGTTTCTCAGCAGAGCTGTGACCAGCCACTTGTAGGGAAGGCAAGCTGTGGCTTATGGCATGAAATCCAATGGGGGACCCAGCAGGGGTTTTCTTTAACGGTCCTTTTAATTAGTACACTTCTTATTATCCAGGAAATGGATGATGAGAAAGGAGATGGCAAGAGTAATGGTTAACGGATCAATAGCCTGAGTTCCTCACTGGTGTCCAAGAAATACTACAAAACCTAAGGAGGGGCTGCAGTGTACTGGCCACATTCTCTATGAAGTGTTTATGGGAGGACAAGGATAAGGTCAAGGACAAGAGATACTCAGAATGATTAGGACATGGATGGGCTGGCATCTGTCTCAGTGGAGGGAGTGTCCACGTTGAGGAAATCATAGTTTTATTGTGGTATGGTCATGAGATTGTGGAATCCTAGCTTGAGGCTGAATGGGACTTAAGAGGCCTGGGGGTCCAACCTTTCATTTTAGAGAGGAGGAAACTGAGGCTCATAGAGGGTAAGTGATTTGCCTATGGGAAACAAATGGCAGAATCAGGATCCTCGAATGCCCTGAATCCTTCCTGATGTGCCCCGTCTCCCATGACATATTGGTATGGATTTTGTGAAAGGCCGAGGTCTCTGTGTTCTAGTCAATGAACTGAGTCCTTACTATGTGCCAGGCACTGAGAATATAAGAACAGAATATCCCATCCCAGTGAGCCTGGGGAGCAAAGACATCACTGGGCAGGGAGCGACTTTGAGACTCTGCTTCAGGTGTCCTGTCCTGACCCACAGCCACAAAAATGAATTTAGGAGAGACACTGGCTCTCTGATTTCAGCAGCCTATGGAACTTCCAGGTGAGAAAACTCCCTCCACCAATTCAGGTTGGAACTTTCCTTGAAATTTACAGTCTTGGAGAGTTGCCTAGAGCACTAGAAGCTGAGTCACAAAGGCAGTCAGAGGTGTGAAGCTTCCTAGCTGTCTCACGAGAAAAATGAATTTATTGAAATTTTATTGGGTACCACTGGATAATGTCCAGTGTGATGCAGTGAAAAGGGATAACTTGGGGTCAAGATCCAGGTTTGGTAAGATAGTAGATGACTTTAATTAAGAGGACCTTGCACAAGAGAGAGCTCCTTATCTCTAGTCTAGAAAGTTTTATTTTTTTATGTTTTTGTACAGGATCTAATCTCAGTATGTCTAAATGGGATTTCCTCAGAGCAAGCAGGTCGTTGGGAGCATCTTCCTGGGGTAAAGCAACCAGTTCTAGAGGCAGATTTTTATGGTTTGCCCTTTAATACCTCATTAGCGGCCAAGACTGCCCATACTCAACCCCTCAAGTCTGGGCTTGTCTAGCTAGGCCCTGTGAAAGGTAGCTGAGATAGCTGAGACAACCGTGTGCTTTAAGCTTGAAGAGAACAGACACAGATCTCTCACTGAGGCAGGAACAAATTCTAGCATGCCAAGTTGGGGTCTTTAGTTGGGAACTGTCCATAACGGAAGACTGGGAAGTGGCAGTGGTGGTGGGGGGAGATGCTGCCCCTTCTTGCAGGTAGAGCTTGACATATTTTGTAGGTGAATGAAAACCATTACAAACCAAAAGAGTTTTGAAAAAAAAAACCCAATGGCAACAGCCGTCCATATGTGAAAAAAAAACCAGAACACACCAAATTTTTCATTTATCATTTTCTGTTCACTTTATCATATTACTTAAAATTTCTGGTCATGTGACCAGAAGATGATTATAAGACTGTTAACCTGGGTTCTTAAACACATGAACTGAGCTCCCATGTAGAGACTTTCTAAGACTTTAAGTGGCAGAGGAGCTGCAAACCTGCATTGGTGAAGGGAATTCCCTCACAAAGGAATTCCCTATAATAAGTCAATAAAATCACAGGCTCATTACTAATCACAGCCTCAATTTCCTCATCTGTAAAATGGGGCTAATAATAGCACTTCCCTCATGGGTTTTTTGGGAAGATCAAATGAGATAAAGTTCTTTGGAAACCTTAAAATGCTTATTATCATCCTAGTGGAATGGGAATTTGGCTCATGCCTAGACCATCTAAAATGGTATCATCTATGTGGAAGATGCCATCTTGGGTGTTCTAGGCATGCATCAAACCCCCATTACACCCTACCCCATTTATTTTTCATTCTTAATATTATGCTGCAATGCCTATGGGGATTTTGTTCTGAATTTAAATAGAAAGAAGCAATAAATAGTTAACATACGTGGCTCTGTAAAGCTTTTAATAAGCTCTTCCATAGGCAACATCCATGATACTGCAAGGTGACAGTTTTGAAGAAATACCCAATTTCCTGTTTTCAAAGCATCCTTAATCATCTTTTCAGCAATAGGTCCTTGTCCTTGTCCTAGTGAAATTGATTGCACTCTAAAATAAACAGAAGAGCTCCTTGAGTCAATTTATTTTTGCAAATGATGAAGCATAATAAACATAGTAAGATCTTAGGGAGAAAATACATCTTCCCAAATATTCCTTTGGATACCAGGTAGAAAGCTGTCCATTAAGAGACATTCACCATCTAAAGCTTCCAATTTTGAGAAATTCTTGAATGAAATCAGAAATGCACTTGAATAAAAGCAGTATTTCACCAACTAAAAAATTGGCAGAGTTTATGCCCCTGTCTTGATCTTGCTCCTAATGCCACCTGGAGGGTCCTGCTACCATGATGGTATTGGTCATAGCTGAAGTCAGACAACAAATAAACAACCAGCCATAGCCAGCATTTCTCTGGAAGGAACAAATGGCCTGACTGACCAATAGTTCCTGAGTCTAGTAATTAGCCCAACAGTCTGGGGAAAGAATGGAATTACGCAGTTGTTCTACTTCTCATCTTTTTAAAGTCATCCTCATCTTTAATATCACCTCCTGAAGAATTAACACCCCATAGTGTCATAAATCCAGGAATTCATGTGACTCCCAACAATATCACCTTGGAACTTTCTTTAAAATCTCTTCAGCAAGGATATATTTCTTTTTCATTTATATTGTGGGGGAGACAATCAGGGTTAAGTGACTTGTCACACAGCTAGTTGTGTCTGAGGCCATATTTGAACTCAGGTCCTCTTGAGTCTAGGACTGATGCCCTATCTACTGTACCACCTAGCTGCCCCAAAGGCCTATTACTTGAATGGGTCATGCTTAGCTAGGAAATTTATTATAAGGAGCTAGAATAAATTAGAAAGGAGAAACCAGGGAATGTGTAGGAACCCATTTGTCTTTCTTTGGCTTTTAAAATATGAATCTTGCATTGAAAGTAGGAAAATAAATTGGAAGTACTCATGGTCCATTATGATTAGCTAATAGTTTTAAAATTTTTTTAACAAGTTCTATTTAGTCATCTCAAATATCACGAAGTTAGGGGTAGGCAAGTGGTGCAGTGGATAGTGCCTTTTTTGGAATTAAGAAGACTTGTAGATGAGTTCAAATCCAACCTCAGACACTTATTAGCTGTGTGACCCTGGGCAAGTCACTTAACCTTTTTGGTCTCTGTTTCCTCATCTGTAAAATGAGCTGTAGAAGGAAATGGCAAATCACTCCTGTATCTCTGCCAAGAAAACCAATTGAAGAGTCAGAAATGACTGAAAAATGACAAGATAACAAGAAAAGTTTTGAAATTAGAAGTTATAATCACTGTTTCCTGTCTTTTAGTCTTATTTTTATCAGAGATTTCACTGGCATAAGAACTCCCAGATGAGCAGACTCCTTCCACTAATGCAGGCCAGTCGTCTCCTCTACAAACTCTAGTCCCAGAAAGCTGCCACGAGCAATAAGAAGGGAAATGACTTGCCCAGCACCATATGGCTAGTATGTGTCAGAGATGTTCTTCCTGACTCTGAAACCAACTCTCTGTCCACTACTCAATGCTGCTTCTAGAATCAGAGATAGAGCTTCAAGGGGCCTTGGAGGCTTCCAATTCAATCTTCCCATTTTACAAAGGAGAAAACTGAGGCAAAAAGTAGGTGAGTGACATTTCCAGGGTCACAAAGTCAGTGTCTGAGGCAGGATTTGAACTCAGGTCTTCTTGATTCCAAGCCCAGTAATCTGATTGATGCATTATGCTGTCTACTTCTTATTTTAACATGACAAATAATTTTTGTACAGATTTTTTTTACAAAGAATTAATTTAAATCCACTATTAAAAAAATCTCTTGGAGTGGCTAGGTGGCACAGTGAACAGAGCACCAGCCCTGGAGTCAGGAGGACCTGAGTTCAAATCCGGCCTTAGACACTTAACACTTACTAGCCTGTGACCTTGGGCAAGTCACTTAACCCCAAGTGCCCCTACCAAAAAAAAAAAGGAAAAAAATCTCTTAGCCCAACATCTTCTAACATGGTTAAGTGAAAAAATTTCCCCAATAGAGAAAAGCTCTGATTTTATTGGAAAGAATATTATTTTTTAAATGAAAAAATGTATTTTATAGAAAACTTATCTAGAATTCATTTCTTGCATTTATTTATGGATTCCACAACCTAAGACTCTTATATCGGTCTGTCTCTCCCCTTTGTGTTCTCTCTCTCATCCTCTCCGCCCCCCCCCTCTTTTTCTGTCAATGTCTCTTTCTCTGTCTCTCTCATCACACACACACACACACACACACACTCACACACACACACACACTCACACACACACAGAGGATGGCTGAACTAGTGGGTGTTTAGATTTTTTTATTTATTTTGAACATAATAAAAATCAGCTAGAGGGCATAATACAGAGCTAAACTTGGAGTCAGGAGGACCTGGGTTCAAATTTTGCCTCAGACACTGACTAGCTGTACAAATCACTGAGTCTCAAGTTTCCTCATCTATAAAATGGGCATCATAATAGTGTCTCCCTCACAGAGTTGTTGCTACACTTGTAAAGCATCTTGCAAACGTAAAAGTGCTTTTTAAAGTTAGCCACCATCATCCTCACAGTTATTTCCTTACCTTTCTGAATATCCGCTTTCTCTTGCAAATCTCTGAAAGGCCCCCATTGGATCTGAGCCTGTACTTAAGATGAACACCAGTGGGGTGAAGCAGGACATATCTTGGTAGAGAGTTGCTAGGTCAACAGGTGGATTCTCTATAAACTGTTTCCCTAGATTTTCTATCACAAATTCTGTAATAGCAAAAACCACCTGGAAATTTTAAAAGACACATATGTTAAATGAGATTAATTGTTTAAAGTTTTCTATTTTAACGCATGAGCTTCCTCTTCAGCACCACAGAGCGCATAGTTCCTTGAGGCAGAGGGTGGTTAACAGTGTTGTTTGCTGCAGATCGGTAAAGGAGGAGGAGGATGGAAGGCAGGCCAACAGATCTGGCAATGAAAGGAATCACTGGTGACTCTGGAAGAAGGAGGAGAAAAGGAGCTTTCTGGATAATGATGGAGTAGGACTCTTCTAGGCTGGTGGAGTAATTTGATTAATTTCCATTAATTATTTAATCAATTAATTAGTTAATTGAACCTTGGTATGTCTCCAACCTTGGACTTTCAGGACCCTCTTTTTGGATCTCTCTAACCCCCTTCTTGAGAAATGTTGCTTATTGGATTTATTTCTAGACACATGTGACGCTCCCACCTCCATATCTTTATACTGGCTCCCCATCATGCTTGCCATCCATTCTCTCCTCACTCCCCGTTTTTAGCATCTCTAGTTTCCTTCAAGGCCTAGTTTAAGCACTACCTTCTCCAAGAAGCCTTTTGCTACTGGTCACCTGTCGATGTCCCCAGCTGCCGTTGGTATTTGTCCATTTTCAGAGAGGACTGCTGACATCATGGGTGATACCTAGACTTGTCTGTGAATTGGATTTAAGTGAGGCAGAGCTGCATCAAGTCTGTTGCCTCATTCTCTCTTTCAAAGTTCAGTGGCAAGTCTAAAGTCATGGACTGGGATGTCGTGGCTGACCAAGGCATCTCCATGTCTGACCAAGTTCTAAGCAGCCCACAGCACCTTCTCCAGAGGCCTTCATGGCCATTGGAATAAACTGTTCTGCCTCCCATTCCTCCAGGGGAAGTCTTCACCCACTTTGGATAGACAATCCCTAACTCATCAATGAATATAAGTACTGTCAGTTACCCTCGAGCTGTTTAGCCTGTCTGCCAAGATGGTTTCCCCCAGGGTGTGGACTCTGTGCATGCTACAGCTTCTTGGAGCTACAGGTGAGAGCTGGGTAGAAGATGGCCACCAAAGGTAGGTGAGCAGTCCTGAGGAGGGCTCAGCAAGCCCTCACCCAGAGGTGCTGGTCCTCTTGAACACCCCTTCCCTACCTGCCCAGTTATTCTGTACCTTTCTCTGCATCTAACTTCCCCAAAGATAAATCCCTCTAAGGTAGAGACTGTTTTGTGTTTGTTGGGCCTAATACATAGTAAGCCCTTGAAAAATGCTTGTTGATTTACTTATGGATTGTTTCAAGCTGGGGCAACCAGGTTTGGTTCTCTCTGGCTCTACTCTCCCAAGGCCAGACAGGATAAATCCCTCCCTTAGGGTTCTAGGGGATCTGGGGCAGTTAAAGGTGTTTTTCTTTTCTCTGCCATCAGCTCAAGACACCCCACTGGCTATTCTCCTGTTTTTTGGGGGCCAGTAGTGAGTAGCACTTGAATTCTATTTAATCACTTAACATTAGTCAGCTTTTACATAGGGGTTATTTATTTCACAGATACAACAAGAGCATATGTAAAAAACATTTTCCCAAATATTTTTGGGGCAAAATCCACCCTACATCACCTCAGTCTCCTGTGGGTGGGGAGGGTTAGGAATTAGTGTCATAAGTTATCTCAGTTTCTAAATAGCATTGGTCCTGCCAAATTCATGTTCCAAGACAGTATTGCTATCAGATGAATCCTTGCACTAGCCTGGGGTCTCCAAGGTCACACCCCAGTGGCTCCTTGATTGCTGTTTCTCAGGGTATTGATATTGTGCTGGCCACAGAACCCAACCTAGATTCTGACTCCTAGATTTCCATACGTCAATTTTCTGACTTCTGAAATCCCCAAAGTTAGAGATTCCACTCCCTGAACAAATGGAAAAGAATAAACGAAAAGGGCAAGGAGGCGCCATTACTTGAAAACCATATAGCCTCAGAGGGAGAATATTAGTTCAAAACAAACTTATTTGATGCAATAGCATAGTAAGAAAAGTAGCAATGAAATATATCATCCACAAGTCTGGGGCACAGACTCCCAAAATACATTCACAACCAGTGGGGAAAGTGTACATTCCAAGATAATATGAGTGAAAGGACATACACATAAAGGACATGTGTGGCACATGCAAAGGGGAAACATGCATATAGGATAGTCATGGATAAACCCATAGGCAGGGAGATCAAAATTTGAATTCTGCTTCAGATACTTAGTAGTCGTGTGACCCTAGGCAAGTCACACAACCACTGTCTGCCTCAGTTTCCTCATCTGTAAAATACGGACAATAGCAGCACCTACTTCACAAAATTATTATGGGGATAAAATAATAGTCTATGAAAAGTGTTACATCAATACTAGCTCTTATTAGTACCTATGGTGAGGGCATACCATTGGCCTCCAGCCTCTGACTCAAAACTTCTGAAGTTCTAGGCCACTTAAATCTTCTAATATCATTATGCTATTCCCATTCAATGTGCCATTATCTGTCTGCTAGGGGAAAGTCTGTTGGCCTTATGGTCACCTTTAGGTACTGTTCTACCGGTTTCCTGGTGACCAGTAGGTGTTGTTGCACTGGACATTTATTTATGGAGATTTTTCTGCAGCTTCTGGAATCTGTATGGCATTCTCAGCTGAGGCATTCTTTTGTCCTCATTAAAGGAAGAATAGGCTCTGACATCCCTCCTTTAGCTGAGAGCACAAAGGTTTCAGTTTTGATTCTTTTAGCCATTCAGGCCTTCACATATACCCCATAATGAGGAGGAAATAAATCCTCCATTGCCTTTTCACCATAAGGAGGAAGACCAGTTAGTTCCCAGAGTCTTAGTTATATGTAGCTTTTATCTTCAGGAGAATGTCTACCTCCATGGACCAAACTCTTCTGGGACACCCAAGAGTGATCTAGCTAAGTGAAGCCTACAAGCATTTAATCTATTTTTGAACCTACTTTACCCTGATTACTAGGAGCAAGGTCTCTGTCCCAAGCTTCTATCTAACTTAGGATTACAAAGTTGTTTTTCCTTTTGATGACTTCCAGACTGCACACCACTATACCTTTAATATATTTTTTAGGGGAGATCTTTCATCAAACTACCAAGAGCCATCTGGTTTAAAGGCCCCTGGGTTTTTCTCCCTTTCTCCCTGATTCTTTAGATGTCTTTTGCAAAAGAAAAAAGGGGGAGGCTGGTGAAAACCTAAAGCAAAAGGCTCCCAGTTCTATGCTCTTCTTGTCCTGATTTATTGCTCTCTCAGGGCTCTTATTGTCATCATTCCTCCCAGAGGCCATCATTGTCAATGCTCCTTCCTACTCTGAGACATTACATCGAAACATCCTGTCATTTGCTGTGTATCCCCTTAATCTCTTTTGCTACTGTTGTCCAGTTGTTTCAAGTTTGACTCTTTATAACCCCTTTTTGGGGTTTTCTTGACAAAGATACTGGAGTGGTTTGCCATTGCCTTCTCTGGTTCACGTTACAGATGAGGAACAGAGACAAATAGGGTTAAGTGACTTGCCCAGGGTAACAGTTAGTCAGGGTGTGAGGCCAGATTTGAATTCAGGATGATGAATTTTCCTGATTGTAAGACCAGTGCTCTATCCACTGTGCCACCTAGTGGCCCTCTCCTTAACCTCTCCAAAGGGTTAAATGAAGAGGTTAGCCTAGATCAGTAGGTGCTAAAATCAAATAGAAATGAATACCTGTGAAACATTTTGATTTGTTGTTGTTTTTCAGTCATTTAGTCATGTCTGACTCTCTGTGACCCCATTCGGAATTTTCTTGACAGAGATATTGGAGTGGCTTGCCATTACCTTCTCCAGCTCATTTTACAGATGAGGAAACTGAGGCAAACAAGGTAAGCAATTTGCTCAGTCACCCAGCTAGTAAGTGTATGAAGCCATATTTGAACTCAGGTCTTCCTTATGCTAGGTTTGGTGTTCTATGCATCGTATCACTGCTGCACACATATTGATTTAGAAACATTACCTATGCTGTATTGTACTTTTATCAGTTTTGTTAACCCTTTCCCAATTGCATTTCAATGTGGTTCATAGGGTATCGGGGGAGTTTTGCCAACAGCTAATAACCCCCGTGCCAAGTGTGACACCTCTATGTAATTCACAACTCTAAGTCTTTGATTCGGGTGATCTATTTTACTTCAAGTCTTTCCCAATTGTTTTGATTGGCAGATATTATCCTCTTTACTGAAGACAAGCCCCCAGGTTCTCATCCTGTCCATTGGCTGGGCAGAGCCCATGACAGTATGGACTTATATCCCTCTGCTACTACCTTGGAGAGCTCTCAGTGATTCCATACCAGCATCCATACTCTGGGACAAACTTTACAAATGATTTTGAGATCACTCAGATAATCTGAACATTCAGACTCTATTAAATGTACATGAAAATCAGAATTAAGTGCAGTTGGCCCATGGTTACTATTGTAACAACACACTAAATTAAACTAATCTGTGAAACATAAATTGTGTGAAAGGGGAAGTGTTCCCTTAGTTTTTGAAGGGAGGAGGGCAGGGCAATTGGGGTTAAGTGAATCCCTTAGTTTTCTAAAAAGGAAAATTTAATCCTACCTTTTCTTCTTTAAAGCATTTAATAAGAATGAGTTTCTGAAACATGGTCAAGTATGTATTCCAATGGTCTTTTGATTCTTGATCTTCTTCTACTGTTTCTTCAATATAGCCATCCCAGGATTTTGGGTTAATATGGGTTTTAAAATTTCCTGAAAATTCAGTTTTGGAGAAGGATTAAAATTAGTGTTTAACTAGTAAACTACTACAGTTCAATTCAATCCAACGTTTATTAAGTGCCTGCAAAGTGCTAAGTGCTTTGGGAGATACAGAGATTAAATAAAACATTCTCTCTGCCATCATGGGGCCTACAGTAGAGAAGGGGGGATATAATGCATATGTATTAAAAAAAGAGATCATGGCACATGCATAAGTGTCAATGGAAGATTTCTGCAATATAGTGGCTGTCCTGGATAGGGGACAAAGTTGTATTCTATCTAATCAACCCTGCTCTACTAGTTTGATAAAAGGGTTCTTTATTTTCTATTAATTTCCTTGACTTTCCCAAGTCTTAAACTAGTACTGGTGGCCCCACTCCCACATTAACCTAAAGGAGTCTTCCCCAGTGGCCTAAGGTCTTCATCTGTTTATTCTTTAATAGATTCACTAGGCAGAGGTGGAGGATGTATTCTCCAGAAGCTTTTAACAATGGGCTCCCTATTGCCAAGTGGGCTGTATGGTTCTTTATGAATTCTGTCAAGGGCTGCTGGAATGCCTTGTGTTTTTTTGGAGGATGGTAGGAAATGCTTGATGTATGAATTAGATAAGAGAAAACATTTATTAAGTGTTGACTACGTGCCAGACACTGTGCTAATCACTGGGGATAATAATGAGACCATACTAGACAGTGCCTGCTCTCAAGGAGATAACATTCTAAAAAAGGAAGCCAACACATAAAGGAAAGCTAGAAGGAGGGAGGGTTGATGCGTGGAGTTGGATTTTCTGATGGGGAGAGAGTGCAGACGATAGACCCAGTGGAGACGGCATGGTAAGATATCTAGGGATGGTCATGGAGAATAAGGTCAAGGTGGGTAGTTCTAAGGGTAGAATCAATTTCTAGCTCTTCTTGTCATTTAGCTTATGGAGGCAGTAGGTCATAAACAAGCTCTTTCTGCAGGTTCTCTCCAAGGGTGAGCTACGAATTGTGGGTCTCTATCAGATCCAGTAAGAAGGCTGCTTGACGTCATACCCCTTTTTTTGGAAGTTGCATGCTTTCTACAGAGCTAAGAGCAATTTCATGTCATTAGAGGAAGCAGTAAGGTACAGTGAAAGATGCCAGACTTGTAGTCCCAGGATCTGAGTTCAAATTCTGACTTTGCCACTATCTGTGTGTCCCTTGGACAAGTCACTTAATTACCATGTGCTTCAGTTTCTTCATCTGTAAGATGAGAGGGTTGCACTGGATGGCTTCTTTGTCCCAACTAGCTCTAAATCTATAATCCTATGATTTTATTCAAGAATGAGATAGAAAACTCTCAAGATGTGCTTGCCATCATAAACACAGAGGCATAATCTGGGCTGTTGGTGAACCTGTAATAAATACCACAGCCACCAAGCACCAAGATCATGGCAGAACTGCCAATGACTGTCTAAGTCCATATATCTTTCCCTAGACCTTTTGGCTCTCTGGTATATATCTAGTATGTATCAAAGGGTGTGATATGAATGGGATATCTGAATCAGACTGTTCTGCTGAAGCTATTTTGACGATTTTTTGAGTTTCGTGGGTTTCCTAAAAAAGCCATCATAACATTTACAAATAGAGATATCTTTTATTTCTATCTTTTCTTTGGCTAAGCTACCTCATTTCTTGCCTTACTGCTATAGCTAGCATTTTTTATTTAAAATAAAAATATTTCGTGATAATAATGGTGAAAAATAACTATTTCAAGTTGTTTATCACTATTTCTGGTTTTTACCACTAATGATGGTAAGAAATAAAGTTATTTCAAATAGTAATGGTAAGAGTGCTGGCCCCTTGTTCTTTTTTTTTTTTTTTTGGAGGGAAATTGGGGTTAAGTAACTTGCCCAAGGTCACACAGCTAGGTTTTTGTTTGTGTGCGTTGTGTCTGAGGCCGGATCTGAACTCAGGTCCTTCTGACTCCAGGGACAGTGCTCTACTCACTGCGCCACCTAGCCGCCCCAAGGCCCCTTCTTCTTAACAGGAAAACTTCTAATATTTTAGTTTTTATTTTAAGGAAATAGTTTTTTTTTAATATTTTTTTTTTTGCTTTTTTGGGGGGGAGGGAGGAAAGCAGGGGAATTGGGGTGAAGTGACTTGCCCAAGGTCACATGGCTAGTAAGTGTTAAGTATCTGAGGTCCTCCTGACTCCAGGGCCAGTGCTTTATTCACTGTGCCACCTAGCCACCCCTAAGGAAATATCTCTATGACAATAAGTAAACCTTCTCCTTGTTAGAAGGTAAGTTTCTTGAGGGCAGGGACCATTTTTGCTTTTCTTTCTATCTCCCAATACTAGCACAGTAAATGCTTGGTAAATGCTTTTTGATTGATTTATCTTCCTAAACAATTCTCTTCCATGATTTAAAGAAATTTTGTTGGTGGGGAAATTGAAATAATGTTTTTACCTGTTGAAGAATATAGTTGAGAAAGATAATGTCAAAAAGGAGGGAAAGATAAGTAATAATTAGGGGTGACTTGAGAATTAGGAAATTTCCCAATGAAAAAGATCAATGTTTCAATTAATTCATTAACAAGCACTTACTAAGTGCCTACTTAGATGCCATGGTTGGTATAGGTGAAAAGCCCAAGGGAGCCCCACTTTTAAAAGCCCTGGCAACATTACCGATTCTGATTGAAATGGGAGAGAGCAGTATCTGTAATGATATTCCCTGAAAAGCTGGAAAGGTATCTTCCAAGTCAAAACAGGCAAACCACATAACATCTAAGAGCCAGGGGATCTCAGGTTTGACAGGGCGATCCTGTAGTGGAGAGAAGAGAAAAAGAACAATGAATTGCAAAAGATAAACACCAAATACTCTTTCATCTCACTATGGTGAAACTCAATCTCTTGCCCAGAAGAAGTGACAAACTCTGCTGGTCAACTATGGAAAATGTATGCTGGATTTTTTTTCAATGTCTTCTCAAAAGAAGGCCAGCTGATAAAAGGTAGGTGGATTAATAAACTGAGGAAAACAGTTTGGTATAAAGGTCAGAGTCCTGGCCGTCTGGAGTCCTGGGTTCTACTTTTGAACTGTGTGGGTCTCAGTTTCCTTATTAATAAAATGAGGAAGGCTCTTCTAGTCCTATGTTCTCATGGAGGGTTAACTTTAAGCAAAATTAGTTGTGAGTTTTTCTTCGCCACCAAAATCCTCCATCTGTGAAATGCATAGCTTCTAGGAATCACAGTGCCTACAGTTTCCATGCAGATGACATAGGTCAGGAAGGGTGAGGGGTACAGACGGAAAGGTACATATCAGTATTGGGATGAGAGAAAGGTAGCCTCCTGGTCTGGTGGAGAAGGGTGGAGGAGGTCGAATAACTGGACAGTTACATCCTCCCTACTGTTGGGGTGGAAAGCAGCTGGAATAGAGACAGCAACTGGACTTACTTTCATTGCTATGGGAAACTCCTGGGTGATGTAACTTTGTCTACCAATACGGGTTGGCACCCCTTAGTGATGGAGAACGCTGAGTCTAGAACACATAGCCTAGAACACTGAGACGATAAATGACTTGCTCAGTTTCAGTTAATGGCACAATCAAGAGATGCCAGAGACAGGATTTGAACTCAGGTCTTTGAAATCCACACCCACCATGCTACCTCTGAAACTTAAGTGTGAGGGTGGAGACAGGTTTCATTCATTATTTTCCCCCCATCCCGCCTGGTCCAATCTCCTTCTCTGAAGCTAAAATAAACTTTGAAATAGGAAGGTTGGTCTTAAATTCGAATGAACTGAGTTGTGAGTAGAGAAATTCAGATAAATGCAGGCCTTAATTAAGGTAGAAAGAAGAGATGGTACAGAAGACTTGGGGGTTGCACAGTTGAACCCTGTGGTGTTAAGGTGGCACTAAGGGTCCCAGCCTGCTCCTCTGCCACATGGGAGTGAGCAAGGGAGGGTATGGGGGACAGTGGGCCCTTTGCCCACACACGTAGGATGTTCCCAAGTCAGGGGTGGCCCTTCTATTTAGGGTCTCTCCCCATCAAGTTCTCTCACTGTGGTCCATGCCTGTCGAAAGCCCTCTTTCCCTCTTTCCCTGGCCCTATTAAATCCTACCAAACTAGGCCTTTTCTGCTTGAGAAGTTTGCTTGCTGAAATTATTTTTTGGTGATGGGAAAATGGATGCGAGTGGACCAATGTGTTATTTCTCCTAGATCAAGTATTTACATGTTAAGGAGAATTAAAGAAGTGATCCTATTGTTGGGGATTTTAGACACTATGGCAGGTGCTCAGTTTTGGGTCAGAGGACATTTTTTGCTTTTCAAAAAGTATTGTGCAGGTTACCACATCCTCCACTGATAGTCAAAGTGAGGTCCTATATGGGAATGGACCAATCTTTTCCCTAGGGGCACATATTTATTTGTCCATCAAGGCTATGGAGCATCTGGGGTGGGAGAAGGAAATTCACTTGGAGCTCTTTCTTTTTTCCCTATAAATAGGATATTGAGGTCTATAAGCAGTCCCAAGAGCAAAGCAGTCTGCTGTACCAAATATTACCTTGGAGCCATGGGAAGGCTAGCCACTCTGACCACTCATTGCCCTTACATGCGGGATACCTCTCTCCATGCCCAACTTCGATGAGTCACTTCTTCTGGGGAGCATGATACAGTGGAAGGCTCCATCAACAAACAACACGCCTCTACAATCAACTAGTTTTTAAAAGAAGCCCCCCTTTAAAAACCTGGCCTTAACCTGTATTTACGGCTTCGTCGAATATGAACTCACCTCCCCACATTCTACAATCTCACCAAACTGGCCTCTTCCCTGTTCCTTATCGCCCTCCTTGGTGCCTTAGCACCCACTGTCCCCTCTGGCTGACACACCCTCCCTCCCAGAGTGCTTCTTTTCTTTCAAGATGCCTCTTAAGCACCATCCTCTGCATGAAACCTTTCCTGATTCCGCCCCCACCCCCAACCACTCCTCGTTTTTAACTCCTGTATTTATTCATTTTATATTTATGCTTTATAGATTTCTCTGTGTACTTGTCCATATAATAGAATGTAAAATCCAGATGAGGTGAGATTATTTCATTGATTGTATTGTATCCCCAGAGTCTACACAGTATCTGATATGTACTTGGCCAATGCCTGTTGATTATGTAGGCTTCGGGTATCACTGCTTGCTCTGTGACTCTGTAGAAGTCTGGCAGCAAAAGGCAGAGTTGGAAGAATGGGGTTAGGAAGGCCTGGGGCTGGGCTAAGCACCTCATTAGAGAAGGCTGAGCCGGCAGTGTAATTCCAGTTAAGGTGCTGCCTCATACAATGGAAAATCAACTTTCCCTTCTGCCCTTTGATCTCCTTCCTCTGTGGAGAGGATTAGATTCCTTTCCTTCTTCAAGGCTTAGCGCAGGTGCTTTCACTCGGGGTGAATGTCACTTTATGGACTTTCTAGCTTATGTAAAGAGGGATATATCCCTCTGCATATAGGAACAAGATCTGACCCACAGCATAATTAAACCTGCCGAATTTCAAGGCACTTGTATGGTGGGGCTTTATGAGATTTTAATAATACCTCACATTCAGGGAAATAGTGGAGAGAAAAAAATTATGGAGAGCCTAAAAAACTGTTCGAGAAAAAACAAGCCCCACTTTAACATACACTAATTTTGGGACTTCGGGCAAGTTCTCTAGGCACCTCTCTAAGAGTCAAAGTGTCAAAGAAGGTGCCGACTTTCTTCTGTTGGGGAATTTCCTTACCTGTTAGTTCCCTATACCGATGAATCGCAGGGCCAGTTTCTAGCCCTCACATTGTATACCTCATTTAAAAATTTTCAAACCATTCTCCAATCTTGAAAAGATTCCTTTGAGATATTTATCCCCATCTTTCCTGTGAGGAAACTGAATCATGAGAAGTTCCCCACCTTGCTGGAGCTCTACGCTTCCTCTTTCAGGACCCAAGCCTTGTTCTTCAGCCTCATTCAGCTCCCCGGAGCCTTTGCAGACCCCCGGGTTTATTCCCTCTGCAGAAGCGCCAGCCCAGTTATAAAAGCTGTACCTTATCTAAGCCCGCCGAGCCACGCAGGAAGAAATTCCATTCTTCTTCGGTTAATTGTTCTTTCTGGCGCATGATTTCGACACAGAGCATGAAGCTGTAGATGAGTTTGTGCTGCTCAAAGAGTCCCCGGGAAACATTGACATAGGCAGTCAAGAGCGTCTGATCGAGGAGGATGGCCAGGCGCTCCTGCAAGTCGTCATTGTGCTCGGAGGTTTCGATGGTCATGTTGAATAACTGGAAGGAAGAGAAAAGTCCAACTCCAATCATGAACATCGGACCAATGACAAAGCCCACTCACAACTGCTTGGCTCCCATCCAGGAGGGGCAGGTACGGATGCAGCCGGATGGCACAGAGGAGGACGTTCTTGGCTTAGAATACGGAAGGCACGAGTTCAAATTCAGATTCGAGCCTGCACAATCTGACTGTGCCTCAGTTTCCTCGGAGTCAGGAGGACCTGAATCCAAATTCAGATCTCAGAATCTTACTAGCTGTGTGACCCTGGGCAAGTCACTTAATCCTGTTTGCCTCAGTCTCCTCATCTGTAAAACAAGGAGAAGGAAAAGGCAAACTACTCCAGGATCTTTGCCCAGAAAACCCCAAACGCGATTACAAAGAATCGCGCGAGACTGAGCCAGCCCAACGAGAGGCATAGCAGGCTTTGCACCACAGTGACTATTAGGGGCCTTGGGTCCTTTAGATGGAAAGGGCCTTCAGGCCCTGTGTTAAAAGCTCCTTCCCCCAAAACCGTCCTCAGGCACACATTGCTGTGAGGATCACGGGGCGTGTTCCAACTCAACGGAAAGCCCTCTCTCAGAGGAGAGCCAGACTAAGAGAAAACCTACCTGCTTAAAGTACTTCAAGGAGTACTGATACATGGGGTCTATTTCTGACAGGCTGGCGATGACGAAGTACATGACAGAGCCCTGAGTTGCCACAGGCCGGTATTTCTCCCTAGCGGCATTGATCATCTTTTCTGTGGACTCAGCCTCTTGCAGTCTGGTTTTAATGGCCCCTGAAGTCACCTAAAACAAAAGGTGATGTGGCAACAATCAGTGGGTGGAGAGCGGGAACTGTCTTGTGTCTTCTCTGGCCTCGGAGTTCTGGCTCCGCGGTACCCCCCAAGCCTTTATTCACAATGCCTCAGGCACTGTGATAAGCTGAGGCTGGACCTGCTCCCCATCCACAGTGAAAACGCTTCTCTTGCCTTGGAATCCTGAAGGGTGTTGATAAGTTCTTCGTTGTCCAGAATGTTTCCTTCGGACGTGAAGAGCATCTTTAGGATTTTGTCCTCAATGGCTTTCAGCTGGTTTTTGTCGGAATTGATTCTCACGATGAGCTGGATTCTTTGCTCTTCTAGCTCAGGCTTTTCAAGCCTCACGACATCACTAGAAGAGACGTTTGACCATGTTAGGGATGCCTTCCCTGGACCTCACAGCTCATGTCTCCATAAAACACTCACTTCCTGCTTCAAAGACCTTCGCCAGGCCAGTCAGAGAGCATATTAGTTCTCCATCCCCTCCCCAAGGCATCCCATGAGCATGCTCTTAAGAAAACTTGCTCAATGCTAGTCTCATTGATTTCTCCCATTCCTACCCCTAAAAAGGCAGCACGGCCAAGTCAACAAAAAGTTGGTTTTGAAGCCAGGCAGATCTGGGTTCACATCTTACTTCTCATCCACACTGGCTGTGCCATTCTGGGCAAGTCACAGTCTCTCAGTGATCTAGGCCAGAGGTGTCAAACATGCTCCCTGACTGCCAGGGAGCCAGATCAGATTAAAATGTAATTGGGAAATATTTAACAAAATAAATAAAAGTTCAATAGTTAATATGTGGGTTTCTAAGTCAACATGTACCTTGTCCTTATGTACTATTTAGGGCACCCCATCCCTTCTGCCCTTTTCTATTTCAGTCTGACACCATTGCTTTAGGCAACTCTCTAAGGCAGAGGGACTTAAGTGTTAGTGTGCCCTGGACCCTTTGGCAGTATAGTGAAACCTATGGACCACTTATCAGAATCATGTTTTATATACATAATACAACATGTATATATAGTCTTAAAGTTTTAAGTTTATATATGTAAAATTTAAATTCAGATGTAAAATAATAAAATTTAGCTCTAAATACATAAAATATGTATAACATTTCAAAGGAAAACAATTACACTGACATATAGTTATCCAAATATTTTTAAAAAACCCCAAACTTAGAATTCCTGCTCTAAGACTAAACTGTGCCAACTTCTACCAGTGGAGTGCTTTCTCTCCTAGTTGTTGCCTCTACCAATGAAATCACAGGCCCAATCCCATAACCATGTGATCCTCACCTGTTTTTAAAATAAATGGTCCCCAGGCGAACCCATTTTTCCTTTCTTAACTCTTTCCCCTGACTCTGTCCTCCTCTGCCCTGGAATGGCACCCTCACTGCTGCCCAATTAACAGTTCCTGGTTCCTCTCTTCAAGTGTCCTAGCTTTTATGATATTCTATTTTGATATAATTATATTCCTTATTTCAACTCAACTCAATGAGCATTTATTGAGTACCTAACATGTGCCAGGTACTCTGCCAGGTGCTAATAAGGTTTTCTGTGTGACTTTATGGTACATAATTACATCCTGCAGATTCTTGGTAATCTTTATCAGCCCACATTCATATTTTAATAGTAAAAGCTCAACCTCTGGGCTCCAGGTCCCATTCTGCTTTAGCCACCACAATCCAAAGTCCATTTTTAGGCTATGTATCATTTTATGACATAATTAGGCATTGCTAAAGGTTCACTACTCATTTTTTTCCCTAATGATAGAGATGAGGCCATCTCTAGTTGTCCTGATCTATATCTGGCCACTGGCCCAGATGACTCTGGAGGAGAAAGTGAGGCTGGTGACCTTGCACAGCCCTCCTTCACTTAAATCCAATTCATTTGCAAGTCATTGTAATATCTTCCTGATGTCAGGGTCCTCTTCTAGAATGAAGGACAAACAACAACAACAACAACAACAATGATGGAGAAAAGGAGACAGTAAACTCCTCGAGGGCAGGCACTGTGCTGTTTTTCATCTACAATGCCTGGAACCTAAATGCTTATTCAATTGTTGGGATGAAAGGGAAGGAACCAGAGGAGAACAAGGAAGGTGACATAGTAAAAGCACAAGTAGGTCTTGGAATTATGAGGAATAACTGGCTTCATGTGCTGGCTCATGGCTGGTAAGACCAACCAAAGCAGGGAGAGTGTATGTGTATGTGTTTATATATGCTGGCAGTGGTGAAGGAAAGTTCCTACTATATCTGAAGAAGCTGGCAAGGTTATTAGCTATACAAATAGTGAAAGCTGTGAGCACTTGATAGCTCTTTTCACTGGGAGTCAATGGAAAAACAATACAATGATAATAACAATCAGTGCCTATTGGCTATGTTATCTTAGGGGTTTCTTTGGTCTATGGGTTGAACTAGATGGTAACTGAGGTCTCTTCTCACTCTCAAATTCTGTGATTCTATGTTTCTGTGATAATCATAATAGCCTTAGACCCTTGCTAGCTTCGTAACTCTGGGCAAGTCACTTGACTTCTGTTTGTCTCAGTTTCCTCATCTGCAGCTACTTTGTTATGAGGCTCAAATGAGATAATAATAGCAAAGCACTTAACAAAGTGCCTGGAACATATCAGGTACTACATAAATGTTTTTTTGGGTTGTTTTTCAGTCATGCCCAACTCTTCATGTCCCATTTGGGATTTTCTTGGCAAAGATATTGAAATGATTTGACATTTCCTGTTTCAGCTCATTTTACAGATGTGGAAACGGAGGAAAACAGGGTGAAGTGACTTGCCCAGGGTCACCCAGCTAGTAAGTGTCTGAGGCTAGATTTGAACTCAGGAAGATAAGTCTTCCTTACTCTGGGGTTGGTACTATATCCACTGCAGCTCCACCTAGCTGCCCATGGCTAGCTCCTATTATTTATTGTTGTCATATAGAGCTCTGAGTTTGACCAAACATTATATGTGTCAATAAGCTACTTCAATCCACAAACACTGAACAGTTACTATTCTGTAAGGTATTGCACTGAGTGGGCTACAAAGTCATCATCCGTGCCTTCAAGGGACTTACAATCTAGTAGAGGAGACAAGACATGTGGGAGACAAGACATGTAGACTAATTTGCATCTGAATTAGAGTATAATGAAGGCATGAGAAGTACAAAGAAAGTGATTCTATGAATGAGTGTCCAGAGGAGGAAATGATGGTTTCTGGCTTAGGAGAACAGGAAAAGTTCCATGGAGAAAATGGTGCAGAAGATAGACTTTCACAAGTGGGTAGCATTTCAACCAGTGGAGATGGTTATGGGAATGGAGGGTACAGTCTCATGATGGTGATGACGATAATGGCTAGAATTTATATAGTGATTTTATTTGCAAAGCACTTTACAAATGTTATTTCATCTGATTCTCACAATAAACCTGGGAGGTAGGTGTTATCATTTATCCCCATTTTACAGATGAGAAAACTGGACTGCCTATGGTCACAGAAAACTAGTAAGAATCTGAGGCAGGATTCAAACTCAGGTCTTCCTGACTCCAAGTTCAGTGCTCTTTTCACTGCTAAATGCTATAATTAGAAAGAGTCTGGAAAGAGAAGGATGTATTCAGAAGAATCTGGAAGCATTGGGGTTTTTTACTGTTAGTCAAGCAAACATTTGTTAAACACATTTGAGGCATTGTACTAACTGGGGATATAAAGAAAGACAAAAACACAGCTTTTGTTTGTTTCTTCTGATATATGTGAAAGGTAAATAGAGGGGGGAAATCATTCATACCTTAGCAACTGATCTTCCAGACCAGATTTGGTCACAGTGAAATTAATGATAGTAACTTTAATGCAGACCTGGAGGAAAAAAAAACACATGGTAGAGAAAAGATAATTGTTTCAATAAAGAATGATCAAAGAAGACCAGTTGTGGCTTATCACTAAATCATAGTTAAGGGAGGGAAAGTCACCTTAAATGCCACATCTTCAATTAGAGTAGCACGTTGTTATACCATAACTCAGTTCGAATATGTGGCTATAATTGAGGTCAAACTGGGTTCCCCTAAGAGGTAACTAACTATACACTGTAAAAGTACAAGAAAAATGATTGATAGACAACACAAACGTTAGTTTTTTTCCCCGAAGTTAACTAACCTTATAAAGAAGGTAATGAAATTTATTGGAGATGAAACATTATGTTCTTTGTCTTGATTTGAAGGTGTTGTTTAAAATTAGGAATTGTTCATGTGTGTTCAGTTTTTTTTTTCCCACTAAGCTTATCTCAAACTCAAATGAGGCTCATAAAAATTCAAATTACTAATCTATAGAAGTTAGTGCACAGGTTGCCTTCCTAAGCCTCCCATTGGAAATCTGGCCACTTTGTATCCGACAGCTCAGTTACGTTTTTGTTCTCAGACTCACCTAGCTAGAGCTGGAATTATTATCTTCTTCACAAACCCCCCTTACTGCCCCCCCCCGAAATGATACATTTTTTTTCTCTTACAAGAAGCTTGTTACCCATTGGACAGTTCAGTTTTTTATAGTTGGAATTCACCTTTTCTTTCTTTATCCTGAATCCAAGTGAATATAGAAAATTATTCTACTTAAAATTCAATCGAGATGAACTCAAGGGAGACCTGTTATTTGAATGTTATTAAAAGCTTTTTAAGGGAAATAAAATGCTAATGCGGGAAGTACTTAACTCCTTTGTAATTCTATTAAAGAATTCGGGCATATTTGGCTGGAATGTTTCTCAATAACTTTGGTAAAATGAGGCTGGAGATAAAGGACTGTAATATAGAATTATCATATGATAATGATAGGGATAAGATCTAGATCTGTGATTTTATCAGTACAGAAACTTCCAGGCGAGGAAAATCCCTTTATCGATGAAAGTTGACATCTTCTTTGCAATATAGTCTTAGAAAGTTGTCTAGAATATTGAGAAGCAATTTGCCCAGAGTCACATAATCAGGATGTTTTGGAGGCAGAACTTCAACCCAGATGTTTTTGATTCTAGAGGCTTACTCACTAACCATCACACCACACTGCTTGTCAGTAGTAATAATGACTCCTATTTATATAGCCCTTTAAGATCTATAAAGCACATTTCTTAGAATGGTCTGTGAGGTAGATAGTGGGATGTGGAAAGAGAGAAGCCTAAGTGCCATCTTATGGGAACCTTCAAAGTGGCAGGAAATCCACAATTTTGTATCACTCCATTGGAAATTGGTCAGGATTCATAGTATACAGAGAGGAAGTGGGTCCTATTACTGTTCAACTGTGGCTTGGGAGTGTGTGTTTGGGATCAGAGTTTTAATATAGCCAACATCCAGGTGTCCCATAATCTGTAATGAAGAGAAGATTTGGGGGCTTTATCAGTTATGAAATTAGGCTTATTCAATTTTGCTTCAAAGAGCAGGGCCAGGGGTAGTGGGGGGTGGGGATGAGAAGTGGTGAAAAGACCAATTCTAGTCTTGACATCCAGAAAAACCTCTTAATGATGAGGAGCTGCCCAACTGGGAAACCAGTTTCCTCTCTTAGGAGGAATTCAGGCAGAGGTTAGACAACTCGTTGTGAGTTGTAGTAGGGATTCCTTTGGAGTAGAGGTTGGGCTACATGGCCAGTGCTCAAATTCTGTGATTCTATGATTGCAGATGTTTGGGAGAGGAGATGGAGACCTCTCCCACACCACAGAGGGTCAAGCGTTTGAATGAAAATGATCCAGAATCCCCAGTCATCAAGAACCTTTAAACCAAAACATTGTTACTTAGGGGTTTGTCCACTGAGGATAAACTTCAGGTACTAAGAGACATAATGATATTCGTGTTTGTACACTAATTTGTACATAATTGTACCTAAGCACTTATAAACTTAATGTACAATTTCTCAGATTTAGGGAAATATCACCACCACCAGGTTGGGAAGAGGGATAGATAGGATCAGAGATTTGGAGCTAAAAGGGACTTTGGAGGTTATTACAGATGAGGAAATTGAGTCATGCATAAGTTAAATGACTTGGCTTGTGTCCTATAGCTAGTACAAATATCTGAGGCAGGACTTGGGATGAATTTTCTTTGGCTGTTCCCTGTGCCTGGAATGCTCTCCCTCCTCTGCTTTGACTGCTGAGCTCTTTGGCTTCCTTTAAGTCTCAACTAAAATCCCATCTTTTACTGGAAGCCTTCCCCAATCCCTCTTAATTCTAGTGCCTTCCTTCTGTTAATTATTTCCCATTTATCCGATTATAGTTCACTTTTTATGTTTATTTGCATGCTGTCTCCCCAGTTAGAATGTAATCTCCTTGAGGGCAAGGATTCTCTTTTGCCTCTTTTTACATCATCAGCACTTAGCACAGTGACTGACACATTAATTAATGTTTATTGATTGATGATTGTATTAGAAGGTTGCTAAGTATAGCAACATTTACAAAGAATTTAAAGTTTGCAAAGCACTTTGCATATATTAACTCTTTCAATCCTCACAACAACTCTATGAGATAGGTGCTATTATTCTTGTCCCCATTTTACAGATGAGGAAACTGAGGCACCAGGTGGTTAAACGACTTGGCTAAGGTCACACAACCAGTATGTGTCTGAGTTGAGATTTGGCATCAGGCTTTCCTCATTCCAAGTCTGGTGGTCTAAACATAAGGGAAAAGGGCTTCTGGGGTGACCAAGAAGGTAGTCAGGGCACAGGGGATGGGATTCATCCAGCAGTGGAGAATGACACGGATAGAATGGAAAGTTGGGTCCCCACTGCTTGAGGGAGGTTCATGGGAGCACCTCAAGGAGAAATAAATAATGCCAATACTTAGGGAGGAAATGGAAAGGATGTTGGATGAAGAAATGGCACCAGGACTGAAATGAACTACTTCAGATTGTCCCAGGATCTAAGAATGGGCAGAAGAGTCCAACTCCAGCTCATACCTCAGGGAGATAGTGGGGATTGGGCATCTTGGTAGTCATGTAGAACTTAAAGTTTTTGTCATAGTCGATGTCAGAATCTCCAAGGCGTATGAGCATCCTCCCACCACTCACAAAAGTCTGTTTCAAGAGAATTGGTTCCAGGGCTGGGTCCAGTGTTTCCCTCAGCTTTGACAAAAAAAAAGGAATAATTGAGAATGGCATCAGCTACTTTGGTACATTCTATTGGATCTAAAAAGTTCCCATGAGGATAATAATCCAGAGCTGAAAACTTGGAGACTGTCTTGTATAGCCCAAGCATTTGACATATGATGAAACTGAGGCCCAGGGAGGCTCACTTCATTGAACTCTAAGTTTTCTCTTGAGCCTCTCTGGGATTAAGGTCTTCAGCCTCAGCTCCATCTGGAATAACTTTAAAATTGGGTCAGTCCATCAACAACGACTTCCCTGACAACCTGATAGGCCCAGGAAAAAGGCTGTGATTTCATTAGGATAGGGAACACAGATGAGAAAGCTCCTTGTGTGTTGAGAGTTACCTAAAGCAGAGATGTCAAACATGGGACCCACTCCACTGTAGCATCTGACCCATATCACTCCCAGTTATGGCCCAACCCAGATTAAAATATATTTGGGAAATGTTTAACAAAACAAATAAAAATACAACAAGACATAGATGACATTACATTTTAAAACTAAGTCAGTATGGGGCCCACAGAATTCCTGATGTATGGATGAGTAGCCTTTATTTCTATTTGAGTTTGACATCATTGGCCTAGGACACTGAAGACCTGACCAGGGGCTCATCAGCCAATTTGTGTCAGAGATTGGACACGAGCTCAGGAAGCTTCCTGGCTTTAAGACCAGCTCTATATACTACACCATGGTGTCTCACTTATAATACAATAGGGAGGAACAAAAGAACTAAGGGGCTATTTCTGCCCTCTATAAGACATGGGGTTAAGATGCTGCTCCAAGGTCATCCTTTCTCTACCCCACTCCTCAACTTTTGTCCCCCAAAACCCTTACACAAATGGTCTTTTTTGGGAAAAAAGTCTTTAAGAAAACTAGGAGGCTGTCTTTATATAGGATGTCCCAAAATCTCATTGCGATTTTAAGACATTTGGGACATTCTGTATAACACCTAAACACCAAATAACTGAATAAAAAATGGTAACATTAATTCAGTCAACTGATTGTTCGGTTTTAATAGCACAGAAAGCTGGTTTGGCTGATTTTAGAATGGAAGGGACAGGTTCTTTTAGCAACACCCACACCCACACACCCACACACATATATTTATACACTGTGTAGGCAACCCAGTACCTCGTACATAGTAGGCAATTAATAAATACTTATTGATTAAGTGAAGAGGAATGGGGAAGCAGAATTAGTATCTTATTTTAAAGAAAATGAAGGCAAACCTCTTCTAGCAAGACTGGTAACCCAAGTCTAATGGAGTTCTCAAGAGTGCGCAGGAACCCAACATCCGTGAGTTTAATTATCTTTAACCCATTCTGAGCTTCTTTGTTTCTTATCCACCGATTTGCCTGTATGGGAAAGTCCAGGAAACCAGTGAAGTTTATACTTAACAACAACAACATTTGTATGGCGCTTAAGGTTTACAGAACACTTTAATCAGCAGATAGCCAGAAAGTTGTGGTCCTTAGATCAAAGTAGGTGCCCCCCCCTTTTTAGTTTCCTTAATTATTTTTATGTTCCTCTCACTTCCCAATGACTCGCTGGCCCCCATAGCTTTTCCTTGTACCAAAGCAGTACAATTAAGCACAATAAATCCACACGGTGGCCATGTCTGAAGATGTATGCCTCATTACACTTCTCTGCCGACTTCACCATCACGTTCCTTGAAGTCACAATCATTCACTGTATTGACCAGAGTCTCGAAATCTTTCACTATTATTGTCATTTCTACATATTGTAAGAAAGGACCGTTGTTTTCATCAATGCTTATAGCACATCGCCTGGCCCACAGTAGGCACTTAATAAATGTTGCTTGCTTGATTGTATAAAGTGTTCTCGTTCTACTTAATTTTTGTTGTTTAATCATTTTTTAGTCATGTCTGACTCTTCATGAGCCCATTTGAGGTTTTGTTGGCAGAGATTATGGAATAGATTTCCATTTCCTTCTCCAGGTCATTTTCCAGATAAGGAAACGGAGGCAAACAGGGTTCAAAGACTTGCCCAGGGTCACACAGCTACTAAGTGTCTCAGATCAGATTTGAACTAAGGAAGATGAGTTTTTTTTGGCTCCAGGCCTGGCACTCTATTCACTGTGCCACCTAGCTGCCCCTCTTACTTAATTAACAGCACCCATTCATTCACACAAGTCTTTGAAACTTTCTTTGAATTAGTATTAATTCCTTATGGTTCAATAATGTTCCATCATGATCTTATACCAGTTTGTCCATCGATTCCTCAATTGTGAGCCCCCCACTTCCATTCCATTTTTTTTGCTCCTACCAAAGTATTGCTATCATAATTGTTAACTATATATAGTGCTTTAAGTTTTGTAAAGAGCTTCCCAAATATTATCCCATTTGATCCTCACAACAATTCTGGATGGCTATTACTAGCCCCATTTTATAGGTGAAGACATTGAGATAGACAGAGGTGAAGTGACTTGCCCAGGGTCACATAACCAGTAAGCACCTCAGGCAGGATTTGAATTTGGGTCTTCTTGACTCTAGGTCCAGCATTCTTTCCATTGCACTGCCTAGCTGCCTTTGAAAGACGTGGAAAGGGAAAAAGTCTTTCCTGGACCACCTTCTGGATTTTCCCTTAAGGCTACTGAAGGGTAACATATTTTTGATGTGCATTCTGGCACAAGCTGTCTGCTTGAGTCTCTCCTCACCCATGTTTTGTATACAGAAGGACTTCCTACTTCCAGGAAAGTCTTCTCTAGATGCTTCCTTCTAATCTGGAGGGCATCCTGGGGTTTTGAAGGCTCAACCAGACAGGTCCCACCAGGCAGGTCCCACCAAGCTGCAAAGAATTCATATATGGGTCCAATAATGGCTCTTTTATCTGTCACTGGAAGACCAACCTCAGGTCAGTACAAAGGTTCTCTGACTTCAGGGTGATGAATTTTCTGACCATAGCAATTTGTGAAGAATATCCATTAAGTCACAGAGCTTTGCAATCTGTGCCTGTGGAAGGACCCTTTTAAAAATGGCCCTTAGCTTTCTTTTGACATTCTGGCCTTTAGCACTCATGACATTCTCACAATACCATCCCTGCTGGTCGTATAACCCTAATGGTGAAGTCACAGATCTTTGACTTATCCTGTAAATCTCTTGTTTGTACATGATTGTTTGCATGTTGTTTCCCTGCCCCTCCCCACCTGCAATCATTAGACTGTGAGTAGCAGATATTTTTTTTTACCTTTCTTTCTATCCCCAGCACTTAGTGCAGTGCTGGGCATATAGTATGTGCCTAATAAATGCTTCTCGACAGACTGATAGGTTCTTCTGCTCTATGCTCTCTGTGATCTGGCCACACTGGCCTATCTCTTGTTCCTCACATACAGCACCCTATCTCCTGACTTCATTTCCACTGGCTGTCTTCCTCAAGCCTGGAATGCTTTCCCTCCTCCCCTTGGACTCCCAGCCTTCCTTGCTTCTTTCAAGACTCTGTTTCAGTCTCACCTTCTGTAGGAGGCCTGTCTCTGCCCCTCCTGCCCAGGGGATCACCTTCCACCTACACTTTGTATGAATCTTGAATGTCCACAGCTACTTGCATGTTGTTTCTCTCCTTAGAATCTGAGCTCCCACAGACTAGAGATTGTTTTTGCCTTTATCTGTGTGCCCAGAACATGATAAATGCTTGTAAACTGACTGAAGGAGGGACAATTTGATGGCTGAAGGATGAGACCTGGTACCTTCTGGATGGGTAGGTATCCACTCCAATATCAGAGGGGGAAGAGTGGGGAGGGGAGGGAAGGGAACAAACATGTATATAGTGCCCTACTATGTGCCAGGTACTGTACTAAGTGTTGTTGTTGCCATTGTTGAGTTATGTCTGAATTTTCATAACCCCATTTGGGATTCTCTTGGCAAAGATACTGGAGTGCTTTGCCATTTCCTTCTCCAGCTGATTTTACAGATGAGGAAATGGAGCAAAGTTAAGTGACTTGCCCAGGGTCGCACAGCTAATAAGTATTTGAGGCTGAATTTGAACCTATGTCTTCCTAACTCCAGGCCCGCTGCTCTATGCATGGCACCAAGTACTTTTTAAAAACAAATATTTCATTTAATCCTCACCACAATTCTGTGAAGGAATAATAATAAAAGTTAATCTTTATATGGTGTTTACTGTGGATGAAGCACTGTGCTATGAGATTTACAATTATTTATTATCTTATTTAATCCTCACAAAAACCCCGGACCATAAATGCTATTCCCATCCCCATTTTATAGATGAGGAAACTGAGACAAGCAGGGGTTAAGTGACTTGCCCAGAGTCACATAGTAAGCATCTGAGGCTGGATTTGAACTCAGGTCTTCCTGACTCCAAGCTCAGTGCTAGATCTACTTGTACCACCAGTTGTTACAACCAGGTAGTGTCCCATGGACTGAAATCTGACAGGGTTTCTTTAAAAAAAGGAAAGAAAAGAAATTCCAAAGATATAAAGAAAAACAAGTCTGACGAGGAAGAAAAATAGGAGCTTTCTGAAAGATGGAGATAGATGAAACACTCTCCAACAAGCTTAGATTTTAAAATATGTATATGTATATATGTATGTGTACACACACACACACACACACACACACACACATATATATATGAGATGGACACAAGTGAAGATGACCAATGATTAACACAAGAGCATGGGATGGCGCTGTAAGAAGAACATTGGGAGCACTAAAGCTTGGACTGTCATGGGAAGCCAAGGTCAAGAAGGTTCTTTTAGGTTAAAGTGGGAAAAGTGGAGGATCAAAGGAGACATAGGACAGATGTTTGGGGTGGATGGGGTGCTGATAACTCACAACACAGAGGAGGTGCAACAACTGCATTTTGGCCATTTTTTTTCTGCCAAGGAGAATGACCTTTGACTCAGAATGAATAACATAAAAATGGCCATTGAGGCATTGACACTCAGGAGAAATAAGAAAAGAGTAAGAAGAGCCTGATAGCCCAGATGAACTGGATCCATACTTGGCACTGAAGGCACTGGGAGCTGTGACTGCTGAGTTATGGTATTGAAATATTGAAATTATAGTAACATTTGAAAGATTATGGAGCATGGGAAACAGGGAAGAGATTGTAGGAGAGTCAGCTTTGTATTCCTGGCAAAATTCTAGAATGTCTTATTAAAGACATGACTAGGAACCATCTGGAAAAGGAAACTACGATCACCAAAAATTCAACATGAATGGGTCATGAAGAACTAACCTTATTACATTTCCTGACAGAACTGCCAAACTGATAGGTAGAGCAGCGAAATACTACAAATAAGAGTTTTATCTCGATTTTTAGCAAAGCATTTGATAAAGTACTCTCACGAAATTCTTACAGAGAGGAGTAAGAGATGTGGGCTAGATAAGAACACAGTTAAATGGATCTGTGGGAATACCAGAAGCCATAAATAGTCATTAACGTTTCCATGTCAAGTCTCCAGTGGAGTGTCCTAGAGATCTCTGTTTGGTTCTATGCTACTTCAGGTTTTTATCAGTGTATTTGATAAAATAGCATTCTTTTCAGGTTTGCAACTTCACCAACATGGAAGAAAAAGTTAAATACACTATTTGTGCCTGCCTGTGGTAGAGCATTCCAAGCTTGTTTTGGTCTGATCAGTTACAGTCAGACACACTGAAATTTAACTTTAGTATAGTGATATCATTTTGGTCCTCTTCAAGAACGAAGATAACAACGAAGGTAACCACCATAGCATGTGCAACCAATGTGCTTCCTTTGGTTCCCTTGACACTGTGTAGGTATCAAAGGTCTGTCCACTGGCTATCTCTCATTCCTCCCAAGATGTCTCACCCATGTTCTTGGCCAGACCAACATCTCTGCTGAAAACCTGTGCATCGTTTCTCTTGCATCATTCTTGGCCACAGTTATGGTCTCATGAATAAGACCTGATCACCTGAATACAGAACATATTTGTATCCCCCCCAAACTATTATTCATCTTTGTATTTTGCTTCTCAAGTTGAAGCCTAATAGTGCCCATCATACACCTCTCCACTGTCCTTTGGGTGACTGACTTGCTATTTTCATTCTTCAAAGACTGGCATTCAGGAACTCCCAGCCACACAAGGTTTTTGTTTTTGCTTCATTTTAATTAAAATCATTTTAAACTTAAATACAAAATGAAGAAAAGGAAGAATATTTCCATATACACAGCAAACATAGAGGATTCAATAAGAAACCATAAATTTCCATTTATGACTGTTTCAGCCATATGATGTTGACAGACGACAATGTTTTTAATTGTCTTTGTTTCAGGAGAAGCTTGGGGGTCATTAAAAGCATGGCACAATTTTATAGAGGCACTAAAATCTCCTTCTGAGTCTGGTTCATGTATCCAAATACAGGTTCTCTTCAAGACAGTGTTGCTGAGAGACCTCTCGATGTTCTATTCTACTACATATAGAGGTGGCTAGGTGGCACAGTGGATAGAGTGCAAGACTCGAGTCAGAAAGACCTGAGTTTAAATCCTGCCTTGTATACTTCCCTACCTGTGTGACCCTGGGCAAATCACTTAGCCTTTGTCTTAGCCAATGCCTTGGTTTTCTCATCTATAAAATGGGGACAATAATAGCACCTGCCTCCCAGGGGAATTATCACATGTGAAGCATTTTTCAAACTTTTAAGAGCTACATAAATGATAGTACTTATTATATCATGGGCAATAAGCATTCTTTATTGATTTAGTTTTTCCCACAGAGTAGGCTTTATTCTTTAAGTAATAGATTTTAAACATGATTTTAAACTTTACCAAAGTCTCATTGAATTTAGTCAACGATTGCTCACTTGATCTTGGGGGTCAATCATCAAAGGCCATCGTCGTCCTCGAGTCACCAGAATACCGTTTTCAGTTGATACCAGATCACGTGGCAAGCCATCAGTATTCCACTGCCGTATCTCATAAGGATCCCCCAGGATGTTTATTAGGCTGAACTCATCGCTTATTGGGATCTCAAGGAGGACACACTGGTCAATCCAGCAATCTATCAGCTACCACAGAGGGAGAGCTTATTAGGTGTGTGCCCAAAGGACAACAGAAACAGTAGCAGTTTGGGAGAAAGAGAAATTCCACAAAATTATAGCAAAGCATCATAGAAAGAACTCTAAACCTAGAAACAAGAAAAGGTGAGTTCTAATTCTAGTTCTCCCTATTATTACTTGTATAACTTCAGGTAAATCACAATCTTTGTGAGTCTCAGTTTCTTAATCTATAAAATAGAAATAAAAACACCCATAGTATCTATCTTTTAGTGTGAGAGTCAAATAAAGTCATGCATGCAAAGTGCTTTTTGCTTGTAAAGTGTGAATTAAAGTGAATTAATTTGTGAAGAGGCCCCCAAAGTCATCCAAATCAATTATATTCAGCATGCTTTGCTTAATAAGGCAAGGAAGGAGGACAAGCATTTCAGAGATGACCATTAAAAAGGCTTAAAGTCATTTAGGCTCTTAGATTGTAGCTATCTCAAAAATTTACACATAGGGTATACTTTCATTTCCTAACCATGCTAGATAAAGAAGATGCTGCTTTATTAATCACCACAATAATGCATATTCATATAGTTCTTTTACATTTAAATTGAGTTTAAATTTAAATCAAGTTTTAAAAAACCCCTTTTCACAGCAACCCCAAGAGATCAGAACTAATGATGGGCCTTAGGCTCAGTGAGCTCAAATAATTTTAAAACGTAGCACTGTTAATCATATTCTTCCCCTTGATTCTTCACTCTAAGATTTTGGGGATCCTCTTTTGGTTCTTCTCATACATATCTGACTGCTTCTATTCTGTTTCCTTTGCTGGACCCTCCTCTAGATCATGTCCTCTAAGCATAACTGTCCCTCAGGACTCTATTCTGGACCCTCTTATCTTCCCCCTCTATACTACTTTACTTGGTGATGTAATTAGCTCCCATGGATTTAATAACCACTATCTCTATGGTAATCATTATAAAATTTACCTATCTTTCCCCATACTCTCTGCTGACCTCCAATCTCTAATCTCCAACTGCCTTCCTGATTTCTTGAACTGGATGTCTAGTAGACCTCTTAAACTCACCATGTCCAAAACAGAACTCATTATCTTTCCCCTAAACCCTCCCCACATACTATAACTGTAAAGGGCAACATCATACTCCTAATTCCTCTGGCTCCCCATCTAGGGATCATCCTGGATTCTTCCCTCACCCTCATCCACCACATCCAAACTGTTGCCAAAGCCTGTTGATTTCACCTCTACAACAACTTTTGAATATGCCTCCTTCTCTCCTCTGACCCTCCCATCCTGGTCCAGGCTCTTGTTACCTCACACCTGGACTATTGTATAGCCTTCTTGGGGCGGGGGGAGTTCTGCCTGCCTCAAAGCTCTCCCACTCTAGTCCATCCTCCATTCAGTGATTAAAGAGGTTTTTCTAAAGTGCTGGTCAGACCATGTCATCTTACCACTCAAAAAAATCCCCTGTTGCCTCTAAGATCGAACACAAAATGCTCTGTTCAGCATTCAAAACCCTTCTTCACCTATTTCCTATCTTTTCAGTCTTTTTACACCTTACTCTTCGATATGTTTGATCCAGTGACACTGGCTTCCTCAACGTTCCATGAACAAGACCCTCCATCTCTCTTCTCCAGGAATCTAACCTCTCGGGCCTGAAACACACATCCCTACTCCACTCTGACTATTGACCTTCCTGGCTTCCTTCAAATCTCATCTAAAAGTGCCTTCCTTCTCTTAATTATTTCCTACTTATCTTGAATATAACATTTATGTTTGTTAGCATGTTTTCTCCCCTATTAGACTGTATGCTCCTTGAAGGAGGGACTGTATTTTCTGCTCTTTTTGTATGCTTAGTGCTTAACACAGTGTCTGGACTAGTAGGCTGTTAATAAATGTTTATTGACTGACTGAAAACAGTACTTTAAGGTTTGCAAAATATTTTAGAAATATTCCACTTGATGCTCACAACTGCCCTGGAAATAGGTGCTATTATTAGCCCCATTTTATAGAGGAGGAAACAAGCACAGAAAGGCTATTCGACTTATATTGCCATATTCAAATACTCATCTGTATTATGACTCTATTCTTAGCTAGAATTATGTTTCACTTTTAGATGACATTTTATGTGTAATGGATTTACTCGAAAAGGTAATATAATGAAGTTACTGATTTATAATAGTCTACTACTGATTATAAAAAGTAACAAATAGACTTCACTATGTTTAAAAGGGGGGTGGAGAAGAGAGGGAGGCACAACAGGGCAGCGAGCATCGCCACAGCACTGCGATCTACAGCGCATCCCCCATTCCTCTTCCCAAAGTGGGAGACACCCCTGAAGGGCCACGTTCCAAAAAAGGTTCCCGGCGCTCCAGATCCAAGTCGAGGACTGGATTTCGATTGAGATCCAGAAGAGGTTCTTGAAGGCATTACACCAGATCACATTCCAGCTTCCTTTCCCACAGACGATCCCAGAGCAGGTGTACAATGGAGATGACCGAAGGCATCATACCCAGAACACTCTCCCATTTCTACCCGCTGGCATCACGTGGAGAATCTGGGTGTTTGCTGAATCTGTACACCACAGAGAGGGATATCAGAGAAGTATTTTCCAAATACGGCCTGACTGCAGACGTGTTCATTGTGGCTGACCAGCACTCCTGGCGCTCCCGGGAGTTTGCCTTTGTGTTCTTTGAGAATATTGAGGACGCCAGGGAAACCAAAGAGCGTGCCAATGGAATGGGGCTGGAAGGCCGGAGTATCCGAGTGGATTTTTCTGTAACAAAAAAGACGCCACACTCCAACCCCTGAAATCTACACAGGAAGACCTACTTAAGGCAGTCCCTTCGGTGATTATTACTACGAGATCAAATCTATGAGGATCATAACTATCCCAGTAGATCCTATGGAAGAAGAGGTGGTGGAGGAGGAGGAGGGTGGAGAACTGCCCGAGGAAGGGATCAGATTTACAGGAGGCGGCCCTCATCCTCACATTACAGGTGAGGGGGTTACGGGTCACGGTCTCGATCTCATTCACCTCGTCGAAATTGAAGCATGAAGACAGTGGATTTCTGAAATGGAATTTTGTTTTGTGGACGATATTTTTTTTTGTCTCCCGTTTAAAAGTGAACAGTGCCTACTGAATAGGTGACATTTGCATTTTTATGAAGACTACTTTTGGTGGAGCTGAAATGCTGTTTTCATCCTGCATTTGTGCAGTTTGGTGCTTTGTTCAAAGTTGAGTGTTTTAAGAGAAGTATGGTTGGTTTTTTTTTTTTTTTTGTTTGTTTTTTTGCTTTTTTTGGAGGGCAATTGGGGTTAAGTGACTTTCCCAGGGTCACACGGCTAGTTTTGTGTTAAGTGTCTGAGGCTGGATTTGAACTCAAGTCTTCCTGACTCCAGGGCCGGTGCTCTATTCACTGCACCACCTAGCCGCCCCGAGAAGTAAGTTTTGCATTTATTTATTTATTTATTTTTTACACTTTGAATTTGGACTGCTGAGAATTTTCTACCGTAGAAAAACTTTATTTAAAAGTTTTTTCCTACTAAATTCAGGGTAACCTGAAGAGTTGAAATTTATGTAAAATGCCCCCAAGTGGTAAAACAACAATAAATAGTTTGATTTCTAATTTTTTCCACCACATCAATTCTTAGGAAAACCGAATTTTCAAATTAGTCTCTGGAAAGTAAAGTCACATGCCCTTTCACCCTTGTCATTTAGAGAGCACCATATTTAATATATCTAAAACTGAGCGTTACCATTATAATACTGTGTAACTCTGTGTTACTAGTATTAGAACTAAAGGTATTTCTATCCAGCAGTTGCTTAGCGCTTGTATGAATGTTGTTTGTCAAGCCTTTACATAAGCTGTGCAATTAGAAAACGGGGACAATAATTACAGTCTAACGGAGCCCTAGAAGAAATCCCGCCTTCCTGAGAGGTGGTGATGTCGAGCTATCCATGAGTAACGGGACATTCCACCACAAATGTAATCTTAATTTTCTGGCTTTCTATCACAAATAAAAATGGGTGCTTCATAAAGGATAGGAGAAAGGAATACTGCAGCAGTTTGATGAGTGAAATGAAGACTTCAGTTAAATTTCAAAAATTATTTTGAGATCCTTTTGCTTACCAAAGGAAGCTTGATTCACTCAACTGTTTTGAGGATTGTGTATAAATAAACTGTTAATGAAAAAAGATTTTTAAAAAGGGCGGTGAGGGGGCAGGTATATGACGCAGTGGATAGAGAGTACCGGCCCTGGATTCAGGAGGATCTGAGTTCAAATCCCCACCCGTATTATGTGGTAATACACAGACTGACGTTAGCGCTAGTGGGTTCATCGCTGGAGGCGCAGGTGCTGCCGGCTCACGTTCATTCCTTCAGACTCACGTCCCTCGTCCGAGTGGCCCCGGCTCCGCCGGAGGAAAGGTCTTCACTCCCACATGAATTTGGGAAATCCTCCACCCTACTCGGACCCAACCCCACCTGTTCCATATTCACCATATGTACAGCAACCAGGTGGTTCTCAAGCATGTTCTTCTGCTGGGTGTTATCCTGCAGGACCTCAAGGGCCATATCCACCCCCTAATGTAGGGTATCCATACCATGGCTATCCACAATATGGACCAACCAGAGTGTATATGGTTGAAGATAAAAGAAGGAATGCCAACATTGCCCAAAGTAACTGCCTCACAGCTTGCTTGACTGCTCTCTGTTGCTGTTGCCTTATGGACGCGCTAGAGGATTAGCCAGCCGCCAACTCCGCAACTCCTCTCACCAGAAGGCTGGGTCTTGACCTCTGAGTCTTGACCTCTTTCCATTCCGTAAAGAATGGAATGCACAGCTATCTCAACAACTGCATAATGGAATCCTAGGTTATTAGTGATTTTTAACTATTTAATTTAGTGACACGATCTACTTAACGCGCCTTTTCTAATATTTGTCATACTTTAACAAATGTGCTAAATGATTTTTTTGGCCAAAGGCTCAATTATGAAATTTATATTTATCATTTTAAACTGCACAGTTCATGGCAATGGCAAAATAAGCAACGATTACAAGCCACTGAATGATTTCTTTCCTAACTCCTTAATCATGCTTCAATATTCTCTTGTTAATAAATTTTTCAAAAATAAAAAAAAAAAAAACAAATGGGGCAGCTAAGTGGTACAGTGGAAAGGCCCTGGAGTCAGGAGGACCTGAGTTCAAATCAGGCCCCAGACACTTGACACTTACTAGCTGTGTGACTCTGGCCAAGTCACTTAACCCTGACTGCCTTGCCAAAAAAAAATCATATTAATCATAGCACAAAACCCCCCTTCTAAACTTATGTATGGCACTAAAACAAACACCCCCCCCAACCTTCCAAACACCCTGATCTCTAGATTTTAGGGAGACGACCCTGTCCATCCTTTAGTTGTGGTTTCTATCCTTAGGGCTTCTTATTTAGCCTTTCCCAATCTCTGGACAGTGATGTTAGGATGGCAAGAAAAACGAATTGGAAAAAAACAAACTATTTTATTCAGTTGTCCCACAGGCCTCCAGTTGTCAGGGGGTGGGGGAAATAGTCAAAAAGCAGGCCCTTCTTAGGGTCCTAAGAAGAAAGGATTGGGGAAAAGGTATCTTCTCATTAGGAAAGAACAGGACAACGTGCTCCCTGGGCTTTAGGAGAACATGGGTGTCTGGGAAAATCAGATGCTGGTGCTGGTTTGTAACTTTGATTTGGGGAGGAGAAGAAAGGGAAGGAATACCAAGGGGTACAACTCAGTCCCCACACCCCAACCTCCTCCCCCCTCTCCAGGATGGTTTGGTGGGAGGGGAGGAAGGAGGACACTGCTCAGGGTCCCCTAAGGCGTTCCTTTTTCTTGCTCCAGTCATCTGTGGTGCACGGTTGCTGCTCCGTTTCTGGTGAGTCCACTCTTTCCAAGGCCAGGGAGACGTTGAAGTCCAAAATGAGGTCAGAGGAGGAGGAGGACCTAGAAGAGGGTGGCGTGGAATCTTGCTTCTCGGGACTGTCTTGATAATCCGTGTCAACACTAGGTTCACTAAGTGTAGGTTTTGATGCTGGTTTGGGGCTCTCACACACTGCTTCAGTTCAGGTGGCACTACTCACCCTCCTCTACCTCTCCAGGCAACAGGCTCTGGCAAGGGACCACCCCGGTGTTCCTGGGATGGTATAATTTTGCCAGAACTCACCTTTCTCTTTGTCCACAGCAGCAACTTGGTCTCATCTCCGCCAGCCTTGATAGCAGTCACCACATCCCCCACGCTGCTTCCCCTCCATACAGATCCCATTCACCTCCGCAATCCGGTCCCGGCCCTGGGGCCCTCGGTTGATGAGTCGGTGTCCACAGAGCTGATGTACGCCAGATTTAGACTGGTCACTGTTCAGGTTGAAGCTGTAGCCGCTGAGATCTTTTCTCACGGCACAAAATCGGAGCCTCAGCTCCCTCTGTACCATTGGTTCTTTTCTGCCCACGGCCCAGCCGCTCCTGGCTGCTGCTCTTCGCTTCCATTCGGCGGGGCGGGCGCGGCCCTCGGCCGGGCGGGCGTGGCTGGACCCTTCCCGGGTTGGCCGCGCGGTAGTTCTTCCCACGCCTGGATGCCTAGCTTGTGCGGGGCTCGACGCCTCCGGGGAGAACGCCGCAGGCTCGCTGGTGACTCTCCTGCTCCACGTTCTCGCTCTAGCTCACCGGCCAGCAGTTCCTCCTTGTCTGCCGGCGAGCTTGCTCCACAAGCCGGCTAAACTGTCCCACTTTGCCCTGTTCGACATAGCTATTCGGCCCCCTTTTCCAGGTTACAGAGCCGGGCCAGGGGGCTCCCAGAGTCCCCATCTGCGCTCATCTTGCTCCCAGGCAGCTCAGGGGCTTACAGCTGGGGCCGGTTCACCCTTCCTCCCCTCCCCCAGCCCCAGGAAGCAGTGATCCGGCTTGAAACTCAGTAAGGAACCCCCTGCTCAGGAGGAGGTATCTGGGAAGGGGTCGCAGCGAACTCCTCTTAAGTGCCGAAGGAAAGCGAAGGGATCAATGACAGTTCCGCACGGTGCTTGAGCTTTCCAGAACCTGTCACAGCCCGTTATCCCGGGGGAGGGGCCGATTAGGACCAGTTAGGAAGCAGGGAGAAAGCAGGGTGGGGTGCTCTATCCCTGGCGGATTAGTACAGTTAGGAAGTATGGTGGGAAGAATTTGCACTGAAGTTTTCCTGACTCGAAGCCTCTTTCCTGACTCGACTCTCTCTCCCATGCCACTTAACTGCCAACATGCCTTGCTTCTGTTCAACACAGCTAGTCAGAGTCAGGATTGGAATCTCCAACTTTTGCCTCTAAATTTAACGCTCTTTCCTCTTTGTTGCATAAATTTTTATGGCCAGGAAAGAGTAGAAACTAAGGTTTGCTGAGGGGCATCCAGAGAACTAGCCATTCCTGCCATGCCCCTCTCCTTCCTCCCCTTGCCCAACCATACCAAAATGCTTGCCACCTCAAAGTAATTCCTCCATGCTTTTGGGTGTATTGGCTGCCCTGCTACTTGGCTCCAGGACGGGGTAGGGGTGGGGATTGGCGCCAAGGTCCCCAACAATGGGGGAAGGTGAGGCTAGTAGAACTAGATGGGCAGCCAGGTGGTTGGGACTGGGACATGGTGGGGCATTGGCTCTCTGATTCCTGGCCTACTCTTTAGTTTCTCAGGAGGACAATACCTCTTTCCAAGTGTTAGAGGCTCCCCAGGTGATCATGGGAGAACTGGCAGACTCTGCATGGTGAGGCGATGTGAGGGCACTAGATAGAACAAGATGGCACTGGCAAAAGACCTGGAGCAGGGTTGGGAAACCTGAGGCCTTGGGGTCTTTTGACTCAATTTAAATTTTACAGAACAAATCCTTTTATTAAGGGGATTTGTTCTATGAAGTTTAGATTCAATCAAAGGGCTGCACTTGAGGACCTAGAGGGCCACATGTGGCCTTGAGGTCATAGGTTCTCTACCCCTGAGTCCTGGGGTCTTGTAAAAGGCAGAAGGAGCCTCAATGCAGAAAGGAGAAAAATATCGACTTTGTGAGGATGCAGAAGAAAAGACAAGGAAGCCTGAGGCAACCATATGGTGTGGGACAGTGATGGTGTGGGGTTGGGGGAGAGGGACCTGGGCTTCATGGGAGAGAGGAGGCCTTTGGAGCAGGCCCAATCCCATAACCATGTAATCCTCAACTGTTTTTAAAATAAATGGTCCCCAGATGAACTTATTTTTCCTTTCTTAACTCTCCCCTGACTCTGTCCTCCTCTGCCCTGGAATGGCACCCTCACTGCTGCCCAATTAGCAGTTCCTGGTTCCTCTCTTCAAGTATCCTAGCTATTATGATATTCTATTTTGATATAAATATATTCCTTATTTCAACTCAACTCAATGAGCATTTATTGAGTACCTAACATGTGCCAAGTACTCTTCATTAAGATAAGACCTGGGAGAACCCAGGTAAAAACTGAAGATTCATTCACTCCCATGGCTCCCCATGCTTTTTCACTCACCAGCTGCCTGTAAAGGGCTGTGAAAGCGCCATAGTATGCCACGCAAGCAGCAGCGATGAACACATTCCCCGTGATGTTGGAGATCTCACTTTCAAAGTTCTGGATGCTTTCTTCCCATCGGACTTGCTCATCTCCCAATGCAGCCGTGAGCTTCCCAGCTCGAGTGAGGCGCGCTTGGGTAAGGTCCATGGTTCTAGCTGTATAATTTCAAGAAAACTGGCTGTAATTTACAATGAATGTTCCAGTTCCAAGATGTTCATTTTCCTTTCTCCACCTCTAGCACAATTAGTGTCTATGTAGTAAATGGTACCCAATCATAATTATCAAAAGGGTGAACCAGATTCTGCCTAGCACTCAGGGAATCATATTCCCTCTATCCGACCCTGAGGACACCATTAAGTGGTTGGGATTTTATATGTGGTACTGTAAATACAGACACTGCCTGCCACAAAGCAAAAATAGAAATGTGGTTCCGTTAATTGGAGCTGCCATGTCTCCAACACACAGCATTTTTATTCCTTCAAACTCTTATTTTGTTTTGTATTTTGTATTTTGATTTTCACATTATTAACCAGCCCTACTCGGATGGCTCATTGTGAGGTGGAGGTGACACATCACCTCCGCCTTTGTCATTAAGGCAAGAGGCAAGTCAAGAAATTACCGGCTCTTTTGATTTGGGGAGGAGGAGGAGGGAGGAGGAGGAAGAGAGAGAGAGAGAGAGAGAGAGAGAGAGAGAGAGAGAGAGAGAGAGAGAGAGAGAGAGAGAGAGAGAGAGAGGAGGGGAAGGGGGAGAGACAGAGACAGACAGAGACAGAGCAAGAGCCAGCTCCAGAGAGAAAGACACAGAGAGACAGAGATAGAGACAGAGAGAGACATCATGGTGGGAGAAGAGACAGATAGACAGACATACAGAGACACAGAGAGACAGAAACAGAGACATAGAGACAGAAAGAGGTGGGGGAGAACACACACACAGAGACAGAGAGAGACACGGGGGGGAAGGGAGAGACAGAGAGACAGAGAGACAGAGAGAGACAGAGAGACAGAGAGAGACAGAGACAGAGAGACAGAGAGACAGAATGACACAGACATACAGAGAGAAAGAGAGACAGAGAGACAGAGGCAGAGAATTAGAGAGACAGAAGCAGGCAGAGACAGAGACACAGATTCTGAAAACTGAAGACCCCTATTACCACTATTCTATGTTTCCATGCCAGGCTTGTAATCTGTTCTCCATCCATGGCCATGTCCCTTTTGTGCCTAGGTGGTCTGCAATATTTCCAGAGCGATATTGTTTTTATTTTCTCCATCCATCAGTTTTACCACAGATGCTCACCTCCATGCTTCACCTCTGGTCCCTGGACATATTATTAATCAACAATATTGCCCACATCCCTCATATCTGTTCTGTTCCTTTCAAAAAAGATCTACTCTTCCAGAGGCCTCTTCTAGCCATGGTCCCATCCCATCGAGTATCAATGACATCTAAACAGTAAAATCTACATCTTTGCCTTTGAGTCTCTGATTCTGCTGCTTTGTTCTCTGCAAACTGTAAATCTGGGGAAAAGCATAGAATGGAAATCCCTTGAAGGGCAGGGACTGTTTCCCTTTGTCTTTATATCCCCAGATTCTAGCACCATGTCTGGCCCTAAGTCTGCACTCATATTCTGTTTATTAAACATATGAAACTGTCAGTTTAGTGTCAGGTCATTTCTTATGTTTTTATATCCTGTGAATTATTGGGCATCTTTTCCATGATTTTTCTTCCTGTGTTGTAGCTGATACTCTCTATGATTGTAATTTGTATATCTCTATCTTCATCAATATTGATATTTTCCCCATTCCCAAGGAGAAGGGAAGCTCCTTACAAGGGGAGATGATGCCATTTCCCAAGTCTACACATCCTGCATATGTTCATTTAAATAATATATGTACATAACCCATATTCTGTTGCATGACATTTTTTGACTTTCTCAAACTTGCTTTTCAGGATATCTTCCTTTAAGTCTCAGTTCAGGTGCTACCTTTTCTATGTAACCCTCCATGAGTCCCTTCGACAAAAATATCCCTTCCTTCCTCAAATGTTCCCACAGCACTTTGGCTCTCTTTTGCCCTTATCATGCTTTGCCTCAGTACAAATCTGAGACCATATCACCCCACCCCAAGGAGATTTGAGAGCAGGCATTATCTTTTTGCCTTTCTTTGTATTCCCCACGCTTAAAGGCCCAGTGCTTGGTACATAGCAGATACTTTATAAATATTTGTTGACTTAATTGAACCAGAAGGCATTATGGGTGGATGCTGCAAAGATATATTTAGGCTTCGTACAAAGAAAAACTTCTTTATAATTAGAAATTTCCAACCCAGAAATGCTAAGTTTCTCTCTAGCAGGGGTCTTTAAGAAGGGCTACATGACCATTTGTTGGAGATGCGATAGAATTCTTAGATAGGTACAGTTTGGACTAGAGGACCCCTGAGGTTCTTTCTACCTCTTACATTCTGTGTGGCTCTTGTGACAAGTGGGGCAGCCAGGTAGCACAGTGCTGGGACTGGAGTCAGGAAGATGTGAGCTCAAATCTGGCCTCAGATACTTCTATGCTGTGTGACTTTGGCAAATCACAACCGTATTTGCCTCAGTTTTCTCATTTGTCAAATGAGCTGGACAAGGAAATGGCAAACCATTACAGTATCTTTGTCAAGAAAACAACAAATGGTGTCACGAAGAGTCAGACATGATTGAAAATGACTGAACAACTTTGTAGGTAGTTCATGTGGATGGGAATGAGATTTTATATTAAGATGATAGAACTAGGTGTTGAAAGAAGGAAGAGAAACAAGCTTTTGCTTGAGGGAACAAGTATTTACTACGGTGTTGTTTGTCCTTCATTTTCTTGAAAAGGATCAATGAAATCAGGAAGGTAATGTCAAAACTTGTGAGTTAATTGGATTTAAGTGAGACAGAGCTGGGCAGAGTCATTAGGACTACTGGCAATGACCCTGGATGCAGTGGGAGACCTTGGCCTCTTTAAGCTAAGGTCTTTCCCAGGTCTCAGTTTGTCTGAGGCAACAATTATTCAGTAGTTAGGTAAGATAAGACTAGGTAAAAAAAATTGAGGTAAAAAGATGGTCTACTTTGCCTTCACAAAAGATTTAATCAGGGACGGGAAGACCCTGACCAGAACAGAAACAATTGCTAATTTAAAGTCACTCTGAGACATCAAACTCAAACAATGAACAGGTGAGATTTACCAAGTTCCTACTATGTGTTGGGGACTATGCTAAATTAAATATTGTCTCAAAATTTAAAATATGGTGCTCAGGTAGAATTACTTTGATTTGGCACATAGTTGGAGACTTTAATGCTGCAGACTGCATTCCTTATTTGATTTGAAATGGACCAGATAACATCTGAGGTCCTTCCAAAGTCTTAAGATTCTATAGTTCCTTATGGCTCTACTCTGATTTTTCACTGATTTTACTAAACATATGGCTTCCGTTCCATCCAGGTTTGTCTCCTGTTTCCCAACATTCCATGCTCATGTCAGTTTCAGAGCTTTTCTTAATGTGCTCTTCTGAAATTCTCTCTCTGTCCCAATCCCTTAGTATCCACATCAGACCCATGTTCCAAGGCGAGGGAAGCTCAGAGGCTCCACCTTTCTTTTTCTTGTTTTTTTTTTTAAAGTATTGATTAGTTTTGTTTTTATATCTTCTCTCCTTTCCATCTCTGTATGTCTCCCTTTCTTCCCAATCTAAATAAAGAACCATTCCTTATAATGGTAAAGAAAAAGAAAAAAAAGTCAGGGCTACCTCTTCTATGCAGCCTTTTCTGACTTCAACCCATGACACTGGGAGCTGTCCAGTTTTTGAGCTCTATACTTTATTATTCATAATACCTAATTCTCCCTTGGGGAGTAACTCATGTGAGTTATTGGGTGTTATTATCTAATTCCTGTGTATATAACTCTGCTTCTCCAGTTCACTTGCACATGAACTTGCTCAGACCAGGGTTATTTAAAATTTCAGCAATTTTGTAATAATCAGAATGCATTAGAAAGCAAATGAGACAATTCTTAGAAGCAGTTATAAAATCTGCCATTGGATTGGCTGAAGGCTCTTTTTTATTCTTAGAGTGGATGAAAGAAAAGGGGTTAAGTGATTAGTGCTTCAAGCATTGTGCTAAATGTGGGGATATAGATAGTTCCTATTTCCAAGGAGTCATATACTGATAGAGGGAGATAACACAAATAGGAGATTTAAAATAATGGCTATCCAAACACAGACATTTTCAACGTACCAAGATTCTCTTTTTCATTAAGGCTTTTTTCATACTGATCTTGTAAAGCTTGAATCTGATCTTCTACTTGTCTTAATTTTTTTTGTTTGTCTCTCAAGGTAGCCATGGTAGCATCAAGCTCAGCCTAATAAAAGAAGATAAATGTTTTTAAAAGTCCCTTGAGGAAGGTAAAACTTGTCTAATATTGTTTTTGAGTTTAAAATTCCTGGGATAGTATGGAAATTAGCATCTAACAATTTGCTATCATCCTGAGTAATAATCCGTGATCTCCTTGAAAACATCAAACATTGGACTTGTCCGTTAGTCTATATTATGTCAACTTATGTCAACTTCTATGGTACCCTGAACTGAAGGATTACTTAAGTAATTAATTTGATGTCATTTGTGATGTTTAAAAGAAATGAATGCAAATTGACAACTCTCTTCCTTTTCCATGAAAAATCTGTGAATATGGATTCTGACAACAGGGGAAGGGGTCATTCTTGTCACTCAATATTTTCCTTCCATTGTTTGACATAAGCAGGGATTTTTAATGTGGGGCCCATAGATTTGTCTTTTGATGATGTTGTTTTTCAGTCATTTTAGTTGTGTCCAACACTCATTTGGGGTTTTCTTGGCAAAGATACTGGGCTGGTTTGCCATTTCCTTCTTCAGCTCATTTTACAGATGAGGAAACAGACAAAAAAGGATTAAGTGACTTGTCCAGCGTCATACATCTAGTAAGTGTCTGAGGCTGAATTTGAACTTGGGAAGATGGGTTTTCCTGACTCTAGGCCTGGCACTCTATCTACTGCACCATCTAGTTGCCCTCAAAGTATTTTGGTAACTGGGTTTCAGTGTAATTGTTTTCTGCTTTAATCCTCTGTATATTATTTAACATATTTAAAAACATTATTCTGGGAAGGGGTCCATCAATGAACTGACTGCCAAAAGGGCCCATGGTACAGAAGATAAGAATCCTTGGTTTAGAGGGACTGTGATTAATGGCAAGTAGTGAGTACTATTTCATCAGTTTGTTTCCTAAATAAAACATTTAAAAACAAGAAGATTGGGTCTCCCTCTTTTGCCCAAGCTAAAAGTGCAAGAGAGTCATGGACTGGATCGCACTGCCTAGCACTTGCTCCATTTTTGGACCCACACTGGTTTGGTACTCTTGGGCAACATGGTGGGCTCCCTATTCTTGGCTCACCACATTGGAGCTGACCTCAGTGCATATGGAAGCCCAGTTATCTGCTTCTTCTGCTACTTAGAACTTCTGAACTCAAGAGATACACCAGCCACAGCCTCTTTAGTAGCAGGAATTTGGAGCATGCATTACTATCCCTGGGGAAATAAAACTTTACACAGACTAGCAGCTCAGGGATGGGAAACCTGTGGCCTCAAGGGCACATGTGCGAAAGAGGTCTTCAAATGCAGACTGAATCCCAAGTTCACAGAACAAATCCTCTTAATAAAAGAATTTGTTCTGTAAAACTTGGACTCAGTCAAAAGGCTGCTCCCTAGGACCTAGAAGGCCACATGTGGCCTCCAGGCTGCAAGTTCCTCACTCTTGGACTAACTCTTTAGCTCAAGGCAAACCAACTTTCTATTGTTTAAGGAATGGAATCCATGTATCATTCCCAAGAGTCCCATCACACTCTATGTGCTGAAGGGGAAGCACTGAGAAGAGAGCTATGCCATTAAACAGATGAGGGATCATTGCTTTCTTATTAATAAATACATTGTAAAGGGAGATAGTTAATGTACCTGAGCAGCTTGGAGTTTTTGTCTTTTGGGTTCAACTTCCTTGACGACTCGGGAATACAAATCCATAGCTCTTACCCACATACACATAGATTTACATGCCTTGGATACCTTCTCTACTTTTTCAGGTACAAAATCAGGATTATTAATATATTTTTGGAGCTTTGCCAATATAAGTGGTTTTATATTTTCCTTGTCATATTCTAAAAGTCTTTTGAGGAAATTAGAATCTCCAAGAAGTTGTTTTGCTGTGGGCCAGTCAGGTCTGTAAGATACATTAGAAATTATATTAATAAAGACATAAATTACATTAATAAAGACATACAGGGTTAATAAAACATGTAAAGATACACAAAGAACTCAAATTGGAACAGTAAGTTTGAGTGTAGACATGTGGTTTCTGTCAATAAGGCAACAAGCATTTATTAGACACTTACTGTACGCTAATCTCTGTGCTTCATAGGGTTAGGAAACTCCCAGGTAAATAAACTCCATCTACCAAGATAGATGGGAACTTCTCTGCAAAGCCTGTCTTAAGAGGGTTGATGAGAGCAGTGGGGTCAAACTCAAATGGAAATGGGGACACCACACCATACATAAAGATCCCCATGGGTCATATCTTGATGTAGAAAACTACATCTTAACAATACCTATGTTCTATTATAGTTTGATCTACTTTGTTAAATATTTCTCAGCAACATTTTAATCTGGTTACTCAAGAATCTCATGGGTTGCAGTGCAGTGTGAGGGCTGTTGGACCCCTTGGGGCTAGAATACTCAGGGGTGGTCACTTGTCCAGGATCTCACAGTCAGTAGCTATCAGACTCAGAACTCAAACTCGTTTTCCTAGCTTTGAGACCAGATCTCTATATACTTCAGTATATAGAGTATAAACCTTTGTCTAAGGTTTCTTGGAAACAGTCCTAATCACTGAAGTGCCTCAGTCAAAGTGAGAACTCCAAAAGACCCTAGGTTAAAAAGGTCAAGGTCTTCCATGGTCTTCCATGCCCCCTGGGCCATCTCTAGTTGTCCTGATGTTTATTTGGCCACTGGATCCATATGGCTCTGGAGGAGAAAGTGAGGCTGGTGACTTTGCACAGCCCTCTCTCACTTAAATCCAATTGACATACAAGTCATGGCATCATGTTCCTGATGTCATGGTCTTCTTCAAGAAAGAAGGACAAAACACAACTAAGCAATTTCTAGATGAGTAATGATAAAAAAGTAGGTAAGATATAGAACTAGCACCTTATTTAAAAAGCCTAGAGTCAGATTATCCCAGTATGGTATAAGCTGACAGTCCCCCTGACTTATTATCTCACTGACAAGTCCAAATGCTTGACAAAGAACTATTTTTGACATTCTGGCTCCTTGGACAAGAACAACCTTTGCTTGTCTCTCTTCTAAAGAGGTTTTGTAATGGCAAGCACAGAAGTAGTTCAAACCTTGTTTCAGTTCAAGTTTCTTTTGAACCTTGTATCAAGACTGTTAAGAAACAGAATGTATGAATCCCACAACTTGTGAATCCTAGAACTCATGAACTCCTACAACAGGAAGTGGAGGAGCTAATGACCATATATAAGGAGAGGCCCAGACTAGAGACAGAAGAACTGAGAAGAGGACTTTTGCGATGGCAGATTCAAGAAGGAGAAAACTTGTGGTATCCCAGAACTCTGTTTGTCTGCTCTGTCTGTGTTGGTGTTTGTTTGTGATATTTTCTACAGAAGTCCTGGGACCTTACTGGAAGCCCTGAAAGAGGATTTTCTGGTTGTATGTTTATAGAAGTCCCGGGAGAGGGTTTTGGAGGTCCTGGGACTTTACTGATGATTTCTGCTGACCTCTTGGATCTTGTTTGTGAGTCTGTGTTGATGATTTGTGTTGAGTTTTCAGACCTTGTTGGTGGGTCTGAGTTAATTTCACAGGCAGATAGTGAATTGGTGATGGTGCTGGCAATGTGCATGAATATTATTGTGGCTCTGTCAAGCTTCGTGTTCCCAGAAACAAGAACTGTGAAGGACTTGAGGTGGACTGGACACTCTGAACTTCAATATGGAATGGGAACTGGATGAAGAACTGGACAAGGAGCTGGACAAGGAACTGGGAGCTGCCTGCCCTTGAAGCCAGGTGACAGTTCAAGCTGAAAGAAGACTTTATTTGGATATTGTGTACTGACTAAGAAGATTATGATTTACTGTGACCTAGGGGTGGAGGACTTTGACTTTTGTACTTTGTGATTGAATTAAGGATTTTGTGATTGACTAAATGAATGTACTTTGTTTAAAACTATGTGACTACTTTGGTGAAAACTATGTGGTCATTTTAGTGATAAGGTGTACTGTGAATGCTGTACCTTGATTTTCTGTGAATGTTTTGCTTTGCTTTGTTATTGAATAGAGTTCACTATACTATGTAATCAGAACCTTGAAAGCTGTTCACAGCAGCAGTCCTCTGGAAAGTTGCTCATGCATGGCATTACAGTTTTCTCTGGGCTTCATGTTGACTTGCCTTGACTCAGCACTTGCTTCTCACCTTTCTGGAGGTTTCCAGGGCTTTGCTCCCTAAAAGTTTTAACTTGTTCATGATCTCTTGTTCTATGTCTTGGTTTTAAAAAAAATGGACTTGATGGCTATCCTAGTGCATCTTGCCCTTTTGGTGAAGCTGGTCATGAATAGAGTCCCAGACCTGGAATCAGGAAGATCTTGAGTTCAAATTCTGCCTCAGACACACTAGTTGTGTGACCTTAGGCAAATCACTTAAACTATCTTCTTTAGTTTTCTCATTTGTAAAATGATGGGGTTTGACTCAATGATCTCTAAAGTCCCTTCCAACTTTAAATTTATGATCTTCTGATCCTAAACTGTCCCTGGAGGTAATGCAATCTATAGAGAAGAAGTGTAGGGTATTATGCTTCTCAAACTCGGGTTCCATATCTATGTTCTCTAAAAGTCCCCAGTGGAGCTTTCTTTTTCTTTTTTAAAACCTGTGTCCAATGTCTGGACTCCTATTAAACTCCCATTTTTCAGATATCTCTTGTTCTAAGTTCATTGTCAGAACTGGGATAAAATATATCCTTGGACCAAGGAATGTTTCAAACATTTCCCCGGCCCCACCCATTACCCTATTTTATTGGGATGACTTCTTTATTTTGTGTTCTTTTTTTTTTTTTGCTTTTTTGGAGGGCAATTGGGGTTAAGTAACTTGCCCAAGGTCACATGGCTAGGTATTGTTTGTGTGTGCGTTAAGTGTCTGAGGTCGGATCCGAACTCAGGTCCTTCTGACTCCAGGGCCGAGGCTCTACTCACTGTGCCACCTAGCTGCCCCCTTCATTTTGTATTCTTACTTCCAGGGGAATAGCTTTCTTGAACCCAAAGAAAAAAATACATTAGTCATTCAGAAACTACTAACTTGACCAATAAAGACTTGGTCATAGTACCACAGAAATTAATCATATTTCAGAAGAATTAACCAAACAATGAATATGATGAAAAATAAGTTTTGAAGAAGATAATAGAGATAAGTTATATTAAAGAAAATGTCCAACATATAGGACTATAAAAATAGATTTAGAACTGGAAAGGATCTTAGAGTAGATCCATCTACCAAAGGTCATTGAGTAGAATCCCCTATTTTTACAGATGGGGAACCTGAGACACGGCTAATTGACTTATGTGGTGTCTGAGATGGGATCTGAACCCAAGCACTCCTGCCTCCAAGGCCAATTGCCTATCCACTATACCACCTTGCCTTTCACATAAATAGTAGACATAAATAATTTTGAACTGCTCACTTTGCATTTAAGAGAATGGAAATGGCTTCCATGACAGTCATGACCATATCTGGTGGCTTGGTGAAAACTCTGATTTCAGATATATCTGCTTTATCTAGAGAGTCAAGTGCTCTGTTGGCAGCATCTAGGGCTGGAAGGGCTTCTTCAAGATCCCGTTGAGCATCATCAGCTATTGCTTGGGTCTCTTCAGCTTTCACCTTTGCTATTGCTTCATCTTCTTGAACAACACAACGGACCTGGCAGTTGAAATTCATCCAAAAAAATTAATATCACAATTTAAGGCATTTCAAAGAATTACAAGCCACAATCTGATCAACTAAGCTAAATGACCCCTTCATCTTCCTTATGGCCCAGCAGCTTAGTGTAATAGTTATGAAAATCAACTCTTCTGCAAAGGAACAATGGGGTTAAGTATATATGCAATATCCAACTCACAATCTCCTAATCAAAATGCAGTGTCCTTATGGAACTTCATTCCATCCCTTTTCTCCTACACTCAATGATAGAACTATGTGGATTCATTTTAAAGTGTATATTTTATTTACAACCATGAAATATACCCAAATGACCTTACTAAGTGTAATTTGATTCACTTTTAATGATGTATAAAATATTCTAAGCCACATTTAATTAGATATGAATTTAATTACTGAGGACAAATATTATAAATTAATTCTTGGTACCTGATCTGCTTGTTCCTGGTCCACTGACAATTTTTCCATCAAAGCTTCAACGTCCACTGATTTTTCTTTAAGAACTGGCTCTAAAGCGGAGAGATCTAATTTCATTTTGTCGACAAGAACGTTTGTCTCTAGTAGTTTTGTTAAACCATTCTTCACTCGATCTCGAGCCTAGATAAGAATGGAAATGTGTTATAAGTACCAATTAATTTTATTTATAATTTTGGTAAATGTGTCCATTAGAAGCTACTTTTCACATAAATCATCTTGGGTATAAAAACGCTTTAAAAATTCTTAGCCAACAACAGCCCCAAACAAAACACATTGACACCAATTCTAAATGAAAAATTGGTCAATTATCAGATGAACTAGAGATGTTCTACTGCATTATCACAGCCTTTTCCCATTTTTGTTTGTTTTAAGTTTTATATTTTATTTTTTCCAATTACACGTGAAAACAAGTTTTAATAATTAAAAAAACCCCCAAATTCCTTCCCTCCCTCCTGGGACAACAAGAAATTTTATATAGATTACAACTATGCAGTGATGCAAAAAAATATTTCCACATTAGCCATATTGTGAAAGGAAATATGGACAAAAACCAAAACAAAACAAGAAAAATAAAGAAAAATTTTAAATAGCTTGTTTCAATCAGCATTCGGACTCTGTCAGTTCCTTCTCTGGAGGTGGATAAATAGCATTTTTCATCATAAGTCATTTGGAATTGTCTTAAATCATTATATTTTTGAGAGTTAATCGTCATATAATATTGCTGTTACTGTGTGCAATAATTTCCTAGTTTTGCTCACTTCTCTTTGAATCAGTTTGTATAAGTCTTCCCAGGTTTTTCTGAAAGCATTCTGAGTCATCATTTCTTATACTACAATATTATTCCATCACAATCACATGCCAAAACTTGTTCAGTTATTCCCCAATTGATGTTCATCCCCTCAATTTCCAATTCTTTGCTTCCACAAAAATATCTGCTATAAATAGTTTTTGTAGATATAGGTCCTTTTCTTTTTCTTTTTAAAAAATCTCTTTGGGATACAGATCTAGTAGTGGTATTACTGGGTCAAAGGTTAGATACAGTTGATAGCCCTTTAGGCATAGTTTCAAATTGCTTTCCAGAATGGTTAGATCTGTTCACAATTGCATCAATAGTGCATTCATTTCCCAATTTTCTTACATCCCTTCCAATATCTGTAATTCTTCCTTTTCTGTTAAATTAGCCAATTTGATAGATATGAGGTAGTACCTCAGCTGTTTTAATTTGTATTTCTCTAATCAGCAATGATTTGGAGCATTTTATATGACTAGAGATGGTTTTGATTTGTCTGAAAACTGCCTATTCTTATCCTTTGACCATTTATCAAATGGGGAATGACTCATAAATTTCTTATAGATTTGACTCAGTTCTTTACATATTCAAGAAATGAGGCCTTTATCAGAGAAATTTGCTGTAAAAAATTTCCCCAGTTTTCTGCTTTCCTACTAGTCTTGACTACATTGGTGTTGTGTAAAACATTTTTAATTTAAGGTAAAAAATTATCCATCCATTTTACATCCCATAATGCTCTCTTCCTCTTGTTTGATCATAAAATTTTCCCTTTCCATAGATCTGATAGGTAAAATATTCCTTGCTCTCCTTCATGTCCAAATCATGTACCCATTCTAACCTTATCTTGATATGTGGTGTGAAATGTTGGTCTAAACCTAGTTTCTGCCAAACTGCTTTCCATGTTTCCCAGTAGTTTCTGTCAAACAGTGATTTCTTGTCCCCAAAACTTAGATGTTTGCATTTATCAAATACTAAATTACTATGTTCATTTATTACCATGTATTATGAAAGTAATTATTCCACTGATCCACCACTCTATTTCTTAGCCAGTACCAGATTATTTTTATGATTACCACTTTGTAATACATTTTGAGATCTGATACTGCTAGACCACCTACTTTCATATATTTTTTCATTGAGTCCTTTGGTGTTCTTGCCTTTTTGTCCTTCCAGATGAGTTTTAAATGATTTTTTGTATCTATAAAATAATTTTTGCTAGTTTGGTATGGCACTGAATAAGTACATTTATTTAGGTAAAATTGCCATTTTTATTATATTGGCTTGGCCTACCCATGAGCAATTAATATTTATCCAGTTGTTTAGATCTGACTTTAGTTGTGTAAAAAGTGTTTTGCAATTGTGTTCATATATTCTTTGTTTTGTCTTGGCAGGTAAACTACCAAGTATTTTATATTGTCTACAGCTATTTAAATGGATTTCTCCTTCTATCTCTTCCTGCTGGACTTTGTTAGTAATATATGGAGAAATACTGATAATTTATGTGGGTTTATTTTATATCCTGCAACTTTGCTTAAATTGTTAATTATTTCAACTAGATTTTTAGTTGATTCTCTAGGATTCTCTAAATAATATCATCATATCTGCAAAGAGTGGTAGTTTTTATTTCCTCATTTCTTATTCTAATCCCTTCAATTTCTTTTTATTCTTTTATTGCTAGCACTAGCATGCCTAGTACAATATTGAAGAACAGAATTAATAATGGGCATTCTTGCTTCACTCCTTATCTTATTGGGAAAGCTTCTAGCTTATCTCCATTACAGATGCTTGTTGATGGTTTTAAATAGATACTCCTTATCATTTTAAGGAAAGCTCCATTTATCCTGTCATGTTCAATATCAGATAATCAGTTAGGTCCTTCCCTTTAACCAGAATGACTAGATATATGTGCATAATAATTTTAAAGTCTCAGATAAAAACATTGTCCCTCCATTTTCAACGACTTTTTTTTTATCATGTCTGCAACATTTGGTTCTGTGCAAAATGGTTTTTAAGCAAAGGAAATACTTTAGATGAAAACTGAGTAGAATGGAAAAAGCACTTATTAAGCACTTACTGTGTGCCTAACGCAGGAGAAACAAAGAGAAAACTGAGAAATTCTCTCCACTCAAGGAACTCATGTTTTAATTAGGAGAGACAACACATACAGAAGGGGCTGTGGTTATACTCAGGTCCTGGCAGATTGAAAAGCCAGGGAATATATAAATTCTAGAGCAGAAAGAGGCAGGGAATATGCTAAGGCTCTGAGGACCTTGGGGAACAATGACAGGGTGGGTGTCTATCCCAATCTAGAGGATAGTGGATCCAAGGGTCTAGACTTTTTGGGATGCCTTCAACAGAGGTGGGGATGTGAGAGGCCACATCCAGCTGATAGTGGGAAGCCTATAACTATTGGGAACTGAACAATAGAACATTTTACAATGTGATGGGGTAATTAAAGGAGCTTGACTTCTCTTTGTGGTATACCAAGTCATTTTGAAAAATCACAAATGAAATGTTTTATGTAAAACATTCATTCCAGGAATAGTCCAGCCAAAATAATCTGGGAATGCTACTGTTAACTTAAATCTATATATTGAAGAAAGGATTATTGATATATAAGCATATGGATTTGCTTATAGAAGACATTCTACATACACCAAGAAAGGGAGTGAATCCCTAGACTGTAAATATCACCTGTGGTCTATGGCAGTCCTTGATACACTACTGGAAAATAACCTTTTTACTTGTCATCCAAAATATCAGTGTCCCAGGAGAGACACTGGGATTCTTGAGTGCCCTCAGATTTAAGGATTTAGCAAAGATCAGGGCTACTAGGTGGTGCAGTGAATAAAGCACTGGCCCTGGAGTCAGGAGGACCTGAGTTCAAATCCGGCCTCAGACACTTGACACAATTACTAGCTGTGTGACTTTGGGCAAGTCACTTAACCCCCAACTGCCCTCCAAAAAGTGCAAAAAAAAAAAAAGGATTTAGCAAAGATATTTGAGTCATTTACTATGACTTTGAGTCATTTACTCAGACTTTACCTCAGACTCTCTGATCTTTGACATGGTCCCTTAGCTGCCTTCTCACCCTGGAACATCTCTCCAGTTTTTTTTTTTTATAATCAAGATTTTATTAGTTCATTTGGTAATCAGTACATAGACACTATGAATAAATTGTACATTTAAAAAAATGCTAGAAGAGTCTAAAAATTATGTAGTTGCAATCTTTTTCTGAACTGTTATTCCAGTGACTTTCTTACTTTAAGTTTGGAGGCAACTCTCCCTCAAAAAGAGGTTATCAAATACCAGCATCCTGAATATGGATAGGGTATCAGGTCTTTTACAAAGCAAAGTTCCATTAATTCTGTATTTGATAAAACTACACTCATCATACACATTTTCCAGTCTCTTACAGCACTTTAACAAAGTTACTGGAAAAAAATTGTACCACCACTACCAAAGATGACAATGTCACAGATAGCACACAATTTTGAAAGGGAGATCCAACACCAGGGAGCAGTTTTATTTAGGAAACAATTGTACCGAAAGACAATATGGATACAGATTAGTTAAAATAAGAGCTTTAAAATTTGTGGTCACAGCTCCAAATTGCTTCATTTAATATGATATCAAAACTGACTAGGGAATGTTAAGCCGATGCACAAGACACACACCTTCCTAGTCAACATTCTAGTAATTTATGGTTGTATTAAAACAAACAAGCAAAAAACCAAACTGACAACCAGCACATGATTTAACTCTTTAAACAAGACTCTAAATAAAGCCACTTTAGATTGACTTATATTTATCTAAATGTTTTTTTTTTTTTGGAGGGCAATTGGGGTTAAGTAACTTGCCCAAGGTCACACGGCTAGGTTTTTTTGTTTGTGTGTGTGTTAAGTGTCGAAGGCCGGAACCGGACTTAGGTCCTTCTGACTCCAGGGCCAGCGCTCTACTCACTGCTCCACCTAGCCGCCCCCTATCTAAATGTTTTTAAAAATTAATGTAATGAGGTGGGTCTGCCTCCTTCTTAAAAATGTGTTTCTAGAGCTACTAAAAAACTAGTATTTACAAAATAGTTGATAAAAGCATTCCTCTGAATTGTACAAGAAGGGAGGTAACAGGGACAATTGTTAAAACACTTGGTGTAAGACGTTATTCAGATTTGGTTTCTTTCTCCCTGCTGAATCAGAGACTGGACCCTCTTCATTTTTCGTTTCTCCATTTTCTGCAGGCAAGTCATCTTTATTCTCCTCTTGGTTAGTAGCGTCTGCTTGTTTTCCTTTTGTTCCTTTTTTTCCCCTTTTGTGTGAACTCTTTTGTCCTCGGATTTACCCTTTCCAGCTGTCTTTTTGGGCTTAGCTTCAACCTTAGCAAGGACGGGTTTAGCTGACAATCTGGCCGACCTCCTGTTGGGCTCCTCCTTTACTTCCCCTTCTGTGGAGTTCACTTTCCTCTTGGGCATCTTGGCTGTGAGTGTGGATCGGCTCTCTCTCCCCAGACACGGGAGAGCGCCGGCCAGAGTGACTGGGCTCGGGGGTGACTGGGCTCGGGGGTCAGAGGGAAAGGGCCGGGCAGCAGCTGTTGGTGCTTCTTCTCCGGTGGGGCTCCGGGGCCTCGACGCTCCTCCTCCCGCAACTGGGCTGCCTGGACTGGCAGCAGGAGCTATCTCTCCAGTTCTAATAGCCCCTTCCGTTCATTGGCGAATCTCTCTTAAACTTCTATTACGATTAGTAATAGTAATAACGAGCTTTTCTATAGCACTTTAAGGCTTGCAAAGAGACATAAGTATTATCTCATTTTATTCTTATCCAAACCTGGGAATTAGGTGCTATTATTATCTGCATGTTATAGTTGAGGAAACTGAGCAGACAGTGGTTAAACTTGCCCATGGTAACACAGCTAAGTCTGAAGTCAGATTTAAATTTAAGCCTTTCTGACTCCAGGAAGCATTCTACTTACTGTAACACTAAGTTGCCATTTTGAAAAGTCAAAGACCAGTTATCCTTTACTCCTTGCCTGGCTTTATTGCTCACTCTCTGGACTTCAACATCAGGTAAGTACCTTTTCCACTCCCCTTCCTTTTATTTCCCTTTTACAGAGTCTTCCCAAATTAGAATGTAAGCTCCTTGAGGACAGGCGCTGTCTTCCTTTTTGCTTGTCTTTGTATTTCCAGTCTTTGGCACATAGTAAGAACCTAATAAATGCTTGTTGATTTAACTACAAGATTAAGCCCTAGTAAGATTATTTTGGTTGGTTGGTTGTTGTTCTTCAATCTTGAAGAGGACCAAAATAACATCACTATGCTAGAGTCAAGTTTCAGTGTGTTGGACTGTGGCTGATTAGACGGATGTGAGCTCGGAATGCTCTACCATAGGTTAAGCACAAATAGTCCATGTGAACTTTTGGGGTGGGTTCTCTAAATTTGTGCATCCTGTGTTTCTTTTGAGCTGTTTTAATTCTGCTTTGCTGATAGAGCACAGCACCTTCTCTGATGTGGGCACACCATTATTGAGCAATCCTGTGTCAGTGTCTCCCATGTCACATAATCAATTCCAAAGTTAAGAGAGACCTTGAGAGTGTCCTTGTATCACTTCTTCTGACCACCATGTGAGTGCTTGCCCTGTGTGAGTTTTCCATAAAATAGTATTTTTGGCAAGTGTACATTTTGCATTTGAATGTGGCCAGCCCATCTGAGTTGTGCTCTCTGAAGCAGAGTTTGAATGCTTGGCAGTTTAGTTCGGGTAAGGACCTCAGTGTCTGGTACGTTATCCTGCCAAGTGATCTTTAGAATCTTCCTAAGACAATTCAAATGGAAGCAATTCAATTTCCTGGCATGGTGCTGGTAGACTGTTCAGGTTTCACAGGCATACAACAATGAAGTCAGTACCATAGCTCTGTCAATCTTAAGTTTGGTAGTCAGTCTAACAGATCTTCTCCTCTCCCATACTTTCCATTGGAGCCTCCCAAACACTGAGTATCATCAAAGTCAGCTTCCTCACTGAGCAAAAATTCTTCAACCTGAAAAGGCTATAAGCTAAGACCAAAGTAAAGGGAGTATTGGTGTATGATTTTTTGTTTTCAGGTGATTATGCACTCATTGCAGTCTCTGAAGCTGAGATGCAACAAAGTATGGATCAATTCTCTGCTGCTTATGCTAATTTTGGTCTAAAAGTTAACACCATGAAAACACAGGTGCTCCATCAGCCACCACCACAACATCCATACATGGAAGCATTGGTTGCAGCAAATGGAGAAGTTTTGAATGCTGTGGATAAGTTCACTTACCTTGGCAGTGTACTTTCCAGGGATGATGTACACATTGATAATGAGCAAGATTATTTTAATCAATAATGAAAAACTCTCACTTAACACAGCTGAACTTACTGAAACCAATTGCTTCCTTTTTTCACCCAACATAGAAAGGTAAAGGTTAATTAATTCCAAATAGGATGTAGGTGTGGTGTAATAGTGCCGTCTCAGCTCGGAGTAGTATCTATCAGCCATATTTGTCACACTCATGTGAATATCCACACACATCAATGAAAGCTTTTCTTTTACTTCTTGGCTTCCAAGGTCAACATTTAGGAAAAATGTCCTTGATACAGAAAGAAGGGCTTCTCTGGGCCACTGTAAATAAGAAAAGAAGGGTTTCAAAAATCTACTTAAAAAATAAACTGTTCATTTTAATGGGACAGTAACAATACATCAGTAAGACAATGATTCAGTTCTGTTGGTTTCTGGGGAATAAGGACAGAAATAAAATGATACCAGAATGAATGCATCTCATCAAAGTTTTCCTGTTGGGGGGCAGGGTCAAGATGGTGGAGTAGAAACAGGACTTCCATGAAGCTCCAGTTTCCACTTTCACCAATCCATGTAAAATGGGACTCTGAACAAACTTTGGAGCTAAAGAACCCACAAAATGACACAGAGAAGCTAACCTCCTGCTGGGGACAGCCTGGCAGCCCGGCAGGGAGCAGCCATCCCAGCACTCTGGGAGCCGACCCCAGCCCTGACTAAGCCAGAGGTTTTAGCCCCAGGGTGGCCTGACCAACAGCCAGCTGGAGGGACTCCAGAACACCAGCAGCTGTGGCCGTTTTCAGAATTATCAACACATAGATGCTAAGGACAAAGTGAGAGGTCAGTGCCCTGTGGACTTTAGGACCAGTAATGGGGAGAGCGTCGGCTTTTGCCCCCAGGGCGAGAAGCCACTGAGACGCTTAGGCACAGCAGGCACCATGTTGCAGATTCAGCTCCTGGCCTCCTGACTGTAGGGGGACCTGCGACCAGTCTGGGGGAGTAATCACTCTTGCTTTTTAACCATCTTGGACCTGGATTGTAGTCTGGGGTGGAGGTCCTGGGGTGTGTGACCAGCTTGCCAGAGCATGTGGAGGCTTCAGAGAGGGCACCCAACTACTACCTCTGGCAGCTGAGAAAACCCCAGAGTTTGGGAAGGAAGCTCCCCTGTCTGGTGGCAGAGTTCTACTGTGGCAACAAGCCCAAAAGTCAAGTAACTGAGTGGCAACATGGCTAGGCAAAGGAAACAAAATAAAGAGAAAAAGTTAACATTAGACTCCTATTTTGGGGGCAAAGAGGATCGAAGCATGGAACAGGAGGAAGACTGTGAAGTCAGAACTCCTGCACTAAAAGCTTCAAATGAAAATACAAGCTGGTTACAGGCCATAGAGGACTTTAAGAAGCAAATAAGACAAGTGGAGGAAAAATTGGGAGAGAAATGAAAATGATGCAAGAAAATTATGAAAGGAGAGTCAACAGCCTGACTGAGGAAAATAAAGCCCTAAAAATAGACTAACTCAAATGGCAAAGGAAGCTGCAAAAGGCAATGAGGAGAGGAATGCCTTAAAAAGCCAAATTTGCCAGATGGAAAAAGAATCTCAAAGGCTCACTGAGGAGAATCTTTCCTTCATATTTAGAATGGACAAAAGGGAAGCTAGTGACTTTGTGAGAAATCAAGATGTTGTTAAACAGATCCAAACAAATGAAAGAATAGAAGGCAATGTGAAATATCTCATGGGAAAAACCACTGACCTGGAAAATAGATCCAGGAGAGATAACTTAAAAATTATTGGACTACCTGAGAGCCATGATCAAACAAAGAACCTAGAAATCATCCTCCAAGAAATTCTCAAGGAAAACTGCCCTGATGTTTTAGACCCAGAGGGCAAAATAGAGGTTGAAAGAATCCACCCATCATCTCCTGAAAAAGATCCCAAAAAGAAAACTCCTAAGAATATTATAGCCAGGTTCTGGAATTCCCAGATCAAGGAGAAAATATTACAAACAGCCAGATAGAAACAATTTGAATATTGTGTTAACACAATCAGGATAGCACAGCATCTGGCAGCTTCTACACTGAGGGATTGAAGGGCCTGGAATATGATATTCCAGATGTCAAAGGAGCTGGGATTAAAACCAAGAATCACCTACCCAGCAAAACTGAGTATCATGTTTCAGGGGAAAATATGGTCATTCAGTGTAATAGAGGACTTTCAAGCATTCTTTTTTTTTTAAGTTTAAAAAGTGGATTTTATTACCACGGGACTACTGGGGTACATGGTCACCCAAATCAGACAGTCCTTTGGCACAGACATTGTGCTGGTTTTATAGAGGTTCCATAGCCAGGTTATGTAAGCTGAAATTACAGTGATGTAAGCTGAAACTACAGTGATTGGTCAGTATACATTTGAATTTCCCGCCAGGGAGAAACCCTAGGCTGGGACTCCCACCCACACATCAATCAAGTTTCCCTTGGTGGGAAAGGGGTGGGGGTCCTGCCTGTTTACAGATCAATCAAGGGAAAGCAAGGGGTGGGGGTCCTGCCTGTTTACAGATCAATCAAGAGAAATAAGGGGTGGGGGTCCTGCCTGTTTAAAGATCAATTAAGGGAGAGGAAGGGAGAGTTCTCTGCTTTACAAATCAATGAAGGAAAGGGAAGGTTGAGTTGCCTGCTTTACAAGTCAATGAAGGGAAGGGCAAAGTGGAGTAGTGTCCAACATTCCCTACTCTTCCTACTTTCAAGCATTCTTGAAGAAAAAACCAGACTTGAGTAGAAAATTTGACATTCAGATACAAGAAGGAAGAGAAGCATGAGAAAGTAAACAGGGAAGAGAAATCATAAAGAACTTATCAAAGTTGAACTATTTACATTCCTACATGGAAAAACAATAATTGTAACTGAGGAAAGTTTTCTCAGCATGAAAGTAGTTGAAGGGAATAGAAATGTGTGTGTGTGTGTGTGTGTGTGTGTGTGTGTGTGTGTGTGTGTGTGTGTAAAGTCTTTATCCGAGGGTATATAGGTGTAAGAATACATATGTGAATGTGTATGTATATGTTTACAGGTATACATAGATAGAGGGCACAGTACCAATTTAATTGGAAGGGATGATACTTAAAAGGTGAAATCAAGAAGTGAGAGAGGAATATAATGAGAGGAGATGGGGAGAGACAGAATGAGGCAAACTATCTCATATAGAAGAAGCAAGGGAAAATGGGTACAATGGAGGGGAAGAACAGGAAGGCATAAGGGAATGGGTCAACCTTATGATCATTGAATTTGGCTCAGGGAGGGAATGACATACACATGAAATAGGGTATCTCATCCTAGAGGAGAGTAGGGGGGAAGGGGATAAGAGGGGGAATGCTGGAAGGGAGGGCAGGCTGGGTGGGAGGGAAGTAGGAAGCACACACTTCTGAAAAGGGGCAGGACCAAAGTAGAGAATAGAACAAGTGGGAGGTGGAATAGGAGGGAGGGAAATATAATCAGTCTTCTATAATATATCTACTATGGTAATGTTTTGCATTAGCTACATATGTACAACCTATATTGAATTGCTTATCTTCCTACTAAGCGTGGGTGACAAGGGAGGAAGGGAATGAATTTGGAATTCAAAGTTTTAAAACCAAATGTTTAAATATATATACTATTATTAACACTATTTTACATATAACTGGGAAATAAGAGGAGGGGATATCCTGGGGGAATGCTATTTTGGGGAGGTGGGTAGGGGGAAAATGGGGAGAAAATTTGTAACACAAAAGCTGGCAGAAATGAAGTAAAACAGAAGTTAATAAAAGCATTTAAAAAAAAAAAGTTCTATCTGTGCCTTGAAGCCACCCCAGGGATGCTTTTGTTTCTATAAATGGTGCCTATTTTTTATACCCACTGCCATCTTTTGACTTTGTTCTAATATATCTTGCTGTATCTCCAAAATTTGAAGATAGTCTTTTTAGGGGGCCCTTGGTTTTACCAACATTTTCTAGCTTTTCCATTCAACTAGTCACTGTCTTTCCAATTTTTTCTTCAAGAATTCTTATTTTGCTTCTTTCTTTCTTTTATTCTTTCATTAAGATGAAAGCAGGCACCCTGAAGGGTTTCTTGTTTTCTGGGGTTTCATGTATCCTGTTTTATTATTTTTTTTTCCTTTTATTCCCCTAGGAGTTTTCTCACCTTCTTTTCTCCAATTGTACTTTGTCACTGAAACAGGAACCCTTTTTGGTTACTCTTTTCTTTGCTCTTTTTGCTGGCTTTCCTGTGGAGAGTTTTACTTCCTTTTGCTATTTTATCACTTCATTTGAGGAATATTTGCGGGGTTTAGATCCTGCCTCTCACTGTGAGAAGTCTTCCTTTGACCTTTTTTCTTTTTCTTTCTTTCTTTCTTTTTTTTTTTAAAGCAATTGGGGTTAAGTAACTTGCTCAAGGTTACATAGCTAGTTATTTATGTGTGGGTGCTAAGTAATGAGGCTGGAACTGATCCCAGGTCATCCCAAGTCCCGGGCCAGCGCTCTTTCTCACTGGGCTACCTAGCCACCCCGACCTTTTTTCTAGGGCAGGTCTGTGTTAACCTGGTCATTACCAGGTACAGAGGAAGTGAAACCTGAAAATCTAGCCTCATCAATGACACATTCTCACCAACTAAATGGATGAAAGTCAAGTCTCATGCAGTACATCTGGGGATTTCTTTTAAAACAAACCAAATTCTCTACAATATTCCATGGGGAGTTTTACTAACCTGAACAAACCAGTCAATTGTGCAACAGTTCACAAGGGATGGAAACATCCGACATCGTGAGCGGAAAGCTTCCCCAACGGGGCTCATACACAGCACAATATGCAGCTTTTGGCGAACTCGACTAATAAAAAACTGAAATACCTGATAAAGAAAAGAACAATCTATCATTCTTTTCCAATTAGAACTGTATAAAAACTCATTCCATCAAGGAAAGGTGTAGTGTTCAATATGTCCGGGGGTTGCATGCTACTAGGCATCCTAGTATTAAATAGAAAAATTGAGTTTCATGGAAGGAAAAGAAGGAAAATATATGAGGTAGGAGCTTGACTATCTCTCTTGTACTTTATGTACATTCTTTCATAAGCTCAGCAACAGCCCTGTGAGATAAGGATTGCAGGTATCAGTCTCTTAATTTTACAGTTATTTGCCTATATCCACACAGCCAATGAGTGTCACAGGTAGAATTTGAACTCAGACCTCTCCTGATTTCAGGTTCAGTACACTTGGGTTATATATTTATTAACTACTTACTGTGTACTCTATTCTCTGAGTTCCTTGCTGGGCATATGGAAAAAAAAAAACCACCGAAGTGGTTCCTGCCCCCAAGGAAGTTACATTTTAGTATAGGTCTACAACACCCGAGTGAATGCAAGAGAATTTGAGGAGGGGTAGAACATGAACCCCTTGAGGAGCCAAGGAAGACTTTGTAGAACAAGAAAAACATAGAAAATGAATATGAAAATGAGGAACGGTTCCTTTAAAGTGAAGAGGTCTCTGAATGCCCTTACCCAACTTTAAGGTCTTATTATAACTTCTTTTCAAGTTAAATGTCTCTAATTAGCATAAAATAGATTCTTGGCTAGTCCAAGTCTTTCCTACTGTTTGGTATCTTTCTAAAATGATTTTCTACAGTTTTTTAAAAATTTGTCTCTTCAACTAAAGTGGTCACTTGATGCACAAAACAGCTTACACTGGATTCATGTGCTCTAAGTAGACTTTCTCATCTGCTTTTTTCCCATGGGACACTGCTTCTCTGCTGTTGATGATTTGTTAATTAAGCTATTTGCCTTCTCCATAATATCTTTAGGATAAGATTACACAATGAAATTCAGAGTTGAGAATTTGAATTTTAGGGGGCTCTGAGGGAGACTGTACTAGAAGTGAGGGGTTCATAACTCTCTTTATCATGGACCCCTTGGAGAGTCTAGTGAAACCCGTTAGCTCCCTCTCATAATACTGTTTTTAAAATGCATAGAATGGGGGCAGCTAGGTGGTGCAGTGAATAGAGCACCACCCTGGAGTCAGGAGGACCTGAGTTCAAATCTGGCCTCAGACATGTAACACTTACTAGCTGTGTGACCTTGGGCAAGTCACTTAACCCCAATTGGCCTACTTCCCCCTTCCAAAAAAAAAAAAAGACAAAAAAATGCCTAGAATAAAATAAATTTACAAAGGAAATCAATCAGTTATTGAGTGAAACCAGTTATTAAATGCAATATGATTATTAAATCTTTTAAAAAACCAAGATAACCAGACCTCATGTTAAGAAGCCATGATCCCCAGATAATGTGTGGTGTTTTCCAACCTCCTAGTGAGAAGACACTATGTATAAATTGTGTTCTTACATCTTTCTGGTTAGAAGTAATTGAAGGACAATCCCCCCTCCAGCATATCTTTCTAGTGGTCTTTGCTCAAAGGCCTCCACTGACTTTGGAGTGGGGATGACCCACTCCAAAGGTGGCTCCTGGAAAGCTTTAAGTGTTAGGAAGGTTTTTATTCCTTGAATCCAAATTTCCTTTTTTACAACTTACACCCTTGTTCCTATCAGATAGTGCTCTCTGGGGTCTAATAAGTCTACTGAGAACTGGTTCAGTATGTCCTCCATGGGACAGCCCTTCAGACACTGTGAGTCACACAGATAGGAAGTGTCTGAGGCCAGATTTGAACTCAGGAAAGTGAGTCTTCCTGACACCAGGTCTGGTACTCTATCCATTGCACCACCTAGTTGCCCTAGAGATTTCATAGTCAATATTTAGGAGTCTTCAGGTATGCTCCTAACTTTACACATTATCACATAAATTATTTCGAATGCCTCTTCTAACTGGATAACAGAGTAATTACCCCTTCAGGTAATTTCACTGGCACACATCAAGAAAGTCTCATAATCAAAATTGGACTTTGATTTAGAAACAAAGCCCAACAAAACCCAAGACGTTTATAACATTTGTTATATTTTTTTCTTTCTTAAAGTTTTTATTTTTTTTTAATTTATGGAATAAAACAAACATTTCCATAACAAAATATAATAAAAAAGATGATTTCTTATGAAACTGTTAATCTATTATATACAACTCACTATTCTTTTAAATATATGAGATATATCATATATATAACCCTAAATATATAGCAAAGTTATCAAGTAAATTAATTTTTCCTTTTTTTCTTCCCTCTACTCCACCCTAGAGATGGCTCCCATTAGATACAAATATGTGTATATGTAAAATAATACTCTACATACTTCTATTTATCAATTCTTTCTCTGGATGCATATAGCATCTTCCTTCATATGTCCTTTGTAGTTAATTTGGGCATTTATTATAGTCAAAGTAACTTATTTGCTTAAAATTGTTCTTTAAAATTTTTCTATTTGTTTATTTTTAGTTTTCAACATTCACTTATACAAGATTTTGGGTTCTAAGCTTTCTACCCCTCCCTCCCCACCCCTCCCCAAGATGGTGTGCAATAAGGATATAAGCTATACATGTACCATCATTAAACCTATTTCCACATTAGTCATAACATTCGCTATATCAATGTTATGCATTTTGTAGATGGCACAAAGCAAGGGGGTTACTTAACATGTTGGACTTCAGAGTCGGGATCCAAAGCTTTCACTAAGTTAGAGCAGGGAGTTGAATCTAAGTAGATTAGATTTACTAGAGACAAATGCAATACCTTACGTTTGGGTCTCAAAAATGAACTGCATGAGTCTAGGATGGAAAATGGGCTTTAATGAGTCAAGAGTGTGACATGGAACAGAAAAAGCCCCTAACCTAGACTATGTCAAGAGAAACATAGAGTTTCGAAGAAGGTAGGTGAAACTCCCCATGAACTCTGCCCAGGTTAAAAAGCCCAACAGAGGTATTGTTTGTATCTGTCATGATGTCACATTTTGGGAAAGACTTGGACAAATGTTTCGAAGAGGGCAATCGTGATGTCATCATATGAAGACAGGCTGAAGAAAATGTGAAAATTTCAGTCTGGCTTACAAACCAGTCAGGAGGAGAAGGGAACTAGCATTGATTAAACACCTACTAAGAAGCTAGAGAAGGAAATGGCAAACAAGTGCGTAATCTTTGTCAAGAAAACCCCGAATGGGGTCATGGAGAATCACACATGACTGAAAAATGACTGAGCAACAAAAGTATCAAGTGTGGCAATCTGGGAAAACTGCTTTGCTGATCTTACATGGCTATGTAAGGGTCAGCTTTCACCACCATCATCACCTTTCTTACCTCATCTCTGTTGCCCTCTGCAATTCCTGCTTCTTTTGCCTTTGGCCTTGTGGCCGCCATGACATACTCCAGCTCATCTTTTTCAAATAGATTTGGCACTTCCCCTGAGTTCAGAATATTGTTAATGTCTTCAAGGAACTCTTCCACAACAATCTATGGAGTAGAACAGTTGAAAATCGCTAGGTTAACATATAACTTTGCATCCATGACCATAGGCTATTGACCCATCATCACACATTTCCAATAACTTACATGCTACTGTGGAAGAGGTAAACATAGACAAGATATAACTCCTACCCTTAGGGAGCTTATAGTCCAAGAGTAGAGTTGGCACACATAGACATCTACACTATGATACAAAATAAAATGTGATACTGATAATGGCTCATACTTTCCTAGCACAGTGATTTTGTAAAAGGACTGTCCTCACAACAAGATAAGCATTATTAGCCCTGTTTTACAGCTGGAGAAACTGAGACTCAGAGAGGGAAGGTGGCTTGTGTATATTTACACAGCTTAGGAACTGTCAGAGCTGGGATTTGACTCCCCCCCACCCCAGGTTTTCTAACTTTTAGTTCTGCTGGACTTTACATTAGCAAAATATGGGAGAGCTATGGAGATAAAGATCTTTTCTAATTGAGGGGAATCAGGGAAGGCTTCCAGGAGAAGGTGCCATAAGCTGGTTAATGAAGCAGATGTAGGAATCAAAAGATAGAGATGAAGATTCAGAGGGTGAGGGTGGCAGAGGAGACATTCTAGTCATTTGAAAATGGTGTAAACAAAGGCACAAAGGTGAAGACATTGATGGGGCAGCAAATGGTCTAGTTTCAGGAACACAGAGTTTGGGGGTCGGGCAGGGGATAAAGATAGGGAACTAGTATGAGATACAGATGGAGATGTGGGGCAATATCAGATTGTGCAAGGCTTCAAATGCCAGAGGGGACTTTATTCAGAAGGCAATGGGAAACTACTGAAATGTTTTGATCAAGGGAGTGATATGATCAGAGTTGTATATGACAAAGATGGTCGGCGATCTGGAAGAAGAAATAATACGACATGAGAATAGGGGTCAGTTAGGAGGCTGCTAAGACAAAGTCATGAGAGGTAGGGAAGGCCTGGACTCGAGTGGAAGGAATGAGAGTATAAAGAAGCCAATGTTTATCTTCATATCTGCACATCAGAGGCAAGAGCACTGGATGTAGAGTCAGGGGAGGCCTGGGCTCAAATCCTGCCTGTGACACTAACTAGCTGTGTGACCATGGACAAGCAAAATGGAACTATGAATGCCTGCCAGGTCTCTGTTTTCAGAAGGACTGGAATACATAGAAGACACTTTGTCGGCCTTAAAGCACCATCTATTATTATTTGACTTTTAAACTGCAAACATCTTTTTTGGCTCTTCTCCTCAGGCAAATCACGTCACAGGTGTAGGTTGGCTTCCGAGGCCCTTTCTCTCTTGTTCATGTGGAACCCCTATTTGGGGGATAATCTTTTCACAGACATGACTATCGTGACCTTTGTCTTCTCTGTCCCTGATACTTTTCTCCACAAAGGATTGTTATCTCCTTGCTCAGTCCTTCAATTTATAACCCACTGCACTGACTTCCTAGTTTTAAAAATTCGGTACTTTTATTTTGATATCACCTAGATTTCCTCTGGTATCTTTCCTCCTTCCTTCTTCCAGAGCGTCATCCCATGTAACAAAGAATTTTAAAAAAGAAAGAAAGAAAAAATCAATATATTTACAAAAACCTGAAAATAATTGCTATGTTCAAGTCTCATGGACTCCCCACCTCTTATTATACAGACTGTCAAGGGGACAATACAAATGACCAAAATATTATTAATTGACCATAAAAGAAAAAACATTTATGATAAGGTGCCATGAATAGAGTGCTAGATCTAGAGTAAGGAAGATGAGTTGGGACAGGTAGGTGGCACAGTGAATAGTCCTGGGGTCAGGAGCACCTGAGTTCAAATCCAGCCTCAGATACTTAACACTTACTAGTTCTGTGATCTTGGGCAAGTCACTTAACCCCAACTTCCCTGCCTTCCTCCCTCCAAAGAAAGACAAAAAACAAACAAGTTCAGCCACTTAGTAGCTATGCAACCTTAGGCAAGACACTTGACCACTCTTTGCCTCAGTTTCCTTATCTACAAAAAGTGGATAATAATAGTGTCTACTCCCCACAGTTATTGTGAGCATTAATTGGGATGATATTTGTAAAGTATAAGTATAAAGTATAAACCTTAAAATGCTATTTGAATGCTGGATTTCATTATTAGCTATTCACCACTATGTAAAATACCTCACAGCAAAAAAATAATTCTGAGCTATGCTCATAATAGAAGAGAAAGATTCAATTTGAATTTCATTGGTTCAGAGAACTTCTTGATGAGTAAAGCCTTTTTCCCCCCAATTCTACATCAGTTCCTTCTCTCTAAGATGCTTCTAGAATCCCAAGATGTTAAGTGATTTGTCCAGGGTTCCATAGGTACCATATGTTAGAGATGGACAGAATCCTGGTCTGCTTGGCTTTGAGGTCAGCTCTCTAGCCCTGATACCATAGTATTCTCATACCCATAAAAATGTTAACTGATAGTCCCAGTGTGTGACCATTATTTAAATGACTTAAACAAACCTGGGTGTCAGTGAACAGGAAAACCATGTCTTTGTCTTCCACGCCGGCCATCTTATAGAGCTTCCTTAGATCATCATGGAAAGTGTCATAGTTGTAGCCTCGACTGAGCTCAATCTGAAAGCACTTGTAGCCACAGATATGAGAGGCAAGCCTGGTCAGAGACTGTTTTCCTGTTCCACCTACACCAACAAGCAGAGCGTTTCCCCTTTCCTGGCGAATCATCCGAGCAATCCTGCATGAAGAGAAGGAGCATATATAATTATTCTCACTTTTAGGACTACATATCCATGGACTCTGAGGCTTGAGCCTGAACATCACCAGAATAAATTTTGCTAGGGCGATGGAGTTTTGCTGCCAGAATTCTTTGCAGAATGTCTAAGCTGGAAAGGACTAGAGAGTTTGCCTGGGCTGACACCTCATTTCAGCCAGGAAGAAACTGGTTCCCAGAGCAATTAGGAAAATTCCCAAGTTTTATAAGTAGGAAAATGGCAAAGCTGGTACCAGAATCCAGGTCTTCTGATTCATGATCTGGTGCCTTTCCTATTTCTTCTTCCTCCTTCAGGTCTAGTTCCTCATCCTGGGATTCCCTGTAACTCCTGATGTACCCTTCTTGGATAGTTACCCTAATGCCCTTCTCATTTCTGCAGTCTTCATTCTATACTTTGCACTAGTGCAACCCATCCCCACCCCCAATCTACAGCTTTGTACTAAACAATTTGAAATTATAGTAATGTCAAGGATGTCATTTCACAAACAAGCTGCAGTACATGATTATGATGGAATATTATTGTACTATAAGGAATGACAAGCATGATGATTTCAGAAAAAACTGGACTTACATGAACTGATACAAAGTTAAGTGAGCAGAAGCAGAACATTGTTCACAGTAACAGCACTAATGTATGATGAACTGTGAATGACTTGGCTATTCTCAGCAATACAATGATCCAAGAGAATACCAAAGGACTCATGATGAAATATGCTATCCACCTCCAGAAAAGAACTGATGTAGTCTGAATGTAGACCAAAGCATACTATTTTCACTTTTTTAAGTTTTCTTGCACAAAATGGATAACATGAAAATGTTTTATATGAGTGCACATGTATAACCTATATCAGATTACTTACCATCTCAGTGAGAGGGGAGAAGAGGGAAGAAGGGATAGAATTTAAACTAAAAAAAAAAGAAACATCACAAACTTAAAAACTTAAAAAACCCAACAAACATTACAAATTGTCTTTACATGTAATTGGGGAAAAATAAAATATTATTTTTTAAAAAAATCCATCACAATAGGGGCTTAAGCTTTCTTCTCATAGTTCATTCTCAACTCATTACCAACTAGACCTCTTTCATCCTCTAGAGGCTTCTAGACCTGCTCTAGAGGTCACTCTGCTACAACTTTGCCTTCCATAATCTTCCTGAGTCACAGAATAGCTGAGTTGGAAGAGGCCTTTGAGGCCATCTAGTTTAACCTACAATTAAGAATCTTCTCCACAATATGACTGACATATTATTGTTCAGCTTTTGTTGGAAGGTCTCCAAGGTGAGGGAATCTACCAGACCTTGAAGCAACCTCTTCTACTTTGGGAGAAGTCCAGTTATCCAAGAAATCCTTTGGGATGTCAAGTCTAAATGTGCCCATTTTCATCTCCTGGTTCTGGGATTTTGGCCCCTACACAACCAAATGGAACAAATCTAAGCCTCCTCTTCATCATAGCTCATACTGCTCCACAGATGAATTCCCTCCCCCATCCTTCCTCTGCATCTACTTAAATCCTACTCACATTTCCATTTAGATAGACAGTTAATTCAATTCAGCAAGGTCTTGAGTTGAGAGATATCTATCCGTATTGCTCACACTAATCCAGGTGAATTGTAAGCAGTTCTGTTAGAGGGTACTGGAAATGTATGTTATAGTCATTAGAGAGCAACAGCATTAGGACAGGGATAGATCTGGCCTTAGAGTCAGGAATGCCTGAGTTCAAATCCTGCCTCTGACACCTACTGGTAGTATGAAACTAGACAAATAATCCAACCTCTCAATTGCCCTAGGCAACTCTCTAAGGCTCTAAGTTGTAAAACAGTTGTCTAATGAAATAGACCAGAAAAATGTTAATTATAAATTTTAATAAATAATACATCTCATTTAGATAGCAGTCAATCAACAAGACTTATTAAAGCACCTACTATCTGCTAGGCAGGAACTGGTGCTGAGAGTTGGGTATACAAAGAAAAGCAAAAGAAAAAACAAATAAAACAAAAAACAAAACTGGTGTCTGTCAAGAATTTCAGAGTCTAGCTTCTAAGTACCTTCATATGGTTTATCTCATTGAATTTCAGATATGGCAAGTATCTTGGATTGCTTTCTGGCCAATACTCTGGCTCTTTTCCTTTTATATAAAAAGATGCTGCTTCTTGTTGTCCAGTCATTTTCAGTCATGCATAACTCTTCTTGACTCCATTTGGGGTTTTCTTGGCAAAGATACTGGAATGGTTTGCCATTTCCTTTTCTAGCTCATTTTACAGATGAGGAAAATGAAGCAAACAGGGTTAAGTGACTTGTCCGGGGTCACACAGCTAGTAAGAGTCTGAGGCTGGATTTGAACTCAGCTGGACTCCTAACACCTGAAGGATGGTTTTCAAAATTCAGTCCTCTTCTTTTCCTCTACATTACCTCAACTACAACTCTCAATTCTTTATCTGCAGTTCTGACAATGACCAAATTGGCTTTTTCACCACCCCACCCCTTTCTATAAAATAAACTTGCACCTGAATTAAATATGAGAAAGATATTCTCTTGGATCAGCTTTGGGAAACTCTATAGTCCTTTTCATGATCCAAAGTTCCTCTCTGTCATGAAAATCCATTATTTTTTTAAACACCAATATTCTTTTTAAAAAATTTAAAAATAGGGAGAGGATTCTGGGAAGATGGCAGAGTAGGACAGAAAATTCCAAGCTCTCAAGATTCCCTCCCCCCACAAAAGAGTTAAAATAGCACCTTAGGGCAAAGTGTGGTTGGAGATAAATAAGAACAGGGGCATAACCGGGGTCCTCCTGGGACAATTTAAGAAGATTAGAAGAAAAATCCCAGGACAAGGTTTGGTCCCAGTGAAGAGTAAACACACCTCTTTTTATGCAATAAAGCATAAAACAACAAGCAGCAAGTCCTGGGGTTAGTTGGTTGGGAGGCTGCCTTGGACCCAACTACCAGAACTTTTACCCTTGGGATTGGTGGGGGGGAGTTGGGTGTCTGAGCCTGGGAAGATTGAAGGAACCTTTGCTGACCAGGAATGCCAGACCCAGCCAGCTGTGCTGAAAAAAGCAGAGGGGGCAAGAAGGAACCAGCACATGCCCAGTGAGTGCAGAAGTGGGGCAGAAAGCCCCTGGCTATGGGCACTTACAGGAGGTTGGAGGTTTGGCTTTGGTTTCAGGCTAGAGGGGAGGACTGAATATCTGGGGTAAGAGGCACCATTTCCCATACCCCAAGGCTAGAGGTGATTATAAATAATTAAGTTATTACCACAAAAAAATGCACAGGTAAAGGAGAAAGAATCCAACCATAGGAAACTATGATGGGAATAGAGATGACCAGGGTTCATTTTTAGAGGAAGATATTGAAGTAACCTTCAAAGAGTAATGTCAAATGGTCACCTGCCCAAAAAGAATTCACAGAAGATCTTAAAAAAGACTTTAAAAACCAAATGACAGAGATGGAGGAAAAACTAAAGAGAAAATAAGAATAATCCAAGAAAAGCAAGAAGGCTTTGAAAGGAAAATCACAAAGGAGATCCAGAATCTTAAGGAAGAAAATGACACCTTGAAAACTTGAAAATTAAAAATGGACCAAATGACGCCAGTGAAACTATAAGAGATCAAGAAATGATTTAACAAAATATGAATAATGAAAAAATAGAAGAGAAAGTGAAACATCTTATAAGGAAAACAATAGATTTGAAGAATAGATCAAGAAGAGAAAATATAAAAAATAATTGGACTGACTGAAAGTTATGATATATATATACATGATATATATATATATATATCATGTAAAATGTATGTCTAAGATTCTTATCAATAATTGGGTAGTTCATAAGAAAGATTAGGGTAAGCCTGAGTATGATATGAATTTAAAAGGTAAAACCAATTTAGGAACAGCTTAAAAGAATAATTATTTTATACAAATGAGGTGCAAGAGGAAGAACTGATACAGAGGAATTAGGTGGAGAAGTAGGTTGGTAGTTCTGGTAAGCTACTTTCATTGGCAATGGGTTTAAGAGGGAACAATACATATATATTTAGAAGACTATAAAAATCTTATAAATTCAGAAGCAATATAACAACAAGGGCATAGGGTGGGGGGAGAGGACAAGAGAGGGATCTTTAGGGGGAGGGGGAGGGAACTGGTAAAACAGGGGTATAGAAGGGTGTTTAGATTTATGAGAATGGGAGGATGGGGCAGGATCCTTAGAGGGGGTAGGCAAGTCATAGAAGGGCAAGGTAGTGGGTAGAAGTATAGTAGAGGAGGCAGGAGGGAAAATATAAAAAATAATTGGACTGACTGAAAGTTATGATCAATAAAAGAATCTTGATACAATAATATAAGAAATAATCAAAGAAAATTGTCCTGAAGCATTAGAACAAGGGAGAGGGGGAAGGAGAAATAGGAAAAAAAATCCATCGATCACCACTTAAAAGAAACAAGAGATAGACACATATATAAAAAACAAAGATCAGGGGTAGAATAGGTTTGGGAAAGCATATAACTACATATGTATGTCTATATGTGTATGTGTATGTAATATCCATAGCTATGGAGAAACATATTTAAACTTTATTTTAGCCTTCTGGGGGGGAGGGTATGTATATATATATTTAAGCTGGTTATGTAAATTAATTTTTAAATTTTTAATTTTTTAAATCAAATGTTTATTCTAGTTTACATCATTCATTTCCGAAAGATTTTGAGTTGCAAATTTTCTCTCCTTTTTCCCCCTACCCCCCACTCCAAAACAGCAACTCCAGTGGATATCCCCTCCTCCAATCTGCTCTCTCCAATATCTTCTCCCATACCCCCTCCAATTTTCCAGTAGGGCATAGTGGATCTCTATGCCCCAATGCCTTTATGTCTTATTGCCCAGTTACATGTAAAATAATATTAATAAGAGTGTATATATATATATATATACACATATATTTAAACATTTGATTTTAAAACTTTGAATTCCAGATTCATTCCCTTCCTCCCTTGTTATTCCAGTAGAAAGGAGGCCTACCATCTCTGTCACCACCAACACCACCAAGAGCTGACCTCCTATCACCAAAGAGCAGGCCTGCCCAAGAGACCTGGAACTAGCAGTGCCATTTTGCTACTCCTCAACCACTAACTTTGCTGCCAGTCCAGGCTCCCCCACATGTTGTTCAGAGGAGCAGCCTTTGTGCAGATGTGAACTGATAGCTCCTGACTTTGCAGGCACTGTAGCCCCATGCTTCCTTAGAAGCCACATCTACAGATGGCCCCCCTCAAAGGAAAGTTCTAACCACCATAGCTGTGGGCACTTTCAGATGGTTCAATGTCAGGAACAGAAAGGCTATCATCAATAGAAGTGACATGTCTGAGAGTGTTCTTTACAGACCACTGGGCTTTTCCATTTGACTGGCTGCTGACACTTCTCTGTGGGTCATTGCCCTCTGTCAGAATGTGAGTTCCTGAAGAAAAGTCTCTGTCTTGATTTTCTGTCTATATCTCAAACACTTAGGATGGTGCTTTGCTCTTAGTCCGCACTCCATAAATGCTTGCTCATTCATTTGTTCTGTTAGAGTTTAAGCTCCTTGAAGGCAGGGTCTGTGCTTTGCCTCTTTTTGTATCCCTAGCACTTAGCATGGTGCCCGTTTCATCACCATGGTCAAACAAACAAATAAACAAACAAAAATGCTTATTGGCTGTTGGCTGATCTTTTGGTGATGAGATTCCCTGCCTTCAGCTAGGATGGTCTTCACACGGTTGACTGTCACTGGTACTACACACTGAACCTTTGAACCTTGGGAGAATCTGTCAGAGCTTGAAATCTATGGAGAGGGCTTTTGAGAAACCAGCTTCTCCTTTACACCTTAATGAAGCAACTAGCATATCCTTGAAATGTTTTAAAAATGAAATGACTTGGAAAGCACAGCAGTGACAAGCAATGCTAAGGCCCTGCACACTTAGCAACCAATCTGTCCCAATCAATCATCTCCAGTACTTGGAGGACACAAAACCTAATGGTGAGTGTGATATGGCCTCATTGTACCTTGACACGTGCTCGATGGCATCCTGGAAGAAGACCAGCTTTACTTCTTTTGAGGTCATTATGTTGTAATCGTCAAGGTAATCCTGTAAAACTGAAGCTATTTTATTCATGTCCAGCAGGTCTTCATAGACACGATCAGCTTTTTCAACACCAATCTGTGGCCAAAGAGTTAGGGGAGAAGAACCAACAAGGACAGGTAAGTATGCACAGGTGTGGAATGGAAATGGTTTCACAAGAATCTGAGCTACATAAGTACATATGCATAAATGCATACACACATATACATGCATACCCATACAAACACATACATATATACATGGGTACTATGTGCCGGGCACTACGCCAAGTGCTAGGGATATAAAAAGAGACAAAAGACAGACCCTGCCCTCAAGGAGCTCATAATCTAATGGAACAAATGAATGAAAAAGCATTTATGGAATGCATATGAAATGCATGGCACTGCCCTAAGTGCTGGGCATACAGGTACATACTGGTTGTTGTTGTTGGGTTGTTTTTCAGTCATGTCAGACTCTCCATGACCCCATTTGGGGTTTTCTTGGCAAAGATACTGGAGTGGTTTGTCATTTTTCTTCTCCAGCTCGTTTGACAGATGAGGAAATTGAGACAAACAGGGTTAAATGACTTGCCCAGGGTCACACAGATAGAAGAGTTTGAGGTCAGGTTTGAACTGAGGAAGATGAGTATTACTGACTTTAGGCCCAGCATTCTGTCTACTGCATCATCTAGTTGTCCACCACATGTATTTATACTTATATGTGTGTATGTATGTATGTATATGCATATGGATGTCTACATATACACACACGCACACATATGTATATGCACACGTGCACATGTACACACACGTACACACATAGATAGGCATTTAATCATCTGATTATTTCCAATAATTTTCATACTATTATAGCTGGGAGACTTAGGACTTTATGTGCTCATGTTGTAACAAGATTTTATTCAACACAAGTCCCTAAATTAGAAACTAGTGACATGAAAATGGGTGTTGAATTTTACTTTCAAGACATCATCTAGTAGGGCAGATAACATCTGTTCAAAAGTTCTGATACAAATTAGAGAGTGCTACAGTTACAGGGAAGTTTCAAACAAAGTGATGAGAGAAATCTGAGGAGGAAGCTGAATTTTAGAGTTTTGACTTTCGATCTTAAAACCTTTATTAATGAAGTGAAGAGGAAGAAAACCAAACAAAATATATTTTGTTAATTCTATGAACCTCAGCAATGTATCACATACTTGCCTTTATAAAATCTCCAAATATGACTGGCTTTTTGATAAAATATTCTTGATCAATTGGAATGGCAAAATGCTTACCTATAAATATTCAAAAACATATATAAACATGTGTAAACAAAAACATATATAAAATATCATTATGCATATTACTAAAGGACTAAATCAGATAAAATGATGTCAACATTTTTACACTTATTTTAGTTAGGAATATCAATTATGGAAGACAAAACATGTTTAAAGAGAAATACAGTGGACCAGTTTATAAGATAACATAATTCTAAAGGTGAAGTTAGAAATCCAAAATATTTAGACTAGATAAAGGAATTTCAGAGTTCATGAACATAAGAGTGGTGTATTTATGGGTGATAGCAAGATCAAGGGTATTATTCTCTTTGTGTGCGTGTGTGAAGAGGAGTAAGATGTAGGACATGAGCAAGTTGAAGAACTAGGGCAGTTACGTGGCTCCATCGTGTGCCAGACCTGGAGTCGGGAAGACCTGAATTTAAATCTAGCCTCAGACACTCACTAGCTGTGTGACCCTGGGCAAGTCACTTGACCCCCTATTGGCCCCAGTTTCCCCTTCTGTAAAATGAACTGGAGAATGTAATGACAAATCATTCTAGTATCTTCGCCAAGAAAATCCCATATGGGATTGGACACAAAGAGTTGGACATGATTGAAATGACTAAACAACCATGAAATACTGAGGAACTAGGAGGTTAGAATATTTGATGGAGTATGGATGTATGCTGAAGCCCCTCCTAGTATGATTGTGGGAGTTAAAAAGGACAGAAAGATTGTGAGTCAGGTACTGAATTCATGGAGGAAGATGACTACCCTGCAGGTCTGTAGAGAAGAGTTACCAGGCTTTTGATTGGTAGATGTGGATTGCATGAACCACAAAGGAGGAAGGGAGAGGAAAGAACAAATGTTTTTATCAAGGAACTACTCACATTGCTTTTGCATTTTCCCATATAAGTGTAAGCTACATTAATAGAAAAAAAAATCCTCTACTTCATCTCATAAAAATATTAGTGAGACAAAAACATAACCTTACTGGCCATTTCCGCTAACATGGTGTGGAAGTATTGCTTATCTTCATTGTTGATCAGGCGGTCATGGAAAACTCTTTGACATTCATGGCAAAACAATCTAAATATCTGTATCTCCTCCCTGACTATTGTTGGATCACATTGCAAAATACCTAATAAAATAAAAAAAAAATAACAATGTAAAAGGAAAACAGCATCTGTGGGTCTCATTCTAAAGTTTCTATTTTATTTATTTCTTCCTTAAAGCACAGAGATTTTTTAAAAATTCCAAATTCTCTCCCCCTCCCCCCATAACAGTTCTTTGCCTATGGATTTGAAATTTCATGAACTACATTGGATTCCAGGACCCACAGGAGGAGAGACAAAATAGATGGGAGAAGAGACAGGCAATGGACATTTCTGGCTCATCTTAGTACAAGGGGCATGACTTGGTTGCCCTGTTTTCCAAACCGACAAGTCATAGAAGGGATGGTTCTTAGGGAGCAGAAAGACAAGGCAAGATGGCTTCCATGGAGCAGTGGAGACAGCGCAGGATCTGAAGTTAGTAGACACCTGCATTGAAGGGTTGCCTTGGATATTTACCATGGGACCTAAAGAAAACACTTCCATCAGTCTCAAATTTCTCATCTTTAAAATGGGAATAACAATATACCTATTATTCGCTTTACAGGACTGTTTTGTAGAGAACACTATATAAAAATCCTGTGCCATGGCTAGATAGTGTATCATTATAAAATTTTTACCATACCAAATTTACCAAAATTTTATCGTGTTTAGTAGAAGTGATTAACCTGGTGTGTGTGTGTGTGTGTGTGTGTGTGTGTGTGTGTGTGTGTGTGTGTCTTGGACCCCTTTGACAGTGTCTGGCTCATGGACTCTCCTCAGAAGAATGCTTTTTAATGCTTAAAATAAAATACATGGGATTAGAAAGGTAATGAATTATACTGAATTATCAAATATATATCAGTTTGATATTATCAAAATATAATTTAAAAATTATTTAACAAAATTTGGGGCAGCTGGATGGCACAGAAGACAGAGTGCCAGGTCTGAAGTCAGGAAGATTCATTTTCCTGAGTTCAAATTTGGCTGCAGACATTTACTAGCTGCGTTATCACTTGATCCCGTTTGCCTTAGTTTCCCCATCTATAAAAGGAACTGGAGAAGAGAATGGAAAACTCCTTGAATATCTTTGTAAAGAAAACCCTAAATGGGGTCATGAAGAGTCAAACATGACTGAAACAACTGAACAACAACAATTTTAATTTGATAATTAAAAATGAAATAATTAATTTAAACATTAAACACCCATTAAAACATTAACATTTAACTAAAAACCCTCACAGACTCCAGGTTAAGAATCTCTGCTCTAGGACTTTTTAGGATAAAGGAATATTACCATACAGATGTCATTTACAAAGACACCTTGTTTGCACTATGTAGAAATCTGAAAACCAGATGGAAAGGACATGAGGGTGCTGACCCAGAAGGTGAGGATACATTACCTTGTACGCATTTGGATAGATCTCTCAAATTAAATACATAATGGGATTTTGCTGGTGTGGGGAGGAGATCAACACTCATCCTGTTATAAATTTCAACAGCAGCCTCTACAATACTGGATGAACATTGCCTTACAGCTGGAGCAAATTCAAGTAAGAAACCATTCAAGATTGCCTAAAGTCAGAAACAAAGAGGAACTGATGAAAGAAATGTGATTTATTTCTTATCACTCATGGGGCAAAAACCTCCTAAAAGCCAAGAGGAAATTCAAAGTCTGATATACCAATTCGAGCTCTGATATCTACGCCAGAACATTTTCTTAGGAGTAGACTTTCATAAAATCATAATTTTCCATAATTATTCTTTTCAACTATGTCTCAGCATCTATAGATTTCCTCTCTGATCAATTGACTTACTGTGGTTTTAATTTATATCTCTTCACACAGATATCCCAACCAGAGTCAAAAGTAGCAAAAAGCCCTTTCTCTCTGATTAAAACATCATTTGAAAATTTGCATTACCTTCTTCCTTCATATCTGATCTGGGCATAGCACTGGGCCAGTAAGCAAGGGTTAAAGTTATGCAAGTCCTAGTTTTGAGCTTTGGAATATGAGGATCTCTAAAAAAATGAATTTTGAAAAGTGACTCTGATGCCTGTGTTGGTCTCAGCTGAGCCACTTCAAACCTTATCATATACTTGTAAACTTTCAAAGTTTCTAAACATTCCTGATAAGCTTTCCAAAATGTCTACCTTTCTTGTCTTCATGGTATTGGCTCACAAAAGCCTAATTTGTATATTTAGCTGATTTGGAAATAAAGGTTTATTTTCCCCTTTGGAGTTCTGAAGCTTTTGTTTAAACTATATTTGTGTGTAGGAGTAAGCTCATGCTTTTAGAAATTTATTTTAAGTGGTGAACATGTCTTTTTCCCCTTGTCTATTGCTCTAGGAAGATTTGCTTTAACTAGTTTGTTTCTATGTATAGAGAAGAATTACATGATTTTAAGAAGAGGGTAAGATTCTCAGTTATTTTAGTATTCTCTTCTTGAATTTTGTATTGGTCAACTGGTAGAATCACTTTATTTCAGCATTCATACACTTAGTTTAGGGGTGTGCTGGTAAATAGTTAACAACCAGCTCTCTGAAAAAAATGTATAGTAGGATATATACCTTTAAGTATATTCTGCATTATTAATATTTCCTCATCATTTTCTTGAGTCTAGACAACCAACCAAACCATAAATCAAGCCTTGTTTTGTAGCATTTGCCAATTTCCAAAGTGTAAGTGTTCAAGTGAAGATTTAACATTTGGCTCATGGATTTGAGCCTGGTATAAACTTTGAAAAGCATTAAACTGCGCCAAGGCTTTTGGTAAACTTTGGATTTTTTTGTGTCCCTTTAAGAGGTTAGTACAGTACTCTATATAAGGCAGACACTTAACAGATATATGTAATGGCAAGCAAAGAAATACTTAGTGCCTTGTTCCAGCTACTAATTATTTATCACCTTGTTTCAGTTCAAGTTTCTTTTGAGCCTTGCCCATGATTATATCAAGTCTTTGTTAAGAAACAGAACTTGTGAACCCCACAGTGGGAGCAACTTGCTGATGCAACAATAAGGGGTGTAAGAGGGAGGAGCTAATGACCATATATAAGGAGAAGCCCAAGCTAGGAGAGAGCAGAACTGAGAAAGGAACTCTTGTGGTGGCAGTTGAGGAGAAAACTTGTGAAGTCCTGGAGGAGGGTTTCAGATATCCTGGGACTATACGGATGATTTGTATTGAGTTCTCAGACTTTGTGAGTTTGTGTTGATTTCACAGGCAGAAAGTGAATTGATGATAGTGCTGGCAATGTGTATGAATGTTGTTTTGGCTCTGTTAAGCTTTGTCTTCCCAGAAACAGAAACTGTTAAGGACTTGAGGTGGACTGGACACTGTGAACTTCAATGCTCAGTGATGAGGAGCCGAGAGCTGAGAGCCTACCTTTGAATCCAGGTGACAGTTGGGTAAATTCAGGCAGGAGTTGGGACCATGGAAGGGGAACCATGGAATCTGAGAGCCAATCTCAAGTCAAGATGAAAAGACCTCTTTTTGAGTACTTAATGCTGACTGAGAAGATCATGATTTACTGTGACCTAGGGGTGGAGAACTTTGACCTTTGTACATTGTGTCCCTTAAGGAGGCTTGGTCCTTAAGGATGATTAATTTAAGGACTTACTGAATGATATCTTTTGATTAAAACTATGTAGGCACTTTGGTGAAAACTATGTGGCCACTTCAGTGATAAGTTGTTATAACATTGTGAATGTTGTACTTTGGTTCTTGTGAATGTTTTGCTTTAATTTACTGCTGAATAAATAGAGAGCTCACTATACTGTGTGGTCAGAACCTTAAAGCTGTTCACAGCAGCAGTCCTCTGGAAAGCTGCTCTTGTTTGGCTTTATAACATGTTAACCAATAAATTCCTGGACACCCAAATGTTCACTTTGTTTCTGCCTGGTGAGGGAGAAGATTGGTCTTGTATAAAGAAAATCAGGGTGGTGAGATAAAGTGAATAAAACACTAGGTTGGGAAAGAAGATGTTGACTTTAGTCCCAACTCTGATACGAGCCATATGACCTTGGCCAATGTCTTTCCCTCTCTGGCTTCAGTTTCCTTATCTGTGTCAGAGGAGTGAGTCTATAACCCTCCTTCAATAATCAGAAGCTCCAAAAAGTGTTGACTGAATTAGTCAATCAGAGGTATGAGCTAGGTGTGAAGAAGGCCTAGCCATCTCACTGAATTAATGAATTAATTAAAAGCATTTAAGTGCTAAAAATCTCATCAATCAAGTAAGGGAAGAATAAAATGCTTCTAGTCATTGAATGAAATGTATTGGGATTTGCTGAAGAAACCGTTCATGACCTGTGGGTCTTAAATAACATAGCAAGCTATGTTAGAACTCAAGCAATTCCAATGGTGATCCAAGGATAGAACAGAGTCCACTGAGTCTCTGACAGGGAATCACTTGGGGGAGAGAGTACAAAAACCTCTCTCTCCCACCTAGACCAGAGGAGGGCCTTGTGGACCTCAAAACCTCAGAGGATTTGGATTTCTCACTGGCCTTCTAATAGCAACCCAAGTATCTGCTTGGGGAATTAGGACAAATTAGACACTGAGGAAAGGTAGCCTCAGGATTCTACAAGAAACCCAGAAGAAGGTTATAGCACACCTAAGTAGAATTTCATGAAATTCCCCCTCCCCAAAAAGAAAGAAAGAATTTTCAGCAAGGAAGGACTCTTACCCATTTGATATGTGTGATCTCTAATGTGGAGACCACTTTGTGTTGGATTCTTGTGTACTTGTGGGAGAATGTGTAACAGAATTTTTAAGAAGAGGTTATTCACCAGCTTTTCTTACCAAACTACCTCAGTAGATACCCATAACTAAAAGCCAATTAAATGTCTGACTAACTGATATCAGCTAATAATGTTGGAGAGAGCACATTAGTAGGGGTTCATGAGCTAGAATACTAGAAAATCACCCACAGGCTGCTCAGAGTCCCCTAGGACCCACAGGGGGAGAAAAATAGCAGCTACCCTCTGAGAAACCTAGCATGCTAATGTGAAACAGGGTGCCCCAGAACCTGTACAATGCATAAAAGCAGGCTATTAGACTAGAAAATCTTTAAGGTTTCTTTAAATTCCAAAATTCTGTAATTATAGAGAGATAGTCTGGTGGGTAGTAAAGAGCTGGTTTGAAACTAGGAAGATCTTGGTTCAAGCTGCATCTCTGACACATGTTATCTGTTCAATGCTTTATTAAACTCTATGAGACAGAGCTGCTGAGTGAATTGGCTTAGGGAATTTCCTCATCAGGAAGTTCCAATGAAAACAAAGGCCCAGAACCTATTTCATAGCTAGAGATACTATGAGATGACATAGAATACAGGTCATTGTTTTCTTCTAAATTAATTAGAATAAAAAAATTATTAGAAATTAATTTAGTTCATTTAACTAAACAAATTAATACTCACCTGGAAAATTTGCTTTAAAATATGTTCAGAAGGTGTTGGGAGGCACAACATGCTGAAGTGTCTAATGAAACGAGGGGTTACAGGATTGCGACCACCTCCCGGAGGTGCACATGCCGAAGCAATTGTTACATCCTGAAAAGAAAACAAAATGATTCATTTCAAACAAAAATAAATTGTTATATTTAGGCTCCAGAATCCTAGAAGCATATAGTAGTCACAATGAAATTTTCATCTTACAAACTGAGTAGGAATTTGTTTTTTTTTTTATTGAACTTAAAATACATGGGAAAGGAGAAATCTGTACCTAATTCACTGGAAAAATTAACAATCAAATATTATAATTGGTGAAATGGACAGTTAATAACTTACAAAAATAATTTCTACATTTTAAAGTGTTTGGGCAAAACAGAGAGGCATCCTTGAAGCTGGGAAAACCTGAGTTCAAGCCCCTTCTCTGGAAACATTCTGGTTGTGTGACTTGGGACAAATCACCTAACTTTTCGGTGTCCTGGGTCAGTCTCGAGTTATAGAGAAGACCCTGACTTTTATTTGGTAGAGAGATCTTCTTCACTCTGGAGTTCCCTACATCAGGTCCAATATCTGTCCATTAAAATGGAATAGCAGTTGAGTGTATCTGCACTGGCTGCTTCCTTGTTTTTCAGAGAATCAAATTGACTGCATACTCTTAATGACCCAGCTCAGGGTTTGTTCCCTGCTTTCTTTTATGAAAATGATTGTTTGTCAGCCTCCACTCATGACTATGATTCTCTTATACAACTAATGAGAGAAGACTCCCTGAATTAGGATGACAAGACACAGGTTCTAGACCTGGCTAGGCTGTCATTTTGCAGCTGAAACATACCTTTCTTATTTGTAAGATGGAAATAATAAGATTCATTCCAACTTCCTCCTGGGGGTTATTATAAGGATGAAATAATGGATTCACATGAATTTTAAAGGCAAGGGATTATTGCTATTCTGCAAAGTAGCCTCTGGGAAGGTTGCCAAGACAATCACCTACTCAAGGATAATTCCTACGACTTGACAGAACATGCCTGAATGAAGAACTTACTAAGTGCTTATTATGTTCAGTTCACTGTGCTACACATATACATACATATATTTGTTGTTGGGTCATTTTTCACTTGTGTCTGACTCTTAATGAACTTGTTTGGGGTTTTCATGGCAATGGAGTGGTTTCCCATTTCCTTCTCTAGCTCATTTTATAGAGGAGGAAACTGAGGCCAACGGGGTGAAGTGACTTGCCCAGGATCACACAGCTAGTAAGTGTCTGAAGTCAGATCTGAACTCAGAAAGATGAGTCTTCCTGAAGTCAGGCCCAGTGCTCTATGCACTGTGCCATCTAGCTGCCTCTGGTTTCCTCCTGGTCATATGGTCAAGGACTCATGAATCTTCCATCTCATAAAAATAGGCTGTTTATTCAAGTCCATACTGAATAGCCTCTGTTAAATAATTGGAAGGGAATTTGTGTCCTATCTTAACTAAAAATGACATATACAGAGCATTCTTATTTATTATTCACTGAGTGGTTTAAAGTCTAAAATAACCTGTATTTCTTTCCAAAAGAGCTTCTCTCGGTCATAGAATCCACCAAAATCCATATACTGTCGGAGTAATTCAATAGGAGGCTGAGAACCGTAGGTATCCAACTTGGGCATGTTCAAGTCATCCACAAAGATTATGACTCTTTTGTTTCCTGGTGCCCCTGGAAAGCAAGACAAATAAAAGCATGTTAGAATTTCAGGTTTGCTTTGAAAGGTCAAATCACAGATTCTACTAGAGTGAGCCCTTTGCAAGGCATACCTGATATCACATGGTCGTTTCTATGCACTTAGGACTGAAGAAGGTAACTACCATGGTATTTTTAGACAGGAGAGAAAGTTCTCTTCTGGTCTGTTGTCCTACTGTCTTTTTGTATGACCAGAAGTCTGTATACTCTCAGGACCTTGAAGTAAATGTGTATCTTTATAGGGAAGGAAGGAAAGATGGAAAAGAAGGAAAAAAAAGGAAGGAAGGAAGAAAAAAAGAAGGAAGGAAAGAAAATGAATATATCTTCATAGGGAAGGAAAGATAGAAAAGAAGAAAGAAAGAAAAAGAAAGGAAAGAATGAGAATAAGAAAGGAAGCAAAGAAGAAGGGAAAGGAAGAAAAAGGAAGAAAAAAGGAAGGAGGGAGGAAAGAATGAAGGAAAAATATCATATTTAGATAGACACAGACAGATACATGGGAAGGTACACACTGGATAGATAAATAGATGATATCTATAGATATAGATAGATGATAGATATAAATATAAATGATGGATGGATGAGAGACAGAGGATAGATATATAGATGGATGGATAGATGGATACATGGATAAATGGATGAATGGATAGATGGATGGATAGACAGATATAGATGGATGGATGGATGGATAGATAGACAGACAAATACATGATAGGAAGATACATGGTAGGCAATAAATCGATGACATCTACAGATATATTTATTATATCTATCATCTATCTACCTATCAGATAATGGGTAGATGGATGATAGACATAAACATAGATAGATGATAGGTGGATGGATGATAGGTAAATACAGGATAGACAGACATAGACAGAGATGATAGACTGGTTAAATTTTCAACACTCACTATATTACATTATGAGACTTTATCATCAAAGGCCTTGAAAGCTGGTAGAGAAGCTTTGACTTGATATGGTAAATAATAAGAGAGATACTATAGGTTTTTGCAGGGAGGAGTGACATGCAAGATACCTTTTCCTGTAATCAGTCTTAGTGCTTTCCCTCTGAGGCTCCCCCAACCCTGCCTTATCCTGTATCCATTTTATTTTTGCATAGCTGTTTACTTGTCATCTCCCCCATTAGATTGTAAGCTCCTCCAGGGCAGGGACTTGCTTTTGCCTTCTTTGTATCCCCAGCATTTAGCACCATGTCTGGCTATAGCAGGCACTTAATTAATGCTTCTTGACTGGCCAACATGATGGAAGTGGTACCAAACTGCACAGAATGGACATGAGAGGGAGATTTTAGAGTTAGGAAACATAGATTTCTAAGTAGAGCAGCCCCTGTGTGCCCAGTCCCTTCATCCCATAGGCGTGAAGTGATGAGGTTCTGAACTAGGGTAGTGGCCATGGAAAAAGAAGTTGCTCTGTGAATGAGATACCTTGAGAATAGTCAGGACTTGGTGACTCCTTAGATTTAGGGGATAAAGGAGGGGAATGAATCAAAACTGATATTGAAATTTAAGCCTGGGAAGCTAGGACAATAGCAGGGTCATTGGCAGAGACCAGGAAACTAAAGGGGGGAGAGGAGAAGATGGAATAATTTGGGGCTGGAAGGGATGACTTTGAGATGAATAATGGGACTCCAAGTCTAAATTTTCAGGATGCAGATGGAGAAATGCGATTGCTCATGTCAAGTCACCACTACGAAGTCCCTAGTGGCTACCAACTGTCTTGAAGAAGACATTATAGCAGTGAGCATTTTTCTAGCATTGTCAGGTGGGTAAAGCACTTTCTGCAGGTCACCTCACTTGCTACTACTGAGGAAAGTCCAAAAGCCTTTGCCTTGCACTCGAGGTCTCTCCTTCAGGCTGGTCTTATACTTCTTTTCCAGGCCTTCCTCGCCATCTGACTCCCCTCCACAGACTTTATGCCCTACCTCAATTCTCCCACCTCAGGGCTTTTGCACTCATCATTCATAGGTCTGGAATGCACTTCTCCCTCTATTCTCCTATTAGATTTATACCTATCCTTGAACCCAACTCTGATGCCACCTCCACAAAGCCTTCCCTGGTTGCTAAACACTCCCAAAACTTAGAATTCACACTTTATTTTGTAACGAATGGGTTCACAAATAGTTAGACATGACTGAAATGATTGAACAACAGCAAAGACATTTTACAAGTAACTGGGTATTATAATTATCTATGTTAATGTCTTCTACCATTATTAGACTATAATCTCTGTAAAGGCAGGGACCCCATTAGATTGTGAGCTCCTCAAGGGCATAAACTGTCTTTCTTTTTTTAGCAGTGCTTGACACACAATAGGCACTTAATAGGTGCCACCAAGTCTAGTGCACTGGACCTGGCATCTGAAAGACCTGGATTCAAATTCTGCCTTAGTTACATACTGGTTGTGTGACCATTGTCATATCATTTAAGCTCTCTCTGCCTCAGTTTCTTCATCTGAAAAAATGAGGATAATAATAGCATCTACTTCCCAGGGTTGTTGTGAGGATAAAATGGAGTAATGTTTGTAAATCATTTCAGAAACCATAAAGCACCATATAAATACTAGCTATGATCAACATAGCCCTCAGTTTTCTTATCTGCAAATTGGGGACAATAATACCTAGAGTTATCTTCCTCAGAGGGTTCTCATGATGCTAAGGTTATGCAGGTAAAAGTGGTTTGGAAACCTTTAAAGTTCTATTTAAATTTAAGCTATCATCATTACACTAAGATAAGAAAGTATACAACTATTAATTTATTATGTCATCCATTTTAATGATCTATTGATTTAATCACTGTTTTATTTAGGGAGAAAACCATCAATTCAACTAAAACCCCTCTTTTTACCTAGAATGTTTTTTCTTTTCTTTTCCAGTTTCGACTCAATAATCTCTTGTGTTCTTGCCGATGATGTCTGTGCAGAGAAGTTGAGATAGACAGGAACGTACCCAGCCTGGTCTTGTATTCTGTTCAGTAATCCCCGGGCAACAACAGACTTTAAAGAATAAAGTGAAACAGGGTGTGAATGGATTGTAAAAATCTGGCACAATATTTCACAAAATTCTCCACTAGCTAAAGGAAAGCACATATTTCATCACATAAAAAACTAGCAAGATGAGCAAGAAAAAGTAAATGAGCATGGGCTTTAAGATCTCAAAGGTACCACAGAGTCCACTCTTCCCATTTCACAGATGTGGAAACCAATGCTTAACATGGTTAAGGAACTTGCCCGAGGCCATAGAGTTCATGTGTGTTTAAATGGAAGATTTGAGCCTAGGTCTTCCCAGCTCTAAATTCAGCACTCTATCCACCATGCCGTGTTGGGATTAAAAATTGAACAGCACCAACAGATAGAGACCAAGGAAGGCAGGGATGAGGATGAAGAGGACAAAAATTGGTGAGACATAATGGAAATACACTCCAGCCCTTAAAAATGTAGGATGGTATAGAGTAAGGTTGTGCAACATAAAACGACACAAATCAGTGCCCCCAAAATCTTAGTGCCCCCTTTAAAGTGCTAAAACAGAACTAAGACATTTGAGACACTCTGGATAGGTCATGTTGAAAGGCTTCTTGACTTGGGGCTTCTTAGTGGGGAAATAAAAGACTATATCTGTCCTAGGGGGTTAAGAAAAAGTAATAACATTAAAAACATTTTTAAAAAATCACTGAGTTCTGCCCTTTCCGCACTGCCCAGAAGAGGGTTCCATACGGCGTTGTTCTCGGTTTCCGTCGTAACTTTAAAGGGAAACTTTCACAATGTCCGGAGCCCTGGATGTCCTGCAGATGAAGGAGGAGGATGTCCTCAAGTTCCTGGCTGCAGGAACCCATCTGGGCGGCACCAATCTGGACTTCCAGATGGAACAATATATTTACAAGAGAAAGAGTGATGGCATCTACATCATTAATCTGAAGAGAACTTGGGAAAAACTTCTGCTGGCAGCACGTGCCATTGTAGCCATTGAAAACCCAGCTGATGTTAGTGTCATCTCATCCAGGAACACTGGCCAGAGAGCTGTTCTGAAATTCGCTGCTGCCACTGGCGCCACACCTATTGCTGGACGTTTCACACCGGGCACCTTCACCAACCAGATCCAGGCAGCTTTCAGGGAGCCTCGCCTCTTGGTGGTCACTGATCCTCGGGCAGATCACCAGCCTCTGACTGAAGCATCGTATGTTAACCTCCCAACCATTGCCCTGTGCAACACAGACTCCCCACTTCGCTATGTGGACATTGCCATTCCATGTAACAACAAGGGAGCTCATTCTGTGGGTCTGATGTGGTGGATGCTGGCCCGTGAAGTTCTGCGGATGCGTGGTACCATCTCCCGGGAACACCCATGGGAGGTTATGCCTGATCTTTACTTCTACAGGGATCCAGAGGAGATTGAAAAGGAAGAGCAGGCCGCAGCTGAGAAGGCAGTGACAAAGGAGGAGTTTCAGGGTGAATGGACTGCACCCGCCCCAGAATTCACTGCAACTCAACCAGAGGTGGCTGATTGGTCCGAGGGAGTACAGGTGCCATCTGTGCCCATTCAGCAGTTCCCCACCGAAGATTGGAGTGCTCAGCCAGCTACTGAGGACTGGTCTGCGGCTCCTACTGCTCAGGCCACTGAGTGGGTAGGAACTACTACAGAGTGGTCTTAAAACTCAGATGCTCTAATAGTGTTGGAAAAATGCTGATTGAAAATAAAACATTGATTTCTTAAAAAAAAAAAATCACTGAGTTCTGTTATTCCAAGAATTTATAAGTGATTGTGGCCCCTGAGACCCCCTAATGCTCTGAAACTGTGATCTCTGGATTAGTTGTATAAAGTGGAAAATTGATTGGACTATAGATTTTAATGGGTAATAATTTTTGCAATATTCCTCCCACTTTGTTGTTGTTTAGACCCACAATTTCATCAAGGTAGGGATTTCCTAGTGAAGAACCCAACTATAATGTAAAGAGAGCTGCCTAGGATCACTGAAAGGTTAAATAACCTGCCTTATGTATTCATGATAATTAAATAATATTTATATCAATAGCAAGCAATAATAATTTATATAAAAGAGCTACAAAACATCATCTATTATTAAAGATTATCATTAATTTATTAATAATCATTTTCATTGTCACACTATTAATACAATTCTATTAATAATATAATTAACCTATTATTAGTAATTATTATTGATAGCAGTTACATAGCATTTACTATGTGCCAGGCACTGAGCTAAGTGTTTTACAAATATAATTTCATTTGATAATAACCCTGGGAGTATGTGAAATAATCATACTCATTTTACAGATTAGGAAATTGAAGTAGAGAGAGATGAAGTGACTTGCCCATGGTCATGTAGCTGGTATACATCAGAGGCAGGATTTGAACTCTGGTCTTTCTGACTCCATTCCAGTGTTATCTCCATTGTTCCACCTCCCTGCCTACCCCAGCATAAGTTATGTGGCTTACTCAGGGTCAGCAGGTGACAGAGATTGAACCCAGGTCATACTGGCTCAGAGGCTAGTTTTCTATCCATTACACCATTGTGCTTCTTGGGGCAGCATTATTTATTAATAACAATGTTAGACTTCTACTTGCCGTGGTAGGGTTCCCTGTCACTCAGGCAGCCCAGGTTATGCCTTCACCTATAGGAAAAAAGATCAAGTTTCCAGGTGTGCCCCAGAGTGTGAAATATTGAAAATCCTTTTCTATTGAGCCAAAAATCCTCGGAGACATTCTGTGTTATCTCATATTGTTCTGGCACTGGGTGAAATGACCTCGCTGCTCTTTCAGAGATAGAGGTCACTTACCTTGCCAACCCCAGTGGTTCCAGTCAGTAGAACAGGATGTTTGACAGCAAGCAGTTTGTCCATTAGATAACCATAGCGTACAGTGTCTGTTGTGGGAACGAGCATTTCAAAAAATGGCACATCTCGGTTATACTTGAAAGGAGGAATAATTCGTTCCCAATGATCCAAGCGCTTGGTATCATAATCCATATAAATACTCCACAAATCACCAGAGCTTGGAAGCTAAGGAGCAACAATAAACTTAAGCCTTAAAAATAGACGTTACTATAAAAAATGGGAAGAGAAGTAGATCATACATTGCTAACAGCTTGGGCTAGGCAGGTGGATACTTAGCTAAACAACTATGGGAAATCACAAAAGATACATTCGATGATTTTGACTACATGAGTCTGAAAAGTTTTTTGCATGAGCAAAATTAATCCAACTAAGATGAACTAGGGTCTTTGGATAAGTATGGCAGATAAGGGTCTCATATTAAAGACATATAGAGAACTAATAAATATTTAAGAACAGAAATCATTTCCCATTAGATATGTATTGAAGGGATATGAATAAAGAGTTCTCAAAAGAACTGTAAACTAATAACATGAAAGAATGCTCCAAGTCACTAATAATAAAAGAAATGCAAATCAAAATCATCCTCAAATTTCAACTCCTATCCATAAAAAATGGCAAAGATGACAAAAGATGGAAATACTTGATGTTAGAGAGGATATGAAAGGATAGGTATACAACTATCATTGATGATGGAACTGTCAATTGGTTCAATCATTTTGGGAAACAATTTGGAATTTTGTGATAACAATGAGAAAGATATACATATCCTCAAACCCAAGGGATCTTCTTCTAGGGATATACCCATGTCCATGACAAAAAGAAATACCCATAGTCTACTCCAAAATATTTAAATCAGTAATTTTTATAGTAGCAAAGAGAGGGGAGAAGGGAATAAGCAATTACATATATTTACATATAAGGAAGGGAATATGCATTTTTATAATGCCTGCTATGTGCCAGGCATTTTACAACTATGATCTCATTTGACTAGGAGCCAGATCAGAGAACTAGGAAAAAAAAGTAGATGTCCACTGATTGGAAAATGGCTAAACAAACTATGGTACGTGAATGTAATGAATTATTACTGTGGCATAAAGATCAGTGAATTTAGAGAAGTTGTTTTGTTTGTCCTTCATTTTTGAAGAGGACCATGGGGAAGTGGTGACATGACTTGCAGTTGACTTTGATTTGAATGAGGGATGGCTGTGCAAGGTCACCAGCTTCACTTTCTCCTCCAGAGCCATCTGAATCCAGTGACCAGATATTCATCAGGATGACTAGAGACGACCCAGAATGCAATGGGAGAGCCTTCCATGTCTACTTCTTCGGTGTCTCTGTCTCTTGGTCTCTCTAGCTCTGTGGGCTCTCTGTCTGTCTGTCGTTCCCATATCAGAGAGGAAATCTGAACCAAATGCCATTCAGAATTCAGGAACCCTCAAACATATGAAAATTCTCACTTAGAATATCGTGTCCTTCAGTTCTCTAAACATAGGCAGGACCTCCTTGCAATTTCACTTTCACAATCTTTTCCTGAAATTCCATGTTGGTCATTAAGAAGCACCACATTCTTACGGATACTATTGCTTTCCTTACCTTGGCCTCTGGAGCATCCTCAAACTGCTGTCTGACATAGGTATCAAAAGCATCCCAGTAGATTTCAGTCAGATTTCCACCCACAGCCCACAAATAGCAGAATGCAAAAGTCTGGCATAGTATACTGTTCAACTTTCCTTGTTCCTAAAAGTTCAAATGGAATCCTTTGAGACAATTTATAGATAATCTCTGAAAAGCATTCAACAATGATGAAACTCCTCTCTACACCTCCCCCCTCCCTTTTTCCCAGGGCAACTTTCACTTTTAAATGATCAAAGCAGTTAGGAAACACAGTGGCTAAAACACTGGGCCTGTAGTCAGGAAGATCTGAGTTTGATTCTGGTCTGGAACACTAGCTGTGGGACCATGGGCAAGTCACTTAACTGCTGTCTGCCTCAGTTGCCTCAACTGTAAAACAGGGTTAATAAGTGCACTTACTTTTCAGGATTGTTGTGAGGATGAAATGAGGTAATATTTGTAAAGAACATCACAAACCTTAAAGTGTTATATAAATGTTATTACTTCTACATACGCCTGAAAGGACCTAGATAAGTTTGATACAATTTTTATCGGGAGGTTTGCCAGGGATAGAGGAAAAATAATTACAGAGTAATAAGCTACCATAGATAGTTACACTAGCCCTGCTAATGTATGTGGAAAATTCCACTTCTGGTCCTAGATTATTTTTACTGTGTTCATTAGAAGGATCATAGACTGAGAATTGGAAGGGTCCTTGGCTTTCATCTAGTTCAGCCTCTTCCTTTGACAAATGAGGAAGCCAAGACCCAGAGATGTTAAATAATTTGCCCAAGGTCACATAGCCAGATAGTGGTAGGATTCAAACTCAGGTCCTGTGATGACATGTTCAACAATCTCTCCACTGTGCCCTATTATCCCCATTTATCATCAGTATTAAAGTGATATACACACACACACACACACACATATATATATATGTATATATATATATATATATATATATATATATATATATATATATATATATATATATATATCTCAGACGTTCTATTCAAACATCTTGTTCATTTCACAAAATAGAACATTGGGGGCTGAACTAGAAATGAGCCACACTTTCAAATGCCTGAGGTTTGGCTTTTATTTCCCCCAAAGGAGAATTTCTCATTTGGTCCTATAAACATCCAATATCTTCTTCAGCTTGTCAGTAAATTGAGAGATTTATTGAACATCTCCCCTATGTATGACTAGGTTGAGTTAGGGTCCTTCACTAAGCTTTCCAAAAAGCTGTGATTATTCACCTATAGTTTCTGGAGACTATTCCAAGATTGACTTCAAATTGGACATAGCTTGTAGTAACAGCTCATTTTTATTCTCTGCTTTAAGGGTTATGAAGCCCTTTTGTGCCTACAGTCCTGGGGGAGGAGGGTAGTGACCTTACTCTGGACTTCTACCATCCCCACTGAAGTCCACTCTTCCTTTCCCCTTCACTCCCCTCTCCTCCCTTCTTCTGTGCCCTGTGGAAGTGTGTTTGACAAAGGTGATATCAGAGAGAGGACACTGGAGAATCGGTGATGGGGTCATAAACTTCAGGGCTAAACTCTTACTTCATTATCTTAGCCATTACCCCTAAAACATAATTCCCCTTTTACCCAAGCCCTTTGAATTTCAACAGGATCTTTCCCCCTGGGCTTCTTTATTTGACTGTTTTCTAAACTCCCTAGTTAATTATAAGCCCCTCAAACTGGTCTTTTCTCTCTTCCCCTATAACTTTCTGTCCAATTAGAGATTACATTTTTATATTCTACTTTGCATATGGAAATTATTTTTCCTGTGTGTGTGTTAAATTTAGAATTAAAAAATTTTTAATTATTTCCAATTAATTTTGCATATAGCTTGTTTGTACATTGCTGGCTGCATGCTGTCTCTCCCATTAGATTGTAAGGTCCTTGAGGGCAGGGACTGGCTTTTGCCTTTCTCTGTATCCTCAGCACTTAATACAATGTCTGACAATAGTTGGTACTTAATAAATGCCTATTAACTCACTACCACCTAATCCTTTGTATATTTATTTTTGTATATTTGGCTTTCACTCAGAGATTTTTGGCTTTTCATGTAAGGTGACTATTCTGCATGGGATTGTCACTGGTTTAAATAAATATGGGTCTAGCCCCACTTTTGTGGGAGGCTCACTTTTTAGGCAACAAGCAACAGAAATGCCACCAGATCTATCCTCAGACCCTAGCTTGATTTTAGGCACAATTTAGGCACAATAATTTCCTATGAACTGAATAGAAGACTGACACCAATAGTAATAATAGCTCACGTGGGCATATGAGGTTGCCTTATAAAGACCACAGATTAAAAACCAGCAGAAATCTGGGTCACAGAATTTTAGAGTCAGGATGGACTTTAGTTGTCATCTGGTACAACTCTAGAGAGATGAAGAGTGATGCCCATGGTGTGGTCCATGTAGGAGGTACTTGATAAAGAATGAGGATGGAAAAACACTTAGAAAATGGTGGCATTTTCAGAATTTGCACTGATGCTTATCATATTAAAAATCATTGTGTTTCTCCTTGAAGTACATAAAACCCAAGTTGTCACCTTAGAATTCATTTATAATTGTGTATGAAAAAAATGCAAGGTCTTCCCATATAAAAGAAAAAATTTCCCCAATTGTCACAACTTTGCTGAGAGTAAAGACCACATTGATACCATAGTTAAATCAGGTCCATCTTTCCCAAACAGGAGGGACTCCAGTAAACAGCAGAGGGTAGTCACTTTGCTGATGTCCACTTGAGGGATAGCTTGACTGCACTTTTTGGAGACAAACTTTAAACCATGTTCAACATAACGCTGAAACAGACTTAATAAATATTCCCATGTTTCATCATTCATCTAAAATGGAAAGCAAAAGTAATTAATTGTGTTAGAAGATATCTATAATGATGCATCTCATAACTTATTGCTAGGTAGTACAGTAGAAAGAGTGTTGAGCCTGGAGTCAGGAAGACTTGAGTTCAAATCCAGCCTCAGACACTTACTAGCCTGTGACCCTGTGCAAGTCACCGCACCCCTGTTTGCCTGTGTTTCCTCATCTATAAAATGGAGACAATAATGGCACTCCCCTGGGTGGTTGTGAAGATTAAAGAAGAAAATAATTGGAAAGTGTTTAACACAGTGCCTTGCACATGGTTTCTTGGTCATCCTCCATTCTTTAAGAGGACCAATGACATCATGGGTGAAATTTTGACTCGCACGTGAATTGGATTTAAGTGAGACAGGTGCACTTAGTGGTCAGCCTCACTCTCTCTCTTCCAGAGTCACTGGAGTCCAGCGGCAGGACAAAAGTCCAGCCACCTGGCAAGATCCCGGGGTGCAGTGGATTGCCTTGGTGTCTTCGGTATCTGACCAAGCCCTAAGCACTCACAGTGCCTGCTTCTGCCACCTTATGGCTGCTGTTCTCATCTGCCCATTCTGCTGGGGGAAGTCTTCACATGCTTGGGGTAGATGCCCCCATACCTCACCGAGTCTGAGCCCTATAGGTTGCTCTCAGCCTGGCTTAGCCCATCTGCCAAGACCAGAGTGTGGCTGCCATGTATGCTTCTTGGAGCCACAGGTCAGAATTGGGTGGCAAGTGGACACCAAAGGTGGATGAGCAGCCCTGAAAAGTGCTCAGCAAACCCTCCCCCAGAGGCGCTAGTTCTCCCTGAATACCTTATATACTTCATAGTAAGTGCTAAATAAATGTTTGCTATTACCATTATTATGAACTGGTCGAACAAAGTCTGGTGGAAAGAACACTGACTCAGGAGTCTGTTCCCGCCTACGGGTTTCCTCATTCGTTAAATTATTGGAGTTGGAATATATTATCATGAAGGTCCCAACCAGCCACAATTCTGGATCGACAAATCACTTCTGTGACTGAGTCTTCCCTTTTTCATGTAGTTGATTGGTCTTAGGTGATGGCGAGGCCATGTTTCCCTGTGCAGACGTTAGAAAGTGAAAGGTAGACTGAGGCAGAAAAAGCAGGAGATGATGCTGCTCCCAAGGACAAGACCATCTGTCTTGTGCCTGGGCATAGATATGAGAGTTTCTCCAGCAGAAGAGTAAGCAAGTTCAAGGGGATTAAATAGGTTCCCTCATTAACCCTGCAGGTTTGGTGGGCAGGGCTCCATTCAGCACAACCAAATGAGTAAGGGACACAGAAAGGCTCTGGGGTGAGAAAGTGTTTTCTGCAGGTTTTAGGAGCTGGGAGTAAGAATTCAATAGCTTCCTCTCCTTCCGTTGGTATCCAGGTCAGTCATTTTTCATTCCTGCCTGGCTCTTCACGAACCCATTTGGGGTTTTCTTGGCAGAGATCCTGGAGTGGTTTGCCATTTCCTTCTCCAGTTCATTTTACAGGTGGGGAAACTGAGGCCAACATTGTTCAGTGACTTGCCCAGGGTCACACAGCTAGCACATGTCTGAGTCCTTTAGGCACTTGAACAATCAGGTTTTTTTTCACACTGAGCAAGAATCAGTGAGACTGAACTTCTGCTTGGCAGAGAGCTGATATACAGATGCGTCTGGATTCTAATCCAAATAGGATGGACTTGCTGATGGTTAGCGAACTGAAGAAAAGTCATAGTTGGTGAAAACATGGCTAACGCTTTGATATTTCTATCAGCTCTTGTTTCTCTTATCATTCTAATTAAATGCTCTTCTAAAATAATATGTAATACTAACTACCCCGGCCCCTACACATTCATTCTTACCTCTCTGTAGGACACAAGCCTGGATCATAACAAATGACCTTGGTCAAATGATTCATTGAAATGCAATTCAAAGGGATGAAATGGGTACAGCTATAGTATGAGGGGGGTCCAAGATGATTTATCAGATTGGTGGGGACTCACATACACCTAAACAATTAGAAACTTGGTACCAGACATGCATGGGGTAGAGGTAAGGAGCAATTGGAAACCAGTTGCCCTGAGAGCCTGATAGAGAGGAACAGGCAGCTTGATTTCAATCATACCCACAATAGCCTCTCATGTTGAGTATAAGCTACTGTTAGGGGCATGCTTGAGCCAGCCTGAGTTGGTTTTCAAGATCCAATTGTTAAGTTTTCCATGTGAGCCTTTATACCTCAGAAATCAGCAAACACTAAAAATTAGGGCTTGTTTTATTGTTAAATTGATTGTCTAGAGTTTAACTTAATGGGGTGCTATATGTATATCTTTGGGGGGAGTTTAACTTCCTGTTAAGCATTTATTGACACAGTTCTGGTTACTATATGCTAGACGATCAAGGTAAAATATAACCTGAGGTTTCATCAATCCATCGATAAGCACCATATATACCTCAGGTCAGAGGCGATTATATTGGACCCTGATTCTAACATTCCTTAAAAAAAAACCTCTTATGATACAGCAACTGTTCAGAATCTTGTTCTGAGCCATGCCCCTACAAAGGGAAGTCTCATACATAAGGGGAGCACATCCAGACACATTCCTCACTACACACACACACACACACACACAGAGGAATACCTTTCCTCTAGTATAACCCCTTGGTAGTTATCATGTGTGAGAATCCTTAAAAAAGAGCCAACCTCATTTCATTGTGTTTGGAAGTGTTCTTCCTGCATAACTACTTCCTATAAAATCAGAAAGCAGGATTGTGGAGGACTGTGGAGAATTTCCAAACATTTACATAGGATGAAAGGGATTAGAGAGGGATTATTCCTTTTTTTTTTTTTGACAGCAGTTAGGGTTAAGTGACTTGCCCAAAGTCACACTGCTAGTAAGTGTGTCAAATGTCTGAGGTTGAATTTGAACTCAAGTCCTCCTGACTCCAGGGCCAGTGCTCTATTCATTTCTCCACCTAGCCGCCCTGAGAGGGATTATTTCTAAATGAATAAGATTCTCAGTAAGGCTTAAGGTTTTGCAATAACCAATTCCAAATGGTAATAGCAGAAAGTTACCTTATCAGAAAAATTTGCCTTCCATGTCATGACGTATGGTAGCCATTTTAGTTCTTCAGGGTCCACAAAAACCATTCCACAGCGACTGACTGTAGCAGGAGAGGCAACCCTTAGATCTTGTACCTGAGATGAAAAAAAGGCAAACCTCAAAAAAACTATTTACATTTATATTATTCACAGTCTGGTTTTACTGGCTAAGGATGAGCTGATATCAATTTAAGAGAGGGCAGAGGACGGAAAAAGAAAAGTGGCAAGACACAGGGGGTAAAAGGAAATCTGAAGGAAAGAATATGAGGAACAAGGAAGAGTTCTTCCTCGCCTAGCTTCCATGGAGGTACAACTAGCCTAAGCCATATATTTTCCATTCCTTTGACCTGCATATTATTTACACACCACATACATAATGCTATGTGTGATAGAGGAGCAGGGTTGGGGATGGGAGCAGGAAGGAGGCCACAGTGGGACTTCAATGAAGCCAGGATGTGGACCTGGAGGGCAAGAAGAGGAAGAACAGAAGTGGAAATGAGCGGTGGCAAAAAGAGAGAAGGCAAATGAGCAGTAGCATGGGAATTGTATGACTCAGTTCCACCCCTGGAGGTTTGGGGAAATATCCCAATCAAAGCAAATGGCGTCAGTTCAGCTCTGGCTGGAAGGACCATTGACAATGCGTTCTGGAACATCCTCATCTTTTTACCGTTGGACTTAAATCCAGAATATTTTACCTAGATTTGAGAAGAAAAGATGAAGAGGCACAGAGAAGATCTAGGTCCTTTCCTGGTCAGGGGAGGTGCTTGCTGGCACATCCCAGAGCTGGATTACAGGATCAGATCTAAAGCTAGAAGGGAGGGCATCTAGTCTAATATTCTCATTTTACAGATGAGGAAACCAAGGCACTAAAGCTGATGTGACTTACCCAAGGTCCCACAGGTAGTCAATGTGGAGCCAGGATTTGAACTATGCACCCCAAGGGCAGCTAGGTGGTGCAATGGATAGAGCACTGGCCTTGGAACAGGAAGACTCATTTGCACAAGTTCAAATCTGGCTTCTGATACTTACTAGCTGTGTGACCTTGGGCAAGTCACTTAACCCATCTGTAAAATGAGATGGAGAAGGAAATGGCAAATCAATTCAGCATCTCTGCCAAGAAAATCCCCAATAGGGTCACAGATAGTCAGACATGACTGAAAAATGACTTAACAACAATACAACTGCTAATCCACCAGGCCATGTCGCCTCTCAAGTAAGTAGATTGGTTCTCTTTTGCCATAGGAGGTACATGCTTTGGAGCTACAATGTGAAGATATGCTTCAAATCAGCATTGTAAATACTCTACTGGTGGGCTGGAGAGCTTCTAGGGGAGGGCAGCCAGCATGGTGAAAGACCGTGAGTCCATGCCACAGAAGTGTCAGCTGAAGGAACTGCCTGGGAATCCTCCTTTCCCTGGAAGTCTTCACAAAACATCTGGAAGACCACAGCTGGGTGGGTTTTTTTTTTTTTTTTTTGGAGAAGGCTATTTCTTCTATATGGGTTAGGCTAGAATACCTGGAAACTCCTCCTGTCCTAATATTCTGTGACTCAATACCATCTGGACTCTAAGAGGATAGAGCCATGCATGCTGAGGTAGACCACGGCACATAGATTGGTTTAATTGTTAGCCATCCCTGCTAAGGAAATCAAGCTAGCTTTAGGGGGAGGAGGAAATGCTATCAAGTATAAATAGCCTAGTATTCAAATGAATGAATTAATGAAGGAATAAAGAATTTCTCAAAGACTAACTATGTGTCAAACACCGTACTAAGCATTGTGGAGACAAATTGAATTGTAAGATAATCTCTGTGCTCAAGGAGATTCCATTCTAGTGGAGGAAACCACATAGGGAAGGTTTCAGCTGCAAGTCAATGGAAAAGTCCTGTGATTCTTAGGGTGCAGCAGCCAAACAGATGGTGATGCTTCTTCCTCAAGGTCAGATTCTTCAAGAGCTCTCCTCTCCCCTGGTTGTCTGTTTCTGCTAGAACTTCTGCTTCTACTTTTGACTATGAGCTCTTGCATTCTTTTTTTTTTTTTTTTTTGGTTTTTGGAGGGCAATTGGGGTTAAGTAACTTGCCCAAGGTCACACGGCTAGGTTTTTGTTTGTGTGTGTTAAGTATCTGAGGTCGGATCCGAACTCAGGTCCTTCTGACTCCAGGGCCGACGCTCTACTCACTGCGCCACCTAGCTGCCCCGAGCTCTTGCATTCTTGATCTGGGCTCAGTAGTCTGACATACCACCTGCATCCTTGACCTTCTTGTTTGCTGGCTGCTACAGCCGCACCCCAGATGCTGATCTTCAGGTTTCTGATTCCAATCTGGTACAAACTGACTCTGATTCCTTCCTTGGACCACACTCTGACCTGGATTCACCTTCCTCTGCTGCAGAACTTACCAGCTAATATTCAACCAGATGGTCAACTAGAACTCACCAATTCTGTGTCTCAACTACCATGTTAAGTGCTAGGGATATAAAGAGAAGTAAAAATACCCCTGCACTCAAAAAACTCATGGTCTAACAGATGAGACAACATTCAAATAACTATGCACATACATGATATAGGCAAGGTAAAGGAAAAGTAATTTCAGAGGGAAGGAAATAGTGGTGGGGAGGACCTGGAAGGGTCTTTTCCAGAAGGTGACATTTGAGATAAATATTAAAGGAAGCCAGAGAAACCAAGAGGTTAAGGCCAGAAAGCAGAATGTTATAGGTAAGTGACACAGCAAATGCAAAGGAGCAGAGATGGGAAATGGAAGGTCAAGTTAAAAAAAACCCTTCAAGAGGGTCATGGTTGGTGGATTGTGCAGCATGAGTGGTGGAGAGTCAAGCACCAGACAGGAAGGTAGGTTAGAAGAGGCCAAATTATGAAGAGCTTTAAATACCAAACAGAAGAAATAAGCTGTTTCAAGATCCAAAGAAAAGGGACAGATCAGCTGAATCCTAAACTAACTAATATCACCAGCCCAAAATAATGTCATGGGCATACTTTACCTCAAACATCATATGGATGTAAGGGGTGAGCTTAATTCTTTCACTATTAGCTAAGCAAAGCATCTTATTATCATCCAAAACAGTGTTCATGTTTTCAATCCAAAGTGCATCCACCGGCCCGTCACTGACAATCCACTTGTGGTCTTCTGAAGTATCATTTACTGCTGCTCGGACACTAAGTGCCATCAAACCATCTTTCCACTCCAAGGTTAAATTGTTCACTTCCCCATACAGTTCACCCATCGTAATGGACTTTGGATTCAGAATATATGTCTTGACTGGCTGATAAAAGTAATTTTGGATTCCCATCTTATGCAACACCCCTAAGGTTTCGGCGAGAACTTGGTAAACTGTGGTTTTTCCACCTCCTGTTGGCCCAACAAGCATGACACCATGTCTTACAAGCATGGTCTCATAGAACTGTATGACTTTGTGGACCATACAGGGCTCGGGCTGAAGCTTTTGTCCAGTCATGACTTCTATAATTGTCGACTGTAGAATACCATAATCGTGTTCTGGAATGAGGACTCCGGGGAAAAGATCAGAAATGATTCCACTGGTAAGAAAAACAAAGAAGCAAAATTTAAGTCAAAACATGGTTACCCACTTGGATACTTGAATATTTTAATTTCTTATTTTTTCCATTCAGCTTTCATATTTATAGCATTCAAATAGTTGAAAACAATATTTTTCTCACTGGTCTCCTTTTTGCCTAAACTCTTTGAGTACTTGCCTTGAAACACACAACTGCTATGAAATGTATAACTATGTGCAAATATGGCACTTGCAATGTACCATGCTATTTGGTATTGTTTCAGATGTTAATTTTGTCTGTCCAATGAGACTGTAAACTCCTTGAGGGAGTAACAATATTTGTCTATCTCCCAGTGTCTCCTTAAGTGGTGAATATGCAGCAAGTTGTGTACGTCCACAGTCAGAGGAGACTAAGTCACCATATTGCAGTCAAACAAAACATCCTTGCACACACCGAGATTCTGATAAGAAAGAAGATGAGCTCCTTCATAATGTTAGCATATCATGGGAATATAGGTCCGCATTTTAAAAAGAACACTCTAGTCAAGACACTCTACAAGAGATTGATAAGGACCTCTCTTTGAGACATAAATAATCTCTCTGAATGCTCAAATGAACAGAAAAATAAAATAAAAACCATCCCAATGGTATTGTCCCTCTCTGCAACTAAGGGTCTTTCTTCATTATCATTGATCTAGCTCTATATCCCTTAGTGGGAGGTGTCCACCAGTGAGTCAGTGGAGCAGGACTCAGGCTCCTAAGAGACGAAGAGCTAGATATTTAGATGTGAGAGCCATCTACATACGATAATAACTGAACCTATGAAAGTGGATGTTCTCACCAAGAGAGACAGGGAAGAGATTAAAGCAGAGAACCTTCAGAGGGTGATGCTGGATAGAGTGTGCCTCAGAGTTTAGAAGCAGTGGTCCAGATTCTACCTCTGACCTACTGTCTCTACAACCTTGGGTGAGTCACTAACCTCTCAGTGTTCCCAGGAAACCTGCCATATCGCAAAACAGTTGTCATCTGCTTGGCAGAAAGGGTTTTCACCCCGGGAGTTCCTTACCTCAGGTAAATTGCAGGTGTGGACCATGTCTGTGGGATATATGGAATTTTGCTCTCTAGAAACAGGACAATTTTATCATACTATTTTCAAGAAAAACAACTAAATAGAAGACATTTTCCTATCCCATCTATGTTTTATTCTCAGTCAACAGAGAGAACAACTATTTTCTTATGCTATTTAAAAAAAAGAAAATGATTCTTCATAACTTTACCTGAAGAGAAGGGCATCATCTGTAAGAAATTTGGGTAAATTGGAATCTCTTAAGGCTCTTATCAACACGACATCTTCATTTAGGTTTGGGTTCTCTCTTTTGAGGGACCTAAGTTTAGGAGACAGTCAAAAATGGGGCTGCTGAGTAAAAAATTAGCAAGGTTACAAAAGTTGGGTTTTCCCTCCTTTTCATGGCTCCAGAGAGCAGTGAGTTGTGCCTTAAATGAAGCCTGGCATATTAGCGCTGATATGATCGAGTACAGACAGTTGTGCATATGAAAATGTATTGGGATTGTTATTGATGTTGTATTTTGTCTTGAAGTTCAAGAGGGGAAGTTGGGAAGCCCAGAGTGCACAGACTTGCAGCTAGGAACACATGGATTCAGATCCTACTTCTTACACTGACTATCTATGAACAAGTCACTTCATCTTTACGAGTCTCAGTTTCCTCATCTTTAAAAGAGGGATGTCACAATAACAATTATTAAAATTATACCCATTTATCTAATACTTTTGAATTTGTAATGCTTTATATAGGTTATCTCATTTGACCTCAGCAGTCTTATGGGGTCAGTACAACAGGTATGATATTTGGTCGTAGCGACTTTTGTTATCTAGAAAAGAAGTCACTCTCTTTCTGCCAGAATCAATAAAAAAAAAACAGGTGACTTGTTTTTCATAATTTTGCCCTTAAAAAGATGGGACAAATGACTAAGGAACTGCTTTTCTGGACCTAAATCTGACCAATTGGTTGGTGAAGTAGAAATAATGAAAGCCTAGTGTTTACTATCCAGGCAGCTTGGCGCTGCAGTAGATAAAGCACCAGTCCTGGAGTCAGGAGTGCCTGAGTTCAAATCTGACCTCAGGTACTTAACAGCTGTGTGACATCTGGATAAATCACTGTAGCTCAGTCTGCCTCAGTTTCCTCATTTATACAATGAGCTGGAGAAGAAAATGGCAAACCACTCCAGTATCTTTGCCAAGAAAAACTCTAAATGGGGTCACAAAAAGTCCAAAACAACCCAAATGACTAAACAACAACAACAACACAAGCTTACTATGTGCTAGGTACTTTGCTAGCCCTGAAAACACTCATTCTACATGTTAGATTTACCCCAAACTATCTATCATTTGGGCCTTAAAATTCCCTCACAGTCTGGTCATTTTATTGTGTTTCCATAAGGAATGTACTTTAGGAGACAGGGTGGGACAATTGAAGATCATTGGTGAAAATGAGAGAGTAGGTAATGGTTAGACCTCAGTGTTATTGTGTGGGACAGGCAAACAGAGGCCCTTTTTGGCCAGCAGTGAAGGGCATCAGGATGGGGTGATAGAGCCTATTTTGTGATAGCATTTGAGTGCAATGACACACTTAACCACACTGGGCCACTTGAGGCCTTCTTACCCAGCCATGACCAAGACAGATTTCACTGCTCTCATGCCAAAGTCATAGTGATCTTGCTGAGAGAGCTGTTCACTACAAAGTTTATACATTTGAGTCATTTTTCTTGCAAGGATTTTGCTGGATTCAAAACCTTCTGAATATAAAATCACCTAGAACAAAAAAAATACATATTATGGAATTTCTGCTATAACATACTGATACACTAACTAGCACAGGACTCTAATACTACCATGGTTCCATGTTTTCTATAGGAATCTTACTGAGTTATTCAATAAAGTCTGTAATATATATTGGAGCTGTTACATCATTTTACAAGTAAATATACAAAAAGATTCACTGTCATGGTCCAAGTCACACAATAGAAAAGTAGCAGAAAGATTGGCTCCCCACTCCATCCCTTGAATGACATAATAGGTACAGAGGATAGATCTGTGACTTCATCAGTAAAAGGCATTCTTAGATGAGGTAACTCCCAGACTCTGTTTGCTAAAAGGCTGTCACCTACTCACAATTTAGAGTCTTAGAGAGTTGCCTAGAGCAGAGGGACATTAAGTGACTTTTCCAGAATTACATATTCAGTCTGCGTCAAGGAGGGAAACTGAACCCAGATCCATGGATTCAGAACTGAAAAATAAAACCATTCCTTTCTTGAAGAGTTTGCATTTTTTAGGAGGGAAATATATATGCATATATACGAATAAAATACATACATGTATGTATATATTATATGTGCACATATACATATATGTCTAAGTAGACATATCTATACAATGTGTGTATAGAGAAATAAAGAAGGAAGGAGGAAGTGAGATAAAGAGAAAGAGAGAGAGAGTAAGAAAGAGAGAGAGGACAAGAAAAAGGGGGGGGAGATAGAGAAAGACAGAGACATGATTTCAACAGTATAAGAAACTCACTCTACCAATGCAGACCGTCCCCTTCTTTGCAATGAATATCCTTAGAGTGGTACCTGGCACACAGAGAGGTTATGTGACTTGCTCAGGGTCCCACAGACAGTATGCACCAGAAGCAGGACATGAAGCCAGTTTTTCCTGGCTCTGGAACCAGCTGTCTACCCAGTATCCCATGATGCCTTTCGTATATACACATATACAAGTCTGGACAAAAGACTAGACCATTTTAAGCCCACTAGTAATAAAAATAATAATAGTTAGCCCTTACATTGTGTCTGCTCTGTGCCAGGTATAGATGAGCTGTTTTACAAATACTTTCCTCATTTTGAGACTCACAACAACCTTGGGAGGTAGGTTCTATCATTATACTCATTTTACAGTTGAGGAAAGTGAGACAAACAGAAGTTAAGTGACCTGCCTAAGGTCACACAAGAATGTCTGAAGTGGGATCTGAAGTCTGGTCTTCCTGACTCCAGGCCTTGCATTCTGTCCATTGAACCACCTAGCTGCCTACTAGCACCTGAACCTTCTGTCCAGTTCTACTGTAAAGGACTATTTGAACATAGCTTAAGAAAGGACTTATGCCTTCCTGAAAACTACCCTGGTGGCATTTAGGTATGCTACCACCAGTCAATGACAGTAATAGATATGTGTGTATGTATAATAATATTATTATAAAGTAATATATCAGTTAATATAAGGTAAGTAATGTAACGAAGAGAAACTCTGTTTAAATTTATTTTATATTTATTTTATAGTTGGATATACAAGCCCAAACATGACTCGATTGTTGTTTAGTCATTGTTCAGTGGTGTCTGACTCTTTGTGGCCCTGTCTGTAGTTTTCTTGGTAAAGATATAAAGATACTGGACTGCTTTGCCATTTCCTTTCAGGTCATTTTACAGATGAGGAAACCGAGACAAACAGAGTTAAATGACTTGCCCAGAGCCACAGAGCTGGCAGTGTCTGAGGCTGGATCTGAACTTCAGTCTTCCTGACTCCAGGTGTGGTGCTTTGTGCATTTATGGCACCACCCAGCTGCTATATACTATATGCTATATGCTAACCCACCCTATAGGCTAACAATCATTCCCTCTTTATGCTAAGAGAGCATCTTTACATGGGAGAAAGAAGGCAGAGGAGAGAGCCCTGGCCTTAGAGCTGAGAAAGCATGGATTACAGTTCTGCCTCTGGCACTTCCTGGCTGTGTGATGCTGGGCAAGTTCCTAGGGACTCCAGGCAAATGTCTAAAACTCAGACAGCCTACATTTGTTGGTGGAATTTCCTCTTCTGGGAGTTATTTTGTTTTTGTTTTTTTGCTTTTTGGAGGGCAATTGGGGTTAAGTAACTTGCCCAAGGTCACACGGCTAGGTTTTTGTTTGTGTGTGTTAAGTGTTTGAGGTCAGGTCTGAACTCAGGTCCTTCTGACTCCAGGGCCGGCACTCTACTCACTGCGCCACCTAGCCACCCCCTTCTGGGAGTTCTTTATACAGATGAAAACATATGTCCAATTCCACTCTGGCCCACATCTAAACATAGCAGCCATTTTCACTTTCTCATTTTTCTCCCTATCTTCACCTGTCATCCATCCCTCCTCTTCCTCCCTCCATTTCTGTTTCTCCCTTCCTCTGTCTGTCTGTCTCTCTCTCTTGTATTTGCCAAAGAGGAGATCAAACCCAGTGTATCAAAATATCCCAGGAACATCTTTGGAGGACCTGACAAATACTGATGAAGTGGTTAGAAAACATTAACTTTGGTAATATCGACATCTGCTCTTAATGACACACATTAACGTATTAACCTACACCAAATTGGAAAGAGTTTGCCTAGAAGGGAACAAACTACAAATGAAATAAATAAAAAGACATGCTTAAAATTCTTACTTCAATGCTTTGTGCTCAAAATTATATTGATTGCAGTGTGAACTTTACCTCTGCGATCAAGGCGTAATTTGGAACCATCATAGCAATTGGTCTAAACAGGGCTTTCAGATTGTCTGGTAATTCAGTCCGTCCAGCATAACCAGGATTCATGGTGATGAATGCCGCACAGGTCATAACCAACTTTATTTCACGCCCCTCAAACATAAATCGAAAGAGCTGTTGAAAAGAAATGGAGAATTTTATGAATATTTTTTTTTCAGACCTTGGAAGATCTCCTTCAGATAATGTTAGGAAGTTTCTAATATTGGGCTTCACTGTCCCCTTTTCTTGGTTAACTAGCCCCTCACCACTACTGCATGGAAAAACTCCTTGGGTTAGAAATCAGCAGGCTTCTAGTATTGCATCTAGCACTAAACAATTGTTTGATGGACCAATCACTTTTACTTCTGTGCCTTAATTTTCTCATATGTGAAATCGGTGATCTATTCTTAGAATATTCCTCCCAAGGTCATTCTCTACTTGAAAATAAGCAATAAGTCAGCCATGTCTGTAATATGATATTTTAGCTATTTGAAGACAGGGCACAGTAATATGCCCTTTCCTTTGGCTGTTTAGCTCTAGCTAGAAGGATAAGTCTTGGAGAAAGGCCTTGTGCCTGGATTTATGGAAAGACTTCTCTCTCTCTCTCTTCCTTTTCTTTTTTTAAGGCAGGATCCACTACAGTAAAAACTGACCTGCCCCTTTAAGTGGAGTGATATTTTCAAAAATGGAATTGGTGATCATACAATCTGGGATAGAGCTTAGAATGCAGAAGTTCTGATTTTGTACAAGCTAGAGAGATCTCAGACCCAAGTACACTTGACGTTTTTATCTTTTTAAACAATAATTTTTATGATGAACTAATTTTCTTTCTTTTATTGCCTTGGTTACAAAATTATCAGTAATTACAACAAGTGACTAAACAAATTGAGGACTACAGTCTTAAATAGTCACAAAATTAAGATCATTTACATTTTGAGAAAACATATAAAATTGAACAAATAGCAAGAAAAACACATTTCCTCTCAAAAAATTAATTCCAAAATTAAGACAAGCATCAAGAAATAATATATGGCAAATATAGCTGATAAAAATCTGACATCCAGAATAAATAAGACATATGCATTTAAGAGTAATAGTCCTTGGGGGCGACTAGGTGGCGCAGTGAATAGAGCACAGGCCCTGGAATCAGAAGGACCTGAGTTCGGAGCCGGCCTCCGACACCTAATCCGCACAAACAAAAACCTAGCCGTGTAACCTTGGGCAAGTTACTTAACCCCAATTGCCCTAAAGGGGCGGCTAGGTGGCGCAGTGAGTAAGAGCGCCGGCCTCGAGTTTGGATGACCCGAGATCAGATCCGGCCTCAGAAAATGAGCACCCACGCATAAATAATGACTAGCCGTGTAACCTTGAGCAAGTTACTTAACCCCAATTGCTTTAAAAAAAAAAAAAGAGTAATAGTCCTTTTGGGGCAGCCAGGTGGCACAGTGAATAGAGATGGGCCCTGGAGTCAGAAGGACCTGAGTTCAAATCTGGCCTCAGACATTTAACAAAAAAAAACTAGCTGTGTGACCTTGGGCAAGTCACTAAACCCCAAGTACCCTACCTTCCCTCCTCCAAAATAAAAAAAGCAAAAAAGCAAAACATAACAAAGATTAATAGTCCTTCCTCAGTAGGTACATGACCAAAGGATATGAGCAGCTGATTTTTAAATAGCCATTAATCATAACTATAATAACCATTAAAACTTTACCCCTTTCTTTGTCTTGATGTTTGGGGTTTGGAGTTACTAGTTTGGGAGATCTTTTTCAAAGATACCTGGAGGAGGTACTGATTTGACAAATAATTCTTTCTTTGCAAGAGTGCATTGGTGGGGGGGGGGGGGGACTAGATGACACAATGGATACAGCACTGGTCCTGGAGTCAAAAGGACCTGAGTTCAAATCCTGCCTCAGACACTTGACATTTAATTAACTGTGTGACTCTGGACAAGTCACTTAACTCTGATTGCCTTACCAAAAAAAGGAAAAAAAAGAAAAGAGTGAATGTGGGTCTGTATTTTCAGGGATGAAGCCCTGACAAACCTGAGGTCAGATTAGTGAGCTTGAGCTGGGGTTGAGCCAGAATTTGGGTCAGATGAAAATAAAGTGCCAGAAGAGGGAGGTATGGGAAGGGGGGAAGAGGGAGAGGACAGTGGATGGAGGGATGAGGATGGCCTTGAATAAGCAGCCCTAGCTCCATTGCTGATGCTGTCTGTGAGCTGAAAGACTCATCAGCTATTGCTACCTGTGTAAAAATGGCCTTCGTGACTGCATTACCATAAACTATGACCATACTGCAGGAAGCGCCATGACGTGGTCCCCAACTGGTTGTCCTTCAGCACCTTACCTTTGCGGCTTTGGCATTTCTGATTGTAATCAGCTGCTGAGCAATTACAGACAGAACCTCTATATCGATCCGGTTAAATTCATCAAAACAGCACCAGGCTCCCGACTGAGCCAAACCACTGAAGAATCTCCCCATCATCTGAAACAGAAAGAGCATCGTTTCACCACGAGTGATCCATGCCAAATCTGGCTTGATTTTAATTTTAATTAATCTAAGTAAAGAAGGAGTTGGGCTCTGCAGGAGAGAAATAGTTGAATCTTGGAATGAGATTGATACCTCTTAAAAACAGTACTTGTAATCCAATTTCCAGGCTCCTAATTTTCCTTCCTTTCTACAAATGTCTTCTTGACTACAGCCTAGGTTTTGATGGCCTCCAAAGCCCTCAGGTTCGGTGGTCTGTCCAATGTTCCACCTTCCTCACAGGGAAGTCAGAGATCATCTAGGTTCTTCTCATTGACAATTACAGGTGTGACTGTACTCAAATCCAGTCTCAGATACTTACTAGTTGTGTGACTCTGGGCAAGTACCTAACCTTGTTTGCCTCAGTTTCCTCATCTGTCAAATGACTGGGCATCTGATTAGAGTGGTTTTGGACAATCTGTGTGAAGTCTAGATTCGGAGAAGGCATCTTTCATCCTCATGTTTATTCCCTTGTTCTTACTTTTCCACTCTCTCCTTCAACACCAAAAGGACAAAATCAGTAGTACCAGCAGTAAGAAGGAAAATAGTCCTATATAAGCTGGGGGTAGAAGCAAATGAGCCACAAAAAATTTGTTAAATTACCCACTTTGAGGCTTGGCTATGAAATCTGGACTTCAGCAACACTGAAGAACCACTCAGCTGAACTGTTACAAAAGAGGATGGACTATATGACCTAAAAAGTCTCCTTTAAGTAGGTTCCAGAGTTGTAACTCTCTGCAAAAGATGCTTTTAGACAAGTAAGAACTTAAAACATTTACTCATCAAAGGATGGTGTCATTAGAAGTTATTATATGTGGTTAATATGGAAGAATTATTGACCTTTGTATGCCCAGTGTTTAGCAGAGAGGCTAGCACACAGCAGGTACTTAATAAAAGTTTGTTGATTCATTGATTGGTTGATTGTGAAGTATATACTGCCTGCCATGTTTTGACCATTTTGGAAAATCTCAGAATTACAAAACTAACAAACTTAGGCTAAAAATGAGGAAACTACTGAAAAAGGGTGGTGAACTGTGATGAGGGCCTCAATTAGGATGGTTATTGTTTTAGTGGAGAAAAGGGGGGTAAATGTGAAAAATGTTTTAGAGACAGAATGGACAAGACTCAGTAACTGATTAGATATGGCAGGGCAGGAGTGTGAGAGCACAAAAACGGAGATAAGTCCTCGGTTGTGAACCTGAGTGACTGGTACTATCCTTGACAGAAATAGGAAAGGTAGGAGGAAAAGGGAAATAGCTGGGTGGTGCCATAGTGCACAGAGCACCAGGCCTGGAGTCAGGAAGACTCATATTCTTGAGTTCAAATCCAGTCTCAGAGACTTGCTAGTTGTGTTATCCTGGGCAAGTTACTTAACCTTATTTGCCTCAGTTTCCTTACCTGTCAAATGAGCTGGAGAAGGAAATGACAAATTACTCCAGTATCTTTGTCAAGAAAACCCCAAATGGGGTGATGAAGGGTCAGACATGATTGAATGACGACAACAGGAGGAGAGGAAGATTTATATTAAAAGGATAAGATAAATTCAGTTTTAGGCACGTTGAACTCGAGATGCTGAAGGGACTTCCACGTGGAGATGTCCTAAAATAAAGGCAGTACTCTATCCTTGATACCAGCCACCCCCCAGGGGACTTCATCCTCACTTCAAGTTCGAGCTGTTATTGCTGACTATCTCACACATGAGTCTGAACACAGCACAGAACCTTTGCTGAAGTTTTAAAACAAGGCAAAATGATTCTGGAATGTCCATTTGTGGTGGTGGCTAGAGTTGCCCCCACTTCAGGTATTCCCGGTGTCCTGTCTCTGTCCTCCCCCACATTCTGCCTCCTTTTGTGTCTTGTCCATTTTAGATTGTAAGCTTGCTGAGGGCATAGCACAGTGCCTGGTACATCACAGGCTCTGAATATTTATTGGATTAGACTGGATTGTCTCTTGGGAACAGGCTTAAGCTGGCTCTGCACAGCCCTGGTTTAGGCCCCTGTTACCTCCTGACTAGTTTTTTAATAAGGCTCCCTATTAGTCTCCCTACCTTAGGGCTTTCCCTTCTCTGGTCTTAAAACAGAGGCTGTGGACTTGTGTCTCCCATGCTCAAGAACCTTTGATGGCTCCCTATCGCCTCTGGTATAAAACATATGCTCCTCCGTGTGGCTTTCACAACATGGCTCCCACCTGTCTTTCAAGGCTGATTCATCACTCCCTCTTTCACACTGCATTCTATGTGCTGTTAGGCCTTGAGCCCCTGATGGCGAGGACTGTTTCTGACCTTCTTTGTATTCCTTAGCACTTAGCACAGTGCCCAGAACACTCAGAGTTTGCCAAGTGACAAATGAACTGTTCCAGATAAACTGTCTACTTGCCATTGTCTGTATGTGACTTTCTATCTCCCACCTCCATGCCTGTGATGACATCCCCTTTCTACCTCCCCCTCTTGGAATCCCTGGATGCCTTCAAAGGTCACTTCAGCTTCTGCCTCCAACAAAACCTCCTTCCTGAGTCCCCTGACCCTACCTCCCTGTAATGTTAATGGGTAGGAAGATCTTCCCTGCCCATTAATAGGCCTATGTGACCTGCTTTAATAGGCCCAGCTCACAGCTGTGATACATTCTGAGTCACAGAGCCTACCAGGGGAAGAAAGCTTGCTTAGGGGAAGCTTGTGTAGGAAGGCTTTCAGACCTTTTGCTAATTTCTAATTAGGTACTGAGTTAGGAGGGTTGTGATGTCTTCTGGCTCTGAGAAGTGTATATACTCTGAGCTGGTATTTTGCTTTGGGGGCTCACTTATGAGAAGGATCTTGTGATTCCTTGGTCAAGATTCTGAGTAGCTGTATGCTCAGAGCTCCCCTACTGCTCAGATTTAAAGGCTCTCTCAATCCAGGGATGTATGTAAAGTGTATAGCAATACTGCTTTGATTCAGGCAGTCAGAGCCCTGTCTGTTGGTCTTTATTTCTCAGCTTGTATTTTCTCCGTTTGTATTTTCTCTGAAGTTCAGGGTGCTGACTTTTCCCTTGAACTAGTGAATGTAATTAAAAGAGATCGTTGATCCCTGAAAAGCTATCTTTCCTAGTGAAGCAGACCTAAGAAGCTGTACTAGTAGCCATCCTGGGTATGCCAGTGTGATTGCTGCTACACTCCCTTATGTTGTTTCTATTTCATATTTACTTGTGTAAAGGTTATTTCTCTCTAGTTGAATGCAAGCTCCTTGAGGGCAGGGATTGTTTCATTCTGTCTTTCTATTCCCAATACCCAACATAGTACCTGGCACACAGTAGGTGCTTAATCAATGTTTGCTGGACTGAATTGAACTGAACCAAAAGGAAAAAGAAGATATTGCTGAGAATGTAAGCACAACCTTCTTGATTAAAAAACACACTAAATAATGGGAAAATGACAGAAGACTAAAGAATTCCCCAGAAAAGAGAAAAAGAAGAGATACAAAACCTAGGAAAGCTTCATAGAGAGTGAGCTGCTTATGGGCAAAGAAAATAAATACTCTACATGAAGGCCAAAGAATGTACAATAATGGGATATTATAATAATTGGATATTCAGCATAAGTATAATTGAAATTTGATTACTTATGGACATAGAACACTTAATAAATGTGATACAGAACACTAAGATCTAAAGAAAAAAACACAATTGCAATTGACCCAAAGGAAAATGGAAAGATGGAGGATGTTAAGTTGTTGCATATCACCAACAATGATTTGTATGCAGTGGGATCATCAGAGGGCGGACAAAGAAGTGGGCCTATCATGCAGAGAGAGTGAAGAATAAGAAATGGGATTCTTGGGATTTTACTAGTTATCCATAAAATAGGAAAAGAACCAGAAGATGGCTACCATGTTAAATCAAAGCTTCTGTGATGTTACTCCCAAGTTTCTGGCATGTAGCTGAATATAGGGCCTTGACTTTACAAGGTGATTAGAGCCTAGGCTTAGGATGATGGCCTTTGAGACACACTAAAGAGTTAGCTCCTAGTTGGCAATTTTGCTAGGATTCCTGGGAAAAGCGACCTTATTACTTTATATCCTGAAGCCAATAAGATGATGGGTCTTCTGCATGTGTGAGTTAACCCATAATAATCATAATGCTCACTCTCATAGCAGTACACAGACACATGCTATAGTCAGCTCCCCCAGCATCTCTTTGGCAGTACTTTTGATCATCTCCTTCTAGGTAATCATGGCTATCTGAAGACAGGAATGTCTTCAGGATGTTGTTCTGCCTATGCTTGCCCTTCATTTTTTTACACCACAAAAGTTAGTCTCTTCTAGGAACTATGAAACTAGACCAAGTGGGTTACTAGAGCAATGGGTCATGCAATGCTGGTTCATATCTTGGTTCTTTTCAGTTTCATCTCTTTTATTCCCATAGTTAAACGATGTAGGGTAGTTGTTTCTTAAGATTATGTTTAAGATCAGAGAGTGCTTTTGTAGAAATGAAATTTATCCAGCTGTGACAGGAAGTTGGCAGTCCCTGAGATGGGGCAGCTGGACCTAGGAAGACATTGTGAGTGGCTTGGAGTTTATTCCAACTGCACCCAGTCCCCGTGGGCTCAGTCCACCCAGCTTCATCCATCAAGGCACTTAGCGGCCTGCTCAAGTCCCATTCTAGTCTTATAAAATTACTAGACAGTAATGAAAAAAACCAACAGAATAATATAACAGCATTCATATGCAGCCACTCTACCTTATAGTCCAAACCATCTGAACAGTTAAACACCACGCACTGAATAGCCAGAGCTTTGGCCAGATCTTTTGTGGTCTCTGTTTTGCCTGTGCCCGCAGGTCCAGCAGGAGCTCCTCCGAGGTCAAGCTGCAGGGCTCCCATCAAACAGAGATAACAGCGATCCTGAGGAAATCAACAGTAACAACAAGTATTTATTAAGCACCTACTGTGTATTAAGTGCTGCTACAAAGAATGGCAAAAGACAGTCTCTGCTCTCAAGAAGCCCCCAGTCTAATGGTGAAGACAACAAGCAAACAACTCTGTACAAACAAGTTACAGACAGGGTAAATTGAAGAAAATCCACAGGGAAAATGACATCTGGTCAATTTTATAATTTCCTTCCTTCCTTCCTTCCTTCCTTCCTTCCTTCCTTCCTTCCTTCCTTCCTTCCTTCCTTCCTTCCCCTTTTCCTCCCTCCCGACTCCATGCATTCTCCTGGGCTGTTCCCCATGTGTGGAATTCTCTGCCTTTTCAACTCTGCCCTGGCTTCACTGGCTCCCTTTGAGTCTTGGTTAAAATTCTACTTTCTGCAAGAAGTCTTTTCTGATCCCCCTTAATGATTATTCTTCCCCTCTGTGAGGCTCTCCAGTTTATACCCCAGAGAGGTGGTGCAGCAGGTAGAACTGGGCCTGGAGTTAGGAGGACCTGAATTAAAATCCAGCCTCAGACACTAGCTGTGTGACCCTGCGGCATCACTTAACTCTGTTTGCCTCAATTTCTTTTACTGTAAAATGGGGATAACAACATCTACTTCCCAGGGTTATTGTGAAGATCAAATGAGATAATATTTGTAAAGCACTTAGCACAGTGCCTGGCACACTTTAAGCACTATACAAATATTAGCTATCATCATCATCGTCGTCGTTGTTGTCATCATTGTTGTCCAAGTCTATCTTCTTCACACATAGTTATGTGCTTGTTAATTTCTCCATGAGACTCTGAGTTCCCCCAGGAAGGGGACTGTTTTGACCTGTATCTTCAGCACTCTGGATAGTTCCCGGTCCATGATAAATACTGTATTGTAAGTGCTTGTTGACCAACTGAAATCCTTAGAGCAGAACTAGCTGGTTGATGACAGTGGTTGTTGCTGCTTACTTGTGGCTTTGGCCACTAGTGGAAAAGCTCTAGGGATAGCTTTTCAGGGAAGTGAACATCATCCTTTTATTAGGCCATCCTAGATAAAGGAGAGATGTTTCATAAATGTCTAATGAAGCTCTTAGCCAGTGAGTCCTGGGGAGGCAGCAAAGTCAAAGTCTTTAACTCTAGCAGGCCTCAAAGCTGAAAAGGCTTCAAATAGCCCCAGGGATTGGTTGAATGCCTGCTAGCCAAGGCCCAATCTGTCCAGTTTTGGGGAGATACAATGTCAAGATACTGGCCTTCGGAAGAACATGAGCTATTTATTCATGACTAGCAGTGAAGGTATGGAGGCCCTACTGTCTGTACTAGTTTAGGGTTTAAGGAGTACCCACATAGATGAAGACATGGAATTTCTGTAGTAGTATTTCTTAGTAAATCTTTAATGTATTATTAGTATTGGGCTTGAGGACTCCAACTGAGATTTCATTGGAAAAGAGAACTCCTAGGTGAAGACATTTCCTTCCCAATGTGGACAGTGATCTATGCAATATATGGTCTTGTAGAGTTGCCTAAAGTAAAGGTGCCACTGGGCTACATGAGGCCCACAACACTCCTGGATGTTGCTCAAACTATATTAAAATGTAGTACTTCTCAGATTTTAATGTACTGACATATTAATAAAAAAAGAAACACATAGACATGTGTGGGTTTTCTAAGTCAATATGTGGCCCATTATGGTTTAGTAGTTCCATTTCTATTGGAATTTGATGCCATTGAACACTTCAAAGTGAAGAGACTTGCCCAAGGTTACACACAATCAGAAGCAGGGCTTGAATCCAGGTTTTCCTGATCTCAAGGACAGCTCGTGGTCCACTCTGCCAAGCTCACTCTCTCCTACACAAATAGTAACACAAATGAAAAATAACTTACAGTGAGGGGGGTAATGACCAGTCTGGGGCATGCCCCCAGGTACTCATAGCCATAGGTATACTGAGACAAGGCCATTTTGGCCACACAGTTATCTATGTCAAGATCCCAATAATAACGTAGCTGCCTCTGCCATTCAAAGCATTCAGAAGTAGACACCTAGCCAGGAGATACAAAACAAGAAGACGATGCATTTACTTGTAGATCTGAATCCACAGGAGTTAATATGAGGTTTTTTACTTTTAAATAAGGAAAATAATTACCTTTGTTGCTACGAGTTCACTGACAATATCTCTTGCATGTACATCAATAGTAATTAAGGCTGTTATGATGTTTCTGTGTAATTTGGGAAGACTGCCTCGGACCAAACCTGCCAAAGCATTTAGTCTCTACAAGTTAAAAAGAAAAAGTTTGAACATTATTTTCCAGCTCAGTAGAAAACAACTGATTTTAAGGGTATCACTTCTGTCTTGCCACTGAACTTCGATGACTGGAGGAAAGAGTAAAGCTGTCAATTTTACTCAGCTCTGCCTCACTTAAATCCAATTCCTGTGTGTGTCAGGGCACGTCAAGCAACTCACAGTTCAATGGGGAAGCATAAACTGTTGACCATTAGAGTCTGAGATAGCATTTTTGGCAACAACAGGCATGTTGAAAATACTTCTTACCCTGATCAGGAGGCACATTTGTGTAAGGGTCAATAGCTAAGATTCTCTCTTTTTTTTCCAATAGCTAAGATTTTCTCTTTTTTTTGGATAAAAAACGGTAGTAGCAAAGGTGCTTACTTGGTGAGGAGGATGTTTTTTTTTTTATCACCTTGCCTCAATCTGATTTCCCACTTCATTTGTTCTAAGAGTAAAGACATCAGTCACTTAGATTTCAAACTCTTTGAAAAGCAAAGGTGTTACAGTTTAAGGGGTTCAGGGACCCCTCAAGGATTGAAGTAAAGGAGAGGCTTGTCTGGAATATATTCACAGATTCAAGCATTCTTAAGTCAAGGTAGCAAAGGTTTATTGTAACACCAATATGGCAGACAGAGCTCCTTAAGGAACTTGTCACTTAACAGGAATCATGCTAAAGTTTATATAGGAAAAGTAGGGGATTATCTGGCAGATATGCTAATAGGTGATAATTTACAACTGTGGTCACAGGCGTCATTCACTACTGGAAATCAGGGGAAGGGGTTTCTCAGAGGTTTATTTTTGGTCTGTTAATGTCTGTAGCAAGATAGCTTTGAGAGTTGATGACTATAGCTTGACCTCATTGAATATGATCATTTTGGGAATCAATAAATGATAATTCTGCAGTCACAAGATAGTCCTGTTTTTACTAGAGAATTTCTTCAGAGGTCAGCTTGTTCTTGTGATGGGGAAAGATAGTTTAGTTTTACTGGGGCCCACTCATGAGTAACTGTGGAGAAAGGTAGTTTGTCTTACTGGGTCCCATTTATGAGTTATTGCTAGGCATATAGCAATAGTGTCCTTGGGCTGCAGAGAAAATTGTCAAGGATAGTGTATTGAGGCTAGGAAGAAATGTGATCTTGGAATAAGAGTACCCCATCAAAGGCAAATTCATGGACATTAGCATTTCAAAAACTAGCAAAGGCCTTGGAGGGTTTATTTTGTTTTGTAGGCCTCATTCCTCTCCAAGTTTTGGAGGTTGTTGATTTACAAATCTAGAGTGAACTCCAGTGCAAATTATGTTCTAGAGTTTCTCAGGATTGAATGAAACACCGCAATAGAGAGGTGTTTTGAGTATTATCCATATGGTTCCTATCTAAGAAACATGGGTAAATGGCTTCTCTAACCTTGTTTTTTTTTTTGTACTCTCCCCCCCCACAAAGCCCCTAATTTTGTCTTAGTTTTCTCTTTTATTTGCAAGTTCTAAAAAAATAACAACCAAAATCCAAAACAAAATCTTTAGCATAAATTTATCTTAATGAAAATCCTTCAAAGCTTAGCACCAGCACCATTATTCATATGAATAAGTATCAATAAGCATTAAGTTGTTATGTGTCAGATAAGTCAAGTTGTGGGGATACAAAGAGAGGTGAGACCACACACAGTCCCTGCCTTCAGGGAGCCTACAGTCTAATGGGGGAGGCTAGTACCTACATGCAAGTACCTATACCAGTACGAGTATAGACTGTGTATTGGAGGGTAGCCTTATCCTCATTGCTGTTAGGGCCTCCCAAGCCCTACAAATAATTACCTTATGTTCACTTTCCATATCATCATGCATATATGTCACCTCCCCAGAGAAAATACAAGTTCCTTGTGGTCAGGAATTTTTTAATTTCTTTCTTTTTTATCCTCAGAGCCTAGCAGGCAGTGTGCTAAGTGCTGACATTATACAGAAAGGCAAAAACAATCCCTGCCCTCAATGAGCTTACAGCTTAATGGGGGAGAGGAGGAGGGCTCAGGGATGTAGAGAAAACAACATATACACAACCATATACAAGCAGGTACATAGAGGATAGGGAAGGGTAGGAAAAGGTTTCCTGGAAAAGGTGGGATTTTAGCTGGGACTAGAAGGAAGCCAGAGAAGCAAAGAGGAAGAGATGAGAAGGGAGAGCATTCCAGGGATAGGGGGGCAGCCCAAGAAAATGCCCACAGTGTCATGTGGGAGGAACAGGCTTGAACCTAGTGTCATTGGATATACAGTGAGAGTGTAAGGCATGAAAGAAAAAGGGAATCAAGTTGTAAAAGGCTTTAAACATCAAACAGGGGATTTTGACCTTCAAAGCCCTTTCGTAATGGTTGGTTGTTGTTCTTTGCTCTGGAAGAGGACAAAAATGACATCTGATTGTGGCTGTTCTAAATAGGCCCTTCATAAGTGCTCATTAATGACTGATAAAGTACTCATTCATGAAATGATTCTAATTTACAGGGATAATATGAATCTTTTAGAAGACTGAAAGGTAGCAAACCTGAATTATTTTTACACCAGCTCTCTAAGCTTCTCCATGCTCCTCCTGACTTTCTCCCAAAACTCACCTCAAAGTTTGTTTTTTCAAATAGTTCCATTGCTTGCAAGTGGTCTTGATCTTCCCCTTCCAAGCATTCAGTCAAGTCTCGGCACCACATGATTTGAGAAATGGTCAGCACAACCTGCAAGGAAACACCAACTTGGCCAATGTTGAAAGGCCCATGTAAAGTGCACAGAAGGACAATACTAGTGGTAAGGAATTACTTGGGAAGGATGGCCAGCCACCACCCACTCTATCCGGATCTTGGACTGGTAGTCAGCGATGGCAGCTTTACTTAGGCGCCTCAGGGATGTGAACATGGCTTCTTCCACTTTGCCCAACCAATCTTCCACATTTCCTCGAGCCTTCAGGCCTTTCCCCAAGCCAACCTAGAAGAGAATTACATCAATTGGGAGACCTACCATGTAGGAACTGCTTGGCTTCTATGAGAAATCAATTATATCTCTAATGAATTGATAACTAATTACTGAATCAGGACCAAGGTTTTCTCCCTTTTCTACTTCCTTATTTAGAAACCAAGTAGTGTAGGAAATCTCTTTTAGAGATTTACCAGGCCAAGATATAATCAAACAGTAAAAGAAATTCTAAATTTGGGCTAATGGGTGTGTTCCTGCTCACAGTGTTTGCTCAGACAGGCTTGGATATGGACATTGATATCTCTTTGACCAAGATTTGAGTGACCTAACCACATACCTCCCCCCCCCAATCTACTTCCCATTGTGTTAAAGTATTGGAGTTAATTGCTACCCTCTCGAACACATTCTCTGAAGGGCAAATAAACCCCACCACCATGAAGGCTCTTTTGTCTAAGAGAGATGGCCAAATGACCATCCTTTTGTTAATAACATGCTGGCCTTATTAACAGAATGACTAAATTACTCAGAAACCATGTCTTTCAATTTTTTAATAGTCATGGTTATGGCCACCAAGAAAGGGATCAAAGGCTTTCCCTCTATATTCTTATCAAGGAGTTTCCCTCTATTGGACCCATGTGGAGAATACTCCACAAGGAAAGTTCTCTGTTAGAACTCTGGTCATGATCTGACTCTCCTTTTTACTAGTAAGTAAGTTTTATCTGGGTAAGTTTATACGTTCTGTTTTTCCTCTCACTAGCATGGGGTCCTCTTGATACAGGCTGTGGGGGGCAAGAGGTATATGAATTGCCAAAAAGGGCTTTGAAAAGAAGTCCTGTTTTAGTTAAATTGAGTTTTGGGGTGCTGGTGAAGATTACTGGGGAATTCTGCTGCCTGGAGGGCTTGGATTTACTTTGGAATCCGGAGCCTGAACCATTTCAGTCTATTAAGCAATTGTGGTCCAAAATCTCTTTCAGAAGAGTTCTGCTAAAAGAATTCTAGATTTCTGATAGGTGTGGTGTTCTGCCAGAGACCTTTTGAGCTGTTTAAGAGGGCTCATTATCAGAACTAAAGCAAGCTGTGAGAGTACCAACTCTTTTAAAAACTATGATATCCTGAGGAGCAAATTAGATTAAAATTCTGTCCACAAGGAAGAAGCCCTCTTAAGGTTTTCTAGCAGAGGTGTGTCAAAGGAATTAGGCTAAGTGTAGGATTGGGTGTATTGCTCAAAAAAGTCTCCGAGCAGAAGAAGCAGGAAGCAGACAGGTTAAAAAAACAAACTTGGGTAGATAGTTCTCCCAAGAAAATAGTTTTAATCTCAACTTTCAATTTCTTGGTCACTAAGGCTCTGCTTGGTTTGTCTCTGTGTCTGCGAGCTTTTCTAAGGTTAGCTTGTTGAGTAATGGAAATAAAAAAGTAGTGTGAGATTCTCCCAGGAGTTAGTTTGGGAGGTGGAATCAGAGAGGGGATCATTCTCTCTGGGTTAAAATGCCAGATTTTGTCTTTGGTGGGACTTTAACTGCAGCTCCAAGCTGATAACATCTCAGACCAGGCAGCCCTAGCTTGCCTGTAGCTGCCAGGGCTGATTCCTAGGAGCAAGCCCTTTTTCTCAAGTGAGGTTAATTAATGAGCCACTTAAAGGCATGTGGATTATGTTTACATTAAATCCAGAGAACTGCCTCTCCCCCACTACTCCCAATATATCTAACATCAGGGCAATGCGTTTAAAACTACAAAAATAAGTCTTTTAAAATACTTTGATCAGAGCTTTTATATCATTGTCTTAAATGCAATCATGTTAGGATTTCAGTGAGTTGTTTAAAACGTATATTAACACTGTAAAAGCTGGTTTTTTTTTTTTAAATAAGCAATGTTGGTAAAGGTGTAAGAGAAATAAAGTCCTCTTGATGTGTAAATTTTTAGTGTTAACTCTTTTCAGATTCTAAAAGGTGAGGAGAAGCAGGATGAAAAGGAGAGTGAACATGATTTTTAATTTGGAAAACTGTTAATTAGGTAGTCAAGCCTTTTCTAATCTGTTAACAGAGTTTGGGAGTAGCTAGGACCATCTTAATGGATTTTTAAAAAAAGGATTCATTGCACAAACTTTTTCCTACATTGGGACTAGAAATAGACAGTGTAGGTTTCATCTACTTTTGGGAGAATGAGAGATTTGATCCCCTACTAAACACCTGAATTATAGCTAATCAAGCAACAGTATAATTGTAGTATGAATATTGATGTATAAATACTATTTATATAAATATATCATATTGATCATCTGGTGCCCTATCTAGTGATAAGACTATATTTGGACTTCTTTTTAAGATATTAATATCATATATACATTTGTATATATAAATTCATATATGATATAACTTCTATATTATATGTGTATGTATGTTTGTATACATGCCCAATTTACTGATTGGACTATTTTTATACTTCTTTTTACCTATTTCAGAAGTGGGGGTTGATATAGGAAAGAGTATCAAAGTACTAATGTGAGTGTATGTATTTATATATATAGCTATATATCACACATGTGACATATCGCGTATATAATGTCATATATGCTATTGTTCTATCTCTAAATCAGAGATGAAGAAGCTGAACTAGAAATCTTATCACTAATGTCCCTTCCTAGAATTCTATGACATAATGAAATGTACAAAAGGAAGAGAAGGAGCCATCCTTACCCGTTCTCCCTCTGGTGACAGCATGGCTAAAATATCATTTGTAAAAACCTTTTCTGGTTCTGTGTCAATACCAGGTATTCTGGGTTCAGTGGAGACCAAAATGGCAAATTCCAGCCTAGAGATGGCATCAAAACACTTCCTTAAATGAGGCTGAACTGCTTGTGGATTTCGGGTCTGGGCCAAAATTTCCAAAAGCTCATCATTGGATAAGAAGTAAAACCTATGTCAAAGAAATGCAAATTTCTTTAATGCAAATCAACAGCAATTCAATAGATTTATTCCACAGCCACAAGCCTAGGACCCTTTAAAGACTAAAACCAGTCTCCCATTCAAGGTCCCTTTGGACAGTGAACAGCCTGATCCAGAGTCCAAACCCTCTGGTGTGAAGATTTATTCTCCCTAATCCCCAGCTGCAAAACCCCCAACCACTGGGATTCTGGGCTTTGGGGCACCCATACCTCAGTTGCATTCTAATGCTTCTTAAGAGTGCTGCCCAAATGCCTAGCTCTTCTGAAAGCATCATACACTATGGCAAAATGTTAGCTGGCTATGAAGTGCCTTTCATTTTAGAAACCCTCTCTCCAAAATGATGTAGGATCGTAACTATACCGAAAGAAGACATATAGTTTTGAGATGAGTAGGCTTTGTATCAAATGATAAGAAACTCCATGGTAGATATTTTGCCATGGAGAACTGTAATGGATAGAACTGTGAACTTGGGTCTAAGAAAATTTGGGTTCAAATTCTGCCTCAGAATTATACTAAGCTGTGTGACCTTAAGCAAATCAACTTAACCTTTCTGTGTCCTAACTTCTTCCCTTGTGAACAGGACAGGGTCTGACTTGATGGCCTCTAAGGCCCTGTCCATTAAAAGCCTACTCTGATTCCCTGGGCTTCAAAGGCACTGCCAATCAAGTGAAAGGACCAGGAAAGATTTCAAGGGTTCAGATATGGGCCTGGCAACAGATTAACCTTCATTTTCCTTACCAGTAAAATGAGAAATATATATGTATACACACATACACAATACATATATACATATATATTTATACATATACATATATGTATATATATACATACATACATACATATATATCCTACTTAAAATGAGGTTGTGAGATGAGTGCTTTGTAAATCTTAAATGAATACTGTAGAAATGTGGTGGTACACAAATTATTCTGTCATCTAGACATGGTTTTTTCATCGGTATAATGAATTCCCATTGAGGAAACTCCCTAAACCAATGTATGATGGCCCTCGGGTTCTCTAATTTATAGTTTGAGAGAATTGCTTGGGGTGTTGAGAGGTTAAGGGACTTGCCTTAAGGGTCACAGCCTGTAGGGGTCAGAGACAAGACTTGAACCCAGGTCTTCCTGACTCTTAGCTTACCTCTTATCATTATTAGGGTGATCAATTAAATTTGGGGATTAAATTACTAGCTAAAATGTGGAGAAATTTATCACCAAGTCAACATGCCACCTGGGAAGCACAGGGGGAAAAAGTTAGTGCAGTGAATAGAGCATTGGTCCTGGGGGCAGGAAGATCAGAGTTCAAATCTAACCTTGGACATTTAGTAGCTGTGTAATTCTTAGCAAGTCATTTAACCTCTATCAGCCTCAGTTTCCTCATCTGTAAAACAAGGAAAATAACAGCCGCTACCTCCCAGGATTATTGTGAATTAAGAGATTACCAATAGAAAGCACTTTGCAATCCCCAAGGTGCTATATAAATGTTAGCTATTAGCGGGAATTTAAAAGCCTAGGTGATTTGTTATCATCTTTTGATGGCAAAAGAATACCTAGATGCCTTCAGTAATAATTCCCATTTACATAGCACTTTAAGGTTTGCAAAGCATATTCCTCAGGATGATCCTAAGGAGTAGATAGTATATGTATTAATATTATTCCCATTTTACATATGAGAAAATTGAGGTTGTGAAAGGTTCAACCCATTGTCACTCAACTAGTGGGATCCCGAATCTTGTGAACAGAGGCCAATGATGGTCTCTACTATTCTAAACTGCCTCCTAGTAAATTCCAGCTGAGAACAACCACATCCCAAAGTATTGGAAACATCTACAACTATGAGTATTAGTTATCTGTGATCTGTTATCAGTGATCTCTGAACGATATTGGAAATTAGAGGATATGTTGCAAGGACTAAGTTCTTCCAATTTACAAAAAAAAAGGAAGTAATAATAACTGGCACTTATAAATACTTTAAGGTATGCAAAGCACTTTATATCCACAATCTCATTTGATTTTCACAAGAACGCCAAGAGGAAAAATACTGTAGTTATTTATCATCCCAATTTTACAAATAACAAAACTAGCCGGAGCGGCTAGATGGCGCAGTGAGTAAGAGCGCCAGCCTTGGAGTTGGGATGACCCGGGATCGAATCCGGCCTCAGAAAATGAGCACCCACACATAAATAATGACTAGCCGTGTAACCTTGAGCAAGTTACTTAACCCCAATTGCTTAAAAAAAAAAAATAAAAAAAAATAAAAGTCTACCCCCTTATTAAAAAAACAAAACAAAACAAAACAAAACAAAAAACAAAACAAAACGGGGTGGCTAGGTGGTGCAGTGAATAGAGGGCCGGCCCTGGAGTCAGAAGGACCTGAGTTTGGAGCCGGCCTCAGACACTTAATCCATACAAACAAAAACCTAGCCGTGTGACCTTGGGCAAGTTACTTAACCCCAATTGCCCTAAAAGGGGCGGCTAGGTGGTGCAGTGAGTAAGAGCGCCGGCCTCGGAGTTGGGATGACCCAAGATCAGATCTGGCCTCAGAAAATGAGCACCCATGCATAAATAATGACTAGCTGTGTAACCTTGAGCAAGTTACTTAACCCCAATTGCTTTAAAAAAAAAATAAAACAAACAAACAAACAAAAAAACCTAGCTAATGAGTATCTAAGTTGAGACGTAAACACAGGTCTTAGAAGCCAATGTCCTAGCCTACATGATAGTATGGTAAATCCTTCAAACCACCTGACAGGAAATTTGAAATTAATTAGGCTGGACAAAATTCTAAGACACATTACTAGAGGGATGGTTTATGAACGCTTGGAAAAGGAAGCAGCAATCACCAAGAACTAAAGTGACTTCATCAATTACATGTCAAGCCAGACCAACTTGTGTTCTTTTTTGACAGGGTTACCAGAAGCTTGGTTCAAGGGAATACCATAAAATCTCCCTAAGTGCTATCTTTTGTCCTATTCTGTTTAATATATCTTATCTCTGTCTTGGATGAAATAAACAAATTTTCAGACAATAAGAAACTGAGAGGGAAAACTTGTTTGAACCCACAGCCTTCCCTCTGTGGTAGGGCCAGTCAGAGTAGGATACAGCAGATCTAGACGAGGCATGAACAAATCATTCTATGAAGTTTGGATTCAGTCAAAGGGCTGCACTTGAGGACCTAGAGGACCTAGAGGACCTAAGACCTCAAGGCCTTAGGTTCCCCACCCCTGTTACAAATATGATGGAACTGTCTGCCTAGTGTCTTAGCATGATATGGGCCTATGGAGAGGCTAGAATGCTCCATGTATGACTGGAAATTGGTAGAAGCATGAGGTCCAGAGAGGCATCATGGAGAAATAGATGGTGGCCAAGACTCATTGGTGTGTCAGAGTAAACTGGCTCCAGCCCATAATCAAACCACCACCTATATCAGAATAGGGGCAGGGCAGAGAAGAGAGGCCTTTACCATAAAAGAATCACACTTTGGGGAAGCAGGCTGCATTTGGATTCACTCATCCAAAAGCCCTGTTAATGCCACACTCTCTGGCTTGGCATCACCACTCCTGTGTCTAAATTTCCCTTTGGATTTTGGTGCTCTAGTGATATCCAGGCTTGTGCTCTGGCCTGGATTTTGGTTTTCGCTCACTTGGCCCTTGCTTTGGAATCTGATCCTCTTTACCCCAGGAAGGTATTGATTATTCTCCTTTCCCACGTTTAGCAACTGATTACCCTAACCTCAGGCATGTGTCCTCCTCTCGATGAAGATACAAAAGGGAATATTAAATCATCCAGTTACATAAGAGAAATTATGAAAATCATTCTGGATCATGATTCAGAATGTTTTACTCTAACTTCATAGCATAAGAATGAGGATATCCATTGTAGCTTCTAATTAAATACTACAAACACACCACAGTGACTTAAGGCCATCCATTATTAATCTTAGGATATATACTATAGTAACGTGTTACACACAAACATGTATACACATGTTCATTGAAATCTCATGTTTCAGAATCTCCCCATATCACATCAGGATATTCATGCCTAAATTTTCTCCTCTACTATATTTCTCCAGCGTTATTTAAAAAAAATCTGGGGTCTTTAGCGGCCCGAAAGCTCAATATGAGTCAGCAATATGATGTGGCAGCTAAAAAAGTGAATGTGATCATGGACTGAAGAAAGAGGAGCATAGCTTCCAGGAAAAGGGAAGTGATAGCCCCATTGTAGTTTGCCCTCATCAGACTTCAAGTGGAACACTTTGTTTAACATTAAAAAATTTAAAACATTTTAAAAATTCAATTTTAATAAAGGACATTGATAAGCTGGAAAGTTCCCAGAGACAAACAACCAGAGTGGTGAAGGGCTTTCAATCCATGAAATAGGAGAAACTTGAGGTAACTGGGCATGCTTAGCCTGGAGAAGATAAGATTTCAGACAGGGTGTGATGGTAGGAACACTGTAGCTGTCCTCATGAACCTGAAGGGATAGTATGTAGAAGAGAACCTTGCTCTGCATGGCCACAGAGGGCAGAAAGAGGAGCAGTGGAGGGAAGCTGCAAGGATACAAATGTAATGTTGATGTCAAGAAAAATTTCCTACCAATTGGAGTTGTCCCAAAGTATAATGTCCAGGGGTGGTGGTTTTCCCCTACTTGGAAGTCTTTGAGAAAAGGTTGGATCACCACTTGTTGGGAATTTTAGATGAGAGATTTCTTTCATGGATGAGTTGGACTAGATGGCTAATAATGTATTTTCCAGCTGTCAACTTCTGTGATTTTATGATTCTGTGATTCTATCTGACCCTGAGATCAACTCTACAACCAAAATACCCTACATTTCAGGATACAGCCTGCTGGATTTTCTTTATTACAAATCTTCCTGCCTCTCTCTTAGTTATTGTGAACTTAAAATTTTTGGTTTGTTAATCCATACCAGTCTTGAGTCAGGAGATAATTACTAACAATTTCCAAAGATTATCTATTAAGATTTTAAGCTTACCTTGGAAAGATAACTCTCTTTGATTCCAAATAAGCTTCGAGACATTTCTGAATTTGGTCAAGCAGTGCATTATTATTTTGAAAAGTTTCCAAAAGTCCTATACATTGAAAAAAATGGGTAAAATTGTAGTAAAAATTAAAAATGCAAATAATAGAGAGGGTGTGATTTTATGAAAAGGAAACAATATTATTATTATAAAGATTTCATGTATTTAATAAGCCGTAACCCAGTGAATTACAAAGTGCCACTTGGTGGTTGTTGAAGAACTAATGATTTCTGGATTTTAATACTTATCACACATATTTAATATAATTCATTTTCCAATATACTCAGATGGATCTTTAAGCTTGTTGATTTGGAGTCCCCTCCAATGTTGCAGATTGCAGTTCCTCCATGCCTGTTCATCCTGTGACCCTCCCTAAGTTGACCACAACCCTTCCTTTCTCTTGTCATCATGATGAACATAATTACCTAACATAATTAGTCTTTGGGAGATATTCCCTCCTTCCCTTTTTGGTCAGATTAATTTTCCTAAAGATTAATCACATTACTGATCAGAAACTGTGAAAGAGAAGTAGACTTAAAGATGTCAATGAAGAGCTGGAGGAAAGAAAGAGAAGATGGAACCATGTGGAAGGAGTGGGAATAACCATTGGACAGCCTGCATTGTCACTAACACCCTCTTAATGTCAAAAGAACTAGAGGCAAGTTCCCAATACACTGAGTGAATGGTCCTTGAAGGATTATGGAGAAACTTGGACAGAATGAATGACCATGGATGGGATGGTTACAATCTGGGAAGCTTGAGAGATTTCCCACATCAATTAGACTGCCAGTGTTATCAAAGAAGACTAGTCCTAAAACACTTTTGTTGGTTATAAGTTTACATATGTGGATACATATTCGTGTATATGTGTGTATGTGTATCTATGGATTAAATCAATCAAATTGCTCCACCTTACCCAGGGTAGGTGATAAAACACCAAGCAGCTAGGTGGCAATGTATAGAGCTGTAGGCCTGGAATCATGAAGGCCTTAGTTCAAATACATCATCAGATCTTACTAATAGCAAGACTCTGGGCATGTTACTGAACTTGTCTGCCTCAGTTTTGTCGACTGCAAAATGGGAATAACAATAATGACAGCACTTACCTCTCAGAGGTGTGATGAGGATCAATTGATATTCTATTTATAAAGCACTTGGCACAGAGCTTGACACATAGTAGGCACTTAAAAAATGTTTGTTCCCTTCCCCCTTTAACCAGGTGAAGACACACATTGATCAATTAATTGACCATGGACTTTAGACTAAATGTGGTTAAAGATCTGACCATTTAGAGTGATATTATATAGTCAATTTTCGGATTGAAACTAAAAATAAACAAAAAATAAAAAATGCAACTGGGAAATAAGATATACAGGCACTGGGTATAGAAATCCATCTTGCCCTACTAGAAAGTCAGAGGTGGATAGGGGAGGATGTAAGAGAGAGCAGATTGGGGGAAGAGGCATTCAGTAGAATCGCTATTTGGGGGTGGGGTGGGGAAAAGATGGAGAGAAAATCTGTAACTCAAAATCTTGTGGAAATGAATGTTGAAAACTAAAAATAAACAAAAACAATGTTCAGATTGGCTGAGGAAACTTTATTATACCAGTATGGGCCTTTTAAATAAAGATTCAAACTTAAGGGAGATTCAAAGATATTGAAGGAGAGACAGTGACCAGGTACTGCTTAGAGGAATGTAATTAGGGCATGGGGAGAGGAACAGGGAACTGGGCCCTGGCCTAGGTCTCCAGAGGAGGGCCTAAGGCCCTCCCATCTTTGCAGCAGCATCCTGGGATCAATCGATGGATGGAACTACATTGGGAGCTAATGAAAAATTGGAGGCAGAATTCCAGTTCCAAAAAGAGCCAACAGAAAAACAACATCATACCTAGGAGGGCCTTCCTCAATACTCTATGAAGGAGAGAAGAGATCTTCTGGCAGGCAGGGGCTATGAGTTACCCGTGGACACAGGTGCTTTCTAATCCAGAACCCACTCTCCTCTAAACTCTTTATATACTCTTGGTGTGTCCTAGACTTTTAGAGGATTTTTTTTACCATCTCACTGTTCTACCTTTGGAAATATCTCTTTCTAAAAGCGACTTAAGTATGACTAATTGATATCACCTAGCAATAATGGTGGAAAACACACCAATGGAAGATCAGGAGCTAGATAACACTGGAAAAATATCCCTCCCAACTCTTTTTCAAACATAGGTTGGACTGGATGATCTTTGAGGGCTGTATGGCTTCCCAGAAAGAATACTGGTTTTGAGGTGGGAAGATGTTTGCAATCTCAGCTCTGATTCTTACTACCTGTGTGACATTGGGCAAGTCACTTGATCTGGTTTTCAATTTCTTTGACCATAAAATGAGAACATTAAAAAAATATCCCTCCCAGTCCCTCAGGATTATTCCTAGAGCCTTGAGGGGACACAGAAGTTTTTTCTGGGGACTCAGCCTGTCAGTGATATTGGGGGCTGGGTCAGTAGCTCCAGGGCATTGACCTCAGTTTTTAGACATATCTCTACTTAGATACACTTGCCAATATATCAATTTTTAACCACCTTCTTATTACTTCCTAATTATTTGGATTTGAAGATATAATAACTTGCTCTTTTAATCACTTAGATCTAGTGAGAATAATGTCTCTGGAAAATGGGCATCATATTTCATCAGTCAATGACCATCCCAGAGACTGGAGAGATACCAAGAAAAAATAGTCCCAACCTTCAAGGATCTGATATTCCTTTGGGAGTAACAATGTGCACACAAATGATATGCGAGTATACAGAAAAATACAAAGTTATTTGGTGGGAGGAGGCACTAGCAGGTGGAGGTTTTATGTACGAAGCAAAACAAGTAGAACTTTGAAGGAGACCAGGGATTCTAAGAAGCAGAGAGGAGAGAATGTCTTCCAGAAACGGGGTCAGTTAGCTCGAAGGCATGGCAATGGGAGATGGGAGTGTGGTGTGATTGTGTAAAGTGTGTAAAGGGGAAGAATGTCTAATTGTTATGATGGAATCAGGTTGTGAAGAATATTAAATGCCAAATGAGGAGTCTGTATCTGAACCTCAAGATAATAGGGAGCCACTGGAGTTTACTGAAGAGTTTATTGAGAAATAAACGATCAGACCTGTGCTTTAGGAAAATCACTTTTGAAGCTGGGTGGAGGATGGATTGGAATGGGAAGATGCTTGAGGCAGGGAGAACAATCGGGAAACTATTGGAATGTTCCAGGAAAGCGGTCTGAACTAGAGCCTTGGCCAAGTGAGAAGTGATGGGAAAGTACTGTATACTTGAATTGCTGTGGAGGTAGAACAGATGTGACCTGACAACTTACCTGGTATGTGAGGTGAGGGGGAATGAGGAGTTGAGGATACTACTGAGATTGGACCCCTGGGTCACTGGAAGGATAATGGAGCCCTTCATAGAAAAAGGGACATTCTGAAGATGGGAGGATTGAAGGGGGGAGATGAGATCTGTTTGAGATGTGTTGAGGTTGAGATGCTGATGGAATATTCAGTTTGAAATGTTGTTATTCAATAAAGCAATTGGATGAGAGCTCCATGAGTTCAAGGAATTAAAAAATGTGGAAAATTGATTAGTTTCTTCTACTCATTTTAATTTCTTCCAAAGTCACTGCTCATATGATTCTCTTTTCAGATGCCTTCTTCTCCTCTTTTCTCTCCTCCCTCCCTTAGGGGTTCTACTCACCTGTGAAGACCCAACTTGGATTCTTCCTCCTTCACTAATCTCTTCTCTGAATATCTTTCCACATAGGAGCATTCCTTCAGTGTATGGTATGAACACTCATATTTTAGTTATTTACTATTTATTGGGAAGAGAGGTTCTCTTAACTTTTGTCTTTGTTATGGACTCTTTTGGCCACAATCTGGTGGCACCCCTGGACCCTTTCTCAGAATCATGTTGCTATGCATAACATAAAATACAGAGATATACAGCTATCAAATATATATATATATATATATATATATATATATATATATATATATATATATATAAATTTAGGAATCCCAGATTAAGAACTCATGAAATAGAGGGTCAAGTAACATTTATCAAGCACTTGCTATACACAAAACTTTGTTCTAAGCACTGGCTAGAGGGTTTCTTTAAAGATTTGTACCCATATCTGTTTAATGTATCAGACTGATAGTGAAAGACCTGTAGGTGTTTGGGCAGAGAACATAATTTTACTTTCAAAAAAAAGATATGCTTTGGAGGTCAAAAGAGGAGACTGAAGTATCCTTGCCCTTTGAGGACCGAGACTGCAAGAACAAGATGGAGGTGAGGAGGGGAGGGACCCTTAATTATGGAAGCCGAAAACTAAGGAGAGGGGGGAAAACAAAATCACAGTATTTGTTCTCATCAAAGTTATAAAAACATTGCCTCCTATCTTTCTGATTTTTAATACTATATCCTTGGGATCGGCGGTTAAGCCTCAGGCTCTAATGATCGGTATAGGAAGTGACTGTTATAGATGGATAGTGGTGCTTTTTTGCAAATCATTGTGTTGATAATACCTGGTTGAGTAGCTGCTCGGAGAGCATTGGGCAAACGGTTAACTTTTCTCATGATTTCTTTCCATGATTTATCCACCTGTAAAAACATTTTGGCCTCTGCTGGCAGCTGTCTCTGAATGTCTGGAGCACTGAAAATACTCTCTAAGTAAAGCCAATTTCTCTGACAGGTCAGCCACTCCTCCTAGGGAAATCAATAAAATTAAGATGTTAACAACCAGGGAGATATATGCTGGCACCAGTAACAGAGGCAGCCTGAACAACTGGAGCACAGTCCACTCCCCACTCCAGGACCATGGGTAGCAACACTGAGATTGGCTGCAGGATCAAGCAAGAATGCCATTAAAGGAAAATTGCAGGAATTGGGAGTTTATGTTGATAAAGAACTTCCTGATTAGATCATGATAATGGTAGCTAGGGCAGATAGTGGATAGAACACCGAGGTCTGGAGTCAGGAGGACCTGAGTTCAAATGGAGTCTCAGACACTTACTAGTTGGATGAACCTGGACAAGTCATCTAACCTTGTTTCCCTCCATTTCCTCATCTGTAAATTAATGGAGATGAAAACGGCAAATCACTCCAGCATTTTTGCCAAGAAAATCCCAAATGGGTTTACAAAAAGTTGGGAGTTGGGTAAAAACAGTGACAAGAGTGACTAGCCCTTGCTGGGGGACACCTGAAGGATACAACAGTCTTCATGTCTTCAAGTTCATATTGTATTATTAGACAAAAGAGGAATTTGGGGGGCTCAGTTATCAAAGGTTATATTTCATTTTGTCTTCTACTCCTTGAATAACTTGATATGTCGAACTACTCTACCACTGCCTTAATAGCTAGCACATACAATCCTTTAATGTTTGCAAGGCACTTCATACAGGATCTGCATTAGGACTTTTGGAACCCTCTGTATCTATTATTTCATTTCCCACTCAGCAGCACCCAGCGAATCCACTTGGCTTATTCATCATGCCCTAGGAGTGGAATGTTTCACTCCCCCTTACATTGTAAACTCCTTGAAAGCTGAGACTGTCTTTTGTCTTTCTTCTTATCCCTAGGGTTTAGCGCAGGGCCTGGCACACAATAAGTGCTTAATAAATGTTTGGTGACTGACTTAACTCAACTGTGCCTCACAAAGTAGATGATAGTAATCGCCATCTTGCAGAAGAGAAAACTGAAGCATAGAGACTAATAATTTGTTCAAGGTCATACAGCTAAGTATGAGAGGCAGGATTCAAATTCAGGTCTTTCTAACTCCAAGGCTACTTTTCCCTCCACTACAACACCTAGTTGCTTTTAAGTTACAACAACAACAACAATCCACAAATATTCCTAGGTAATGAAGCTCTCCTTTAACTCTTGACATATTATTTTCCTGATCTTCCCTTTCTTCTTCTTCCTTAGCTATAATTAAATCACACCTTCCTTTGCTACCTCACACCTGCCAGGGTACTATCTTCAGCATCTCTCCCAGAATCCCTTGGATCTCTCCAAGCCCCTATTCAGAAGCCTCCAGGAGTAGCATCCAACTGCCTCTAATATAAAATAAAAACTGATTGTGGTTTTTAAGGCATCCTGCCCTACTTATCTTTTTCACTGACTGGTACTCTTTATTGTAATCAAGCAAGGTATCCTCTCTGCTCAGATCACCACTGCTCAGTCAGTTAAAAAGCTCAGTCATTGTACCAACACTGAGCTAAGAGCTGAGGCTATACAGAGAAGCAAAAACCACAGTCTCTCTCTTGGTTAGGATTTCTGGTCAGGTGTACTTTTCACCCTGATTTCATGCTAACTTTTTTATCTATGTGAAAACATTTTTGAAAAGATAAGGGAAGTGAGATAATACAATTTAACACATGAATTTTTGTTTTACACATACCGAGTTTTCCAGGAAATCTGTCTCTATAAAATGAAATCGAGTTGTAAGATAAATTATTTTAAATTACAATTTCCCATCTAAGTGTAAGGCGGTAGTATTGGCATTAAATTGCAAAGTTCAAGACATCTCATTTCCCCCTTATATTTCTAACCATATTAATTCAATAAACATTTATTAAATGCTTACTACATGCCAGCCACTGTGCTAAGCACAGGGAATAAAAAAGAAGGCAAAAGATAGTTCCTGCCCTCAGGGAACCTACAATCTAATTGTAGTTTATTCTAACATATTGAAACCATAGGCTTATAAATATGGAGCTGGATAAATCAGAGGCTACCCAGTTTGCTTCATTTTCCATGAGAAAGCTAAGGCCCTTAGAGGTTAAATGACTTCCCTAAGGTAAGTAAGTACGTGCCCAAATAGTAAGACACAGAAGTCACATTTGAACTCAGGTCCTGTGACTCAGGTTTGGTACCTACTCACTAAACCATGATTTTTCTCAGTCTAAAGGTAAAAGAATGACAGGAAAATTGCTAAAGAGAACCTCAAAGACCATATCGTTCAATCCCATCATTTTACCAAAGAGGAAACTGAGGCCCAGGGAAGTTAAGTGACTTGCCCAAGGTCTCCCAGGCAGTAAGCATCCGAGGTGGGATTGAACCTATGCCACTCTGACCCTAAGAGGCAAGTGTTCTTTTCACTTGCTGTACCCCATTGCCTCTCAGACCAAACTAAAGGCATAAAGATGGTGGACTATATAATTTCTCTAAAATTCTTTGAATAGTTTATTTTGAAATTTATTGCTCACCAGCGTTTGATTAAATAATGCAAGTTGCTTTTGCCATTCATCAACTCGAGGTTTGAGTGGACCCACGTATCGGGAAGAAGCAATTGTGGACACATTAATGATGCTGTCATCTAGAAGAACCTGGAAGAAAAAAAGAGAGGAGAATCCAATAAGAATATCCCATTTCTGGTCTTTCCCATTCTGTTGTTTCCTTCTATTTCTTTTTATTGTTCATTTAAGAAAACTTTCTTATCTTTCCTTTCTGTTCTCTGGAATTCTGTATTCAATTCAGTCAAATCTCTGCAAGAAAATTAGAGATATCAAAGGAATATTTCATGCAAAAAACGGGCATGATAAAAGACAAAAATAGTAGGGACTTAACAGAAGCAAAAGAGATTAAGAAGAGGTGTCAAGAATACACAAAAGAACTATACAAGAAAGATCTTAACATCACCAGTAACCCTAATGGCGTGCTTATTGATCTAGAGTCAGACATCCTGGAGAAGGAAGTCAAGTGGGCCTTGGGAAGCATTGCCAACTACAAGGCTGGTGGAGGTGATGGGATTCCAGTTGAGATACTTATAATCCTAAAAGATGATGCTGTTAAAGTGCTGTACTCAATATGCCAACCAATCTGGAAAACTCCTTGGTGGCCACTGGATTGGACATAATTAGTTTGTGTCCCAATGCTGAAGAAGGGCAATGTCAAAGATGGTTCCAATTGCTGAACAATTGTGTTCATTTCACACTCCAGTAAGGTTATGCTTGTCTACAAATTAGACTTCAGCAATATGTGAATTAAGAATTACCAGAAGAGCAGGCTGGTTTTTGGAGAGGCCGAGGAGACTAAAATTGCCAACATTTGTAGATTATGGAGAAATAAGGGAGTTCCAGAAAAATCTAATTATGCTTCATTGACTACACTTAAGCCACTGACTGTATGGATCACAACAAAATGTGGCAAGTCCTTAAAAAGATGGGAGAAGGGGCGGCTAGGTGGCACAGTGAATAGAGCGCCAGCCCTGGAATCAGAAGGACCTGAGTTCGGAGCCGGCCTCAGACACTTAACCCACAAACAAAAAACCTAGCCGTGTAACCTTGGGCAAGTTACTTAACCCCAATTGCCCTAAAGGGGCGGCTAGGTGGCGCAGTGAGTAAGAGCGCCTCGGAGTTTGGATGACCCGAGATCAGATCTGGCCTCAGAAAATGAGCACCCACGCATAAATAATGACTAGCTGTGTAACCTTGAGCAAGTTACTTAACCCCAACTGCTTTAAAAAAAAAAAAAGATGGGAGGACCAGATCATCTTACTTGACCTGCATTCAGGTCAAGAAGAACTGAACATAGAACAACTGACAGGTTTAAGATTGGAAAAGGAACACAACAAGGCTGTATATTGTCACCTTATTTATTTAACTTACATTCAGACTACATCATGTGAAATGTCAGGCTGGATGAGTCAAAAGCTGGAATTAAGATTGCTAGGAGAATTATTAACAATCTCATATATGCAGACAATACCATTCTGATGGCAGAAAGTGAGAAAGAATTAAAAAGCCTCTTGATGAGGATGAAAGAGGAAAGTGAAAAAGTTGGCTTGAAGCTTAATATAAAAAAACTAAGATCATAGTCAATGGTCCCATCACTTTCTTGCAAAAAGATGAAGTGGAAGCAGCATCAAATTTTATATTCAAAGACCACTGCAAACGGTGCCTGCTGCCATGAAATTAAAAGATGCTTGCTCTTTGGAAGGAATGCTGTGATGAATCTGGACAGCACACTAAAAAGGTGAGACATCACCTTGCCAACAAAGGTCCATATAATCCAAGCTATAGTTTTTCCAGTAGCAATGTATGGCTTTGAGGACTACATAGGAAAGCTGAATCCTGTGGAATTGACATTTTCTATTTGTGGTGCTGGAGAAGACCTTTAAGAGTTTTGGGCAGCAAGGGACCAAATCAGTAAATACTTAAAGAAATTAATCGAGACTATTTGTTGGGAAGTCAAATACTGAAAAAGAAGCTTAAATACTTTGGCCATATAATGAGAAGACAGGACTCACTGGAAAATACACTGATGTTGAGAGAGATTGAAGGGAAAAGGAGGAGATGGCAGATTAGTGGATAGGTAGTGGCATGGAAAGAACAAACATGAGCTTGGATAGACTTCAGGAGATGGTGGAACACAGAAGGGCCTGACATGCAGCAGTCCATGGTTCAGAAGGAATGACTGAACTATAAGAAGTCAATTTCTGTGCTAAAACATTTACAAGGACTTGTGCCTCATGTTTCTTTGTCTTGGTTAAACTCCCCCGGAGTTGTTTGCACTTGAGCCTCTGTTCTCTGACCCGTTTCCCTTTGTTACCTCTTCCAGTCTGGCTTCTGCCTCTACTACCCTGCCCTCTCAAATACATACACTGACGACCCTTTAGAATGCCTTGATCTCCCAGGTCTATGACTTCCTTCACACCCATTCTACCTTAGACCTCACCACTGCTCCCAATTGATTTCCCCTCCTTGATCCAGAACTCTGAAATTCCCTTTGATCATAGTCTTTTTTTCCCCTCTGCTTTACACACTGCCTCACTCACTTCTTTAAAATGCTTCTCAGGAGGTGGCTAGGTGGCTCAGTGAGTAGAGTGCTGGCCCTGGAGTCAGGAGGACCTGGATTCGGATCCAGCCTCAGAGACTTAACACACACACAAAAACTAGCCGTATTACCTTGGGCAAGTTACTTAACACCAATTGCCCTGCAAAAAGCAAATAAAATAAAATAAAATAAAATGTTCCTCAATCTCTAGTCCCTCTCTCACTTCTCTCTACCTATTGTTTCTCTTGTCTTTTGCATCCCACCACAATTTTTGTATTGAATTTCACTAGCAACATGATGGACAAGGCACCATTCTCCATATTTGTTTGACTCGACATTGACTTCTCAAACCCTTGAAATCTGGCTTCTATTATTCTACCAAAAATACTCTTTCAAGGCTCCCCAAATCTGAAGGACTTTTCACAGTCCTCAGGTTCTTTAATCTTTCTTCAATTTTGAACACTAGTGACTCTCTCACTCTGGGTTATCTTCCCCTTCTACCTGTCTGACCACAACCCATTCTCCTACAGGCAGGTAGGTGGCCCACTGGATGGAGCATTGGACCTGGTAACAATAAGACCTTAATTCCAATTTAGCCTCAGACACTTACTAGCTATGTAACCTGGACAAGTCACTTAATTTGTCTGCCTCAGTTTCTTTAACTGTAAAATGGGGATAATAACAACATCTACCTCTCATGGTTATTGTAAGGACCAAATCAGATAATATTTGTAAAGCACTTGGCTCATTTCCTGACATATAGTAGGTACTTAATAAGTACTTTCTCACTTCTTCCTTTATTGGTTTATTATACTACTACAACCCTAAGCATAGGTGGCCCCCAATGAAGACTCTGTCCTGGTCCCTCATCTTTTCTTTCTCCATATTCTTTCCATTGGTACTATTATCTTATCCCATCCCCCCCCCCATTTATTACCACTGTACATATGCCCTTTTAAAATCTCTCTCTCTGTATATATATATATATGCATATATATGTATATATATGTTTGTATGTATATGTATGTGTATATATGTATATACACATACATATATCTCTAGATAAATATGGTCTTAATTTTTTTCTGAAGCTATAAACTTAATCTTTAAATACCTGTTGTACTAGACATCTCCAAATGCTTGTCTCTCTAGTATATCAAATTCAATGATAATAATAGCTGCCATTTATGTGGTACTTTAAGGCATTAAAAGTGCTTTGCATTCATTAATTTATTAGGGTTATTAGGTAGGGGTTATTATCATCCCCGTTTTTAGATGAGGAACCCAAGACACAGGGAGGCTGTGACCTGGCCAGGGTGGTCACACAGCTCGTAAGTGTTGGAGGCCAAACTGGAACTCAGGTCTTCATGGCTTTGAATCCAAAGCACCATGTGGCTCCTTCCATTCAACAGGTCCCAAATAAAACTCTAGCCTCTCTCCCAACATTTCCCTCCTCTAAACTTCCATATTTATGTGGATGGGGGGCGGCTAGGTGGTGCAGTGAGCAGAGCGCTGGCCCTGGAGTCAGAAGGACCTGAGTTCGGAGCCGGCCTTAGACACTTGATGCACACACAAACAAAAAACCTAGTTGTGTGACCTTGGGCAAGTTACTTAACCCCAATTGCCCTCCAAAAAGAAAAAAAAAAATTAAAAAAAAATTTATGTTGATGGTACTGCAATCTTCCATACCCCCCAGAGAGTCATACGTGATTCTTCATTCACTCTTGTCCTCCAAATCCATTCAGTAACTAAATCCTATGAATTCTATGTCCACAACACCCTCTCTTTTGTTTTCATACTGTGTTTCCATTCGAGTGTCACTCATCAACTTTAACCTAGACCATCATAGTAGCTTCGTGATGCGTTTTCTTCTTTTTGGCCTTTCTCCCTTCTTCAATATGTCTTCCTTTCAAACTAATGCTCTTTTTTATCCCAACACCCAGGTCTGCCCATGTTACTTCCCTCCTTATAGACTTTCACTAGGTCCCTATTGCTTCTGAGTTAAAAAGAAAATTCTTTAGAGTGGCATTTAAGGTCCTCAGCAATTGGATTCCAACCTGCCTTCCCAGCTTCATTTCATATTGTTCCTCTTCACACACTCTATCTATGTTCCAGCAGAATTGGACTACTTGCCAGTCCCTAAGCTTCATACACTTTGAATTTATAAAAGCCAATGATCCCTAGTGGAGCAATAAGGTAAAATGAAGTACAAATATCTCATGAAATAACTGGATTTGGTCTTGGGCTTTTCTGGGTCCGTGTGTCTTTTGTGCTTATGTCCTGGCACTGCTAAATTGATTCTTTTGAGACAGAGAGCTTAGCATACAAGAGGGCAGTGTCGAGGTGAGATGAAATGGGGAATCTCGTTATATTTGTAGCTCAAGTTATGTAGAAAAGTGGTTTACCTTAGTAGCTAATAATAAGTCTAGCCAAAAACAGGAGGAGGGGCAGAGAGTAAAAGAGGAGGAGGAGGAAGAGATGAAGGAGGAAAAGGAGGAAGAAGAAGAAGAGAAATAAAGGACTTTCAACTTATTTAACGAAATTATGGAGGGAAAGGAAAATTTTGCCTTGACCTTCAATGTTTATGTTTTTCCCAGTACTGTGTAACACCTATGGATATGCAGAATACAAGTTGATTTCTACTTTCTTGAAGAAAGTGAAAAGAGGAGAAAATATTTCTAATTTCTTGGCTAACAGGAGAGTGCTATTAGGAAGAATGGAATAAATGTTCCTTGGAAAAAATAAAAGGGCTCCATGGAGAAAATAAAGAAGAAAGGTGGAATTCTTGCTGATTTCTGGAGTTTGGAACACAAAAGGATATGATACAAAATGGGTGAATTTTCAAAATGTTTAAGCCCCTACTATGTGCAAAATACTGTGAAATGAAAGGGCAAAACTGTCTTTGTTCTCAAGGACTCCAGGTATAATAGAGACAACATATAAAAGAACAGGCTGAGGACAGCTGGCTGGCTGTACCTCCTTTAGTCACAACTTTGTTTATGATTATTCGACCTTCATCGTTTGATGCTCAGGTAACAGCCATATATTTACAGCTTTAAAAGAATTATAAGGAAAGGTGTACTCACTCACTGCCATGCCTTTGCTTAGATTATACACTTTGCCAATATTATGATCAAAGTCAAGGTAAACTGAGGCAAAAAGTTCTGAGCACAACTTATTGACAAAGTATGAATTTGCCAATAAACAGGGTGTCAGCCTCCTCAGGAATGCTAAGACCCCTAATAAGTGGGATAGTTCTCTTTTAGACAAAAGGAGGAACAACCAAAATAGAAGGCAGCATCATGAATGGGGGAAACAGTATGATTAGTTGCAAAGCTTACAGAGTTATAGATGTGAGGAAAAATATGAATGGCTGGAAATAGGTAATGAGGGGCTAGCAACAATTCCTCTTTTTCATTTCCAGAAATGTTCATTGTTTTGAGTCCACCTGCAAGGAGAATTTAGCAATAGTGGACCAGACAACCTTGGATAACAGACTAGACTCTTGGCTTCCTTCAAGACTAACAGGTTTCCTTGAGGCAAGAATAGAACAGTGATTATCAGGAGAGCTGAACTTCTAAACTTAGCTTAGAGATGCTGAGTAATTTATAGGGAAGCAGAATTTCCAAACTTAACTCTGAGAAAAATGAAACAAGACTTAGGTAGTTATAAAAATGCCAGCAGTGATCCAGAATGAAATCAGTAACAACACAGAATCAATTTGATTTCCCCAATTTTCACTAGGAATGCCTTCTCTTCTAAATCCACTCCATTTTTCAAGAGCCAGCTCAAGCTACACAACCTTCACAAAACCTTTCCAACTAGACCATATATGCTGGGCACTCTAGCACTGGCAGCATCTTTTATATTCCTTCTGTATACTCCTCAGAGTCTTGCATAGGGTTGAATACAGACCAGGTATTCAAAATATACATGTCTATTGACTCACTGAAGTAGAAAAACTCAGAAGCTATGATGGTTTGGGCAAGGGTTCCCCAACTCTACTCCAAAGTCCTGGTCATGGGCCCAAATGGATGCATGTGGTGCAGATATTTCTTAGATAATACAATGGGACCCTATCTCTCAAGTTTTCAGCTCAGTGCAGTTACTTACCTGTATGTCATCTGTCCCACCCAGAATAAAAACATCTTTGGTATCTCGATGAGGCAAAACAGTGAATTCTGTTGTTTTCCAAGAATCTTCCACCTAGTAAAATAATAACATTTTGGTAGAGTAAAGTCATTTTCCAAGTAAATAAATATACCTTAAACAATGACCATGTCACTGAAAAGTACCATTTGTGTAAAATAAGAAAATAAAGTCTTCATTTTTGTGACCTGGTTTTTAAAATCATTGAGAGATAATTTGTTAAAATTCTTTAATCTTCATTTACATAGTTGGACAAGTTTAGCTGAATTTAGAATGAAAATGGAATTGAATGACAATTTTCAAAAGCAGTGATGATTCAAGGGTGCAACTTTTCTGTTGGAATCTCATGAATCAAAAAAGAGGATTTTACACCAAAAAGGGAAAGGAGGGAAAGAATTGCTCCCATAAATCTGACAAGTCCGGGTAACACAGAAAGGAGCAGGAACATATTTATCATCATCAGCATTATGTTATAGGAATGTAAATTTTATCATTATCATCATCACAGCTAGCTTTCATCTAATGCTTTAAGGTTTGAAAAGCATTTTGCATTTACTATTTCATTTGATCCTTGTGAAAATTCTGTGGGTTAGGTCCTCTTACTATCTCAATTCTATTGGCGAGGAAAGTGAAGCACAGAGATGTTCACTTGCCCTGGATCACAGTTAGTGAAGTTGTCTCAGGCAGGATTTGAACTTATTTCTTTCATAGTCTAAGTCCAGCTCTCCAACCACTATATCACTTAGTTGTCTCCTCACAGGAAGCATTGCATTGCACAATAAAGGCCAGGAGACAACATTCAAAGAGACAGCTATAAAACCATGGGTAACAAACTCAATGATCTAGGGAACCCAAAAGGTTGATTCTCAAAGGTGTCACTGAAGCTTTGTGGGATGGGACTCAATGATTGTTCAGGGGTATGCTATAGACCACCTAGACAGAAGTAGGAATTAGATGAGGAATTTGAGAGATAAAATACAAAGTTAACATGGATGCATGCTTATTTAATGATGGGATAACTAATTGGATATCTGCTCATGCTTTCTCTGCCAAGAAGCACAGGTGAGAAACTTGAGATTTGGTTGAATAATAATTTAATTTTTTAAAAGATGAAAGAAAAATGAAGGGATCTGCTATTTTGGACTTGATCCTGGCCAATAAGGGGAGCTGGTTCCTAAGGTAGAAACAATAGGAACCTTGGAGACAAGTGAGTTGAAGGTAGAAAACAGAGAAAGGAAAAACCAAAGTGAGTGTCAGTGAATAGAAATGCAAATGAAATTAGGAAATAGAATCTTGTTCTTAATGAGCTCAAATAACTAGGCACAGATGAACTAGAGTTCTGAAAAATATGGCAGGTCCAATTTCTGAGTGCCTTTTGGCATTTTAGCTCTGAAATATCTCAACAGATAGGAGAGATCTCATAGGGTGAAGAAAGGCAAATGTTAGCTAATTTTTTTTAATTTAAAAAGTGGATTACCGCAGGACTGTTGGGGTGCATGGTCACCCAAATCAGACAGTGCTTTGGCACAGACATTGTGCCAGGCTAATCTTTTAAAGTAAAGATTACAAACTACACATCAGTAAATAAAACTCTTGAACACTATTTTAAAGGTGTGACTTGTGAGCTCTGGGAGAGGAAAACGGAAGAAGTAATCACTGAAAGCTAGTATGGCTTCACCAAGAACAGGTAGTGCCAGACTAACTTCATTCCCATTTATTGACCCAGTAACTAGCCTGGTAAATGAGGGGAATCCCAGTTTATTCAATTAAGACTCTCATATTGTTCTTGTGGGCAAGATGGGGAGAGGTGAGTTAGATGATAACACAATAGGGTGAATTTGGAACTGATTGAATGATCTGACCCAAAGGGTAGTCATTAATATGTCACTGTCACCTTAAAGGGAGGCAGTAGGTAGAATGACCCAAGTACCTATTCTTGATCCTATACCATTCAAAATTTTTATGAATGACTTGGTTGAAGGTAATATGAAGGTTACATGTGGACCTCTAGGTCCTCAAGTGTGGCCCTTTGACTGAATCCAGACTTTACAGGACAAATTCCTCGAATAAAAAGGATTTGGTCTATAAAACTTGGACTCAGTCAAAGGTTGCACTTGAGGACCTAGAAGGCCACATGTGGCATTGAGGCTTGCAAGTTCCCCACCCTTAGGTCAGAACAATGGGTTGGATTGAAGAGGATAAATAAGACTAGCTTTAGATGGGCCATGGCATTCCTACAATAGTCCACTTAGTGTTCATTGTATGATTTTCAGCTCATGCTGAAGTTGTAGATTTCTTATTTACCTTTTTGAGTATTGTCTCTAAAGACGCTTCTCCAGAAGCCTGCCCAGAAACATCCTGAATCTCTGGTCCAAATTCAAAAACATTCATAAGAATGAGACGTTGCAGAGTTAATGGATTGTCAGGGTCCACAAGGGTAGCATCAACTATTTGCTCAATAGCTGCCCAGTGTCTTGACTTCAAAAAGGGGTTCCTCAAGTCTGTGATCACTGGAAGCTAGAAAACAAAAGCAAAGGATATTTGCTCCCATTTTGATGTTGTGAAAGACAGTCAAATTATGAATGGAATCAAAGAATAGTCATCAATGGGTTGATATTAACCTATAATGGAGTAAAGCAGGGTACTGGATGAAGTACATGGAAGAACTGATAGCAGTTTAGATTTCATTTAGGTGAAAGAATTCAATAATGAATAGAAATTTAGATTTTTATGGATCATTTTAATACTAATTTTCAAAACAGTGACAGTATTTAGTATACCTTCACAGAATGTACACAATTTAATGAATGCTTAGAACTTAAATGTGTTTAACTACGGAATAATTATTAAATATTAAATTGATATAATTAATTTGATGCTTATTTTATATCATTAAATTAATATTATTAATGCTAACAAATATTAAATAATAAAATGGACTGTTCATATATGAATACCATTTACCAATCCTCAATGAAAATATGCAGTGAATTGTTCCATTTCCTCATCCCCAAGAACTGTCATTTGGACTTTTTTAAATAAGCAAATTAAGAACAAAGAACATATGAAGAAAGATGCTATCTTCATCCAGAGAAAGAATTAACTAGAAGTATATATATGTTAGGTGTCCCTAAAGTCTGGACACATAGGAAGTTTCATTAACTGCATATTTTCAAGAAATGAGATGAATGAAATTTTCAAGAACATTTTATTTAATTAGCATAAATGAGATTTTATAGGAAGACATAGGAGACACATAGGAAATCTCATTAATTAAATTAAATTAATCCCATTAATATGGAAAATAGTCCCCAATAGCTAATGAAAACTTTTATTCCATATGGAATTGTCATGGCTAAAATTTATGCTAATTAAATAAAATGTTGAAAATTTTATTCATTTCATTCCTTGAAAATATGCATAGTTCATGAGATTTCCTATGTGTCCAGACATTAGGAACACCCTGTAGAATAATCACACACACACACACACACACACACACACACACACACACACACCTATTTGTGTCTAATGGTAGCCATTTATAGGGCAGGGAGTGGGGAAGGGAAGAAGAAAAGGAAAAAAGAAATTTATATGATAACTATTACATATTTAAAAGGAATAGCAAATTGCACATAATAGATTTGCAGTTTCATATGTAATCCTCTTTTTATTATACTGTGTTACAGAAATACTTGTTTTATTCTGTAAACAGAAAAAACAAACAGTCTTTTCTCTGTATAAACCTTTACCCACATTGAGCCCCTGATGATTTAAGTAGCATTATGTCAATGATAGCTGATTGGCTTGAGGGATATCATCTGTAGCTTTATGGCAGTTTTCTTATTCCTTTCTCTACAAACTCTTAGCAGGACTATAGTCCAGACTATGGAAAGAATTCTGCCCCAGCCCCCAGCCCCTTCACAGTCCCTTACTTTTTCCTTCATCATCTCCACCTTAACCTTGAGTTGCGGCACCACATTGTTAGGAGGTAAACCTTTTTCCAACTGATTCACAAATTTGGCATACTTCGAAACTTGAGAATTTAGAGTCTCTGGATCCAGAATGTCAAATTTACACTGTAAGCATAAGAAATCAACACATTAGAAGTTGACAATGACACGTTTCTTTAAAAAGAATGAGAGAAAAGGTAAAACAAGTGAAAACGATTTCTAGAATGTTTATACTTGATTCCCTTCCATGTGTACTTGACAATGTGTGCACGCTGGTCTATGCCATGGTCCTTGAACATGGCCCCTGACCTCGGGTTCTGTGTCTCTGAAGCTGCTGTTGCTCTTTCCTGGAGCTCCACTGGCTTCCTTCAAGTCAGCCTCAACTGTCTCTCTTTCCAGGGATCACTAAATGACGATGCTCTCACTTGAGGACCACTTTCCTTCTACTCTGTATCAAGTAATTTTCATGTTGTCTCCAGAGGGCTGTTTTTGCCTTTCTTTGTATCCACAGTGCTTAGAACAATGCCTGACATACAGCCAATGCTTAATAAATGCTTGTTGACTGACTAACCATCAAGTCCATCTCCTTCAGTTTATAGATAAGGAAACAGGCTGAGCAAGGTTGAGTGACTTGACCAAGGTCAGACAGCTAGTAATGGTCTGAGACAGGTTTTAAACTCAGGTCTTTCTGATGTCAGGACCACTATGCTACCTCACTGACTTAATTCTTAAGTGGAAAAGCTCATTCATGCAAAAAATATCAAGGGAAGAGTCTGAGTGCTTAGGTAGCATGCTCATTAGATGCTTTGTAACCGCAGAGAAAAAAAAAACATCTTCCTTCTGGAGGGAATAAAAACACCCTGGAATCTATAAGAATTATGGGTTATGTTCAGGGATGTGCTGCTAAATGTTTAACAACCAGATTTCCAAAAAGTGTATGTATTACATGCTTTTAAGTTTAATTCAACTTATTACCATTTTCTCCATAATTTTCTTAAGTCTAGATAATCCACAAAGCAATAAACCAAGCCTTAATTTGCAGCATTTGCTGATTTCCAAGGGGTAGATGCTCACTCTGACAGTTTGCTTCCATGAGGCATGGAAGAACAAGAAGACGGTCCAACAACCTGCCTAAAAGAGAGCTGGCTAGGCCAAGTCCCACTGTGGATGACTCCACTCAAAGTGCAAGCTGGTTTTTCTTGCAGAAGGTTATGGGGCCTGAGGGGCAGTCCTGGGGGGAATGGAGGGAACCTCCAAGGAAGAAAGAAAGGTTCCAAAGTTGAAAACAAAGAAGAGGAAGAATCTAAAGAGGCAGGGCTGAAGGCTGACCTACCTGTGTTAGTGAGTGGAAGAATATGACTGCAGAGAAGGAAGGAAGCTCCCCAGGAACACTGAACTCAGAAAGGATGGGAATCTTCCTGCAGAAGTGGAACCTGTACCTTCTGAGCATTTAGAAGTAGCAACTTGTGCTGGGCAGCTAGGTAGTGCCATAGTGCAGAGTGCAGGGCTTGGAGTCAGGAAGACCTGAATTTAAGTGTGACCTCAGACACTTCCTAGCTGTGTGACCCTGGGCAAGTGCCTCAGTTTTCTCATTTGTAAATGAACTGGAGAAGGAAATAGCCAACCACTCCATTATCTTTGCCAAGAAAGAATTGGACACAACTCAACAACCACAACCATGACCTATGCTCCAAGGAGTGGAATGTGGGCTTTACCCTCCAGCCACCAATTCTAAACTCTGCCCCCACCCAAAGCTTCGACTCTGCCCTGGCCCTGGCTTCCCTGGCTAGGAGAGGTAAGTATTCACCTTGTCTTGACCATAATCAGGGACCCACATCACTTCCCAGCTACCTCTACATCATGCTTCTTCTCCCCAGTCCTCTTCCCAGTTCCTCATTATGAGCTGTCCTCTCCCACTAGAATATAAGGTCCTTGAGAGCAGGAATGGGCTTGCTTGTATTTGTATCCTCAGTGCTTGGCATGGTGCCTAGGACATAACACTTTAAAAACTCTGTCTCTGTCTCTCTTTTCTCCTCTTTTTTGCTGTCTCTACCTATCTCTGTCTCTGTCTTTCTCAATATATCTATAGAGATCTCTATCAAATCTGTCTCTATTCCTATATCTCTATACCTCCATCTGTATCTCTATACCTATCTACATTCAGGAAAAGTCGGATGGTGAGGCCAGGTGGCACGGTGAGTCCCCAGCCCCAGAGTCGGGAGGAAAAGTCAGAGGAAGAAAAGATGAATGGTGGTGGTTGGTAAGTCCCTGCCAACAGGCATGGGCAGCTATTTACAAAACTGGCATTAACAATGGGGAGCTCTAGGGGCAGCTGGCTGGCACAGTGAGTAGAGCATTGGCCCTGGAGTTAGAAGGACCTAAGTTCGGATCCCTCCTCAGACACTTAACGAACACACAAACAAAAACCTAGCCGTGTGACTTTGGGCAAGTTACTTAACCCCAATTGCCCTCCAAAAAGCAAAAAACCCCAAAAAACAATGGGGAGCTCTTTTATCTACCAGGGATACATATCCAGGATGTGGTGGAGAGACTCTTTAGAGTTATCAAACCCAATGAGTGCTGCCCACTCTTAAGTGATTCTGGGGGGGAGGGAGGGACAATACTGCCCAAAGCAATCTGGAAAGCATTATGAATGATTATGAAAGAACAAAAAGAAGAAAATGCAGCACCCTGCTCCCCCTTCAAACTTGAAGACCTCAGGGGCACAGGTGATATGCCTTGTGCCTAGTAGGCACTTAAGGAAAGGCAGGTGTTCTAGAAGGGCAGTGCTGATAAGGGAAGTCAGAACTCTCCAGAATGAAATTCCAAAGGCACAAAGATGTGACTACAATGAAGAGAAAATGGGATTTGTTCAAAGACCCCCATGTGGAAGCACATGCAATCCGATGGCCAGATTTAATTTTAAACACAGGGAGGGCAGCTAGGTGGCTCAGTGGATAGAGTACCAGCACTGTAGTCAGGAGGACCTGAGTTTAAATCTGCCCCCAAATATTTACTAGCTGTGTTACCCTAGGCAAGTAACTTAACCCTGATGACTCCAAATTAAAAGGAAAAACAGCTACATATAGAAGGTCTGCAAGCAAGGAAAGGTAGCAGAGATGACATGGTGTGGTCCTGAGCTTGAAAAACCTCAGAATGAGCTGAGGCTCATGAAGAATTGTAAGAACAACAAAGAGTTGCATTTTTGAAGAGAGATGTATTGGGGGAGATGGAGACAACACAGTGTAGTTGAGAGAGAGCTGTAAATAACAGCCCAATGATGTTTTATATATATATATATGTGGGGGGGGGTGTATGTGTGTGTGGGTGTGAATACACACACATATATATTCCCCCTGTGACAATAAGCATATGCAAGATTGAAGTACTATAGGCTTCTTTCTCTGGCAAAACAACAAAAGTTGTCATGACAGTTATTATAAGCGCTTAAGGAACATATCTAAATGAATATTATAGGTAGTATATTAAAATATTCTGGGTTTCACAACACATTTTTATTGTTTTGAGAAGGGGTTCATGGAACAAAAATCATTGGGAACTACCAGGCTAGAACACGGAACAGATCTAATAAAATTAAATCTTAATAATAAATGCAGAAGCATATACTTGGGTTCAGAAAAAGTCAACTTCATAAGTATAAGATGGCGGATCCATGATCGATTATCCGAAAAAGATACAGGCATATCAATGGATCATAAGCTTAATCTGAGTCAATCATATGTAGGCCGTGGAAGAAATATACAACCTTGGACTGGCTTAATAGAAGAATAAGGTTTGGAATGAAGGAGGCAATGGTCCCATATCTGTGCTCTGGCCCAGAATCAGATGTTTGGTTCTGGGTCTCTGGAGAGCATGCAGTGGACGATGACCACCACAGGGTGAAGGGTCTTAGAATTGTACCTTATGAGGTTCACTTGAAGGAACTGAGAGGTTAGCCTGCAGAAAACTTTCAGAGCATATAAGAGCTATCTTCAAGTATTTTAAGGTTTCTTATAGGAAAATATAGATTGGATTTGTTTTGCCATATCTTAGAGGATAGAACCTTGGGTGTAGAAAATGTTGGGAAATAAACTTCAGGTGGAAGTAAGAAAACCTTTCCTGACAATGAGAACACTACAGAAAGGAATGGGCTGCTGTGTCGGTAATGCTTCCTCATCTGTGAGTTCTTTGTGCCAATGAAACTGAAGGGCTAGACCCTCCTCCAGTCTTAGAAGGAAGTCTTTCCCACTGTTATGATGACTCCTCCTTGGATAAGATCTTGTTTTATACAAGACCTTCTATAATGAATTCTGTTTCACGATAGATCTCTGTTAATGTGAAATTCCAGTGAATCACATGTCCAAGCTAGAGACATTTTCCTTCAAGTCTAGGATACAGAATTTTAAAGATTGACTTCTTAGAATGTTATGAGTAGAATCTTTGGAATCATTTAATCCAATGCCTTCCTTTCAGACATGAGGGATGCAGGAGGTTAAATACCTTGCCTTGAGATCACAGAGTTATTTAGTGGTAGCGTGAATACTACTCCAAAACCAGGTCTCCTGATGCCCAGCCCAGTGGAATTTGACCTTTAATAAATCTTCAGGGGAAAAAGATATCCAATTTTGGCCATTAGGTTTTAACTTGTAAGCTTGTGCTTAATTACATAAGAATTTAAATTATGAGAGTGTATCTTTCTTCTACCTTTAACCAGTCTTCCTGGAGGATGTCCCATTCAGAGAGAGAATCCCAGAGCAACTGCTTTAGTTTCAGCTCCGCACTGACTTCTTCAAGAGCCTCAAATTTGGACACTTCTACCTTTAGGGGAAAGGAAAAGAATTAATTCAAACATGTTTCTCTTTGAATAATGACGTAAATAACCATCTTCTAATTCTCTGCCTATAGAATTAGACACACCAGCAAGAATGAATTTGTCAGTCACCTAAGTCTGTGGATGGCAAATGGACCCAAAGTGGGCGGAAAATTACAACAGCAGGAACCAAAGGCTAATGTCTCTCTTCTTCTCACTCTTCATATCCAATCAGTTGCCAAGGATTGCCATTCCTACCTCCACTTGCATCCTTCTTCTTCACTCACATAGCCATGATCCTAGTCATCAACTCTTGCATGGACTATTCCAAAAGCCTCCTGACTGACTCCTCTGCCTCCAGTCTCAACTCCCTCCAATCCATCTTCAAATTGATATTATTTTTTTTTGGAGGACAACTGGGGTTAAGTGACTTACTCAAGGTCACAAGGCTAGTTTTTGTGTTAAGTGTGTGAGGTTGGATTTGAACTCAGGTCCTCTTGATTCCAGGGCCAGTGCTCTATTCATTCAAATTGATATTCTTATATGGAAATTGATATTCCATACCACTCCCCTGTCCAAGAAGTATGATTCCCTTTTGTCTTTTGGATAAAACACGATAACCTTTGTAATCTGGCTTTAACACATGTTTTCAGAATAATTTCACATCTCTTCCCACATTCCCCTCCACCATATTCCAGCCAACATGGGCTCCTTGTGGTTCCCTATACATGCTTTCCAACTACAGCCTCCTTGGCTTGGAAGAGGCTGCTCTCTGTACCCACAATATTCTCCTTCCTCACCTTCACTTCTTGGACTCTATAATATCCTTCAGGGCTTAAGCAATTCTTTCCTGATCCCCCTCTATGGTTAGTGCTTTACTTCAACCAAAATTACTGTGCCTTTATTTTATGTGCATTTTATATTTACTTATCTATGGATATGTTGTGTCCACCAAGACGACTGTAAGCTTCTTGAAGGCAGGGACTATTTTGTGTTTGTTTTTATGTCCCTGATGCCTAATAACACACAATACATGTATAAATGCTTACTGAATTCAACTGAAAATTCAATTGAAATTCAGGAAAGTGGTAACACCTGAGATGGATATCCAAGAAAGATAATGATTTCAATCAACAAAGATTGGGAGAGAATCCATTTTAGGCATGAAGGAATGGATGTGCAAATGCATGGAAGTGGTAGAAAGTTGAACAAGACAGAAAAGGCCGCTAGTCCAGTATGGCTAAAACGCAGGCTCTGTGAAGGAGAGCAGTAGAAAATGAAAGGTGAAATAGAGCTAGATTATGGTAGACATTCAATACCAAGAGAAGTTTTTAAAAAAATACATTTACAGATGTTGTTACCTTAAAGTTTTTCTGGTAGGATTTGTACTGGAAAGCACGTTTCTGGAGGTCATCCAGAGTCAGCTGTAATTCACCTAGCAGCACTTTTATTTTTGATTGGTCAGCTGCAATGTCCAAAATCTGTGGATCCTGTGATATGAAAAAAATATTAATTAGCAGTGGATAATAAGTCTTTTAGATATGTGTAGCATAGCTCAAAGTCTGGGGTACCTGCTGTGTAATAAGGCAACTAAAAATTAAGGTGAAGAGAAAGACTGCACTAAGCTTCCACAAAGGATTTCTGTTTTCCATCTTTCCCTCTTTGCTTTCATTTGTATGCAAGACCAGAGACTTTGGGGGTTAATAAAAACTCCAGACCCACATCATTTGTGTGTATTTACCTTTTGCAGAAATCCTACCCTTTGTTTGGGGTGTTGCACACAATTAACATCAAGAAATCAAGTAGGAGGATCAAAAACTTTCTAAAATTAAGTCAAATAGAGACGTGGTACAAAGACCTCACCCTAGAGAACAGGAGGAATTTTAAACAAAGATTAAAAGCCTATTTGTTGGTGCTACATAAGAGGGATGGTTGTTCTGTGACCCAAAGAGATGAAGATTTTCCCTCTGGAACACAAATTCACCTTCGGCTAAGGCTCTGGGAATTGACAGATTTCTCCTTCATGATGTAGAATTTTCTAAATTTCTTATTTGATGCTGTGTATATGAAGGGCTGTCTCCCTAAATAGCTTAAGAAACTTAAGCCTCTATCTGGGCACTAATGAAAAGGAGAGATGGTATTCAGACGCTACTCTTCCTCAGCTGCCCCAATGAGTCAATTATTGGACCGAGGGAACATTGCCTAGCAGTGACTATGAGCCCAGCGCCCCCTGGCCGAGACTATATGCTATATGAGACAAGCATAGAAAAGGCCCAGAAAGAGTACTATGTTGACATAACCTGAAAACATCAGAGGCCCCTTGGGATCAGGACCATTAGTTGTCCTTTCTCTCAGATGGCCTTTGACCTATTTTCCCTACATGTGTACCTCCCCTACACACACACACACACACACACTGGCTGTATACATTTCCTCCCTGTGGGTTCATTTATTCACTCTCCTTGGACACATGTAAGTTCCCTCTATGTGTCCCTCCTTACATGTTCCTGAGGCATGTCCATTTTTCTACTAAGAGTTTGTGTATTTCTGAGAGGGTGTATCTCAGGTTTATAGGAGAAATGTTCTATTGCTGATTTACTTACTATACTGTTAAATTTTTTTACTTTAAATTAATTGCACATTTGGCTGCCTAATAAAAATAAACAAATCGATTAGAGCTCATGAGCTATAGAGTTTATATGCTGACCCACTGGGTATCTGGGATCTACAGGATCTTAGCTTTTTTGGGAGTCTATATAAAAAGAGGGGGTGACCCAGATGCTAAATGGTAGGGGCTCATCCAGAGCATCCACTTTGGATGACCCAGTAATACAAAGATCCAGAAGAGAAAAATATTTTCTATTGAGTCTGTGATGAGGCAGTCATGTTCTCTAAGAAAATAAGACAATATTTGTAAAGTGTTAGGCACAGTGTCTGGCCCATAGTAGGTGCTATGTAAATGCTTATTCTCTTCCCCAATTTTTCTCCTATCAGAAAAAAAAAAAACTTCTAAATTTGTTGATCTTGAAGACCCAATCCAAAGATTTTATGATTTACTAATTCTTCCGATATCTTAGGAAAGTAGTTCTCAGTGATTATTCCTGTTTTTCTTTTTCTATTTTTTTGTTGTTGTTTTTTGTTTTTGGATGGCAATTGGGGTTAAGTAACTTGCCCAGGGTCACACAGCTAGGTTTTTGTTTTTGTGTGCATTAAGTGTGTGAGGCCGGATCCGAACTCAGGTCCTTTTGACTCCAGGGCCAGCGCTCTACTCACTGCGCCACCTAGCCGCCCCTGATTATTCCTGTTTTTCAAAAAGAAAGGTTTTGAATGACAACCCAACACACACATTCATGTTAGTGGATACATGGATAAAAGTCAAAGAAATTAGTAAGCCCAAGCTTCACCATCAAAATGTGTAAACATTCTAAATTACATCCTCCTCACTGCCCTCAGAAATCAGCCTTCCACTATACAATTAATTCCAGTCAACTAAAATCTTTTTTCAAAGCCATGACTTAAAAAAAAAGGAAGTCAAAGTTGCATCATGAACATGACTGGAAACTTACACAAAATATAAAATATGATAATCAAAGTCTTTTGGAAAATATAATTCAGCATATAAATTATGTTTTACAAGGAGTGGTGGGAAATCCATTCAATAGTTGTAGTGAGATTCAGGTGTACTTTCAATTTTAAAAGTCCAAGTTTATAGTATCTATACTGTTACACAAAACACTTCCTGAAGAATAATCTTTTTTTTTCCCCAAGTGAAACAATGAGAACAAGGTTTGTTGAGCCAATGTATATCAAGAGTTACAAGGTATGATTGTAAATGTTTTGATTCCACATGATGGTACCAATTTCCCATACAACAGATGAAGAAAAGCTTTTTAAATACCTGGGCTCGAAGTTTCACTTCATTTACTTCATTATTTAGCTCTTCAACATCCTTGTCCAAATGTTGACAGAACAATTTAATGCTGGTGTCTCTTTGACCCACTGACTTATCGATGGCATTTCGGACTGCAATAATTGATGGCTTCATGGTGGCAAATACGGCAAAATCCTCAGGGGGTGTAGGAACTTGATACTGGTCAATAAGCTTATACATTTTAGCAACGGTGTCAGCTTCATCTTCAAGACTTTCAATCTAAAGGCAAGAGCATTCAATTCCCAACATTTTGGAATGTATCACTATTAACGTGTCTTGCAATTTTGTCAAATCATCTGTGGACCTTTGTGCTACAAAGACAGCATTCTCTGAAGCCTGGGCATAGGAAATGAGAGTTTACTGTGACAAGTAAATGTACAGTAATACAGTCCATTTCACAAATGCAATCATATAGGCACAATCATCACCGCACTGCATGGAAACTAGAACCAAGAATCTGGAATGGTAAAGCCAGAAGAAACTCCAGAGATCATATAGCCCAGAGGAGTCACATAAGAGACCCCACAACACTTCCTAGTGTGGTCCAAAGTAGATTAAAAAGTAATGGGGAAATATTTAACAAAATACATAAAAACACACTAGGGCATAGATAATGTTAATATGTGGTTTTCTAAATTAATATGTGGCCCACAGTCATCCTTGTGTACAGTTCAGTGGCCTCTGTTTCTATTTGAGTTGGGCATCAATGCTCCAGTCCAAGCTTTCTATTTTACAAAGGAAGAAAAATCTGAGAGGGGGAGTAACTTGGCCAATGAGACACAGTGTATAGTGACAAAGGAAAAGTTTCTGACTCTCAGTCCTGTGCTCATTCTATCACACTGTAGTGAGAAATAGCTCACACAAATGACTATAACTGTTACTTTAATGGAACCAAATAAAGGTTTTCCCCTTCTTCTATTAGTCCTTCACTAGTATAAAAAGATCCAGTGTCAATGGTCATCTCTGACACCACGACAATTTTATTTCTCTTTATCTCTGTCTTTGTCACTCTCTATGTTTCTCATTTTTCTCAGTCTCTTTCTATCTGTCTCTCTGTCTCCTTCCATCTCTTTCCCTTTCCTTCTCCCTCTCTTTTTTCCTCTTCCCCTTCCTCTCCCCCTCCTTACCTCTCTCTGTCTCTACTCTGTGTGTGTCTCTCTTCTTCTCCCTCTCTCCCTCCCTCTTCCCCTCCTTCCTTCTCCCCCATGTCTCTGTCTCTGTCTCTATCTCTCTCTATCTCAATCTCCTTCTCCCCTCTCTCCCCCCGCCCTTTCTCCCTCCCTCCCTCTTTCTTTCTCTCCTCCCCCTCTCACACAAAGATGTTGCTTTGGTCTGTATGGCATGTCTTAATGTTTGAAGAGTATTTCAGGACATGTATGAGTTATGTCACACACTTAGACCATGGATACACTTTACCGGTACCAGGTGGTCAAGAAGTGTTTTGGTGAATGTCTGTTTGGGATGACAGATAGCATACCTGTTCTTCCCCTTGCATTCCATCTTGCAGTAAATGTCCTTTTCTATAGCTTCGAGCATGTGCATAACTTGTTAAACAATTAGCTTCTATAGTCCGTTGTATAGCACTGTCTTATATAGTGTTAGTTACCCATGTGGAATCCAGTCTGCTTCCATGCACTGTCATGTCCTTTGTATGTCTTGTTGTCATGTATTAATACAACACAGTGATTTATGTGCCCACCTGGTTGTCCAGAGAAAGGTGGGAATAGTAGTCTATGGATCCATTAAACCCCTCTCTCTCACCTGAGAAAAACTGACCATTTATTCAATGTGCTCAATATGCCAACTGCCCTATTATTTATTGCCACAATAACATTCTCAGATGAGGCCTTCCTTCTCACCCAGAAAGATCCCCCCACTCCAGTGCCTTCTTGTCCCATGGTGCATTCCTTCCAGAACATTTTTAATTCAAGTGCTTTATTGTCCTATGTAGTTCTGGTCAATAACTATAAGAAGCAAGTTCACAAAAACAACACCCCCTCCAAAAAAACCCAAACCATGTTACACATTCTTTCCCCAACATTCTGAGGACACACTGAGGACAGGCATCCTTCACTAGTCTCCTAGCTCTACTACTGACTCTCCTCTCCTCAGCTCATTAGCATGTGTTGTCTTTTTCCATTAGAAAGTAAGCTCCACGAGGGCAGAGGCTATCTTTCTTCTTGTAGTAGTATTTCTAGTATGTAGCACATGCCATGTATAGTAAGCATTTCATAAATACTTCTTGACAGGCTGTTATAGTTAACCGAGTATTGACCTTCAGAGAAAACTAGGTAGCCCTATTTACACCAGACTAAACACACATATGTGCACACACACACACACAACACAGCTTCTAGGGGGATCACTATTGAACATAGATGAAGATGAATGTCAATTTAGATGCAGAAATGCAAATTTTATACAAAGTACTGAGGGTTAGAGTGAAGAAATGGTCCCTGAGTTCTCTTTTCACCCTAAAATTCTGTGATTTAGATTTGAAATGACAGATTGTTGAATAGCTTGTATTCCATAAAACTAGAATTATAGTGGAAATCATATCCTATCTATCCTTAAAAAGAGGTTTTTTTCTTCCACAAGACATTCAGAAAAATAATATACAGCAGAAACTGATGAAATGTGATATTTGTAAAACACTGCAAACCTTAAAGTTCCATATAAATGGTAGCTAATATTTTATCATGATTTATCTTTATCATGATCTATTAAATTTGCACCATATAGTCTCTCCTTAAATGCATGATGTGTTAGTGCATCTACTGAATTTTACACTGCATTTCTTACTGTTTGCATTCAAATCTGAAATGGATAATATCTATTTGTAGTGTTTACTCTAAAGTGAGCTCAGAAGAAGACTGGGGCTCCAGTAAAAGGTCCTAAAGTATACTTGGCACCTCTTTAAAGAAACAGTCTTCAGTTCTGGGGCTGAAGGCTCTAAAGTTTAAGTTCATATGGCCTCAGATTCTCTGAAATCTTTTCTATCATTTATTATGGCATAATATATGACTCTTGGGGCAGTATGACCTTATGAAGAGTGAAATGATCATATCCAGGAGAAAAATTTGTTCTAGGAGAACAAAATTGTCAAGAAAAAACCCCAACTTTAAAATACTAAAGAGCTCTGATATTTGTAATGAACAACCATGTCCTTAGAGGGCTTATGATGAAGTGTGTGACCTGTCTGCTGACAGAGGGGAGACAGACAGAAGGGACAGAAGGTGATACACTTTTCCACACATGGCTACTGTGATGATTCATTTTTCTGGCTATGCCTATTTGCTACAAGGGTTCTCTCCCCTTATTTTCTCTTGGCTTTTAAATTTTGGGGGTGGGTTGGAGGTGAGCAATAGTGAAGCTTAAAAAATAGGAAGGGACATTGTAACACTTTTCAAAATTCACAGAAGGACATCCAGAAGGAAACAGAAAAATTGGGTAGTTTTGAAAGTAACATGTAGAGTTTATTGTATATTTTTCAAAAAGAGATGTGAAGTAGGAAATCATTGTCTTGTATAGATTTTTTTTTTTTTTTTTTTTTTGCATTTTGGAGGGCAATTGGGGTTAAGTAACTTGCCCAAGGTCACACGGCTAGGTTTTTGTTTGTGCGTGCATTAAGTGTCTGAGGCCGGATCTGAACTCAGGTCCTTCTGACTCCAGGGCCAACACTCTACTCACTGCGCCACCTAGCCGCCCCCGTCTTGTATAGATTTTTATTTTTATGTGCTGCTGTATGTATAAAAATGTTCTTTTTGTGTGTTTAAGTTAAAAAATTTTAAAAACATGTGACTGGAGATAAGAGGACCTAGAAGAAAGATATCGTGAAGTTAAAAATGACAAGATATGCAACAGATTAAATATAAGGGGTGAGCAAGAGTGAGGATTCAAGAGTGGCACAGAGACTGAGAATCTGTGTGCCTTCAACAGGAATGGGAAAGTTCAGAAGAGATGGGAGTTGGGGGAAGGTAACAAATTCTGTTCAGAATATACTGAATTTCTAGATGCCTATGAGATACTCAGTTCAAAATGTCCAAGAGTCAGTTGGTATTGAAGCTTCAAAGTGAGACTAGGACTGTAATTACAGACTTTTGAATCATTTGCATAGAGATAGTAATTGAACGTATGGAGTTGATAAGATAATCCTCTAGAGAAAAAAAAGGAAAAAGGCCCAGGACAGAAACTTGCAAGACACCCAACCTTACTGGGCATGCCACGGATTTAAATCTAACAAAGGATACCGAGAAGGCACAATCAGAAGGGTAGGAGGAAAACTGAAGGAAAGCAGTGTCATGGAAACCCAGAGTTTTGCGTACAGGAATGATGCAGTATATAATTGATGTATAAAGAAGACTAAAGCACTGGATTTAGAGTTGGGAAGACCTGAATTCAAATCCCAATTTAGATACTTACTAGCTATGTGACAGTGGGCAAGGCACTTACATTCACAGCCTTAGTTTTCTCACCTGTAAAATAGGGATAATAATGGCACCTAATCTCACTGGGTTGTTATGAGGACCAAATGAGATAAGATATGTAAAGATATGTCAAGCACTTTGCAAACCTTGAAGTTTATATAAATGAATGTTAGCTATTATTATTAACTGTAATTAATCATGCAACACAGTAATGAATGCATCGGTAAGATATATATGGGGGGGCGGAGCCAAGATGGCGGAGTAGAAACAGCTCTTCCAAGCCTCTCTGCCCCCAGATTCCCCACAAACTATGTAAAAAAGGACTCTGAACAACTTCTGGAGCCCCAGCACCCACAGAACGACACAGAGAAGCTAACCTCCCGCTGAGGACAGCCCAGCAGCCCTGCAGGAAGGACCAGCGAAGCGGTCTGGGAGCTGGCAGCGCGCAGAGCGCAGGAGCCGAGCCGAGCTGAGCTGAGCCCAGGTCCGCATGAGCCGAGGTTTTAGCCCCAGGGCGGCAGGGCCAGCAGCCAGCTGGAGGAACCCCAGAACACCAGGAGCTGTGGCGACTCCAGAATTATCAACATAGACATGCCTAGGACAAAGTAAGAGGTTAGTGTCCTATGGACTTTGGGACCTGTATTTGAGGAATGCGTCAGCTCCCTCCCCTGGGGGCTAGAAGCCGCTGAGGAGACACGCCATTCTGTAGTTTTCATAGGCATTTCCGGCTCCCAGCCTACAAATCGTGGGGAGATCCAGCGATCAGTCTTGGGGGGTAATCGCTCTTGCTTTAACCTCCCTGGATCTGGATTGTGATCTAGGGTGGAAGTTGTGGGTGGGTTTACAGCTTGCCAGAAACGGAAGTTGCCCCCCACACGTTTGGGACGAAAATTCCTCTATCTGGCCTTAAAGCCATAGTGTGGCAACAAGCCCAAAAGTCAAGCAATTAAGTGGCAACATGCCAAGGCAAAGGAAACAGAAAAATGCAACCCTAGACTCCTATTTTGGGGCATAGAGCGGGAAAAGGACTGTGAGGTCAGAAGTCCTGCTCCAAAAGCCCCAGGGGAAAACATGAGCAGGTTGCAGGCCATAGAGGACCTTAAGAAGGACTTTAAAAATCAAATAAGAGAAGTGGAGGAAAAATTGGAAAGAGAAATGAGAAGGATGCAGGAAAAGTATGAAATGAGGGTCAACAGCCTGACTGAGGAAAACAACACCTTAAAAAATAGACTAACTCAAATGGCAAAGGAGGCCCAAAAGGGCAATGAGGAGAAGAATGCCTTAAAAAGTCGAATTTGCCAGATGGAAAAAGAATCTCAGAAGTTCACTGAGGAGATTCATTCCTTCAGAGTTAGACTGGAGCAAATGGAAGCTAGTGACTTTATGAGAAATCAAGATGCTGTTAAGCAGATCCAAACAAACGAAAGATTAGAAGGCAATGTGAAATATCTCATGGGAAAAACCACTGACCTGGAGAATAGATCCAGGAGAGACAATTTAAAAATTATTGGACTACCTGAAAGCCATGATCAAAGAAAGAACCTAGAAATCACCCTTCAAGAAATTCTCAAGGAAAACTGCCCTGATGTTTTAGATCCAGAGGGCAAAATAGAGGCTGAAAGAATCCACCGATCACCTCCTGAAAAAGATCCCAAAAAGAAAACTCCCAGGAATATTATAGCCAGGTTCCAGAATCCCCAGATCAAGGAGAAAATACTACAAGCAGCCAGGAAGAACAATTTCAATATTGTGGAAACACAATCAGAATAGCCCAGGACCTGGCAGCTTCTACACTGAGGGATCGAAGGGCATGGAATATGATATTCCAGAGGGCAAAAGAGCTGGGAATGAACCTAAGGGTCACCTACCCAGCAAAACTGAGTATTTTGTTTCAGGGGAAAATATGGTCATTCAGTGGAATAGAGGACTTTCAAGCATTCTTGAGGAAAAAAAACCAGAGTTGAATAGAAAATTTGACATCCAGACACAAGAAGCAAGAGATGCCTGAGAAGGTAATCAGGAAAAGAAATCAAAAGGAACTTATCAAAGTTGAACTATTTACATTCCTATATGGAAAAGCAATAACTGTGACTGATGATATCTTTCTCACTATGAAAATAATGGAAGAAGGGGGTGTGGTAATATGAATACATATGTGAATGTGTGTGTATATGGTTACAGTTATATGGATAGAGGGCATAGGTTGAATTTGTTGGGAAGGGAGAATACTCAAGGGATGAAATTATGAGGTGAGAGAGGAAAGTGTCAAGAGGAGATGGGGAGAGACAGGGTAGTGTAAACTATCCCATGCAGAAGAAGCAAGGGGAAGTGGTTGCAAAAGAGGGGGAGAATAAGGAAGGCTAAAAAGGCAAAACCACATTCAAATTGAATTTGGTTCAGGGAGAAAATGACATACATAGTAAATGGGATATCTCAACCTGCAGCAGGATAGGGGGAAGGGGGATGGGAGGAGGGATGATGGATGGGAGGGCATCCTTGGGGGGAGGGGAGGTTGGAAGTACCACTATAGAAGAGGGACAGGATTATGTAGGGAATGGACCAGGTGGGGGGTGGGATGAGTGGGAGGGAATTATAAGCAGCCTTGTACAATATATCTACTATGATAATGTTTTGCATAGCTAGACATGTACAACATATACTGAATTACTTATCTCCCAAGAAGGAATGGGTGATGCTTGTAATAGGGAGATAAGATGTGCAGGCATTGGGACACAAAGATTCACCTTCCTCTAATGGAAAAGTCGATGGGGGTATGGGAGAAGGTATGAGAGAGAGCAGATTGGAGGAAGTGATATCTTGTGGGACTACTATTCTGGGAGGTTGGGTAGGGGAATAATGGGGGGAAAATGATTGTAACTCAAAATCTGGCGGAAATGAATGATGTAAAACAGAAGTTAATAAAGCAGTTGTTTAAAAAAAAAGAAGATATATATGTATATATATATTTATATGTAAACACACATACACACATGTCTATACTATTACTGTTGTTCAAAGCTTCATTTGAAGACTGTGACCCAAGATCACAAATATTCCCTAAATTTATGTTGGGTAAAAGTATTCAAGATACTTTGATAACAAACATAAAGAAAGACTTGCTTCCCCAAAGTAGTTTCTTAGGCCACAAGATATGGCCCACTCATTCATCTTAGATTGGGCACTCACCCTCTCCTGGATTTCATCAAGGAAGATCAAGCTGTTAACGTATTCTACAGTTGCAGTTGGAACAAACTCAAGTTTGTACTCTGCATCTTGGGCCTCAGAAATAATAGCATCCACTTTTTTCTTGCTTTGGAGAGGAAGCATGCTATTTATGACCTAAGAAAGCAAAAACATTGAATAAAAATCTTGAAATTCCACCTTCTTTTTGCTGCATGTTTTAGACTAATCTTGGTTGTTAGACTATGAGCTCCTTGAGTGCAGTGTCTGTTTTCGGTCTTGTTGCTGTATCTCCAGCCCCTGTTGTAGTGACTGGCACCACCACTGTGGTTTAGGTGAGTGACCTCATGGAGTGTTCCCAGGTAAGCTGGTGGAATTTGAGATCTTTGCATGGGGTTCCTTTATGTATAAGAAATTAGGGGGAAGAGGATAAAATCATAGAAATTTAGGAATGGAAGAACCTTCCAGATAATGAAGTCCAACCTACTCACTTTGAGGCAAGACCACACTGGTAAGCAATGATTCTGTTCTATGTTCTAGCTACTTTGCCTTATTGGCTTTCTGGAGGCATAACAAGTCTTCTTGTCCATGTATCTGAAATACTGGATATGAGAACTATATTAAATTTCTGTTATCACTGAGATTTGTCAATGTGGAGAAAAATCTCTAGGCATGATTTTATGCCACAGGAAGCATGATCACACAATCCTTAAAATGTACCTGCACATCCTGGAACCAATTAGGATTACTGGGGGTGCAGGCCAAGTGGGCCCCAGTGGTCCCATAGAAGACCCACATCTAGAGCACTGAACTATCACCTGACCACTCCTGGGGTGTGATAACTTCATGGGAGGTGTGGAGAGGATTGAGAGAGGGGGCTCATATAGAAAAAAATAAGTCTAAAGGGATAACCCTAAATGCTTGTAAAACGGTTTTGGATCAACCCTTCCCTAAAATTGGGAACAGAAAGGAAGAAATGGAGAATTTATTTTGAAAATAAGGAATGGTTAATAGTTTGGAGCTAACACTAAAACACTGTCAACACTAGAAATAAAATACTGCCAAGGACCTCACGTTATTGCAATATGTGAGTTTCAGACAAAAATAGAGGCTGCACAATTTTCCACATACTTACTTCCAAGCAACGCAGCGGTGATGGAATTAGTTTTTGTTTCAATTTTTTGGTATCAATAAGCAATAATCCTGCATTTCTGGTAGGCTTTAGACCTAAGGCATCCTTGTGCTCTCTATGATATTTTTTGAGTTGCTCAGCAAAGAAGAGAACACCTAAATAATTTATCACATAAGCAATGTGTTAGAGGTTCAAGGATTTAAATATTCAAACCATTACTGATTAATTATATACATAGAGTATGCTACATTTTAGTGTCCATGCTTAGATATTTAGCAATAATTTAATTTTTAACATTTCCCCTTCCCTTCACTAATTTGGAAAACAAACAACTCCACCTTTCCCTCCCCTAATTGCACGACCCCCATCCCTTCCTTTCCCCTAATTGATCCGTGGGCAGGAGTCTCAGTCTAGGGTTTCACACTGGCAGGAAACTCAAATGTACACTGACCAATCACTGTAGTTTCAGCTTATGTAACCTGGCTATGGGACCTCTATAAAACTGGCACAATGTCTGTGCCAAAGCACTGTCTTATTTGGGTGACTATGTACCCCGACAATCCTGTGGTAATAAAATCCACTTTTTAAATTAAAAAATAATTTAGTTTTTATAATCAATGTTGGAGGGGATGTGGAAAGACAGGCACAGTAATAAACTGTTTGTGGAGCTAGAAAATGATCCAACCATTCTGGGAAACAATTTGGAATTATGCTAAGAAAATCTGACCCCTAGATGCTACTGCTAAGTATATACTGCCATTTTTCAAAGACAGAAAGAAATATCACATACACAGCAAAATATTCATAGCTACAAGCTGGGTAGTAGTGAAGAAGTGTAAACAAAATCGATTGGAGAATGGCTTAAAAATGTCTTATATGAATATAAAGAAATGTTACTGAAACAGAAAATGATGAAGATGAAGAATTCACAAAAGCATGGAAACACTTGAATGAATTGATGCATAACCAGGAAAATAATGCACACAGTGACCACAATGATGTAAATGGCACAACCGTTTCCTGGTCCCATTTGGCCCTCTGCTGAGATGTAACTTGCAGTGATGATTTGTTTTTTGCTTTCAGATCTGCTCCTTGGCCTATTAACTCAGAGAGATAGTCAGCCAAAAATCATTTTTGAAGAGCTTATGTTCCAGGGACTGTGCTAAACACCAGGGGTACAAATACAAACCAGAGAGCCATAGCTCATTCTGTCCAAGAGCTTCTACTCTAAGCAGGGAAGGCAGCCCCCACAAGGGAGCTGAGAGGCAGGGGTGCCTCCACAAGGCCGTGGTGGAGTCTGGAGAAGCAAGAATGGATGCTTTACGGCCCCAGCAATGGCAGAGAAGGGATCTGCAGGAACAAATGGAGCAAGCTGCTAAGGCCTGGTGGCATAATCTGGGGAAATAAAGATGGTTCCAAAATGGAGAGTCCATAAGAGTATGACCAAGGTTATCTCACTGGAGACTCACAACAAAGGTTATCTCACTGGAGACTCACAACAGCCCTGTGAATGAGGTGCTACAATTATTCCCATTTTGTAGATGAGGAAACTGAGGCTGAGAGAAGTTAAGTGACTTGACCAGGGTCATACAACTGGTAAATCTCTGAGGAAGGGTCCAGATATCTTTCCCAATATCCCCCCAACTGCTATCTCCTTCTAGGCCAAGAGTGTCCAAAGTGAGGGAGTGGTGGTTGCACTGTTCAGCACCACCGGCAGCCTTTTCTCTGCATGCCTGCATTCTAGCAATGCTGTGTTGGATTCTTCCCCACATGCTTCTCTACAATCATTCCCTGCTTTAGCCCAACCTCAGATCCCCTGCTCATCCCTGCCCTCCTTTTCCCCCCAGCCACTGCAGCAGCAGCTACTGCTGACAATGGGCATGGTGTTCAAATAACAAAGTGTAGAACTCTTAGCTCTGTAGCCCTGCTCCCAACCTTCCAACTCCCCCACCTTTCAACTGGCAGGAGAACTTCAAAGCAAATAAAGAAAGCCATCTGCCACAAGGAAATGAATGCCTACCCCCACCTTCTTGCCATCTACTCTGCTGCTACCCCTACTAGAGACCTCTTTCTGAAATTACCTCCCATTTACCCTGGATATCTATATTGTATGTATGTGGTGGATTGCATCTTGTCTCCCCTATTAGAATGGGAGCTTCTTGATGGAAAGAACTGGTTTTTGTTTGTTTGTCTTTCTTTGTATCACTAGCACTTAGCACAATGCCTTGTATCTTGTAAGGGCTTAATAAATGCTTGATGACTGACTGGAGCCAGTCACCAGATCTGGGACCCTAATCATCCCCCACTCTCTGGGATCAGGAAGAATAGGATTTACTAGCTGAATTTTGACAAATACCATTGCACAACGGATGGGCAGAATTGCAGAGTGAGTATCATTATTCAGAAAGCATTACCAATGATGTACTTCTGTTTGGCTAAATGCCTTTCTGTGTGGAATCTCCTTCAGCTACAAGTATCAAAATATACCAAACCTAGAACAGATTTAACAGTAAATCTACTGTAAGCCAAGATTTTCAAAAGCAATAAAGCACATTTGATCACATGGCTTTCATTAAAATAGTATGAATAATTAATAAATCCTGATAATATTCTATTGGGAGCAAAAAGGATTTATAGCAACAATGTATCTATTGAATCTTTTTTATTCTTTTAAAATTTCTATTTTGGGACTTTTTTATAATGTATATATCAGAGGAGTAAAACCTGCATACAATTTATAACTAAATGAAGGATGCATATATTAGGAGGGTGTGCTCAATTTTTAAAAATTAATTAATTGATTTTTTTCTTTTTAGTGAACAGGGTGTACTAACAATCAAAAGTCTGGAGACCACTGCTCTAAGGGTACTGACTTTTTGGTTCCTATACCCAATTCAGGGCAACTAGGTGGCACCATCACGAATAGAGCACTGGACCTAGAGTGAGGAAGAGCTGAATTTAAATGTGACCTCACACACTTCCTAGCTGTGTGACTCTAGACAAGTCACTTAACCCTGCTTGCCTCAATTTCCTCATCTGTTAAATGTGCTGGAAAAGGAAATGGCAAACCAGTCTAGTATCTTTGCCAAGAAAACCCCAAATGGGGTCACAAAGAGTGGGGCAAAATGAAAACCACTTAACAATAACAATTAACCGACTCAAGAATTTCTCTTCTCTTTGGGCTTCACTTTGACACCTGGTAACAAATGATTGCTGCTCTAAAATGCCCTGTAGATCTCTCAGAATTTGTCACTGCCCCACTCCCAAGCTTCTTTCCCATCATTTTCACAACTTGGTTCATCTCTGTGATCCAGAGTACTTCATACTTATAAGTTTTATTTCGGGGCAAGGGGGTCTGGGAGACAAGAAGTAGTACTCGAAGCTCGAAGACCAAGTCAGTATCCTCATCTCTCAGTTACTAATTGCACTGGAAATAGCGATCCGATTTGACTAGTGCCCTGATATCAGGTTACTTCTCAAGCCAAGACTCATAGTCCAAAATGATGTTTCAAAGGAAGAGATGACCCACGCTCCACTAAGATTCCCCAGTGCTTCATTGGGGGGAAAGGAGAGCCTGGGCTCTCAGAGTTGACAGGAGCAGGTCCCGACAAAATGAAGTGTCTTAAGAACCCATCAGACGATTAGTAAGGACTAATAAGGAAACTTACCAGGTTCCTCTTTTTGCAGAGCATCTAAATCGAGACTTTCATTTTCCCTATAAAACAACTGGAACTTTTCAAAAGTAGCTGCGTAGATGTTGGCAGTTTGAAATGCAGTATGTATGGCTTCCTTAAAATGAAATAAATGCATAAAAATAAGGATCATGGCACACGTTTTACGAGCCTGTGATCTTAGACAACACAAGAAAATAAATGCAATGCCATTAAAAATCAGCATTTTTGGCTTCGGCTAGGTGGCGCAGTGAGTAGAGTGCTGGCCCTGGAGTCAGAAGGACCGGAGTTCGGATTTGACCTCAGACACTTAACACACACAAACAAAAACCTAGACCTGTGACTTTGGGCAAGTTACTTAACCCCAATTGCCCTCCAAAAAAAAAAAAATCAGCATTTTCCTGGCATAGTGGAGGGAGAAGTCTTCTTGGCTTTGAAGGCAGGAAGGCTTGTCTTCAAGACCCATTCCTGACATACCCTGGCTATGTGATCCCAGGTAAGTTACTTTGCCTCTCAGTGCCCCCAGTCAGCTCTTCAAGACTGCAGCCCTAAGTCGTAGACAATGTGTCAATCTTCATTAGGGGGAAGTCCCTTGTTCGGGGGTTCCATGCCAATGAAACCACTAGTCTAGTTCTTATGAATATGAAGAACTCATTCTTAACATCCATCAACTGTTCATCAACATAGTGATCTTAATCATAATCATTAAGGCTGTTAAATTGATGGCATCCATCTTTTATTAACATGAAAATGTTAATGTGAACTGAAGTGTTTTCAGAGCAACGGACGATCTATCAGGCATGGGCACACATGACCTACAATTCCACCCCAGGACTTATGTACTCATGTCCTGACTAATCTATTTGCAAGTCCCTCTTTGCTTCTCTCTACCCTTTCATGCACACTCCCATCTTTTAGAAACTATGTTCCAAACTTACATTAGTAATAATGATAATAGTTAACAATTTACATAACACCTACTACATTCCAGGCTCTGTGCTAAGTGCTTTACAAATATCTCATTTGGTCCTCTCAACAACCCTGGGAGGTACATACTATTATTGTCCCCATTTTCCAGTTGAGGAAACTGAGGTTGAGTGACTTTCCCAAAGTCAGAGAGCTACTCAGTGCCTGAGGAGGGATTTGAACTCAGGTCTTCTTGACTCCAGGCCCAGAACTCTATCCACCATATCACCCAGCTGCCATGTTCTTCACAAAGTCTTCGCAGACCACCCAGAGTTCCATCCTGCAAAAGAGCATGGGACAGAACCACTCAACACTGCACCATATTGGCCCTGGTTCAAAAGTTAAAACTATGCTTCAGCAAGATTTAAAAAAAATATTATTCTAGTAAACTCATCGCAATTTCTCATTTATCACTTTTGAGATCATTACTTCATTAGGGGGAAAAAGTATATTATTAATGGCACATCTTCTTGGTAATAATTTTTTGTTATAGTTTCATAGTTATGTCTTATGTGGCTGAGATCAGCTCTTAATGAAGAGATACTGACATTTCAAATCATAATACTTATAAGGTAGGCAAGGTTCCTTACACAAGAGGCACCTAGGTGATACAATGGGTAGAGCTTTGGGCTTCAAGTCAGGAAGACTTGAGTTCAAATCCAGCCTCAGACACTTATTAGCTGTGTGACCCTAGGGAAGTCACTTAACCCTGTTTGCCTCAGTTTCCTCATCTGTAAAATGGGGATAATGGTAGATAAATAGATAAAACTGCTATGGTTGTTGTCAGGATGAAATGAGATAATAATTGTAAAGTGCTTGGTACAGTACATGGCAAATAGTAAGTGCTATAGATGTGTTAGCTGTTGTTATTATTACTATGACCACAGGTAAAGAAAGGGGGAAAATCACTGTCAGTTTTCAGTAATTTGGTTAAAAAAAAGAAAAATATACCTTTATGTGAAAAATTATGGAGTGAAGGTTCTTGTCATCCTCAAACACAACTGCTAAACTTGGACCCTCTCCACAAATCTTTTCTTCAGGTTTGTTGTTAATAATAGGACGGGTGAAAGAATCAAAATAAGGATCAGGCACCAGATTCTGGACTGATAGAACAGTGGACTGAAAGCGTTGGATAGTATCTGAAATACCTTCCTGTTAGGAAAGACAAAGACCAACAAACAGATCCATTTGTGATACTTCTTTAAAATGCTAAAAAAAAAAAAACCCAACCAGCATCCATAAATTCTTAAATCATAACTCAGGCACATAGTTTTCCCTACAGAATCAACTTTCACAAAGGTGTAGAACTTTCTAGTCTTTGTTAAGTTTTATCATTGACTGGAAATGAGTTTTTAATTAATATTAAATTATTAATTAATTATTAAATTAACATTAAATTTAAAATCAAGGAAAGCAGATATATGTATGAATGTAACTATATAATAGGTCCAAAACAGCCATTGGAAAAGTCATTAACTAAGATTTCATTTATGTTTTAGTCAAGGCTAATCATAAGAATGTGAGCCATAATGTCAGCTCATGAAAGTACTGGCTAAACCATGGGCAAAATGTATTTTCATTTGCTGATAATGCCCAGTGGTCATAATCAAGGTAGAGCAGAAGGGGCTGAGGAAGGAAAAGAACTTTAGCCAGAGTGACAGGAGGAGGAAGAATTGAGTAACATTTTGAAGGCTTTGAAAGGGTGAAAAAGGCCAGAGCTGAAATTTGGGGAGGAGAAATTTGGGGAGAAAATGACAAATTGACATTCAAAAGATGAAGGAAAATGACTCAGCCTGATGGAGAAGGATTCAGTTAGATGGAATCAGTAAGAAGTCTTTGAGAAAGACCAAAGGAATAGAAGAAAGAGTTGAATGTCCTGAAGAGAAAGGATCTAAAGAATGAGAAAAGTGGAGGGAGAAGAACTTGGGCAGAAGGAGGGGAAGGGCTCAAGTGAAAAAGGAAAAGGATAAGGTAAAGATGAAAAACGAGAGGAAAACCAAGGGTAAGGCAAGGTAACTGGTTAGTGAGATAAGGAACAGGAAGTAGGACATAGGGCAAGGGGAGGGAACATGTGACCTCCAAATTCACAGAACAAATCCCTTTAACGAAAGGATTTGTTCTGTAAAACTTAGACTCAGTCAAAAGGCGGCACCCAAGGACCTAGAAGGCCACGTGTGGCCTCCAGGTCCCAGGTTCCCCACCCCGGATCTAGGGGCTGAGGTGGAAAGAGGAGCTAAGGAAGCCACAAAGGCACTAACAGGAAAATCAGGAGGTAAGAAGAGTGGCATCTCAGGAATTGTAATCAATCACAAGTAATTTGAATGGTAAGGATTGAGGATTTCATTAAAAAAATTTTTTTTAATCAGCAAACATTTATTTTCTCTCCCATCCACCTACAACAATTTCCCCACCCACACAATCGAGAATGGAAGAAAAAGAAAACCCCTATTACACACGTGTAGAGTCAAACAGAATATATTTCCACATTGTCTGTGCCCAAAGCACATGTCATTCTGCACTGAGTTCTTTCATCTCTTCCTTAGTCTTCTGAAATTGTGGTTGGTCATTACACTCATCAGAGTCTCTAACTCTTTCAAAATGCTTCGTTTTTTAACCATATTTATGTCCTTGTATAAATTATTCTCTTGGCCAAGGAAGGGAAGGGAAGGGAAGGGAAGGGAAGGGAAGGGAAGGGAAGGGAAGGGAAGGGAAGGGAAGGAGAAGGGAAGGGAAGGGAAGGGAAGGGAAGGGAAGGGAAGGGAAGGGAAGGGAAGGGAAGGGAAGGGAAGGGAAGGGAAGGGAAGGGAAGAGGAAGACCACTGAATACTTGGAGCTGAGAAACACATTTCAGGCTCTTCCCGAGGAGGAGGGAATCAGATCCTCCAAACAGGAAAGGAAGCAGCTACTCATCTGTCTTCTTAAAAATACAAAAGTAAAACCATGCAAATTGTCAGGTCAGACATCACACAATATTAGTTAGAAGAAGAAGATAAGAGCCATAGTGGTTGGTGAAAGGTATGGTGACTATTTGTCAGCTGGATAACACTAGAGAGGTCTGCTGTCTTCCCCGGGTGTATTTATATATGAGATAGGAAAAAGATCTTTCCAAGATTTGTTCATTTTTTTTCTTTTTGGAGGGGGGAGGGAAGGGCAATTGGGGTTGAGTGACTTGCCCAAGATCACACTTCTAGTAAGTGTTAAGTGTCTGAGGCTGGATGTGAACTCAGGTCCTCCTGACTCCAGGGCTGGTCCTCTATTCACTGTGCCACCTAGCTGCCCCCCAAGATTTGTCAAAATAGATTTCTGCCCACTTCTGGTGTTTTACCTGGGCAATGATGCTTCCAAAAGAAGCCTCAAAAAAGATCTGAGGGTCTTAGTAGACTGCAAATGCAATGAGTTAAAAGTATAAAATGGTAGTGAAAAAACACTAAAATAATCGTGAACTGTGAGAAAAGAGGCAGGAATCCTAGGAATGGGGAAGAGGGAGGTGACTATCTTGCTTATTTTGCTCTAGTCAGACTACATCTAAATCCTCCATTCAGCTCAGGGTACCCCATTTTAGAAGGCAGGCATGACAGTATCATATAGTCGTCCCCTTGAAGAGGAAGAATTAGGGGCAATGTATGAAACTTGCAAAGATGCAAATTTTGATTTGATGTAAGACAAATCTTTCTAACAACGAACACTCTCTCCCCACGTTGGAGTCAGCTGCCTCAGAAGGCAAGAAAAGGGGTCATTACCAGTCTTGGTAGGGAGCTTCAAGCAAAGCCTGTGTGGTCACTTGTCAGCGATGGTGGAAAGCGAACTCTCTGGCCTGAGCTCAGCCATGAGGCTTCCAAGGTCCCTTCCAATTCTGAAATCCCATGAATTAAACTTAAAACAAATGATAGACCTTGACAGTAGACATATGTATTAAGACACTGATTCATTCATTCTCAAAGAGAAATGCAGAAGCCTTTCAAATATAGCATTCTTCATGAGCATTTGAGAGATCTTATTTTCAGTAGAATAACATATTAAACACTACTACTGGGAGGTCACTGACCCATAAGCACAAGGGTTGCATATGCTAAACATATACATTACCACTTTCACTTAAAACACTTGGAAAGCTTCCCACAATAGGAACAATCCTGCCCAACGGTATTTTCTATTTCTCTCATACCCAATATGTGGGACCACTGTATTGGCATTCAAAGGAGAGTAAACCAATCACAGTTTTTTTTTCCAACACTGGCTTATATATCTTTTCCTACCAGGACAAGTTAAAAAGCATTTTCTAAAGCAAACCTGAAAATTTTCCAAAGATGGGTCAAAATACAAAGCCGTGATTTCCAGCATGAGTTCTGTGACAAACATGGGCTGGAGAGATTCATCCTCTTCCTGTCTCTCCGTTGGTGCTGCACCAGCCTAAAATGGGACAATTGTAATGTTATACAGATCAAAGAATTAGGATAAAATAATAAAATAAAGATAAAATAGTGAATGAATGACTGGGTTCAATTTTTTTTTTGGCTTTAACTCTATGTTTTGTTTTATTTTTTTTAAACAAATGCTTTATTAACTTCTGTTTTACATCATTCATTTCCGCCAGATTTTGAGTTACAATCATTTTCCCCCCATTATTCCCCTGCCCAACCTCCCTGAATAGCAGTCCCACAAGATATCGCTTCCTCCAATCTGCTCTCTCCCAAACCTTCTCCCATACCCCCATCGACTTTTCCATTAGAGGAAGGTGAATCTTTGTGTCCCAATGCCTGCACATCTTGTCTCACAATTATAGGCAAAAGAGTATTAATAATAGTATTTATATATATTTGAAACATTTAATCTTAAGTCCTTGAATTTCAGGTCCATTCCCTTCCTCCCTTGTCACCCATTCCTTCTTGGGATATAAGTAATTCAGTATATGTTGTACATGTCTAGCTATGCAAAACATTATCATGGTAGATATATTGTACAAGGCTGCTTATAATTCCCTCCCACTCATCCCACCCCCACCTGGTCCATTCCCTACATGATCCTGTCCCTCTTCTATAGTGGGTACTTCCAACCTCCCCTCACCCCAAGGATGCCCTCCCATCCATCATCCCTCCTCTCATCCCCCTTCCCCCTATCCTGCTGCAGGTTGAGATATCCCATTTAGTATGTATGTCATTTTCTCCCTGAACCAAATTCAATGTGGATGTGGTTTTGCCTTTTTAGCCTTCCTTATTCTCCCCCTCCTTTGCAACCATTTCCCCTACATGAGATAGTTTACCCTACCATGTCTCTCCCCATCTCCTCTTGCCACTTTCCTCTCTCACCTCATAATTTCATCCCTTGAGTATTCTCCCTTCCCAACAAATTCAACCTATGCCCTCTATCCATATATAACTGTAACCATATACACACACATTCACATATGTATTCATATGACCACACCCCCTTCTTCCATTATTTTCATATTGAGAAAGACATCATCAGTCACAGATATTGCTTTTCCATATAGGAATGTAAATAGTTCAACTTTGATAAGTTCCTTTTGATTTCTTTTCCCTGATTACCTTCTCAGGCATCTCTTACTTCTTGTGTCTGGATGTCAAATTTTCTATTCAACTCTGGTTTTTCCTCAAGAATGCTTGAAAGTCCTCTATTCCACTGAATGACCATATTTTCCCCTGAAACAAAATACTCAGTTTTGCTGGGTAGGTGACCCTTGGGTTCATTCCCAGTTCTTTTGCCCTCTGGAATATCATATTCCATGCCCTTCGATCCTCAGTGTAGAAGCTGCCAGGTCCTGGGCTATTCTGATTGTGTTTCCACAATATTGAAATTGTTTCTTCCTGGCTGCTTGTAGTATTTTCTCCTTGATCTGGGGATTCTGGAACCTGGCTATAATATTCCTGGGAGTTTTCTTTTTGGGATCTTTTTCAGAGGTGATCTGTGGATTCTTTCAACCTCTATTTTGCCCTCTGGATCTAAAACATCAGGGCAGTTTTCCTTGAGAATTTCTTGAAGGGTGATTTCTAGGTTCTTTCCTTGATCATGGCTTTCAGGTAGTCCAATAATTTTTAAATTGTCTCTCCTGGATCTATTTTCCAGGTCAGTGGTTTTTCCCATGAGATATTTCACATTGCCTTCTAATCTTTCGTTTGTTTGGATCTGCTTAACAGCATCTTGATTTCTCATAAAGTCACTAGCTTCCATTTGCTCCAGTCTAACTCTGAAGGAATGAATCTCCTCAGTGAACTTTTGAGATTCTTTTTCCATCTGGCAAATTCGACTTTTTAAGGCATTCTTCTCCTCATTGCCCTTTTGGGCCTCCTTTGCCATTTGAGTTAGTCTATTTTTTAAGGTGTTGTTTTCCTCAGTCAGGCTGTTGACCCTCATTTCATACTTTTCCTGCATCCTTCTCATTTCTCTTTCTAATTTTCCTCCACTTCTCTTATTTGATTTTTAAAGTCCTTCTTAAGGTCCTCTATGGCCTGCAACCCGCTCATATTTTCCCCTGGGGCTTTTGGAGCAGGACTTCTGACCTCACAGTCCTTTTCCCGCTCTATGCCCCAAAATAGGAGTCTAGGGTTGCATTTTTCTGTTTCCTTTGCCTTGGCATGTTGCCACTTAATTGCTTGACTTTTGGGCTTGTTGCCACACTATGGCTTTAAGGCCAGCTAGAGAAATTTTCGTCCCGAACGTGTGGGGGGCAACTTCCGTTTCTGGCAAGCTGTAAACCCACCCACAACTTCCACCCTAGATCACAATCCAGATCCAGGGAGGTTAAAGCAAGAGCGATTACCCCCCCAAGACTGATCGCTGGATCTCCCCACGGTTTGTAGGCTGGGAGCCGGAAATGCCTATGAAAACTACAAAATGGCGTGTCTCCTCAGCGGCTTCTAGCTCCCAGGGGAGGGAGCTGACGCATTCCCCACATACAGGTCCCAAAGTCCATAGGACACTAACCTCTTACTTTGTCCTAGGCATGTCTATGTTGATAATTCTGGAGTTGCCACAGCTCCTGGTGTTCTGGGGTTCCTCCAGCTGGCTGCTGGCCCTGCCGCCCTGGGGCTAAAACCTCAGCTCGTGCGGACCTGGGCTCAGCTCGGCTGGGCTCCTGCGCTCTGCTCTGCGCTCTGAGCGTTGCCGGCTCCCAGACCGCTGTGCTGGTCCTTCCTGCAGGGCTGCTGGGCTGTCCTCAGCGGGAGGTTAGCTTCTCTGTGTCGTTCTGTGGGTGCTGGGGCTCCAGAAGTTGTTCAGAGTCCTTTTTTACATAGTTTGTGGGGAATCTGGGGGCAGAGAGGCTTGGACGAGCTGTTTCTACTCCGCCATCTTGGCTCTGCCCCCCTGGGTTCAATTTTTTAAAATTGTCCTAAATTCTCTGACACTGTCTGGAAATATTTTTGGTGTGAAATGTGACCTGGCTTTCAAGGACTTGGCCATCTGACTTAAGCATTTATCAATACTGGTTTTTGCAGACCTAAGCAAGTCATTTGTGTTAGACACAAATACAGTTTTTGGGCCTTAGAATCAGGTTTCTACCTGGAGAGTGATCACCACTGGAAGACTATTGCATTTGCTAAGGGAGGACTTACAGACAGTGAGACTCATTATCCCCTTCATAAATTGGAAGTTCTTGGGCACAAATTGAGCTGTCATTGATGAGTATAGACACTATGAGCTTAGTGCTTAAATTTCAAATTGGGACAGAAAACCCACTTTTATTGATTCATTAATTTATGACTTTTATTTTTTCAGATATGAAGTTGGATGTTTACTTCCTGAGATAGGTGGCAGCACCGGCCAATCATGATGTCTGTGGACCTTAATGACCAGGGAAGATGAATGTGGCTCTGGGTACACTATCCAGTAAGTTACCAGTGTATGGTGATTCCCTTCAAAGGAGTGAAGAACACGAGAACCAGCACTTGCAAGGAGTTTGGCCATTATAATAATAATAAATGGCTAAAATTTATAGAGTATTTTAAGGTTGGCAAAGTGCTTTCTTATTTGACTTTCACAACAGCCTTGTGAAGTAGGTGCCATTATAATCCCCATTTTGCAGATGAAGAAACTGGGGTTGAGAAGTTATCAAATGACTTGCCCAGAGTTACACAGCTAGTAAGAAGCTGAGGCAGGATTCAAACTCAGGTCTTCCAGATCCAAATCCAGCACTCTCTATACACTGGACCACCTAGCCATTGACTTTATAGAGAGAAACAGTGGACTTCAGCCAGGAAGCATGGGGATCACCTTGCTTCTGATCCATACTGGCTGTGTGACCCCGGACAGTCAATTGACCTTTAATGTTGTAGGTGATGCTCTAAGACTATAAATAACAGTGAAGGTGCTGACCTTGGTCAGCAGAAGGTGTTCCCTAGACCAATGAAAGCCCATGTTCAGTCCTTCTCCCTCTCCCTAGACATCATGTTTCTGCGTGCGACCTCTATGGTCTGCAGCATGCAGCCCCAATGTGGATGTTACATACCATGTGTCTGCAAATGTGCTGGGTTTTCAGGATCATTATCAATGCCTGTGCTATAAGCCAAATAATGCTATGGACCCAAAGGGACTTCTGGGAACTGTGCTTTCTTCTTAAACTGAGGTGAGGATGTGAAGAGGAAAGATGTATTCACTTTTGTGAACTAGATCCCCTCGATGCTTGTGGGTGAGCTCAAGGGTTTTGAATGCATCCAGTTTGATTAGAAAATAGAAGGTATACAAGGTAGCAGCTTTAGGAAAGGCCAGGGAGTGAGGAGAGAAGTGCAGGGACACAGAATAGGAGACAGAGGTGGGGTAAGAGGAAAGGAAGGCAGAGCTAAGCTGGCCTGGATCTTCAGAGTTCTAAGGCCATCCTGGGCCTGTGCTCACAGAACAGTTTGTTTGTGGCCCCTCCTCTCTAGGGTCTCTAAGACTCTGAGGGGTTTCTCCTTCCAGACTGATTCCTTTTTAGAGGCAAACTAGGCCATCTTTTGCCTCAATTCTTACCTAGCCTTTAACTACTAAATGGGCACTGCCTCAGACAAACTGGAACCTGGAAAAGGTTCTTAGCTTAAAAAGGCCAGTGTCCCCCACTGCACTGGGGTCAATACCAGGCATCCTGATCTATGTCTTGCCAATGGACTCTGCCCACTAGAGGAGAGAACAAGGTTGATAACTCTGTACAGCTCTGCCTCACTTAAATCCAAGTCACTTACAAGTCAAGATGTCACCCTCCTCTTGAAAAACAAAGGGCAAACAACAATCTCTAGTGTTCAAATAGGAAGCCATGACTTCAGCTGAATTATGTCCTTCTCCTGAAGGGTTGGGACAAGACCCTGTCTCACCTGTTGCCTCATGAGCCAAGAGGAGATTTTGGCCCTCTTGATTTGGGTGCCCCCACTAGCTGTTTGCTTCACTTGCTTGCTTTATGATGTGTTTTGTTGAAATGATGTGCCTCTAATATGTCCAACAATATAAAGACTATTGAGTAAGGCCTTATGATTACTCGATTACTCCAAAGAGTACTTCAAACCTTGGAGGTAGCAAGGGGTAAAACTACATAATCCTCCCCAGTGATTGGTTCATTTACTCTATCATTTCTCTCATCTGTAAGACTCTTCTCTTGACTAAGTCATATCTATCATCTTTTGCAAAGATCCTATTTAAAGCATACTTTTAAAATGTAGTTAATGAGTTAATTTTTCATTTTCAACATTCACTTCTATAAGATTTTGAGTCCCAGATTTTCTCTCCCTCATTCCATCCTCCCTACCTAAGGCGTGCAATTGGATATAGGCTCTACATATGCATTCATATTAAACATATTTTCATATTAGTCATGTTGTAAAGAAGAATTAGAACCAATGGAATCATGAGAAAGAAGAAACCAAAAAAAAAAAAAAAAAGGGCAAGAGAGAGAGTGAGAAAATAGTATGCTTTAATCTGCATTCAGACTCCACAGTGCTTTCTCTGGATATGGACAGCATTTTCCATCATAAGTCTTTTGGAACTGTCTTAGATCCTTGCATCACTGAGAAGAGCTAAGTCTATCAAAGTTGGTCATTGCACAATGTTGCTGTTGCTGTGTATAATGTTCTCCTGGTTCTGCTCACTTCACTCAGCATCAGTTCATGTAAGTCTTTCCAGGTTTTTTCTGAAGTCTGCCTGGTCATTATTTCTTATGGAACAATTAAAGTATACTTTAAAGGTAGAAAATCTTCACTTACCCACCTTGACTGGTCGCTATACTACTCAGTGTCCTTGGACTCCAAAATATATTGTTTTTCACCTATCCATTATGGCTTCCTTATATTTGTCATTTCCCCTGTATACTCCATCCCTTCTCTAAGTCAGGAAGAGTAGTTTCTAAATCTCCTTTTTGCAGAAAACCCTATGCTCATCTCCCCATCACATGCACTCAGTTAATGAACACATAATTTTAAACCTACCTTTTTTTCACCTATTTCAAGCTTCTCATCAATCCACTTTTGGATAACTTCGACTGGAGGTGTCTGTTTCAATTTTTCCGTAAGATAATTCAAAAGAATATTGATGGAGTTGACTGTCAGCACATGCAATGTATTCACAATTAGATAGTCAGTGAGGCGGATAAAGCTTGGAAGAGAAAAGAATACAACCTGACCTCATTGTATACAGCATGTGTTCCTGAAAATTTGAGCACAAGGCAAGTATTTGAAGATAAAAATCATGCTTTCCTCATTGACTCCCATTATAATCATATGATTTCAAATATGTATTCTCCCAGGAAAAAAGGGGTTGACCCCGAAGAGGCAATAAAAGATACACACACCATTGTCTGAACCAACATCACTCTGCAATGATATCACTAAGTCGTTATTTGCTATAAACTTTTTGTTTTTGTTTTTACCATGGAAAGGGCAGAGAGGGGAGAGGAAAGAGAAGAAGAAATTCTTGTTATTTAAAAAAGTTTCTTTTAAGTTTTAAATAAAAGACCAATAAAAGGATAAAATCCTAAAATTACTGTTTAGATCAATACCCTGAGACCAACCATGTCCAGTCGTTGTTCCTGTTTCACTGGCACCTGTTCCACTAACAGTGTCCCATCTGGTGACTTCTCTTTCACCACCCTTGACCCAGAGTATCTGCCATCTGAGACTACTGGGCACTCCAACTGGCTATCTACATCCAACTCCCAAGTACCAATGAACACATTGCCTTGTCTTCTCAGTCTCCAGATCTGTTTCATTAAATTAATTGTGCCCAATAACATTGTTTTATTTGATGTTATATTTTCAGCAACCAATTCCTAATTCAGGAAAGCCTTTATGCAGTTTTTTATTAAAAGGAGGCATTTTTATCCTTGCCCACCTGAATTTAGCTCTTTCTTACAATCATGGTAAACATCTGGTCAAATGTATGTTATATTAGGAAATACACTGGGTTACAAGTCCCATCTCTGCTATTCACTCTCTACGTGGTCTTAAGGAAGTGAGTTCTCCCTTCCTAGAGGCTTTCAGCAAAGCCTGAATGTCTATTCCTTCACTATGATACAGGAAGTATTCTTGTTCATGTAAGACTAGTGGTCTCTCAGGTCTGTCCTGATTCTGTAATTTTGTGATTGTCCAGGTTTGTTTCCCCATCTATAAAATTACAAAATTGGAGCAGATGATCTCTGAAACCTCTTCCAACTATAAATTCTGTGCACTCTCCTTTAAGCATAAGAATATAATAAAACACCCAGCATAGTTTATTCTTATCACAGTGACAATTTACACTGATCCTTAAGACTTGAACGATTTTCAGTGGACATGAGAATGCTCTAGGAATTCAGTGCAGCTTGCTACTGTGACTCTTGTTCTTTCAAAGAGATCTGGAAAGATGTAAGCAATCTCTAAATTGCATTCTGTATTAACTAGCATTCATATGGCATCTACTCTATGTCAGGAACTGTGCAATAAATACTATTGCATTTGGTCTTCACAACAACTCAAGGGGGTAGGTGATATTATTATCCCATTTCATAGTTGAAGAAATTGAAAAGAAAAATCATGTTTTGTTTATTTTTGTAATCCTCCCTTCCCACCCAATACACTGGCTTGTACGTAATTCAATGCTTTGGTGTGTATAATTAATGCTTAATGACCATCTCTGCCACTTCCTACCTGTGACTTCTCAGGTGGACATACCTCTCTATGACTCAGTTTCCTCTTCTGTAAAATAAGGGAGTTGAGTTAGATGGATGACCTCTGAGGTCCATTCAGGTGTTAGATCTATGACTATAGCCATGCAAATTTATGAAATAGAATTATCAGATAGTACAAGTGCAATTCCCCTCACCCATGTGAGCAGAGAATTGAAAAAGACAATAATGGGGAGTTGCTTGTCTCAGTCCTGATCCAACTGGGCTGCTTCATAACAGGAAGCATCAGTATCATCCTCATCCTCACTATATTTTATATAGCACCTCAAGGTTTACAAAGTACTTTACATGTACTATTTCTTCTGATCCTTATGATAAATAACCTAAGCTCACAGAGAAGAAAGAATATGTTGTTATTTTGTGGTACGACACAGGAACTATTATTATCCCTATTTTACAGATAAGGAAACTGAGACTAAGACTAATTGACTTGCCCAGGGTCATACAGCTTGGAAGAGTCTCTGTTTAAATTCAAACTCAGTTTTTCATGATCCCCAAATCAGCACTCTATTTAACTATATACGATCTAGCTGCCAAACACTCTCCATTTTGTCAAGGATACATAACAGGAGCCCCCACTGGTAGGCTCCTGACTAACTGATGACTCTGTCTTGACCTTTACTCTGCCTGGGTTATTGGAGGAGGGCAGTGTATTACATCTATCTATCTATCTATCTATCTATCTATCTATCTATCATCTATCCATCTAACTATCATTTATCATCTGGCTATACATCCATTCATTCTTTATCATTTATCTATCTATACATCTATCTATCATTTATCATTTCTCTCTATCTATCATTCCACCTCATTCTTGAGAGTAATGGACTTTTGGCTGGATTGAAATTGTTATATAGACACTGCTTCTTTATTATTAGTGAAACTTGATAGGAGGATGATTTATTTTTTTATGAAAAGCATGGAAAATAAACAGTACAATTTGCACATATGGTGAAAAGAGTTACCAACCACGTCAGCCGGATGCAATGGTGCCTTTTGCTGGCCTGTTCTGTGTAAGTCATTTTCTCACTTTCTCCATAATGTTCAGGACCCATGTCAAGCACATTTGCAATACTCGCTCTTGTTGTACCATCTAAAAAAAGAACATCACTTTGCTAATGTTAAGTAGTGATTGGGGGGGTGGAGGAAAGAAACCCCTTGGGTAAATACTCATTTTTTTCATTATTTCTGAAGAAAATGCCAATCAAATTCCAAACAAATACAATGATAGAAAAAAATCTCAAAATAAAAACATAGGGCTCTATCATTGACCAAATCATTCCCTCCTGATATGAGTCTAAACTATAAGGTTATGCTATTAATTTAGAGAACTGTATGGAGCCCTGGGAGAAAAGGCAAGATACACAAAGGAGTTGCTGTTTAGTTGTTTGTCAATCATGTTTGACTATTACCCCGTGTGGGGTTTTCTTGGCAGAGATACTGGAATGGTTTGACATTTTCTTCTCCAGCTCATTTTTACAGATAAGAAAACTGAGGCAAAGAAGGTGGAGTGACTTGTCCAGGATCACAAAGCTAGTGAGTATCTGAGTCTGGCTTTGAACTCAGGTCTTCCTGACTCCAGGCCCGGAGATTTATCCACTGCACCATAAGGGAAACAGAAGGATTTTCTTGACTGTCTGTGTCCTGCTCCCATATTTTCTGTGAGATTGATCAGTTAGTAAACATTTATAAAGTGCCTCTTATGTGTTTTTGTTCTAACCACTGAGGTGAAATAAAATCTGTCCTGCATCCTACATGCTTTGAATTCTTTCACAGAAGCTAGGGATTCATTTACCTATATCTGCAGAGAACTAGCCATGAGGTCTATTGCTGGTGTTTTCTGAGATTTCCTAGAGGCAACTCTGAGTGGGTAACAGAATGACCTTAAGGGAAACCATGTGGTACCACCCACAAGACTGGAAATAAGTAGTTAAATACAAGATGATACAGACAGGATCTCAGGATCTAAGATAATCTCAAAGGAGACGTGGAGAACTTTCCTTATCCATAAAATGAAAGGGTCAGACTGTTGTTGTTCAGCCTTTTCAGTTGGGGCTTACTCTTCATGACCCAAAAAGGAGTTTTCTTGGCAGATACTGTTTACCGTTTCCTTCCTCCAGCTCATTTTACAGATGAGGAAACAGAGGCAAACAGGGTTAAGTGATTTGCCCAAAATCATATAGCTAGTAAGTGTCTGAGGCCAGATTTGAACTCAGGTCTTCCTGACTCCAGGCCCAGTGCTCTGACCACTGTGCAGTTAATATGGGACCCATGAATTAATGGAAGAATATATAAAATGTTTACTACGTGTACCAGGGTACAAATATAAAAACAAAAGGGAAGATAGTCCCTAACTCTAAGGAGCTTACATCCTAATGGAAAAAAAGATACATCTTGGGGAAGAGAGAAGGGTATTTTGCTTGGAAAGTCACTAGCATGGTGAAGTCAACAGATACACAGAGCATTCAGCAGCAGCCCTATTGATTTGTTCCTGACCTGAGCTCACTCGGCCTCTGCTTTTATACTGATTGGATCCAGTCTCCCCTATGAGAATAGGAGCTCCTTGAGGTTTCTTTGTATCACCAGGACTGAGTACAATGCCTAGCACATAATGGGGAAGGAGAAGGGAAGAAGCACTTATGTGGCACCTACTGTGTGCCAAGCACTACACTGAGTGCCATACAAATAATTATGGTTCTCATAATAACTCTGTGAAGTGGATGCTTTTTATTGTTCACATTTTACAGTTGAGGAAATTGAGGCAAACAGAGATGAAGTGACCAGCCCGGGAACAACAGCTAGGAAGTGTCTGAGACTGTCTGAATTGAGTTCTCCCTGATTCCATATTCACCCCAAAGTCATTGTAGGAGGTACTTGGTACCTCTTAGTGACTTGATTTTACTTGAAGTGACTTGTCCAAGTTATTGGTAGAACCTAGACCAGAACTTAGGAGTCCTGGCATCCGATCAGTTCTCTTTTGCTTTTATCCCCATCACATCACTATTTTCTTTTTTTTGTACCTAATTTGTGCTGAAACTACATCTTTAAGTTCATTAATACAGCAATTAGATATGCTTTTTTTTCATGCCTTCATAGGATGGTATCATATAGTATAGTAAATGTCTGGAATGATAACTCCCAATTTTTTTTCCTCTTTCTGCAAGTGAAAACTCTAGAAGTTGAAAAACTACACATTCAGAAAATTATACCCTAGGAACTAAACCAGAGGTGGCCTCAAAGTCGTGGGTTCCCCACCTCTGAACTAGATGCATGTGTTATCTAAAATCAATAGTAAAGGGGTGGCTAGGCGGCGCAGTGAACAGAGCACCGGAGGACTTGGGCTTCAAATCTGGCCTCAGACCTTAACACTTACTAGCCGTGTGACCTTGGGCAAGTCACTTAACCCCAATTGCCTTCCAAAAAACAAAAAATAAGTCACAACCCCAATTGCCCTTAAAAAAAAGCAAAAAGCAAAAAAATAAAAAAAAACATAAAATCAATAGTAAGCTGATAATTTTCTTCGTGTTGGCAATTATTCCCCAACCCCCACCAACACATGGAAAAAATGATTCTCATTCCTTAGAAATATGATCTTATATAGATTATTTTAGTTACCATAATTCCTTGGGGAAAAAAAAAACTAAGGCTAAATGAGTATCTTCTTCTCCATGTCCCAATATACTAGAAAAAATGCACACTTCATTACACTAACATTTGGGAGGATTGAAAAATGCTAGTATTGTTTATATTTTAAGAAAAATAGCAGCCAAATGGAACCAAAGCCAGCCCAACAATTCCAATATCCTGATATTCTAATCTACAAGCTCCCTTCCACTTCATACCTCTCAAGATTGAGTCAAAAAGACAGTCGTCAGGAATGAATCCAGTGGCCCGCAAAGCAATTCGGCAAGAATTTCTAACTACATCTTTTGCCACGTTTCTGAAGCATGAAAGGCGTTCTGTTGCCTAAAATTTGATTGAAAATAAAAAATATCAGCAATACAAGAATAATAAGAATAAAAACAATATTGGAATCTGTGGGTAAAACTACTCACCTCCCCTAACTGTTTGAGCTGAGCAGCCTTAAATTCTAACAAGGTATATGTGTGTCCTTTTTCAATACAGCAAAGAACCATAAAGCTTAGATCATAACACATATCTTTTATCTTGAGAACAGCAGGTCGCAAGAACTGAATAAAAAGAAAATTGATGTATTATAACTGAAGCGATTTTACCAATATTTCTTTCTTATAAAATTTGTTACTCTTAATAATATATGTACACAGCAATACATTCATCAGGCTTTGTTTGGGGCAGGAATTGACAAAACACCCAAGGACAGAAGGTGAGTGTCATGTATTATAAGAAGCAGGATAATTTGTATTCTTACTCATAGTACATTTTCAGGATGATGAGTCGTCATGTTTTTAATTAAATCCAATTAACTTAATTTTGGGGAAAACTGGGTCTATATCACTCAAAGTGGAAGTGTAGAAGTTACTCATGGGCTTGACCCTGTGGCTGACTGTCATGGAAGCTTTGACCTGCTCCATTTCTAACCTGGGACAGTTCACTCTCCCCTCTGAAGCCTGGGGATTCACTATATTGGTGTAGACACATTGCTGGCTTTCACCCCACTATAGCTCAGGACTCCAGAGATGAAGCAATCCATCAGTATCTGCATACCTGGTAACAGGGATTATGGGTATGCACCAATATGCCCAGTTGGATTTTTATTTTAGAAAATTAGACTATCTATTGGTCACTACCTTCCTACTGTACTTTGCAGAAGGGATCACTAGACTCCCAAAACGATTGAATCAATTCAATTCGATTGAATTCAAGCCACTCTTTAAGAACAAATTAGCTAGCTACATCATTCCCTAAGAAATGTCAATTCAAGGCAGAGGACATGACACTAACAAAATTTCTTATGAATTGACTACCCTTTTCCCCATTCTAACTCACCTTTCCATTCAGTCACCAAAGTGATTTCCCTAAAGCAGATGTCTGACCACATCACCTCCTACTCAGTAAACTCCAGTGGATCCATCACCACCAGAATCAAATACAAATTCTGCTGTTTGGCATCCCAAACCCTTCAGAACCTGCCCCCTCCTGCCTTTCCAGTTTTCTCACACCTTACTCCCTCACACATATTCTTTGATTTGGTGACCCTAGTCTTCTGGCTGCTCCATGAATAAGATCCTTCATCTCTCTGTTCAGAGCATTTTCTTTGGCTTCCCCCCACACCTGGAATGCTCTCCCTCCTCATCTCAGACTCATGCCTACCCTAGATTCCTTTCAAATATCAACTAAAATCCCATTTTTATAGGAAGCCTTTCTGAACCCCTCTTAATTCTGTTTTTTCTATTTATCCCATATATAGTTTGAATATATTTGCTTATTGTCTCCCCATTAGATTGTGATCTCCCTGCAGGAAAGGACTGACTTTTCATAGGTCTGGCACTCAATATGCTCTTAACAAATGTTTACTGGGTGAAAGGATAGGGACTGGACTTTTAATCTCACTGGTTGAGAGAATCCCCTCTCTCCATCCTAATGGGCTCCTTCTCTGTATCTTGTCTTAGAGACTTGCCAAGAGCAAGAGAGGTTAAGTGAATTGCACGGGATATGTGCCAGGGACAGGACATAAATGTGGGTCCTCCTGGCACCAAGGTGGTGCTGACCACTACACTGTATGTCCTTCCTAATGGAATCCACAGTAAATATTGCATAGAGAAACAAATTCCACTGTGAAATAGAAAACATTCTGGACAGTCAAGAGATCTGTATTCAAACACTGCCTCAGGCTCTTAAAAACTGATCCTATGAGAACTGCTTTACCTCTTAAGAACTTTGTTGCTGTTGCTATTCAGTAATTTCAATCATGCCCAACCCTTCATGATCCCATTTGGGGTTTTCTTGGCAAAGATACTAGAGTGGTTTGTCATTCCCTTCTCCAGCTCGTTTTACAGATGAGGAAATGGAGGCAAACAGGGTCACATAACTAGTAAGTGTCTGAGGCTGGATTTGAATTCAGGTCCTTCCTGGTGCTCTATATACAAACTAACCACCTAACTGTCTCCTCAAAAATTTTAGTGAAGAATAATACTTATATCATGTACCTGCCTCAGTAGGTTGTTGTGAGAAAAGTTCTTTGCAAAATTAAAGCCAATAAAACTATGAGTTATTACCATTAGTGGCAAACCTATTTATAATGGACCCCAGTTGATCTTGGCCTCCAAAGAAAGAGGAAAATAGTTATCAGTCTCTAAGCCACAAGGATTACCTTCTTTTTTCCCTTTTCTCTATGCTGCCCTGGTTAAATTGTGAAAATTATAGTGAGTCCCACTTTTTCTAAAGGGGTTGTATATAGCACAGTATAGAAATCATGACTTTCCTTAATGGGTTAATCAATTAATCAGTGCACGTATCTTAAGCCTCTATGATGTGTCAGACACTGTCCAAGGTGCTGGGGATATAAATACAGTGAATAAAAGTCAGTCAATAGAACATTTATTAAGTGCCTTCTGCATGCCAGGCACTGTACTAAAAAGTGATTGCTGTTTGTCCTTTGTTCTCAAAGAGGACCAATACCGATACAAAGAAAGGCAAAAAACAGACCATTACCTCGAGGGGCTAACAGTCTAATGGGAGATATGAAATGCAAATAACTATGTACAAACAAGAATAAATAGGAAACAATCCACAGAGGGAAGATTTAAGATTTAAGAAAGGTTGGAAAAGGTTTCTTGTGGAACATAGGAATCAAACACATAGCCAATAGGCTGCACTGTGGCCAGTAGCACTCTTGAGTGTACCACACCATATTAAAAGGTGATTGGGAGATACTTAACAAAATAAATAAAAATACAATAGAACACAGAAAATGTTAATGGTTTTCTAAGTCAACATGCCCCAACAGGGATCCTTCTGTGTGGTTTAATGTTTCTACTTCCCCTTTAGTTTGATACCACAGCTGTAGAAGGCAGGATTTGCACTGGGACCTGCAAGAAACCTGGGAATTTGGGAGGTGAAGATGAGGCAAGAAAGGGCATTCCAGGTATGGGACAAGCCAGAGAAAATACCTGGAGTCAGGAGATAACTTCAACAATAAGGATGCCAGTGTCAACGGATCAGGGAGTGTGTGGGGGCTACTGGGAGGGTGTTTAAGATGCAACAATACTGGAAAGGTGGGAAGGGCAGGTTATGAAGGGTTTTGAATGGTATACAGAGGGTCTGATATGTAATCTTAAGAGGACAGGAATCCACTGGAGTTTACTGAGTAGGGGACTGACAGGTGTTTACATTCTAAACAGTTCATATATAATGGATGAAATTGCCCGTGCAGGGGATCAATCACTATTAGCTTCCCCTTACATTTTTAGCAGATGGGGAATTCTGGAGAAATACATACATTATTCACAATGAACAGATTATCTTGCAGAGCTTTCCGGCAGCTGTTAATTTTGTTGGAGCGGACGTTCTTTCTCCACACGGTAAACGCCTTCCATTTGCGGAAACGTGAAAAGATGGGGATTTTTGTGAGCTCGCGGTGATACAGATATTCCTGCTCCCACCGCGGGAGCTCAATAAATTCCACTTCTCCATTACATGTGTGAGTTACTGCTCTTTTGCTAATAGTGTAGTAATCGTTTTTATTGATAGTTTCATAACTTACAACTCTAGGAAGAAATGAAATTGTGGTGAATGAGCAGAGTAAGACAAATTTAAGCAGTGTTTCATCAATTGTGATATTCACTTATTAGTACAGAACAGTGCAGAAAACTGGAGAGAGGGATGACCTTGAAACCAAATCGACTTGAGTTCAAATTTCTTTGACTCACAGTGGTTCTATGCACCCTGGGAAAATGACTTAACCTCTCAGTGCTCCAAGCAACTTTCTAAGACCATAAGTTGCTGAGAAGGTACTTACCTGCATTGGTGGAGGGAACTAACTCACTTGGGAGTCCTCTCTACTGACAAAAAAAATCATAGGTCAAGTCCCTATCTATCTCTATCTGCCAATACCATGTTCTCTTAGAAAACTAACATAATCACAAACAAAATAGACAATATTTTCTAGGATCTATCTTCAATTTGAATAATTTAAGAACAGAATGAAAATGAATCTCAGGAAGGGATTTAATTCATTCCCTGGAGGGCTACATTTAAACCATTCCAGAAAGGTCATAGACCCTTAGAGTTGGATAGAATCTTAGTGGTCACCTAGTCATACTCGTTACCTGATGCAAGAACCCAAGTGAAGCTGGAAGATACATAATAGATAAAATCTACTTTGATCCCCTCTTGGAAAGTCCAGACACTTGCCCATCTCTAGTCTTTTGGCAGCTTTTGGTCTCTGTGACTTCTGAAAGATTATACCAAGAGTGGATTTGTGATCTATTCTGCCTTTAAATTCCTTCAGGTTTTCATTCCTCTAGACCTAAGTTGTCTTAGCAGAGGCAGCTTCCACAGTGGCTAGCGAGCTACCAGGAAGACCTGAGTTCAAATCTTGCCTTAGATACCTGATAGTCTGTATGGCCCTAGAGCGTCAGTTTTCTCATCTGTAGAATTCGGGAGTTGGATTCTGTAGTTTCTAAAATTTCTTCCAGGTCTAAATCAATGATTCTATGAGATCCCAATCTTTCTCAATCTAAGCTTTACTATCTGTGAAATTTAAATAATACTACCCACCTTCCAGGGTGGTTGTGATGATCCAAGGAAATAATATTTGTAAAACTCTTTTTAAAACTTCAAGTGCACAAGATGGCGGAGTAGAAACAGCGTGTCCAAGCCACTCTGCCCCCAGATTACCTCCAAACTATGTAAAGGGGGACTCCGATCAACTTCTGGAGCCCCAGCACCCACAGAACGACACAGAGAAGCTAACCTCCCGCTGAGGACAGCCCAGCAGCCCTGCAGGAAGGACCAGCGCAGCGGGGGGAGCCGAGCACAGGTCAGCCTGAGTTGCAGTTTTAGCCCCAGGACAGCAGGACCAGCAGCCAGCTGGAGGGACCCCAGAACACCAGCAGCCGTGGTGATTCCAGAATTATCAACATAGACATGCCTAGAACAAAGTGAGAGGTTAATGCCCTATGGACTTTGGGACCAGTATTTGGGGAATGCGACGGCTTCTTCCCCTGGGGGCTAGAAGCCGCTAAGGAGACATGCCATTTTGCAGTTTTCAGAGGCAGCTCCAGCTCCTGGCCTGCGAACTGTAGGGAGATCCAGCAATCAGTCTCGGGGGGGTAATCACTCTTGCTTTAACCTCCCTGGATCTGGATTGTGATCTGGGGTGGAGGTCGTGGGTGAGTTTCTAGCTTGCCAGAAACAGAAGTTGCCCCCCCACACGTTCGGGACGAAAATTCCCCTATCTGTTGGCAGAGCCACAGTGCGGCAACAAGCCCAAAAGTCAAGTAATTAAGTGGCAACATGCCAAGGCAAAGGAAACAAATTAAACAGAAAAATGCAACCCTAGACTCCTACTATGGGGGCTAAGAAGATCGAAGCTTAGAGCGGGAAGAGGGCTGTGAGGTCAGAAGTCCTGCTCCAAAAGCCCCAGGGGAAAACATGAGCAGGTTGCAGGCCATAGAGGACCTTAAGAAGGACTTTAAAAATCAAATAAGAGAAGTGGAGGAAAAATTGGGAAGAGAAATGAGAAGGATGCAGGAAAAGTATGAAATGAGGGTCAACAGCCTGACTGAGGAAAACAACACCTTAAAAAATAGACTAACTCAAATGGCAAAGGAGGCCCAAAAGGGCAATGAGGAGAAGAATGCCTTAAAAAGTCGAATTTGCCAGATGGAAAAAGAATCTCAAAAGTTCACTGAGGAGATTCATTCCTTCAGAGTTAGACTGGAGCAAATGGAAGCTAGTGACTTTATGAGAAATCAAGATGCTGTTAAGCAGATCCAAACAAACGAAAGATTAGAAGGCAATGAAATATCTCATGGGAAAAACCACTGACCTGGAAAATAGATCCAGGAGAGACAATTTAAAAATTATTGGACTACCTGAAAGCCATGATCAAAGAAAGAACCTAGAAATCACCCTTCAAGAAATTCTCAAGGAAAATTGCCCTGATGTTTTAGATCCAGAGGGCAAAATAGAGGTTGAAAGAATCCACAGATCACCTCCTGAAAAAGATCCCAAAAAGAAAACTCCCAGGAATATTATAGCCAGGTTCCAGAATCCCCAGATCAAGGAGAAAATACTACAAGCAGCCAGGAAGAAACAATTTCAATATTGTGGAAACACAATCAGAGTAGCCCAGGACCTGGCAGCTTCTATACTGAGGGATCGAAGGGCATGGAATACAATATTCCAGAGGGCAAAAGAGCTGGGAATGAACCCAAGGGTCACCTACCCAGCAAAACTGAGTATTTTGTTTCAGGGGAAAATATGGTCATTCAGTGGAATAGAGGACTTTCAAGCATTCTTGAGGAAAAACCAGAATTGAATAGAAAATTTGACATCCAGACACAAGAAGCAGGAGATGCCTGAGAAGGTAATCAGGGAAAAGAAATCAAAAGGAACTTATCAAAGTTGAACTATTTACATTCCTATATGGAAAAACAATAATTGTGACTGAGGAAATCTTTCTCACTATGAAAATAATGGAAGAAGGGTGTATGGTCATATGAATACATATGTGAATGTGTGTATATATGTTTACAGTTATATATGGATAAAGGGCATAGGTTGAATTTGTTGGGAAGGGAGGATACTCAAGGGGTGAAATTATGAGGTGAAAGAGGAAAGTGGCAAGAGGAGACGGGGAAAGAGTAGGGCAAACTATCTCATGCAGAAGAAGGGGAAGTGGTTTCAAGGGAGGGGAAGAATAGGAAGGCAAAAAGGCAAAACCATATTCTCATTGAATTTGGTTCAGGGAGAGAATGACATACATACTAAATGGGATATCTCAACCTGCAGCAGAATAGGGGGAAGGGGGATGAGAGGAGGGATGATGGATGGGAGGGCATCCTTGGGGGGAGGGGAGGTTGGAAGTACCCACTATAGAAGAGGGACAGGATCAAGTAGGGAATGGACCAGGTGGGGGGTGGGATGAGTGGGAGGGAATTATAAGCAGCCTTGTACAATATATCTACCATGGTAATGTTTTGCATAGTTAGACATGTACAACATATACTGAATTACTTATCTTCCCAGAGGGATTGGGTGACAAGGGAGGAAGGAAATGGATCTGAAATTCGAGGTCTTAAGATTAAATGTCTCAAATATATATAAATACTATTATTAACACTCTTTTGCTTGTAATTGGGAGATAATATGTGCAGGCATTGGGACACAAAGATTCACCTTCCTCTAATGGAAAAGTTGGAGGGGGTATGGGAGAAGATGGGAGAGAGCAGATTGGAGGAAATGATATCTTGTGGGACCACTATTCTGGGAGGGTGGGCAGGGGAAAAACAGGGGGGAAAATAATTGTAACTCAAAATCTGGCAGAAATGAATGATGTAAAACAGAAGCTAATAAAGCATTTGTAAAATAAAAAAAACTTCAAGTGCTCTTATAAATGTTTGCTTTTATTTTTAAAAAACACCGAGAATCTACAACCTTATGAATATGTTTTATTACTTGAATCCCACAACTTCTAAGATAAAACTCATAAGATTAATCTCCTCTAGTTTTTATCTATAAAAATCTATTCTGTGCCTGAAGCAAATTTTTATTTGTTCATAATTATGGGTCATAACAACAGGAGAACTTTATGATAAGCACTTTTTTCAGGTTAGAAGCATTTATTAAGTTTGCTATATGCCAGGCACTGCATCAAGAGTGGCAGGGCAGGCACAAAAAATTAGCTAAGGCAGTCCCTGCCCTCAAAGAGATCACATTCAAATGGGGGTGAGAAGATGCAAATAACTATGTACATATAAGATATTTACAGCATAAATGAGTCAAGCCCAGAGGCAGGCAGCAAAGACTGAGACCATATAAATACTAACAAGTAATCTGGTCATCTCTACTAGTTAAAGCACTTACTCTCACCACCACCACCACATACCACAAAATTAGATCCATGTGGGAAGAAAAAGAATTGAGGTGAAACTAGCATCAAGTCTCAAATAAAGCTAAAGAACTTTAATTAAATTTGAATTTAATTAAACATCACTGGATCAGTAAACTGAGGAAAGTGGGAAGGAGGAATAAAAGAGAAAGAAATAAAATGTATGAAGCAGAAAGAGGAAGAAACAATGGAAATTACTCTAAAAATAGAAAAAAAAAACCCTAACAAAGTCCCAGGGCTACAAAAGTTCAGATATTTGACTCTAACCATTCTGAGGTAGGGGCTATAGGGTAGCATAGAAAGATCTTTGCTATAAAAAGCAGCAGATACTTAATAACTCTTTCCTAGGCTAATAGGATGACCCCAATTCCCAGTCTGCTGAGTTTTTTCTCTTCCCTTTCACCCCTCAACTTCTAAAACAAGTAGAACAACTACTTGTTGCATGTTTAGCTGTTGCATTTGTGTCTCATAAGGGTCACACCATCTTAAAGACATCATGGGCAGGGGACTAGGACCCCTTCCTTTTACCCACTCAGGCCCCAATTAGTTCAGGGCCTCATCACCTTTCCCTCAACTTTTGCAATGACCTCCTAATTGTGTTTCCTGCCTCATGTCTCTCCCAATTCTATTTCATCCTCCACATAGTGATTTTTCCTAAGTCCAGATATGACCATGTCACACTCCTACTCAGTAAACTTAGATGGCTCCCCATTTTCTCTGAGATAAAACATAAATTCTTTGGTTTGACTCTTAAAGCTTTTCCAAATAACCCTAACCATTATTTGTGCTACTTGTGCCGAGAGTTGGACTGATCTGTTTCTCATTGCTTACACATGGCACCCAATCTCCAGTCTCCACTCCTTTGTAGTGACTGTCTGCCATGCTTGTAATGAACTCCTTTCTGACCCTTGTCTCACAGAATGCCCCACTTCTTTCAAAATGCAGCTGGAGCTCCATCTTCTCCATGAACCCTGCCTGTTCCCTCCACCATCAAGTGCCTTCATTCCATATGTTTCTATTTACCTGAGGCAGCTACATGGTACAGAGAGCAGAGAACTGGGGCTGAAGTCAGGAATACTTGAGTTCAAATTAAGCTTCAAAAATTAGCCCCATGACTCATAAGGGAAAAGGACAGAAATTCCAGAGGAACTCTGATCCTGAGTCTTATGGCGGAGAAAAGTCTAAAGATTTTTGAATGACTTAAGACTTAAGTGACTCATGACTTAATGTCACTTAAGTGACATAATGACTAATGACTCCAGAAAAGTCACTTATCAGTTTTCTCATCTGTAAAACAGGGATAACAATAATACCTACCTCATAGGGTTAACATGTGGATAAAATGATATGTTTGTAAAGAACTTTGAAAACCTTAAAGCACTACATATAACCTAAATATTATCATTATATCTCTGGAAAGTCAATAATTATAATAGCTAACATTTATTGAACGGTTTTAAGGTTTACAAAGTGCTTTATATATTATTTTGTTCAATCCTCAAAGCAATCCTGTCAAGTAAGTGCTATTATTATTATTATCCCCATTGCATGGATGAAAAAACTGAGTCTGAGAAAGGATATGTGACTTGTCCAAAGTCAAACTGGTAGTGTCATCAGCAGAATTCTTCCTGACTCCAATTGACAATCAAATAGCTGTCTAATAATAATAATTCACATTTAGATAGTGCTATAAAGTTTCCAAAGCACTTAACATAAATTATCTCACTTGTAACAAATTTGCAATTTGTAAGCTTCGTAAGACAAGGGACTTTTTTTTTTTTTTTTTGGTTTATGTCCCCAGAGCCTGGCACAGGACCTGGCACAAAGCAGAGCTGTTTGTCTGATTAATTGATAAAACAGTCTTTGGGAAGCTAAAATAGTAGGGGGCGGCTAGGTGGCGCAGTGAGTAGAGCGTCGGCCCTGGAGTCAGAAGGACCTGAGTTCAGATCCAGCCTCAGACACTTAATGCACACACAAACAAAAACCTAGCCGTGTGACCTTGGGCAAGTTACTTAACCCCAATTGCCCTCCAAAATGCAAAAAAAATAATAAACAAAAATAAAATAGCAGAAAAGGGAAACAGAGCTTGAAACTTCCTGGGGCACATTAGAGGAAGCAGCAGAAAAACTTTAGTAAACAAATGGGGACAGTTTCTTTCTAAGAGGATCTATTCATTCTGGGGTGTGCCAATAGGAAGTAAGCTGAGAGGTCCATGTGCTGAAGGAGAACATTGTATAGAAGGTCCAGTTGAGAGGGAAAGGGATTCCAGGTCCTTTGAAGGCAGCATGACTGGGACTAGTGGCTGAATCCTCTGCCCCTGTTCTGTGATGGACTAGCTATGGGCAGAAGAAGTCATGGGTCTCTGACAGGACAATACAACCAGGAGAGGAAACATTCTCACCCTGCTAGATTCAGTTTTCTCCTGAGTCCACCTAGATATTGAGTGTGTCTTCTCTGCCATAAGACTTGGGATCAGAGTTCCTCTGGAATTTCTATCCTTTTCCCTTAGGAGTCAATGTCAAATGGGCACTCTTTTGTCCACTGGAAGGCAGGCCACTGTAGGGAGCTAAACAAACTCAAATTGTCCACTTTCTTTAAAGCCTGGACCCACGTTGATCCTGTGTCCTCTGGGGCATGCAAGAGCAGCAGGCTCTCAAACGTTTGGAAGACTGTCATTCTATTTTACATTGCTCTCTAGTTATGTACTCTTTATTATGATGCACTATTTGCTCATCTAACTCTATGTTTAGTAAATGCAGGGTGTCATATTCAAGCATGTAAATGTGCTTTTGTAGAAATTCAGGGCCATTGTGCCAAAGTCCTATGACTTCAACTCTCTAAAATACAGCAAGCTCAAAAACGGCAGTCTTTTCTAGACAGTGGGGGCTGAGAGCTTGCTTCATAGAACCATATAGCTAGAGAAGGAGACAACCCTGGACGTCACCAACCCAACCCTCTCACTTTACAGAGGAGGATACTGAGGCTTGGAGAGGGCCAATAACTTATCCAAAGTCACTCAGGAAGTGGGTGATAAAATTGGGATTTGAACTCATGTTGGATAATACCCAGTTCAGTGGTCTTTTCCATTGTATCACACTTGCTCCTTAAAATCTAGCCATAAACTCAAATACTATTGACTATAAATTGGTGCTACACAAGAGAGTGGGGGTTCTTGGGGACCCCTACAGAGGATAGCATTTACTCAGCACGTCTGCCCATCTGGGCATGGGAAGACCACCAGGGTAAGCTTGTAAATCCCAGGACCTAGGCACTTGGTTGGCTTGATGCTACTGGGTAAGAGGTTCTACTTAGGAGGAAGATATGATATTACTCCAAGCCATGGAAATTATTACCCAAATTTCCTCACTGTTTGTAAATGGGGTTTGCAATCACTTTTATCTATTTTCAATCAGTCAAAATAACTTAAGGAAAAATAATTGTTCGATGCATTACTGGGTGATCACCAAAAAATTAGTATAGCTCTGAGAAGTCTTAAAAATCACTGCTAAATGGCAATGAGATTTGTTTTCCAGGCTAATAACTCACCTCAAATTATAGGGATCATATTCAATGGATGATGTTGGTACCGCAGGGATCATATACAGGAATCCAAGGTGTTTATTCTCATTTATTATTTTGATAATTTGCAAAGGGTCTTTAATGTTTGCTCTGATGACATCTTCTCGGTCTTGGAAAATTAACGAAGGGTAAGTCGCAGAAATTTGTTTTTGGAACATCGTCCTCCCGCTAGTGACCCATTGTTTAGGAGGAGAAGGAGAGATTCCAGAGACAGACGCAAGTTTTACCTAAGCCAAGGCATATTTAGAATGTCAGCTTTTATGGAACTCAAGGCCATAATTTTTTAAAATCACAGTAATATCTGGAAACAATAGGTATTCCTCTCTTGTTCTTAACATTTTTAAAAAATAAATGTCCTTCCTAAAATATGGTGCCTGAAACTATGCACCTAGTACTTCAGTACAGTACAGAATACAGTGGAGGATTGCCTGAACCCAATCTACACATTCTCTCTCTGACAATACAGCAGCCTAAGGCTGCACTGACTTTTTTGTTTGGTTTGGTTTCTATGTCACACTGTTGATCCATATTGAGCTCCTATTCTATTAAACCCTCTAAACCTTTTTGACTAAGATTGTTGCCTAACCAAATATTTCTGCTATTATACTTGTGCAATTGATTTTTTTAACCCATATGTACAAGTTTACATTGATCTCTGTTAAATTTCTTCTCAGTTTGTCTCATTCTTAGGTTGGTAGGATCATAGATATAGCAATCAGTGGAGATGATTAAATGAGTGAGAGCCCTGCCTCCTTCTCCTTTCATCATTTCAGGACGAATAAAGTGAGTCACACAGAATAAGAAGGGTGCAGTGGATTGTGATCTGCATGGCAAATATCATAATATCTTCTCCTCCTCCCCCAAATACACCATCTTCCAAAATTCCCTGTGATGTCAAGGGTACCCCACAATTAACAGATGGAGGAACCTGAAGCCCTGACAAATGAAATGAATTTCTGAAGGTCATGCAAATACCAAGAAGGGAGAGCCAGAATTTGAACACAGGTTCTCTGATGCTGGATTCAGCATGTTTTCCACTATAATCTACTGCCTACCTAGCTTGGCAGGATCTTTTCAGATCCTAGACTTGTCACTGTATTCCAACTTCATGTTATCCAGAAACTGAATATTCAGTAAATTATACCATCTGTGCCTTCATTCAAGTCATATATAAAAATGTTGAACATATCATAGCCCTTATCAGAGCCCTGTGGAACTTACTAGAGACTTCCTTTCAGGTTTCCTTCTTGAACTTTAACCTCTGTTACATGCCCCTTCATGAAGGTGCCTTAAGTTATATTACTTTGGTGGCAATGATTATGCTAATTTGACATAAATACTGTCAATACCAAACAGAATGATATTTCAAAAGTCTAAACATATACATTGATAAATACTTTAAAAGCACCTGAATAAATTATATAGAAGGCCAAATATCTTTTTCCTTTTCAACTGTATTTTTCTATAAGAGATTATAACTGAAAGTATGGACAAATTACCTTTTATAGAAATATTTCTATTTTTCTTAGTAAATACCTACTTATATTTTCAAATAAGGCTACAATTAATTAAATGTTACTAATTAATTGTTACCTTCTTTTTTTCCCCTTCTGATGAAACCCCTGAGACAAATGATTCAGTGGATGGTATTCTGTCCAAAGGCTTTGGTGCAGGTTGGAGCAGTCCAGAACTTAATAATTTTGCTCGGTTCTGTTGATATATGTATTCTGGCTGCATGTGATCCTGGTAGACTTTCAGCACAGGCTTTGAGGGGAAAAAAAAAGTTTTGCATTTTTCATCTGCTGTATAAGCCTGTCCCTTCTTGCCCCATTTTCTGAAGATCTGCATCTGATCAAAGTACTGGGCTCTTTTGGAAAGACCATAGCTCTCCTGGCCTGTTTTCTTGCCACCACATGGTACTCCAGGCATCCTGTCCTGAATTCATTATTTTGCATTTTCTTATTCCTACACTTGATTCATTAGTGCTTGGGATGACCAACACCAGCAGAAAACCAGCTTTAGTTTCTATTTCTATAATATTTTGCATTTTGATAAAGTGCCTTCCTTACCACCCCAAGGCAAGTCGTGTAAATATTACCATCCCCTATTTGCAGAGACACGATCCTCTGTGTTTACAGGACATAGAGGCTCAGAAAGGTTAAATCAGACCTGCACAACCCTCAGCCCATGGCTCAGGCCAGGCTGCTTGCTGCACAAAAAAAAGGATTTCCTCTACATACAAAGGATGTTTTCCTCTACGTTTTTCACAGGCCTGGCATGCTGCAGGCCTGCGTTAAGTGATATTCTATCCACAGTTACATAGCTAGTAAATATCAGAAACAGGATTTTAATCTAGAGCCTCCTGACCCTGAGTCAAGCTCTTTGCACTGTCCCATCCCACCTCTATAACACGAACAGCTGCTAAAAGAAGAGATATGTCCAAGTAGAATAAGTAACTTGCATTCATTTACCTGCTAACTACTCCCATTTCTGCTTCTTCCAGTCCTACCATAAGTGCACAAGGTTTGCAGTTGGAAGGGACTTTCCAACCTCATTTTACAGATGAAGAAACTAAGTCCCAGAGAGATAACATTACTTGCCCAGGGTAACACACAAAAATATGTTAAAAATAATACTAGTATTTTAAAAAACAAATTGTCTAATTCAAGTATTGTACTTTTTTTTCTATAGGAAGAGTTCTTAACATGGGGTGGGATACATAAATATATATGACATAAGTACAAGGCAGCTTTGGGAGAGGAAGCATCAGAAGCCTGGAGTCAGGGAACACTCCCTGGGGAAGTCAGTGCTTCAGCTGAGGAAGAAAACAAGGGATTCTGGGAGGAAACATGAGGGAGCTACCTATTCCAGGCATTGGTTCAGTATGACAGAAAGCATTTCTATAGCACTTGAAGGTCTTACTGAGCACTCGACACATGCCGGCTTCATCCCTCTCCAGGTTGCCCAGGAGACTTATCTCAGCAGGATTTTCTCTACCAGGCCACAGAAACCTCTTCATTCTGGAAGCTCCCTCCACCCCTGGACTCTTCTCACTTTGGAAGCCCTCTCCATTACTGAGGTCTCACTTTCTGATTGGCTGGATCCTTCCAGAATCTCTATTTTTTTTTTAAGGAGGAGATCCAGGACAACCATGTCTTCATTCCTCCCCAGAATGCACAGGGCCCTCCACCCCCAACTTTCTTCATTATAATGTAAGCTTCTCGAAGGCAGGGATTGTCTTTCTGTTTTTTGTTTGTTTGTTTGTTTGTTTCCATAATTTAGCACAATGCCTGGTTCACAGTAGGCATTAATGAATGCTTGTTAACTTGACTATCTTACTGGAAATGAGAGGTACAGCAAGACAACCAATGATTTCCCAAGTATCCAATCTAATACCCTTTTATCAAGCATTTTTTTTCTTCAAACCTCTTCACAACATTTGATACTAGTGACCACAATTTATTTTTTTACATTCTCTTCTTTCTTGGCTTACAGGTTGTCTTCTCCATTAGACTGTAAGCTCCTTGAGGGCAGGGGCTATCTTTTGTCCTTCTTTGTATCCCCAGTGGTTAACACAGTGCCTGGCACATTGTAGGTGCTTAATGAATGTTTATTGATTGCATAACACTATGCTATTGAAATGAAGAGGGGAGAGGGAATTTGAAGAGGAAAGACTAATAGCAAGACTTAGTCAAGAAAAGCACCTGAAGGGTTTCCCTCCCTCCCTCCCTCTCTTCCTTCCTTCATTTCTTCCTTCCTTCCTTCCTTCTCTCCATCTATCTTTTCCTTCTCTCCTTCCACCTTTTCTTTCTTTCTTTCTTTCTTTCTTTCTTTCTTTCTTTCTTTCTTTCTTTCTTTCTTTCTTTCTTTCTTCCTTCCTTCCTTCCTTCCTTCCTTCCTTCCTTCCTTCCTTTCTTTCTTTCTTTCTTTCTTTCTTTCTTTCTTTCTTTCTTTCTTTCTTTCTTTCTTTCTTTCTTTCTTTCTTTCCCTTGCTAGACATTAAGGAAAGATTAAAAAATAAATAAGGAATGATTCCTGCTTTTGCAACTCAGTAAAAGTTCTGACCAGATCCCTTGCCTGCTGAAAAATCTTATTATCTGGCATACTGGGCCCCAGCCTTTTGTAGGATTTAAACCTCTTTTAACACTAAAGGATTTCATGGACCTCCACATAACAGTTGCATTACAATTATCTATGGATTGAGAAAATATAGTAATAACTAAAGAGTTATGAATTCTGTAATGCTTGTATTTTATTCATCACAACAGCCTCTTCGTACATTTGAAAAAGAGTTAATACATATATGTGTAGGATGTTATTTATTCAATCTACAGAAGGTAGATTTTCATTCTGGTATCCCTAGCATCTTGTACAGTGATTTTCACAGAAGAGATATTTAGCAGAATGTTGGTGGGATTGAACTGCATAAGACCCAGAAAAATATAAATGGGACTTGGATTCATGCTCTCTAGATCATGCCACTTATTACTGATAACACAGGGCTGTGGGGACCATCAGGAAAGGCTTCATGAGCGCAATTGTGCTTGAGCTGAGCCTGGAACAAAGCTGGGGATTCTAGGAGGTGAAAGTCAAAGAATCACAGACCTCACGTGGAAGGGACCTCGGGGTCAGCTAGTTGAAGGCCAAGAAACTGAAGCTGAAAAAAATGAAACTTAAAGATTAAACTCCAGGACTGGATTAACGTCACAGAGGGAGGAAGTAGCAAAGCTGGGATCCTAACCCAGTCCTTGGATCTCATCTTTAGCATTCTTCCTACTATGTCAGGAAGAGCAGAAAAGGGGACTCATTCTGTGATTTCATTGGCCCAGACTAGAATTCTCAGCCAGGAATTCCCTCTACCAGTTGAAGTCAATACCTTACTGGTAGCTTCTAGTCTTCAGAGTGCTTTTTTTAAACTGTGGGTCACCCCATGGAGTCTTGAATAAGAAGAGCTAAAGGGGTCATGAGTGGAAAAAGTTTAAGAGGCCCTGGGCAAGAGCACTGAGGAGTTAAGTGACTTCTAGGGTGTATCATAGGATTCAAACCCAAGTTTTCCCAGCTCCAAAGTTCTCTATTACACCAGGGGTATCAAGCTCAAACAGAAAGAGACTCTGTAGGCCAAACACTGACTTTGAAAACCACAAAATTAACATCACTCAAACAGTATTTGTTCAGTCATTTCAGATTCTTCGTGACCCCATTTGGGGTTTTCTTGTCACAGATAGTAGAGGGGTTTGCCATTTCCTTCTCCAGCCCATTTTACAGATGAGGAAACTGAGGCAAATAGGGTTAAGTGACTTGGCCTGGGCTATACAGTTTGAGGTTGGATTTCAATTCAGGAACGTGAGTCTTCCTGATTTCAGGCTTGGCATTCTATCCACTGCGCCACCTAGTTGCCTCCCAAGAAACATTTTTTTTTTTTTTTTTTGCTTTTTGGAGGGCTATTGGGGTTAAGTAACTTGCCCAAGGTCACATGGCTAGGTTTTTGTTTGTGTGTGCATTAAGCGTCTGAGGTCAGATCCGAACTCAGGTCCTTCTGACTCCAGGGCCGACGCTCTACTCACTGCGCCACCTAGCCGCCCCCCAAGAAACATTTTTAACATAGCACCTACTATGTGCCAGGCAGTTTACTAAACCCTGGACATCATCTATGTCCTACTGTATCTTTACTCATTTTGTTAAACATTGCTCAATTACATTTTAATCAGATTTGGGAGATGGTTTTTTTTTTTTTTTTGGAGGGGGCAAGGTAGAGCACTTGGGGTTAAGTGATTTGCCCAAGGTTACAGGGATAGTAAGTGTTAAGTGTCTCAAGCTGGATTTGAACTTAGGTCCTCCTGACTCCAGGGCCGGTGCTCTATTCACTGTGCCATCTAGCCGCCCCCCTGATTTGGGAGTTTAATCCAGTCCTGGAGTTTAATCTGCATTTAGTTTTGCTGGCTGCTGGGCAGTGAGTCTGACACCTCTGCATTATACAGTATCACCCTGGGTGAGTCACTCATTTAACCTCTTAGTTTCCTCAGTTGCAAAATAGTGATAATAATAGCACCTGACTCAGAGCTGTAGTGTGGATCAGATGAGATTAATCTCTAAAAATTTTAGTACAGTGCTGGATACATAGTAGGTACTTAATAAAAGTTTGTTCTGTCCCCCTTCTCCCTGAGAAATCGAATCATTCCCTTCTGTTGGTAATACATACATTTCTAATAATAATAACAACATTAAAATGCCCTTTATAGTATCTCCTTCTATGTTAGGCCCTAGGCAATTGTATACTTTACTTCTTGTAATTCAGTCATGTTTGACTCTTGGTGACCCCATTTGGGGTTTTCTTGGCAAAGATAATGGAGTGGTGGTTTGCCATTTCCCTTTCCAGTTCTTTTTTTTTTTTCGGAGGGCAATTGGGGTTAAGTAACTTGCCCATGGTCACACTGCTAGTTTTGTGTTTTGTGTGTTTTGTGTGTCTGAGGCCAAATTTGAACTCAGGTCCTCCTGACTCCAGGACCGGTGCCCTATTCACTGCACCACCTAACCGCCCCCCTTTTTTTTTTACCTCTTAAAATATAACCTAGTTTATAACTCCTAGCACTACTCTATCCCAAACCCTAATGCAGGGATATGAGCACTGGATGTGGAATCTGAGATCTTCTGAGCTGTTTTAATAGGCTAAATCTATACATGATGACCCATTAAAAGGAAAATCAGGATGAGATATCCAGTTGTTAGATAAGTGAAAAATTATCTACATAAGCAAAGTCAGTGGTCTTAAGATCTAGGATTCTGATTTTAAATATTTGCAAAAAAATGAGTCTGACTTCTTCCACCCCCCAAAAAACCAGAATTCAGGTCTATCTGTAGGAAAAGTGAGTGGAAGAAAGCACTGGGGCCCAAGGCCAACTTGCTAAACACTGCACTATACTGCCTCTGCCCCAGAATGTGATCAAATGCAGAAAAGGAGTATAAATGTGCAATGAGATGATATGAAGTAGAAATTGCTTCCCAGAAAAGGGGATCAAGGAAGACTCTATGAAGGAATTTACACTTGCATTGGGCCAGTGGAAATGGTGCAGAGACATTTCAGGTGTAGGATACAGCAAGGACAAAGGCACCATAGAAGGAAAGTTTGGGCCATACTCAAGAAACAGTGAGTAATCAAGTTTGGCTAGAGTAGTGCTAGGAGTTATAAACTAGGTTATATTTTAAGAGGTAAAAAAAGGGGGGGCGGTTAGGTGGTGCAGTGAATAGGGCACCGGTCCTGGAGTCAGAAGGACCTGAGTTCAAATTTGGCCTCAGACACACAAAACACACAAAACACAAAAACTAGCAGTGTGACCTTGGGCAAGTTACTTAACCCCAATTGCCCTCTAAAAAAAAAAAAAGAACTGGAAAGGGAAATGGCAAACCACTCCATTATCTTCGCCAAGAAAACCCCAAATGGGGTCACCAAGAGTCAAACATGACTGAATTACAAGAAGTAAAGTATACAACTGCCCAGGGCCTAACATAGAAGGAGACACTATAAAGGGCATTTTAATGTTGTTATTATTATTAGAAATGTATGTATTACCAACAGAAGGAAATTCTGCTCCCTGTGACACATTGGAATTGGTTTACTTTTTGGTATGGTGAGTTGCACTCGCTAGATTCCAACTCGTAGTGGACAGCAGAAACAAGTAAGCATGCTGTGGCAATTTTCAAATCCTACTTAAGGGTCTCATCCAGGATCTTTCATCAGGATAGCTGGAATTCCATAACGGCATGTTGCTACCGAGGCAGATGATACTTTCACTGCTAGCTTGTACTCAGTTCAAATTGCTGAAGCTCATAAGTTACTTTCTGGAAGGACACTAAGATTTTTTTCTAAACTAATTAAATTTCCAGAACACTGGGGTACCATAAAGGCAAGAGAACACTGTGAAAAGTTCATTGGTCTTAGAATCAGAAGACCTAACTTTATAACTCAGCTCTGACAGTTAATATCTGTGTAACTCTGGGAAAGTTATTTAGTTGCTCTGTATCTCAGTTTCCCCATCTGTAAAATAGGAATAATAATGATAACTAACATTTATATAATATATAATATTTATTGTATGCAACATAATAAGTTAATTTAATCATACATTATTTATATATTATATCATGATATATAATATAATTATATATGATTATATATAACATAATGTATTAAATTTAATCATATATATTATTTGGTTGAAATTTGCAAAGCTCTTAAACATGTTCTCTCATTTGATCCTCAGAATGACTTTGTGAAGTAGATGGTATTAAGTCCCATTTATAGATGAAGAAACTAAGGCAGACAGAGGTTAAGTGACTTGTCCAGGGTCACACAGCTAGTATCTAAGGCAGAATTCTCAGGTCTCCTTATTTCCAGGTCCAGCGTTCTACCTACTTCCCCCACCTAAGTGAAATTGATAATAATCTGTTTTGTAGAGTCATTTTGGGAGGGGTGATTAGAGAGCCAGCCTCAGAGTCAGGAAGATTTGGCTTACTAGTCTTACCTCTGATACATAGTAGCTATGTGAACTTGGGCAAGTGACTTGCTCAGGATGTCAGGGTCTTGGACAACTGTTTAAGGCTCAAAGATGCTGATCTGCCTTGACAGAGGGAGTGCTCAGTGCTCAACACAGTGCCTGGCACACAGCAGGCAATTAATAAATGTATAAATAATTAATAAATGCTATTGATTGCCCTGAAAGTTTGCCATATGACCAAAATTACAGTTCTAGTCCCTAACTTGTCTCATGGAGTTGTTATGAGGAAGAAGCTTTGTAAATCTTAAAATGCAATATAAATGTGTATTACTGTTATAATTATTATTTAGAGCATCTTAAATGTTAGTGCAGTTTTAAGCTTTAATATATCAACATACTAATTTTAGGTCAATATTTTAATATCCACCAATTTATTAATAAGAAAATTGTATAATTGTGTTGGTATATGAATATTAATTAATATTAATTAACATTACTCTTTCTATTATGTTAACATTTGCATATCATTAATATATTACAATATATTGTGGCACATTATAATACCAAATGATATTTTAATATGTAATGTTTTATAATTCACTGTTCTTATTGTACATGAAAGCACTCTCAGAAAATTTTAAAAAGTTCTAGAGATTGAAGGTTGTGGCCATAGGATCCTAAGTGTAGAGCTGAAAACTACCTCTAAGGCCAGCTATAGTTTCATGAATTGACACAGACCAAGAATTCATCCAGGAGGGGCCAGCCTCCTGGTGAGGAGCCTCTTCTGACTTAGGCTGATCCTTGGGAAGCAAACACAGACCATTGCTAGTATTGTGCTGAAAGCCTTTTTCAATGTTTGTAGCCTTGAGAAACCTGGGTCACCTGCCTCCCACCCCCCCCACCAGATCAGACATCAAGATGAGTACTGACAGGACTCATTGTTGGATGGTTTTTCAGCATGTCCGACTTTTTGTGACCCCTTTTCCTGGGGTTTTCTTGGTAAAGATACTGGAAAAGTTTTCCATTTCCTCCTCTGGCTCATTTTACAGATGAGGAAACTGAGGCACACAGGGTTAAATGACTTGCCCAGGAGTTACATAGAGTCTAAGGCCAGATTTGAACTCAGGAAGGTGAGTCTTAGGCCAGCTAGGCTGTGAATGGATAGAATTCCAGGCCTGAAGTCAGGAATACTCATCTTTCTCAGTTCAAATCTGTCCTTAGACATTTACTAGTTGTGTGACCCTGGGCAAATCCTTTAACCCTGTTTTCCTCTATTTCCTCATTTGTCAAATGAGCTGGAGAAGGAAATGACAAACCACTCCAGTATCTTTGCCAAGAAAACCCCCCAAGACCCCAAATGGGGTCACCAAGAGTCGGACAGCATTGAAATGTCTGAACAGCAACAGACTCCAGACCTGGTGCTCTATCCATTGGGCCACCCAGGTACTCTGAAGGATTCATTAGTAATCATTAATAGTTAAGAGTAGTGGTGAAGGAGGAGCCCAGTAAACCAAATGGTGCTTTAATGTCTGAAAGAGTCTTCCTGCCCTTTCTGTGAGTTAGACATTCCTCAATGAACTTTCATCATTCATTTATCCACTGGAAGCCTCTTGCTTATCAGAAAAGAGATCTTGTTTTTCCCTCTAGGCTCTGTCCCTCCCTCTTCTGTTGAAACTGGATCCTGAAATGACTTCAGTGCCCCAAATGGGAGTCCACTGCTTAACTGGTATATACTCACAGGTTCAGAGGGTCTAAAGGCTGGTAGAGACTCCAGAACTACAAGAGAGGAAAGTGCCACATAACAAAACCTACCAGAGGCTCAAGCTTTATCGGATGCTGGCGTTTCCGAGTCCGGTCTTGGGCTTTGGTATTGTGTACAAAAGTCAGGACTCTAGACTGTACAGATGGGTCTTTGGGGCCCACAAAGTTCAACTTTTTCTGGAGGCTGAAACTCCCAGTGGTGGTATTCATTGAAGACTCTCCCACCTCTTGTAAATTATTAGGGTCTTCAACTTTTATGGTAGGTCGGGGTTGCAATAAATCATAAGGGGAGTTGTTTTTGGACATCTTGATCTGGGAGAGGAGAGAAAACATGTTCAAGCAAAGCCAAGATGAATTTCCCCTTAGTTCTCCCCAAACGTTTGCCTCATAAAGTTTGCCCCCAGAGCGCAGACTGACTCCCAGCTATGGAAACAATTCCCTGTATCTTTTGTTATGCTGTTAGAGGGGGAAGAGATCTTGAAGAATGGAATAAACCCAGGATTTGGAATCAGGAAACCTGGGTTCCAGTCATGGCTGTATGGCCTTATTTTTCATCACTGGGCCTCAGGCTTCCTCATCTGTAAAATGGAGCACCCAATGATTACTAAGGGAACTTCTAGCTCTTACCCTTCACAATGATTCTCAAATAACCACCTCGCTGTTAGAGATTCAGTTCAATTCCCTTCAAGGCAATTCAACAACTCAGCTAGTATTTATCAAATACCTCCTAAAAGCAAGGCCCTCTCTTAAGCACAGGGTCATAAAGACAAGTTGAAAAGCAGTGATTGGCCTGGTTAGCATTTGTATAGAGCTTTATGGTTGCAAAGCACCTTACAGATATTATCTAATAACCTCAGAATAACCCTGAAAGGTAGGTGCTATTACTATCCTTGTATTTACCCCTATGTACGGGAAACTGAGGCAGACAAAGGTTAAGTAAGTGACTTGTCCTGGGTCACAGAGCTAGGAAGTAGCTATGGCTGGATTTGTATTTAGGGCTTTCTGATTCCAAGTCTGGAGCTCCACCTACTGCACCTCCCACCCCCTACCCCGTCCATCCCCATGTAGATACAACAGACTTGGAGAGCACAGCAACTCCATTATGGTTTGGTGGATAAAATCAGGACTTGATGTTGAAAAGACCTCTCTTGGAGACCTCTGACACTAACCTATGTAACTGTGGACAAACCAAGTAACCTCTCTGGGTCTCAGTTTTCCCACTGGCAAAATGGAGAGATTACTATCTGCCTCCTCATGGGCTTGTTACATGAGCGCTATATAAATGTCACATATTTGTGGGATATAACATCAAGACCCCTGGGAAAGGTTCAAGTGAGAACAGATGCTTGAAATGAACCTTGGAGATTCTAAGAAAAGGAACTAAAAGTACCACAGACTAGAACGGACCTTAGAAGCTGACTTTTCATTTCCCCTCATTTTACATGTGGGGAAACTGAGGTTTAGAGAGGTGAAGGAACTTCCCCCAGAGTCTCAAAGCTAGCAAACGTCAGAGACAGGATGTGAACCCAGGCCTTCTGTAATTTAAATCCAGCCCACTACGCAAAGTGTGTTCGAGGCCCAGGGGAAAGCGCACAGGCAGGAGATGGACTTTTGACTAGGGGAGAGCCAGCAGGCCAGGCTGGCTGACTCTTAGGGCCCAGAGAGGGTCGGACCCTTGCCCAGGGCCACACAGCAGGGAGCCCACACCTTAGTCTCACTCCCGCTCTTGCCTCGAGCCCTGGCTGCACTTTATCCGCGCCTTCGCCACCCCTGCCACACTCACCAAGCCTCTGGGAGCGCGGGGCGCTCTCTGCTCTGGACAACGTGAGCCCTGATCGCGGAGGGACTCGGGATCCGCCTCGGGCAGAGGAGACACTAACTGAGCGCTGACCGCAGTGTTTCCCGTTGCCTAGCTACGAGGGACTCTGGGCAGGCCTCCGCCCCGACTCGCGTTCTGTCAATCAGGCGGGGGCGGATCGCCTGAGCCAGGAGAAGGGATTCTAGTCCAGGGGATGGAGCTCTCATCCTGAGGCCGGCTTCCTTCATATGCTGGTGTAGCCTCGGGCGACTCACTGGCCTTTAGCGGAATTCAGTTTTCCAGTCTGTCCAGTGAGGGGTTCAGAATCAGATCGATCGGGAAGGAGGGGAGCAGAGGAAAAAGACAGTTGTTGGCTGGATTGGGGGAAGTCAAGCCACACAGATGTCCTGTTGGTACAGCTGTGATTGGGCCAACCATTCTGGAAAGCAGTTTAGAACTATACCGGGCAAATCACTCCCTCAGCTGGGCATCCCTGGCCGCACTAGACCCAACCCCCGCAAAGAGCCTTCACCTCAAAAAAAGTGTGCGTGTGGAGGAGAAACCTGTTTGTATAAAAACTTTCCCTGGTTGTAGCAAAGACCTGGATACTCAGGGGGTGGCTGTCAGTTGGGGAATGGCTGAACAAGGGAAGAGATGTGAATGTGATGGAATATTATTGTCCAAAAAGAAATAATTGAATGTTTTGATTCTATATATTTATTATGAGAACTTTCCCTTCCCTCCATTGGAGGGGGTAAAGATGAAAGGGAGAAAAAACTACATGTTGGTTAAAATTAAATTTAAGTAATGACATAAAGGGGACAGATTTGGAGATGTTTAGGAAGATGTATAGGAGAAAACTGTGTGGAACTTAAGAGGCATTCCATTGAGTATGTGTCTTGAAATAACCTATCCTTGGAGTTCTGGAAACTTTCCAAAGAGCTCTGGGTACATGTTCCATGGGCTCCTTTAGGCCCATCAACCTTTGCTACATTTGCATAAATTCACACAGAGTAAAGTGAGCAGAACCAACCATGTATACAATAAGGACAACATTGTAAGAAAGACTTAAGGACTTTGCAAAACAAAATAACCCAACCTCTGTCCCAGAAGACTCATGATAAAGTCTGTTTCTTGCCTTCCAGAAGTGCATTGGATTCAGGGAAATCTGGGTCCAAATTCTTTGTCAGACACTGTGTAATCTCAAACAAATCACTAAATGTCTTTGAAACTCACTTTGCTCACCTGTAAAATAAGTGAGTAAGGCCCAATGGCCTACAAGCCCTCCTCATTCTCTGAATCTGTGATAGTATGATTCCTTCCAAATCTGGGACTCTGCAGAATCTGCTGTCTGCAATCATGAAACACTGCCAGGGGACACATCATTGTGATGACTTACAGCCTGAGCTGAATAGCTATGCTCTAATATCCATGTTGGGCAGCTAGGTGCAAGGAGATTCAGCTTTTGGAGTTCAAATCTGGCCTCTGATGTTTACTAGCTCTATGATCCTGGGCAAGTCACTTAATTCTATGTGCCTCAGTTTCCTCATCTGTAAAATGAACTGGAGATGAAAATGGTAAATCGCTCAAGAATTCTTGCCAAGAAAACCTCAAATGGTGTCACAGCCAGTTGGAGTGACTGAAGAAACAACTGAACAGTAACAATGTCCATATTCAGATATAATCAAATGATCAGTTCCTATGTTCTTGCTCTGCTGGAAATAGCTATCTGGTTAACGACAATTATTGATATGAATCTTCCGTTTCTCTGGCATGCAATTTATACAAGATCACAGATTTCGAGCTGGAAAGAGAGACCATTGATTCCCATTCCCTCATTTTGCATATGAAGACACCAAGGCACAGAGAGGTTGTTAATTTACTCAGGGTCACACAGCTAATAAATGTATGAGATGGGATTCAAACCCAGGTTTTCCTAAGCCCAAATCCAGTGCCTGATCCACTATGCCACAGACCTCCTTATTTCACTGTCTCCATTATTACTCCTTCCTGTGTTCTAGACATGTCTGTTCACTATCCCCTACATATAACTTTTTTTTTTTAACCTCTAGGTGTTTCCCCACACTATTGGCCCAAGTTGAAATGCCCTCTTCACCACCTACGGAAATCCTGCCCATCCTTCATGGCCCAGTTGAGTCTCCATGGTCTTTGTGAGGCTTCCCTGACCATTCCAGCTGAAAATCAATCCCTTCCATGAACCACCTAGAGAGAGACCATTTATGGTCTGTGTCCCATGTGGCGCTTTCTCAGGGGGTTTCTAATAGAAACGCTTTTTTCTGCATGTATGTTCTGTAGCAGACAGGAGTGGGGAAGGGGGCCTTTTCTGCCCTCTGGTGTCCCTTAGGTTCTAGCAGATAACTGCTGCAGGCTCAGCATTTCAGAGGAACTAGGAGGAATCTCCTTAAGGGGAGGGGCCATGTCTTCACATGCCTCCATTTCTTCTCTCCTTACCTTTGCATTAGCCATTCCCCATGCCTAGAATGCACTGACTCCCTCAGCCTCTTAGAATCCCTAGATTCCTTCAAAGCTCTGCTCAAGATCCCAGTACCTACGGTCCCCTGGGTCTTGTCACCAGTCCCACAGTTTTACCCTTAAGACCTCTGGGTCTTTGCATCCCCCAGCTAAACCCTCCTATTTTTGTGTCATCCTCTATCAATCAATCAACATTTATTAAACACCTACTATATACCAGGCATCATGCTAAACCAGGGACTGACATGCTTTTCTATCTGTATCCCTAGTGCTTGGCACATAGTAAGGGCTTATTCATGTGTGTACTGCATTTCACACGAAAGGCTGTAGAGTTGGAAAGAAGGGCCTGCACCTACTGAGATTTTACTCCTACTTGGAATGCTTCAAGGCTATTATACTGCTTTATTGCGCCACCTAGTGGTTCAGTAGTGTACAAACAGCAGAATTCCAGATGCTCAAACTCTCGGAGGGGAGAGTTCAGAAGTCATTGAGTCTAACCTCTCCCTGTTTGACCAAGAATCCTCCCTATGGCATCTCAGACTTGAAGATCTCCAATGAGGGCCACTGAAGCGGCCCATTCCACTTTGGGACCACTCTAATTTTTAGGAAGGTCTTCCTTCTCTCAAGCCCGTATTAATCATATGCCTAGTTTTGCCTTGGGAACAAACAGAACAAGTCTTCCATGCCATGGCCCTTCTGGCTCAAAACGAGGGAAGCCTCTTGCTGGAAATTTTACATTTTACATTTCCTGATCACAAAAGGCAGTGAACAGCAGCAGAATTACAGGAGACTGTGCTGGGTATAGAGGTGAAGAGATCACACTCATTGTGGGGCAAGCCCAGCAAAAAAAGCCCAGAAACATCACCAGAAGGCAACAATGGTCCTACAGTATCAAGGGCATGAATTGGACCCTAGTTAATTTCTTTCTTGGGCTATGCCAGTGCCTTCTAATTGGTTTCCCTAACTCTTCTCTCCCCTCTACCATCCATCCTCCACACAACTGCCAAAACTTTATTCTCAATCACAGGTTGGACAGTGTCATTCCCCTTTTCAAGAAGCTCCAATGGTTCCCTCTTGGTTCTAGGATAAAACACAACCTCTTCAGGGAACAATAACTCTCTGGAAGAATGCCTCTCCCCAACCTCAAGCCCTGTGGGAAGTTACCGGTGTAGAATATTACATATATTGGCAAACATAACCATTGTGTTGATCCCTATCAATGAATTGCTTTTTTTCCCCTTTAAAAATTGTTAGAGAAGATGAGTAGGGAAGGAGGGAGGAAGGAATATATTTTGAAACAATAAAATTTTTTTAAATATTTAAATTCAAACTCTTCTGTTTGGCATTTAAAACCCTTCACAGTATGAATTCAAACTCCCTCCCAGAATTATCATATACTTCTCCTCTTTATATGCAGTATAGTCCCAACAAAATGACCTATTCATGGTTCCAGATGTATAATATTCCATCTCCCATTTCTGCGCCTTTGTACCTAGCATGTTATCCCTCATCTCTGCCTCTTAGAATCCCTAGCTTCTTTTAATCAGCTCAGGAAGGAAATAAGTATTTACTAAGTGCCTACTAGGTGCCAGACACTACACCAAGTGCTTTATAAATATTATCTTATTTGATCTTTCCAACACTCTGAGAAGAGATAATATTATCCTCAGTTCACAGCTGAGGAAACTGAGGCAGACAAAGGTTAATGACTTCTGACTCCACGTCCAGCAGTGATGAAGGTCATAGGAATATCAACAATCAGTTGTTGAATGAATTGGCCAGAGAATGCATAGAGGTATTTGAGCTAACTCAGGAAGAAGACAGATGAAGTCATTTATTAAATCAGATTACACAACATTTTGCTGATAAATGAATTCCTGCTTGAAACCCTCACACAGAGGATTTTCTGGAGAGTCTGTTTTCATTGAAGTTTTGAAGGATAGTGCTAAGTGATGGTCAAACCAGATGAGTCATTAAGAACATAAATCCAATGTGTGTGTGTGTGTGTGTGTGTGTGTGTGTGTGTGTGTGTGTGTGTAAGAGAGTGCACAGGAGAATGGAATGTAACAGTATAAATATTTATTAGTGCATACTCTGTGACAAGTACTGTGTTAAGTGCTGGGGACACCAATAGTGATCTTCCCTGTTCTCAAGGAGCTTACAATCTAATTGGGAGAGAATATAGAAATGAGGGCTCATGTTCATTTGACGGCAGATAGACCAGGTACTACTTCAATTCTGGTATAAAAAAAACAAGGCTAATGTCATAGTCCTGAGAACTTTGGGTTGCAATAGTGGGGTGGCTGGTCTCTGACCGAAAGGATCTGACCAACAGTGTCTTGTGAGACTACTGTCTGCACCTCCCCAAAGTTCACTATAGAGGGACCATTCAATGTGCTGAAAGCTGTCCTCACTTTCTCCCAACGTTACAAGAACATCAGTAAGAGCCTCTGGCTGTCTACCTGTCATCTCTTATTCTTGCTCATGACACTCATTAATTAATTAATTAGATTGTTAATATTCACTAATTTATTTATGTAGCCCTTGAGGACATTTTTTACCTCTCTTCATTTTCAAAGTTCTTAGCCAATTATATGTTGCAAACTTCCCATATCCTTTGTGTACCTCTCCATTTCCTTCCTCTGCAGAGCTCATATTTAATCCTTTAAATGCAAATGTATTCTATGCTTTGCTTCCATACTATAATACTGGTAGAATGTTATCATTGGAAAGATAGGTCTGAGTTTTCATGGCAAACTTGGGATCAGCAAAGGAGTTTTACCACTTTCTAAAAGCAATTTGGCTTACGTTCCCCCTCCTGGTCTACTTTGGGTCAATTTATTGTCCATTTGCCTTCTGCCCTAGTTATACACACCATGGACAAGCTGTATCAGATGTTCATTTAAATGCATATTAAAATCTGGGCAATGGACATTCTTCATCCACTTAGTCTTTTGTGTGTGGATGGGAATGCAAAATCCTTTGAGTGATTACTTGCTTCTTCTAGGAGATTCTCCATTATTCTGGGATTTGATGCAATCACCACTATGCCATCCACCAATAAAAGCAACTAAGGGATATCAAATTGCGTGCTGACATGGGGGGAAGGGGTGTGCGGAAGGGGGGAGGAGAGGGAGGGGGAGAAAATTTGGAACTCAGGGGATTGTGGAACAGAATGTTGTAAACTAAAAGTAAATAAATAAATTTAAAAAAATTTTAAAGAGCACCTAGGGGATGTTCATATATGTTAGTCTCTATCCTTGAGATGAAGATGAAGATGAAAACATTGATGGATCTACTTTTCATTTCATAAGGGAAAATGAGACCTCTTTAGAAGCAATGAAAAAAGAGCTTCAAGGAAGAAATAAAGGGGATAAAGCATCCAAAGAAATAGAGGGGAATCTTAATCTGCTTTGAGATACTAGAAAGTAGAAAAATGAGACCCAGAAGAAGAAGGGAAGAAAAGTCACTGAACATTTTAAATGGAGCAATAGTTATGAAACTTTTCCTGTGAATGGGGGAGGGGGAGCTGGAGAATTTAAGCAGATCCTCAAAGAATTGATGGTGTGGATGCACAGGCAATCAGGAGAAAACCAATCCCGTAAGAGTCAGAGGAAAAAGAGATACATGATTGCTCCCTGTTGAAGGGTACTGAGGCAACTATTTATTGGCCTTACAAAAATAACAGAGAAGTCTTCCCTGGATATGTATCTGGGTCACAGCAGGAATCTCATAAGCTTCATTAAATCAGATGGCTATAACCTCCTTCTTATATTACTCAGGCAGCATCAGTTCCTGGGTCATGGAGTCTTTTTTAGTTAGTTTTTTTTTTTTTCTGTATCTTTCATACCCTACTCAGCACCCTGAACATAGTAGGGCCTTAAATGTTTGTGGAATTGAATTCATGGAAGAACCAATGACAACTCCAGAAAGGACCTGAAAAGTATCTCTAAGGGTTATGAAGTGTCAGACAAGTCCCAGAAGCCCTTGAGGACACAGGTGATATTTTCATCATTGCTGCTGATCAAAGGTAGCAAATTTGGAAAGGAAGCCAAGGCCTGAATATGCATTTTGGTTTCTCTTAGTTTGGCTCCTGCATTAGAGAAATACACTTGGCAAGGGCACAAGATAGCCTTCTCCAGGCCCCACCAACAAAAAGAAAGAGAAATAACAATTCAAGGTAGTATACCCCAAATGTCAAATGAAGAGTTTGTGTCTTCTGTCCTGCTTTTGCAGCCTATAACCACTTAACCTTGGCCCATTGATCCCACTGAAATACTAATGACTGCTGATTTACATATTCAAATCATAGAGTAAATAGCATCATAGAGCATCTCTGTAGCCAAGTCTTATCACCAATATCTATTTGGATGTATGTCTATGTCTAACACCAGGAAATAGCTTTTCATACACCTAGGTTCTGAAAAATGAAGTAAAGTATATCATCAAGGAAATATGATTTTAAAAAAAATCAAGATGAGCTAGTTAGTAGAAAGATTGAGGTACAGATGAACAACCTGTGGGATCCACTGATATCCAAGAGATGGGTCCCATGGGAGGACATGGGAAAAAGTTGTCTAGGATGGGTAGGCATGGATGAGCTGCAATCTGCATCATTGGAGGGAATATTCAACACTGATGTAAATGTATTCATTTGGGCATTTCATTATATTCTAGTTTAAGTTAATATGGCAATCTTCTCCTTCCCATTCCTTCCATCTATCCTTCTCAGCCTCCCTTCTCACATCCATATAGGCACCCATCCATTTCAACACTGTGGCATGGTGTTCTCTTTGTCTGACAAAAATCAACTTCCTCAACACAAATGTTAGGGAAGGCAATGCATCAGACCTATGAACGTGGGAAAGCTGCAGTTATAGTCTTTTTTTCCCCCAGGAGAGTATCTCAGTATTCCTGCCACACTTAAGTTTTATGCAGGCATTTCAATAAGAGAGGAAATACAACTATGATTGGCATATTTCAGTCTAGCAAAATATACTTATCCAGAGGGAAGGAATCAGATTTTTTATTGTGATAAGACAATGTGGTTCAGTGATTTGAGTTCCTAGGTATTTTTTTTTCTTTCCCTATGATCTTTCTAGTATGCCACTTCAGATGGCATTCAGGAGAGCCTGTGTTCTAAGGGAGTTGTTATGTCTGTGGCTCCATTTACTAAAGCCCCATAAAGCTCTCCTGCAACAGCCCTGGGAGGTAGGTGCTACTGTTACTCCCATTTTACAGTTGAGGAAACTGAGTGTCTAAGGTTAGATCTGAACTCAAGTCTTGCTTACTCCAGGCCCACTGTGCCATAAAAAAAGTGTCCAGAGTAGAGAAGGTCCATGGGCCAGCATTAGATACTTGGGTGGTGAAGGACTCATACCTAGTTAGATCTGCTGAAAGGACTTTAGCCTGGAGCCTAGATGACTTAGGGGAAGCCATAAGGAATAATCCTGGGTGTTTGAAAGTCTACAACCTGTAAGAGGGCTTAGAATTATTCTGATTGGTCAGAGAAGGAGGAACTAGGAGTAGTGGGGAAAAGTTGCAAAAGGTAAACAGTCTTGATGTAAAAAAACCAAAAAAACCAACCCTAACAATTAGAGTGATCCCCAAATAGACTGGATCATCTTGGGAAGATGTTCTCTGAGCATTGGAGGAGGGGTAGAGAGAGGGGCTGTGTTGGGGCCAACTTATTTACCTCATCAATTAGCAAAGCTACAAATCAGGACTTGGTTGATAATCATTTGTAGCTAAGGCCCATGTATTTTGAGGGACTGTATCCCCACATGTAGGGTGTCATTGTTTAGCACAAAGAGAGGCAGAATAAATAGCTCTAGAATTCAGTCTACCATTTTTCACAACTTTTAAGAAAAACTTGCTTTGGTCAGGAGAGACAATGTAGGGAGGAATTTCCTGTATTCACCCATGAAGGCTAACCTAATAGAACCACACCTTCCTCTCTCTAGTTCTGTCTTTATTTACCAAATCTGAAGATGGTATGGAAATGAAAAAGTAACTAGAAAAAACCAGGAGCTCCCACAGTGTTGGAATTGATCACCAAAATGTCCTTTGTACTAATGGAGTTACTAATTGACACCTGGGTGGTTCTGCTGGGTGGAGCAACTGCTGCTGCATCAGCAGGATTCAGACGGCCTTACTCTAGTGTTTGCTTCTTTTGGAGGTCTTTCTTAAACATTCCCTAGGAGTGCTGTTTTAAATGCATTCTTACATTTTTGTTACTGTTGTTCAGTCCTTTTTCAGTCCATTCTGACTCTTTGTGACCCCTGTTAACCAAAAAAAATGAATGAATGAATTAATAAATAAGCAAATAAATTGTCGTCCCTGAGACATGCATTACAACTGTATTTATTATAAGAGAAATGAACATGTATGTATTTCTGAAAAATTTGGCAACTCAAGAAGACGAGTTAAGTTGGCTTCAGGGCAACACCACATTACTTGGCAAATATACTGGAGTGGCTTGCTATTTCCTTCTCCAGCTCATTTTACAGATAAGGAAACTGAGCAAACAGGGTTAAGTGACTTGCCCAGGGTTACACAGCTGGTAAGTGTCTGAGGCTGGATTTGAACTCGGGAAGATGAGTCCTTCCTGACTTTAGGCCCAGCACTCTATCCACTGTGCCACTTAGCACTCTTATGTCATATTAAAGAAGTCTGGGGGCGTCTCATCCTGAGACTGAAGTCTTAGAAGCAATGCCCTTGTTGTGCCCTGTGCTCCTGACTGCCAAGGGGGCAAGCTGACTTTCACAGAACAGTCCTCATCTAAGTCCATCATCCAACTAAGATGACTCCCCTGGATAAAAGCCCATCTTAGAAATCACTGGGGGATAGAAATAAGCAAAAAAACCCCGGTGCTTGAGACCTCAGAGTATGGAATCCACTGTCTCTCCAGGAAAACCATTCTGTTGGGGCTTGGGGTTTAGGGGTGCTAGGGACCCCCAAATATTACATGCTGGGTCCTGCCGAATGAATTGGACTCAAGCCTTCTCTCAGCCAAAGTAAAGCAAAGTTTATTAAAGATTCACCATATTGGGTAGAGTCTTAAGGAGCCAAAGTATTTGTTTTGCTTGTATTGACAATCGGACCAGAACAATCTGACACAGAGTGAGTCAGTATATTGGAAGGCAGTAGTAACAGGAAAGTTAGCTATTGTATGGAGGATAAACTTAACTGAAGTGAGGTTGAACCGTTCTTGACCTTCTGCCGCAAAAGGCTCCTTTCGGCTCTAGCTCCTTGTCCCAGGGCTCTCCTCTGCCCATTGGCTTTCCCACATTCTTTTGCCACGCCCACTAGGAGGGGGCAGCAAACTACATTTCCCACGAGGCCACGCGCTGCCCCTTCTTGCTAAATCCTCCGTTCCCTTGGCAGGAGGCTGTTCTCAGATGCCTGTGGGAAGATGTAGAGTAGATCTCTGCTCCCGGGGAGATGTGAAGCTCAGAATTTCTTTCTGAATATTGGAACATGGCTCTCTCTTCAGCCGCTTCATCATCAGTCCCTTAAGGGGCCTCGCTAGCGCCTGGTTGTGCCGGCATCTGCCTCGGGCACCTTCGCCCATGGTCCGGCTGCTGCGAGGCCCCCTCCGGGGTCCTGCAGATGTCATTGGCGGATGACCGGAGTCGCCCGATCCTCCTGATCCGCGTTTGCCGCGATCATGACTTCGGGCTGTGCGGCACTCGCCGCCGCCGCCCGCCTCCTGGCGCGCCCCTTCCTCTGTGAGTGCGAGCCCCCGCCCCCTGCCCGCGCCCGGGGTCCCGCGGCCCCCTCCGTGCCCGGCCGGCCTGCGTGGGGAGGCCAGGCCGCAGCCTGCGGGGGCGCCCAAGCCAGAGGAGGCGGAGGCGGCCACGGGGCTGGGGGAAGGGGCGGGGTGTCGGGCGCTGGGCCCACTCGGGGAAAGGCCTTCGGGGAACCCGAGCACCGGCGTGCCACTAGAGAGCAAGGGCCTGGGTGGACCCTGGATCTGGGGAGGAGGAGGCCCCGAGCCGGGTCTGGTTCAGCGCCGCTTGTGTGCCGGGCAGGGCTGAGGCCGGGGCAGGCCCTGCCCTCGGGGAGCTTCGGTCTGATTGGGACCGGCTGGCTGGGACCCCACTCGGACCTAGGCCCGAGGCAGGGAGGCCGCCCAGATGGCGTGCCCCGCCCGTGTCCCAGGACCGGGGTTTAGCGCAGGGAGCTTAGGGAGTGTGGAGCTCATGCGCAGGGAGCCCTGTGGCAGGATTTGGGGTGAATGGGACCATGGGGCACCCTGGGGCACCCTGGGGCTGGAGCTGCCAGGTGTGGCCTGATTCTGAGCACGGGAGACCCTGGTGGGCAATGAACTGATCCCTCAGGCCAGGGAAAGGATCGTATCTTTGGCCCAGGGATCTGCTTTTGGTGGAGGTGACGGTGGAGAAGAGCTCCGAGTTTGTCACTTTTACGGGTCAGGACTGAGGATTCCGGGTATGGAGGTGGACAGAGAGAATCCCAGGGATGCAAGTGTTTTGGAATGGGACTCTAGATTGGAGGTTTGAGTCAGACTTTAGCTCTGGGGCCTATAGGTCCTTTGGGATCAGGGTGGAGTGAGGGTCAGAGATTGTTTTAAGGAGCTATGCCTCCTGGGCTCTGCACCTGGCTATCAGTCAACAGACTTTTATTAAATACTTACGCTGTGCCAAGTACTGTGTTAAACTTTGGGGGATGAAGAGGCAAAAATATTTCCTGCCCCCCCAGGAGTTCCCATTCTAATTAGGGGAGGGGAGACACCATGCAAATCAGCTGCTACCTAATGTATGCACATACACACATATGTATATGTATACATGTGTGTGTGCGCGCGCATAATACATGTACACATATATACACATGTATGTGTATGTATACACACATGCACATAGAGTAGATGGCAGCTTTCTGGAGATGGCACTTGTTTTTGGAAGTTGAAGGAGAGTGTAATCTATTGTAGAGGAAGACAGATACTGGTTCTCTTTAGTCAGGTATAGGATAACTTGGCCTAGGAGAGAGTGATGATTGAACAAGAGGGTGATAACTGGAGGTGGCAGGAGGGAAGGCCACCTGGAGTGGGGAATAGAAGGTGAGGATTGAGGTCTAGGAGGAGGGTGGAAGGAGTTTCTGTCCTGGTCTTTTGCCTGGGATTTCTCAAAAGGCCCATAGTGCTACTAGCCTGGAGGGAATTAGGGTTCTCAGTCTGTGAAGACTTAATGACCAACTTGTTTTTTCCCAGTGGGAAGTTATTCCTTGGCTCTCCACATAGACTTCCAGAACCCAGTGAGATCAGTTTGATCTGGTTCTGGGCAGCCAAGTATGTGGACCTTTAAAACTACTCAAATCATTGTAAAGATTGAAGGTTTGGGCCTTGTCTTCAATGGAAAAAGCCACAGAATTAACACAAAGCTTCTCTAAGCTGTAAAATGATGAGGTCTTGGGTAGCCATTCTTCCGAAAGAGGTGAAGATTGAGTTTACTAAGCCTCATTTTTCTCTTTATATTCCAGTCAAGGACATATTGCCTTCCTTATACATTTTTATTTTGACATGATAGAGGTTTTTGTTTTTGTTGGTATGAGTTAAACTTTTTTTAGGCTGCCTCAGGGTATGATAGGTGTTAGCATTAAAGACCTGAGGGGATTTCACCATTTTGTGTGTGTATTTGTGATCTCCAATGCAGGCTCTTTGGCTTTCTATTGATAGCACTTTCTGTATTGAATGTTAACAGTTTTGCAATAGTGGTTTTAATGAAAAACTTGTCAGTGTCTTTCAGGACATTGCACTCTAGGGTTTTGCCACATTTCTTGGGCCAGCAAAAGCAAATTGCTAGGTAATAAAGAAAACGAAAAAATAACTATTTGGAAAATCTCTAAGTAAAGTGGTGCTGATGTTCTTTTTTCATTTTTTTGCTTTTTGGAGGTAGGGCAATTGGGGTTAAGTGATTTGCCCGGGGTCACACAGCTAGTTTTTGTGTGTGTAAGTGTCTGAATCCAGATTTGAACTCAGGCCCTCCTGACTCCAGGGCCCATGCTCTCTTCACTGTGCCACTTAGCCACTCTGGTGTTGATATTCTTAATCAGGGAGGGGGAGAAGGAAGGTCTTTGGACCCTTTGGACGGTTTTTTCTTGGAGGAACAAACTGTAGAACCTTCAGAATGTAAGTTGTGATAAATGGAAGGAATCAAGCCCAAGAGTGTCAGGTCATGAAAGGCATACTGTAAGGGGCCATCTTATCTAGTCCCCATCACTGACTGGGGGACACTCCCATCTACAGCCTCCCTGGCTCACAGCCTTCTGGCAAGAAGGAGACCTTCATCCAGGGTGAATCTGCTTTTTCCTGAGGCAGCACCTTTTCTGTTTGGACAGTTCTGATTGTTTGGCACCTTTTCCTTCTTTCAGGTTGGTCTCTATTTTTCTTCTGCCCATGGCTCTGAATTCTGCCCTGTGGGACCAACAGAACAGGCCTAATGTCAATGTCAGCATGACCTTTCTTCAGATATTTGAGAACAGCAACGGTATTTCCCCCTTAGCTCCAGCTTCCTAGTTTCTAGTTCCCTTGCCTCCTGGGTTGTCATCCTTTGAATGCTCCAGTCTGTCAGGTCTGTTCTTAAAATGTGGTCTTTGAAACCATACATAAATCCTTCTGCAAGGACCTAGTCCATCCCTAGGCTATTCCGGGGTCTTCTGGGCTGATTGGGATCTCTATCCCAAGCTCTCTTGAGTGGAGTCATTTAAGGAATCCACCTAGCTACTCTTCACAAGCTCTAATCTCATCGTCTTGTCCCCAAGGAGATCATGTCCAGTGAAATCCAGGGATACTGTTTTTTAGAAACAAACAAAAAAATTACCCTCTCCTTCCTCAATTAACCAGTCTAATCTTACTATTTACAGTTTATCCTCAAGGATATCATGAGAGGCATTTTTAAATGTTTGTTGAAATCCAGGTTAATTGCGAATAATTAAAAAGGCACCTGAACCTACTTTACTGCCCTTGCAACTTCATCCTCTGTCTTGTCTACAAAGACATGAGAGACACTGCCAAGAGCCTTGTCCAGTGTATTATGTCCGTGTTATGGACTTGATTTGCCAGTCTGATTGATAACTCTGTTGAGGAAGTGACATTATCAGGCACGACCAGGCTTTCCTTTTTGGGCCTCACAAACCTGCCTATTAACAATGTTGTCTGGGGTTTGCCAGGAATCCAGAGATAAGCTTAGTGGACATTGTGGTCAGATTTCTTAGCCTCAAGACCAGTACACGTTCCCTGTTCTTTGTGAGAGGTGTCCCATGTGTGGCTAGTAGCTTCTTAAGCCGGGCCCCAGAAATCTGAGTCTCATTCTCAGAGGGCATTTTCTTCAGTATCTGTAGTAGCAAGCACCCCAACATCCCCAGGGTGGCTGCCAATACAGGTTCTTAGATCTGCTTTTCTAAAGGAAAGCAACTCAAAATGGGTTAACAAGCTTACTTTAATCAGTCAAACATATATCGTTTACCTAGTTCAGGGGAAAAAGGTCAGCACCCGAACTTTAAAGTATACAGACAGAACTTATAAGACAGAGAAACAAACATTAAGCAGACAGGCTTCCAAACTGCCCAACCATTATCAATACCAAATCACAGTTACCAGAGAGGGAAGCATCAACATCTGGGTTTTCAAAGCCCGGGGGCTCTCATGGGCTGCCCAGAATCTCATCTGGTTAAATCACACAACACTTCTCAAAGTGAGCCCCAAAGTAAAGCCTCACATAAGGGTTTATATAGCCTTCGCCTGGCTCAGAGAATGTAACAACCTTCTTGACCCACTGCCCAATCACAAAGTATCAAGGTGTGGGTGTTCCTGAAAACCAAGTCTCCCACCCCAGGCTCCAGGTGCACTTAACCTAGGGACAGGGAAGATCTTTAAATTTGTATTTCCATTACAGTATCTTTGCACTTTCTGAATCTTCCATTCTCTTCCATTCCACCTCACCTTCAGTTTACTACAGAGACAAAGATGCCATTTGTGTTCTCACCCAATTCGGTTTTGGGTTCAAGACTTCAAAGAGGTGCCTGCTGCTGCACCTAATAACTAAAGTCTTCTCTTGGGGTGTGCAGAAACTGCAGCTGAAATAAATGCTGCAGCAGAGGCACGGGAAAGCGGCCTGCGTCATGCTTGTTGCGTCATGCTTGCCCCAGTTTTAGGGTGGAGCTCTCTCCAAGAGCTGAGGAGCCAGCAGAAGTAATTTTAGTTGGCTCAAGGAGGGAAGTTTGAAACTTATCTAAGTCATGAGTTGGGTGAGTTTCCCATGCCAATAAAACATGATTTTCTTCAGTAGAGGATTTGTTTTAGAGGCATATGAAGATTACTTAAGTGAAGTAGCTGGTTAGCTCTGTTCTTAAGGACACAGAGGTAACTACATGAGCTTGGGGTGGGGGGGTCAGTCGCGAAGGAATGTAATTGGTCACCAGGGGGATCAGGAGAAAGTGTGTGGAAGATTGACCCAAATCAATTGCTGCAACTGGAAATTCAGAGTAAAGCACTTATGCTCCTCGTGGTTGATTAGTAACATCATAGGAGCAGAGATTTAGAGGAGAAGGAACCTTAGGGCCATCTTTGCATCTTTAGGGCTAATTGCCATGTTTTACACACACACACACACACACACACACACACACACACTCTCTCTCTCTCTCTCTCTCTCTCTCCCTCTCCCTCCCTCCCACCCCCTCCCACCCCCTCCCCCTCTCTCCCTTTCCCTCCCTCCCTCTCTGTCTCTCTCTTACTCACACACACAGTCACAGTCTCAAGAATGACTCTGCCTGCCTCAGTCATACCACTGCCCTGTTGCCATAGGAGCCACTGGTTGGGGGAAATTGAGCCTCCCCTCCCCTCCCCCCCACTTTTTTAAACAGAGAGGATGGAAAGAAGCCATGTAAAGCAGGAACACCTTAGAGGGGCTTTGGGTCTTTTGGTACAGACTCCTCGGCAGGGCTTGTCTACTTGAGTGAGGTACTCTTTGCAGTAAAATATCCTCCCCAGAACTGCCCACAATATTTCACTTGGCTCAGTTGTTGTTTAGTTATTTGGTTGAGTGCAACTCTTTGTGACCCTATGGACCATTACTGTTCATGGAGTTTTCTTGGCAAAGATACTAGAGTGGTTTGCTATTTTCTTTTCCAGTGGATTAAGGCAAATAGAGGTTAAGTGACTTGCCCAGGCTCACACAGCTAGTAAGTGAAGTTGGATTTGAACTCGGGCCTTCCTGCCTCCAGGTCCAGCAGCTGCCCTGGGTATGTGGAGTTTTCAGGGGGACTGGCATCTCTGGTATGAGGGCTTGTTGAGCCTTTTTCAGGGTTGCTCTTCCACCTTTGGTGACTACCTGATTCACCTGTCACCCATGGTGTCAAGAAGAAGCTGCCATGCCCTAGTAAGCCATCTTGGTAGATGGGCTAAAACAGGTTAAGGGGTAACCAGTGGACCTCAGACCCTTTGATGAGTCGGGGGGATGTCTGCTCCAAGCATGTGAAGACTTTCCTGGCAGAATAGGCAGATGAGAAGCATTTGTTGGAACAGCTAACCATGGAGGCGACTTGAAGCAGGGGCTGTGGGGCTCTTAGAGCTGGGTCAGACATTGACGACTCCAAGGTCATCCACTGCATCCCAGGCCATTTCCAGGAGTCTTGACTTCTGTCTTGCCACTAGACTTCGGTGACTCAGGAAGAGGGAGTGACACTGATTTTTTTTTTTTTGAGGGAGGAAGGCAGGGCAATTGGGCTTAAGTGACTTGCCCAAGGTCACAGGCTAGTAAGCGTTAAGTGTCTGAGGCTGGATTTGAACTCAGGTCCTCCTGACTCCAGGGCTCTTGCTCTATTCACTGCCCCACCTAGCCACCCCAAGGCTGATAATTTTTAGCTGCTCTGTTTCCCTTAAATCCAGTTCATGTTCAAGTCAAGACATCATCTGTGATGTTGGTCCTAAGGACAAACTCCTGCCTGAAATTCTACTGGTTAGAGATCCATTTGGAATAACAAGCATCCTTTAACAGTGGAGATAACCTTGAGGTTAATCATTCACATGTTGTTGTGAATTAGTTCAAACATATTACTTTCTTCCTAAGAACTGGCCAGGGTGAGCTGTACTGAAGGTTCTGCCGAGCCCTTTGGCCTGTAGAGCGGTGGGTGGGGGGCTGTAGTGGCAGGTCTGGAGGGTGTGCTCCTGCTGCCTGGTGGAGGCCAGTGGGTAATCATCATTCTAAATTACTAGTGTTTCTGTAGCAGAACCACACACACACACACACATTCCAGATCATTAGTTTAACCCTAGGATATAAGTGCTATTATTATTATCAGCCCCATTTTACAGTTGAGGAAACTGAGGCAGAGAGAGATTAAATGATTTATCCGGGATCATATAGCTAGTGTGTGAGACAGGATTTGAAGTGGGGTCTCCCTGAGGCCAGACCCAGTGCTCTGTCCACTGAGCCACCCGGCTGCCTCACAGCTTAGGGTTGGTCTTCTAGAGCCATAGTTCACAGATTCCTAGTGGTGGTGTCCTCTGGAGGTGGAAGGCTGACAAAGATAACTTCATCTGTTTCAGAACTTTGCCTGAGGCTGACCCTGTGCCCAGGAAAATGGGGAGTCTCTTTGTCTGAGTTCACAGACTCTTCCCAGACTTCAGGCTCCTAATATTTGGACAATAGTGCAGCTACATAGTGCAGTAAGCATTGTTGGCTGGGCCTGAGAATCTTACTACCATTTATAATGTTATATAAATACATCCTGAGGGGCGGCTAGGTGGCGCAGTGAGTAAGAGCACCGGCCTCGGAGTTGGGAGGACCTGGGATCGAAACCGGCCTCAGAAAATGAGCACCCACACATAAGTAATGACTAGCCGTGTAACCTTGAGCAAGGTACTTAACCCCAATTGCTTTAAAAAAAAAAATACATCCTGAAGTCCAACAGCCGATTGAGTCCCAGTTTATAAGCACAACTGTATATGCAGGTGTCTGTGTGTGCAGGTGGGTGCTATAAAGATGTCTGCAGATGGGTTATAGGCATTGTTTAGGGTTCAGCCTGTGTGATCTTGCAGTAAGAGCTGCATATTTTCTTTCCTAGGGAAAGTCTACCTTTGCTCCTCTAAAGAGTTGTGCGATCAGTCTGGTAAGGAGGCCAAAAAGAGGGAAGGGTGATCTTTTGGATGGAGTTTCTTTGGGATTGAGTTGACTTTCAAGATTGTATTAGATGTGGGCAGTGCGAAGAACCTTAGAGGCCCTGGGGACCAAACCTGTCACTGTTTTATGGGCCTCTGTGGTCTGCTGCCCCATAGGGCACCAGGGGGCCAGTAGTGTTCACATGAACCCCAAAAGTAGCACTGCTAGCGAGGATTCTGGGGAGAGCCCAGGCTAGCTTTCTTGTACTCAGAGCGATGCTGCTTGGGCTGTTCTTGACTGCCAGGCTATGACTCTTTCTTCTATGAGTGAGCTCAGAGTTGTAAAAAGGATTTGTCTGGCAGACCTGGCAGGCGAGTTATGTGGGGTCCCTTCTTAACTTTGTGTCTGGTGATGTTCAAGGTGTGGCTTAAGATGACAATTTTCTTTCTGGTTACAAGTCTTCAATCCCCTTTTCCAAGCAAAACTACCTCTTGGTTTAACACGTGATATTTAAATATAACTATGCCCAAGATACGGACCGGGACAAGGACTGGAGCTGTGATTTAATTGCGATAGGAAACTCTACATTTGTAGGTTACCAGTTATTTGGTAACATTTATAATCCTAGAGAGCTGACTACGGCCTTGAGAGATTACATTATTTATTCAGGGTCACAGGGTCCTGTGAGTCTGAAGTGAGACTTGGCCCCAGCTCCACTAAGTTAGGCTGCTTCTGTGTGTTCCCAAATACTGTAAGTAAATAAAATAAGCCACACCCTGCCAGGTATGCTAGGCCCCCTGTCCTCTCTTGTGTGCTCCTAAGGAGGCTCTGGGGTATCTGTAGGTAGAATCACAGCATTTGACCATTTCTTTCTCCAGCTCATTTTACAGATGAGGAAATTGAAGCAGACAAGGTTAAGTGACTTGCCCAGGGTCACACAGCTAGTTAAGTGTTAAGCTAGTTAAGAAGAGGAGTTTTCCTGGCACTCTATCCATTCCACACCTCGATGCCACAAGAAAGAAAAACTCCTGGGAGAATTAGGGATAGTTAGTCTGGAGAAGATAAAGGGAGCCATTTAATTCCATTCATCCAGCATTTATCATGTTCCTATCACAGCCTTACCAGGTGCCAAGCAGCATCGTTCCAGATGCAAACACATAAATTAAAAGTTTCAGCTCTCCAGGACTTCCCATTCTTCTGATTGAAAACATACAGATAAGTATATTCAAGTTAGGTACAGAAGAGATAGCATTCTGGGGCCTCCGGTCAGGGAGCAGCACTGAGCATCGAACAGAGAAGCTCAGAAAGGGCTTCATGGAGGGTATAACAGTTAAGCTGAGAGTATCCCAAAGTACATACAGGTACGAAAATATTGATAGCAGCTCTTTTTGTGGTGGCAAAGGATTGGAAATCAGGGGGATGCTCATCAAGTGGGGAATGGCTGAACAAGCTGTGGTATATGAATGTAATGGAATACTACTGGAATATAAGAAACGAGGAGCAGACTTTCTTCATAACAACCTGGAGAGACTTTATGAACTGATGCTGAGTGAGGAGAGCAGAACCAGGAGAACATTGTACACACTGTATCTGTGATGACTGATAGACTGGGCTCATCTCAGCGATGCAAGGTTATAAGACAAACTCCAAGGGACTCGTGATGGAAAAGGCTATCCATGGAGTCTCAATGCAGATTGAAGCAAACTACTTGCACTCTCTTTCTTGCTTTGTTTCTTCCTCATTTTTCATTCCGTCGGTTATAGTTCTTCTTTACAGCTTGGCTAATGTTTAATATGAAGGTATATGTAGAACCTGTATTGGACTGTATGCCGCCATGGGGCATGGGAGAAAATTTGGAACTTGTAAATAATAGGAAATAAAATAAACAAACAAAAACCAAGTTGACTTGAATGCAGTTAAAGCTTCCAGTTAGAGGAGGTTAATGAGGAGGGAGAGCATTGAAGCTACCGGGGAGTACCTCTGCCAGGGCCCCAGGCAAGAGATGGAATGTTGTATGGAGGAACTGGATGTTAGCCAGTGGGGTTGGAATGCCGAGTACACCAGGGGTATGAATAAAAACTCAGCTGACGAATCATTGATATTTCCTTCATGGGGCAGTGATGTGGCCAGACATGGGCCTTTGGAATAGCCCATTGGTAGCTCTGAGGAGGATAGAGATAGCATAGGCCAGAGGGGGAAAAGTCATTTAGGAGGCTCTTGCCATTGCCTGGTGAGAGGTGGTTGTGCTTGGCGGGAAGAGATTGGGCATAGATGGTGGTGGACTAGAAGCTTTTTAGTATGATTCCAACTTTCAGGGTCATTGGAATGGGCTTTTGTGACCGTTCCTAGACCCTAACTACCATTTAGAATATTCTTGTGGGACACTATACACCCAGTTACTAAGTCACCTCTTGGAACATAACCCATTCATAAGTTGTAGATTGTATATATAGAAGAATTCCGAATGTGAAGATGTTCAGTGCTTAATACTGGTGGTGTTTAGACAAAGCACTTTGTGGATTTGGCTACTGATGATTCTTTCAAAAAGAGAATCCTTTCTTTCATGGATTGTCAGCATAGTACACACTCTCTTCAGAAACCAATTTGATCGAGTGCTAGTTGTATTGTTGCCAGAAGAGGATTGAACATTGGTCCAATTGTCAAGTCACAATTACGCTTTACCTCAAACATCTTAACTATTTCAGTAAGCTAACTTGTCAGCCTGTATGCAAACATACTCATTAAGATTCTAGGGCCATGGGCGGCTAGGTGGCGCAGTGAATAGAGTGCCGGCCCTGGAGTCAGAAGGACCTGAGTTCGGAGCCAGCCTCCAGACACTTAATCCACACAAACAAAAACCTAGCCGTGTAACCTTGGGCAAGTTACTTAACCCCAATTGCTTTAAAAAAAAAAAAAAGATTCTAGGGCCAGCAGAAAGAGTCAGAAGTAAAAGATTTAAAACCCACCGAGTCTTTCTCAGCTCATATTTCAGGCGACAAAACAGAGACCCAAGAGTTAGGTAAGTGACAAAACCAGGTTTGCTATCCAGGGCTTCTGGACTTAAACCTGTTATTCTCTTCATCACATCCTGGGACCTTCCTTTGAGAATGGATTGCAGGTTTCATAGCCTTTCTTCCCCACTGAGTTCAGAGCATAACATTCAATTTGCAAATTCACTAGAGAGGAATTTGGCAACACTATACTGGTAGCATGATTTCTGGCATTAAATTATTTTAAGCAAAATTCCATTATGATAAAACAATATAGAAATATCCCATGAGTTCATTAAAAAAAGATTTTATTGGCCATTTGGAGAAAGGCCAATGCGAATTATAATAGCTCATTATCAGAAATGTAGTTTTATTATTTGTTTTAAAAAAGGTTGAATGCAATGGTCACTAAGATCCCCTTTAACTCCAATATCAGTGATTTGAAGTTTATGGCAAGGAGACAAACTAACTTAAAAGATTTGACTTGTGCTTTAATTGATAGATAAGAATGATGTATCATGAGATTATCAGTTGTATTTAAATATATTTGAAGCTATTGAAAATCATATTCTTTTAAACAGTTAAACATTTTCATAGCAATCATTAATACTTTTAATTTTCTAAGTAAACTCTTATTTTATAGGTAGCTATGGAGGTTCTGTCCCAGTTATCATACATTCCAAATTAATTAGACTTGGGTATTGTCAGTCCACAAAGGGCTACTCTGATGCTTCATGCTTCATAGTTGATAGAGGTCACCCTGGGTTTGGGAATGCTTTGTCAATGATTTAAGATCTGGCTATTATTTTACCATCTTGTAAAGGATCCTACCAATAGTCTCTGTGTGCTTTCTGGAGGGCTAGGCTAGCTAAGTATAAGGAGGCTCACCATGCAAACATACTACTAGTACTGGACCATTAATGAAGAATTCTTTGACCTTTGCAACCTTTGAAACAAAAGAAAATACTGAATGCCCTTTAGTAGTATGCTGATACTTTGGCAGCCTGGGGGGCAGAATTTCAGTAAAGGGGACCAGGGGAACCAAGAAATCAACAATTTTAGATGATTAAGCACTTTACAAGATGAGATTATTTCATTAATTGTATTTATGTCTCCAGCACAGTCATGGCTTGTCTGGATGTACCTATAGGGCGCAGGAAGGACCTTATAAACTTTTGTTGATTGACTGCTAAAGGAAACACTTGTTGTAAAGGAAGCTAGAACTTTGAGGAAGATGGCAAACAATGGAAGGTTGACTCCTAAGCTTTGTAAAATCCCGGATAAAAGACTTAGTAAGAGTTGGTGAGCATGCCTCCAAAGGCAATGAGAAGCATCATTTCAGGCGATATTTGGTCATCTGTAATAGTGATTGTGGTAAACCATTTATAAAAAATACTGCCATGCAAATCACTGCAACTTAAGTTCCAAAAAGACTGAGAAATTCCATGAAGAATTCTCTAAAACCCTTTCAGAGTAAATGAACCCCCAAAACAAAGGTAGGCATAGGGGAAGATGGAAAAAAACAGAGGGTGCAGAAATGAGGATTAGACCTGGGATTTCTTTGCAATAGAAAACTTGAAGTTAAGGAAACTTGCTACCAATGGGGGTCAACCTTTAGTCTTTTTTTCTTTTTTTAAAGCAATTAGGGTTAAGTAATTTGCCCAAGATTACATGGCCAGTTTTTTTGTGTGGGTGTTAAGTATCCGAGGCCGGGAACTGATCCCAGATCCTCCCAACTCTGGGCTGACGCTCTTGCTGTGCCATCTAGCCGCCCAACTTTTAGTCTTTTTAGCCAATTATGTCTTAAGGATGGTTTCAGTCCCTTCTAAGGAAAAATTAACCTAACTTCTCAGGGAAGTTGAGGAATTCGGATATTGCTTCCACCATACCATGGAAGGCCAGACAATGGAGATAATTTTGTCCAATCCTCTGATAATAAAAAGTAAAAAATAAAACAGGGAGATGTCATGGGGATGCTTAGCACGGAATCCAAATGGAAAAGTTTCTCTGTAGATGATAATGCCCTCCAGGTGTTCCTGTTTGGCATCCAGCTCCACCATATCGCACAGTTTCCTAAATGAATCCTCCTTCATAGTTAGGCCATTAAAGGGATGACTATATTAGTTGTCCAGACAGTGTTATGTAGTTGGATAAGCAGTGCGCAGAATTGCTTCATTAGTATGTATATCTTGGACAGGCACTGTGTGAGAGCAAGGTGCTGGGCCCAGAATAGGAGAAAGAGCGTTCTTGGTGACCTTTATGAAATTGTACTGTTTGCTTTTTAGTTACCTTTAAGCTTCTCCCCAAAAGAAAGACCTGATTGTTTCATCCCCGAATTTTTCCTGTGATGTTGTATATCTAAGCTATGGGTTTTCCAGTAATTAAATTTCAAAGTCAACATTAGATGATGGTGGGGTTAGAGCAGGCATTAGCACATTCCATACTGAAAATGTCTGAGTGACACAATCAGGTTCATAGATGATCACATCACAAGTCAGGTCAGTGTTTTTAGGTAGTGCCCTGTGCTAAGTGCTAGGGATACAAATAGGCAAAAGACTGCCCTCCATGAGCTCACAGTTTACTGGGAGGAGAGAGCAAGCAATAGTGTACAAATGAGATACATACAGGATAAATTGGAACTAGTACTAAGGGGGCCTGGTAAAGACTTGTCAAAGGTAGGGTTTTAGTTGAGATGTGAAGGAAGCCAGGGAGGCCAGAACAGGGAGGTAAGGAGAAAGACAATTCCAGCTATGAGAAGTCAGCCAGTGAAAATGGGCAAAAACGGGGCAAGGAGGCCAGTGTCTATTGATAGCAGAGTGGGAGATGTAATAACAGTGGAAGGGTAGGAAGAGGCTGGGTTATAAAAGGCTTTATTTAAAACTCCAACAGAGATTATACTGAAGGCATTAAGGGGCCCCAGTGCAGTGGGATTATCACTTCTCTTGGAACCTATGCTCCTCCTAAGATTGTTACCTTTTTTAGCTCTCTCCTCATTCTGCTAATTCCTTTCCCTTACAGTCCATTAAAGCCCCCAGAACTTTTTCAGAACATGTGCTATTTAAGCATGTTTCCCTCATTTTCTATTTTTGAAATAGCTTTTTTGTACCTAAATGAAAGACTTGATATTTATTGTTGAATTTCATCTTACTAGGTTCACCCTGTTGCTCTAGCCCAATGGTCTGCAAACCTCAACCTGGACCAAGTCCCTCCAACTGCCTTTTTTTGGTTATTAAACCACCTGTTTTTGTATTAAAGGATGTGAAAACCATTCTTGGCTCCTGTGGCGTCTGCTCTCTCCTGGCAGAGGCCTTCTGGATGCTGACTTCAGTGGTCCTCATTTGGTTGTTAGTTATTCAGGTGATTTGGGAAATAGATTGGGAATGCATCAGTAACCTTTAAGGTAAGGAAATTTATGAGACTTCTTCTGTAACTTGGCAGAAAAGTCAAGGTTTATTTCTATTTCAGATCAGCCACTCAAATACTGGAAGATTGACTTATTGGTGGCAAGGGTTGGGTTAGACTCCAGATCTGCAGTTGAGCAGCATTGTTGAATCTTCATTAAGTGTTTCATGCTGCTCTTCCAGTTAGACTATGTGGGGCCTGTGGGGCCTCATCAACATGCACATAACAGAAAAGAGAAAGCAGAAGTTAAAGGGCAGTTTATATTACTAAGGTCAGGATGCTTGTTCAGCAGCTCCTTCAGCATTTGCCTATTGGACAGCTCTTCCTGGATGTCTGTCAGCATCTCAAAGTCAGATTGTCTGAAATTGAACTCATTAGCTTTCCTGTCTGATTTCTCAGCATCTGTCACTGCTGCCACCAGCCATCACTTGTCACCATCACTTGTGTTGGTAACGCTCTCAGTGACCTTTCACTTCCCTTTTCCCTTTATCCCATACAGCCAATCAAGCCCTGATACTTGTCATTTCTATGTCTTGAAATTTCTCCCATATGCACTGCTTTACCACCATAATCCATGTTATTAATATCTCTTACTTAGGATAGTCACATAATAGTCGTCATGTCTCCAGTTCCTTTCCCTTCCAAACCATTCTGCACACGATTGTTTGGTTTATCTTTCTAATGTAGAAGTCTGATCATATTGTTTCATGTTACCCTGTGTAGCTGGCCATGTGAAACCTTTGGTGGCTCCCCATTGCCAACTCCAAACTCCTAATGTCATTCTACAACATGTTTCTTTCCTTTTGTTCACTTTGTTCCCATTTTCTGGAACGGTGGCCATGAAGGTGGGGGTGGGGGTGGGGCATGGAAGGGATTTTGGCCTTGGGTTCCAATCTTGGCTCTGCTTCTTACTACCTTTGTGATCTTGGGAAAGTAACCTCTCTGGGCCTCACTTTCTTCATCAGTAAAATGAAGGATTTAAGTTAAATGACCTTTAAAGCCCTTCCAGCTCTAAATCCTTCTAAATCTTTGTTAATCCAGTTTCTAAATTCCTTCCTTCCCATCTTTACCTGTTGATATCTTATCCTGTAACACCTTTAATATGTTTATTGCATTCTGGATACTCTGTCCTCTGTCCTTTGTAATTCTCATCCATATCTCTCTTTAATAGAATGTAAGTTGGGGCGACTAGGTGGGGAAGTAAATAGAGCACCAGCCCTGGAGTCAGGAGGACCTGAGTTCAAATGTGACCTCAGATACTTAACACTTACTAGTTGTGTGACCTTGGGCAAGTCACTTAACCCCAATTGCCCTGCATTCCCCACTCCAAAAAAAAAAAACAAAACAGAATGTAAGTTCCTTGGGGGAAGGGGCCGTCATAGAAAACACACAAATGGTCTGACCCAGTTCTGGAGGGTGAGGAGTAGCTCTCCAGGAAGGCCCTACTCCTGGGCCTCATTGTGGCCTGGAGAGGATCCAGTGCTCACCAAGGTTGTACTTCTTGAGGACAAGCTCTGTCAGCTTCTCCCAAACTGGAAGAGTTCTGTGAACAGTCAGTCCTAAAGGCTTTCACTTGATAGTTCATCATGGTATGAACGTTCATTGTCTGAATACCCCCTTAGTGATGCTTGGAGAGTGCTTTGACCCTGGCAGTTCTTGAGCTCTGATAAACATAATATGCGTTAGAATGGGTGTGATTACTCTGTGTGTTCAGGAATGTGCCATTCCTGAGTTTTAGTTTCCTGGAGTCTAGGCTTTGGTTTTGGGTCTCCTCCATTGCTTTGCGCACAGTGCATAGTAGGTGCTTAATAAACCTTTGTTGAATGAATGAATAGTAATTGGCCTGCTCGGTTTCCTGTTGAGTTGCATGTTAGCAGAAGCCATGTGTTTGCATCATTTCACTGTGCACATGTTGGTGCAGTGTTACCTTGTCACCCCACTTGGCTCTCTTCTCCAGTTCTACCCCCTTACCCTCCACTTCTTTGTCCCTGGGGATCTACTGGGATTCTCATAGGTGAATAATCTAGGTCTATATATAGGCAGTCCTTACACTAACCAGCTACATGCAGACCCTATAGATGCAGCATAAGGGACTTGGTACCTTTAAAGGATAACTTCATGTGTACCACTGTTGTAACTATGCCTATTTTTCCTCCCTCTTTATTGCTTGAAACTGGCTTTAGTGGGAAACTGAAGGCACCTATATTGGCAGCTATCTGGGAATCACCTTGAGATGATTCCCCATTTTTTTAGTTTGTGCTTTCTTTTTCCTCCCCCCCCCCCAATTTCTCATTTCTTCCACATTTGTATTATAGTTCTTGAAGGAAAAGAAACTGAGTTAGTGATATTTGGGTTGTTCTTAAAGTAATTTTGATGTTATAATGTTACCTTCCACAGTTTTGCACTTGGGTAATTGCCATAGACTTAGAGCTGTAATGGGCCCCTGGAAACCATTTAATCCCCTCATTTTACAGGTAAGAAAATCTTGGGAGGTCAAGTGATCTGTCCAAGGTCACACAGCTGTGGAGGGGAATTTATTATTCTGCATTTTAGTCACAGGCCTGCCAGAAATAATTTCTATTAATTTAGATTATTGTAAGCATTTTTCTGCCTCAAGGAGAAAAGTCCAAACTGGCAGAGACCTCTCATGCCTTTGGAAATCTAACACAAGCCATTTTTGAGGTATAATTTATGCCATTCCCTGATGATAGACAAAATTCCATAGTTAAGATTGAGTAAGCTTTTACTGTTTAGGTAACTGTTCAATTCTCAGTTTGCATGATCTAATACAACAATAATCACTTTACTTTGTGCATTCCCTTTTCCTAATCATTTTCCTAAAACTATTCAGTCCTTCTTTGACCACTCCTCCGAGGATTCTTCAGCTGGTCAAAGGTGAACTCTAGATACTTTGATTAACCAGTATAATTAAAGCCTTAATTCCTTCTCCTGGTCTGATCATCCCTTCATACTCTTGAGGCCTGAGCACAGAAGGCACTGCTCTTCAGTGGATCAATCAAAGACCCCCTTCTCTGTGTTTGCTCTTCTGCCTAAAAAGGGAGGACCAACCAAAAGATAGGCCTTGGCTAAAGGGACATAAGGTATTCATTTAGTGTTGGGCATTGTTTGAGACTTAAGAGTTAAAGAAGTACTGATAAGGGTTTCTCAGCCAGGTGAGACCCGGGACTTCCGACTAAAGTATTGTTCTGTTATTTTGTAGTATGTATCCCAAAGAGGAAAGTGAGGGGCGGGGCTTGGGGTGCTTCCACATGATAACCAGTGGTAGAGGGAGGATTAGATTAACTCTTTCCCCTACACCTCAGAGCTTTCTCATGTTGTTGATGAAATCAGTTGTTGAAAATATGGTCATCATTATACTAGGCAAAATGTCTGGTAGGAGCATGCACCATCTGCTTTAAGGTGGCTTTATATATGGCTCAGTGAACTGTAGGAAACAGTTCTAGTCCTGACTCTGGCACTACCTGGATAATTTATCTTGGGCAAACTGGGCCTCAGATTCTGTATGTACATAGTAAGGGCATTGGATGAGTTGGTTTCTCTGTTCCTTTTAATAACCAGTTTTAGTTTCACATTTATTAAGAACTATAATGGAAAGAGTACTGTGCCCTGTGCTAGGGCCAGCTGCAGAGGATATATAAGATAAGTGATCCTGATCTTAATATTCAAGGACCTGATCCTCCATGGCAGAGATGACCCAGCTGGACATGAGATAACACAGGAATGTTACTGTAACACCCAGGAAAGATGGAAACCAAGGTCTGCACTCTGTTTCAGTTTCTCATCTCTCCCATATATCTGGCCACTGAAGCTGTCTCACCAGTGATTTCCCCTCTCCAAAGTAAAGTCTGTTCCCCTTTCGCATCAGTGAGCTCCTCCTGGAGCCTTCCTTCTGTTCAGGTGCCCAGCTTGGTCTCCCCCCTGCCCCACCAGCTCCCTTTGGTGCATTGTCTTCTTCCATTAGATTATAAGCTCCTTGCAGTAAGGGACTGTCTTTTTGCTTGTATTTGCATCCCCAGCATTTAGCATAGTGTCTGACACATGGACAAATGCTTGTTTCCTTCTTTCTCTTCCTCTCATGTATTGTCTTCCCTTATTAGAATGTGGGCTCTTAGGGAGCAGGAATTCTGCTTTAGTTCTTTTTCTAGTGCCCAGCACATAGGAGGATTTAGTAAAAAAAACTTTTTCCTTTCATTTATTCTTGGGAGGGAAATAGTGGCAGCATTGTTCAGGGAAGGCTTCATGGAGGAGGTGGTGTTTGGACATTAAAGGTTAGTGATGGAAGGAGGCATAGAGGGTAGTAGTGTTGTTAAAGGCCCAGAGATGGGAGAAACATGCCTTGCATCCAGGGAAGGGCATGGAGTAGAGCACAGAGTCTATGGAAGCTTTAAAGGGAGAGGGGCCAGAAGGGCAGATTTCAGTTTGAATTAAATTCTACGGGCAGCAGGACCCCTGGAGCAAAGGAATCCCATGACATCTGTGCAGAAGGATTTGGTAAGGGAGAAGTAAATGGAACAGCATTTATTGAGTGCTTGCCGTGGGCCAGGCTGACACCCTGACAGGGAGGGAGGGAGCACGGGGCGGGGGTGGTCGGGGAAGTTCAGGGTTTGTGACTGGAGATATTGGGCAGTCAGTTGGCATACCCTTTCCAGAATTCGCGGTCGTATTAATTTGTCATTCCCTGAACAAGAGACGGGAAGGGCAGAGTGGTGATATGTTGACGGTAGCACGGGAGGAAAATGGCTGGAGGTCTGGGACCAGCGTCTTACTAATAGAATAGAGCGACAGAGACAGGCCAGGCCCAGCTGGGAGGGGGCCTCTGGAGGGACAGCACTAACATGGCAGGAGGAAGGCCATAGCCTCCCTAGAGAAGCCCAGAAAGGGGTCTAGGGTCTACTGGCCATGTTTAGTTCTTTCCGGGGCTCGAGCTGGCTATTCTGGCTTTCTCTGGTTCTTAGCCTGGTGGGCCCATTTTCTGTGGGTTTCGTTGTTGACAGAGTCAGTAGAAGCATTCATCTGATGGGAAAGAACGCGGTGCCTTTGTGTCAGGGGCCACTTAGTAGTATTTAATGGCCAGAATGATTGGTGGGCAGGGAATCTGTTTCTAGTTTAAGCCTGGGCATTCTTTAATTGTAGAAAGCTGGGCGAAGTCACTCAGCCTTTCATTGCCTCAGTTTGCAGAATGTGAAACGGAGAAGACATTTCTTCAACTATTTGTCCTCATCACAACCGCTGTTACAGAAATCTGCCTGATAGTGTATAGTGCCAAGGGCTTTTGTATCCAGAATTTACCCCTGAGTCCTAGAAGGGGTTGGCATAAGAGTTGACTTGCATCCAGAGGTGGGGGCAGTTGTGACCTGTCACGTTTAGAAATGGTGTCCATTATACTCACCATGGCCTTCTCTGTTTTTCAGTGCAGCAGAGTGGAGTCCGGCATTGCGCCTACACGGCCTCGAGGCAAAACCTCTACATCGATAAAAACACAAAGGTTATTTGCCAAGGTTTCACTGGCAAGCAGGTGTGTGTATATGCTGTCTATTTTCTGTCTTGGAAGGATTGGATTAGTTCATTTTTTGTTTTCATAAAACATATGTATACTGCTGAGAGATTGTTCCCTGTTCTCTTATGTGAGGCACATGGTAACAGAATGTTCTCATTGTGTTTTCTCCAGCTTTATGAGGTGATGGATTTTAATTGTTGTCATGGCAGCTGGGTACTATTTGGTGACCTGTGGAGTGACAAGATCCACAATTCTGTGTATCAGAAACCTGTTTTTACTTGGAGATTACTTTAAAAATTAAACACAGATTGTTAATTCATGAAGATTTTAAAAAATCAATTTGGGTAGAAAAATACTTCTCGTAAAATGTCGTTCCTTTTATTACTTGAATTTTTTTCTGAACTATTTCTGGTTTAAAATGTGAGTGACTTCATTAGTTTTCCCTGCTCTCTCCTCCCTTTCTCCCTCTAGCCCCATTTCTGTACAGATACCTTTTATCAGTAAAAACTGACTTATTCAGCAGCATCCTCAGCTGTAATTCTGTTCAGTAGTAATGGGATGCTTGACTCCAGCTCTAAGATCATGTCTCTGCAAGCCTCCCGATTTCTCAGTAAGCCCCTGTCCTAGAGAAAATTTTCTTTTGTTGAAGAATACATTCTCTTATCAGAACAGACAAAAGGGTGCCTGGCCCAAGGATTTTTGTCCCTGGATAGACCAAGGACTCTTCCTCTTGATAGATCCCCAAGGTCCAAGCCTCTGAGAGGTCCCTTAATGTCTGATATACTCCCTACACTTTCCCATCCATAGCTCCCAAAGGCACCTAGGCCCTTAGATTACCTAATTGGTGTCCCTGGCATCCGTTTCCCATGCCCCTTTTTCCCAGAAACCCCAGTACCATCCTCTGTCTCTCGCAGGTTCCTTTAAGGACTCATGCCTGCTTTTGCTAAATTGTTACAATAAACTTTTTGCCATTTGAGTAAGAGAAGGCTTGAGTGTGTGAATTCATTCCAGGTGACACCCTACCTTGGCATCTTTGGGGTCCTAGCACCCCAAAACCTGTTCTAGCATTTTTTTACCTTTATGGGGCAAGGATAGTGGATGTTCAAGATAGTGTCCCTGAGCCAGTGTCCTGAAGTACCTTTGGAATCATCTGTTTGACAACCCCCCCCCCACCTCCCCAAAAAAGGGAATTAAGTTTGACACATAAGCAGCAAATACTGTACGTCTTCCATGCAGCAGGATGCTGTATGAGAGACAGCTGTTCCAGACGTGATCTCTGCCCTCAAGGAGCTTTTGGTCTAGTAGGGGGAAAAAAACAAGTGTATGTACAAATAACTTAGTAAAGACATTTTCAAGTTTTTTAATTCCCTGAAAGCAGGTGTTTTGTGCCTGGTCACTCTGTTAACCAAAATATCCGATGAACCAGAACTCCCCATTTCCTAGTGATAAAGCATAAGCTATTTTAAAACCCATAAGTGGGTTATACTAATGTCAGTACTTGGAGGAGCTGTGTTTTTGGTGCCATCGGTGTGCAAATATCACTCCAGCACAGATGGCAGCTTTCTCCAGTTTTACTGATCTTGGAGAGTCACTGTGGTTGAAAATATGAGTATCCTGGAGCCAAACAGCTAGTGAGTCTGTCCCAACTCAGCTTGCCTGAGTGGGTCTTGTACAGCAGGCCCACAAGAGTCATGAGCTGGATGTGCCAGTTCCATTTGTGTGGGCACCTGATTCAGGAATGCCATCCAGTGGCAGGGTCCTGCAGCCTCCAAGGCCGTATTTTGTTTCCTTGGGCAGCCCTTCCTTTACAGGGCTCGGCATTCCCCAGTTTACACGTGGGCCCTTCCTATATGGCCTGGATTCAATGGCTGCTGGTCCAAACGATGACATTTATTGTTGTTTCCATTTCTACAGTTACCTTGTAGTCCATTGTTCCTGTTCACATTGTGCTCATGTTCAGCCATTGAGGGTTTTAACTGTCGTAGTTACTGTTTGTTCATTCTAAAGCTGTTACTGTGGAGGGGATGCCTTGGTTTTAAATTTAAAGCTTATTTCCACAGGGACTCTGCCTTTGTGTTTCAGCTCAGCTCATTAGTTCTCATTGTTCCACATATGAATGAGGGAAAATTTTATTTCTTAATAGATACCCAGCAATGCAAATTGCCAGTGGCTGCCAGCATTCATTTCACATATTGACTTTTATGAGCTGCTAAAAGTGTTGTGAAAAATGTGTAGTAAAACCAGAATTGGAGCTGGTTGTTAACTGTTTACTGACCTGGGGAAGCACAGGAAGTGGAGCCCCCTTCTCTGATGCAAACCTCGGCCCAGAGCACAGAATCCTTCTATGGGTTATCTCGTGAAATTTACCTAGGCAGGTGCTGGAGAAATGGGAGCATAGCAGGCCTGGGTTTTTGTGCTGAGGTCCTGCCACCAAATTCGAGTGTCCTTGGCAAGGTGCTTCACCTCTCTGGGCCTCAGTTTCCTTTTCTGTAAAATGATGATTTTTAAGGTTTTTTCAGGTTTGTTTTATGATTCTGTGATCTTAAATCTGAGTGGCAAGGTCCCTGGCACATGGCATGTCTATATCCTTTTTTGTTCCAGATCTGTGGTTCATTGGTGTTGGGAATTCCTTTTGCCAGTGAAGATTGGCTACTTGCCTTGCAACTTAGAAGAATCTTTGAAAACAGTCTGGAGCCCTTAGAGTCTAAGTGACTTGCCCAGGGTCATATTTCTGAATATGTCAGAGAACAGCCTAGAATTTGTAGGTCTTCCAGCCTCTGAGGCTAACTCTCTTCTATGCTTTGACATGGCCTTGGTTAAGTCAGACTTGCCAGGTCATTGGCTTCTGGCCAATTTGATATGCACGGGGTACCTGCCTCTTAATTTCCACTGCTTTCTACTACGGAACTTTGGAACTCAAAAGCCCTTCTGGTAGATATTCTCAGGGATGGAATTGGATGTTCTCAGGCATCTAGCACCTTTGGGTGGGTCCTGAGCCAAACACATTTATGGAAAAGTGTCCAAGTTTCTTCTAAGTCAGCGATCAAGGGGTTACACCTTTGTCTATTGCCTGCCTTTCAGACCACCAATCTCTTGGCTATTTGGGCGGCATAGGGTAACAATGACTTGTTTTCCTGACATTATTAAAGAGTGCAACATTTTGCCTAAGGGAATTTCCCCCATAGACAGACTTCTCCCTTAGCACCAGAGCTTTAATATGGAAGGGCCTTGAGTGAAGGTCATAGGAAGATTGGCTCAAGGAGCTGGCCACATTTAGCCCAGTGAAGAGGAGACTCAGGGGGCACATAGGTGTCTTCCAAGTATTAGGACAGCTGCCCTGTGGAGGAAGGAGGAGACTAATGTTTGTCCTCTGAGGCCAGAACCAGAAGAAAGAGATGGAATTGACAAAGAGGCACATTGAGGTGATGTCAGGAAAAGCTTCTTAACTGTACAAGCTGCCAAGATTCATTCCCCCCACCTTAAGAGCCCCAGAGCTGTGTAAAAGTGGCAAGGCTGCTTTGGAGGCCCTGCTCTTGTCTACTCCCCCTCACTTCATTGGAGGCTTAATGAGTTTTGGTTGGGGATGTTCTAGGCCTGGGGCAGACCTCAAATAATAATGTAAGGGGTCATTCAGATGGCTTCTAAGGCCCCTTCCAACTTTGGGATTCAGTTTTTACGCCTTTTTAATTAATAAGCTGCTTATAAAATTATTATATAAGATGTACATGTAACTATTTGCAAATTAAGGTCATGTTTATATTTCTGATACCACTTCACTAATCATTTATATGTTTAAATACTTTTTTAGTTTATTAAAGTCATTCTTGTCACTGAAATTACGTGTTTAACATTTCATGGGATGTATAAATTGCAGTTTTGAATTCCCATTTTGTCTAAACCATCTTATTTGTATGGTGGCACCAACCTCTTTATGATAATACAAATAATATTTTCCTAGCCAAGTCTTACATTTCACCTTATAATTCTTATCAGTAGATATTGTGGGACAGAGGTCAAAGGAGTGATGTGGATCCTTAGATATACTCCCAACCCCATTTTACCCATCAGCTTCAGCACTTCCATTTCTCCCAATGCCACTAACAGGGAGTGAAAAGCACCAGTTTGAAATTCATTTCCTTCCACCACCACCCCTTCCCCAGGGCAGGGGCTAATGATTAGTTGAGTACCCCAAAGACCCTGAGAGGATGGAGAGAAACAGCAAAACACCTGGATATTCCACAGACTGGTTATGTGGTCTCTGAATCATTGAGAATTGACTTATAATTTTCTCCTATAACTCTCTATTCAGAAGTTCAATTTTTAAACAAGATCTTTTTTTACTGTATTTGAGATGTCCCTTAAATATTGTGTTGTTAATATAAGCAATTGTATTCCCCGTCTGGACAGAATAGTAATGTCTTATTTGCCCATTATCTTTGAGAAATGAACTGCTTCATATGTAAGTGAGTTTTCTAGGTGACTGAAGTATCTGAACTGAAACTTTTATATAAAACTTTTTGTAAGTGGGAATCTTCTGAAAATATATCACACAAAATGGTCCCAGGAGTTTTTTTTTTTCTTACCCTTCTCCTCCCCTGTCAGATTCAGGTACAAAGGTGTCCATGCCTGTCCTGTAGGGTCGGTGAGCCATGTCTTTTGCTCTGAGGCTTCTCTCTCTCAGATTCATGGATGTGTTGTGGAGTCTCAAGGTTATTAGGAAATGACCTACAGAATAGTGCCACTGCTGTAGCTTTGGGATGGCTCCCTTTTACTCTGCAAGTGAATTGATATTTTTAAAATGGAAATGGGAATTTCCCTCTTCTGAATTACCACTTTATTTCTAGGACAAAAGGTCTAAAATATGTTGGGCTGTGTTTGTTACTCTTGAGGCCTGCAGCTTTCCCTTTATCCCGTTTCTTGTGTCTTTTCCCTCCCAGGGCACTTTTCACAGCCAGCAGGCATTGGAGTATGGCACAAAACTGGTCGGAGGAACGACGCCGGGGAAAGGAGGCAAGACGCATTTGGGCTTGCCTGTCTTCAATACTGTGAAGGAGGTAATAAAGTGTGGCTGGTAGTGAGGCCATGAGGCCATACGTAGTGATCGGTATCATGCCTCTTGGGGAGGAATCATTTTCCTAAGAGATAGAGCTAAGAATTTGGGTGGGGACTGAAAACAGCTATATTTAGGCTTAAATAAACACAAGAAATAAAAATCATTTTGTGGGCTAGCTATGGTGGCCCCTTCCCATCCCCCACACACTGAGTCCCTCTCAGTGATCTCCTAGCTTATAGGAAATGAAAGTTGGCCCTCTTCCTAAAAAGATCTGTAATGTATCGTGTATGATGGGAAGTACTTTGTAAATCTTCAAAGTTCTAAATAGTTTTTAAACAGACCTGTGATTTCATTCTGCATTGGTAGGGGAGGCCCCCTCTATACTAATTCAGAATCTTAAATTAGCAGATTGCCAGGGGCCCCAGAAGGTTCAGTGACTTGTCTGGGCTCATTCAGCCTAGATGTAGCTGAGACAGAGCTGTAAAACTCTGTAAAGAGCTTGAATTCAGGGCTTCCTAACCAGACCAGCTCACTAACCTCTAGGCTACCCTGCCTCTCCAAGAAATGTTAACTGTTAGCATTTTTACTGTGGGTATGGATACTTGGAGATTTATGTGAAGAATCTTTCCCTTCTCAAGTGGAGAGCTATGTCTGAGCTATGTACTCTGTTGCTATCAAAGATGACTTTCACAAGCCTATTCCTGCCCCCCCAAAATGACCCCATTTTTCCTCATACCAAGGTGATAACTCCACCACCCCTATAGTCTGGATATGAGGGAACATTCTAAGGCCCTTGGAGGCCTTCTTTACCTGGTATTTTTTTCTTTTCCTTACCCTTCATTATCTAGCTTTGTGGCATTGTGTAGATTGTGTGTCCTAGGAAATTACCCATTAGGTGTTAAAAAACAAAAACAAAAAAACAAAAACAAAAACAAAACCCTGCTAGGAGAACAGATGGACTTTTAGACCAGTCCCTTCCATGACAGATATCTTAATGATAGCAGCAGTAATCCTGACGGCTATCATTTACATAGCCCTGCAAGGTTCACGGAAAGCTTTACAAACGTTATCTCATTTGATCCTTCTAACAACTGCGGGAGATGGGTGCTGTTGTTAGACTTGCTTTACAAAACTTTTATATTTCTGGATTGCAGTTCCAGCTTCCATCTTTCCAAGCTCTGTCCAGTGTGGCCTAGATGAGGCAGGCTGTGCATAGTGAATAGAACAGTGGACTTCAGAAAATTTGGATTTAGACTCTGCCTCAGACACTGACTGGCTGTCTTGACCCTGAGTAAATTGTTTAGCTCCTATTTGCCTCAGTGTAGTCATTTGTAAAATAGGCCTAATTTTACATATATTTACATATATATATATATATGAGAGAGAGAGAGAGAGAGAGAGAGAGAGAGAGAGAGAGAGAGAGAGAGGTGCAAGCACGTGAGCACAACTCTCTCCAGGGCTGCTGAGAATGCCAAATGAGAAAATGGCTGTTAAACAGCTTGGCAAACTTTACATTGCTTTTGTCCACATTTTAGTATTGGTACTGTTTTAAGTTTTATCTGAATTTTATTGACTTTTTGTTTTTATATCACATTCATTTCTGGATGAAACTCTCCACTCCCCTAACTGAGCAAGCCTTTCCTAACAAATATTGAATAAGGAAGGAAAAAAAAGCGATTCAGCAAAACTCCCAGTCAGGCTGTGCTGTGTTCTGTGCCCATAACCCCCCTCTCTGCAAAGAAGGGAGACTATTGCATTTTTTCAGCTCTGCATCCAACTGTCATTAAAAAAAACAACAACAAAAGCAACAGAAATTTTTTGCCAGGCATTCTGATTATTCCACACACAAATTTTATATCGGTACATTTTTTGCTTAAGTTGATGATGATAATGCATATCTTAAAAAAAATCCTCTAAAGACAGGTTTGGAATATTTTATTTTTATCAATTGAAAATTCATGTCAATGAACATTACCTAAATATTTGGGTGCTGGGGTATACAGAGCTCAGATAAAACCTAGCCCTGACCTATGGAGCTTAAACTTTAGTAGGGGATGTAATTGTTATTCATAGAGGGCTTGTAAGTTAGAAGTTTGCCACCTGAAGTGTGTCTGGGCCTAAGGGTGGGATGTCACCCAGGGGTCCCTGAGATTCACAAAGGTCAGAAAAGGAGTCTCATTAAACAGTGTGTCTGGGGGCCCCTTCTGGTCCATGCTCAGGAAGCTTGGGCTATGAGGAGGAAGCCTGCTGTCTCCTATTCCTTCAGTCCTCTGGATGTAATAAGAAGGGGTAGCAGCAAATCTCTTTTATTGGTAATAACTATGATAATTATAATAAGATCTAACATTTATAAGTACTTTCAGGCTCCTAAAATTCTACAAAATAGTATTTTATGTGATCCTCCTGCCCCTGTAAAGCAGGTGCTTTTGTGACTCCCCTTAATGTGTGAGGAAGCTGAGGCTGAGAGATGAATCCAGGGTGCACTTACACAGCTAGTAAGCGTCCTGGTGCCAGGTCCAGTTCTCTCTCTGCGGCCCCCTACGCACCTGCCTGCCTGTGGGATTTCCTAGTAAGCCATCTCGATTGGTGTTTCAGGCCAAAGAACAGACCGGAGCCACAGCTTCCATGATTTATGTGCCTCCTCCCTTTGCTGCTGCTGCGGTGAAAGAAGCTGTAGAAGCTGAGATGCCCCTCGTCGTGTGCATCACTGAAGGGATCCCACAGCAGGACATGGTGCGCGTTAAACACACCCTACTCCGGCAGGGGAAGACAAGGCTCATTGGCCCTAATTGCCCTGGAGTCATCAACGTAAGTTCATGAAGATTTTAAAAACGGCAAGCCAGGATTTAGCCTGTTGGGAGGTTAACCTACTCTGAGCTAACCTGGGCTTTCATGTGATTAGTTTGTAATTCTCGGAGAGTTTACAAAGTCTTTTCTTAAGTGTTTGTTTCTAATTTACTTTCTTTCAGCCTGGAGAATGCAAAATTGGCATCATGCCTGGCCACATTCACAAGAAGGGAAGAATTGGTGAGTTCTGAACACTATCCTGTTTGTTGTTTCTTCAGTCCTTAAAATCCCCTTTACCCTCAAGTTTGAAAATGTGGAGACTTTTAAAACCATGATACGCTTAATACACATCCTTATTAGAGTTTTATTAATAGCTTTTTTATATATCTTAGTCAACTTCTCAACCCTCCCTTTCCCTCAGACTCTTTCTTTTAACAAAGAAAAAAGTCAAGACAATTGTTGGATGTGACTGAGTGACAGCCCGTGCCCCATTAAGAGTTTAAAACTTGAGCTATAGTGCAGTCTTCACACTCCCTTCAGTAAATGTTGTTAAGGGAGAGGTAAAAGGATCAGACGCAACCAGCTTCTGGCTTTTGGGCTTACAGTTTATGTACCAGTGTGGACCAAACCATCACCTTGTATTTTTCCTAAAAAATTCTTTTAGACGGGGTCTCTCTTCTCTCTTCCAGGTTGCACATGCGTGGGCCACTCAGAAACTTTGATCTGCCCTGTTTCTCCTGCTTGGGCCGGTCTGGCCCTCAGGCAGCCTGGTGGCCCTCTGCTCCTAGGGGCTTGCCAGATTGGCACGTGGTCAGTGCAAACACCCAGTTGGTGTTAGCTCAGAACTGCCAAACTCAAGTGATTCATCAATCTCTGCCTCGCTCAGTAGCAGGGATTACAGTTTTGGGCCACCATAACTGAATATCTTTGTTTTTAAAAGATAAAAGTTAAGTGGAAAGTAAGCCCTTGGAAGGCAGGGACTATTTAATACGTGTCTTTATATTCTTAGTGCCCAGTATAGTGCTTTGCGTGTAAATGTTTGTTGAATTGAATTGAAGTTTTTCTGGAAATTAAATGTACTTGAATCCTACAAAACCAGAAAAATATTTTTAGGGTTCTTCTTCGCCTCCTTTATCGAATCCAGAGTTGGTTAAGTGGTACTAACCCTGAATTGGAAAAATAGCATTGTCGGAATGACCTTTGCCCTGTGGGAGTGTATATGGAACATGATCTCTGGGTATGGGCCAGGGCATCACTGTTACGATTTCACTCCATCCTTGGTATTACTGCTCAAGCCCTTTCAGCAATAACGTCTCATACCTTTCTGAGACATGGGCATGTTTCCCTCATTTTCTTTTCTCTTGGTTGTTCATCTCATTTTCTGATTACTATCTAATGGCAGGGATTTCTGGGTACTCCTAAACCCAGGGGCCTAGAATTGTAAAGTTCAGTATTCTTCTTCTCAGCTTTTATTCAGAATATTGTTTCTTTTCCCCTTTCTAGATGCCCCAAACCTTCTCAAAATGCTTAGTGAGATTTTTCTGATAATTATTTAAGTCCTCTAGGTCCTCTGGGTAAGAACCAAGATTTTGTTTTGAAATTGGTCAACTATACGCATTTTAGAATTCCTACTGAGGCAGTGGAAACTGGTGAGGTCTCCAGGAAAGAGAAGGGGGTTGAGGTCAGAGCTCTGGGGCTCACCCTCACTTGGAGGGGATCCAACAAAGACTGAAAGGCAGGAGGAGACCTGTGGTGAAGATACTGGGAGTAGAGAATGTCTTGTAGAAGAGGGGCTGCCAGACTAGTTAGACAGACATTCAGCTACATCTGGTGTGATGGTAGAATTGATTTTATTTTATATTTTTTTGTACTTTGATTTCATTCATCTAGGGAACTCTTGGTGAGCAGATTCCTTCCATCATTGTGTGTCTTGAGGGCTTGCCTGGGTCACTGAGAGGTTAGGTCACTTGCTTGACTCACAGGGCCAGTATGTGTAAGAGGATTTGATCCCAGGTTTTCTAGTCTCTGAGGCTAGCCCTCTCTCCATTACAATAACTTGCCTTTGAAGGATTTATTCATTGGATATCAGCATGGGGATGGAACACTCATTCATGAGAGAGGATACAAGGAGAAATGTGTTTTCCACCACCCCTGTGTCACATGACTACACCTAGGAGATCTTTTCTGTTCAGAGCTGTGCAGAGTGACCAGTGAGGTGAGGGACTGTGGCCTTTTATACTGAAGTAGACAAAGGGGACTGGACATTCTCCATGATGTTAGTAGGCATGTTTGGGAGCAGATGTCTGATTTATGAGTTAATTGTTAATAATTATTAACAGTGTTAATAATTGGAAGGTCAGAGTTATCTCAAGGAAGTGCATAGATGTCACCCATAACAAATAAGGAATTCTATTAGAGAAGAAAAGTAAAGGATGCTAGAGAATTCCATGACTATTTGGCAAGCCAATGAGAATGGATAAGCCATGGATCGCTCTTATGATCTGTTAGTGTTCATGCAATGGCAGCCTGTGGGGTGGACCTTCTATGGCACATTGAAGAAGAGTTATGTGGGACATTGGGGCAGGGGATGGTGAGGTCTGTACTGGTGGAGTCAGAGAAAACCCACATTCATGAGGCCCTGGTCTCATGAGGTGGTGAAGGATGAGAATGGTTCTTTGCCAGATCAGTCTATATTCCATAACTACTTTTATTCGGCACTTTTAGGAGAGAGGTGGCAACTGGTCAGAATTCCGACTCTATTGGTCTCTTTAATGTCTTCACTGTTACTATTGTACTTGTAATTGAAGGTTCATAGAATTTATAACCCCAAGAGACCTTAGAGGTCTTCTGATTTTAAAACAGTATTCTCTCCAGTGCACCATAGCCTGTGCAGTGGTCTCTGGGTTGCTTTGAGTAGCAGCACCAAGAAGGCAGTGCTGTGTGAAAAATTAGCCTTCAGGTCATCTTTGGCATCTCCTTAGCCAGTAGCCCAAATTGGAAGAGTGAATGTTGCAGTTCCATCCTTTGTGGCTATGAATGAAAAGTCCCCAGGATGGCTTTCAGCCCTGTTACTTTTTTTCCCCAGAGGTTTTTTGTATTTTTTTTTTTTTGGAGGGCAGTTGGGGTTAAGTAACTTGCCCAAGGTCACACAGGTAGTGTGTGTGTTAAGTGTCTGAGGCCAGATCCGAACTCAGGTCCTTCTGACTCCAGGGTCGGCGCTCTGCTCACTGCGCCACCTAGCCACCCCTTTCCCAGAATTTTAAAGGAAGAGCCTGATGCTCATCCATTTTCTTGACAGAAAGGAATAAAGATGGAAGGCAAGGGAAGCCTGAGCTAGCCTTCCTGTGACTCCTAGCCTTGTCATTAGTGGATGCCCTTGGTTGCCTCATTGGCTTTGATCCTTCCATCCCCACTAGCTAGTACCTAGTATCTCTTCTGCCCTTTGTGGCCAGATGCCTTGAAGAGGCCATCTGTGATAGGTGCCCACACTCTTCCTCACTCTCTTCTTGACCCCTTACTATCCAGCTTCCAAGCTGTTGCAAGGCCTGGCAATCTCACCTCTGCATCATCTCTCCTCTGACGCTGCCCCTCTAGAGCAGGCCCTCATCCCCTAACGCTATTGCATTAGCCTATTGGGAGTCTGCCTTCCTCAAATCTCTTCCCAACACAGTCCATCCCCCATCCAGCCACTAACGTGATTTTCCTAAAATCCAGGTCTGCTCATTTCACATACTCCTCTTCTACCACTACTCAGTAAACTTCAGAGGCTCCCTCTGACCTGCAGCATTATGTATAAAATCCTCTGTTCACATTCAGAGCCCTTCCTCACTTAGCCCCTTTCTACCTTTTGTCCTGAAGCCTGCTGTCTGGCAGCAGGAGATTGATGAGCCTTCCTGGGGATGTGTCTGAACTCATCTGACTAGAATGGAATTGTGGTGGAGTAGAATGGGGAGACTTGAGTTTATGTTGATGGCGATCAAGTAATAACATGGCACATCAGTAATGGAATATTGTTGAAGAAAGTAAACAGCCTCCAAATTGGAAGACATTTAACTTCTTTCTGTGACAAGTTTTGGGTTCTATTACTACAGTCTTTTTTTTTTTTTTTATGAATGTGTTTTTACTGTTTAAGCTTGAGGGAAAATAGGAGGGTAAACTACTGTACACAATTACTCTCATTTTCAGTTCTTCTTAATTTGCAATTTGCTTAAAGCATTAAACAAACTAATCGGAATGAGCAGCTGAAAGGCCGTTAGAAGAATAAAATCGTCGTATTAGCTTTCTATGACCTTTTATCTGCAAACGATATTTATAAATGCACATTTGTGCAGAGACCCACACTGGCTAGGCTGTCTCTAGAGGAAGTCAAATAGCTCCATAACGTTCTCAGAGCTGGAAGGGACCTTTGTGTTGAGAAAATGCAACATAAAACTGACATGGGCCCCAGTGCCTAGTGGGGCGTAGCATTCTGCGCCATTTATTGAGCTTCTCGATGTGTGGGTATTAACCCCTCTACCTGCTCAGGTGATCCCATTCCATCTCCTCTCCTCCAGAAGATTGCCTCCCTCTGTCATCCCCACTCTTTCACCTTTTTTCAACCTCTCCCTCTCTACCAGCTCATTCCCACTGCCTACAAGCTTGCCCATGTTGCCCCCATCTCAGAAAGCCCCCCTCGATCCTTCCTTCCGTCCCCACTAACTGTTGTCCAGTATCTTTTCTGCCCTTTGTGGCCAAACTCCTTGAAAAGGCCACGTGTGATAGGTGCCCCCACTTTTTCTCCTCACTCTCTTCCTAATCCCTTACTGTCCAGCTTCCAGCCTTACTATTCTACTGGAACTGCTCTCTCCAAGGTTACTAATGATCTCTTATTGCCAGATCCAGTGACTTTTTCTTAATCCTGATCCTTCTGGACTTCTCTGAGGCCTTTGACACTGTTGATTACCTTTTTCTCCTTGGTACTCTCTCCTCTCCAGGTTTTCAGGACAACCCTTTCTTGGTTCTACTTATCTGACTACTCCTTTTCTGTCTCTTTTGTTGTATCCTCTTCCAGATCCATGCCCTCTAAAAGTACGTATCCCTTAGGGTTCTTTCCTGGACCCTCTATACTACTTTACTTGGTGATTTTATCAGCTTTCATGGCTTTAATTACTGTCTCTATGCTGATGGTTCCCAAATCTTTCTTTCCTGCCCCAAACTCTCTGGTCCTATATCGTCTACCTAACTCATCAATCTCCCATGTCCCTGGCTCTCTCCACTAATCCTACCATGGATTCTCTTTTCTTTGGGGTGGTAATAGGGCCAGTTATACACAGTAGAACAGAGACCTCATATAACAGTGCATAGACTCACTTGTCACATGCCATATCTTGTAGTTGTAATTCTTTGGTTCAATAAATACTTGTTAAATTCCTACTGCGTGTGGAGCAGATTATGCTGGGCGCTGGACATATCCCTAACCCCCAAGGATGGGATCCTCTGCTGGCGGATGGACTGAACACAAGTAACCATAGCACAAAGCACCAAGTGGTAATGAGTGTTAGAGGTGCAAACAGAATGCTGCCTGAGGCTGGGGAGGAGAAAGGCCATTTCTGGCTAGAGCAGTTCAGTCTGGCTTAAGGTAGGAAATGCTGTTTTATCTGGGCTTTAAAGGGCGGATAGGATCGGGACCAGAAGATACTAGGGAGAGAAAAGCATAGGCCTAGGAGAAGAGTATGAGTCCTGTTCCAGATTGCCTCAAGGGGAGAGTCTTTGGATGAGGCTACAGAGGTGCAGTGGTGCTCTATTGTTTGGGGCTTCAGGTGCTGCATGAGGACATTGGACTAGCCTGGGAAGGTGATCGAAAGGCACTGGTTTTGAGCAGAAGACTGAGATGCCAAATGTAAGGAAAATGAGGCGAGAAGTGTCTTGAGCAGAGAGTGAAGAGGGAGGATAGTGGAGATCGGTAGAGTTGTTAGGAAGCCACTGCAGTCATCTAAACTGTTGGTAATGAGCCTGGTGGCAGGAAGAGTAGAAAGGAAGGGGGATGTGAGAAAGACGGTGTTGCATAATGCTGTGGAATGGCATATGAAAGATGAGGGAGAGAGACACATGAAAGTGAAAAGTATTTTTAACTTGGGTGCATGGTGGTGAAAGCAGAAGCAAGAAGAGATTGGGGAGAAATTAGTTCAGTTTGGGATGTGGCAAATCTAAGGTGCTGGTGGCATGTGGTCAGGGTGGGGTGTTGTAGGTGATTGGAAATCCGGGCCTGCAACTTGAGAGGTAGGGCTAGTGACAGAGACTTGGGAGCCAGCTTTGTAGGCTTGATAGTTTCAATTCTTAGAGTGAATCAGATTACCAGTTAGAAGATCTTTGGGAAACAAGGGAGCCAAGACCAATAGTCTGGTAAACACCAAACTTGAGGGGTTGGTTGGGGAAAAAATTCAGGGCCAGCATAGGAAACAGAAGGAGCCATTAGAGAGGCAGGAGAACCAAGAAAATGTAGCATCCCTAAAGTCGAGGGAGTTCAAAGAAGCTAATAGGAAGGAATAGTCAGTGTTGTTGAATGCTTCTGAGGTCAAAGAGGATAAAACATCAAAGAGAGCTATTGGATTGGTGATTTGGAAGTCACTGGAAGCCTCTTCCTTTTTTTCCGGCAACAGCCAAGGGAAATAGTTCACTGTCCTTCCCCTCTGATTTTTCTTTCTTTGTCAGTCTTTTCCCGTCTATTTTGCCAAGAGCTATAGTTGACTGTTCCCTGAAGGCAATTGCAAGTTGGGAGACCTACCAACAGTGTAAACTTGTAGTCCATACTGCTCCTTACTTATTTAAGTAATATGTTGTTTTGAAATGGGAAAATGAAGGCCCAGGAGTAGTACAGAGATGATGTATCAGACCCAGGGTAATGATAGAGTCTGACTTGCATTTCCTTTTCAGAATGCTAGCTTGTGAAGGTTGTTGAGTTTGAAAAAATTTCAGACTGTCTGAACCATTGTTCACACGATTCTTAATGACCAGCAGGAGCAAGATCTTTCTCCTAATTTGACCAATTTTCTTTGATGCAAGAATCTGAAATCATGCGTACCAAATGCAGTTCAAGGGAGATACTAATTTATACCTAAATCACAAACTCAGCACCAAGTAACTATCAAGTATGAATGGCTGTGCTCTGGTTAAGAATATCAGTGTGCTCATGTTAAGATATTTTGGCAGGCTGAGGGGTGGGAGGTGAGAAGGACAGCTTCCCAACCTGACTTGAATTCTGATTGGCCAGTGATGGAGGTTGTGGTGGTGCTGCTACGGTCTGCTCTGAGGTACATAGACAGTCAGCATTGGAAGGGCGTTTAGAGACCATTTTGTCCAAATACCCTCACTTTACAAGCTCACAGAGCTTATGACTTGCCTGAGTTCTCAGAATTTGCTCAACAGTCTTGCCAAAGCCCAACCTTTAGGATTCTGTTTTCTTTATACCAAATGTCATGAAGTAGAAGTCTGAAAAAACAAGCTTGCAAGTAAATGAATTTGGTCCACATTTTCTGCTTACTATGTTTATCTTTATGTTTTGATTTCCACTTTCAGTTTTTATATCTGTTGGGATTCCCCAGACAGTGGAGGTTTTTCCTATATGCCTGTGAGCTTAGTGACATTAAACATCTACCATTATTTATTTCCTTTTCTAAGTTGTTTTGTAAATTGTGGCATAGAACAAATTCTCTGCTTTATAACTTTGTGTGTGGGGAAGGAGCTTTGTGTCTTTGGGAAATGAAGTGCTCTGGTACATGCCCAGTGTCTAAAAGAGATAAGACATCACATCTGAAGGGCACTGGACAGTGAGCCTCCCCTCTTGATCCTTTTTCCTGTGGTTAGCTGCTTCTTAGCCTTTTATTTTGAATATTGAGACAGAAAAGGCTTATGGGTAGGGAAGGGTTAGAAAGGAGCCATTTACAAATGTGGTTGTTTTTAAATTTTTTCAGGCTAAAACTTGGGGGTGTAATGAATGACTGGGGGTCACCTGGCTTTTCGTGTCTAACCAAATATGCCATGGTGCCTGCAAGCAGCCCCGTACCTCCCCATACCACATTGACTGCCTCATTCAGAGACCTGGATTCCTGTCTCCTTTGCTTAGCCTGTGTAGCTTGTAACAACCCTTAAAATAAAAGGTATTTTTCTTGGAACACAAAAACCATCCTGCCTCATTTCATGTCTCCAGCCTCAGAAGTAGTGTTGGGTTTCTTGTAAGTTATGTGTATAGCAATAACTTAAGTTGGTTGTTTTTATAAAGGCCAGAACATACTCTGGGCATGTGATCTCTTGTTAAGAACTGACACTAACCTCCTTTTTCCTTTAGGTATTGTGTCCAGATCTGGCACCCTCACCTATGAAGCGGTTCATCAAACTACCCAAGTTGGCCTGGGCCAGTCGTTGTGTATTGGTGAGATTTCCATTGAAATGGGGCATTTCATTAATTGCAATAGTAATTAATGACTTGGGCATATAATAATTATATTGTTATGTGGTCGTTTTTCAGTCCTGTCTGACTCTTCTTGACCCCTTTGGGGTTTTCTTGGCAAAGATACTGAAATGGTTTGTTATTCTTTCTTCAGCTCATTTTACAGATGGGGAAACTGAGGCAAACAAGGTTCAGTGACTTGCCTAGTGTCTGAAGCCACATTTGAACTTAGGAAGCCGAGTCTTCCTGACTCCAGGCCCAGCACTCTGTCCTTTATAGTGTTTTGTATGCCTTATCTCATTTGAACTTATAGCCCTGTGAGATGGTACTACAGGTAGCATTATTCCAGTTTTACAGAAGAGGAAACTGAGCCAAGAGTCTGCCTGACCTGTCTGTGGTTAGGTCATCCTACATTCTGCGTACTTGAGGGTTTTTAGTTAAGAGTCAGTCTAGGGGCCTGTTTGTGTGATGACTTCTAGAGAGGTGTTGGCAGAAGGCCTTGAGGGGCAGGTTGATCTTCTAGTCACAGCTGGGTACAGCACTCGCCTGGTCTTTGATTTTGGACAGAGTCCTCTGCTTTTCTGAAGCTCTGACATATGGATGCTAACACTTGTAGCCCCTCACTCCTGGGCCTTTGTGAGGAAAGCTCCTTGAGATCTCAAAAGTGAGCTCCTGGTGTTAACAAAGACCAGACTTACTGTGCTTGTTCAATTTTTCTTCTCCTCAGTACATTTTTTTCCCAAAAGGTACCTTCTCAGTTTATTTGTAAGGTTTTAGACTGATCCTTTTGAATTTCAGATTTTGTATTATCTTGTTTTGGGTTGTATTAAAAATGTTAGTGGGGGGCAGCTAGGTGGCACAGTGAGTAGAGTGCCAGTCCTGGAGTCAGAAGGACCTGGGTTTGGATCCGGACTCAGATACTTCATACACACACACACACACACACACACACACACACACACACACACACACACTAGCCATGTGACCTTGGGGAAGTCATTTAACCCCGATTGTCCTACCCTCCCCCCTCCAAAAAGCAAAAAAAATAATGTTAGCTGCTGAACACTTGGTAGATTTCTCTTCTTTGAAATTCTTCTTAAGCCTGAGGACCTGAAGGCATTAAAGCATTTATAATCGCATGAGCTCACATTTCTGTAGCTCCTCGAGTGTGAGGAGCCCTGTGAGCCAGGTAGTCCCTGCATTTGGGTTGCCTTTTTACAGATGGGAAGCTGGAGTTGAGAGAAGGAGAGGGCTTTGCCAAGGTCTGCAGGGCCAGTAAGACTTGAACCCAGGTGTTCTGGCTCTGATTTGTGCTTTGCTCCTGTCAGAAAGAGCTGAGCCAGCTCTGCTTGGGGCCAGATCCACAAGCTGTCATTTAGGGAAGGCCCATCTTAGGCGAGCGTGCACCAGGCAGCCAGCCCTGGTGCTCCTGCCTGGGGAGAGAGGCAGCAGAGAGCCCCCTCCACCATCAGCCACCACGTCTAGCCCAGTTCTGCCCAAACCCCTTTGTGGAGTGGTTGCTTATCAGACAGTTACTTTATATATGGTAATTGGCACTTAAATGTGGTTCATAAAATGATACATACTTTCCTTGACCTCACGGGCTCTACAGGCACAGAACAAGCTGTAACCATCACACACATTTTATTTAAAATAGATATCTTCATTTGTTATTATTGCATTATTCTGTAGAATCATTTTTAGGAGAAAAGCAACAAAGTGAAAAGATGGAAAAATCCCAAGCTATTAGAGCAGAAAAGGGCCTAGAGACTCCAGTGTGAACCCACTCCTTTTATAAATGAGAGAGAGTGAGGTGGGGCTGTGGGTCAGCATCACTTAAGTTCAGCACCAAAAAAAGCACAGTCATTTAACCTCTGTCTGGGGCTACTGACAAAAACCAGTGCAGCGTTTTAGAGTTTTTCACTTTAAAAAATTCAAGTGAGCAGGCATTTAAAATAAATTATAGGACAGGGAAAAGTGCAGAGCAGGCGGGAGGCCTGTTGTTCATCTGAAACATCTTTGCCCACTTTCAAGACTTCCTCACCATTTTCTCAGCTTATATTCCTTTCTTTTCCTTTTCAGGGATTGGTGGTGACCCCTTTAATGGAACAGACTTTATTGATTGCCTTGAAGTCTTCCTGAAAGACCCAGCCACAGAAGGTATCATCCTGATTGGTGAGATTGGTGGCAATGCTGAAGAAAATGCAGCAGCCTTCTTGAAACAACACAACATAGTAAGGGCATTGTTGATGGTTTCCTGGTGGGTTTTAAAGTGGAAAATGCTGTTATTCCTGTTTGATGGGTTAATTCATAGGGTCATAGGTTTTAGAACTAGAAGGACCTTCATAAATCTTCTGGTCCAGACCCTACATTTGGCATATGTCAGGGACAGGGTCACCTGCTTAGGCAGACAAAGAGCTGTTCATTCAAGCCTAGCTCCTCTATCTCCATTCCCGGATTTTCCCTACTTTCTTCCCCACGGTCTCTCAACAGTATCGGTGTGAAATGTGGAATTCAGATAGATTAATAAAAGGCTTTTGGGGGATTGAAGATTGGTGGCATCCCTGGAGCTCAGAGATGTTATAGAAAGTTTTATTTTTTACATAAATCCTCTTTGGGAAACGGACTGCATTTGACTCCATCCAGTTTGCTGCAAGCTGATTCTCGTCTTTGCTTTTTTTAGTCATGTCTGGAACTTGGAGCACATTACAGGTCATTCCACTGGACCTGAGCTGCTACCTTTTGTACTTTAAATTTTAAATTTTAAATTCTATTTGAACAAAATATTGAGAAGAGTGAGACTTGGCCCTGATCCTTGAAATACTTAAGAACTAAGTGGGGGAGGCTAGCCACAAGCTGCTTGTTGTTGTTTTCTTCAGTATAAGTAAATCTGTTCTCTCTGGATCCATAGTGAAGACAGGGCCAGTCCTTCCACAGTTCCTTGGATAGTGGGCTTTGTTGGAAAGAGGAGGAGGAGGGAGGCTGATGAGAATGGTCTTCAGGGAATGAGGAGGAGAACCAACAGGGTGTGTGGACCTAGAAGGCAAGGGAGGAAAGAGCTTCAAGGAGGGAGGGAAGGGGTCAGGTGACAGATGCTGAACAGAAGCCAAAGGGAATAGATTTGAGAAAAGACTGTTGCATTTGCCAGGTATTTGGTCATTAGTGACCTTTGGAGAAAGCAGTTTTAATAAGATGGAAAGAGAGGGTAGGAGCCAGTTTTCAGGTTGACTGAAGGAGATTGTGGGAACTTAGATTGGAATAAGTTCCTAATTGGTCTTCTTGCCTTCATTGTAACCTCCAGACCCTCCTACATACTGCCCAAATCATTTTCCCAAATCACTTTTTTTCCTCTTATTTCCCTCTCTGTTGCCTATAGTATACCTTCTGGACCAAGGGGGAGACAGTATATAAATCCGAGATGTCACACCCATGGCCCTCTGGCATTTGCAACACTCTCAAGTGCAGCGCAAACCACATTAAAATGTAATTGTGAAATATTTAACAAAATAGATAAAAATGCAATAAAACATATATCATGTTAATTTTCTGATGTTACTGTTTTCGAAATTGCTATGATGCTGGAGGGATCTGTTCCTATATGAGTTTGACTTCACTGCTATAAATAACTAGGTACCATACAAAATATATAGAGAGAACAGAAAGTGATCTTAGAAGGGAAGGTTCTGGAGGCTGCAGCGGGGCAGTCGGGGACCCATGAAAGGCTCCAGCAGAGTCTGGAAGGCAGCCAGGCAAGCTGAGCAGCTGAGGAGAGGAGGGAGAGCATTCCCTCAGTGAGGAACAGAGATGGAGTATCCTGAATGGGAATAGCAGGTGTTAATGGACTTGAGAGTGTGGAAGGCAGTAAAAAGAAAGGTAGGAAGGTGCCAGGTTGTGAAAAGCTTTTAATGCCTTCGATCCTGGAGATAAAAGAGAACCATTGGAGCTTATTGAGGGGAGGGGGTGAGGTACTACAGGCCTGCACTTGAGGGAAATCCCTTCGGCAGGTCAGTGGAGGGTGGATTGGAGTGGGGAGGGACTCCAGGTGAGAGGTGATAAAGGCTTAAACCAGGGCGGCAGCTCTGGGAGTGAAGAGAGGGGATGTATATGAGACATATTCTGGAGGTCGAAAGATGAGATTTGGTCGTGGCTTGGATGGTGGGCATGTGACCACTTGATGATGCTGAGACTGAACCAGGGTGACTAGGAGGCTGCATGGGGGTGCCCTCAGCAGTAATTCTTAAGAGTGAAGGCTTTTTGGGAAAAATGATATTTAGTATGAAATGCCTGCTACTAGACATCCGGATTAAGAGTTCAGGAGAGGGATGCAGGCTGGATCTCTAGGTTTGAAAATCATCTGCACAGAGATAATCAAACCCATGGGTGCTAATGAGATCACCAAGTAAGAGAGTCTAGAACAGGCGTCGGGTACCTGTGGCCTCACAGCCCACATGTTGCCCTGTAGGTCTTCTAGTGCATCACTTTGGCAGAATGCAAACTTCACTGGATTCAGTCAAAGGACCACATGTTAGGACCTAGAGAACCACATATGTTTCCCCACCCCTGGGCTAGAAGGACCGAGTCTTGGGGTGGGGGGTCCTCTGCAGTTAGTGGTCATGATGTGAGGGAGATCCAGGAAGGTGAATGTTTTAAACAAAATCGAGTCTCCATCAGCCTTAGTAGAATGGCATGTATGGTTTAAGCAGATTAGAACTTGCTCAGGGCTATTTTCCTGAACTTGTTTGGAGGAGATCAGTGATCTCCAAGGAGAACCCTGTCATTTTAATCATGGCTTAATACTTGGTGTTGGTTTTCACAGCCAGTGTGAGATGCAGGGCCTCCAGTGGCCTGAACTTCCATATACCATTCACCTGCAGGGTTTCTTGAGTTAGAGTTTCTGTGGTTTGATTGACTTTTTCATTAGAGTATTTCTAGAAATGGTACCTACTTTGTTTAAAAATAGCATTTTGTTCTCTCCACAGGGTCCAAAAGCCAAACCTGTAGTGTCCTTCATTGCTGGCTTGACTGCTCCTCCAGGAAGGAGAATGGGTCATGCTGGGGCCATCATTGCCGGGGGAAAAGGTGGAGCGAAGGAGAAAATTGCTGCTCTCCAGAATGCAGGAGTGGTTGTCAGTATGTCCCCTGCCCAGCTGGGCAGCACCATATACAAAGTGAGTGCTGTGTGCCACTAATGGAATGACTCACAGATTACTGTGCCCAACAGCATGGGCCCATATTTGGCCCTTGAAAACCAGAGGTTTTTCTCCCGGATATTAATCTCAAGATTTTCTTCCATTTAGCTACTGGTTCACTGACATTGAGTAATTCCATTAACATTCTAATTGGGCATGACCAGAAATGACTTTCTGAGTAAAAATCTTATGAAAAAACCTACAACTTTGGGATTGCCTGTTTGTACATAGGGCTGTAAGGTAGGACTCTGCTAGAGAGCCCTGCTGACTCCTCTCCAAGTGTTGGGTCCTTTTTGGGGGGTTGTTTTTTTCTTTTGTGGAAGGGGTCATAGATTTTGGTCTGGACTGGACATAGAGGTCGTCCATTCAGTTTCATGGGTGAAGAAATGGAGGATCAGGGAAATTAAATGACTCGGTCAAAGTCACTTACTACTAAGGGGGAGTCAGGTTCCTCCAGCTGGAGAGCCAGGGCTAGCTCCCTGCAGCACAGGAACATTAGGCTGATCATTGGCCTCAGGGGAGCCCTTCTGCAGGGGCACTGACACCTGTCTGCTGGGGTCATAAGCACTGCCTGGGAAGGAAAAGGACATCTGCCAAAAGAAGGGGCTTTTTCTCATTGAATGGAGCACAGCAGAGAAAGGGCAGTGGAGAAGAGTCCTGGTGAGGGGGCAGGTTTTTATTTCTGACTAATGGCCGTAGACTTCCTGTTTGCATCTGAACTTAACATTGAGTAATGGGCCAGCAGTGGGTGGGCTTGGCCATCATCATTCCTGTCACTGTTGGCCTTGTGTGGTCCTCTTTCTTTACTGCTGCGGTCATGGTTTCTTTGTGGGGGATTTTCAACCCTGTGCTTTCTCCTTCTTAATCAGAGCCGTGAGATTAAGGTGCCGAGGAGCTTGGCTCGATGCTGATCTATTTGAACCAGTGCTTATGCTGCCTTAGGGGGAAGGAACCTTTCCTGTGTGGTCTGCTCCCCTCTGCCTGGAGAGGGGAGAACATCAACAGCCACACACTCTTTTCCTGAGTGCCTTGTACACAGCCCGTGCTTAATAAGTGATCGGTGAATTAACTGAACTGAATTATCACCAGTGTTGTCTGTAGTCAAGGCAAGCCAGGGGAAAAAGCCAACCAAACAAAAAACCCATTTTTAATACGAATATGAGTCTCTCTATTTTGACTTTGTTTTCGGGTAAGAGTTAGTGGGTTCCTTATTTTCTTATTATCCTCTCGTGTTGTCACCCTCCTGTCGAGCAGGGTAATATTAGTTGTTATCCTGTTTAAGTCCCCTTGGTGGCTAGAGAGCTTAGAAGAAATGGGGTTTATACGAAGAAAGGAAGGAAGGAAGGAAGGAAGGAAGAAGAGGGAGAGAAAAGAAAAAGAAAGGGAGAAGGAAAGGGAGGGAGGGAAAGAAGGAAGACGGGGAACAAGGAAGGCAGGCTCCTGGCCGGGCTTGAGCTTGTGATGGAGCCTGTGTTGCCAGATTGCTCCAGCAGGTGGCAGCAGAAGCCTTGGGATTTCACTGACTTTATCTTGTCATTGACACCCTCAAAAAGCAATTTCAGAGCCTCTCTTTGAGGTGTTTTCTTCAAATCCCAAGGAAATCTGAATTAAGGTTTATACTCTCTGGCACGCTCCACTCACCTGGTTCCATTCCTTCATTAAAGGCACCAGCGAGCACCCATTCTGTCAGTGCAGATGTAGGGGGGTGCAGGCATGTTTGTTACCCCACAAAGGGTCCTGTGGGAGGTCCGTGTGATTCAGGGACTGCCTCTGTGCCACCTGGTGGGAGGTGCCAGTAGTGCAGCTGGTCCAGGGAGATGGCAGCTGACAAGACCGTGGTGGCGTGGAAGCGGAACTTGGGCTCTTAAGGGCCTCCATCCTGCACATTTTGTCCCTGCTTTTTGTGGCAGCACAAAAGATCCTGGCAATGAGAGGTTTCTGAATCCTGTTGACCACAAGTGTCATTTGGGTCTCTCTTTTCTCTTCCCTCCCCATTCTTCTGTCTCTGAAGGAGTTTGAGAAGAGGAAGATGTTATGAAAGAAAGAGAAAAAAGCCTTGGAATGAATCACTGTAGAAATGTGAACCAGCAGCTGCCAGCATCCGCGAGGCTCTTGTCCACTAAGTGTCTGCCTCCTGTACACGCCTGCCCGATGCCGGCCTTCCAGTCCAGCAGGAAGTGATTTGTGATGTTTGGGATGCCCTACATTCAGATGTGTTTACCTAATTGTACATCAGAGTCAAATAATAAATCTTGTATTTGATTTGAATATGGAGTTCTAAAGTTCATTGGTGAACATATGGCCTGAGGGAATGGGAAAGGAGGATTTTAAAACATTTTTTTAAAGAATGATCTACGTGGCTCTGGAGTCAGGAGGACTTGAGTTCAAATCTGGCCTCAGACACTTGATCCTTAACTAGCTGTGTGACCTTGAGCAAGTCACTTAACTCCAATTGCTTTGCCTTCCCCCTCCAAAAACAAATGATCTTTGTGGTATTGAACAACACACTTAGATCCTTCAGGTGAATGAGAATTGCCTCTTGTCAGAATTGCATTCATGCTGTACCCCACACTTAGGACCTGCAGCCGCTCACCCCTTTCAGCTCTCTGGCTGCTTCTGACGATGTTTCACACGCTTCCTTCTCCTACTCCCAGGATTTCCTCAGCCCTAAAACTTTCTACTGCCCACATTTGGGGCTCCAATGGCCAAACAGCAGAGGCAGCAGGAGGAGGAAGAAGCCTTTGTTTATAATCCTTTTTCCCCTTGCCCGATAAAGGGGGCTTTGTTAAAGAGTCAATAACTCTAGCTAGCTGTTCAGCTGGAAGATTGGCCGTGTGTTGATTAAACGTGTCTAGTTCCGAGGTGCAGGAAGCAAGAATTCAGGCAAGAACGAACCTTAATCACTGCAGGGAGGCGTGCGGACCAGAGGGGATTGTCTGGCTCCCAGCAGCTTTTCACAGCCTCAGTGAGTGCTGAACCACGGTGCCAAAGGCCTGCAAAGATAAAGTCATGAGACTGATTGGCTTTAGCGACCCTCAAGAATATCAGTCTCCATCGCTGGCCTCCACGTCTGGAATCTGGTTCAGTTCTGTTTTTATACAAGGCACTGAGCTTTGCTTAAAATGGAGGTCATGATGATGCAGGCAGGTAGGTGGTGCAGTTACAGTGCCAGCCTGGAGCCAGGTAGACTCATCTTTCTAAGTTCAAAGCCAGCCTCAGACACTTCCTAGTTGTGTGACCCTGGGCTAGTCACTTAACTCTCTTCGCCTCAGTTTTCTCATCTGTAAAATGAACAGGAAAAGGAAATGGCAAACCTCTCCAGTGTCTCTGCCAAGAAAACCCTAAAGTGTGTCACAAAAAGTTGGACACAACTGAAATGACTGATGCTACTTGTAATACTGTCTTAGAATTGTTTTGAGATGAAAATGTTCTGGCATACCTTCGAGTGCTGGGACAACAGCATTTGTCATATCATTAAACAGAGAAGTTGTGTCTGGAAAAGACACCTTGTTGACTAGCTCAAAAGCAGAGTCCCGTTAAGTGGGCATTGGGGAGGGCAAAGCAGGGGACGGGCATTTTTAAGGGCTTACTCTGAGCCAGCTCTGGAGCCAAGAGCTGGTGATACGAATGCAGTCAAATGGACAGAGAGCCCCTGCCCTTCAGGTGCCCTTCTAGGGAGGGGCCAGTGACACATGAAAGGGAGCCCCAAAGGGGGCGTGGGTGGAAGAGGAGGGGCAGCTGTCATCCTTCTTCCTTATACCCCTCTTGTACTCATTCCCTAGTTTACTTCTGCCTGGGTCTGGGCTTTCGTCCATATAGGAACTTTTGGTGCTGATGCGGTTCATTAGTTTTTCTGTTCAAACTTTTGAGTTTCCTGGGTCACTGAAGGATCCCCAGGGGATGACAGCTAGTATATGGCTGAGGCAGCACCTGGCTCCAGGTCTCCCTGGCTCCATTACTGGCACATGATCCACCACAGGGACAGGCAATAGAGAGGTGGGCCTGGAGTCAGGGAGCACTGAGTGCACATTTTCCTGACACACTTAATAGCCACATTGACCCTGGGCCTCAATTTCTTCATCTGCAAAATGATGATAATCATAGTGCCTGCCTCACAGTGCTGTTGGGAGGATCCACACGTTAGCTATTACCTGGTAACTACCTTTTTTGTAAATTATGTTTTGTCAACGAGCATTTATCAAGCACCTCCTGTCTACTAGGCATTGGGGATGCTGTAATACAAAGGCAGGCAGAAAATGTAGAACCATAGTTCTGAGGTTGGAAGGTGTGTTACAGGTTGCTTAGCTCGGCCCCCTTATTTTAGGTGCCATCTCCTATCCCCCTTTAACTCATCAAAGTGATGCCCCTTCTAGGTTCAGCTCAAGTCACATGTCCCCTGGGATGCTTTCACTAGCCAGCCCAGTCCACTGTGACCTCTCTTTTCTGGGCAGTCCTCATTGCCTGGCCTCATTGACTTCACTGTTCTTTTCACTTAAGGGCCTTGATTATAAGAGCCTTGGAAGCCAAGATGAGTCCTTGGTCATCCTCACATCCTTGTGGCACCTGGCACATTGATGCCTTGCACGCAGTTAATACTCAAGAAATAGGTTTCAATGAATATGATTGATCAAAGTGACTGGGCTCCTTCAGGGGAATTTCTGCCACTGGAGTGGAGAAAATGCCTCTCTTCCCACCTTTGCTACAACATTGCAGATTTCTGGGTCCTTTCCCCTAGCTGTCTCTCCCCCTTCCTCTACTACCTTTCCAAAATTACCCAGTGATTGCTTGTGTTTTATATTTAATTATATTATATGCATGTGTGGTTTCAACAGAATGTAAGCTCCTCGAGGCATGGTATACAGTAGGCACTTAATATGTGCTTGTTTATTGATTGATGGAACCTGCTTTGGTCAAATCTGTGTTGATAACTACAGCAGACCTGGCATATTCCCATACCAATGAGAGGTGTTAATTGAGTTGTGAGTGAAGGTTCTTTGGTGGGAGCTTATTTGTGTCCAGTGGAGATGAGGGAACTGCTGCCAGGATTTGCCCAGAGCACCTGAAGGGCCCCACTGTGCAGTTTCATTATTATTTCAGTTTTGTTACCAAGTCAGAGGATATACTGTTTCCTTAGGAAAATGTATATTCCAGCTGTGTGTATAATTTGGAATATCTACTTCCTTTGACGCTTATAGTATTTCAACTTTCTCTCTTTAACCTTAGCCAGATGGTGCTGTGCTGTGTTATGTGATATTAATAATGTCAGAACTGACTGTAGTTAGAAAAAATGCCGAAAACATACACTTGGAGTATATTTCTTACAAATTATTACTAAGTCCGTGCTGGCAAATGCTGTTTTATTGTAGGAGTTGATGAAATGCCAACAGTTGTAAATGAGTAATACCACTTCGAGCAAGAGGCCTGATGAAACTTTGGATTGCCTTTCTTATAAATGGAAATAAAAAGGCCAAGAAATCAAAACAGTTGAGTAATATACACACAAAATCAAATCTCACTTCCCTGAGTTAAGTGTCCATTTCAGTTAAACTTTCATAGAATTCTGGAGGTAGAGCTGGAAGCTTATTAGTATATAATCCTTTAATTTACAGGTGAGGAAAGTGGGGCCCAGACAAGGGGTGACCAGTGTGAGGTCATACTAGTAGTAATTTGAACAGCATGAGTTCCCCATATGGATGAAACCGGGGCTCCAGACACAATAAAAACTTTCACAAATACCTTGTATATATCCTCTTATGTATTCATACAGAATATTTCCACATTGTCACAATAGTGTGTAAGCTCCCTAAGAACTGGGATTGTTTCGTTTTCTGTCTTTGTATTCCAAAAATGCCCCACATAATGTCTGGCCCATTATGGGCATTTAATAAAAGCTGATTGATTGAGTGACTTGTGTCTTTGGAACTAGAGGAAATGGATTTATGTTAAAATAGAATTGATTCTAGTTAATACAAAAAAGAGTTTGACCATCAGGCTGATAAATCCCTAAATTAGGAAAGACAGTTGTGAAAACTCCATCCCAGAAAACCTTTAACAAAAGAGCAGACGTCCATCTGTCTTGGCCTATTCAGGTTTTTATTAGCCTACAGGCAATAGTTCTTTAACCAAATGATCCATCATTCTATCAATTTGTCTTTTACTCTTTTCATAGATAGTAATTTCAAGCAACTTCAGAATAGAAAATACCTAATATCATTAGAATGTCTTAGGCGTGCTACTTGAGTTCCAGTAGGTTCTTTCAAAGCCAGAAGATGAACTTGGCTTAAATGAAGGTAACACCTTAACAGGTACAGCATCCAACTAGGGAGACTTGCTTCTGTTTAGAGTGTAAACAATCTAAATTGGGTGAAATCTAGCCCCAAAGCATTAAGCTTATGCCCTTGTACCCTTCCATTGGAGTTTAAGATAACCCAGCTCATGAAAGAGAAAAGCAACCTGGCCTTGCCCACGGGTAACATGGCAAATAGCGAGTAATCCAACTGATTGGAGGATAGGGTGAGAGCAATGTGAAATAAGGCTGAAAATACAGGTTGGGGCCAGATCGTGGTGGGGGCAGTGGAGTTTTCAGTTTATCTGGAGGCACTAGTGAGTTACTGATGGTTTGTGAACAGACGGATGGCATGTTTGTGCTTAGGAAGGTTATTTTGGAAGCTGTGTGAGGGAAGGTTTGAAAAGGGAGAGTCTAGCAGCAGGGAGACTAATTGGGACATTTCAGTAGTCTAGGCACTAAGTATGATTAACCAAATGGGGTGTCCGTGTGCCTGGAAAGGAAAAGACGAGAGATGGAGGAGACATTGTCAGAGGAATAAACAATCTGGCCTAGGTGCCAGCTCTTGGCAATTTAGTGGATATGGGGGATGGGAGGAGTTCTGACCCTGGAGTTCTGTGAGAATGGCAATGCCATCCATAGATAGAGTAGGGATTGGAGGACAGGTGTGTGTGTGTGTGTGTGTGTGTGTGTGTGTGTGTGTGTGTGTGTGTGTGTGTGTGTGTGTGTGTGTGTGTATTACAGTATATTCTGATATTCTGGAAACATCTAAATACTGCACTCAATTTCGTTAGTGGGGGATTGCCTAGTGTTCCTAGGCATTCCCCCTACCCCCTGCCCCCTCCTACCTCCCTATATACTGATTGATCAAGGTCTATCACTGAGAGTTCACTCAGCTACCTGAGCAGGGTTGCTTTAGGAATAATATACATTGTGTGAGTAAATGGTTGTAGAACAGTGTTTGAAGGCACCTTTGGGTGATGCCAGGCCCTCCAGGAAGACCCTGACCAGTCAGTCAACTTTGCCAGGGTTCTAGGAAGCTATTTGGTTAGCAGTTCCTAATGCCCCTTCTATCTCTAAATCTAAATGCCAGCCCTTGAACCCTGACTGATCCAAAGCTGACGACCTCCAGAGACACCAGGGCTGGAATTCAGGAGCTCACTAAGAAGGAGCTCCAGCTGAAGAATGTTTGAGAAACCTGGATACACTCACACTCACCTTATGATGCCAAATGATTTCCATTCTTGTTGAATTGACAGGATCGATAAGAGTTCTGGATCCAGACCTGAGAGAGAATTAAGAGGTCCTCTAATCTAGGTGTTAAATACCATGCCTTCTGGAGTGCTGCTGAACCAAATTAAAATATAGTTGGGAAATTTTATAGCAACATAAAAATACAATAGAACATCAATAATATTTGTGTGTGATTTTCTAAGTTAATATATGACCCATAAGAATCCTTACCTATGGTTTAGTGGCCTCTGTTTCCATTTGGGTGTGATGGTTGTTGTTTGGTTGTGCCTGACTCTGTGACCCCATTTGGGGTTTTCTTGATGAAGATACTTGGAGTGGTTTATCACTTCCTTCTCCAGTCCATTTTACAGATGAGGAAAGTGAGGTAAACAGGGTAAGTGACTTGCCCAGGGTCACACGGCTAATCAATGTCTGAGACTGGATTTGAACTCAGGAAAATGAGACTTCCTGACTTAGGGCCTAGGCTCTATCCACAGTGCCAGCTGCCCATTTTGGATTTGATGCCACTGCTCTAATTTGAACCCCGAATTTTACAGATGAAGAAGCTGAAGCCCAGAGAGGTTAAAAAATTTCCCTAGTCACACAGGTAGGATTATAGGACCATAGCTCTAGAGTTTGAAGGTCATCCAGCTTACCTCTACCCCCCAAACCTATTTTGACAGATAAGGAAAATGAGTTTGGAGAAAGTAATTTACTTGACATTAAGTGGTAAAGAAAGGCAGAATTTGAACTAAGATCTCCACTTTCAACACAGGGCTCTTTCCACTGTCTCATGCTGGAGATGGGTGTAGACTTTCTAATGCCACGTAAGTGATATTGACATATGAATCCTTTGGAGTTCCTAACAAATGAGATTTGGAGGTGAGTCTGCTGGTTCATTTTATTACCAGAAACCTAAGTAAAAGTTAATGATATGAGATGTGGGGAAGCAGATGCAGTGCCAGTGGGACAATCAGGTGGAAGCATCTAATGGACAGTGGAATCTCTTAGAGATAATGGAGTGGAGGTTGGGATTTCTGAGTCTTCCAAATGAAGGTTATAATTGAAACCATGGGAGTGGCTGAGATCATCAGGGGAGAGAGTAGCAATTTATACTCCTTTTCTGTGTTTATATTCTAATTAGTGTTGTAAATATGTATACATGCCTTATCTCCCCCTAGTATATTGTAATATCTTTAAGAGCAGGAATCATGGCTTACTCAGCTTTATTTTCCCTCTGCCCATGGTACAATGAATGTACAATGGTAGATACTTATAAGATTTGTTGAATGGATACATGAATCAATTGAGGCATAATCCCAGAATTTGAAAGTTGGGAGTGAGATCAATGATTATTTTCTATTATGTTAATTACTCATTATCAATTAGGATCCAGGCTTTTTATGTCCTCATTCAGAGACCAGCCTTTAGGGGTTAGTTAGCTAGTCTCTGAAAGGCGTGGCTGGTAGAATATATTGCCCTAATTCTCAGGGTCCATATTCCTCAATCTGGGGTAGGACCCAATTCAACTAGGAGACCTTTCATCTGAAGTGTAAACAGAATCTAATCTAGGTGAATTCTTTTTTTTTTTAATTAATTAATTTACTTTTAGTTTACAACTTTCAGTTCCACATTCTCTTCAGTTTCAAATTTTCTCCTCCCCCTCCCATAGCAGCATGTAATCAAATATAGGTTCTACAGATAATCTTCATGTTGAACATTAGTCATGTTGAAAAGAAGGATTATAACCAATGGGGTGAACAATGAGAAAGAAGGGACAAAACAAAACACAAATGAGACAGAGCAAATAGTTTGTTTCAATCTGTATTCAGACTCCATAGTTTGTTTTCTGGATGTGGATTATCACTTTCCATCATGAGTCTTTTGTAGTTGTCTTATAACCTTTCATTGCTGAGAGGAGCCCAGTCTATTAAAGTTAGATTGTGTACAAAGTTCTCCTGGTTCTACTCTTCTCATTCAATATCAGTTTACATAAATCTCTCCAGGTTATTATGAAGTCCGTCTTCTCCTCATTTCTTATAGCACAATAGTATTCCATTCCGTTCATATACCACAACTTGTTTAGCCATTCCCCAATTGATGGGCATCCCCTTGATTTCCAATTCTTTGCCACCACAAATAGAGCTGCTATAAATGTTTTTGTACATATGGGACCTTTTCCCACTTCTATGATCTCTTTGGGATATAACCCTAGAAGTGGTATTACTGGGTCAAAGGGTATGCACATTTTTTTATAGCCCTTTGGGCATAGTTCCAGATTGCTCTCCAGAATGGTTGGATAAGTTCACAACTCCACCAGCAATGCATTAGTGTTCCAATTTTTCCACATCCTCTCCAGCATTTATCATTTTCCTGTTTTGTCATCTTAGCCAAACTGACTGGTGAGAGGTAGTACCTCAGAGCTGTTTTGATTTGCATTTCTCTAATCAATAGTGATTTAGAGCATTTTTTCATATGCTTATAGATATCTTTAATTTCTTCCTCTGAAAACTGTCTGACCACTTACTAGCCATATGACCTTGGGCAAGTAACTTAACCCCAATTGCCCTGCCCCCTCCAAAAAGCAAAAAAACAAAAACAAAAGAATTGTCTGTCCATATCCTTTGACCATTTATCAATTGGGGAATGACTTGTGTTCTTATAGATTTGATTCAATTCTCTGTATGTTTTAGAAATGAGGCCTTTATCACAAATAATGGTTGTAAAAATTCTTTCCCAATTTCCCACCTCCCTCTTGATCTTGGTTACATTGGCTTTGTTTGTACAGAAGCTTTTCAATTTAATGTATGCCAGGTGACTTCCAAGTCTCCTTCCAACTCTAAATCTTTGAGCCCTAGTGGCTTGTGCCTCATCATAAGGAGCAAAAACAGGGTTTCAACCCATTCTGACTGAATCTGGTATTAATTTCCAACATGCCAGGCTGCTTTATTCTAAGTACATCTGGGTTACACTGGGGAGCCACAAACTACTTTTGTACCATTTCCTGGACATGGCTAAAATTCTGGTCACTTGTCAAGCCCAGCTGGCAGCATCTATAGGTCAGACTGGCTTTTATTTAGCCCTTTTGAGTACATACTTCCTTGACCAAACCTCTGTGGACGATGGACTCAGATTAACCAGTCTTCCAGTGAACTCCACTATTCCATGATAACAGATCATGGTTCCAGTGTATATTCATGTGGAGGCACACCCAAACTATCATTAGGTATCTTGGTAGACCACTAAGGTGGTCATGGAGTTAAATAACATCCTTTATAAAGTGTGACATCGGAGGAGGAAACTCACAAACCTCTTGGAGACTCAGTTTCCACAACTAAAAAAATCATGCTAGTACAACTTACCTCTCACAAGGTGAGGGAGTCCCTGATCAGGTTGAAGAGATTATGGGGTGTGGGCACCCCAATTATGGAGGCAGCAAGCATATCCACTGACTCCTCAGAGAGGACACAGGAGTCCTGTATGCTTCCTATGTGACTGGCAATGCCTTTGGCTGACTGGGACTCAGAATAAAGGACAGCCCTCTCTGTAGTCTATAAAAGCAAAGTGCCATCATCATCATCATCATCATCATCATCATCATCATCATCATCATCATCATCATCATCATCATCATCATCACCATCACCAGCATTGCTATTGTGACATTTAAAAGATTTTGGACACATAGTTTCTGGATAATTGAATCATTTTACTAATAAGGCTAGCATGTTTATTAATAAAAAGAGATCCATGGCACTCTCAAATGCCAAAGAGCCCTCAGGGTGTTAGGTTCACAGTTTATATACCCTTGGTAGAGTGGGTGTTTCTGAGGGTAGCAATCAACTCTGATTGGTTACAATTAATGAGAAAATGAATATTATAATAAGGGTCTCATTCTAATGAGGGTCTTGGGGATACATGAATTGGATCACCAGTCTTGGGCCAAGAAACATCAATTTCCATACCACCTGTCTGACAAAAGGGAAACCAACGTTTTCCTAGACCTGTCTGTGTAAAATAAGGAACAGGAATCCATCCATTAGGCTAAACTTAGAATTTCTTTTTCTGTCTTTGAGAAAGATTTTTCACACTGGTTGATCTCTGGATGAGGAAGTAGAAAAGGGGAAAAACCTTCTGCCCGATTCAATAATTAGTTATTAATATTAGAGAGAAATTATTTCTCTCACTATAGTGTTTTAAGATTTGCAGTGTTATAGCGTGTTATCTACTTTGATCCTCACAACAACCTGTGGGATAGGTCCTATTATTATCCCCATTTTACAGATGGGAAAATTAAGGCTAAGAATCTTGCTAAGTATCACATGGTTAGTAAGCATCAAAGGTAAGATTTGAACGCAGGTCTTCCTGCCTCTATGTCCAGTGCTCCATACTCCACACCACAGACCTGTTGGGCCTCTTTCGACTTCCTTTTCTAGTTGAGAAGACAGACCAACAAGCCACAGAACAGATCTGCATTCTGGAGTGGTGCCTTTGTGTAAATTTGCCCGTCCTTCCCACTAGGATATGGAAATGGATGCCTTGGGACCCAGGCATATGGCAGGGGTGTGTGTCTGCAGTAGTGAAATAAGAAAAGCTAGGATTCAAACCCAGGTCTCTTGTCTCCAAAACCTTAAGGTTCTTTTGGCTTTGTCAAACTGTGCCTCAGTTTCCCCATCTTTAAAAGGAGGTATCTGGATTTTAAAATTCTATTAAATCTAAATGTTAATTACTTCCCAGTTTCATCCAAGAGCAGCAAATATTCATTTTTGCTGCTGTCATTGTAATTCTTTTTGATGTTTTCTTTCAGAGTATTTATCCTTATTCTTTCTTTCAACTGACAGCTGGTTCTCCCTCCCCTGATCCCTGGGTCACTAACTTCGTGCTCCAGATGAGATTTTTTTCCACAACCCAGCAGGTGTACACTGAAGAGTTTCTCATGGCAAGTGGGAACAAATATTAAAAACATAAACAACAGCAAGAGGAAAGGAAATATAGATTGGGAGAAATTTCTCAACAAGGAAAAGACATTTGTTATAGGACAGGCTGTCCCCAAGCCGTGGAAGGCTCTCCTTCCTTACTTTTACTCTAAGAATCCCCACTGCCTTCCAAAACTCAGCTCAAGCACCCCATTCTTTGAGTAGCCTTTCCTGGTTTTCCTGTTTGTTAATTGCTTCTCTGTCTCCTGAAATTGTCATGAACATACTTAGTCATTTATATCTGGGTTCTTAACTTGACTAGTTTTTTAAAAAAATATTTGATAAATGTATTTCAATATAATTGGCTTCTTTTGTTTTCCTACATATTTTATGTATTTAAAAACACCATTCTGAGAAGGCATCTAATAGGTCATAGCGCATAGTAGGTGCTTCATAAATATTTGTTGATCTAGTCATTTTAAGATTTTATTTTCAACATTTTCTATGTTATGGATTTAAAAAATCTCAGGAAACCTGAATGTTTCAGTGTACAAAGGACAGCAGTACCACTTTGACCCAGCAATAACACTACTTGGTCTATTTCTGAAGATAATTAGGGAAAAAGGAAAAGATCTTCTATGTTCTGAAATGTTTCTAGTAGCTCTCTTTGTGGTGGCAAAGAACTGGAAATTGAAGGGATGCCCATCAACTGTGGAATGGCTAAACAAGTTGTGGTATAGGATTTTGATGAAATACTATTGGGCTATAAGAAATGATGAGCTCAGGGGTGGCTAGGTGGTGCAGTGAGTAGAGCGCCGGCCCTGGAGTCAGAAGGACCTGAGTTAGGATCCGGCCTCAGACACTTAACCCACACAAACAAAAACCTAGCTGTGTGACCTTGGGCAAGTCACTTAACCCCAATTGCCCTCCAAAAAAAAAAAAAGAAATAAAAAAAAGAAATGATGAGCTCAATGTACAAAGAACAAAAATGAGGATTGTATGTGGACCTGAACAGTCTATGAATCCCTTCTCAGGATGGTGTTTTTAAATGCATAAAATAAAATTGTATGTGAAAATGTGAACTATTGTTATGTACAGTTTCTTTTTTTTTTTTTTCGAGGGGGGAAGGCAGGGCAATTGGGGTTAAGTGACTTGCCCAAGGTCACACAGCTTGTAAGTATGTCAAGTGTCTGAGGCCAGATTTGAACTCAGGTCCTCCTGACTCCACGAATGGTGCTCTATTCACTACACCACCAGCAGGCCTGGCAGTTTTCATTTTAAATTTTATAAATTTAATATGGTAGTAACAAAATTGCCCTCCTTATCTGCACCTATTTCTGAAGTTCTCAGGTGAATTTTATTAAATTAGTAATTGGTCATTCATGAAATGAGTAATCAGTCAAGTAATTTATTCATTAAGTCCAGATACAATCTGGAGAAATTTTAAAAGAAATCCAGACATCCAGGCAGAAAGGTAAGTCACCTTTTCCCACTTTACCTTTGCTATTTTATCTTTATCTTGCTCAATAAGATTTTTTTCTTCCAGGATTAAGTAGAAAACTTCTTTCATTCCTAGTGAAGCTTTGTTTGTTTAAACATCTGAAGCCTTCTGCTTCTCAGCCCTGTTGGTGCTTCTAAGTATTAAAACACACTAAGTCCTGTGCCCATTCACTGCCTCCCAGTGATCACTGGCCATCTTTTTGCCTGTTGTCCACCTTAGCTGACTAGTCAATGGCCTGGCATCCTCCCACTGCTGGCCAGCATTCAGCTCTTTCTAAGCGGCCAGTCTTGCTCCTGTGAAATTCTGTTTTCCTATGCAACACCTTTTATTTCATGTAAAAACCATAGCTAGGTATTCTGGGGAAGAGAACGGCAGCTACTTAGGACAGTCCGACTGTGGGTGCAGTCCTTCTGGGAGAAGGGTTGGTCTGTTCCTCAGAGAGAATGGCATATATTCAGATGGGGAATGAAATAGAGGAAACATAACCCTGGGACTGTGGCCCAGGGATTGAACCCTGAGTGTGGAGGGGATTGCCTGAGGCTGGGCAAAGGATACCAGTGGAGAACATAGAGGTGCTGAAGTTCTATGGGGAGGAATTGTATATGTGGATGTTGGTACCCTTGGGAAAAGCCTCAGTTGGCCTGCCCTAGTTCATTTTTCTTGTTCTGAAAAACAGAAAAGATGGGGGCGGGGTGGTGTCCAGCTTGAATGACTGCACCAATATTGTGATTGCTTCTCTCCCCACCCCCCCCTCGCCCCCCAGTCAGGAGATGTTTCCCTTGGCAACCAAGTCATTCCTTGGTTTGTCTCAAATGATGTGCTTTTGGAATGCCTGCTATTTAGCACGGACTAGGTAAAGGTTATTCTTTAATTAATTAGCAACTTCTCAGCAGTGTACTGCTTGCTTCAGAACTCTTTTTTTCCCAGGACTTCTTAAGAGAATCAAATCCTTTCTTTCTGAACATTTTAGACATGTTTGAGTAGAACCAACGAGGTTTTAAACTGTTGTACGATTGGCCTCCTCCCAGCCCCGAACGTCTTTAGCTGATAATCAGCTCAGGTGGGAGCTGAGGGAAAGGAAGGCCATGGAATACCAGGGGCAGCATGGTGGGTAGATAATGATAAGATAATTAGGACACAGCAGCAGCTAGGTGGCACAGTGGATAGAGAGCCTGGCTTAAAGTGGAACACTTATCTTGCTGAGTTCAAGTTTTGCCTCAGACATTAGCTTGTAACTCTGGGCAAGTCATTGAACCTGTTTGCCTCAGTTTCTTCATCTGTAAAATGGGGATTGAGAACAATTTGTCCAAAGAGCCATGAAGGCAGCTGAAACAGGTGCTGTGGAACACTTAGTTCTTGGTCAGATGTTGAAAATGTCATGGTCATCCACTGCATCATGGATTGTCAGCAGTCATCCTGACTTTTATCTTGCCATTCACTTTGGTGAATCTGGAAGACAGAATAGTCTGAAGATTTTGTTCAGTTGTGTCCAACTCTGTGACCCCATTTGGGGTTTTCTTGACAAGGATACTGGAGTAGTTTGCCACCTCCTTCTTCAGCTCATTTTGTATACGAGGAAATTGAGGAAAGCAGAATTAAGTGACTTGCCCAGGATCACACAGCTATTAATTGTATGAGGCTTGGATTTGAACTCAGGTCTTCCTGACTCCAGGCCTGCACACTATCTACGGCTTCACCTAGCTGCCTCACAGGTTACTACAGTCCCTCATAATTAAGGGAAGGAAGTGGGAGGCATCATGGTACAGTGGAGAACCTGTTGGAGGTGGAGTCTGAGGACATAAATTCAATAGTAACTCTCTTGTTTTCTACCCGGTGACTTTGAGCCAGGCCTTTACTTGTCTGGGCCTGATTCTTCATCTGTATAATGAGGGGGTTGGATGAGATGATCTCTGAGGCAACTTCCATCTATAAATCTATGAACCTATAAACTTTATGTGACAACAAATGTTCATTGAGTCAATTGGTCATTCAGGTAATTATTTACAGTGATGGAACTGTCCTTGGTGCTGGAGGTACATGTACAAAGAATGAAACCTACTCTCATTAAGCTTACATACTAATGGGAGAGACAAGTATGTATTATGCATATGTATATGCATGTGTACATATATGCACACAAACATAAAATAGAATTTTATTCACAAAATTTATTCATAAAATGCAAATATATACAAAGTAGTTAAGTTCAAGGTAGTTTAGGAGTGAGGGCACTGGCAGTTGGGGGAATCAAGACTTCATGCAAGGGGCGGCTAGGTGGTGCAGTGAGTAGAGTGCCGGCCCTGGAGTCAGAAGGACCTGAGTTCGGATCTGGCCTCAGACACTTAACACACACACACACACAAAACCTAGCTTTGTGACCTTGGGCAAGTTACTTAACCCCAATTGCCCTCCAAAAGAAAAAAAGACTTCATGCAGAAAATGATGACTGAACTGCATATCAAAGGAAAAGAAGGACTCCACTAGGTAGAGGTAAGGATGGAGTACGTTCCAGGCATGAAGCATGGAAAAGTCATGGAGACAGGAGAAGGAATGTCATGGGTGATGAGGAACAAAGAGAAGGCCAATTTGACTGGATCATAGAGAGGAAGAGTAGTAAAGTCCAGTGACCCTGGAAAGATAGGTCATGGATAGATTATATAGGGCTTTATGAGCTAAACAGAGTTTATATTTCATCCTAGGGATAATAGGAGGCCAAGGGAGGTGGTTGAGTAGGGGAGTCACCTGATCAAATCTGCATTTAAGGAAAATTATTCAAATAGCAGTGTTTTAAATAGACTGGAGTAGTGAAAGACTGGAGTAAGAGACACTGAGTGGCCAAGTGACTTGCTTCTCTTTAAAGAGGTGAGATGTTGGCATAGAGGGGCACATTGTGCAACATTATATGATGAAAGATAGAAAACTAAATCAGAATTAAGAAGAGAGCCTGATATTGACTGGAGATCAGCTTTCTATAGAAGATAATATCTGAGTTTGATTTGAAAGGATCACTAAGGATTCTGTGAGTGAAAGAGAAAGAGGGCATTATAGACATGAGCTACGCTGTGTAGGTGAAAAGAGTGCAAAACGTTACTTCAGGCCAGACTTAGGTTCAAGTCCTAGTTTCAACAGTGACCACATATCGTATGAAGTCAGGCATTTTGTGAATTTAGTCCCATTGAACCTTAGTTTCTCCATCTCTAAAATGGAAATGATAATACTTTATTTGTTATCCAGAGCTGTAAAAAATTTTTCACAAACCTAAAAGCTCCATAAACATGTGATTTGCCACAATAGATAATGACATGAATGATAGTAGAGAGGCAGGAAAGATCAGGCTGGGAAGGTAAGTGCCAGCCTCTGGAGGGCCTTGAATGTCAGGCAAAGGTGACTGAACTTTACTCAGAAAGCAATAGGGAGCCATTGGATATCTTTGAGTAGAGGAGTGCTGTGAACAAATCTAGTCCTGAGAAAAACAGTTATAGAAGAGATAAGAACTATGGGATTGGAGGGGAGATAAGAGCAGAGGGGGAAAGACCTATTAGCAAGTATCTCAGTCCATTACAACTGCTTTGAGACTTAGAAGTTTTCAATAAAAGAAGCCTTTATTCCGGTCCTGCTTTAATTCCCACCAGGTCAGGTCCAAGGATGGAAGACACCAAAGGGCATGAAAGACATAGAGGAGTCTGGGGTAAAGGGTACATTTAGGCTGCAATCACCAGAAAGGGAAGGATAATAATAACTCTGGGTCTGAGTTTTAACGATTAAAAAGGTTTAAGAGACATCGTTTCTGGGTAATTTAATAATTTTGTTAATAAAGCCAGAATGTTATTTAATAAAAGGATGGTCATTTGGCTGCCTCTGTTAGATCAAAGACAGTCATGGCAATGGGCTCACAGTTCATATACCTTTCAAAGAGTAGGTGTTCCTAAGTGGGGGTGGGGTGGCAATCAACTCTGCTTGGGGAACACAGTAGAAGGCGAGCTATATTAAAATGAAGGGCTGAGAGTGACATTATGTCACCCTTGGATAGAGAAACTACTTCCATACTCATACCACCCCCAGTCTTGGGCTATCTAGACAAAAAGATCTGTCTCCACCCAAACTTGATTTGAATGGAATTCACCTAAGATTAAAGATTCCTAGTAGGGTTTGTTTGGGTCTGATAGAGAAAAAGTTTAACTTGACCTTCAGAGACTAAGGTCTTGAAAATAGAAAAGAAAGGGGGAGCTCTGAGTCTCCCAGAATCATGAGTTACTAATAATTATTTCTCTCACTGGAGGGCTACTGCTCAGCCTTGGATTCAATCTTCAGGCCACAGCAAAAAGGGGAGGATGAATGGATTTGATCATGGTACACCCAGGTAACTCTTTGTACTGAATATATTGGATCATAGGATTGTAGACTCAGAACTGGAAGGTACCCTATCTAGTACAGATTAATTAATTAAGAAACTGAGGCCTAGAGAGTTTAACTAACTTGCCTAAGGTGACCTGGGAGTAAGTGGTAAAGTTGGAATTTTAACCTTGGTCTTCTGCTTCAAAGTCTGAGTCTCAAGATTCCACCTTTTCTACTAGGGTAGTTCCTCCATACAGATAAAGGTGGTGGGTGTTTGAGGGAGGAACAGGATCTTATGATCTATTGATTGGTTATCCATGTCTGATGTCACAGACAATACCAGGGATTGACTTGCAAGTCTTGTTTGAATGTAATTTCTTGAATATAAGATTCCAGATAGGAAAGACTTACATAAAAGGCTGGGTAGACTGTTAAATTGAGGAGGTGGCATATTTAGAGACAAGGAAGTCTGTTGGGAACATGAGCCTTATAGAGCTCAAAGAGTTTCCCCCAAACCAGAGTTTTTCTAGGCTGTCTATGTTTTAGTAGTCTATGGTGGGTCTGGAGCACAGAAGGAAAGTCTGGACTGGAATTATGGATTTGGGAGTCCCCCATAGACGTGGTAATTAAAGCCTTGTATTCACAAAGAGAGAATGTAGAAAGAGAAGAGGAGAGAGCCTAGGTTAGGGCTTTGTCACAAGGAGCCAATATCCAGAAGGTATGTACTTCCTACCTTTGGAGGTCAAGAGACCACTGTCCCTCACCTTTGTGGTTTTCTACTAGTATGTGACTCCTAAAAGGTTGGGGAAGAAGGACTATAGGAGACAGAATAGGGCTTCAGGCCAGTGAAGGATGGGGATGAGGAGACAAACCTCTCTCCTGGTATTGTAGCTCCTGGTGAACTGGAGCTGTGACTAGGTGAACTAGAATTGTGGGTCATTTTACAGATGAAACAACTGAGTCCTTCAGAGGTGAAGAGATTTGCCTAAAATTACGTAGGAAATTTGTAGCAATGGAGGTACTTCAAGTTAGGTTTCATGGTTACTACTCCAAGGTTTTAACTATTGTAAAATACTATCAGTCAAAGAAAAGGAGGGAGGAAAAAAGGAAGGGAGGAAGGAAATAAGGAAGAAGGAAAAGCAGAAAGGAGGGAAAGAAAGAAAGAAAAGGAAGGGGAAAAGGAAAGAGAGAAGGAAGGGAAGAAAAGAAAAAAAGAAGAGTGGAGGAGAGAAAGAAAAAGAAAAAAGAGAAAGGATGCAAGTAAAGAATAAAGGAAGAAAGGTAGGAAATAAGGAGTTGAGTCCTGGCATATATTACCTAATAAAATAATAATAGCCGGCATTTATATAGCACCTTAAACTTTTCAAAGTAATTTATATATTTATCTCATTTAATCCTAATAGCCTTAAATGTTATATGCAAGTTCTTAGAACCCATTTTAGGCCCTGATTCTATTGCTAACAAGACTCAATTTATCCCCTGAATACACACACACACACACACACACACACACACACACACACACACACACACATAAACACACATGCCCATGCATGTAAAATATATATACATACATACATACACATACACACATATGCATGCATTGATATGGTGGTAGTAAAAAAAAAAAGGCTCAATTTCTTTACCCTAGAAACGCAAGGCAAATAATAGGGAAGGAGGCAAAAGGGCCAACCCTGTTCCTCTACTCAACCCTCTACTCTAATACTCCAGTGATCCATGACCTCACTGGTTTAAATGTTCCTTATGATGATGGAGTGCCTTGACTCCAATTATCCTGTGTGTATTTCATTTGCACATGGTTGTTTTGTTATTCTGGGTCAAGCTGCCAGGAATAGGCAGGTGACAGTCTCACTCCACTCTGCCCTCACCAGACCTCTCCTGATGTACTATGTTCAGCTCTAGGTACCAATTGATCAATACCTTCTTGAACTCTGACCCTTCACCATTCTGCTTGCCCTTCTCTGGACTCTTTCTAGCTTATCAATATCCTTCCTAAACTGTGGTCCTGAGAAGTCAAGTCAAACCAGGAACAATGGATGGAAGTTGCCAAGGGATAAATTAAAGTTTGATGTCAAGTGAAACTTCCTACCAATGAGAGCCTTCCACATGAGGAATGAGCTGCCTTGAAAAATGGTGTGTTCCTCCTCCTTGGAGGTCTTCAAGCAGAGGCAGAAGACCGTGTATCAAGGATGGTACTGTGGAGGCTCCATTCACATATCCTCAATGGCCAAAGTCCCTTCAGTTCTCAGATGGTGTGGTTTTGTGATGGGGGGCAAAGCTTCCAGTAGCTTGTGAGCACCTCGAGAACAGGGCCTGGCTTTGGTCTTTATAACCCTAGTACTTAGCACAGCAGATGACACAAAGTAGGTGCTTGAAAATTGCTTGTTGACACCAAATCATTGATAACTACTCTTTGAGTCCTACCATCCAACTAGGCATGAACATATCTGATTGTATTATCAGGTAACACATATCACTCCATCTTCACCACAAGACCATGATAAGATACTTTATCCAAAGCTTTTCTAAAATCTAGATAAGCCCTATTTATAGCATTCCCTTCATCTACTGTTAGTAATTCTGTCGAAAGAGGAAATGAGATTAGTCTGGCTCTTTGTCATTGTTGCTTACTCATGGTTGGTCAACCACCTCTTTAATAATCTCTTCTAGAATTTTCCCAGGAATTGAAGTCAAGCTCACTGTCCCACACTTTGCAAATTCTATTCTCTTCCCTTTTTTCAGATCTGTTTTCCCAGGCATTGAAGTCAAGCTCACTGGCCTACCCTTTTTTCTTATCTGTTGTTCAGTCTTGTCATGACCCCATTTGGGATTTTCTTGGCAGAGATACTGGACTGGCTTGCCATTCCTTCCTTAGTTCATTTTATAGATGAGGAAACAGAGGCAAATAGGGAGAAGTGAAATAGGGAACTTCATACAGCTCGTATAAATCTGAGGCCAGATTTGAATTCACAAAGATGAGTCTTCCTGACTTCCAGGTGTGGCAGCATCCACAGCACCACCTAACTGTCCCACAATAGACAATATTAATTTGTAGTTTCCTAAGTCAATAGGTGGTCCCCAGGGATCCTTATGTAAGGTTTAGTTGCATTTGAGACCACCGATCTATCCCATTCCAGTGCTAGCTCAGGTTACAAACCTACTGTGCAATCTTGGGGAGAGAATCTACAGTTGGTTATAGATTTTTCTTTTTGTGGGAGAAGGTAAGGCAATTGGGGTTAAGTGACTTGCCCAAGGTCACACAGCTAGTAAGTATGTCAAGTGTCTGAGGCCAGATTTCAGCTTGGGTCCTCTTGACTCCAGGGTCAGTGCTCTATTCACTGTGCCACCTATCTGCCCCTGGTTATAGATTTTAAAGGAACATTTACACATGACCTCCAGAGAGCAGTTCTAGTCCCTCTCTTGTCCCCATATACTTTCAACACAGCAGGAGAGGGACCCAGGTACTTTTGCTGCCTCTTAATCAGCCTTGTGTTCTCCCCAACAGAGCAAGGAGATGCCCAAAGATGGATTGCCTTCAGGAAATTTCTTTGTTGTTGTCATTGAATTGTTTCAGTTGTACTAACTCTTCATGACTGCATGTGGGGTTTTCTTGGCAAAGATAATGGATTGGGTTGCTATTTCCTTTTCCAGCCCATTTTACAGATGAGGAAACTGAGGCAAACAGGGTGAAGTGGCTGCCTAGGGTTACACAGCTAGGAAGTGTCTGAGGAAATTGCAAGGCTCCTTTAAGGCTCCCAAGCTTTCCTTGGAAACAAAGGTCCCTCTTTGAATACCAACAGTCTTCCAGCGCTGTTTATTGCTCTATGAAATATGGAATGCAACAGTCTCTGCTGAATTAAAAATGAAAATCTACCCTTGATGAATTCAAGCCACCTGGCCAAGATGAACTGCATCCTTAGGTCCTGAAAGAACTGACAGATGTAATTACAGAGATACTCACCATTGGTGATGCTTAGAAGATTGTGGAAAATGGGGAAAGTGCTGCAAGATTGGAGTGGGTGATGCAATGGATGAAATGCTGGGCCAGAGTCAGAAGACTCATCTTCCTGAGTTCAAATCTGGCCTCGGAAACTTACCAGGTATGTGACCCAGCTGGCCTCAGTTTCCTCATCTGTCAAAATGAGTCAGAGAAGGAAATGGCAAACCAGTCCAGTATCTCTGCCAAGAAAACCCCAAATGGGGTCATGACAAGACTGAACAACAATAATGTTGTATTTTATTTTTATTTATTCTGTTAAGTATCTCCCAATTAAATTTTAATGTGGTTGAGGGGATTTATGCCTGCAGCTTGAGGCCAAGAAGTAGTCATCCAGTCTCTGGGAAGAACTCCAGCACATCTCCCAAGACAGCCCATTTCATATTTGGATTGCTCTAATTGTTAGGGAAATTTTCCTTACATCCAGCCTAAATCTGCCTTCCTGCAACTTCCACCTGTCTCTCCCCACTCTGCTCTCTGAGACCAAGTGTAGTAAGTCTAATCCTCTTTCACGCAGCATCTTTCATACATTAAAAAAGCCAGTCTCCAAAAGCAAGGTCTGCAGGGACAGGAGAGCTGGTCACCTATTCTCATTTCTATAATTCCTGAAACCTTTGTGGAGGCATTAGTGCACCCTCCTCAGATTCATTGCTTTACTCTCTGAACCATCTGGCAGCTATGCCAGCCAGTGAAGAAGGCAGGGGCTTGGGAAACAATTCAGCCTTAGGCTAAGTGGCCCTCTTCTCTCTTTCAAAGTCCTTTTGTATTGATTAATTTGTTTACTCTTAAGAACATTCCTAGGAGGCAGATATGTGTGTGTGTGTGGTGGGGAGGGGTTGGGGCAGAGTGCTGGGGACCAAGGAGGTGATTGTCTTGTTCTCTTCCTAGATCAGACCACATCTACAAGAGCAAGTTGCATTCTGGGCTCTGCCATTTAGGGACCTGTTCAGTTCTGGGCCCCAGCATTTAAGGAATTTATCCGTGATAGACTGGAGGGTTTCCAGAAATGGGCCACCTAGATGGTGACAGACCTTGACTGCATTGCTATCTGAGGGGGAGTTAAGAGAGCTGAGGATTTTTAGTCTATAGAAGAGAAGACTCAGGGGGCTCACAATAGCTGTCTTCCCATATTTAAAAAGCTGTCCTTCAGAAAATGGACAAGAGGTCCATCTAGTCCAACCTCTTAATGTTACCGATGAGGAAACTGATCCCAAGAAAAGTGAAGTGACTGACCCAAGGTCCTACAGAAAGGAAGCAGCAGAGTCTGGTGCTCTGCTCCAAATGCCGTACTCTTGGCCCTACTCCCTGTTGCCTGACTTGTCTGGCTTAACCCCCCCGCCAGGGCAATGCTAGGAGAAAGGGGGTAAAAGTGACAGAAAGGCTAGTTTAGACTTAAGTCAAGGAAAAACTTCTTTATGATTAGAGCTTTGCTTAAATGAAATGGGCTGCCTCTGCAAGGAGTGAATTTCCAGTTGTTGGGGATCCTCAAGTGAAGGCTAGTTCATCATTTGTTGGATATATTGTGGAAAGGGTTCTTATTCACGCATGGTGTGGATTGGTGGACATTTAACTCCCTTCCTACTCTGATCCATTTTGTGGCTTTGTGTTATCATCTTCAATATTTTGTTTCTGTACCTTATTATATTCTGTTTTTGTACCTTAGATTTTTATTTAATCTTATCATTTGAACCCATTTAAAAGATGAAGAAACTGAGGCATAAAGTGCCCAAGGTCTATTGCTTAGGGCAGTGCCAGGCTTAATAAATATTTGTTGACTGATTAACCACAGAGCTGCAATTACAGAATTTTGGAGCTGGAAAAGGTCTTAAAAGCAATTTCAGCTGAATCTTTCATTTCAACAGATGAGGAAGTTGAGGGTTATTGGCCCAGGTCATACAAGTCAGTGGTAGAAGTCGGGATTAGAACCCAGGTTTCCTGACTCAGGCTAATTCTCATTCTGCTAGGCCATGCTCTCTCAGTCCACTGTACCATTCATTACCCCTGCTTCTGCATTCTCCATTTGGAGCTATCATCACTTTCCTCTATGCTGTTTTCTTATACTCTCTTCCTGCATTTCACGTGCTTATTGTTTAAATGGCATGGCAGAAAGAGCATTGGTTCTAGAGCCAGACATACTGGGTTCTGATCCCACCTTTGTGATCTCAGGCAAGGCCCTTATCATCAACCGGGGTCTCATTTTTCTCATCTTTTAAATGAGAGAATTGAACTTAATGACCTGTGAGTTCCCTTCTAGCCCTAGATGTAGGCTTGGAGATTCTTTTCTTCCCCAGTAGCCTTTGCTAGTTTGGTTTTACTTGTTGCTTCTAAGTTTCCCCTCCCCTCTCCTCGGTGTCCAGCCTCTGTCCCCCAAGGTTTCCTGACAACCACACAGAAAAAAAATCCTGCCCAAACTGACATGTGGAGAGTAAGCAGATACACCAGATAGGGGGTAATTTCCTCCTGTATTATTACAGCTTCTTGAGAACTATGAAATATTCTCAATTAAGCGATAAATATTCATGGGGGTGGGAAAAATTCCATTTTTCATCTTTTACCAGGGTTTCTCAAATTATCAGTGGGGATGCTTGGTTATCAGAGCCAGAGTCCATCAGAATGAGCCTACAAGGTGCTTGGCAGTGAATGAAAGATAAAAACTTATTTCAAATTAAATTTGCTTCCAATCCGTCCCGATAAATGGGTCTTATCTCCAGAGCCACTCTTGTGGAGAAACTTGTAATTCATTTTACGGCTAAGACAAGCTTTATGCATCCAGTGCCATAGAGCAAGGCCCTGCAGGAACAAAAAAAAGACACAAGCAATACCTGGGCTTCCCTGAAGCAACTTCTGAAACCTAACTTTTGGCTACAGAGAGATGCCATCCCTTTGTTCAGATTCTAAACGTTATTCTTTGCCATCATTTTGGCAGGTGATAAGGAACCTGACATGTCCTTAAAGAATGTGAAAGTAGGTTCTTAGAAAAGTGGACTGAACTACAAAGAGGCTGCTGTCATTCCAGGTATAGCCCCATTATTATTATTAAATTTTACATGATATTAATACATAATATATAGTTATATGATTATATTAATATATTAAGTATCATGTACATCATTATAAATATTATATAAATTTTTGGATATAATTATATATAACTAGGTGACCCCTTTCAGCAAATCTAATGTAAGTAAACCCAAATTTACTTAAATCAGTCTGATCTGATAGGGGCATTCCCTCCAGTATTACAAACCCTAACCCATTATCACTGCTCATTGGTGTCCACCTACCAATCTTCCAAAGAGGATATCCCCTACAACTGGCCCTTATTTAGGGCTTTAAAGCATGCAAGGAACTTAATGTTCTTCACCCTTTTTAGTCTCATAATAACCCTGACAGGTACATATCATTATCATTCCCATTACAGAGGAGGAAACTGAGGCTCAGAGAGTAAAGGAGCTTGGCTATGGTAATTCACCCAATAAATGTTAGATTCAGACTTTGAACGCAGGTCTCCCTTCTGGTCCCTGCAGTGCTGCCTCTAGGTCTATTAACATTTAGCCCTCAGGCTGTCCCTGTTACCCTCTAATGGAATTATTGGCCCAGGTTTTATTCTGATCATCCTTTGTCGTGATACTCAGGCTAAAGGGGCTGCCACATGGAGTGGATAAAGAGCTGGCATCCCAGTCTCTCCTCTGATACATACTTGCTGTTTGCCATTCTCCCCCCAAGCCCCTCGAGTCTATAAGATGTAGAGCTGATGCTGATCTGTGATGGTAGAAGGAATATCCTCACTGGGAGTTCTCTACACCAATAAAACCACGGGTCAGATAAAAACAAACAAAAACACACTCAAATTTCGAATACTTCCTGCCTGAAAGTTACCATTGACTGGTAATATGTGGCATCCTACTTAAACCCATCATTGTCCTTTGGGTTCATAACAGTTTTCCCTCTTTCCAGATTGTTGTGTGCCATGATTTATAACTATTTGGCAAAACACAGAATATTGATGTTAAAAAAAAACCACCTTTCTGGTTTAGGAAACACCTTGGGATTGTGTAAATACATCAAAATTTATGGAAAAGCTAAGTCAGGAGCTGGTTTATATTACATAAAGGAATTTAAATATTTAATAAATAAAGAAATTTATTTACAAAAGATTTCAACTTTGCAATTTTAGGTCTTTTAAAAGATAATTTTATTGATATTGTTTGCTTTTATATCACCTAAATTCTCCCTTATTACTTTATTTAAAATATGACTTGATTTCCCCAAATTCAGGTCAAACATCTTTTTCAGGAAGACCACTACCATCCAAAGGGAGATTCCTTGGGATTTACTTTTGGAATGGACATGAATGGGATTGTGTCAAATATAAAGAAAGAGTGAGAAGGAAAGCTTTAGTGAGACAATAGCCTGAATAGAAAGCTGGCAGTTGTCATAGAAGTAAGTGACTCTGGAATCATACCTGAATTCAAACCCTACTTGCTGACTGTAATGTTTTAGGACAGTACTATAGCTGCTAATAAAGATTAGTTTATTCAGTGATTAAAACCCTAACTGACCTGGGTTCATACTGCTAAATCATGTCACTTTCTGTTTAGGAATCAATTTTCCCTAGAACAAGGAACAAGAGAAAAAAAAGCTTACTATTGGCTAAAGGGGTAATGTTTTTAATCCTATAGATGAAATTTTATGCACTGAAAAACCTTATTCTGAGAAGAGATCTTTAGTTTTCACCAGACTGATTCAGTTATTGCTGGTACATTAGCAATTTTCTCAGAATAAGGTTCTTAAATGTACAAAATTTCATCTATAGGATCTCAAAAGAAACCAATTATACTGAAATGCATTTATCAAAATTTAAAAATGTATTTCACACACCCAGGTTAAAACTCCCTGGCTCCTAGAGGAGTAAGGGTTGCCTGGTAAGGACAGTTCATGCCAGCACTTGAAAGCTAATGAAAAACCAGGGGAAACACAATATAAAGAGATATAGGTAGATATCGGGTAGCTAGGTGGCACAGTGGATAGAATCCCAGGTCCAGAATCAGGAAGACTCATCTTCATGAGTTCAAATCTAGCCTCAGATACTTACTAGCTGTGTGACCCTGGGCAAGTCACTTAATCCTGTTTGCCTCAGTTTCCTCATCTGCAAAATGAGCTGGAGAAGGCAATGGCAAGTCACTTCAGTTTCTCTGCCAAGAAAACTCCATATGGAGTCAGGAAGAGTTGGACACAACTGAAACAATTCACCAGCAACAAAGGTAGATTGCAGTGAGATGATCCTTTGCTTCATAAAATTTCTCTGCCTAAACATAATATTCATTCGTTCAATAAACCAACAACTATTAAATACCTACTCTGTGCTAATCATTATGTTAGGCACAGTGGATACAAGACAAAAATAAAACTATTCCTGCCCTCAGGGAGCTTATATTCCATTGGGAGCAGGGAACATTAACATGCACCCCCATAACAAAGTAATATATATATATAAGCATAATGCCTATTTTTATTAGACCTTTAGAATCATTGATATAAGGAGCTCCCAGATGAGGAGCTCCCTCTCTGCCCTTGCCATCGCAGATGGTCATGTTTTCTGCAACTTCAAGGGTCTCTGAGAAGTTGAGTGACTTGCCAGTGGGTCACACATTAAGTGTATGTCAGAGGCAAGACAGGAACCTAACTCCTGGGCAAGCTCTCTATTAGCTAAGGCCCTCCATGAAATGTGTCTCAGTGTGGACCTTGATATTGCTTAGCTAAGGCCCTCCATGAAATGTGCCTCAGTGTGGACCTTGATATTGCATGGCTAAATAGAAGAATTTTCATCCTTTTTTTATTGTTCAACTCTTTAGAAACCCTCAACTGGAAAATGAAGGGGTTGGATTAGGTGACCTCTAAGGTCCCTGCCAGCTCTGAAGCTATGATTATATTTGAATTTGGCAGTTGGGCATGCACTGCTGCCACCTCAACCCACAGTCCCAGGTTTTTTTTCTCTCTCTCTGAGCCACATGCTCATTTCTTCTCTGTACATTGCCTTCTCTGGTTGACTGTCTATGCCTGTGTTTGACTCTGTCTCCTTCCTACCAAGGCAGGCATTAAAAACCCCAACTCCTCAAAGGCCAGAATATCACAACTACCAGAAATCCTGATCCCAGCTGGCCCCATGCCCTTTATGTGAGCAGAATTCCTCCTATCTACCAGGAATTGCAAAAGGAAGAAAAAAAGAATAGGGTCCACACACACACACACACACACACACAATCACACACAGAGGAAAAGAAATGAAAAGGGGACCAGCCTTCTAAGCTGCTGTCCAATGTAACAGGCTTGTCTAAAGATAGAAATTAGCAGTGGGGAATGGCTCATTTTAAAGGTCCCAGTCCCTGAAGCTGTCTTGCCACAGAGAACCAGTGATCCAAGCAATGCTGTGGCATTTATTACTCAAGAATAATCTCAGTGACACAGTCAGAAATAATGACACAACCTGAATTTGGCTTTCAGACCTTAGGCCAATAACAGGATATTAGATCCCACTAGAGAGAGGTAGAAAAAACAAGGTAGCCTCCCCGAGATATCCTGAGTCCCTTCCCTGGTCTAATTTGTCATTTAGATTCAGTAACTTCTGCATGCTTTCAAAGTGTTAAAACTGGAAATGACCAACCAAAGTTCCCATTACAAAGATGAAGAAACTGATGCCTAAAGAAGGAAGACTGATTTTTCACATAGAAAGTCAGTAGCAGAGTCATGACTAGAACCCAGGTCTCATAGCTCCCCTTCATCTCCTGGATTTGTCATTGACAAATGTTCAGTTCTATTTACTCTGGGCTCCACTTTGTAGTTAGGCTGAACAACTCTGTCAACTACAACTTCAGATATGGCATTAAATACCTTCTTTGATGGAGGAATACCATTCTTCAACCTGGGCCAAGAGGCAGAGACATGGTCTCTCTCCTTGAACCTGTTCATAGGAAAGATTACAACTTTAGGAAGAGAGGAACATTCAATTGCTTTGCAAGCCTTATGGAGAAGAGAGGGTAGAGCTTCAGTTTAAGAAAACTTGTTATTCCCTCTAAATGTCACTCAGTCTTACCTCCATGCCTTTGCATAGGCTGTCATCAGTGCTTGGAATTCTCAATTAATCAATTAATAAGGAATCATTAAGGGCTTCTTATATGTCAGGTGCCTTGATAAGGGTTGGGAATACAAAGAAAAAAACAGGCTTTGCCCACAAACAGGTTACAATTTAATGGGGTGATGAGATATATATATATATATATATATATATATATATATATATATATATATATATATATATATATATATATATATATATATATATATATATATATATATATATATATCATTACTAACAAGGTAAGTAAAAGACAGGTGGAAGGTAGACTTAGGACAGCACTAGCACCTGGGGAGACAGGGAAAGGATCTCTGAGTGGAAGTGGAACTTGAGTTGGGTCTTAAAGAAGCCACGGATTCCATAGTTTGGAGGTGAGGAGGGAGAGTGTTCTAGGTTTAGGGTTCAGCCAGTGTAAGAACATGAACATGGCAGAAGGAACATGATATGTGATCAGAAGCAAGGAGTCCAATAGAGCCAGACCATGAAGTACACAGAGAAGAGGAATGAATAAAACTGGAAAGCTAGGAAGATGCCAGGTTGTGAAGAGCTTTAAATGCCAAACAGAGGAGCTTATATTTGATTCTAGAGAAAAGAGGGAATTGTTGGAGTTTATTGAGCAGGGGTCAGGGCGACATGGTAAGATGCTTTAGGAAAAATAGTGATATAGTAAAATGCTTTAGGATTTGAGGAAAATCAGTTCAGCAGATGTTTGAAGAATGGACTGAAGTGGGGTGAGACCAAGGAGACAAATGAGGAGGCTAGTCCAAGTAAGAAGTTCTGTGTATCTGAACTAGAGTGGCAGCTTTGGGAGTGGAGAGTAGGGTCCGATATTGTAGCTCTAAACCTCATGTTCTAATGAATCTGTGGAGAGGAATGGTAGTGGGGCACTAAAATAGGTGTTGGTACTTCACAAGGAAGCCAAGAATGAAGGCACTGACGTTTCACATTCTTCCCAGTTTCCTAACTAGCATTTTGGTGGCTTTTGAGTCTTGGCAGTACTTATTAGCAAATTAGAACTCCTAGTTTCATAAATTTGGGGGTGGAAAGGACTTGATCTTAAAGATGAGGAAATTGAGGCACAGAAAGATGAAATGACTTGCTCGGGTCACATAGAAGGAAGCATTTGAGGTGGGATCTGACTCCTGGACTCTAGGTCCAGTGTTTTTCCACTCTACTTGGAAGGCTCTGAAGGAACAACAGAAGCAGTGGTGCAGGTTATGGGATTATAGATCATCCTCATCCTCATCATCAACATCACAGATAGCAACTATATAGCATTGTAAGATTTGCATAGCGCTTAGAAAAAGACCTCATCTTATCCTTGCAACTATCCTGGGAGAGAGGTGCTGTTATTATCCCCATTTTACGGTGCCTGACAGAGGTTGAATGACTACCTCAGGGTCATGTGGGTAGTTATTATCAGAGAAAGGATTTGAACTCACTTCCTCTGATTCCATGGTCAGTGCTCTTTCCACTACCCTCCACGTCCTCCCAGATGTCAGATAAATTGTATGATTTATTGTTAATCCTAAAATTTAAAATGGGTTCTTCCTTCTATGGTTTTGGCTTAGCAAAGTACCTGGCATATAGTAATTAAATAAATGCTTGTTGATTTGAATTTCATGTAGACAATTAAAAATCATTTTTTGAGCATTTTAATCAGTTTCCTTAAGGACTAAGAAACGTTCACAAAGAACAATATAGGCTAATGATACTTAACTTGAAATACCCAGATGATGGGACATAGGAAAGTGGGGAAAAGAAAATGGGGTTCAGGCCAGAAAGAATGCCACTGGTTCTCTTTCATTGGAGATTAGGAGGAGAAGAATACCACTGGACCCCAGTCACCTGAGTTGTGAGTCACCAGAGCCCTGAATCCCAGAATTCCAAGTGTTGAAAGGTACCCAAGTGGCTATTCTAATCAAAGGAATCCCCAAGACAACTTTCTTCCCAAGTAGCTGTTCAGTCCCTGCCTAATAACTTCCAAAAAGAAACTCATCATCTTTGGAGAGATCTCATTCCACTTTTAATATACCTCTAATTTTAGTAAATCTTTCCTGACATCAAACCTAAACTTCCTTCTCTGTAAATTTCATTCACTGCTCCTTTGTTCTGCTTTCTGGGGCTAAATGGAATCTAATCCCATTTTTTCCAGGGAAACCCTTCAAATGCTTCATTGCTATGATGTCTTTCTGTGCATTCTCCAGGATCTTTCAAATGATACTCACATGACATTGATGTGAGACCTTTCATCATCTTGGTTTCCTTCCTCTGGACCCTATCCAGTTTATCAATGTTTTTGAGGCCAGGATCTGAACAAAGTACTCCAGATGAGGCCTGACAAGAGCAGGATAGAGTGGAACTATCATCTCCATATTCCTGGAAACCATGCTTTCTTAATGTAGCCCAAGATTGCATTATCTTTCTTGGCAGTCACATCATGCTGCTGGCTTATATGGAGTTTACAGTACTTTAAACCCATCACACCTTTCTCAAAACAGCTGTCTTGTCATAGCTCTCCAAATTTGTACTTGTAAAATTGATTCTTTGTGTGTGAACAACTTATACTTATTGCCATTGAATTTCATCTTAGATTTGGTCCAATGTTGTAGTCTAAGATCTTTTTATATCCTGCCTTTGGTGCCCAATGTTATTTGGCTTTCTCTGAATTGTACCATCCGCAAGTCTGATAATTCAAGTCATTGATAAAAATTAGTAACAACATAGGCCAAGCAGAAATGCCTGGGTACTCCCCAGAGACCTCTTATCACATTGTCATGGGACTGTTCACAGCTATTCTTTGATTCTGGTCATTAATTGAATTCTGAGTTCATCTGATTGCATTATTGAACAATTATTATTGGAAAAATATTTGATAAAATCTAGGTAAACTACATCCACAATTTCTTTCTCATCTATTAGTTTAATAACTTTGTAAAAAAATGAGGTTAATCTACCATCAGTTCCTCTTTTTTTTTAAAAAAAATATTTATTTATTTTTAGTTTTCAATATTCACTTCCATAAGTTTTAAATTTTCTCTCCCTCCCTTCCCCCTTCTTCCCCAAGATGGCATGCAATATGATATGACTCTATATGTACATTCCTATTAAACACATTTTAATGTTAGTCATGTTACATAGAAGAATTATAATGAATGGCAGATGTTAGGGTTCCTGGGTCCTCAAACCTACAAGAACATATTACCTTTTCCCGGCATTGGACGTCTCCAGCTTCCAGACCTTCTGGAAGATCTTTACCCACGCAGAACACCCTTCTGATTTTGGAATTTTATCTTTATTGACTCAGGACATACACGCGAACTCAGCCAGGTCTCTCCCTGGACTCCTCCCAGAACTCTCCGCCCCGTCAGGCAGCCTCCTTTTATCTAGCCTCCAGTTCTGGGTCATTAGCACCGCCTTCCCCGCCACTGGGAGCCAATCGCGTACTGCCCCGAGAGTGAGGGGTGGTAACCCACTGCCCACATGGACACGTCAGCTCATCTGGCTAAGAGTTTCCGGTGTAACAGACCAGGAAGTCTCCTAACCAGGAAGTCTCTCTACTGCCACGACGACACTTAAGATTGTTTTGCTGACGGTCCTTTTGGCCTTCCGGGTTCCTCCTGTAGCCTGTTTCTGATAGGCCAGGGACCCTCCTGCCACTCCCAGGCTGTCGTGCTGCACCCCAGTTGGCTAAGGACTCTTCAGCAGAGACCATGAGAAAGAAAAAACAAAACAAAACAAAACAAAACAGAAAAGAAAATAGTCTGCTTCACCCTGCATTCAGACTCCATAGTTCTTTCTCTGAAGGTGGATGGCATTTTCCATCATGAGTCCTTTGGAACTGTTTTAGGTCCTTGCATTTCTGAGAAGGGCTTGATGAAGCCCTGCTGACTCTGTAATCACTGCTTCCTTTTCTAGAAGCTCAACAACCATCTCTTTAACGATCACTTTCTGGCCTCTCCTTCTCAGCTTCCACTAAGTTTGCTCCAAGAAGTTCTGACTCTCCAGCTTGTGCTTTTCCTTATATAAGGTATTAGCTCCTCCTTGTTCCAGTCCCTTCCTGTTACATCAGGAAGTCCATCCCACTGTGGGATTCACAAGTTCTGGGTCTTAATACTTGACACAATCATGAGCTTGGAACTAAGTGCTAAATACCTGTTAGCTTGCCAATATAAGGGGCATGGAAGATCTTCGAATCCCATTACCATTATAACTTCATAATATAATACTCCATAATCCTGGGCCATCTCCAGTCATCTTGATGAATATCTGGTCCCTGGAACCAGATGGCTCTGGAGGAGAAAGTGAGGTTGGTGACGTTGCACAGCCCTCTCTCACTCAAATCAAAGTCAATTGCAAGTCATGTCATCATCTCCCTGGTGTCATGGTCTTCTTTGAAAATAAAGGGCAAACAAACTTCATAATATACAGAGCTACTCACCTTCTCCCTTTTACCAATTCTGTTCCTTTTGAGAAAGTTATACTCACCTAGAGCCATGGTCCAGTTATGAGTTTCAATCCATTAAGTCTCAGTGATAACAATGTGTTAGCTTTTGTTCCCCTTATTTGTTATTTAGTTTGGAGATGTGCATATAAACATTGGAGGTCATGGGTTTTATCATGGTGTTTTTTTTGGATTTTGACTTTTCTGAACTTCTGGATATTTCAACTGCTATGCTTTCTTTTTGGCAGCTATTCTCCTTGCCAATACCCTACAAAGAAGGAATCCCAGACACCGGAGCCTGGGTCACTACATGGCACAAAAAGGCCAATGACATGATTCAAAAGGGTGATGAATCAGTCAGAGTGTGGGAAGTTGGGTCACATCCCCCCCTCCATAATAGTTGTTTATGGAGCTTGTCTTCAACATAAGCACACCTACCATTCACCAGTTATTACTCAAATCTCCCCCATTCTATTCCTTCCCACTGCTGTTCAAACTTCAAATCTCCTTCCTCTTGCACCTAGTATCTTAGCATTAGAACTTCTGGGTAGGCATAATTAAAGTAAGACTTGGGCACCCCAGAGCAACAGATGGACAGATGTCATGGAGAAATTCCCCTCTCCCCTCTGTCCCTCACCCAGGTTAGTCATGGTTGTGGGAGGCTTCCGAGGGTAGGCTCTGGGTTCCAGATTGATTGATGAGTAAGAGTCTGCCATGCTGTTTTTCATTGGTGGGGGGCAGTACTGTGAGTCACATAAGATGAGAAGACCAGATGGTTTTCAATCTACATTACATCTCATTACATTACCTTTTCCCGTAAACTCCTCTTCTAAACTTCTCTGTTTATGTTGACAACACCATCGTCATTTCAGTCAATCAAGTTTGCATCCTAGGAGTCATTCTCAACTTCTCACTTTCACTCAGGTCACATATGAAGTAGTTTTGCCTAATCTTATTGCTTCTGTCTTCATAAAACTTTCAAATCAGTCCCTTTTAACTACTTACACATCTGTCACCTTATTTCAGGCCCCCATGGCTTCTCTACCAGAACCTTTGAATTTCTTCCTAATCAGTCTTCCTTTCTTAGGTCTCTCCAATCATCCTCCATTTACCTGATAAAGGGGCCTTGCCAAAACCCAGATTTGGCCATGTCACTCTACTACTCAAGATACTTCAGTTGCTTCCTTTTGACTCTATGATTAAATGAGAGCTCCTTGCCTCAACTGAACTTTCCTTCTGATCTATTTAAAAGCCTTATGGTCCCTGAAACTCATGAAAATACAACTAAACCATCCAATTATGAATGGAAAAGGAAAATATGATATGATTAATTAGGCAGAATCACAGAAAGAAAGGAGAATGGATTCATATTGAAAACTTTCTATTGAATTGAAATAAAAGAAAATTCACATTCACTTCTTTTTGCGTTGTGTATGATGAATATCCACACTCAGAGAAATGAATCCTGCTGAAAAACTGTTATGTTCACTATTATGACTTATTATTTGATTGTTATATTGTATTTAAATAATATCACCTCAAAAATAAATTCACCTGCTTGGCTAGGTACATTGATTACATTAACTGAATAGTTAATTATTAGCTGACAATTATTATTTATGAGTCAGTCCTATCACACAAGACAAAAAAAATAATTTTTCAAAAACAACAAAGCATAATTCCTCACATTGTCCTCACTAAAATTTATTATTTACTAATGTTTTAGAGAGATCAAAAAGGTTTTGTGTCATAGATAAAATAATGAATATTTAAAGGTATTTATTTTATCTTTAACTTATCCTTTTAAAATTTCCACTTGTATATGTTCTACAATGTACAGAATACATCAGCACACACAAATATATATATATATATATATATGTATACTATACAAGTAAAATACATATATTGGAGGTGAGTGCTCAAAATTTTTTTTACAGATGGGGTGCATGATTAAAACAATTTGGAGACCATTGCTTTATGGCATCTAATATGATGGATACACATAAGGTATTTTCTCTCTCCCAGCCTTTTTAGTTTAAAATGGTTCTTTTTTTGTTAGATTTCTAAGCTACATACAGGCAAATGCATTTTTACCAATCTTTTTAAACGTACTTTGTCTCTGGCCAGGGATGTGTTATCCAATATTTTAAATTGTGATCCAGACAGTTCAATTTTTAGTCTCAGATACTATCTTCCTAGCCAACTGTGGATGCCAAATAATTTTTTTCTCTTCATCCCTTCTCCTCAGTGGGTAACACTGAAAAAACACAACCTGTGATTTTATGGCCTTCAGTATCATAATCATTGGCAACAATTTTTTTGTTGTTCCTTTTGGAACATAGCATATATCTATGCTAATTACCAGAGGAGGGTGTTCATCATCATTTTTGACAAATCTTGAGAGATTCTCTGTATATTTTGGATAGGTGCCCCTGGACCACAACAGGCTTCTGCATAGTTATTATCAGATTTACAAAGAGCTGCCTTAGAACTCCTGAGCAGGGAATCACCGACTACTCGAACTCTTCTTTTCTTCCACTGACCCTTGCTTGATCATCTCATACCCAATAGCTTCTATGTCTCTGTTATATCATTCTTAGGAGAACACACAGCTTTTTCCTTCCCAAAGCATCCATATTCCTCTTCTTCAGGAAAAAGGCTCAAATCTGTTTTCATGTTCCATTGTATATCTTTACTTTTTCCTTTCTGACAAGGGTCAAGTCTCTCCTCCTTCACCAAGTAATATGATCCCTTTTGTTGCCCATTAACTTCTTACTTCTGTTTCTTTTGTGAATATTTAATTGTCACTAATAATCTAGAGTTTGAATTTGGACAGGGATTCTTTGAGTCCCTCTACTTTTTCCTCCAGGAAGGAAATCAGCCTATGATTTGTAAGATATAATTATTACTCAGCTGTGACAGAAATACAATTATCAGTCCCTTGATGCAAGTCCATAATGATCGAGGTTTTCTGCTTCCCCACCCATAACTACTTGTGAGTGTTTGCCTCTCAAGTCTAAGCACCCGATTAAAACTTTCACAGCTAATTAGCAATTCTTCGTAACTTGACAGATCCACTCATCTTCCTTAGTCTCAATAACTACACAGACATATCCACCTCCCCTTCAGACTTGTGCCAACCTCCTCTGTTGTATCAATTTTCTACTCCCATCAATACACTCTTATCAATTTACTTTATTCATATTCTTCCACTTTCTTTTCCTTATTTGTCTTTTCTTGCCAACTACCTTTTCTTCATCCTTCTAGAATCTAACTCTTCTCTCTAATCTTTTCTCATTCACCTTAATTCTGTCATTTCTTCCTTAATACTCCTTGATTTTGATCTTTCAATTCCAAAGTAGAATCTGAACCAGTTTCTAAGCCTTGCTGTTGTTTTCCTTGAAAATTTTCTTAGTTTCTTCCAAATTTCACCAAATATATCCTCTTCAATTTCAACTTCTGACTTACCTTGCTAGTCCAAATACCTCCAAATCAATTATGTGATTTTTCTCCTCCTTATTTGGCTTAATTCCTTCTCTCTTCACCCTTATCCTCCTGCAAGCGTCTTTCCCCAAAATAGAAACGAATGAATGAAAACACACCTACTAAGTGCTTACTACATGCCAAACACTTTGATAGGTTCTAGGGACACATATAGAAAAAAAATTAGTCCCTATGGTCTAGAAGCTCATGCCAATTAAGAGAGAACACACATAAGGTAATTGTTTCAAGGCAAAAGGAAACACCTAGAGGGTAGGTAAAAAGTTCCTGGGATCTTTAGGGTTCATTGATAAGTTACATGATGATGCTCAGAATTTGGAGGGCATACCATCAACTGGGGAATGGCTAAACAAGTTTGATATATGAATGTAATGGAATACTACTGCGCTATAAGAAATGAGGGGCAGATAGACTTCATAATAACCTGGAGAGACTTATATAAACTGATGCTGACTGAGGGGAGCAGAACCAGGAGAACTTTATACACAAGTACAGATACATCATATGTGTGATGACTAACTTTGATAGACTGGACTCCTCTCAGCAATACAAAGTTACAAGACAACTCCAAAAGACTCATGATGGAAAGGGATATCCACATCCAGAGAAAGAACTACAGAGTCTGAATGCAGATTGAAGCAAACTATTCACTCTCTCTCATTTATGTTTTGTCCCTTCTTTCTCATTGTTCATCCCATTGGTTATAATCCTTCTTTATAACTTGACTAAAATTTAATGCGAAGGTATTTGTAGATTCTATATTTCATTCCATGCCAGGGCAGGGAGTGTGGAGGAGAGGGAAGGGGAGAAAATCTGAAACTCAAGGGATTGTGGAACTGAATGTTATAAACTACAACAATAATAAATAAATAAATAAATTTAAATTTTAAAAATGAATTTGGAGGGCATAGAATCAGGATAGATATTAAGACCAGGTAGTATCCATTTTACCAGAAGAAATAGAATTGGTAACATGTCTTATCCATGCAGTAAGAGCAGTCAAACAACATGGTCTGGGTAGCCTGGACATAGGGGAGGTGGGAGGAATAAAGGGTAAGAGAGGAAGGGGGTACTCATTGCAGTGGATCTTCCTGTTGTCCCACCAATCTGCATGGAATTTGGGCTGCCTGTGCCTTGGAGTAGAAAAGTGGATAGGATTCAGCAATGGTCCACTAGAAAAATTAGTCTTTGTACTTGGCAAACACAGTAGAGTACTTTCTATCTCTTGTCCTCATCATTATGTGGGAAGTCTGAGTTCTCTGTCTCCTATACTTTAAGATATCTCACCCTCTTATAGTGGTTGTCTCTTCCCATAATGATAAAGAACTTGTTCTATTTCCCTTTTTGCTTTAAGAGACAGAAGCAGGGGAACTGGCAAGGGGTCAACCAGTGTTTATTCCTCACCACTAAGGTCAAAAGCAGGGAAAAGTTCCCAACAGGTCAACACAAATAACTGACAAGGATGATTACAAAAGTACATTTTTTTTGCTTTTTTTTTTTGGAGGGCAATTGGGGTTAAGTAACTTGCCTCAGGTCACACGGCTAGGTTTTTTTGTTTGTGTGTGTTAAGTGTCTGAGGCTGGATCCAAACTCAGGTCCTTCTGACTCTAGGGCCGGCACTCTACTCACTGCGCCACCTAGCCGCCCCTCAAAAGTACATATTTGCAAGGGCATTTGCCTAGGAGCACAGATACCAGGGAAGTAGGTAAGGAAGAGGAAACCTCTCTGTTGGACAATGTCTGGAATAATTCCATCAACAAAAATCCTAGACCATGTCAGCATTGATATAGCATTTCTGATTAACATTCTGGTGCTTGGAGACAGGCTGGGGGTGGACTGGGTATATAACAGAGAATTAATCCATGACTTTAGCATCCATCAACAGCTATTTTAAATAATAAATGAAGAAAAAAGCATGTAGAAGCAGATGTAATCCAACAATTTATATTTTCAATCCTTGTCATTGGTTTCTAGTGTTTGGGTCAGAGATCCCTAGGAGCCTATGTAGTTATTGTGAGGTTTCCATTTGATTAATGACTCAGGCCAAATACTCCTCTTCATGACATGGCATATGGAGTCTTGGATTCAGGGCCAAGAATACCTGGGCTCACATCCTGTCTCTGAAACCAACTATCTGGGTGACAATGGGCAAACTCCTTAACCTCTTTGAGCACTCATTCATAAAATGGTAATGATAATAAAGGAGGAGAGACAGTGTGGAATGATGGTTAGGGAGCTGGCCTCAGTGTAAGGGAGACCTGGATTCAAGTTCTTCCTCAGAAATACTGGCCATAGAACCTAGGTCATTTGCTTCACCTCTGCATGCCCTAGGCACTTTCCTAAGAGTCTAAGTTACATAGCATTGGCAGAAGGAGTTTCCACACCACTGAGCTCCCTATACCAAGGCAATCAAAGTCTAATAAAAAACAAAGGAACCAAAATAACTCTGAACCACAGTAGCTTGATTACTGGGTGGGCACGAGTCACAAATGAGATGTATATAAGGCACATTGCAAATGTGATATAAACAATTCAACTATTATTAGCTTGAAGATATAGACATTACTATTTTTTCAAAAGGTATATTATTATTTGCAAAGTATTAATCCAATTAAAAGCATCACTATAATCATAGTTGCTTTTTGCTACCAGTTATTTATTTAATCAATAGATACTATCTTTTGGACATTGGAAATTTTTTATGCTTAAAAGGGGTCCTTATGCTTGAACGTGTATCTATGGGAATCACTGTTGGAAAGCACCCTAAGTCCAATGAACTTCTCATTGCTCAGGTTAAGAAGTCATAACCTAATCTCATAAGCTGTGTTGGAAAGCATAAGAAAAAGAGATGAGATTCACTGCATGTTAAGATCGGTTACTAACTGCCTATTGGACCTCTTGAACTGAATGCCTTGTAGGTGTGTCTAGTACAGAATTCACATCCCCCCACCCCCAACAAATACAGACCTCTTTTGAATTTCCTATTACTGTCTAGTACACCTCTATAGTTCCAATCACCCAGGTCTAACCTTGGTATCATATTCAGCTCCTTGTTGTTCATCTTACATATCCAATTAGTAGGAAAATCATGCCATTTCTTCATATTCTCTCATATACTTCCACTTCACTTACATAGCTGCCATCCCCATGCATGCCCTTATCACCTTGGCTATTGCAGTGATCTAATTCTATTCTCTGTCTCAAGCCTTTCCTCACTGCAATCCATTATTTATTCAGCAGTCGAAGTGATTTTCCTAAAGGATAGGTGTAACCATGTCACTCCCTACTCAAGAAACATTAGTAGCTCCCCAGGTCCCTTTAGGACCAAATAGAAATTCCTCTATTTGACCCTTGAAGCCCTTTACGACTTGGCTCTTTACCTTTCTAATTTTTTTACACTTGACTCCCTTTTATGCACTCTGCAATCAAATGATATTGTTGCTTTCAACAAATGATATGCCCTCTCCTATCTCTGTACCTGTGTTTGTGATGACTGTAGCCCTATACCATAAAAACTATCTCTCTGTACTTACACTTCTTAGAATCTCTGACTTTCTCTATAACTCAATTCATGCTGTACCTCCTGTAAGAGACCTTTGCAGATTCCAGTGTCAGAAAGTGTCTTAGTATGTGACTGGCATGTAGCAATAATAGTAATAGCAGCAAAAGCAGCAGCCACTAGTATTTATATAGTGCCTTAAAGTTCACAAAGTTACATGTTATTTCAGTTGATCCTCACAACAATTTTATGAGGTAGATGCCTTGATTATTTTCTTTTTATAGTTGAAGAAATTTAGACTGAGCAAGTTAAATGACCTGTCCAGAGTCACACAGTTAGTGTCCAAGGCAGGATTTGAATTCTCGTATTCTTGACTCCAAGTTCAGGGCTCTTACCTGGTGTACCACCTAGCACAGTAAATGCTTAATAAATAACTGTTGGTTTATTGATGCTTTGTAAGAATATAAATCACCAACAACCTTTGCTAATTAGATTTTAAAGAACAAAAGACTACAGGGGAACCATGAATGAAGAAGAAAAGGTTTTCTTGTTGATTTTCTGTGCCTGCAATTTAAAACAACTTAGGTTCCCTTTCAGGGGTCATCTTTTCCACCCCTCTATTTCCATTCAGGAACAGAATGGACCATTTTAAGCCAATGTAGATTAATTAAATTTTAGTGATCTCCAGGTTGATTACAATGCAATAATAACTCATCTCCATGTTAATCCTACTCTAATACTTAATAAAGGTTATTGACTGTCCTTGGATTCATGTCAGAAAGTTCTGTTTTTTATCTAACCTTAATACCTTCTGCCACAATTTAATACAATTTGCTTTTGTTTCGGTTTCAATGTTGACTGCAGAAGCCTGACCACTATTCTTTATGTGACTGTCCCTCAGAGTCTTGCAAATCATTCTTCAGCCTGCTTTGACCCAGAAGGGTGATGAAGAGCAGAAAAGAGGAATGGTGTTGAGGATTATTATAACATTTTAAAAAGAATTCACAGAATAAGAACAGTAATGTCTAGAATTCCTAAGGACTTTATGAGGTCAATGAGTGCAAGCCAAATGAAATTCTTGAGCTATAGCATTATGGTTCAGGTCAGCACTTCTTGGATCAAAAAATGAATGGAATACATTGTCCTTGTCAGAGCTGATCTTAGCAGGAAAAAAAAAGACCCATGGGTCCACTCAGCCTCCTGCTGCCTAGAAAGAGTCCCTTCTGTTAAGATCATATACATTGTCCTTCAGGGTTCTCAGGGTCTACAGAATATGCATCCCAATACCACCTACCAACTTATGATGAAAATTATACTCACAGTAAGAAAGCTACTCTTATCAAGTATATCAAGAGAGTGTGTGGCATAGTGAATTGAGTGCTGCCCTTGTAGCCAGGGAAGGTGAAATTCAAATCTAGCTTCTGACACTTGCCACTTATGTGACTATAGGCAAGTTATAGTTCTGTGAAGGTCAGTAGCTCTGTTTGTGAAACAGAGTTCAGGATCCTGTCAGTAATATTCCGAGAGAGGTCATATCTGTGGTGTAACCTACTTCACAGGGCTGTTATGAGACTCAAATGAGATAATGTTGGCACATATAGAGCTTTGCAAACTTTAAAACATTATTTAGATATCAGTTATTACCATCCTTCCTTCCCATAGAGATTTTTTTTCTTACTTTAGGCTTTGCATAGCCTTCTTGTTCCTGTCTCTCATATATTTAGGTTCTATTTAAAAAAAATGTACCTATCTTGTCTCCTCAAAGGCAGGTACTGTAATATTCATCTTTTTATTTGCCCTCAGTCCTTATCATTATCTTTATCCTAAGGATGATACCTTCTGTGTTTATGGCTATGAAACTGTGGAACATTTCATACTGTCCAACACTGTGGTGCTGACCATGGTGCTGATCAGGGGATGCCAGCAATCACTGACTAAAATAATGACTATAGGCAAATTCCTGGCAACAGTGGTGTTGCAGACCACAAAACTCCCAACTGGGGCCAAAATCAGATTAAAATGTAACTGGGAAATGTTTGACAAAAAAATAGAAATACAGCATAACTTAAATAATATTAATTTGTGATTTTCCAAGTCAATACATAGGCCACAGGGATTTCTATTCGACTTTGACAACACTTTTCCACACAACCCAGCAGGTGTGGTTTAATGCCACCAGGTTCCATTTATCTTCTTTGAAAATCTCCTTAGAACAGCTAGGTGGTGCAGTGAATAGAGCACAGGCCATGCACTCAGGAAGACCTGAGTTCAAATCTGGTCTCAGATACTTAATACTAGCTGTGTGACCTTGGGCAAGTCACTTAACCCCAACTGCCCTGCCTTCCCCCTTCCAAAAAAGAAAGCAAAAAAAAAAGGAAAAGGAAGAAAGTCTTCTTATGCAAATTCTGAGTCTCAGGCGGCATCTGGGGTAGGAGACCCTGAATTCAAATTTCATCTTTCTTACCACCAGTGTGATTTTGGTCAGGCTGACCTCCTTTGTCCTTAATTTCTTCACATGAAGAATGCAGAGACTGGTTTAGAACTCTGTAGCCCCCTTCAACTGTAATTTATGATACTATGGTCTCTTTATAAAATAAAAACAAAACTAGAATCATGAAGAAAAAATTATGAAATCAAAATGATTAATTATGCAAAACCTTACTGGACAAATTCTGTTGGGACTGGAGGTGACCACAGCACTCCAGGGCAATGGAAAGTGCGGTAGGGTGTAGTGATGCAAAGGACAGCCCTGTGGTGAAGACCATGACAGCACAGAAGACAATGTGATGGGAAGAAAGAGGAGGAGTCATGGTGTTGGAACAGTGGGAAGACACTAGAGAATGCCAGTGTAGAGTATAATCAGCTAAGGAGTTTAAGGAAAGTCATTTGTAGTGTATATTTCCAGGAGGCTGTGTCCTGTTCCCCACAGAGTCCTGTAAGAAAGACTATCATGAGGTGATAAGAAGTCCCCATACCATCACCATGCCTCTAAAGGACTAAAAGGCAAGGTATGCTTACCTTAAGGGGATGCATGAGAGCATTACCTCTTAAGGAAGGAGGACCCTCACCACACTCCCACACAAATTGGTGCCTAGAAAGCCCTTTCACTTTGTTCTAGTTCTGGCTCTGGAATAAATTTTGTACAGGAAAGCATGATATTATATCATTAAATATAACTTTACATGATTAGTGACTATTACTTAGTTTGATTAATTTATGAACATTTTAGAAAGCATTAAATTGCACATATGTATCATTTGTAATTCATTTATAGGATCATAGATTTGGAATTTAAAGAGACTAGAAAAGAACTGATTCAACCTCTTAATATTATAGATCAGGAAACTGAAACCCAGGGAAGTTAATGACTTGCCTAAGGTCACAAAGATAAATAGGAGAGTCAGGATTCACACTTACAACCTCTGGCTTGAAATTTTAAACTCTTTCCAGTCTGGAACCCTGCCTGGCACTATTCAATGCTCCCTTTCAAAATGATACTTATGTTAATTTTGTCAAATCTGAAAAAAAAATGAACAAAGAATTACAGAGGCTCTCCACTGTTAACTCTGAAAATACCAAAGAACTCATACAGGTTATCACAACCACATTTAAATCTAAGAAATAAAATAAAACAAAACAAAAAGGGGGCCAGCAGTGGTCATAAGCAAAATGCCTTTTTTATTGCATTGGAAGAAAGAAACTAGACACATGTACCAGAGCCTTCTCTAAGAGGAGACCCCCCCCTTTAGTGAGACCAAATCTTAATATATACAGCAATATACACAGTGAACTGTAGCCCTGACATTGAAGGAACAACAACGATGAAACAAGTTAGATTCACAGCAGGGCTTCATAACTAGAACATGGTTTCTGTAGGTACTTGCCTGAGTTCAGGGACCACCTGGAGCTGGGATCGATGGTAGCCCAAGCTCAGGGAACAGCTTGCTTGCTGAGCTTTAGCTCTGGAAAACATTGTCTCCTAATAGAAAAAAGAGAAGAGTAAAAATAGAAGAGGTGGTCTTGGCATGGAGATGCTGACAAGTTCTACAAATAGATGGGTTTCAAGCACTTAATAAGAAAGATGGGTTTCTTCAAACCCATGTTTCTATCAGGTTTCAATGGACATAATTTCAATATATAGTCATGTTTTTAGGGATATAATTCCCTATAAGTGTGTGTTAATATTTTCCTGAATGAACTTTAAGTGCTGAAGGAACAGAGAATGAAGACAAAATATGAGCAGGAAGGAGTCATTCTTTTCCTGGAATTACCACCGAGGGATTTTCTATCATAAAAATTTGGAGGTAAGAAGAAGAGTGAAACTCCCATCTTACCATGTGGCCTTCTGCCTTCCATCTTGTTCTGCTCTTGTCAGCAGCCTGATATCTGACCTTTCTTGGGAAGAGGAGTTGCACCTTTCATTCAGTGATGAACATTCTTACAGCCCATCAGACCCTACACACTCCAGTGATTTTGAACCCCTATAGGTCATCATTCAACCCCAATTTCCTATCCCCCACCACCTGGTTCTTTATTTTTATCCCCCTCAACCCTCCCACTCCAAAGGTTAACCATATACCACCCTACTTGTCCACTATGTCCTCTGGAATGCCTGTTTCATAGGGAATAAATCATCCTTCATCCTATATCTTTTCCTCTCCCTTACGTCTCTCCCTTACACCCCTCCTCCTTACATCTTCTGCTGTTACTGACACCTGACTGGGTCTCATGACACAGCCTCCCTGGCCACCCTTTCCAGCACTAACTATACATTCACTCATTCTCCTTGACATACTGGTGAGGAAGGGGAGTTGGAATATTCCTTTCTCACCATTGCCACTACCAGCTTCTCTCCCTATCTTTCTTCTCTACCTTTCACTCAGTAACGTTTCCTCTTTTAAAGTTCATGTTATTAATCTCTTCTGCCCAATTAAACTCCTGGTAGCTATTATCTATAGACCTTCAAATCACTCACACACTTCCTTTCTCAATGAGCTTGGTACCTGGCTCACAAATTTTCTCTCCTCCACAACTCCTGCTTTCATATTAGGGAACTTCAGTGCATAGACTGACTCTCCCTCAAACACTTATCCACTTAAGGTCCTCAACTACTCATTTCCCATGACTTATTCTTCTACTCCACCTCAGTCACACACAAAGATGGTCATATCCATAGCCTCATCCACAAGTAAACTACATCCATGATCAAGAATTCGTTAAGTCCCCTTATCCAACCATAATTTATTGGCTTTCCACCTCTTCCTATGCCTTCCCTTACCAAACTCTACTCTTCATCTACACAGTGACCTCCAGTCCCTTGACCCCTCAATTCTCTTCCAGAATATCTCTCCTTCACTGGTCACTTTCTTCTCTTTTCCACATCTTGATTCTATGGTGAACCAGTTCAACTTTACTCTGTCCTCATTTTGAATCCCTAATTCCCTTATAATTTTACCAGTTATGCCCTGCCAAGACTCATTCTTGGATCGCTTTAATCATTTATCACTTTCACTCCTACACATGCACTGCTGAACAAAGGTGGAGAAAATCATGCAACCATTCTTACTGGGTTTGCTAAAAAGTTATATTATACAACCTTAACTGGTCACTTACTGCTGCTAGACAATCCTACTCTACCTCCTTCATCGACTCACTATCCCGCTCTCCACAGCAGCTCTTCCAAACCTTTTCATCCCTCCTCAGACCTCTCATGACTTCTCCTCTCCCACCATTTTACAGAAAAAATTGAGGCTCCCTCTTCTCCACTCCTCCTTGTCTCACATTACTCATTTGTTGCCTGCCACCATCTCCTCTATCACCCTTGTCTAAATAGAACCTGACTGCTCCTAAGGAGCTCCTTTGTTGGCTCCTCACCCAGGGAGAGGTGAGACATCTCACATAATGAAGTGACTTTACTTGTTACTGAGACTAATCCTTCTACCTGCTCAATAACTCCCATTTCATCCTCTCTCTTCTAGCAGATTGCCTCCTTTGCTACTTTAGGACTTATTTTCAATCTCTCCCTGTCTGTTAGCTCTTTCCCTACTGTCTACAACACTATCATGCCTCCCCTATTCTGAAAGAATCCTCACTTGATTCTTTCAGCCCTGCTAACCACTGTCCTATATATTTTCTACCCTTTTTAGCTAAACCACTCAAAAACACCATTATAGAAGATGCCTCCATTTTCTCTCCCCTCATTCCCTTCTTTATCCCTTAAAATCTGTCTTCTGACCTCATCATTTCAGCAAAGCTTCTCACTCTAAAGCTATCAATGATCTCTTAAGCACCAAATCCAGTGACCTTTTGTCAATCCTTATTCTTCTCAACCAGCATTTAACACGGTTGATCACTCTTTCTTCCTTGCTGCTCTATTCTCCCCATGCTTTCAGGACATCACTCTTTCCTGGTTCTTCCTACCTATCTGACTGCTCCTTTGTTGGCTCCTCACCCAGTTCACATCCTCTAACCCCAGATGTTCCACAGGGTTATGCCCTGGGCACTCTTCTCTTCTCCCTCTATCCTGCTTCTCTTGGTGATCTCACCAGCTCCCAAGGATTTAATTACCATCTCTACTCATTATCTTTAAGTCTGCTTTTCCTACACCACCCTCTTCATTGACCTCCACTCGCGAATCTTCAATTGCCTTTCAAATGTTTTGCCCCAGATGTCCAACATGCATCTTGAACACATTTCCAAAACAGAGATCATTATCTTTCCCCCTGAACCCTCTTTTGCCTCCTACCTTCCCTACTAATGTAGAGGGCATCACCATCCTTATCCTCAGGTTCAAAATCCAAAAGTCATCATTTTTCATCACTCCGCCTCCCCCTCCCCCACTCACTATCCAGAATGTTGTCAAGGTCTGTTAATTTTACCTTTGCAACATGTCTCAAATACGTTCCCTTCTCCCCTCGGACACTGCCGCCACTCTGGTACAGGCCCTCATCACCTCACGCCTAGAGTACTGCGATAGCCTTCTGCTGGGGGGTCTCTCTCCACTCCATTCTCCATTTAGCTACGAAGGTGATTTTCCTGAAGTGCGGATCTGACCACGCCACTGGCCTACTTAACAAACTCCAGTGGGGCCCTATTGTCTCCACGATTAACTACAAAGTCCTCTGTTTGGCATTCAAAATCCATCATAACCTAGCCCCTTCCTACCTTTTCAGTCTTCTTACATCCACACTCTGCCAGGGACTCTTCAATCCATTAACACTAGCTTCCTTGCTATTCCATGAACAAGACAGTCTATCTCTCAACTCCAGGCACATGCTCTGGCGGTCCACCATGCCTAGAATGCTCTCCCACTTCATGTTTGTGTGTTGGCTTCCCTGGATTTTTTTTGTGTTCCGATTAAAATTCCATTTTCTACAGGAAGTCTTTTCCAACCCCTCTTAATTATAGAGCATTCCCTTTCTTAATTATTTCCTAATTATCATGTACACAGTTGATTTATATGCACTTGTTTGTTTGTTGTCTCCCCAATAAAATTGTGAGCTCCTTGAGGTCCCTGGACTTTTTGCCTATTTTTGTACCCCCAAATTTAGCACAAAGCCTGCCACAAATTAAATGCTTAATAAATGTTTATTGACTGACTACCTAATAGCTAAATGGTACAGTGGATAGAGAGCACTGATCTTGGAGTCAGTTCAAATCTAACCTCAGACTTAATAGCTGGCCAAGTCACTTAACCTCTCTCAGCCTCAGTTTCCCTAATGACAAAACAAGGTTAATAACAGCACCTGCCTCCCAGGGTTGATGTGGAAATCAAATGAGATAATATTTGCAAAATCCTTCGGACTGTGCCCAGCACATATGCTTAATAAATGGTTGTTCCCTTCCCTTCTGTCCCTTCCTAAGGCAGCCCATTCTGGTTTTGGACAGCTCTCACGGTTAGGAAGTTTCTTCTGATATCAAATCTAAATTTGCTCACCCCTTTCGTTCTTGTGCCAGCCAGAACAAGTCAAATAACTTTCCCACTTTGTGGCCCTTTGAATACATTTTCAAATAGCTTTTATGGCTCCCATATGCTTTTTTCTAAGTCAAAATCCCGCACTTCCTTCACCCATGGAATCAATCAGTCCATGCTATCCTCTTGGGGTCTGCCATCCTCTTAGTTACTCTCCTCTTGACATCCACCTGCTTTTCAGTCTTTCCTAAGATATGACTCCCTGGCAGTATGCAAATATGCTAGATGTGGTCTGACTAGTTGAGTATAGTGGGACCATCGCCTTTTAAGCCTTCCTCTCTTGATGTATCCTATGATGGCTTTCATGGCTGCCAAATAATACTTTTGATTCACATTAACGACTAACCTCTCCAAATATTTCTTCAAATGAGCTGCTAGTTAGCCATAATAGCTCTATATCCTGCTTGTTTAGCTAAGTATTTTGGCTATATGTGTCAGATTTTTACACTTACTAATTTTAGGTTTCATTTTATTAGATTTGACCTATCCTTCAAGCCTGTCAGGCTCTCTCTACCATTTACTATCTCTCCTTGCTTTGTGCTTGTTTCCTTGCTTGTGGTTTACTACAAGGTTTAGATCAAACTCCACCTATGACATGAAGCCTTTCTTACTCTTCCCTTACCACAGATCTCCTAGAGGTAGCAAGACCTGAGTTCAAATCTGGTCTCAGACCCCACTAGCTATGTGACCTTGGACAACTCACTTAACTTCTCTGTCTCTCAATTTCTTCATCTGTAAAATAGGGATAATAATAGTATTTACCTGTCAAGGTTGTTGTGAGAATCAAACAAAATACTATTTATAAAGTGCTTAGCACATAGTAGGTGCTGGATAAATGCCCTTTCTTTACATTTTTCATTATTTCCTTTGGTATTCTTGATTTTTTGTTCTCCAAATAAATTCTGTTGTTGTTTTTTCTAATTTAATAAAATAACTTTTGGTAATTTAATTGAGACAGTATTAAATAGATTAATTAATTTAGATAAAATTGACATTTTTATTACGTTGGGGGAGGGAAGAAAAAAGGAAAGTAACATGGTAATTTTATTATGTATTTAAGAGGAATAGTGGGGTGGCTAAGTGGTGCAGTGAATAGGGCACCATCCCTGGAGTCAGGAGGATCTGAGTTCAAATCTGGCCTGTGACCTTGGGCAAGTCACTTAGCCCCAATTGCCCTGCCTTCCCCCCTCAAAAAAAAAAGGAATAGAGGGTTACACTTAATAAATTTCCAATTTCATGTACAACCATCTTTTTTTCTATTCTACCATATTATGGAAATGTTTGTTTTATTTCTTAAGAATAAAGTAAATACATTTTTAAAAAAAGAACTTAAAAGGGAACCATGGTAAATGAAGATTAAAGAAAGACTGTGAAGTAATATAAATAATAAATTATAATAAAATAAAAGATATAAGATAAATTCCCTTCCCTTTATTTTGCATATATATAATACATAAATATTTATGTGTATGTTTGTCTCCTCTGATAGAAGGTAAGCTCCTTGAGGAATTGATCATTTCCTTCTTGTCTTACATCTCCAGAACCTAACACAGTGCCTGGCCATGGCAGGTACTTAATGAATGCTTATAGATTGATTGTGCCATCTGAAATTGGGAGGAGCATGGCTTCTCTGCTCCTATCTAAGTCTTCTTGGAGTAAAGCATCATACCAGCAAAACACACTCAGAGTAGTGTCTTGAGCAAAGCAGTGGTTACTTTACTGAGACTGGGAACTCCACATGTAGTCAGACAATCAATAATCTAGACCACACAAATACATAGAATAGGTCCATAAGAGTCCAGTCTTTAGCCTGTGTGATCCATTTCTCTTTTCTCATTTTCTTCCACTGTTTCCAATGACCTAGGACCTTCACAGGTTGCCAAGAAGACTGCTTTCTCTTGGGTTTTCCTTGTTTCTCATGAAAATGTAAGATTTCTCTTCTCTAGGGTCAACATTAAGGTAGAGAGAAAAAAAACAAAAAAAGGTAACTCCCTTCATTTGGAAAAGGACTATTGATCTTGAAAAAATCTTTTCATATACATGGAAAGCTAGTTGAGAAGAAGGAGTTATTTTGGATTGGAAGCTATCTGAAATTATATTACATAGAGAGTTGATTTCTTTGCCTACTCTTAATATCAACCCTTCTACATGGAGAGTGTTTGTCCTTCATTTTCAAAGAGGATCAGTGACATCACTGGGTGATGTCTTGACTTGCTCATGAATTGGATTTAAGAGAGGCAGAGTTGAACAAAGTCATCAGCCTCATTCTTTTTTTTTTTTTAAGCAATTGGGGTTAAGTAACTTGCTCAAGGTAACACAGCCAGTTATTTTTGTCTAGGTGTTAAGTATCTGAGGCTGGAACCGATCCTGGATCCTCCCGACTCTGGGGTGGGCCAGCACTCTTACTCACTGCACCACCTAGCCACCCCCATCAGCCTCATTCTTACAGAGCCATAAAAGTCCAATGGCAAGGCAAAAGTCAGGACGATGGGTGATGGCCTGGGATTCCATGGATAACTTTGAAGTTTTCAATGTCTGACCAAGCTCTAAGCATTCCCTAGCAACTACTTCAGCTACCATTGTAGCTGCTGGAGCAAATTGTTCTCATCTGCCCATTCTATTGGGGGAAGTCTTCACATGCTTGGGGTAGACACCCCTCTAACTTACCAATGGGTATGAGGTCTATTGGGTACCTTTGTGGAGAATGTAGAGTATAGTGGAAAGGTTTAGAGTAGGAAGATGTGAATTCAGGCCTGGGCTCAAGTGCTTCTTACTTGTGAACCCCTCAAGAAGTAACTTCCCCTTGTCAGGCTTCAGCATTCTCATCTGCATAAATGGAGATAATTCCTTGTTTAACCTACTGAGCTGCTGTGAGGATCTAATGAAGTGTGTAGGGAAGTGGAAAGAACACTGCATTTAGAGTCAGAGAATCTAGGTTTAAATGCTAGCTTTTTACTTATTAGCTGTGTGATCTTGGGCCAGTCAGTTCACATTTCTTGGCCTCAGTTTCCTCATTTGTAAAATAAAAGCATTAGACCAGATGACCTCTTCAATTTCAAAGTCTTGGATTCAAATGTCATTTCTGTCATTTACATTGTGTGGTATTGGGCTGGTCATTTGATTCCTCTGGGTCTCAAGTTCCTTAATTTGGAAAGAGCCCTGGTTCTGGACCTCAGTTCAGATCCTGCCTCTATCACTTGGGTGACCTGGAGCAAGTCATTTTATTTCCCTGGCCCTCAGTTTCCTCATCTGTAACATGGGAGGGTTGGACTTAATATCCTTAGACAGAGGTCCCTTCTATGAGACTAGGTCATCTCCAAATTCCCTTTTAGTTCTAAATATGTGATCAATAGTAGTCAGTACTTGATAACTAGGAATGCTCTAAAATGTGGCCTGGTAGTTCCCCTTTCTAATCCCTAATTGAAAGCCAATCCATTCAAACATTGGCTCAAGAGCTGCTGTCTTCTTTCTGTTGAATCTGCCAGTATATTCTCAGGCAGTATCAGCCCATCTTCCCAGGAGAGGAGAGAGAGATAATGAGCCCAACTCAACTATAAATGCAGCTAGGAAAATATCCTTAAGGAAATTTAACTTAAAGACCAAAGATCTTTCCAGCTGACGTAGAGGAAGACCTTGTTACCATTGAAATCACTACCTTGGTTAATGGAATGAATATCCCACAGGGAAAACTCCCACTGAAGACTGACTGTTAATCATGGGCTTGGGAAATGCAGAAATAGGGAAGCTTATGACAGCCAAGGGGACAGCTGCATTGTCATTAACTCATATAAGCACCAGGGGGTACTAGAAGACATTAAAATCAGAGTTGAGTTACACACAACCCACTTAGTGTTCTCAGACCATAAATTGCTGTATTTAGAGCAGATGCTTTTGTTAGAGAAAAAAGAAATTCCTCTAGTGGTATTGGAGGCCATGCCAGAGTTCATTTATGTGGATAATAGTAATAAAAATAATAATAACAGTAATGATAATACCTAACATTTATAGCACTTTAAGAGGTTTCACTCTCATTTGAATAATAATAGCAGACAGATTTATAGTGCATTAATATTTGTAATGTGTTATATATACTCATGTATGTGCATATATATATATAAATGTGTGTGTACCCCCACTTTAGTATGTATATATCTATACTCATATGTGTAATTGTATATACTTATGTGTGTATACATATGCATATACATGCATGTGAGCATGTATATTTATACATATGTGTACATATATTTATAGTGTGTATATATTTATGCATGTGTGTATGTGTATATGCACTTATATATGGGTATATATACTCATAGGACCTTCAATCTTGGAATATGTCAGAGGCCATGTAGTCCAACTGTCTCTTTTGACAGATAAGGAAATTGAAGTGAGATAAATGACTGGTCCCAGAATCCCTAGGTAGTCAGCATTAGATGTAGGATGGGAACTTGGGTCCTTGATTCCAGAGTTACTCACTTTCCAATGTAATACAGAATCATGGCAGCAATCATGTGCCGGAGATACCACCATGATCCCTATTTTATAGATGAGGAAACAGGCTCCAGGATATTAAGTGGCTTGTCCGTGGTCATAGTAAATGTCAGAGGTGAAATTTGAACTGACTTCCTCATGACAACTCCAGGGCTCTGGTCACTCTGCACCAATACCCTTCTTGGGACGAGAAGATACTGGTGACCTATGTTCAGTAGAATGACTTGGGTCTTTCCCCAATAGAATATAAACCCCTTAATGACAGCAACTCTTTCATTTTTGTTTTTATAACCCCAGCTCTTAGCACAGTGTTTGACACATAGCAGGTGTTAACTGAATGCTTATAGGATTTTATTGAATTGAAACAATAGAAGGGTACATGGGGCCAAAAGTCAGGAGAACTGGGCTTTATTCCAGGGTGTGTGGCATTATCTGGCTGTGTGGCATTGGCTAAGTCATTTCATTTCACTCTGCTATGGGACTTAGTTTTCTCATCTGTGAAATCAAAGATTTAGATCAGTTGATCCCTAGAGTTCCCTGTGAAGATGAGAGAGTCAATGAAATGATCTGTAAGATCCCTCTGAAGAGTTCTCCAAAACATGAATGGATTGCCTCAGGAGGGCCTGAGATCATTAATCTAGAGTTGAAAGGGCTCTGAGAGGTGGTCTAGTCCAATCTCTCATTTTACAGAACAGGAAACCGAGGCCCAGAAAAGTTCTATGACTTGTCCAAGGCCACACAGGTAGTAAGTTAGCAGAACCAGAATTTGAAACTTTCTACTTTCGACCATTTTTTTTCTTCCTGGCTTGAGATCTTTAGGTAAAGTCTGGAAGACCACTTTTCTGGGATGTTATTGAAGGTATTCCTGCATGGAGTCCTTGACATCTGATTTCCTCTGGGAATTGGACAAAATGTTCTCTGATTTAAGTGGATTTCAAGTTGTGGAGAGAGGCTATACTGAACCAACTGTCCTCTGCCTTCTTCCTTCAGCACTTCCTTCAGCACAACTCTTCTGTGACCAAGATAAGCCCTTTGTACTAGAATAGTTATTAACTAGTTTCCTGCCTCTGGAAACTAAGTCATATAATATCACTTAGTCTTAGTTTCCTTATCTCTAAAATGGAAGAATAATCATAGCACATACCCTCACAGTCATGAGAATGAAATGAGATAACTTATAAAAAGTGCTTTTTTGTTGTTTTTGCTTTTTTGGGGGGAAGATAGTGCAATTGAGGTTAAGTGACTTGCCCAATGTCACATGGCTAGTTTTTGTGTTAAGTGTCTGAGGTCAGATTTGAACTTAGGTCCTCCTGACTCCAGGGCCAGTGCTCTATTCACTGTGCCACCTACCCACCCCAAGGAAAAGTGCTTTTGAAACCTGAAAGTTCTATATGCATGATAGCTATTATAAAGGATTGGAACTCATAACCTTGGTCTTATTTTCATCATGCTCTAAGAAAAAATAAAAACTTGGTATAGGGGAAAAAAACATTATACTGGGAATTGGAAACCTGTTTAAATCTAAACTTTTCCACTTATTGTCAACCAAAAGTAGAATGGGAAGATGGGTCACATCCATCCTCTCCTTGATAGCTAATACTAGGTTTGACTCCAACACAAGCACATCATCCTCTTTACCCATTGTAGCTCAATTTGTTGTTGTTGTTCAGTCATATCTGACTATTTGTGACCCCATTTGGTGTTTTCTTGGCAAAGATACTGGGGTAGTTTGCCATGTTCCTCTTCACCTCATTTTATAGATGAGAAACTGAGGTAAACAAGGTTAAGTGACTTGTCCAGGATCACACAACTAGTAAGTATCTGAGGCCAGATTTGAACTCATGAAGATGAGTCTTCCTGAACTTCAGACCCATCACTCTATCCACTGTGCCACCTAGATGCCCTAATTATACCTCCTCCCCCAATCTCTTGTGCTGCTAGCTTCCTGTGCTTCACCTGTTAGCCCCTCAGGGTAGTTATATACTAATCCCAAACTATGCATCACCATCAATTATGCAAATGAAATTCTGGGGGAGTAAAATACTCCCATATCACTGTTCCCACACCTACATCACCTGCAGCATGGCTTTTGTGGTCATCCATCATCCAAGGGGCTCTTCCTTATGGGGAAATGACCAGGGAGTAAGACACTGAATTTCCCCCTCTCCATTTTTCTTTTTTTTTTTTCTATGAAAAAGAATGAGTGGCACAGAATAAGCAAGAATGAATGACTGATCTGCATTGCAGATCTGCATCTCCACCTCCCCCAACCCACCCTTCTTCTGAACTTGCCTGTTTCCATGGAGGGCACCCTAATCCTTCCTATCTCCAAGGTTCTCAATCATCTAATTATCCTTGAATCCTTACTCAACTGAAATTGCCTTTTTCAAAGTTACCAGCACTCTCTTAATTGCCAAATCTGATGATCACTTCCCAATCCTCATCTTTCTTGACTTCTCTGCCAAATGTGACACTGCTATCACCTTTTCCTCCTGGGATACTTGTGTTCTCATTTTGATTGCTGAAAAGAATGTGTATCCCCTATAAATTCCTAATGGCATACTTTAAAAGCTTGCAAATAGACTTTCCTAAACTTTTAAAAATTATGCAAAAATGATGAGTTTCAGTAGTTTTTGAACCCATTAGTTAAACACATATAAATGCAATACCTTCCAATTAGTTTGCAAGAACAATGGATTTGATTGACATCTGGGAAGATGGAAATGTATTAGCTGAATTTCAACCACAAAAAAACAACCCTTTGTATAATCAGTGGATAGGGCTGAAAAACTGGTATCATAAGTTAGTGAGTAATAGACAATGAGGTGCTTCTTCTGTTGGAGCTGTCGATATTTTGGAAGTGCCTTTATTTTCTTTTCCTTTTGCCTATGACTGCCATTAAAACCAATTATCTAAAAAAAACAAAAACAAACCCAAACTGAACAGAGAATCAGAACTGTGAATTATATAACAAAGTATTAAACTAAAAATTTCAGCAATAATGAAACTTTATTACAACATTCTCACTAAGACAAAATGACTACTACTAATATTTTATTGAGAACAAAAAGGGTTTTGATGCTATTAATAAATGTAGTATGATGTCATCTTTATTTTGAGGCAGCATGGTATAGAGGATAGAGGAATAGCTTCAGAACAAAGAAGATATAGGTTCCTATCTTGCCCCTGATTCATAGTGGTTGTGTGTTTCTAGATAAGCAATTTAGTGCCCTTATTAAAGTCCCCTCTCTCAGAGCCCTCAGCAACCCTGACCGTCTAAAGTTGCAGGAAAGGTATTGATCTGCATTCCTAGAGGGAGTTTCCTCATGGAAAATTTCTCTATGACAATTCAAATGCAGGTTGTCTCTATCTCTTCCTCTCTTTTACAGATGCATATTTTTTATGTTTCATAATCTATATACTTATTAGTATAGTAATATCTCTGTATAACTTATTTCATTCAATAAACTCCAGTGGTTATTATCTCAATGACTAAAATCCTCCGCTTGGTTTTTAAAACCCTTCATGACTGGCCCCTTCCTACCTTTCCAGTCTTCTTGTAGATGATTCTTCTCCACATTCTCTACAATTCAGTGACATGTCCTCCTGCACTTCCCACAATACACCTCATCCTCCAACTCTAAACATTTTCACTGACTATGCTTCTGTGCCTGGATTTCTTTCACTCCTCATCTTCATCTCCTGGGTCCCTTGGCTCCCTTCAAGTGTCAGCTAAAGTCCCACCTTCTTTAATAATCATTTTTAAATAGCTCCAATGCTAGTGCCTTCCTTTTGTTGATTTTCTCCAATTTATTCTATTTTATCTGGTTTGTGCATAGTTGTTGGCATGTTGTTTCTCTCTCTACATAGGAAGCTCAAAATCAGGGACATTGGAGGCAGCTAAGTGGCACAGTGAATAGAGCACTGGCCCTGGGGTCAGGAGGACCTGAGTTAAAATCCAGCCTCAGACACTTGATACACTTTACTAACTGTGTGACCTTGGGCAAGTCACAACCCCAATTGCCTTGCCTTCTCCTCTTAAAAAAAAAAAGCAGGGACTTTTTTTTGTCATTTTCTTTGTATCCTCAGTGCTTGGCACATAGTAAGTGCTTAATAAATGCTTCCTGACTAGAGTTTTAAAATTAATTCTTGAAAATTAACAAGCATTTTTTCATAACCCTGTCAAAATCAAGTATTAAACTGCTTTCACTGACAGAACAAGCTGATCACTGAAGGTGGAGAAGACTTTGTGGTAAAGATCCATGGTTTACCCTGGCCCTGCTTGGCTAGTAAAGTCCAATGCTTCTCCTTGGAATGCCAAATTCAAAATGGGGCTTCAGGCAATAGTTTCATCTATAACCCAAGAAGGCAGACCAAGCGGGGAAACATTTTGTTGAACTTGAATCAGGAGACAAAGTCAAATTGGCACTGAAAAAAGACAGAGAAAATATGGGACACAGATATATTGAAGTATTCAGGTTGAACAATGTTGAAATGGATTGGGTGCTGAAGCATACTGGTCCAAACAGTCCTGATGCTGCCAATGATTGCTTTGTGCATCTTACAGAACTCCCATTTGGCTATAGCAAGAATGAAATTGTTCAGTTTTTTTTTTCAGGGTTTGAAATTGTACCAAATGGGATAACATTGCCTTCCAATGGATTAACATGGACTTCCAGGGGAGGAGTATTGAGAAGGCCTTTGTGCAGATTGTTTCACAGGAAATAGCTGAAATGGCTCTAAAGAAACACAAAGAAAGAATAGGGCACAGGTACATTGAAATCTTCAAGAATGGCTGAGCAGAAATTTGTACTCATTACGATTCTCCTCAAAAGCTAATGGCTAAGGTGGATCCAAGAAGGTGGATAGAAGCCAGGAAACTGCCTTCGCTCTTTCCAGTTTCCCTCAGAAACTATGTTAAATCAAGTTCTAAATGGATTATGGAACAGCAGAACCCACAAAAAGACAGAGTGAAACAAATTTCCAGCCTGAGAGAACCTGGTAGGACTTCAGGAAAAGTGTCTCACTTGGATAAAAGGGGAGCACAGACTAGCACAGATAGAATATGGGCAGCCAGCAGGAGGCTCTTAGCCACAGCACAGATCTGCAACCTAGGCCTCTTGGTCCTGGCTCAGCAGACTAGTGGCACATCAAACTAACAGTGAACTCTCTAGCTCCAGAGCAGAAGGCAAACTGCCAGCACCCAAACACTGGAACAACAGGTGTGACCAAGGTGGGGGCACCCCTGTGAAGTGGGCAAGCTGTGAGCCCTGAAGTCCCTAGCACAGAAAGCCAGGGACCAGGCCCATGGCCTACAGTACAAGAAGCTAGAGACTGTGTCACATGTGCCCCAAGGAGCAGAGCTCAACTTTAAAAGTCATGAAATAGGCTAAAAATGAGCAAAAACCAGAAAAGAATCCTGACCATAGAAAACTCCTATGACAGGGAAGACAAAAACCCAAACTCAGAAGAGGATAACAATGTCAAAATGTCTACATGCAAAACCTCAAGACAAGAGCCATAAAGAAACAATTCAAATATCATGGAGCCACAGTCAGGATTACACAAGATTTAGCAGCTTCTACATTAAAGGATCAGAGGACTTGGAATATGAAAAAGTCTTGTCTCAGACTTTTCTGATGACAAGACAAGAGGTGAACAGAAAATTTGACTTTCCAATATAAGACTCAAGAGAAGCATAAAAAGGTAAACAGGAAAGGAAAAAAAAAACACCACGTTATCCAATAGGATTAAATTGTTTACATCCTTACATTGGAAGATGGTACTTGTAATTCTTTTTGTATTTTTTGGAGGGGGGAAGGCAGGGCAATTGGGGTTAAGTGACTTGCCCAAGGTCACACAGCTAGTAAGTGTCAAGTGTCTAAGGCCAGATTTGAACTTAGGTCCTCCTGACCCCAGAGCCAGTGATCTATTCACTGTGCCACCTAACCACCCCAATTACTTGTAACTCTTGAGAGCTGTATCTCTCTTAAGGCAGTTAGAAGCAGTATATATAGACAGGATGTGGGTATAAGATGACTTTGATGTGATAATATAAATTCAATACTTAAATAATCTCATTTTAGGAAAATAAATTGAATAAACTATCTACAAACTCCCTAAGAAAATATGTCCAGGGCTAGATGGATTTTCAAGTGAATTCTACCAAACATTTTAAGAACAATTAATTCTAGGGTGGCTAGGTGGCACAGTGAGTAGAGCGCCAGCCCTGGAGTCAGAAGGACCTGAGTTCGAATCCGGCCTCAGACACTTAACACACACAAACAAAAACCTAGCCGTGTGACCTTGGGCAAGTTACTTAACCCCAATTGCCCTCCCCCCCACAAAAAAGAACAATTAATTCAAATACCATATAAACTATTTGAAAAAAAAAAGACAAAGAAGGAATCATACCAAATTCCTTTTATGACACAAATAATTTACCATATCAATAATAAAACTAACAGAAACCATATGACTATCTCAATAGATGGAGAAAAAGCTTCTTAACAAAATACAGCACCCATTGCTATTAAAAACACTAGAGATCATAAGAATAAATGGAATTTTTCTTAAAATGACAAGCAGTATCTATATAAAACTGTTAGCAAATATTATATTTAATATTGTTCATTCATATTATTTTATTAACTTAATATTATTATTAATTATAATAATCATTAGTGGTTAATAATTATAAAAGCATTCTTGTATTAAATTTTATTCTCATATCATAGTATATAATACTATATGTTTACATATATTATAATGTAATAAAACAATTATTAATTAAATATAAATAATATTTAATGGGGATAAGCTAGAAGCTTTCCCAAAAAGATCAGAGGTAAAACAAGGATGCCCATTATCATCACTAATATTATTCAATATTGTACTAGAAATGTTAGCTTTATAGCTTTAGCAATAAGAGAAGAAAAAGAAATTGAAGGAATTAGAACAGCCAATGAGGAAACAAAACTATCACTCTTTAAAGATGATATGATGGTATATTTAGAGAATCAACTAAAATATTACTTGAAACAATTGACAACTTTAACAAAGTTGCAGGATATAAAACAAACCTACACAAATCATCATTTCCATATATTAACCAAAAAGCCCAGCAGCAAGAGATAGAAAGGGAAATTCCATTTAAAATAAACATAAACAATATAAAATGTTTTGGAATCTAGCTGCCAAGAAAAATCCAAGAACTATATGAACACAAATACAAAACACTTTTCACACAAATAAAGTCAGATGTAAACTATTGAAAAAATATCAATTGTTAATGGGTAGGCTGAGTTAATATAATAAAAATTCAACCTAAATTAATTTACTTTTTCAGCTCCATACCAAGAAAACTAGCAAAAATTATTTTATAGAGATAGAAAAAATAATAACAAAATTCATCTGGAAGAACAAAAGGTCCAGAATAACAACAAGGGAATTAATGAAAAAAAAATACAAGGGAAGGTGGTCAAGCTGTACTGAATCTAAACTTATATTATAAAGTGAAAATCATCATAACTATTTGGTACTGGCTAAGAAATAGAGTGGTGGATCAGTGGAATAGGTTAGGTACACGGGACACAGTAGTAAATGACTATAGTAATCTAGTATTTGATAAACCCAAAGACTTCAGCTTCTGGGATAAGAACTCACTATTTGACAAAACTTCTGGGAAAACTAGAAAGCAGTATAGCAGAAACTAGGCATAGATCAACATCTCACACCCTATACCAAGTTAAGGTTGAAATGGGCACATGATTTAGACATAAAAGGTGATACCACAAGCAAATTAGGAGAGAAAAGAATAGTTTACCTGTCAGATCTATGAGGAGGGGAGGAATTTATGACCAAACAAGAGGTAGAGACCATTATGAAATACAAAATGGGTAATTTTGATTATATTAAATCAAAAGGGTTTTGCACAAACAAAACCAATGCGACCAAGATTAGAAGGAAAGCAGAAAGCTGGGAAACAATTTTTACAGTCAGTATTTCTGATAAAGGCCTCATTTCTCAAAAATATAGAGAATTAGATCAAATATAAGAATACAATATAGAATTCCTTACCCAATTGATAAATAGTCTAAGAATATAAACAGGCAGTTTTCAGATGAAGAAGTTAAGGTTATCTATAATTGTATGAAAAAATGCTCTAAGTTGTTGTTGATTAGAGAAATACAAGTTAAAACAACTTTGAGGTATCACATCACACCTATCAAATTGGTTAACATGACAAAAGAGGGAAATAAATGTTGGAGAAGATGTGGGAAAATTGGAACTCTAATGCATTATTGGTGGAGTTGTGAACTGATCTGACCATCCTGAAGAGCAATTTGGAACTTTGCCCAAAGGGCTATAAAATTGTATACTTTTTGTTTCAGCAATACCACTACTAGGTCTATATCCCAAAGAGATCATAAAAAAGGGAAAAGGATTCACATATACAAAAATATTTATAGCAACTATTTTTATGGTGGCAAAGAAATTGAGGGGATATCCATCAATTGGGGAATAGCTGAGCAAATTGTGGTATATGAATGTAATGGAATAGTATTGTTCCATAAGAAATGATAAGCAGGTGGAGTTCAGAAAAACCTGGAAAGACTTACATGGACTGACACTAAGTGAGGGGAGCAGAAGCAGGAGAACATTGTATACAGTAAAAGCCACATTGTGAGATGATCAACTATAATAGACTATTCTTCTCAGCAACGAACCAAGACAATTCCAAAAGACTCATGATGGCAAATGCTATCTACCTCCAGAAAAAGAATGATGGAGTCTGAATGCAGATTAAAGCATACTATTTTCACTTCTTTTTTTGTAGCTTTCCCACTTTATTCTGATTCTTTTTTCGCAACATGACTATGGTAGAAATATGTTTAACATGATTGTACATGTATAACCTATATTAGATTGCTTGCTGTCTTGGGGAGAAGTGAGGGAGAAAACTTTGGAGATCAAAATTTTACAGAAATGAATATTGAAAACTATCTTTACATGTAATTGGAAAAAATAAAATATTATCAAGTGTAAAAAAGAAAGTTAATAGCCATGCACTTGCCAGGTACTTATATAGACCTGGGACTGGCAGTGGTGATTATAGCATTAGTAGAGGAACTGGGTTTGAAAGAATGGAGTGAGGTACCTATGGTGCCGGGTATACAGGCAATGATGACTACAGTGGCTATAATAATGGGTATGGCTTTCAGTTGCATAGATTTAGAAGAAACCTCAATGACTGTTTTTTCAGAATGTCTGATCACAGATATGGAGATAGTGGGTATAGTTTTCAGGGTACAACAGGTCATTGTGCGCACATGAGAAGATTACCTTGCAGAGCTACTGAGAATGACATGACTTTTTTCTTACCATTCAACCCTATTTGAGTACACATTGAAATTGGATCTGATGGCAGATGATTGGAGAAAAAGATGTTTAATTTGCTTCTTAAGAAGATGAGGCGGTTATGTCAAAATACAAAGCGAATCTACAGCAAAGATATGTAGAAATCTTGAATTCTACAGAAGAAAGTGGTGGTGTTTATGGTCGCCCAACGATGGAGGCATGGACTTGTCAAACGAGTCCATTTCTGATGGTCCCGCTGGCCAGCAGCTGAATGGCAGTCAGAGGAGGCTATGGTAGCCAAAGCAGAATCAGTGGATGTGACCAAGTTTTACAGGAAAACTCCACTGATTTGCAAACATACATTGTATAAGGAGCCAAGGAGCAAGACACAATAGCTACCATCATAGTGGGAGCCTTGAATCTAGGGGAGTGAACAGAATGGGAAGGATGTCCAGTGTGAGTGGTGAATGGTGAATATGATCCTGATCACTGACTCTTGGTCTTTTTTTTTTTTATAAAGAAAAACAAACAATACAAGTTTGGTATTTATGTTTACTGTAAGTGAAATCGGTATTTAAAAAAATACATCAGGCTCAGTATTGAGAAAATAAAATTGATTCTATTTTGTAATTGATTCTATTCTGTATCTGCCAACATTTTGTACAGCTGCCAAAGTCAAGTTTCTTTGTCTCTGAGTTAATTTCAGAAGTTAATGAGTTCAGAAGTTCAGATTTCCTCTCTGAGTGAAGTTTAAAAGTTCAGTTTCCCTATAAACCACTTTAATAAAAAAAAACAAAACAAAAACCTATTATCTCTATACCCATAGTTGTCCTTGTACAATTAGAAGAAATCTGTTATCTATAGGCCATTAGTTATTCTTTCAGGTGGGCTAAATCAATCAGAATTTCCTAGATGGAAGTAAGAGTTGTTGCTAGCTTACATTCCCTGTTCCTAGCCAATCATATTGTCCATCACACCTGTGATGTTTCGAACTTTGTAAACAGTCATATTGTCTTCATCTACGATGCTGTAGGCTTTGTAACTAATTATATGGTTTTGCCCATCAATGATGTTGTCTTCTAGTTTTTGGATGCTCCTTTTGTCTGTAAAAATTATCTGTCTGCCCTCATTTGAGGTTTTTGGGCTTGCTGTGGAGCTAAAGATTCCTTTTATTGGTAACTCCTAGACTTACCAATGAATTGAATATTCTTGGAACTTTGTGCTCAGTTTACTTTAATTTCCACCCTAACAATTGGGAGCAGTGAAAGGACTGAGGGAGGGAAGCTGGTTACTTGGGGTAGTCTCTTAGAGGAAACATTTGAACACTCCAGGGAAACTTTTCCCTGAGGGATTTCTTCATGGAGGACACCATGGAGACCTGATTTGCCCCTTAGACCAAATTCTTCCAAGCCAACATCAGGCCCTGTAGCGGCAAGCACCCCAATATCCCCAGGGTGACTGCCAACACAGGTTCTTAGATCTGCTTTTCAAAAGGAAAGCAACTCAAAATGGGTTAACAAGCTTACTTTAATCAAACAAACATACATTACCTAGTTCAGGGAAAAAGGTCAGCACCCCGAACTTCAGAGTTACAGAACTTACAGATCAAACAGACAGGCTTCCAAACTGTCCAACCATTATATCAATACCAAATCACAGTTACTAGAGAGGGAAGCATCAACATCTGGGTTTTCAAAGCCGGGGGGCTCTCAACAATGGCTTCCCAGAGTCTCATCTGGTCAAATCACACAACACTTCTCAAAGTGAGCCCCAAAGCAAAGCCTCTCATCAGGGTTTATATAGTCTTCTCCTAGCTCAGAGATTGTAACAACCTCCTTGACCCACTGCCCAATCACAAAGTATCAAGGTGTGGGCTTCCCTGAAAAACAAGCCTCCCACCACAGGCTCCAGGTGCACTTAAGCTAGGGGCAGGGAAGATCTTTAAATCTGCATTTCCATTACATTCGGCCCCAAGATCTTTCATGCCCATAGCATACACAATTTACATTTGAATTAGCACTAAAACATCTCTTAGGTCACATTTTCAAGGTACATCTAAAGTTACCAAAGTGGCCACTGGGTCTTAAACAAAGTACATTGCATTTTCACATCAATTCACAAAATACAAAGCATTATCACATAAAGTACTCTTGGGAGGGGGCGGTGTCCTTCCCATAACACTGCTCCAGCCCCTGCTTCCAAATCCAGAGAGGGAACTAGGCAACAAAACCAAAGTGGGGTCCTTGGGGTCCATGGCACTTCACCCCACCCATCAGTCACAAGTCCATCCTCCCCCTGGGTCCCAAACTGTGGGATGCAGCAAGGAAACACATTCAGTGCCCCTGCTTTGCCACACAGTCCTTATCTTGTCCTGTGGCTGAACTCCAAACTCCTGGGTTCCTTCTCCTCCAGCAGAAGGCAGCAGCTCCAGGCTTCTCCACAGGTCCCCATGCAGGCAGCTCACCATTCCTGCTCTCAGCTCAGTGAAGTCAGCATGCAGGCCATTCTTCTCTCCTGCTCCATGGCTCCACAGAATCACAGCTATCACAACTGGGAAACAGACAATTATCCCAGCCCCCATACTTTCCTTTTACTCAGCAGATCCCATCCCTCGTCGCCATTTTGTAGCGGCAAGCACCCCAATATCCCCAGGGTGACTGCCAACACAGGTTCTTAGATCTGCTTTTCAAAAGGAAAGCAACTCAGAATGGGTTAACAAGCTTACTTTAATCAAACAAACACACATTACCTAGTTCAGGGGAAAAAGGTCAGCACCCCGAACTTCAGAGTTACAGAACTTACAGATCAAACAGACAGGCTTCCAAACTGTCCAAGCATTACATCAATACCAAATCACAGTTACCAGAGAGGGAAGCATCAACATCTGGGTTTTCAAAGCCGGGGGGCTCTCAACAACGGCTTCCCAGAGTCTCATCTGGTCAAATCACACAACACTTCTCAAAGTGAGCCCCAAAGCAAAGCCTCTCCTCAGGTCTTATATAGCCTTCTCTTGGCTCAAAGATTGTAACAACCTTCTGGACCCACTGCCCAATCACAAAGTATCAAGGTATGGGCTTTCCTGAAAAACAAGCCTCCCACCACAGACTCCAGGTGCACTTAAGCTAGGGGCAGGGAAGATCTTTAAATTTGCATTTCCATTACAGGCCCCAACACTGTTGTGGAAGTTGTAACTTTGCTTGTTTGTCTTAATGTAATGTACTGTTTTTGTATTGGAGCAATTATTTAGTAATGATAGTGATGATGGCAATAAAAATAATAACCCAGGAATAATTACAGGACAAACTCCTCAGAGAAGATGTATTGTTTTAATGCAAGGGAGAAGGTAATTTCACTGATTAAAGAAAAGGGAACCGAAGTTGGTTTGAAAGTAGCCAAAGGGCGGGAAAAGAGCCAACAACAAACAGCAACAGCTCAGTTTGTTCCTGGTTCATGAAATGAGAAAAACTATGTAAATCAGGGAACAGCTGAAAGATAAAGCAGTTCTGTTAGAACATCTAGGAGTGGAGTCAAGATGGCAGAAAAAAGGCAGCTACTCGCTTGAGCTCTCCCCCAAACTCCTCCAAACACCTTTAAATAATTCCACAAAACAATTCCTGGAACAACAACCCACAAAAGGATGCTTTTCCAGCCAAAGACAACTCAGATGGTCAGGAGGAAAGGTCTGTTGCACCTGGGTGAGAGTGGATCGCAGTGCAACCCCAGTCCTAGCAAACCAGGAGCGGACCTTGGGAGCCTCTGAATCAGCAACAGTACAGGCAGTGGTAGCAGTTTCTTCTGGAGTTCTCAGCCTACATATGATAAGTGACCAAAAGATATGAATAGTCTTTAGAGGAGTAATCAAAGCTATCTATAGCTATATGAAAAAATGCTCTAACTCATTACCGATTAGAGGAATTAAAATCAAAACAATTCTGAGGTACTACCTCATACTTACTAGATCGGTTAATAGAATAGAAAAGAAAAATGACAGATGTTGGAGGGAATGTGGGGAAAATGAGACATTAATACACTAGTGGTGGAGTTGTGAACTGATTCAACCATTCTATGAGTAATTGGAACTATGCCAAAAGGCTATAAAACATATTGACCTGGCAATGCCCCTACTAGGTCTGTATTCCAAAAGAGAAAAAATAAAAGGAAAAAGGCCTATGGGTTCAGGAATATTTAGAGTGGCTCTTTTCTGATAGCAAAGTATTGGAAATTGAGGGAATATGCATCAATTGGGGAATGGCTGAACAAATTATGTTGTGTGATTATGATGGAAGACTATTGTGCTATAAGAAATGATGAGCAGGATGCTCTCAGAAGAACCTGGAATGACTTACATGAACTGATGCAAAGTGAAATGTACTGTGTAAAAAGTAACATCCAGGGGCGGAGCCAAGATGGCGGAGTAGAAACAGCTAGTCCAAGCCTCTCTGCCCCCAGATTCTCCACAAACCATGTAAAAAAGGACTCTGAAAAACTTCTGGAGCCCCAGCACCCACAGAATGACACAGAGAAGCTAACCTCCCGCTGAGGACAGCCCAGCACCCTGCAGGAAGGACCAGCGCAGTGGTCTGGGAGCCGGCAGCACGCAGAGCGCAGGAGCCGAGCCGAGCCCAAGTCCACGTGAGCCGAGGTTTTAGCCCCAGGGCGGCAGGGCCAGCAGCCGGCTGGAGGAACCCCAGAACACCAGGAACTGTGGAGACCCCAGAATTATCAACATAGACTTGCCTAGGACAAAGTAAGAGGTTAGTGTCCTATGGACTTTGGGACCTGTATTTGGGGAATGCGTCAGCTCCCTCCCCTGGGGGCTAGAAGCCGCTGAGGAGACACGCCACTGTGTAGTTTTCATAGGCATTTCCGGCTCCCAGCCTACAAATCGTGGGGAGATCCAGCGATCAGTCTTGGGGGGTAATCGCTCTTGCTTTAACCTCCCTGGATCTGGATTGTGATCTAGGGTGGAAGTTGTGGGTGGGTTTACAGCTTGCCAGAAACGGAAGTTGCCCCCCACACGTTCGGGACGAAAATTCCTCTATCTGGCCTTAAAGCCATAGTGTGGCAACAAGCCCAAAAGTCAAGCAATTAAGTGGCAACATGCCAAGGCAAAGGAAACAGAAAAATGCAACCCTAGACTCCTATTTTGGGGGCATAGAGCGGGAAAAGGACTGTGAGGTCAGAAGTCCTGCTCCAAAAGCCCCAGGGGAAAACATGAGCGGGTTGCAGGCCATAGAGGACCTTAAGAAGGACTTTAAAAATCAAATAAGAGAAGTGGAGGAAAAATTGGAAAGAGAAATGAGAAGGATGCAGGAAAAGTATGAAATGAGGGTCAACAGCCTGACTGAGGAAAACAACACCTTAAAAAATAGACTAGCTCAAATGGCAAAGGAGGCCCAAAAGGGCAATGAGGAGAAGAATGCCTTAAAAAGTCGAATTTGCCAGATGGAAAAAGAATCTCAAAAGTTCACTGAGGAGATTCATTCCTTCAGAGTTAGACTGGAGCAAATGGAAGCTAGTGACTTTTTGAGAAATCAAGATGCTGTTAAGCAGATCCAAACAAATGAAAGATTAGAAGGCAATGTGAAATATCTCATGGGAAAAACCACTGACCTGGAAAATAGATCCAGGAGAGACAATTTAAAAATTATTGGACTACCTGAAAGCCATGATCAAAGAAAGAACCTAGAAATCACCCTTCAAGAAATTCTCAAGGAAAACTGCCCTGATGTTTTAGATCCAGAGGGCAAAATAGAGGTTGAAAGAATCCACCGATCACCTCCTGAAAAAGATCCCAAAAAGAAAACTCCCAGAAATATTATAGCCAGGTTCCAGAATCCCCAGATCAAGGAGAAAATACTACAAGCGGCCAGGAAGAAACAATTTCAATATTGTGGAAACACAATCAGAATAGCCCAGGACCTGGCAGCTTCTACACTGAGGGATCGAAGGGCATGGAATATGATATTCCAGAGGGCAAAAGAACTGGGAATGAACCCAAGGGTCACCTACCCAGCAAAACTGAGTATTTTGTTTCAGGGGAAAATATGGTCATTCAGTGGAATAGAGGACTTTCAAGCATTCTTGAGAAAAAACCAGAGTTGAATAGAAAATTTGACATCCAGACACAAGAAGCAAGAGATGCCTGAGAAGGTAATCAGGGAAAAGAAATCAAAAGGAACTTATCAAAGTTGAACTATTTACATTCCTATATGGAAAAGCAATAACTGTGACTGATGATATCTTTCTCATGGAAATAATGGAAGAGTGTGTGGTCATATGAATACATATGTGAATGTGTGTGTATATGGTTACAGTTATATATGGATAGAGAAATGATTTTGTTGGGAAGGGAGAGTACTCAAGGGATGAAATTATGAGGTGAGAGAGGAAAGTGGCAAGAGGAGATGGGGAGAGACATGGTAGGGTAAACTATCTCATGTAGGGGAAGTGGATGCAAAGGAGGGGGAGAATAAGGAAGGCTAAAAAGGCAAAACCACATTCACATTGAATTTGGTTCAGGGAGAAAATGACATACATACTAAATGGGATATCTCAACCTGCAGCAGGATAGGGGGAAGGGGGATGAGAGGAGGGATGATGGATGGGAGGGCATCCTTGGGGTGAGGGGAGGTTGGAAGTACCCACTATAGAAGAGGGACAGGATCATGTAGGGAATGGACCAGGTGGGGGGTGGGATGAGTGGGAGGGAATTATAAGCAGCCTTGTACAATATATCTACTATGATAATGTTTTGCATAGCTAGACATGTACAACATATACTGAATTACTTATCTCCCAAGAAGGAATGGGTGACAAGGGAGGAAGGAAATGGATCTGAAATTCGAGGTCGTAACATTAAATGTTTCAAATATATATATAAATACTATTATTAATACTCTTTTGCCTATAATTGGGAGATAAGATGTGCAGGCATTGGGACACAAAGATTCATCTTCCTCTAATGGAAAAGTCGATGGGGGTATGGGAGAAGGTATGGGAGAGAGCAGATTGGAGGAAGCGATATCTTGTGGGACTGCTATTCTGGGAGGTTGGGTAGGGGAATAATGGGGGGAAAATGATTGTAACTCAAAATCTGGCGGAAATGAATGATGTAAAACAGAAGTTAATAAAGTATTTGTTTTAAAAAGTTAAAAAAAAAAAGTAACATCCATATTGTTAGATGATCAGCTGTGAATGACTTAGCTCTTCTCAGCAATACAATTATCCAAAACAACTCTGAAGGATTTATGATGAAAAATGCTCTCCATTCCCAGAGAAAAAACTGATGGGGTCTGAATACAGATGGAAGCATGCTTTTTAAACTTTATTCTTTTTGACAGATTTTTTAAATCTATGTTTTCTTTCACAACATGACTAATATGGAAATGCTTTGCATGATTACACATGTATAACCTATATCAAATTGTTTGCATTCTCAATGAAGGGAGGTGGTGAGGGAGGAAGAGAGAGAATTTGGAACTCAAAGTTTGAAAAAACAAATGTCAAAATTTGCATGTAACAGAAAAAATAAAATACTAAAATTTTTAAAAGTATATCTAATTAGATCCTTTGGAGGTTTACAAATTAAAGTTAAGAACAAACCAATTTAGAGAGAAATTTTTGAAACGGTGTGTGTTTTGAAATTAGAAATTTTATTGTAAATCATAATAGACTCCCTGATTCAAGTAAGGATGTTAATTGGAGTAGATTTCAAGTGACTTGTCAAGAAAACTATGAAACTCCTACCCATTTTTATAATAAACTATAGAAACACTAGGCAGGATTTGGGGTTAGATTCGCTCAAATCATGTGATGTCAAAATGATTAACTCTGCTTTTGTTAATTAGTCCCTGCCAAGAATTAAGTGGTATATCTATGTTTTCTGCCCTAGTGAGCATGAGAAGGGTATGGACAAACTTAAAAGCATCACTATACACACATACATATATACACACGCATATACATACACATATACATATATACATATACACACCTATATACATACATACACACATATACATACATACCTATCATATATATATGTACATGTTATACATACTTAAGTTAGATAGATATAGGAAAAAAATGAAGAAAGGGAAATATCTCAACATGTCCACCCTGCAGGGTTATACCCCTAAGAGATTTTCCTATTCTGTTGACGTCCCCAGTTCCAACTATATCTCTACAAGCCCAACTACAGTCCTACCTCCCTCAGCTATTCTAAATCATAAAACTGCAGGCTAGAGAAGGGGAAGTCAGTTTGGGCTAAATTTCAAAGCCAGTTTACACTTTGAATTTTAAAGAATTGTCTTTCTTCTTGCTCATGGAAAGAGAAGCTTACTCAAGGAAGCAACTTGAATGTATACAATTCAATTTGGAAAAAATACTTTGTGTATTATCTGTGAATCATATAATTGAACTTAATTGTTATTTGAATAGACAGGCATTTGCAAGCTGTTAACCAGAACTGTGAGAATTTAAACCCCCTCTCCTGTGCCTCAACAGAAGGCATAAGTCACTGCAGGCTTCCCGTCTTGTGTTCTGTGTTACAGAACTATTAGAACTCTGTAGGCTACCACCTCTACCACTCCTTCTGACTGTACCTAACTTAAGGAAAAATTGTGAGGTGGCATTAATGAAGTAGAAATTGGAATTTGCAACTGAAATATAAAATATTTACTGTAAATATCACATCATGGTTTAAAGGTTTTTAGGACTGCTAAAACATCTTAATGCATCTTTGGAGGTTTGCACTAAGGATTAAGATTAAGAGTAAACAGCACAAGCTCCTCTCCCCTTACTGAAGGTAATAGACATATTATTCTAGTTAAGGAAGTGATTTTTCCCTAGTAGAGAAACAACAGAATTAAAGTTAGTTTGAAATAATTGAGTAAAGTAGTAGTTAAGTTACTTGAGTTGAAATAGACCATGAAACTCAAGAAGTAAAAGTTTAGCAATTAATTTATATATGAGGAAAAATCAGTGGAACAAAGATTAGGTCTAAAGACAGTCTGGGATGTGTTTGGGAAATAAAGATTAAAGGAACTGAGCAAATAGAAGAAAGGGAAGTGTTCGATCAGAGTATGAAAAGAGAACAAGAAAGGCCCAGTTTTGCAATGCTTTAATCAAAGTCCTTAGGAGGGATATATAGAAAAATGAAGAATAGAATCTTAAGCAAGTAGAGTTTGAAAATAAAAGGGGTTTGGAGTTTTGCAAGGGATGGTTTGAGAAAAAGCTCTTGAGGTAAGAAGGATATGAGAAATGCTATGTAGTTATTATTTATGATATGCAAATTATAGTAATAAAATCCCAGCATGAAATTCCTGGTCTACAAAATATGGGGATGGGAATTTGGGACTGCCATGTATAACTTCTCCCTGTCTTTCACCCCCCCCAGTGTTAAAACTGTAAAGCCTCAGAGACAGGTGAGAGAGTAGGGGCTAGATTGTGAACACAAAAGGAATTGGCTTGGGTTTTTTTTGGGGGGGGGTGTGATTTAAAAAGAAATAAAGAGAAAATTATGGGAAAGTTGGAAGTGTAACCAAATTCTTTGGAATTTAGTGAATTTTTAACAATGGACTCCAAATTTTGAAGTACTGCTGACCCATTGCCTTTGGGAAATTTTTTTAAAATTTTAAATGTTACCACCACTGATTAAAAAATCCTGATTTGATTTGGACAAAATTTTATTCTGAAATAAGTAACTTAACTACTACTTTATTTATCCTAAATAGGATAACTATGATAAATTAGGACCTAATTCAAACTACAATTATTATTTGGCATTTAGACAATTTGGCTCAGGAATATCTGAGTCAAAATCCAGGCTCAGAAATTTGTTAGCTGTGTGACCTTAAGCAAGTTATCTTGCCTCTGTTTGCCTCAATTTCCTAATGCGTAAAGATGATGAATCATAGCACCCACCTCCTGGCATGGTTATGAAGATCAAACTGATACAGTGATTGTGAAGTGGTTAGCACTGTACCTGGGCTGTGGTAAGCACTACGCAAACATTAACTACTGCTACTGCTATTAGGATTTCTTTAATAGAATATGAATGCCCCACACTGGGCAGCTCTATATTGGGTTTTAAATGTGATTAGCATAAAATGCTAAAAATGATATAATGAATGATTTTTCTCATGTAAGATAATTTGGAAATTCATTCAACTGAATTGTCATCTAGCCAATAATAGGTTTTGCTTCATATTTGAAATACATATTGTATATATTATTATTGTGTTTCTAAATTTTCTTTTATTGTAATTTTAGGAAATCATTGTACAAGAAATGGTGTTAAGAGGATGATACAATTATATCACTGGAAAATTTGACTCCTTTTGATTAGGAGACTGTGAAATTATTAATTAGATTTTTAGAGGTTATTGCCATAATGTTAAAACTTATCAAGTATTTAATTGGGTATACTTTGAAAGAGAAAAATAATTGCTTACTTGATGAGAAAAAAAGAAAGGGAGAGAGATGTAAAATCTCCTTATTTGTAAACTTGTCAGGTTTCTTGGGACCATCTGCTTGGACAAGGTCATAAAATCTTGTGAAAAAAACTTGTGAACTGATTTACTAAGAAATGGAACCTCTTCTTTCATTAGAAACATTCTTTGACAAGGGTGGGGAGGACTTATAAGTCTATTTATTATGTAGAAGTAATTTATGTAATGATTTGTGATTATAAAATTCTGAAGTTATAGCTGCAATAGTATATACTGAAGTTATATATTGGGCCAACCTAACACACTCCTGTCTTAAAGACTTAATTTTATTTTAGGGATTAATACATAATACCTTAAGAGATATCTGTTAATCCAGAAGCATACTATAACCAGTGTTTTTCTGTTTTGTTTTTTAAATGACCTATTATACATTCACTTTGTGGAATTCTAGAATGTAAGTATTTTCTTGATTTCTACTAATTTATTTTTACCATGATGAATTTAACCTTAAGAAGAAGCATGAAAAGAAGAAAAGGAGGTTAAGTGATTTTTCTAAAAATAAAAAGCCTGGCAAACTTTTTATTGTTAGTTGTTATTACAAAAACATTAGAGAAATAGTAAATGTATGTAGTCATAGGCTATAATTAGTGAAGTTTGCTATTTGAGGTAAAATTTGAGTTTTGAATTCATATATATGTATATATATATAATATCATTAAAATAATAATCAATTATTCAAGGGAAATGCCAGAAGCTGCTCAAAGAGAGTGTGCAGGTAGATATCTGCATCTGGGAAAAGTTGAGGGAATGAGCTTGGCATAGTTGAAGATAGAATCCTCTTGACTCAGTTTCTCCATTGTATTATTTTATTTTTGGACATAACTTTTTCCCACCCGATTAATCCTAAACCTGGCAATTATACTCTTTGAATATTGTGGATCTTTCCTATATGACTAACTGATTCAAATCTGAAATTAAACAGAACTAAGAATACTGTATCCTAGGATACCTATGTTAAGTCATTTTGTGCCCTTAGGCATAGACTTGGAGGATCAGTCCTGATGTTGTTACAGTCAAATACCTGTTTCTTTCTCCATAGCAAATCTCTCTACCCACAGCAGGTATAGTTGTATTTTTTTTAATATAATGAACCTTCTTATTGTAATACTCCAACACCTTTAAGTTTCTATAATAAGTGGCAAATATGAAAGATCTGTTATTTTCAATCTGAATTGATAGGAAATTTTATATCATAATCAACTAAGAGCTTGGGTTTGCTAATAGTTACCCTATTTGTATATAAGATCAAGTTTTTGAAATATCTTCCTCTTTTGGGATTATATGGTGATGCTGTTCTCCTAAGGGGAGAATTAAGAGGAAGATGCAAAAAAAATTTCAGACAAAGATGTAAAAATTACCTAATTAAGTGAAGTAGTAAACTTAGAGAAAACAGTATGTAAATGACTGACTTCCAAATATTTCTAAGGAGAAATTCAGGCTCTGAGTATGTTTTAATAATAAGTTTTCAAAATTAAATTAAGGATTTTACATATAAAATTGCAATGATAATTGTGAAGAGAGTGATTATTTTACAATTTGAAGTATCTCTCTGGTCATTTTAAGAGAAAGAAGGACCCATTTAATAAGTCAAACCCTTATATATTCTTTTCTAAGATTCTTCCTTCACTCCATTGTTGGCTGTGTCTACATCAGGTACATTGCTTGAGTAAAGATAGAAACAGCTAGTGGGATGTAAAAACTGAAATTCTTTGAAACTTCAGGTGAGTTATGGACTGCTAATTTTACATTCTTCTTATAGCTTTGTTGTTAATAAGATCAGGACCATAAGGCTTGAGCTAGTTTTCACCACATGAACTAGTAATTGGAAAACCAAACTTAGAAGGTTGTACTAAATGAACATCAACATCAACTAAATTGTATTGATTCTTGTTACTGGCAGATTTTAACAGAATTACTTAGGAATCTCTGTAAGTGACTTGGAACCAGAGAAATATCTTCAAAAAAGAGGCATCATTGGAGCTGCCCTGGGTATGAGATCAATTCCAGACAGAATATCTAAGAGAAGTTTCCAGGGACAAGATGACTATATGGGCCATCAATGACTCAAAATGAAACATGCTGATTAAATGGGCATTGGGAGTGGGTTATTAGGATGTTATTTAGTATTGATGATCATTGTTGTGTTACTTTGGCCTTTTGTTTATGCTATTTATATTTGCTGGGTTTTCTTATTATCTTGGTAACATGAAAATCTCCCCTCCCAAACTAGTCCAAAGTGAGTCCTTTAAGTATTATGAATTTCTTGCTTGAAATTGGGAAGTTGATTGAGATCACAAGTGAGTCCATTTTCTCCCTTCAAATTGAGGTAGATTCTTTAGCTTATATAGTTTTGCAAAATCACATGATCCTGAACCTCCTCACTACCACACAAGGAAGAGTTTGTGCTATGATTAATCAATTTTGTTCTTACATTAACAGGTCAGGAGACCTGTGACAAGCCTATATAAGATCCAACAAGTTATAGCAGAAATCTCCCCAGGTGACCCCTGATGGAATCCTTCTTGGTTCACAGACCCTTACTGTCCTTTGTCTCTTTATTCTTTTTAGATTTTGTTTTAGTTACTGTACTAAAGCCTGTTCTAGACTAGTCCCAGAAAAGGTTATGGCAATACGCACTGCTGATATTGACTATGTTATAAATCTTATATAGCTTATAGATAAGTGACCCATGGGAGACAAATCTCCCATTGATCAAAAAGAGGAACTGAGAAAAGCAAATTTATTCTATTTTGTAATTGATTCTATTCTGTATAACTGCTGATGTGTTGTATGGCTGTCAAAGTCAAGTTTCTTTGTTCAGAAGTTCAGAAGTTCTGAGTTAAAAGTTCAGTTTCCCTATACATCACTTTAATTAAAAGAAAACCTATTATCTCTATACCACTAGTTATCTTTGTACAAGTAGAAGAAATCTTCTTTCTACATGCCATTAGTTATTCTTGAAGGTGGACTAAATGAATCAGAATTTCCTAGATGAAAGGAAGAAGTATAGCTATTCCACATTCATGACTTTCAGCCAATTATATTGCTCCCCACATCTATAATGCTTCAAACTTTTAAACCAGTTATATTGTCTTACCCATCTATTATTATGATGATGCTTTCTAATTTTTGGATGCTCTTCCTTTAGACTACAAATATGATCTGTCTGCCCTCATTTGGGGTCTTTTGACTTGCTGAGGAGCTAAAGACCCCTTTCATTGGTAACTGCTAGCCTTTCCAGTAAATTGAACCCTACTGGAAATTTGTACCTCAGTTTACCTTAATTTCAATTGCAACAGTATTTTTGAACATAAAAATTTGATCTATGACATAATAATAATGAATAAGATGAATAAGAACTCTGTTAAACAATATCCAGAATATGAAGTGCCTTCTAGTGTCACATTTGAAAAATAATGTTAGGCTAGAGGATCCAGAGGAGAGCAACCAGAAAGATGAAAAGCCTTAAGAACATGCTATGAAGATTTGTTGAAGGAATTGGGGAAGCACAGTCTGGAGAAGACTTAGGGGAGATATATGAACCGTCTTCAATTATTTGAAAGTCTGTCCTGTGTAAGAAGGTTTAAACATGTTCTGCTTGGCCTAAGAGGGAAGAATTTGGAGCAATGGTTGAAAGTTACAAAGAAGCAAATTTTGATTTGTTTTTATTAAGAATTACTTAGCCATTAAAGCTGCCAAAGAGCAGAATTAACAATCAGGGTTGCATAGCATCTACCTGAATGGAGGACTTTGAGCAAAGAAATGATGACCTTTTCCCTGGGATATTGAGGAAGGGATTTCTTGTTCAAGTACAGATTGGACTAGATGGTCTCTGGAGTAGCTGCAAACTTTGAGATTTCATATTTTTACACTTGATAAATGTAGCCATATTTTCTTCTTTACTAGCTCCTTTTCCTTAGCCCTTAAACATGCTAGGATTTATACAAAGTCCTTTGCTGTTGCTTCATTGTGTCATGGAGGTGATCTTGGATATAGTTTCCCCTCAGAGTATATACTCTCCCCTCAGGCTGTCTGAACTCACCTTTTGGACTATCACACCTTTGGACTTTTTTTTAATAAGAGCAACTTTTTGTGGTGGCAAAGAACTGGAAATTGAGGGGATACCCATCACTTGGGGAATGTCTGGATCCACCATAGTATATGATTATGATGGGATACTCTTGTACCATAAGAATAGATGATCAGGATGTTTTCAAAAAAACAGGGAAGACATAAATGAACTGATGGAAAGTGAAGTGAGTAGAACCAGGAGAACATTGTACACAACAACAGCAACATTGTAACAGTGATCAACTCTGAACGATCTAGCTATTCTGATTTAAGACAATTCCAAATGACCCATGATGAAAAATGATATCCACTTCCAGAGAATCCATGAATTCTGAATGCAGATCAGAGCACACTCTTTTTTATTTTTTTATTTTGTTTTCTTTTATAACATGGCCATTAAGGAAATAATATGGGAAATGACTGCTAACAATCCATCTACATGTAACTGAGAAATATTTAATGAAATAAATAAAAATAATTCAAAATTAAAAAAAATTAAAAACGAGACTCCCTTCCTTCCAAGACTCATAACTCTAGACTCCTCTCTCACCCTACATAGCCACTCTGCTGTCAAATGCTGTCATTTCTATCATATCTCTCATATTATGTCCTTTCTCTGTATTTAGACAGCTGCCACCTTTGATTATCTCTTTTTGCAATGGTTTCTTAGCTGGTTCCCCTGACTTACCTTTCCCTACTTCAGTCCATTCTTTACACAGGGGTCAAATGGATTTTTCCTAAAGTACAGATCTAGTAATTTCATTCCCCTACTCAACAAATTCCAATGCCCTCCCCCTCCTGCCCCCAATTACCTCAAGGTTTAAATACAAATCCCACTGTTTGGTGTTTACAATCCTTAACAATCAGGCTATAACCCACCTTTTCAACTTAATTATACATTATTCTTCTCAAGCAAGCTGGCTGGCTTAATGTCCATCTACATGCTCCATTTCCCTCCCCTCAGCCTTTGCAATGGCTCTCACCAGGCCTGGAATGCACTTCCTTCTCACTTCTGTATATCAGAACCCTTCCTTTCCTTCATCTTCATGATGAATGCTTTCCTGATAACCTAGCATAAGGGATTAAATTTATCTTTGCCTTTGGATCCCCACTATGTGCTTTCAAAACAATGTATTTAGAATTGCAAGGGACCTTAAGGGCCCAGGAATACAACTCTCTCACTTTACAAGTAAGGAAAACTAAAGCCCAGGGCAGTGAAGTGATTTACCCAAGGTCACACAGGCAGTAAACATCAGAGGCTGGTTAGGAACCCAGGTCCTTGTGGGCAAATTGGAACACTAATGCATTGCTGGTGGAGTTGTGAATTCATCCAACCATTCTGGAGAGCAATCTGGAATTATGCCCAAAGGGCTATAAATAATTTCATACCCTTTGACCCAGCAATATCACTTCTAGGGTTATATCCCAAAGAGATCATAGAAGAGGAAGGAAGACCCATATGTAAAAAAATATTTATAGCAGCTCTTTTTATGGTTGCAAAAATTGGAAATTAAAGGGGTGCCCATCAATTGGGGAATGGCTAAACAAGTTGTGGTATATGCATGTAATGGAATACTATTGTGCTATAAGGAACGAGGAGGAGATGGTTTTCATATTTACCTGGAGAGGCTTATACAAACTGATGCTGAATGAGAAGAGTAGAATCAGGAGAAATTTGTATACAATCACAGACACAACATATGTGTGATGACCAACTATGACAGACTGGACTCTTCTCAGCAATGCAGTGATATAAGTCAATCCCAAAAGACTCATGAAGGAGAGAGATGCGACATCCAGAGAAAGAACTAGAAAGAACTGAGCTTGAATCCTGATGGAAGCAAACTAATTGATCTTTTTCTTTTCATTGTTTGGTTTTATTTCTTCTTTACCATTTTTCATCCCATCTAGTACAATTTGCCTTTGTAACTTGACTGTCTAATGTGAAAGTATTTGCAGATCCTATACTAGACTATATGCCGTCGTGGGGGTGGGGGGAGGGAGGGAAGGGACATTTGAAACTCAAGGAACTATGGAATTGAATCTTGTAAACTAAAAATAAACAAAACAAACAAACAAAAGGAACCCAGGTCCTCCGATCTTAGAACTAGTTGTCCGTTAAGTGCATCGAATGCTTTCCCCTCAAACTGAGACTAGAGGAGGGCTACACTGCCAAGACAGGATAGTGCACCTCTGTACCCAGGCAGCCCTTCCTTCCCGGATAAAGCTCCAGTAGCCTCTCCCTAGCTACGAGACTGCCTATATTCCTTTCCCCATCCCACCAGGATAACTGGTTAAAAATTGCTCAAAGAATCAGACAAAGGCTATCTTTGCTGAACCCAGCTGAATTAACATTCCTGGCTGGTGAGCTTATGGCAGGTGGAATCAATGCTGCTAAATAAGCATGTGGAGGTTGGGGGCAGGGTTCATTCCCCTGGCATGCCATACTTTTGCAGGAAAGATACATTTCTTCCCCAGCATCCATGGAATAAAAAGCAGTAGCTAAAGTGGGGAGGAGGGAAATTCAGCCAGAAAGCTCCTGGAGAGGGGACAGGCCTGGAGGAGGGGAAGAGAGACAAGGAAATGGCAAGCTGCGCCCAAGGACACAGCTTGGTAGTGGCAGGCAGCAGATAGCCCTCGAACCCTGGTCCCCTGGTGCCCAGTCTGGTGCTCTTTGCACTGACACGGCGCTGAGACTCATGATCTCAAGCATCCTCCGGGTGCCGTAATGATCAGCACTCCAATTTCCTTGCCCCGGGAGCTGGCGCTGAAATTCCGAATGAAATAGATCTCATTAAGGACCTCACACACCTTCGGCTTGAGTCAACCGAGCTGGAGCCGGGAAGCACTTTAATATCTGCATACCTCTTATGTGTAATGTAATTATAGTCTCACTTCAGCTTAACTGGAAAAAGAGCCCAGGTTTACTCGGGAGCCGATCTCGACAAGGTTTTCGCTGATCATACCTTAACAAGGCATTTCACATGAGAGGTTTGTTATCTTTAATAGCACTTAAATTACTTAGGGCAATTACCTGCATCGCTTTCAACTCCGTGGAGGTTATTAAAATACTCTCAGGGTAACTGTAAAGAAATATAAAAATAAGTAAAGATAAAATTATGCCCTCTCTTAGAAGGCATCTGCTGGGAGTGTGTCTACTTTTGGCTTTGTACAGGGCAATGGAGTTAGCTAGGTAAAAAAGAAATCCCCCAATATCGAAGCTGCTTTGACCCCAGAACAAACCAAGATGTGGACATTTGGGGGCATTGCCCTGCCCTGCCCTGCCTTGATACTCTCCTTCACACTGCCCTTTCCAGTGAAGGTTATATTGTGGTTCTCTTGACTCTGCCTCCATAATATGGCTTTTACCTGTAACAGTCCAAAGAGCCATTCAAGCTTTCATGATGCTTTTGGGGCTCCCCTGCTCAAATGAATGATCTGAGCCCCCATTTCTCTCTCTGGATCTCCCCTTGCCCTCCCAAGCTGCTTGTATTAATGACCATGAAATCACATTCTAGTGGTGAATAAGGACAATTTACTTAAAGTAGAAAGGCAGGGTTAAATCAGGAAAGTCCATTCACTGGAAATAGTGACAACTCTAATTTCCCAGAGCATATTAAATTATGGGGCATGGCTAGTTTATATACTCAAGCAGAGTTCAGTCTACAGAAGCAGGATGGGGTGGGGACACACTTTTCTTGTATTTTTAGCAACTGGTGCTTTCTTTTTCTTTGGTTATCTAGGTGACTTGACATCCAAATTGAGATCATTTTGGTGATTGTTTTTGACTCCTCTTGGCCCACCTGCTGGGATGGGGTGACTTAACCCCTACCTGACCCTCAAGGCATTGCTGCTGCTGCTGAATCAGTTATTAAAAGTCTGGCCGAAGGGTAAGGAAAACAAACCTTGCTGTTGGCAAACCATGGGGAGGGACGGGGTTGGGGGGGAGGAGTACTAAAGGAGCCTTTTCTAGGGGCCATTTCTTTTTTCTACACTTTTCTTATTTGAAGTATTCTTTTCAAAACCTTTGTAGTGGGTACTTATAAACCAATTTCTATGGGGAGAGAAAAGTCACAAGTGCCTAGCTATGTGAGTTTCTGGGAGATATAGTCTCAAACAGACAGGAAGCACTGGGACCTATTAGGGATAAAAATTAATATTACCTCAGATTTCTACTGCATTGATTTTATAATGTAATTAGTATTTATGTTGCATTTGTTTTTAGAATTGTCAGCAACTGCCTTAAAAATATTGTCTGTCCTAGTCTGAGTCTGCTTAGGGGCCTGGTTGAAAGGAAGCAGCCCTTGGAACCTTTGCTTGCTAGCTTGTTTAACCTGGGATTTATGCTTGGTTTACCTGTAAACAAAGAACCAGTTTAGGCTAGGCCTTTCACCCAGGGATAATTCTGTTCTAGTGTCTGCTGGTCAAAATTAGGGAGGGTTTGGTCTCCCCAAAGGGACCCATAACCAAGGTCATCCTGATTGAGGTGGTTCTGATTTTCTTGTCCTGGTGGTTTCTAATCTAGCCAACATCACCAGAGGCAGCAGAGGCTCATAAAGTAATAAACATTTCTTAATTGTCAGAGTGGGGTGTGATCAGCCACACCTGAAGGCCAACCCACTTCCCCCAGCTGCAGCTAATCTTAAGGCTTACTAAATACCTCTATTTCTGTTAGGTCTCAATAAAAATGGTCTTTTCCATCTTATCATGGTCCCTGGCTTTGAGGAGGCGGCCAGAATGACCCACTTCATTAACAACTATGTTGTTGGGTCTTTTTATCGGTTGTGCCTGAGTCTTTGTGACCCCATTTGGGGTTTTCTTGGCGAGGATACTGGAGTGGTTTGCCGTTTCCTTCTCCAGATCATTTTACAGATGAGAAAATTGAGGAAAGCAATTAAGTCACTTGCCCAGGGTCACACTGGCCAGATTTGAACTCAGGACCCTTCCTGACTCTAGGCCCAGCACTCTGTCCACTTTACCACCTAGCTGCCTCATTAACAGCTTTACCTAACACTGTTGGTAAATTGTTATTTTGCCCAGAAAACTTGCCTCAATATCATTTTACTCACCACAGACCCAGGGTGCTATTTAGTACTATTTAGAATGGAATGCTGGTGTGGCAGCCTGAATATTCCTTTTACTTTGTCAAGGAGTTAGAGGGAGTAATCCATATCGTGACTGAGGAAGGGGAACCCTAACCATTCCGATACCTCCCCACCCACAGGTGATCAGAATCCAACTTTATAAAGGTCAAAATCAAGAAATAAGATGGAAAAATGATCAAACAAAAAGAAGGAGGAGGAGGAGGAGGAGGAGGAGGAGGAGGAGGAGGAGGAGGAGGAGGAGGAGGAGGAGGAGAGGAGGAGGAGGAAGGAGGAGGAGGAGGAGGAGGAGAGTTCCCCAGTTCTTTAAAGTTTGGTTGTGATTTGTTTTAATTAGTACCACTCCCAGTTTAGGTAAAGATACAATTGATTAAAATTGCTTTGATCTATTGCTTCTTTATTTGTCAACAGGTAGTTGCAAAAAGTGACTGTCAAATTTTACAAACATATAATATGTACACACACACACACACACATACATACATACATACATACATATATTTCCTAGTTGAGTTCCTCATTGCAACATGGAGGTGATCCTGCTTTCTCAAAGGGAATAACAACACAGTACAACTTTGGCAAGTCCCATCACATTTAAGAGGCTTTGAGTATGGTCTACAATATATTATTTCTGCCGGCTACAGACCAGTCCAGGTAGCTACAAAGAAGGCTCTCACCACTTGGCCCATTAAAGATCATAGATTTTATATCATTGGTGATGTGACTGAAAAGGGGTAAGGGGTGCTAAGAATGAAGCAGTTATTGAACTATAAGCATATTTTAACTGTTGGTACCCTACATATGAGATTTTTGTCCAGTGGCAGTTTATCATATGATTGGGTTAAACTAAATGATGCCTAAATGAAAATGAAGGACAACGAATAAACATGAAATAGAATAGTTCAGGCATCATTTCAAGAATGGTCTTTTCTTGTCTTTGATAATATTGGAACCAAGTACCAGATGTGCTATGTGAGGAAATGGAAATGACATCTGTAAAAATGACATTTTACAAATGAGGAAACTGAGACTGAGAAATCACTGTTAAGTGATTTATTCAAAGTCACGCAGCTTCTAGGTATCTATGACAGAACACAAACTCAGGTCTTCCCCCAAGTCCAGTATCTGGGGTTGTCCCTAGCTTGTTCCTCTTTTGAATAGATTTAATTGTTTGGAATTTTTCCTGACACAAAATTTAAATTTGTCTCTTTGGAATTTTTACCCATTGCTCCTCATTCTTCCTTCTATGGCCAAACAGAAAACATGTCATTCTTGTTGCACACATTAGCTCTTCAGATAATTGAAAAAAATTACCATCTTTCACCTAATTGTTCCACACTCAAATGATTCTCATGGCATAAACTCAAGGCCCTTTACTATCCTGATTGATTTTCTCTGGATGCTCTTTCCAGTTTATCAATATTCTTTCCGAAATGTAGTACCCAGAACTGTCCACTTCAACTCTGATGAGGCCAGGCTAGACTAGAGCAGGACTTCCAGGTCCTGAATTCTCTAATGGATCAGGATGAGACCTGTGATTTTACTGGTATGGGTAACTCCCAGGTGAGGGAACTATTCCAACTACCAATGTAGGTAGGCATCTTTTTAGCTGCCTAAGGTACTTAGAGGTTAAGTAACTTGCCGAGGGTCATACAGTCACTACAGTTCAGAAGCAGGGCTTCAAACCCAAGTCATCCTGGCTCTGAGGCCTGCTCTCTATGCTCTAGACCGTAGTGGTGCTCTTGTGAACAGTAGCTACCTCTTAATTCAGCTTAAAATTACATTAGTTTTCTTGGATACTATATCATACTTTTGATTCATATTTGTGGCTCACTAAAACCCTTAGATCTTTTTTGAATGAAATCCTTTCTAGTCATGCCTCTACCATTTTGTATTTATGAGACTGATTTTTTTAACCCAAATGTCAGACCCTACATTTATGATTATGAAATTTTGTTTTATTCATTTTAACCCAGTCTTCTAACCTATTACAATCTTTTTGGATCCTAACCCAAGTATACAGTATGTAAGCTATTTATCTCAGCCTTACACCATGGATCATTGTGTAATTCTTCAAGTTGGATAAGCATAAATGCCTTTATCAAAATCTTGATAAAAGTGTTAAACAGGACAACACCAAGTATAGATCCCTGGAGAACTATATAGAACACCTTCAGACAGATTACACACACACACACACACACACACACACACATCTTTATATATGTATATATCCACACATATATTTATACACACACCATCACCTAGCCCACCATAGAGTAGCATACTTTGCTAAATACTTTGCTCACACTATCAATCTAATAACCCCGTCAAAAAAGTAAATGAGATTAGTTTATCATGACCAAGTCTTGATAATTCTCAATTCTTTGTGATCACTACTTCTTTTCAAGATGTTCACTAACCATCCCTTTAATAATATATTCAAGAATTTTCCAGAGTCCATCTTACTGGTGGAGAGTTGGCAGACTCCATTCTTCTCTTTTTTTTTTAAACTTGGGGCAATGGTTTCTCTCTTTTTACTCTTGAGATACTTCCTTTTTTTCCCTACTTGCCCTTTTTCGAAGGATGCCACCATTTCTCTGAGTCATCAAAGTTTACTACCTTGGTGTCACCCTCAACTCCTCCCCCTAACTCATCCCATTTACCTAAGAGGCTACCCAATATTGTTGTTACTATCTTTACAGCATCTCTTGTATATATCCCCTTCTAACCACTCACACAGCCACCACCTTAAGTCTGGCCTCTCTCACTTCTTCCTTGGATTATTGTCATAGCCTGCTGATGGGTCTCCCTGCCTCAAGTCTCTGCTTACTACAATTTACCCTCCATTCAGCTGCTGGTGATGCTGTATGGTTTCAAATCATGGAATGCCTTGATCTCAGAAGAATAAAAATTCCTAGTATCCAACAGGGAAATAGAAAGATATATTGGAGGCATATCACTAGCTATAAACTTCATTCAAGAATTTAGAATATGACATCCTTGAGAATAAGAACTATATTTGCCTTTCTTTGTAGCCTATATTTAGCACAGTACTTGGCACAAGGTATGCCCTTGATAAATGCTGGTTGCCTTCACTCCTCATGTTTCAGTCCTTCTCCTTGAGTCCTTTTTTTCTTCTTTAGCTCAAGCTCTCCTTCAACTCAATTCCTTTTCCTTCTTCACCTCTCACCCTTCTCTTTCAGCTCAAATCTTTACACATCTCTTTCTCCTGAACTCTTTCTTCATGCCTTTTGAATTTTCCCACCATAAATCAAACCTTTCTGTCACAATCCTAAAGTCCTTTTCCTGCTACCTCCCACATCCCCCAGAATCCAGAAAAAGAAAAGTAGTGGGGCTTGAGGGTGAGACTGGTCTCAACTCACACAGCTGAGCCTAAAAGCATGCATGCACTTTCAGGAAACAATATTTGATTGATCAATTTAGTAAATGATCACATCTTCAGAAGATGGTGGTGAAACAAGGCTCCTTTCTATCAGCACAGAGGTCCTGAACAACAGATGTGGAATACAGAGGCATATATTTTCAAGCAATCTGTTTTTTCTTGTCTATATTCATTTGCTTTTACAAGGGAGGTTTTGTTGGCTGGGGTTGGGGAGAGTCATTAAGAAGAAACTGTGATATAAGGAAAAGAAAAGAAAGAACCTCAGTGACCTAAAAAAATTTTATGTTTATCTTTAGTTTACAACATTCAATTTGAGTTAAAAATTTTCTCCCCATCTTTCCCCTACCTACCACCCCCAAACAGCAATCCCACTGAATACCCTCTCCCCCAATCTGCTCTCTCCTATATCCTCCCTTATTCTCCCTCCAACTTTCCAGTAGGGCAAGATAGATCTCCATACCCTAGTACCTGTATATCTTATTTCCCAGTGTATGTAAAATAATAATAATAATAATAATAATAATAATAATAATAATAATAAAAAATTTGATTTTAAAACATTGAATTCCAAATTCTTTCCCTTCTTCCCTCATCACCCACCATTATTAGGAAGATAAGCAATTCAATAAAGATTGTACATGTGTAGTTACACAAAACATTTCCATAATGGATATATCATGAAAGACGGACTATATTTCCCTCTATTCTATCCTGCCCCCCCCCACTTGTTTTATTTTCTGCTTTGACCCTGTCCCTTTCCAAAAGTGTGTGCTTCTAACTACCCTCCCCCCACCAATATGCCCTCCCTTCTATCATCTCCCCTCTTATCCCCTTCCCCCCTACATTCATGTAGGGTAAGATACCCAATTTAGTGTGTATGTTATTCCCTCCTTAAGCCAAATTCAATGAGAGTAAGGTTGACCCATTCCCTTTTGCCTTCCTATTCTTCCTCTCCATTGTAACAGTTTTCCTTTGCCTCTTTTATATGAAATAATTTACCTTATTCTGTCTCTCCCTATCTCCTCTCATTATATTCCTCTCTCACCTCTTAATTTTATTTTTTAAATATCATCCCTTCCTATTCAATTGATCCTGTGCCCTCTGTCTATGTATACCTGTACACACACACACACACACACACACACACACACATACACTCACATATACATACTCACATATGTATTCACATGCACATATACACTCCTATGTAGACATACACACACATATTTATATTCCCTTCAACTATCCTCATACTGAGAAAAGTTTCATAAGTTACAATTATCGTTTTTCCATATAGGAATGTCAATAGTTCAACACTGATAAGTTCCTCATAATTTCTTTTCCTTATTTACCTTCTTGTGCTTCTCTTGCTTCTTGTATCTGAATGTCAAATTTTCTATTCAACTCTGTTTTTTTCATCAAGAAGGCTTGAAAGTCCTCTATTTCATTGAATGACCATATTTTCCCCTGAAACATTATGTTCAGTTTTGCTGGGTAGGTGATTCTTGGTTTTAAGCCTAGCTCCTTTGATCTCTGGAATATCATATTCCAAGCCCTTTGATCCCTTAATGTAGAAACTACTAGGTCTTGTGTTATGCTGATTGTGATTCCACAATATTAAAATTGTTTCTTCTTGGCTGTTCATAATATTTTCTCCTTGATCAGGGAACTATAGAACCTGGCTATAATATTCCTAGGAGTTTTCTTTTTGGGATCTTTTTCAAGAGGTGAATGGTGGATACTTTTAACCTCTATTTTGCCCTCTGGTTCTAAAACTTCAGGGAAATTTTCCTTAAGAATTTCTTGAAGGATGATTTCTAGGTTCTTTTTTTGATCATGGCTTTCAGATAGTCCAATAATTTTTAAATTATCTCTCTTGGATCTATTTTCCAGGTTAGTGGTTTTCCCAAAGAGATATTTCACATTGCCTTCTATTTTCTCCATTTGTTTGGATCTGTTTAACAGAATCTTGATTTCTCATAAAGTCACTAGCTTCCATTTGCTCCAATCTAATTCTGAAGGAATTATTCTCTTCAGTGAGCTTTTGAAATCTTTTTCCATCTGGCAAATTTGGCTTTTTAAGGCATTCTTCTCTTCATTGACTTTTTGAGCCTCTTTTGCCAATTGAGTTAGTCTATTTTTTAAGGTGTTATTTTCTTCAGTTAGGTTGTTGACTCTCTTTTCATTATTTTCTTGCATCTTTCTCATTTCTCTTCCTAATTTTTCCTCCACTTCTCTTACTTGATTTTCAAAATCCTTCTTGAGCTCCTCTGTGGCCTGTAACCAATTCATATTTTTCTTAGAAGCTTTTGGTGTAGGAGTTCTGACTTCATTGTCTTCCTTCTGTTCTATGCTTTGATCCTTTTTGTCCCCCAAAATGGAATCTAAGGTTTGACTGCTCTTCTTGCTTTGCTTCCTTTGCTTGCTCATATTGCCACTCAATTACTTGACTTTTGAGCTTTTTGCCACAGTAGAACTCTGCTTCCAGGGAGGAGAGCTTTGTCTCAAATCTCTGGGGTCTTTGAAGCTACTGGAGCTATTAGTTGGGTGCCCTCTCTGAAGCCCCCACAAGCTCTGGCATCTGGTAACACACCATAGAACCTCTACCCAAGACAACAATCTAGATCCAAGCAGGTTAAAGCAAGAGCGATTACACTCTGAATGGTTGCTTGGTCCCCTTATAATCTGTAGGCCAGGGGCTCTGAAGCAGTCACGTGGTGATGGTTGCTCTGCCTCCTCCACTTCTCACCCCAGGGGGCAGAAGCTGGACCTGCTACTATGTTGCCCCAGTTCCAACAGAGTTCCACACTGACATTTTACTTTGTCTTTGACATTTATTGGCTAATAATTCCATTGCTGGTGATCCACTTTCTGAGTCTGCTCCAGCTGCTGCTGGTCAGGGTTTCCCTGAAGCTAAAACCATGGGCTCTATTGGGGCTGGGCTTGGCTCCCAGTACACTGCAATGGACCCTTCCTGTAGGCCTGCTGGCTGCCTTTGTGGGTTCTGTAGCTCTGAAGTTTGTTTAGAGTCATATTTTATAGATTTTTTCTTTTTGCTTTTTGGAGGGCAATTGGGGTTGTGACTTGCCCAAGGTCACATGGCTAGTTTTTGTGTTAAGTATCTGAGGCTGGATTTGAACTCAGGTCCTCCTGACTTCAGGGCTAGTGCTCTATTCCCTGCACCACCTAGCTACCCCATATTTCATAGATATTTGAAGTGGTTATAGGGGAGCTCACGGAGTTTTCCTGCTTCTATGCTGCTATCTTGGCTCCCACTTTTTTTTTAAAGAAGAAAACAGTATAGCAAATTGTTTGCATTCTTGTGAAAGACTCCTTTGTAATTTTGGTACCATTCTTCAGCCTAATCCCTTGTCCCTGTCTATTTGTTCACTTGTAGATCTTCTTTATCCTAATTTTAATTTCTGTTTCAGCACTCTAAATCCTGGTCACTGAGGATAGCTTCACATGACCAATCAGATTCTTTGGGACATTTTCTGAGCAGGAAGCTTCTGGCCAAAACCATAATTAAGAATTTTGACACTTGATGGAAAGTTAATTGAGTGGCAGATTGTCCCAGAAATTGATGGCTCGACCCAAGAAAGAGGTGTCATGGTGATGGTGCCTTAGGTGTGGTAGGTGAGGAAGTAGGGGCTGTTATACCATGTAGGAGTAACTAAGGAATGTGGGGATTGGGGATAATAGGCCAGAGGGACAGTTGGCAAAGGAAGCAGAGATTTCAAAGACACAGAATAATTCATTGAGAACAGGTCATGCTGTTATGTTTATGGTTACAAGCAAAGGGTGTGTGTGTGTGTGTGTGTGTGTGTGTGTGTGTGTGTGTGTGTGTGTGTAGGGCAGAGGAGGGCTAGGGATGCTAATGCCAAAAAAAAAGAAAAGAGAATGATTCATGTCAGTGAAATCATTAAAAATGCACACACAGAAGTCACTAGAAGGAAGTTCAAAGGGAAACCCAGAGAACAGGGACAGCTTTGGGAACAAGTTGTTGACTTTATCACATACTTAAAAAAAACTCTGTCTAATGGAGATTCAAGCTTTCATGGACAGTCCTCTCTGTTCTCCATATCTGTAAATATCAGTACTTGTTTATGTTCTTAAAATTCAAAATATCAAAATTTAAAATTATTTAAAAAACTTGTCATGCTAGATAGAGAAAAAACAACATGAATTTCAGCTACTCTTGCATGGCACCCTGGGGCTAGGTCATGGCTAGCCCATTCTAGTTATGGCCCCACTTACTGGCTGCAGCATATTTGTTCTATGGTCTTGCAGGCTTCAGTGCAAACTATAGAAGATCCTCAGTCTCCACTCTCCACAAGGATGGGGCAAAGAGGAGAAGGTATAGAAGAGAGTGGATGGAGATGAAACAATTTGAACTAGTCCAGGTGAATGGAGGTAATGGCTGATAATTGTCACAAGAGACACTCAAAAAAGGGAATTGTCCTAGAATCAGCAATCAGTTTGATAAGGGGAGATGAGAGAGGAGCCTGGTTGCCTTGAGAGTGACTTGCATGTACTAGGCACTTAGTGAATGCTTCTTGGGGGTGAATTGGATTGAATTAAGAAGGGAGATGATGTTTGGTTTTGGACATGAGGTCCTATCAGGATATCCAAGTAGAGTCCTATAAGTGACTGCTAGATCTCAGAGGAGAGAGTTTGGGCTGTGCAATGGAGATTTGCACAGAAGCAATGGTTGAATTTAGAAGAATGAATGTAATCATCAGTCGGGGAGAGGGCTAAACAGATCCTTGGTGAATTCCCAAATAAAAGTTGAGAGAATAAGAAGATCTTATGAAGGAGATTGAAAAGTGGCAGAAGAGACTGGAAGAGAATCAGGAGACTTCAGTGTCATGGAAACCCTGGGGAGCAGAAAGTAACTGGGAAATCAAGGACCATGAGGACAGGAAGGAGGTCACTGGACCTTGGATCAAGTAGCAACTTAATCAAGGGCTTGTGGAACTCAAGAGAGAAGGTCAGGGCTATAGACAGAGAGGTGGGGGCCAAACTGCAGAGAAGAAACGGCTGACATTGTAAAAGGCTGGGCTCAGAATAGATATTCTTTTGGGTTCCTTCCAGTTCCAATTGTTCAAATTCTGTGATTTAATAATTTGGTCACTGGTGACCTTCAAGAAAGCACTTTCAGTAGAGAGGAGGAACCAGTTTGCAAAGGATTTGGAGCATGTAGTTAATGACTGAAGCCCACAGATCCTCCAGATTAAACAGCTTAGTTTCTCACAGACAGGGCTCCATCTCATATCTCATTATCATTGCCCAGGTGGTATCTGCACAACCCCCAGACCCTTTTTCCTTCACCTCCTAGGATTCCTCTCTTCCTTCTGGATGAGGCTTAAACACCACTCTTTTTTGGGGGTATTTTGGAGGGGGAAAGGCAACACGTTTTGGGTTAAGTGACTTGCCCAAGGCCACACAGCTAGTAAGTGTTAAGTGTCTGAGGCCAGATTTGAACTCATGTCCTCCTGACTCTAGGGATAGTGCTCTATTCACTGTGCCACTTAGCTGCCCCTAGAACCACTTTCTAAAGAAAGCTTTTGCTGATTCCCCCCAGTGGCAAGTAACCACACTCTCTAAATACCTCATTTTTTAACCCATCATTATTTTGTATTTATTCTGCATCTACTTTTGAATGTATATTTTATCTCTTCCAGCAGATTGTAAGTTCCTTGAGAGCAGAGGCATTCTTTCTTTTTTTGGTCTTTGCATCCCCAGCATCTAGCACAGTGCCTGGTATACAGTAGGTGCTTAATGAACACTTGTTTCTTGCTTGAGTAAGTAGAAGCAGTGAAACACCTCTTCCTAAAACTTGATAGTGAAAGGAGATGAGACAGACCCTAGGACTGAGGAGATGGGCAGATGCCTTGGCTGGGACAGGAACAGCAGCTAATGGTCAAGTCCATAGAGGGGAGAGAGGGCTATGCCTGGGGCCACACTTTAGGCCTCCTCCTCCTCCTCCCCCTTAATCAATAGTCATAAAAGAAGCATCATCATCATCATTATCATCATCATCATCATCATCATCATCATCATCATCATCATCATCATCATCATCATCATCAATGATTTGTTGTTTGGTTCTGACTCTTTGTGACTCTGTGGACCATAGCACACCAATACTTTCTGGACTGAATCCAAGCCTCACTAAGGGAATGCTGGTATTATCTGGTACCTGGAAATTGACCAGTGAAGCTTTCATTCCAGCCTAGTTGACTCAGTTTTACTCCTGTCTAGGCTTAAATGAAGGCTGAGGTCTCAGTCTCAGATTGCTTTATTTCAGACACAATGAGTCTGTGAGTTAAACCCCATCATAATCACCTTCCAGTTGTAAACCCAAGGAATCATTGACATGGACATATATTGACTAGTGCTCCCACAATCTGTATATATATATAATATAGACATATACGTTAGTGGGGTCCCTCTGGCCTCCAGGAAACAGATGACAAGACAGTCCTGTGCCAAATCAGTGCCTCTAGACTTCACTCCACCATGGACAAAGGACCAATAGAGGCACAAGGAGATAAGAATGGTGCTTACACCTAAGAATTTAGTCATGAGATTTGGAGGTTATTCAATCCAACCCCTTCTTTATATAGATAAAGAAACTGGAATCCAGAGTAGTTAAGAGGTTTCAGTTGGTAAACCTAGGATCAGAGGATTTGGAACTGGTAGAGAATCTAGTGACCATCTAATCCTACTCATACATGTTACATGTGAGGAAGCTGAAGCTTAGGAAAGTTAAGTGACTTGTCTAAGGTCATAGAGGTAGGAGATGACAGAATATGGATTTGAATTTGGGGCTTCTGACTTCAAATCCAGCATTCTTTCCCTTTGGCTGGGGGTGATCACAGCACAGATACAAGAGTGACTCTGAATCAGGGACAGAGGCTTACTGTATCCATCCATCACCTCTCTGGGCCCTGGGTGATGTCAGCGAGAACAACCTAATTAAAGTAATGGGAATGAGAGCGGACGGTGTCACCATTTCCTACTTCTGCCCAGAGTGGGGATAGCTTGCTTGGTAATGTCTGCTTGTGGTGGAAAGGGGCAATGAATCTCTCCCTCCCTTATAAAATTGCTAAATCAAGCCTTCCATCTGTGTTCAGGCCTTCATGAACTGCAGCATGGTCTGGACCACTACTCTGGGAGTGAAATGTCTGTGCCTTGGGGCAGAAGGATGTTCCTCCTGCGTGAGGATCGTCTCCAGCTCTGGCCTCAGTGCAAAGCATTGGCTTCAGATTTGCTTGAGACCATCTGTTTTCCCAGCTAAATGGTGACTTAAGATCAATTCTATTCAACAGCAAAATTTGAAAGTTGCTGATTCCTTAGAATTTTTTTTCATTAAAAAAATAAGTGGGGGAGAGTAGTTATTTTTTCTTCAGTTCCCCCCTCTATAAAAGTTGACATTTGAGAGGAAAGGCTTTTTCTTTTAGGGAGTTGAGCCATTCACAGTCCCCAGGCACCAATTTTACAGGGCAGGTAGATACTTGTACCTGAGCAGTATGGTAATAAGCCTAGGGGATCTTGGTTAAAAGACAGACACCGGTTCTCTTTCAGCTCAGTCCCAGGGTTATTCAGGAAGCAGCTTTTGTCCTCCGCATCTTCCTATGATTCATCTCGTCTCTTGTTAGGATTGTGGGAAACTGCCAACCCAATGGCCAGGAGATAAAGGGTCTTGTTGAGCAGAAGCCCATGGTGGTTTTGAATGGATGACCTGTCACGAGATTTAGCATATGATCTATGGAGAAGGATCGTGGGTGATGGGGTGGGGGAAAGACCCTGAGGACCAGCTGTGGCTGCTGTGAACTGAGAGAGGCCCATCTGCGGGCTCAGGACTGGCCTGGGCAGAAATGGCAAGGTTAGCCTAGCTTATATTCAGGGCTCTGCTCTTTATTTTTCATTCACTCTCTTACCCTCCTTTGTTTTATCAAATATTTACTGTTGAAAGAATCGCATGAAGCACCAATCAATCAATCAATAAAGAAGCATAATAAAAAAATTTTGTATGATTGTATCCAACTCTTTATGGCCCTGTGGAGCAGAGCAAACCAATACTGCCCACAGGTTGTTTTTTTTTTGAGGGGGGAAGGCAGGACAATTGGGGTTAAGTGACTTGCCCACAGTCATACAGCTAGTAAGTGTTAAGTGTCTGAGAATGGATTTGAACGCAGGTCCTCCTGACTCCAGGGCTGGTGTTTTATTCATTGTGCCATCTAGCTGCCCCCCCCATGGGGTTTTCTTGTCAAAGATACTGGAGAGGTTTGCCATTTCCTTCTCCAGTGGATTAAGATAAACAGAGATTAATGACTTTCCCAGGGTCACACAGCTAGAAAGTGTCTAACATCACATTCCCATTTCCAAGACTGGTGCTCTATCCTGTGAACCATCTAGCTGCCCTAGTCCCACATTACAGATGGGGAAAATGAGGCAGACAGAGTTTAAATGCCTTGCTTTGGATCACACGGCTAGAAAGTGTCCACAGGGGTGAGGAACCTGCAGCCTCAAGGCCACACATGACCCTTCAGATCCTCAAGTGACTGAATCCAAACTTCACAGAACAAATCCCCTTAATAAAAGGATTTATTCTATAAAAGTTGGACTCAGTCAAAAGGCTGCATCCAAGGACCTAGAAGGTCACAGATTCCCCCCACTCCAGGACTCCAACATCACACCTGAACTCAGGTCTCCTGACTCCAGGCCCAGGGCTCTATCTCCTGCACTACCTAGTTGCTTTTTTTCCATTCTGTTCCTTGTTATTATTATGCTGTCTGTTATTATTAGAGGCAGCAAGATGGCTCAGTGCATAAAGCTCTGGGCTATATTCTTATTACTATATTGTTGTTGTTAGCACTTCTGTAAGATTTGCAAAGTACCTTCCAAATGTTAACTCATTTGATCCTTGTAACAACTGTGGGAGGTAGATGCTATCATTGTCTCCTTTTTGCAAGCTGAGAAGCAGAGGGTCATAACATTAAGTGACCGAGGCAGGATTTTAATTCCTGTCTTCTTAACTCCAAGTCTGGAATCCCTACGAGGCCATCTATCTGTCAAGAAACATCTTTTAAGCACCTGTACTAGGCACATTGCTGGGAGATGTGGATACAACGGAAATATATCAAACAGTTCCTTGTCTTTGGGAGCTTGCATTCTGTTGGGAGAGATAACATGTATGGATACCAGCACACCCAAGATAATATATCCTTAATAGGAATGCCCAGGGGAACCCCGGCTCTGCTGGCCTGGAGTCCTGTCTGTTGATTTGGATTCATACTCTGTTCCTTTTCTGAGGGATGTGAGCTCTGGCCACTTATGGGAGGATGACCTATGGGTTCGGAGCCAGATCTTGGGGATTCAACTGGGAGATGAGAGACTAGAAGGTACAGCTCTCAGAAAGGATCCAGATTGCATGTCCAATTCCAAGAAAGGCACCTCAGCCTAGCAAATCAGGGGTTCACCTAATCACTTCCAGTGTCTATAAAATAAATACCAGTTCTTGAGAAGAAACACATTGGGAGCTGGGAAAGAACAGGAAAATCCCATGTGGAATGCAGTGCTTGAGCTGAGTTTTGAAGGAAAAGAGGGATTCTTAAAGGTAGAGAGGGAGAAGCACATTCCTTGCTTGGAGATCCCTCTGCAAAGGCTCAAAGATGAAGGTGGAGTGTTGTGTATGAAGAACAACAAGAAGTTAAATTTATCTGGACACTAGCATATGTGGAAGGGAATAATGCCTAATAAAGCTGGAATGATTAGCTGGGGCCAGGTGGTGAGGGTCTTAAAATATCCAACAGAGGAGATTATATCTGATTCTATAGATGAGAGAAGCATAGAAATGTACCAAGGAGGGGAGTGACACAGAGCTGTGCTTTGGAAATACCACTTTGGCAGCAGTGCTTGGAGGAAGGATGGGATGAGAGAGAGTTTTGAGGCAGGGAGGCCAACTAGGAGACTACCTCAGTAGTCCAGATGAGTGGTGAAGAAGGCTAGAACTTGGGTGGTAGATTTGTAAGTGGAGAGAAGATACATATGAGATGTTGTGAAATCAAAATTAAGACTTGTGTAATGGCAAACAAAGAAGTAATTAACACCTTGTTTCAGCTATTTATTTAGCACCTTGTTTCAGTTTATGATTATATCAAGTCTTATATTGAGAATCAGAACTTATGAACCCCACAACTTGTGAACCCAAGAACTTGTGAACCCTAGAACTTGTGAACTCCTGTTGTTGATGCAACAGGAAGGGGAGGAGCTAATGACCATATATAAGGAGAGGCCCAGGTTGGAGAAAGCAGAATTGAGAACAGAACTTATGGTGGCAGATCTGAGGAGAGGAACTGATAATGGAGAAGAACTGAGAAGAGAACTCTTGTGGTGGCAGAGTTGAGAAGGAGAAAACATATGGTATCCCAACACTCTATGTTTGTCTTCTCTGTCTGTGTTGATGTTTGATTGTGATACTTTGTACAGAGGCCCTGGGACCTTACTGGAAGCCCTGAAAGATGATTTTCTGGTTGTCTGTTTATGGAAATATTAGAGGAGGGTTTCAAAGATCCTGGGACTTTACTGATGATTTGTGTTGACCCCTTGGACCTTGTTTGTGGGTCTGTGTTGATTTCTATGTTGATTTGTGTTGAGTTTCAGACCTTGTTGGTGGGTCTGAGTTGATTTCACAGGCAGATAGTGAATTGATGTTGGTGCTGGCAATGTGTATGAATATTATTGTGGCTCTGGTAAGCTTTGTCTTCCCAGAAACAGATACTGTGAAGGACTTGAGGTGGATTGGACACTGTGAGCTTCACTATGGAAGAGGAACTGAACAAGGAGCTGGACAAGGAGTTGGGAGATGCCTGCGTTTGAACCCAGGTGACAGTTGGGTGGATTCAGGTAGGAGCTGGGACCATGGAAGTGGAACCATGGAAACTGAGAGCCAGTGTCATGTTAAGATGAAAGAAGACTTTACTTGGATACTGTATATTGATTGAGAAGATCATGATTTGTGACCTAGAGGTGGAGAACATTGACCTTTGTACTTTGTGTCCCTTAAGGAGGCCTGCTCCTTAAGGATGATTGAGTTAAGGACTTACTGAATGATATCTTTTGCTTACAACTATGTGACCACTTTGATGAAAACTATGTGGCCACTTTAGTGATAAATTGCTATGTTATAATATTGTGAATGCTCTACTTTGATTTCTGTCAATGTTTTGTCTTGGTTAATTACTGAATAAATAGAGAGTTCACTATACTATGTAATCAGAACCTTGAAGCTGTTCACAACAACAGTCCTCTGGAAAGCTGCTTGTGCTTGGCTTTACAACTTGACAACTGGTTAGATATGTGGGGTGAGGAGGAGTGAGGAATTGAGAATGATTATGTTACAAATGTGGATGATTAGTAGAATAATATTACCCTGGATTATAATAGGGAAGCTTTGAAAAGTAGAAGGTTTCAGGGCAAAGAGAATGAGTGCTACTTTGGACAAGTAATCAAGTTCAAGATTCTGTAGGACATCCAATCTGAAAGGTTCATTGGGCATTAGACAACGTGGGTTTGAAGCTCGGAGGAGAGAATAGAGCTCAGTATATTGCATTGTGAGTCATCTGCAGAAGGAAAATAATTAAATGGGTGGGGGGGCTGATGAAGTCATTAAGAGAAAGTGCAGAAAGAATAAAAACAAGAGGTTCCAATGCTGATTTTTGGAATCAGTGTGGATTCTGAATTTTTCCAGGATCAATGCATCCACAGTAGGGGAAAATGACATGAACTGATCATCTAGCAAGAGGATATAAAAAGTCTAACAGGTATGTAGAGAACCATTAGTTAGCCATGTCATGAAAACTGAGAGAGGAGAAAATATCCAGGAGGAGAAAGTGGCCAACAATGCTAAACGTCATAGAAAGGGAACTTAAAGGACTTAGTCTAAGTCTATTAGGACTTAGAAAAGGCATTCAGGTTTATGCCTGTCTCTTACAATCTCCCAATAGGGAAGAAATATTTATGTAGTGTCTACTGTGTGCCCAGCACTTTGGTCCTCCCAACAATCCTATGAGGATAATTTTACAGTTGAATAAACTGAGGCAGACAGTGGTGAAGAAACTTGCATAGGACACACAGTTAATACATGTTCGAGATCAAATTTGAACTCGGTCTTTCTGGCTCCAGGCCTAGCATTCTATCTACTTTGCCAGTTGCCTTAATAGGTAGTCCCAACTATATTCTAACTTGGGTTTGGAATGAAATTAAAATAATGAGGAAGCAGTATAGTGTGGTGGAAGGATTTTTGGATATGGAGTCAGAGGACTTGGGTTTGAATCCTGCCTCTGCTACTTCTTATCTGGGACCTCAGTTTCCTCAGCAGTAAAATTGAGGGGGTTGCACTAGATTAGAGATGTCAAAACAGATGCCACCTGCAGCATTCTCAAGGATAGCCCTAACCAGATTAAAATGTAATCAGGAAATATTTTTTTTTAAATACAATAGAACATAGATAATGCTGTAATGTTAATTGGATGTAAGATCTTCCTAGCCCATTAATAGACCTCATGTAGGGCCCATTAAGGGAAGCTTGCTTAGGAGAGGTTTGCTTGTAGTAAGGCTTTCACACCTTTTATTAATTTCTAATTAGGCATGGAGTCCTGAGTGTTGTGATGCTCTCTGGCTCTAAGAGATGCTCTCTGGCTCTAAGAGACGTTCTCTGAGGTTAGCATTTTGCTTTGGGGCTCACTCATTGGAAGAATATTCTTGTGATTTGACCAGATGAGACTCTGGGTATCTGTAAGCCATTAAGGAACCCCTTGGCTTTGAAAGACCCAGATGTTGGTGCTTCCCTCTCTGGTAACTATGTATATGTATTGCCTTGGTCAGAAAGTTGGATCTATCTGTTGATCTGTGTTAATTTCTCAGACAGTTAGAAGCCCTGTCTGTTGATCTTTATTTCTCTGCTTGTATTTTCTTTATTTGGATTTTTTCTGAAGTTCAGGATGCCGATTTTCCCCCTGAACTAATGAATGTAATTTAAAAAGATTGCTGATCCTTTGAACAGCTATCTTTCCTAGTAAAGCAGATCTAAGAGCCTGTGCTAACAGCCATCCTGGGGATGCCAGTGCAGTTACCACTACAAATGCTAATATGTGATTTTCAAAGTCAGTATGTGGCCTGCCAGAGGCTTTATATATGGTTTAGTGGCTCCTGTTTCTACTTGACTTTGACACTATTGGATTAGATGACATCTAAGGTCTCTTTCAATTCTAAACCTATGATCTTTGTTGTTGTTCAATTGTTTTCAATTGTATCTGACTCTTCGTGATCCCACTTGGGGGTTTTCTTGGCAAAGATACTGGAGTGTTTTGTCATTTCCTTCTCCAGCTTGTTTTACAGTTGAGAAACTAAGGTGAACAAGATTAAGTGACTTGTCCAGGGTTATACAACTAATATATATCTGCAGCCAGATTTGACCCCACGAAGATAAGTCTTCCTGACTCTAGGCCTGGCATTCTATCTACTGTGCCACCTGGCTGTCTCAGACCTATGATCTGGGGCATAGCATTTCCATCTCACCTATGCTTATGTAATGAAAAACTACCAATCTAAAATGGAGTCAAAAATCCTAAAGAAAGACAATCTTTTTTTTTTTTTAAAGCAATTGGGGTTAAGTAACTTGCTCAAGGTTACACGGCTAGGTTTTTGTTTGTGCGGATTAGGTGTTGGAGGCTGGCTCCGAACTCAGGTCCTTCTGATTCCAGGGCCGGCGCTCTATTCACTGCGCCACCTAGTCGCCCCAAGAAAGACAATCTTAAGAAAGTCAAGCCAGATCCTCGATGAAATGCTATAGATGGGAGATTTTTGGTCCAGTGGTTTCATTATGAAGCTGGACAATATTAAGAACCTGTTTGTTCAGGCATACTTGTTAATGTCATGATTTATCAAATGGTGGCTCGTTTCTTTTCTAAATGGTGTGGTTGGGCTGGTAAAAAGAGGCAATAACATAATAGCTAACTCCTCCCCATTTCAGCTCTTCCCAGAACCATAATTGGTCCCCAGTGTGTGCCTGGAATAAGGAGGCAATTTTCTGCTTTTAGCAGGGGAGGATCCCTTTGATTGAAAACTTACCTGCATCTTGAAAAAGGAAAACATTTTACTGACCTTCAGAACTGGAAAAGCTTAAAATGGAGGAGGTTCTCTTTTTCATCCAGTCCTTAGGGTTGAGGGTATGAGCACTAGCATAGGACCCAAAGGTCTCCAGTCTTTCTTATAAGCTTAATGTATCTTATTTCCCTTTATTCACTCTTTGTTCGAGCTAGTGTCCTGTTCAATATTCCAGGAACTCAACTTTTCCCATATTTGTGTCTGGAATACACTAAATTCCCCTCCACCTCTTAGACATCCTAGCCTCCTTCCAGACTCAGTTCATGTGACATCTTCAGTAAGAAACGTTTCTTAATTCTCTTTGTTCATAATAACTAGCATGAACGTTTCTTAATTCTCTTTGTTCATAATAACTAGCATGTATCACTTTAAGGCTTGAAAAGTTTTTTCCATGTATTATCTCATTTGAGTCTCAAAACAACTACCCTCTGTATTAGGTGCTAAAATAAAGAACTTCCTCATTTTACAGATGGGAAAATGAGTAAATGTCTGAGGCAGGGTTCAAGCTCAGGTCTTCCTTATTCCAAGTCCAGCACTAGCCATTGCTCTCAACTACCTCATTGGGACATTCCTTCCTTATCAAACTGTTAGGAATTTCCTTATTTGTCTGAATGTGCCATCTCGCCACTTTCCCCAAGTAGATTACAAAATACCTTGAGTGAGATTGTATTTTTCTTTTCCTTCTTATCTCCAGTGACTAGCACAGCCCCCTACAAATAATAAATACTTATTAAATACTTGTTGCATTGGATTAGAATGGAAATAGGTGCAAGGCTTCCGAGGTCACTTTCTCTTTACCTCAGTTTTTCCCTCACTGGTTAAATTCAGGAGACACTCCCAGCATTCTAATTCCCTTTCTTTTCATGTTACATAGAGGAATCAAATCTTGGTTTCTTTCTTCCTGGTCAATATAGGAGTAGAAATATATACTTTTCTGTTGTTCCTCTCTCTCCCCCTCTCTCTTTCTCTCAATTTCTCTCCATCATAATTTCTCCCTATCATCTATCATCCATCCATCCATCCATCTACCATCTACCTATGCCTGTCATTTCTCTCGATCCATCTATCATCCATCTATCTGTCCATTTATCCATCTATCATCTATCATTTCTCTGTCATCTACCATCTATCCAATCCACCTATCTATCTATCTGTCTATCTATCTATCTATCTATCTATCTATCTATCTATCTATCTATCTGTTTGTCTCTATTTCTCTTTCTATCTGTCTGTCTATCTCTCTATCATCTATCAATCCTTCCACCCATCCATCTATCAATCTTCCATTTCTCTCTATCTCCTGAGTTATGGAACCTCATTCTCAAAGCTCCATTTTCCTGACAGACAAAATAATAGAGTATTATTGATTTTGTTTTCCTTTTTGCTAACTATTTTTCTCTGGTGGACTGGAGCAGAGGTATCAAAACTTGGTCCCAAACAGTCCTGAGTGAGATTAAAATGTAATTAGGAAATACTTATATATGTGAGAGATGATTCATGACATACCCCCTACTCAAACTCTAATCAGTATTAGTTCATTAAGATTCTATAAAGGATAATGATTTCTAGCAATTATTTTACTAGTAATACACATTTAATCAAGCCATCCAATAATAGGTATAAGAATAATCAATATATTTTATATAAACAATATATTAATCCATATTTTGTATAAATCATAGAAAATGTAGGTTCTAATAGAAGTGCACTATAATAGGCCTCAAACTTTAATGTAGTATTCAGTGCTTATTTATCAGCGAGGGAGCTCATTTGCATAACCATAAGAATGCTGACATGGATATCTCTATCCTGTTTTGCTGAAATTTCACGACCAAGCCAAGCAAGGGTGGTATGGTATAGAAAGTCCCCCCTGATCTATTCTTGGAATGTATGTGTGACTTGTACCATCTCCTCTTGCTCAGCCTAAGGAGGAGCCCATCCATCTTGTGACCACTTAATCAGTGGAGATATTTCCTGTTTCACCTGACCCCTTACCCCGCTGACATACCATTCTTAGCTAATGCATCATTTGTCAACCAATGAGATTCTGTTCTTTGCATAGCCTCTTTAGAATGTTCAGGTAATATATCTGGTATCAAGCCTTATAAAAATAAGGCACTGGAAGGAGGGGATATCTCAGATCATGAGGAAGGTCTGGGGCTGCTTCATTAGAGGGGACCAGATCCCTTTAATAAAATGTTTTTCCGTAAAGCTCTGCCTCAGTTTCTCTTCTAGTGGGGTATTTGTCCCCACATATACAATAGAACATCAGTAATGTTAATGTGTGGTTTTCTGTGTCAATATGTGGTCCTTCAGGAACCTTATAGTTTAGTGACCTTTTATTGGGTTAGAGAACTGAAGCTTCTGGATTCGTATGTCTGTGCCCCTTAAGAATTGGAAAGTCTGGGACAGCTAGGTGGTGCAGTGTAAAGAGTACTGGCCCTAAAGCCAGTTCAAAGCTGAACTCAGATGCTTGACACTTAATAGCTGTGTGACCTTCGGCAAGTCACTTAACCCCAATTGCCTTACCTCCCCCCCCCAAAAAAAGAAAGAATTGGAAAGTCCTTATGACCACATGCCAACTGAATTAGGAGGAGATAATACATTGTCATCTTCCTTTTACAACTAATTGGGTCTCATATCTTTAGGGGTATTGGTAAGGATTTCATTTTTATTACAGAGGAATTGTTTTTATATATATGGTAGGGCCTAGCTAGGAATTTCCTGATAATTTCCTGGTCCCCATTAAATCTCTCTTTATTTCTCTTGAGCAAAATTTTATGTTTATTTAATGATGTTCTACCCACCAGGTGTCCTATCGTCCATTAATGAAAAAGATCTCTAAGTAAGCACACCAGCCCTTACCAGTGACAGGCAGAATTGTATGTGTGAGGAGACAGCTCAGTGTCTAAATGAGCTGAAGAAAGGAATCTAGTTCTTTGATCACTCTGCTGGAGTGATTTCATCAAAAAACAACATGTCCCTGCCTTTCTTGTTGGGAAATTGAAATTGTCATTCACACCACTGCGTTGGCTTCGAGAACTGAAGCTACTTCTCCCAAGTGATGGCCCTAGACCACTTGGTCATCCTATGAAATTTACACATAGCTTTCAAGGTCACTGTAAGAATTTTCTGGCAGACTCGGCTTTCTGATTTTGCTTTAGTATGAAAGTACATTCATTCATTGACTTCATCTCTCCCCTTCTAACCTTAAACTGGAAAGTACAGTGCCATGGTAAGTGATCTTATCCACAGCATTCGAAAGCTCTCTATTTGCTGTAACTGATGGTTCCATATATGGATGGTGTGGTGGTGGCAGCTGATGGAACACCTGTGTTTTTTGGTTAGGTCAAAATTAGCAAAATCTAGTTAATATAATAATGTGAAATAAATTCAGTTCTCCAATTCATGAAACTGAAAAATAACAATGATAAACAATAATAACAGTGCCTTAAGATTTATAAATAACATCTAATTTAGTCCTTAACACAACCCTGGGAGGCAGGTATTATTATTAATCTAATTTTACATATGAGGACTGAGGCTGTATTAAATGAATGAAAGAAGCTAGTGTATGAGGCAGGATTTGCACTTAATTCTTCTTTTCTCCAAATCTAGCCCCTTAGGCTCTGTACCACCTAGCTGCCCTAAGAAGTGACTTGATCTTCCTGTTTTCCTGTGAATGATGACTGAAGGACATCAGGGAAGTATCATGGTTGATTAGAATCTGGAAGGCCTGCCTTCAAATCTTGCCTCAGATATTTACTAGCTGTGTGATCCTGGGCAGGCCACTTAACTTCTCTGTGCCACAGTTCCCTTTCCATTTGTAAAATGAAGGCATTGGGGGGTAGGTGGTTCCTTCTAGATCTAAGTCTGATTCTTTGCTCCAAGAAAGACCATGAAGAATGGACTGGAAGAGGTGGGGATGGAGAGAAACACCAAGGATGGTGTGAAGAACAGGGGGAGAAATGGAGAAATCTCCTTAAGACAGGAAAGGCAAGGGACAGTCCCTGCCCTCAAGGAGCTCACAGTCTAATGGGAGACAAGCAAACAAGTATGTCCGAACAGTCTGTGCACAGGCTAGATAATAAATAAGAGAGGTCTGCTATGAGCATAGTATGGAACGCAAATTTGTGCTGAACTACTCTGACTCATGCTTGTGACTTTCTCTTAGCATATCCTCAGCAGCCCAGGTGACAGGAGCAGAGCAGTGGCCTAATGGTTAGGGCACTGGACTTGAAGCTAAGAAGATCTGAATTCAAATCCTGACAGACACTTATTTAGTAGGTATGTGACCCTGGCAAGTCACTTCACTTGTCTGGGTCTCAGTTTCTGTAAAAAGAGGCAAATTGACAACATAAGTGGCTTCTAGCTTTATGGTCCCACTATCTTAAGTATCCCTTCATCCTAAGAACCTATGGGTTCTAAGAAGCCTAGGATGGGAATTGATAAATCCATTCCTTCTCTATCTTCTGTCCCCCTCTGTTTCTATGGTCTCTGCTTTATTCTTTTTTTAAAGTTGTTTTGAATTAAAGGCAGCTCTCAGAGAAGAAACTGGAAATTTTGCTTTAAGAATATAAACATAGCGGGGTGGCTAGGTGGCATAGTGAATAGAGTACTGGCCCTAGAGTCAGGAGGACCTGAGTTCAAATATGGCCTCAGACACTTAATACTTACTATCCAGGTGACCTTGGGCAAGTCACTGAACCCCAATTATCCTGCCTTTCACCCCCCAAAAAGCAAAAATAAATAAATAAATAAGCATAGGGTTTTCTAAATAAATGAATCAATAAAGCATTTAACAAATTAACAAATAAATCAATAAATACTATGTGCAAAGCACTTAGTGCTCGGCATACAAATAGAAAAGTTAGTCCTTGCTCTCAAGAGTTTCACAGTCCAATGAGGGAGACAACACAGGAAAGGTTCAAGCTGCAAGTCTGATGGAGAGTTGCCATGGACCCAGCTTGTAAAGGAAGACAAGAGAATTCTCAAGGGAAGATGTTGATTATCATTAATGTTCAAATGTTTTGGAAAGAGCCCTAATTTGGAGTAAAGAAGAGCTTGGAATCCCAGTGCTGGCATTTAGGAGCAGTGGGATTATGGTCAAATTCCTTGGCCTGATTCCAATTCAATGTTCTCATCTTTAAAACAGATAAAAAGAACAATTATATTTTACTGCCTAAAACAGGATGTTGTAAGGAAAATGCCACATAACTGTGTGTATGGGTGGTAATGGTGATGGTCCCATGGATCTCTGGGAAAAGCAGTGGGATGTAGATTAAGTACTAGAGTTAGAGTCATGAAGATCTGAGTTCACAATCTGCCTTACTAAATGTGTGACCCTGGACACATCACTTCATCTCTGTCTGCCTTGGTATCCTCAACTCTAAATGAGGATAAATAGCCTTGTTATGGTAATGGGAATCTGAAGATTTTCCCTGCCTCTTGGCCCTTTGATAGGTTTAAGTGAATTTGAGGACCTTCCCTAGTTTGAAAATATACTCTGCCCACTAATAGGCTGGATGTGGTCACATGGAGCCTGTGGCAGGAGGCTTGTTTTTCAGGAATGCACACACTTTGTTACTTTGTGATTGGGAAGTGAGTAAAGAGGATTGTGACATTCTCTGACCCAGGAGAATGCTATATATACCCTGATGTGACGTTTTGCTTTGGGGCTCACTTAGAGAAGAGTTGTGTGATTTGACCAGATGAGACTCTGGGCAGCTGTTGAGTCCCCAGGCTTTGAAAACCCAGATGTTGGTTCTTCCTCTCTGGTAACTGACTAGGTATGGATGTAATGATCAGACAGCTGGAAGCCTGTCTGCTGATCTGTTTGTCTGTATTTTTTGTCTGCTTGTAAGTTCTGTCTGTATACTTTGAAGTTCAGGGTGCTGACCTTTTTCCCCTGAACTAGGTAAATGATATATGTTTGATTAAAGCAAGATTGTTAACCCATTTAGAGTTGCTTTCCTTTAGAAAAGCAGATCTAAGAACCTGTGCTAGCAGCCATCCTGGGTGTGCTAGGGTGCTTGCTGCTATAAGCCTCTACCTCCTAGAACTGTTGTGATGATCAAAAGAGATGATAATTGTAATGTACTTAATATAGTGCCTGGCATGTGGTGGACCCTTGATAAATGCTTGTCTCCTTCCTGTTTGGCCCTTTGCAAGACTTTTCTCAGCCCCAGCTTCCTCATCTATAAAATGGGGGCAATAATAATATTGACCTCATTAGAATGATTAGGAAGATCAATTGAGATATTATATTTAAAGCATTTCACAAACCTTAAAGTTTTATCTGTATCAATGTTTGACATTATTTATTAAATCCTTCCTATGCACTAGGCACTGTGCTAAGCACTAGGAATACAAAGAAAAAGTGAAAGCAGCCCTTGCTCTCACAGAGTTTACATTCTAAGAAGAAGACAAATGTTTAGGTAGAAGATATAAGATAAATCCAAAGTAGACACAAGGTAAACCCACAGGAAGGAAGGTCCTAGCATCTGGGGAGATAGTGAAAGGTCTTCTACAAGGGCAGAAAGTGGTCTTGAAGGAAGCCAGGGATTCTAGTAGGCAGAGGTGGGGGTCGAGGTGAGTGGCAGCCAATGCAAAGTCACAGAGCTGATGATGTGGTTTGGGGCTTCTGGGAACCCTGAAATGTCAGGGTATGGAGAAACTTCTGCCTGGAAAGAATTTAATCACTCAGAACGTCTTCCACTCAAAGTGGCACGATTTATTGTAATGCCCAGTGAACCTGCAACTTAACTGGGGTGAGACTAATGCTTATATACAAAAAGGATGGTGAAAGGATGTGCATGGGGCTAGGAATGGTAAGTATTTTGGGGTGGGGCAGGTGCAAGCAGTGAAGGGACTATCGAGTAAGCTAATTAAATGATCTAGGTGGGTTGGGCTGGGCTAGTTGCCTTGGGCAGAGGAGCCAGTGATCTGGGCTGCTGAAATATATGGGAAAATTCAGGGACTGGATTGTACTTTTAGGGGGCCGGATCCCATCATTCCATTAATGGAAGATGAGGAATTATCATTACTATTGTTATTATTATCTAAGACAATTTGATATCAGAAAGGAGGTCATAAGTGTAAAGAACAAAGGGGTCTTCATGCAGAAAAAGAGCATAGGAGAGAGAATCTGTTGAGCACAACTCCACCCCTCCCCCTCCCCTTATTGATCTGTGGGTGGGAGTTTCAGCCTAGGGTAAAATCCCTGCTCCATTCTTTCCCTTCCCCCTGTCCCTACCTCCCTTACTGATGTTCCACATCTCCACCCATTCTGGATTCCCTGTCCCTCAGCCTAGGGTAAACTTTCCTTGGGCATGAGAAATTCAAATGTACACTGACCAATCACTGATTATAGTTTTGGCTTATATAACCTGGCTATTGAATCTCTTTAAAAAGGAGTGCACTGTGCGTGCCAGCACTGTCTGGTTTGGGTAACCATGTAACCCCAGCAGTCCCGAGGCAAAAAAATCCACTTCCAAATTTTAATCTCAGGGATCTTCTGTCTTGCTCAATTATGCTCTTCAAATCAAGGGTGGGATGTTCTGACAAACTGGTCCTCTGGATGTGGTCCATCAGAAAACATATGACTGAAGAAATGGAAATCAGTAGAGACTGAGAAGACAGTCTTTGAGAAGAGACTAAAAAGCTGGGTGGGTATCTCAAGTACCAACACTTGGGCTGTGGGGCATGAAGAAAGAGTTCTGTCAGTAAAGAGAGAGATTGAAGAAAGGCTGGGCCCTAGGTAATCAAGGCTTAGGTAAGTGTTTTAGGCATGATAAAAGTTATGGCAATTTTGTAATACTTATTACATTTTTTCTTTAAAAATTAATTTATTGAAATATTTTGTTTTCATATAATAATAACAATAACAGGGTTTTAAAGGGAGTTTTTTTTATTGCCTTTTATCATTTGGGACTCAGGGCCATTCCTCTTACAAATTTTGGGTAATACTAATCTCCCTTGACCAAAACCTGCCACAAGTGATGAGTAAATTTACTTAAGAATCTTAAACATTCCTCATATAAGAAGCTTGAGGAAGAATCTTAACTATCCCTCACTCCTTAGAGACGTGTAAATCCTTCTCAATCAGCCTATTTATGAACCCTCTAAATGTAGTTTAATCTGTAACTTGATTTAATTTACCTATAGCATTTGTTTGATAAAGTTTATTTATTATTATTTTATTATAAATTATTATTTTATTATAATTTATTATTATTATTTGTTTGATAAAGTTTATTTATTATTATTATTAGGGGATGTATGAGATTATGACAGTTCGACTAAGTTTGTTTAATTTTTATAACATTTGAAGGGAGTATTGAATTAAGAGAAATGTACAAGATCACAAGAATTTTTTTTTTTTTTGCTTTTTTTTGGGGGGGAGGTAGGACAATTGGGGTTAAGTGACTTGCCCAAGGTCACATGGCTAGTTTTGTGTTAAGTGCCTGAGGCCATATTTGAACTCAGGTCCTCCTGACTCCAGGGCCCGTGCTCTATTCACTGTGCCATCTAGCTGCCCCTACATTAGGTTTTTACCTCTATAATTTCTGCATTGTGGTTAATATATAATTGGCAGCAGTTACCTACCACATGAATGTACAGAGGAGACATTTCTCTATAACAAGCTGACCTTTACATAGAGCATACTGTGTGCCAGGCACTGTGCTAAGCCCTTTACAGATATTATCTGATTTGATCCTTATAACAACTCTAGGAGGTAGGTGCTATTATTATCCCCCTTTCACAGATGAGAAAACTGAAGCAAACAGTGGTTAAATGACTTGCTCAAGGTCATGTAGGTTCATTTGGAACCCAGATTTGTCTGCCTCCAGTCTGGCACTCTGTTGTCTGTGCTACCTAGTACATCATTTACATTTATTAATGTATGGTTCTCCTTCTTCCTTTCAGAGAGTAATTCTCATAACAAAAACTATAAAAGAGGGAGAATACTTTAGAAAAACTAACCAACATATTGAAAAAACCTGACAATATGTCATAGTCTCCCACCTCCACAAAGAAGGGAAGGAAGGTGACTTGCCTCTTTTCTTACTGTCTTTCATCCTCTCTAACCAATTTGCATTCATAGCATCTCTCATACATGTTTCATCCCCTCCTCTGATATTTTGACCATCTTAGTGCAGACATCTGTCACCTCATCTTTGAACTATTACAATAAAGTGCTGCTGGGTCTGCCTGCCTCAACTCTCCTCATTCCAATCTATCTTCCTATCAGATATCAAGTTAATCTTCCTAAAGCTTAGGTCTGACCGTGTTACTCATCTGTTAAATAAACTCCAGTGACTCTCTATTGACGAGGTCAGGGAACCATAAAATGGTAGAGGTATAGGGTTAGGGGTGTGCGAGATCCCAAAATGCCAACACGCCAGGTCCTGCTGAATAAATTCAACTCAAGTCTTCTCTCAGTCAAAGTAAAGCAAAATTCATTAAAAATTCACCATAATGGGTAGACTCTTAAGGAGCCTTGGTATTTGTGATGCTTTTATTGGACAAGAGGGCCAGAATAATCTGACACAGAGTGAGTCTGTGCCAGATAATTCTTGGCTTTTCTTTTCTTTTTTCTCATGGAGGCAAGATGGGGTCTTATATGCAGAAAGGTTGTGGGAGGAATCTAGGGGTGGTCTAGAGGAGGAGTTTGGTGGGGGGGGGGGGTTCAGGAGGAGTCAAATGAGGTCAGACTCCAGTAATGAGAGATTAAGGGTGGAAAGTAGCTGGAGGCTACCTGGAGATGACAGACAATGGAGGGCTAATCCAGTTCAAGGATATAACAGTTTTGAGTATAGATATTTTGGGAGAATCAAGGGTGAGGGCAAGATGGACAAAGGAGGGCTAGGCTAATAACAAGGGATTTGGGCAAGTCACAATGAGAGGTTTATGGCTTATGGCCTCCCATCAAATGGGAAGATTCAATCAGAGTTCAGGGGGGTTCCCAGAGCCCATGCCTCATCATTTATTACCTTCAAAATGAAAGATAAAATTGTTTGACTTTTAAAACCCTTCAAAGGCTTGTCCCTTCCTATTTTCCCAGCCTTATTACACCTTCCACCCCTCCACACACTGGTGTTCTTGCTGTTCCTCTCACATGACATTCCATCTCCTGACTCTGAGCATTTTCATTGGTCTCCATTCCTGGGACTTGCTCCCTCTTTGTCTCTAGCTTTTCTGACTTCTTTCACATCTCACTTTAAATCCTATTTTCGACAAGAAAGTCTTTCCTGGTCCCTCCCAATGTTAGCACCTTCTATCTATTGATTATCTTCAATTTATGCTGTCTGTAGCTTGTCTCTACATTGTTTGCCTCTTGACTCTCCCATCAGACTCTGTGAACCTTGATAGCAAGGACTTTCATTTGTCTCTTTCTGTATCTCACATACCTCCCCATTAAGAGGTGCTTAAAAATGCTTATTGACTGAAGGCCTTCTTTGGGCTCAATTTCATGATTTTGCTGAATTTAATTTTGACTATTTTGTCCTCTCTATTCCTTTTATTTATATTGTCATTATGTCACTTTCCTGATTCTGCCTACTTTCCTTTTCATCAGTTTCATGTTTTCCCATTCTTCATTATATCTATCATATTCATTGTTGTTTACAGTATAGTAATATTCAATAACCAATCAATGGTTAATAGATTAAATGTGACTATATGCCAGGTATAGTGCTAAGTGCTATAGATATAAATACAAAAAGGAAAGTCCCTGCCCTCAAAGAGCTTATAATCATGGGGGTGCCTATGTGTTGCAGTGAATAGAGCACCAGCCCTGGAGTCAGGAGGACCTGAGTTCAAATCCAGCCTCAGACACTTAACACAAAAACTAGCCTCGTGACCTTGTGCAAATCACTTAACCCCAATTGCCCTCCAAAAAGCAAAAAAAAAAAAAAATGCTGATAAAAAAGAGCTTATAATCTAATGGGGGAGAACTATATGTAAGAGAAAACCAAAAAGGTGGGAGAGAAGGTAACCGGCATGGGGGCATGATCAAGAAGTCAAAGAAGTCCAAAGTGAATGCAGCTGGGCTTGAGAAAGAAGATGACTCTCCTGTTTCTCCTCCTTAAATGGAGATTGTGGGGTTCTTAGCTCCATTCCCCAATTGCAGGTATAGAGGGTACTGGTGAGTTATGAGTACCAAGGCTGATTGGATCTTGAAATATGATTAATTCCATTTTATTTGTGTACTGATGGGGTTTAGTCTCTGGGAACCCCCTTGAATCTTTCCACTTGATGAGGCATTTGCCTGAGGCCATAAGCCTTTCATTATGCTTAGGCCCAAGTCTTTTACTATATTTTGAGGTTTAAGGTTTAGGGGTGGTTGAGACCCCAAAATACCAACCTTCAGGATCCTGCAAATGAATTAGACTCAAGTATTCTCTCAGCCAAAGTAAAACAAAATTTACTAAAGATTTGCCATAACATGTAGACTCTTAAGGAGCCTAAGTATTTGTGATGTTAACAAGTGGGTTAGAACAATCTGACACAGACTGAGTAATGCAGTTTGATCCCTTTGTATTGGCAAAGATAGGAGGTACTTAGCACTTAGTAATTAATCAAGTCTTTGTTAAAGAAAGAGAAGGTGTGATCCCCTGTTGCTGAGGTAATAAGAAGGGGCTGAATAGGGAGGAGCAATACTGTATATAAGGGAAGACTCTGGCTGAGAAAATCAAACCTTTTTGGAGCAGGCTTCATGGAGGCAGAAGCTGCTGCCACCAGGGAGGCTGAAGAGTAAAGGCCCCCAGAGGGTGGAGAGAATGATTTTGATTTGGAGAACCTGGATAAAGTAATTTTGATTCTGGGAACCAACTGAAACTTCTGCTGAGTCCAAGGGCCAGCCGGAACTGCTGAGGATTTCTGAGGGCCAGCTAGAGCTGCCAAAGCCTGAGGAAGCATGACTGTGATGCTGGTACTTTGTATGAACCTGTTGGTGGCTTTGTTAAATCTTGTCTTCCTAGCAACAGAGACTGTGAAGGATTTGAAATGGACTAGACCCAATGTGGAGCAGGAACTGTTGGACAAGGAGCTGAGAGCTATCTGCCTTTGAACCCAGATGAGTTTGGTGAATCCACTTAGGATCTGGGACCATGGAAGGGGATCCAGGGAATCTGAGACCACCCCAAGTCAAGCTGAAAGAAGATTTTATTTGGATACTGTGTACTGACTGAGAAATTGTAATTTACTAGTGACCTGTGGGTGGAAGGTTTGTGTATTTTCTGATAATGTGTATAGTAAATGATGGATGATTGAATTGATTGATTGATTGACTAAGTGATTGTACTTAGTGATTGACGATTGAATAAGTGACTGATTTGTAACTTAGTGTGCCCCATGAGTGGGGAACTTTGTGTCTCTTAAGGAGGCAAACCTCAAGGATGATTGAATGACTGAGATGATTGAATGCTTGAGTTATTAGATGATTGTTCTTTGTTGAAAACTTTGTGACCGCTATGGTGAAAACTATGTGGCCATCTTAGTTATAAGTTGTTTGAATGCTGTATTTTGATTTTCTGTGATAAGTTGTAACATTGTGAGTGCTATACCTTGATTAACTATGAATGTTTTGCTCTGATTTGTTATGGAATAGACTGTTCACTATACTGTGTAATCAGAACCTTAAAAGCTGTTCACAGTAGCATTCTTCGGAAAGCTGCTTATGCTTAGCTTTACACTGAGTCTAAGTAGACAGAATCTGACTCCCTCATGGAGGCAAGATGGATCTTATATACAGAAAGATTGTGGTAAAGACCTGGGGAGCGGGGGGTCGTCTAGAGGAGCAGTTTGGGGAGGGTCTTAAGGAGTCTAAGGAGGATCTTGATGGGACTGAGGTTAGACTCCAAGAATGAGATTAAGGGTGGGAAATACCTGAAGGTTACCTGGAGATGACAGACAATGGAGTGCTAGGCTCATTTAAGGGTCACAGATAAGCCAGTTAAGCCTTCAGCATATACTTCATTTTCAGATCTTTATCACCAAAAATGCTCATCTAAATATTTTTGTGTTTATGGAGTCTTTTGAAAAAAAAAATCAATATCCTTAGACCAGGGCCACTGGTCATTTCTGACCCTGCTAATTCACTGACAGTGGCCCATCCCATCTACGTCTTCATGAATCCTTTTGCTAATTGACCTTGAGAGGCTGACTGCAATTTAGGGTATAAATCACAATGCAAATTCTTTTGCTTTGGATCCTCCATCTAAAGCTATTGACCAGAATTAATGGAAGTGACCTGGCTAGAACTCAGCTGGTCTTGGTTTAGAACCATTAAGCCATTCAAAGAAAAGACTCCAATGGATGGTTCTGATTGTTATGACAAGGAGAGCATTTGTCTAGAAGTGGAGACATCTGGGTTTCTGCTTTGAGCTCTGTTTCCTTTTTTTTTTTAGGGGGGAAGGCAAGGCAATTGGGGTTAAGTGACTTGCCCAAGGTCACACAGCTAGTTAAGTGTCAAGTCTGAGGTCAGATTTGAACTCAGTTCCTCCTGACTTCAGGGTTGGTGCTCTATTCAACATGCCACATAGCTGCTCCTCTATTTCCTTTATAGAATTAAAAGGTGGAATTGATGAGGGTCATCATAAAATGATGAGGTTAGGCTAGGGGTGCTTGAGACCCCAAAATACCAAAATGCTGGGTCCTGCCAAATAAATTTGACTCAAGTCTTCTCTCAGCCAAAGAAAAGCAAAGTTTATTAAAAATTTGCCATATTGGGTAAACTCTTAAGAAGCCTCAGTATCTGTGACACTTGCACTGAGCAAGCAGGCCAGAATCATCTGACAGAGTAAGTCTGTGCTAGGTCATTCTATAGTGCTCTCACACCACATGGAGACAAGATGGGGTCTTATATACAGAAAGGTTGTGGGAGGAATCTAGGGGTGGTCTAGGGGAGGAATTTGGGGAGGGCTTTCGGAAGGACTTAATGAGGTCAGACTCCAGTAAATGAATGATTAAGGGTGGGAAGTTGCTGGAGGCTATCTGGAGCCAACAGATAATGGTGGGCTAGGCCAGTTCAAGGGTGGAACAGGAGGATCAAGGGAGGGGGCTGGATAATGGAGTGCCAAGTTAGTAACAAAGGTTTGGGCAGAACCACGATGAAAGGCTTATGGCCTAATGCAAATACCCTATGTGGGAAGACTCAAGGAGGTTCCCAGAGCCTGCACCTCAAAGATTCAAGGAGAGCTCAAGGGGGTTAACAACTTGCACCTCATCAGAATTATAAAAATAAATAACTTTCTAAAACTTAAGAACTCTGATCAGCCTAATGATTAATCATTAATCCAGATGACTATTAATAAAGTACGCTCTGAAGAGATTACCCATAAAGAGGGCTAGGGTTGCTCTGGGAACCCCAAAATACCAATATACCAGGTCCTGCTGAATTCAATGCAAGTCTTCTCTCAGTCAAAGAAAAGTAAAGTTTATTAAACGTTCGCTTTTATTAGACACAGAGTAAGTTTATGCTAGGTCCTTCTATGGTGCTCTCACACCATGTGGTGTGAAATGGGGTCTTATATAGAGAAGGTTGTGGGAGGAATCTAGGGGAGGTGTTTGGGGAGGGTCTTCAGGAGGAGTTAATGAGGTCAATGAGTGATTAAGGGTGGGAGGTACCTGGAGACTACAGACAATGGTGGGCCAGGCCAGTTCAAGGGTGGATTGGTATTTTGACAGGCTCAAGGGTGGGAAGTAGATGGACAATAGAGGGCTAGGCTAGTAACAGAAGTCTGGGCCCAGCCACAATGTAAGGGTTATGGCCTCATGCAAATGCCTCATCAAATGAGACAATTCTGTCAGAATTCAAGGAGTGGGGGGGGTTCCCAGAGCCTGCACCTCATCATTCTACTTTCCCTTTCTGACTAGAGAGGATAGATTCATGGTGCAGAATGAGACATATATTTCTGGACATGACTAATGCAGGAATTTGTTTTGCTTGACTTTTCCTATTTGTTACAAGGATTTTGTCTTCCTCCTTTACTTCCTCCTTCCCTACTTTTTTCTCTCTCCCTTTTCCTCCCCCTCTCTTTCTTTCATTGAGGGTGGGATGTGGGAAGGAGAAAAAAAATAAATTATTGTTCATTAAAAAATAAAATTTAATTTAAAAAAGAATGACAGGGTTGCACAAGCTCAGACAATCCAGTGAGGTTCCATCTTCTCCCCAAGGATATTTAATATATTCTGGTTCTCCTCCCTTCCCTACCTCCTAAGACATTGAAACATAAAGGGTGTTTATTGTAATTTATTGTAAAGAACCAAGATAGGATTTCCATTCTCATTATACAAATGAGGAAACTGAGTCTCTGGAAGGTGACCTGAGCTAGTCAAAGTTGCATAGTAAGTGGTAGGGCCAGGATTTGAACACAGTTACTTTCACCCATAGTGGTACTGTCTATAGGTGTGGCAGCTTCCCAATAGACTGAACACTTTAAGAGTGAATGAAGGGGTGCTACATGGTGCAGTGAGTAGAGCATGGGCCCTGGAGTCAGAAGGACCTGAGTTCAGATCTGGCCTTCAACACTTAACACACACAAACAAAAACCGAGCCATGTGGCCTTAGACAAAGTTACTTAACCCCAATTGCCCTCCAAAAAGCAAAAAAAAAAAAAAAAAAAAAAGAGTGAATGAAGGTTGATTAATTCATGCCTCCATCCTGTTCATTGTAATTTGACAAAATTCAGTTTCCTCATCTGTATAATGGGAATTCTAACATTTTCACCCCCAGCTTCCCTGGGTGGTTGCACTACAGACTTGTGAGTTGATTCTATTTCATTTTCTGTAAATTTATAGCAACTATGAGCTTAATCTTCAGAAAGACTATAGACCCTGATGAGAAAAATCATTTTCCAAATGGGATTAGAAAGTCTCACCCTGTGAGTGACATTGTAGGGCATTATATAAGCAATGTTTTAGATTTGAGGGATAATGCTCCTGAGACAGCTCATTGTTTGAGCATCAGTGAAAGGCTGGGAGAACTGCTGGCCTGAGGCATAGCTTTGGGCCATTAACCAATTTGATCATTAATCTCCCAGGGAGGGCCATGGCTTTTGGCTGCTATTGGAGAGAATTCTTTTAAGGGAGGTGTTTTTTTTTTCCTGAGACTTTCAGAATGTTATTTAAAAATTAGAAATTATATACAGAATTGCTTCTTGATAAATTAAGGAGCTTTGATTTTTCTTCCTTCAAATATTGTAGGAGGAGCAATCAATAACTGAAGAAAACTGAGAAGAGGCTGGGAAAAGATGCACTAAATCCTGGAATGCATTTAGATTCTACTGTCAAGAAGGCTCAAAGATATACAGCTGATGTGGTCACCCTGATTAAATTTGATGGTGTATATAGGTTCTGGGAAACCCCTGGAACTCTGATTGAATCTTCCCACTTGATGAGGCATTTGCCTGAGGCCATAAGCCTTCCATTATCACTAGGCCCAAATCTCTGTTACTCTTAACCTAGCCTAGCCCTCCATTATCCAGCTACTTCTCACCCTTGATCCTTTCAAAACATCTATACCCAAATCTGCTACCCTTAAACTATGCTAGCTCCATTGTCTGTCATCTCCAGGTAGCCTTCAGCTATTTCCCACCCTTCATACCATTCCTGGAGTCTCACCTCAGTTCCTCAAGACCCTCCCCAAACCGCTCCTCTAGACCACCCCTAGACACCCCCCCCCCCCCCACAGTCTTTCTGTATATAAGATCCATCTTGCCTCACTGAAGGGGCTGAGAATTGTCCAGGGCAGACTCACTCTGTGTCAGATTATTCTGGCCCACTTGTCAACATAAGTGTCACAATGACTTAGGCTCCTTAAGAGTCTACCCATTATGGCAAATCTGTAATAAACTTTGCTTTTCTTTGGCTGAGAGAAGACTTGAGTCGAATTCATTCAGCAGAACACAGCATGTTGGTGTATTTTGCAGTCTTGAGCGCCCCTAACCCTCAAACCTTAACAAATTGACCTGATTGATCCAGTCCAAGCTCAGAGGAAAAGATGCTGCACAGGTGGGGTGCCTCAGTGCATGGACCTGAACTACTATTTGGGCAGCGTGGAATTGCTGGACACCTGGGAATGGAGAGGTAGTGCATAGTGGAATGGGACTTGAGGTTACAATGAAGGATAACTCTGCCTATGTGACAATTTTGCCAAGGGACAGACTATGGCCATGACTGGTGGCTATTCCCATGAAAATTATTTTGACTGGCCATGGCTAGATGGATAGCTATGTGGCCTAGTGAACAGAGTGCTGGGCCTAGAATCAGGAAAACCTGAGTTTAAATCTCTCAGCTGCATCCAAACTGTTTGACCCTGGGCAAGTCACTTAACCCTGTTTGCCTCAGTTTCCTCATCTGTAAAATGAGCTGGAGAAGGAAATGTCAAACCACTCCTGTAGCTTTGCTAAGAAAACCCCAAATGGGGTCAGGAACAGTTAGACATAACTGAGAAAATGACTGAACAACAAGACATGGCTAGATGGAAATAGGGCCATGAAGGGAGAGATTGCTGCTCAGGTATGGAGTGGAATACTTCCACCTCTGAGGGTCTGTTAATGTAGGAAACCTTCCAAGAATTAGCAACCTTTGATGAGATTGGAGATAGTTCATTGTTGACTGATATAGTCCTAAGGGTTTATTGAGCCCAAACCTCTCCTTTTCCAAGTGAGGAAATTGGGACCCAAAGAGGTGGAATTGACTAGTTTGAGGTCATGCAGATGGTAAGTAGAAGAACAAGGCATTTGTATTTTGTCTCTTCCTTTGGACTGTGAACTCCTTGAGAGCAGGGGGTACCTTCTATGTTATCTCCAGTGCTTAGCACAGGGTCTGGTGCATTGTTGTTGTTCAGTCATTTCAGTGTGTTTGACTCTTCTTGACCCCATTTGGGGTTTTCTTGGCCAAGATACTGGAGTAGTTTGCCATTTCCTTCTCTGGTTCATTTTACAGATGAGGAAACTGAGGCAAACAGTAACTTGCCCAGGGTCACATCGTTAGGAAGTGTCTAAAGTCAGTTTTGAAGTCTGGAAAACTCCTCTTCTTAACTCTAGGTCTGGTACTCCATCCACTGTGCTACCTACCTGTCCTGTCTGGCACATAACAGAATATTAATAAATGCTTGTTGACTGACTGACCAACAGCTGAGGGGTTAAGCATAGAAAAGTGCAGAAAGTGTCATTTGAGCTAAATGTTGAAGGAAACTGTGGTTTCTAAAAAAATGAAATTATTCCTTCTCAACATACCGCATTGTTAGTGTATCAGGGGAATCGACCTTTCCATTTCCTTCCCAGCAGAGTGGTTTGAAAGGAAAACCACTCCTCAGTGGGGGAAGACCCCATGGAGGTGGGGAGGGAAGTCACTTTTGGGGGAAAAGTAAGGGTTAGGGTATGTAAGGAGTTAGGAGTTAGGGTATGTAAGACTGAAAATTATTCTAGACAACTTGTTTCAGCCCAGTATCCCAGGACAGTAACATGGCCACTATGGCTAGATTAACTAAATAAAATCAAGTTTCTGAACCAACATAGAGAAGAACCAATTGTAAAAAGTTGTCTAAAAAGACAATTTATAATTTTCAGTTTGAAACAGCTGGCTGGGCACACACACACACACACACACACACACACACACACACACACATCCATATCCATATCCTTATCCCCATATGCAATGTGATTGGAGTGGGGAATTGGAGGTAAATAAAGGTGGATTGATGATTTGATCAGCTGATGAGTGGTGGGAGCTAAAAGAAAGAACAGAGGCAGTAAATCGATCAAAAAACACCTATTGAGCACTTACTGTATACTAAGCACTGTGCCAAGAAGTGCTAGAGATATAAAGAAAAACAAAAAATTCTCAGTCATGAAAGAAATTTACACTCTAATGAACAGAAAACAGATGACCATCCACCCTAAACAGGGAATGTTTTTTAGGAAATTCATAGGTGTGTATATCACAGATTGATAAAATTTGGCAACCATTGCTCTTCAACCCCACTTCCAATGTTCTTGATTGCCAAATGCACGCCAGAAGGGGTTAGAGAAGCCCAGAGGAAAATCAAGTTCCACATATCTGATTCTGAAGGTTAAAAACATTCTTCTGAAAGCAGAACCATTTGCAGATGCCAACTGAAGCACATAAATATTTACACATGCTAGAAAACTTTATAGCAAAAAAGAAAACATCCAGACTGAATGTTTGTCACAGCAGAACTAAGAATCAATTAGGCTAGCTTTATTCCCCAGGAGGTTGGGTCATTGGCTGAATGGGGAGTGGATAGAAAAGCATCAAGGCAGCTTTCCAAGTAGCTCCTTGGTTTATTCACTACCTCAATTGAAGATTGTTATGTTGTTAGAGATAGAAGGATATAGGAAGGGAACAGCTAGCTCTGTATAGTACAAAAAAAGAGAACTTGTTTTCATGGGCTGTGGCTTAAAAGACCACAATGATGGATTCTTCCAGCAAGGGAGAGTCCACGATGAGCAGGAAAAAATGAAAGTCTTTGTTTAAAGACTTACCAAGATCTAGTCTATTACTTTAAACTGAAATTCAAGTGGAAGGGAGAAAAATGCCCAAATGGAATTGGGTAGCATAGAAAATAGTGGGTAAGAAGGAAGAGGGAAAGAAAATAGTGGAGGAGGTAACTGGCAGTTCATAGTAGAAAATCAGAGGGAAGATTGCCTTATACACAGCTGTCACTCCTTGAATGGGAGTGTCAATTCCCTGAGTGTGGTTTGAAAGGAAAACCACTCCTCAGTGGGGGAGGAAACCATGGAGTAGAGGTGGGGAGGGAAGTCACTTCTGGGGGAAGAATAAGGGTTAGGATATGTAAGGACTTAGGAGTTAGGGTGTGTAAGACTAAACAATATCCTAAATGAGGATATTGTTGACCCAAGATATCTAATGTATAGTATATAAACAATAAACCAAGGAAAGAAAGAAGAAAACAATGATTTACAAAGCACCCACTATGTACTACACAAAGTACTAAATGCTTTGCAAATGTCTCAGTTGATCCTCATAGTAACCCTGGGAGGGAGGTGCTGTTTTGATTCCTATTTTACAAATGAGGAAATTGAGGCAGACAGTTGTACAGAGACTTCCCCAGGATCATATAGCTAGTAAAGGAAATTTAAATTTTAAGACATGGAGGTAAATAGGATTTCATTAACATTAACAAGTTGGGATGGCATGGGGATCAGAATATAGGAAATTAAGAGTATGTGCTGCTCAAAGGAACCAGATCTTCATGGTTGGGGAGTTGACACTACTCTGTATGTTGAAACGGGATATTGGTGTGTGTATATCTGTGAATGTTAAGGTAGAAGCATGATGCTGAGAATCTGGGCAGAGATTAAAGGACATACAGAAATGATGTTTTTATGGGAATATTATAGAGACCAAAGATAGAGAGGAAGGATACAGGTGATACTTTTCATTTCAATTCTTTTTCTTTCTTTCCATTTCTTTTCCCTCTCTTCTTCTTCCAAGGTTTATAATGATAAACACAAAAATTCAAATATACAAGAAAAAATTATATATAATTATAATATAATATGATTAATATAATATAATAATATTATACCTGAAACCACAAACTTTCATTATGAACATTTTTTAAAAATGTACATTAACTTTTAAAAATATAGTAACAAAAAAATCCTCTTTATTTCCATGTCCCCTTCAGAACAAGGAAGGCATCAGGGAGTAGTGGAAATGGGGCTATGGTGTCAGAGGACTTGGATTTTAACATTAGCCACATAACTTTGGACAAGTCACTTAACCTCCCTATGCCTCTGTTTCCTCATCAGTAAAATGAGAGCGTTGGACCATATGACCTCTAAAGTTCCTTCCTATCTCTAAATCTATGACCTTTGGAATTATTTTGCTCCAGTGTATTTCCCACATTTTATTGCAATTGTAATTTTTACACAGTGTATATATGGCTCTGATTTGATTTTCCCCACTTGGTTTCACTTTATATAAGAATTCTCTTATTGCTTTGTACTTTTCACATTGGCCCTTGCTTATTATGCAATAATATTCCATTGCTTTCATAAAACAAAAATTTGTTTATCTCCCAATTATTGGACACAGAGGTTGTTTCCAATTTTTTTTTTCACTATGCTAAACAATGGTGCTTTGAATTTTTTTTTTTTTTGCAGATGGGATTTATTGACTCATCAATTAACAAAGTTAAGGTAATAAAACCATTCTACTATAGTAGATATGCTAGATCAATGACTATGTAACTGTTAGGGTTTGTTGCTAGGATTTAAAGGACTTTCCTAAAGAATTAGATGAGTCACTCAAGGCTGAAAGCAATGACCCTTCTATTCAGGGAGATACTGAGGGCAAGGTGATAGGAAGAAGAGAAAAGAAAGGGCAAGAGTGAAAAGAAATGGAGAGAAGCATATGGGTGCCAACCAGGATGTCATCTGTTGGTAGCCTTCCAGATAGAAGAGAAACAATCACAGTCCTGTAAGACGTTGTCCTTAGTATTTGGTTCAGTTCCATCCAGCTTTTGCCACGCTCCTCCGGCCCCATGGGTGGGCCTCCTGGGACTGTGATCATTGCAAGAATGCTCAAGAGGGTCAGACATTTTAATGGGAGAGGGAAGGGAGTCTTATTTCAATCATTCATTCAATAAATCAATAAACATTTATGAGGCACCTACTAAGTGCAAAGCACTATTCTAAGCCCTATTTAGTTACATCTCATTGCTTTTCTTTCTTTAAAGTCACAAGCAGTGAGATTGTGTGGAAAATGGAAGCTGCTAGCCTAGAAGATTTCAGAAAATGAAGTGATTTTCCTAAAGCACACTGATGGCACCCTCCCTAATCTTGATAAACTCCATTGGCTCCCTATTATCTCCAGGATCAAATAAAAATTCTCTATTTAACATTCAAAGCCCTTCATAACTTAGCACCCCATTTTCTTTCACCTTCTCCTTTCTCAGCTGTACTTTTTTGATCCAGTGACATTGGCTTGTACATGAGCCCCTCACCTCCTCTCTCCTGGCATTTTCAGTGACAGTCCACCACATCAGGAATGTTTTCCTTCCTTGTTACCTGACATTTTTGGCTTTGCTCCATGCAGGTTAAATTCCCATCTTGTATAAGATGGATCTCCTAGTCCCTCTTAATTCTAGTGCCTTCTTTCTGTTGATTAGTTCCCATTTCTCCTGTGTATAGCTTGTTTATACATTTTCATTTGCTTGTTGTTTCCCCTAATAGATTGTAAGTTTCTTGAGGGCAGGAACTCTTCTCTTTTACCTCTTTTCATATCCCTTGCACATAACACAGTCCCGGGAATACAGTAGGTTCTCAATAAAATTTTACAGTCAGACTACCAGTATAATTTGTCTTACTTATCTGTGTACACATATTTTCCCCTAATTGAAGGCAAAATCCTTGAAGGCAGGGAGTATTTCATTTTTCTTTTTGTATAGTCACCACCTCCTATGGCATATGGCTAGAGTAGAACTTCTAAAGTCCTCTCACAGTTATTATCTCCAGTGTAATGGTATGACTGTTTTCCTGCAACCCTGCCAACATTGATTTTTTTTTATCATTTTAAACTGGCATCAGAGTTCTTTTAATTTACATTTCTCTAATTACTATAGTTTGAAAATCTTCTCCCTCTTTCCTCTCTTGTCACTCTTTAGTTAACTAAAACAAAGCTACTTTTGGTGATTGCATAGAGATAGTGAGCAGTTAATTACAATTGCAAAGCATCTCTTGATTAAAGTATTTAGACTGATGACCCAGATCTGATTTAGAGGTTTTACACTCTTCTAGGTTTTGAAAGGCCTAAGTTGTTTTAAGATTGTCCCTTCTTTCCATAAATTTCTGAAATTAATGGAGATTTTTAATTGAGAATCTTTGAAAAAAATGATTAAATTTGTATTATGGGATGAAGTTCTGTACCTCAAATTTTAGTATATAATATTCTAGTTTCTTTTATTGAATCTAGTTTTTGTAAAAAAAAATTGAGATATTCAACTGAATATTTTTGGTTATATTATAGCTTTCTTCTTGGCTACTTGTAAAAGTCATATCTTTTGGGGCGGCTAGGTGGCGCAGTGAATAGAGCACCAGTCCTGGAGTCAGGAGGACTTCAAATCTGACCTAAGACACAACACAAAAACTAACTGTGTGACCTTGGGCAAGTCACTTAACCCCAATTGCCCTCTAAAAGGCAAGAAAAAGAAAAAAAAGAAAAAGAAAAAAAAGAAAACCATTTAAAAGTCATGTCTTTGTTTCACTCTTGAGATTTTGCAATGATGTATCTATATCAATTGAATTTCAAGTTTACCCTTGTTGGTATCCTGTGAATTTTGTCAATTTGTCATCTGTCCTTTTCAGGATTTCTGGGAATTTATTTTGGTATAATATCCCAACATACAGTGTTTATGTTCTTATCTTCTCCACAATTTGAAGGAAACTCAGTAACCTTGAATTTTGTTCTTTGCCTAGCATGATTATGTTTGTTTACATTACTTCCAATCCTTTTTTTCCAGTTGAATAATTTTCTGGGTTTATTGTACTATATACCTTCTGTTCTTTTTACAGTTCTGATCTTCAGAAAGTCAATTCTGCTTTTCATAATAACTAGCACTTACATGTTACTTTAAGGTTAAGAATCTCTTTATAAACACTTCATTTTTATCCTTACAACAACCCTGGGAGATAGATGCTATTATTATTCCCATTTGATGGATGAAGAACTTGAGACAAACAGAGATTATGACTTGCCCAGAGTCCAAGAGCTAAGCTGTTTAAGGCCAGATTTGAACTAAAGTATTCCTGTCTCCAGGTCCATTGTGTTTGCTGGTTCAAAGGACCTGCTGAACCTGGAGTCATAAAGGACCTGAATTCTAAACTGTCTCAGATACTTACTGTGTGACCCTGGGTAAAACATTTGCCTTCTCTCTGCCTCAGTTTCCTCCCCATAACATAGGGATAATAATAGTACCTACCTTCCAGGGTTGTTGTGAGGATAAAAATAAAATAATATTTGTAAAGTGCCTTGCAAAGCTGAAAGTTCTACATCCCTGCTGTTGTTTAATTGCTTTCAGGCATGTCTGACTCTTTGTGACCCCATTTGGGGTTTTCTTGGCAAAGATAAAGAAGTGGTTTGCCATTTCATTCTCTATCAGCTCATTTTACAGATGAGGAAATTGAGGCAAACAGGGTTAAATGACCTGCTTAGGGCCACATAGCTAGTATTTGAAGTTAGATTTGAATTCAGGTCTTGCTGACTCTAGGCCTGATCTGTTTTTTAAATTTTCTCTGATATTTCAGATTTTTCTAAACTGAATTTTGCTCTAACATGCTCTATTTTAATAATATTTTTGCTAATTTCATTTTTCTCAGGATTCCTTTTGTATATGTATAAGCAATTTTATTTATTATGCCATAAGAAAATTCTAGCTTTGTTTTTGATACTATTGTGGATATTTCAGTATGTGTGTGTATATGTATTTCTGAAATGTTTGCCTTGGTTTCTTTTCATCCAAAATAATTTATATTGTATTAAGACCTTTTTGTGAGCACATTTTTTTTTACATTTTCTTAATTATTTCTAGCAGTCTTTATTTATTTTGTGTATTTCTGTTATTGTTTTTGAAGGGATATTGAGGAAGCAGATTCCCTTGTGACCTCTCCCAAGAACTCAGATGATTTTCTCCCAGGGAAAGAAATAGAGGCATTTTATAATAGCTACAAAGGATTTCAACTACATGTATTTCTGTGGTAAGCTTCATTGTACTAAAACAGAGCATCTGAAATTCTTATTTTGTTTTGCTGAGAATTTCATCTCTTGGGAGGGAGAGGCAGAGATTGAACAAGAATGGAGCCAATAAAGGCTTTGATCCAGGCCCTGACACCAGGGGGCATGCTTACTCTTTGAGTCAGGTCCTTCGCCCAGAATTGGGGAAAGAGAAGGAGACTCCAGGTTCCTGGAAGGTTGATTATTGAATAAAAATTTGGTGGGGATGGGTCTCCTGGAGAGATGCTATTCTGCTAGGCCTGGTGGGGCCTTTGACCAAGGGTAAATACAGTAGCTGAATGGTGTTAAGTCTTGTTGACCCCTTTCAGTCTGAGAACAAGGGGCCTTTCAAGGGTGCTGATTCTTTCGGGATAGTGTATACTTATGGACTTTATTTTTCTCTGGGAGAGAGAGCACTTCAGCAAATGAGCCTTCTGGGGACAAGAACAAGGATGCTTTGGGGAGAAGGGACTGCTTATCTAAACATTAGTAGCTCTTAGTGAGTAGAGAAACTTCAGCACGTTAAGCCAGGTGAGAGGAATAGCATAGATTTCAGGCAAACTCACCTCCTCGAACATAGACCTCCTGTGAAGAAGGATTACTACAGTACACTGAATCCTATAAGAATAGGGAATAGGTTGTTCTCAAAGAGGGTATTTATCTTTCTTTGCTTGCCTCACCTTCCCAGCATTCCACCACCAGACTCTCCAAGCCAGACCAGCAGGCACCATGCCTGGGAGGAACCAGCTCTACCTCCACCTCTCATGTTTTCTTCTGAGAACAATGATTGAATCATTACCATTACCCATGGAAAAGGCCTACCAATGGGCTGTCCCAATTGGACTACTCACCATGTGTTTTTTTTTTTATTAAACAAATGCTTTATTAACTTCTGGTTTACATAATTCATTTCCACCAAATTTTGAGTTACAATTTTCCCCCCATTTTTTCCCTACCCACCACCCCAGAATAGCAGTCCCACTAGATATCCCCTCATCCAATCTGCTTTCTCCCATACCCCCTTCGATTTTGCCATTAGGGCAAGGTGAATCTCTGAGCCCCAATGCCTGGACATCTTATGAAACATTTAATTTTAAAACTTCGGTTTTTCAGATCCATTCCCTTCCACCCTTGTCGCCAGCTCCCTCTGAGAAGATAAGCAATTCAGTATGTGTTGTACATGTATAACTATGCAAAACATTACCGTAATAGATATATTGTAAAAGACTGCTTATATTTCCCTCCCACCTGTCTCACCTCCCACTTGGTCCATTCCCTACTTTGATCCTGTCCCTCTTTGATAGTGGGTACTTCCAACCTCTCCTCCCCCCAGGATGCCCTCCCCTCCATCCTCCTCCCTCTCATCCCCCTTTCCCCTACTCAACTGCAGGGTGAGATATCCCATTTAGTATGTATGTGATTTTCTCCTTGAGCCAACTTCAATGAGAATATGGTTTTGCCTTTTTGCCTTCCTGTTCTTCCCTTCCCCTGCAACTACTTCCCCTTGCCTCTTCTACATGAGATAGTTTACCCTACCCTGTCTCTCCCCATCTCCTCTTGCCACTTTCCTCTCTCACCTCTTGACTTCACCCCTTAAGAATCATCCCTTCCCATCAAATTCAACCTGTGCCCTCTATCCATGTATACCTGTAAACATATGCCCATATACCCTTCTTCAGTTATTTTCATAATGAGAAGGGTTTCATCAGACACAGCTATTGTTTTTCCATGTAGGAATGTAAATAGTTCAACTTTGATAAGTTCCTTTTGATTTCTTTTCCTTGATTACCTTCTCAAGCATCTCTTGCTTCTTGTGTCTGAATGTCAAATTTTCTATTCATCTCTGGCTTTTTCCTCAAGAATGCTTGAAAGTCCTCTATTCCACTGAATGACCATATTTTCCCCTGAAACAAGATACTCAGTTTTTCTGGGTAGGTGACCCTTGGCTTCAATCTCAGCTCTTTTGCCGTCTGGAATTTCATATTCCATGCCCTTCGATCCCTCAGTGTAGAAGCTGCCAGGTCCTGGGCTATTCTGATTGTTTCCACAGTACTGAAATTGTTTCTTCCTAGCTGCTTGTAGTATTTTCTCCTTGATCTGGGAATTCTGGAACCTGGCTATAATATTCCTAGGAGTTTTCTTTTTGGGATCTTTTTCAGGAGGCGATTGGTAAATTCTTTCAACCTTTATTTCCCCCTCTGGGTCTAACACATCAGGGCAATTTTCCTTGAGAATTTCTTTAAGGATGATTTCTAGGTTCTTTCTTTGATTGTGGCATTCAGGTAGACCAATAATTTTTAAATTATCTCTCCTGGATCTATTTTCCAGGTCAGTGGTTTTTCCCATGAGATATTTCACATTGCCTTCTATTCTTTCATTTGTTTGGATCTGTTTAATAGTATCTTGATTTCTCATAAAGTCACTAGCTTCCATTTGCTCCAGTCTAACACTGAGGGAATGAATCTCCTCAGTGAGCTTTTGAGATTCTTTTTCCATCTGGCAAATTCAGCTTTTTAAAGCATTCTTCTCCTCATTGCCTTTCTGATCCTCTTTTGCCATTTGAGTTAGTCTATTTTTTAAGGTGTTATTTTCCTCAGTCAGGCTGTTGACGGTCATTTCATACTTTTCTTGCATCTTTATCATTTCTCTTCCCAATTTTCCCCCCACTTCTCTTATCTGCTTCTTAAGGTCCTCTATGGCCTATAGCCAGCTTGTATTTTCATTTGGGGATTTTGGTGTAGGGTTCTGACCTCACAGTCCTCCTCCATGCTTTGATCCTCTTTGCCCCTAAAATAGGAGTCCAATGTTGAACTTTTCTGTTTATTTTGTTTCTTTTGCCTAGGCATGTTGCCACTTAATTACTTGATTTTTGGGCTTGTTGCCACAGTAGGACTCTGCCACCAGACAGGAGAGCTTCTATCCCAAATGTGGGGTCTTCACAACTTCACAACTTCTACTGGTTGGGTGGCCTCTGTAAAGCCTCCACCCACTTTGGCAAATTGGATACCCACCCCAAACTTCCCCCCCCCCCCAGACCACAATCCAGATCCAGGCAGTTTAAAGCAAGAGCGATTAACCCCCAGACTGATTGCTGGATCTCCCTACAGTTTGCAGACCAGGAGCTGGAGCTGCCACTGACACTGCAAAATGGCTTTGTTTCTTCAGCAGCTTTTCGCCCCCAGGGGAGGAAGCTGATGCGTTCCCCAAATACTGGTCCCAAAGTCCATAGGGCACTAACCTCTCACTTTGTCCTAGGCATATCTGTGCTGATAATTCTGGAATCGCCACAGCTGCTGGTGTTCTGGGGTCCCTCCAGATAGCTGTTGGCCCATCCACCCTGGGGCTAAAACCCTGGCTCAGGCAGGCCTGGGCTCAGCTCCCAGAGGCTGCACTGAGCTGTGCTGCCAGCTCTCAGAGCGCTGCTCTGGCTGCTCCCTGCAGAGCTACTGGGTTCTCTTCAGTGGGAGGTTAGTTTCTCTGTGTAGTTCTGTGGGTGCTGGGGCTCCAGAAGTTGTTCAGAGTCCCCTTTTACATAGTTTGGAAGTTGTGTGGGGCAGAGAACCTTGGAAGTTTCACCATGTGTTTTAATGCTGATTAAGTAAGAACTAATGGATAGAGTGGGTGATGCCTATGCTAAGCATGTGAAGACTTCCCCCAGCAGAATGGACAAATGAGAACAATTTGTTCCAAATGACATGAAAGTGGCTGAAGCAGGTGCTATGGAATGCTTAAAGCTTGGTCAGCAAAGATGCCAAGATCAACCATCAACCCATGCCATGTCCAGTCATCCTGACTTTGGTCTTGCTACAAGACTTTGATGACTCTGGAAGAGAGAATGAGGCTAATGACTTCATGCAACTCTGCCTCACTTAAATCCAGTTCACATGCAAGTCAAGACATCCCCCATATCCACTATTTTATCCCAACATCATAATGTCATTGGTCTTCTTTGAAAATGAAGGATGAACAATAGTGGATAGAGTAAGAGGTATGGAAGTATGAGAGGAATGGTGGCTGGGTTATCTTTGAATTTTTAAAAGGTGGTGTGGTTTGGTGGAAAGGATTTGGAAGCATACCTCCTAGATTTAAATCCTAGCTCTTCTGGTGTGACCTTGGGCAAGTCTCTATGCCTCAGCTTCCTCATCTGTTAAATGAGTGGGTTGGATTAGATGACCTCTAAGGTCCATTACAGCATTATCTCTATGATCCTTTGAATTTATTTTATCCAAGGAATAATAATGTTGAATACAACTGGACAAGTATGTAGCCTAGACATTAGAGGAAGAGAATTTTAAGTGTTTAGAGGAGAATAATAACTAATTCCAGCTAGCATTTATATAATACTTTAAGGTTTGCAAAGCACTTCATAAAAATTATCTCATTTAATCCTCACAACAACCCTCAGAGATAGATGTTAGCACCATTTTACAAATGGTGAAACTGAGGCAAAGCTTCAGCGACTTGCTCAAAGTCACACAGTGTGTAAATGTCTGAGGCAAGATTTGAACTCAAGTCTTTCAGACTGCACACTGGGCACTCTATTCACTGTGTCACAGTACTGTCAAAGAGAAATCCCACTCCTTGGAACCAACATTAGACATGGTATAGTTTAAAAGAAAAGCCCACTGGATTTAGAATAAGATGAATGAATGAATAAAGCATTTATTAAAAACTTACTCTGGACAGAACACTGGGCTAAGTACTGGGGACATAAATAGAAAAGTATGGCAGAGCCTGCTATCAAGGAGCTCCCATTCTACTGAGGGAGATAACCCCTAAGGAAGTTTCTAGTCATTTGAGTCAGAAGAGAGGGAAAAGTCCCATGGTCCTTTGGGTGTAGCAGCAGAGCAATGGTCCTGTCACTTCTTCAATATCATTTTCACTGATAAAATCCTAAAAGTTTCTGCTGTTAAACCATGGACAGCTCCAAGGACTTCCAGAGCTTTCTTTTCTCAGTCTTTAGTAACTGTGGCTAAAGCATTACAAGAGCAACAATGAGTCTGTATCTACATAGGGAGGAGCTGCTTCCCAGGATGATAGTTGAGGGCACTGGACCAGAAGCATTGCCATTCCTAAGGCTCTTGGGTTCAGGATCCAGATCTTTCTCCATCAGGATCTGAGGGAAGATGGTTTTCAAGTTTGGGGTGGTGGTGGTTTGGCATATGCTGCCTCCTCTCTCTTTCTCAGGATGCCCTGCTGCCTTGGCTAGGCTGGCTTGCTTGTCTCATGGGTGGCAGTTGGCTGGAATGGTTAGTCCCTTCTCCAGAGGAGATGCTTTCACCCCTCAATGATGACTACTGGGGCTGGACTGGAAGCAGGACCAATGGTCTGGGGATGTTGACCATCCCAGAGCTTTTGTGCCTATCTACTTGTTGGTGGCATTTGATCAGGAGTCATTGGTGGTGCTGACAAGGAAGGTGGAGCCTTTCTTTACAATATTTACAATATTTCTTCTCCCAATTATGTCTTCAGGAACTGACTTTGAGGAAGTTCTGGTGGCTCAGGGGACACAGTAGGCTCTTGGGTTCAGAGTTCTGGGCTGTATTTTTGTCTTTTTTGATAAGCTCCAGGGCTTAGCACATTCTCTGGTGTAGAGTAAGCACTTAAGAAATGCTTGTTGACCTGACTAATGATTAATATGAAGAAATTTGTAGATCATATATTTAAGTGCATGCCATCATGATGGGGGTGGGGAGAAGAGAGGGAGGAGGAGAAAATTTGAAACTCAAGGGAGTGTGGAACTGAATGTTGTAAACTAAAAGTAAATAAACAAACCAATTTAATTAAAAAAAAAAAGAAATGTTTGTTGATCAGACCAATTGTGCAAATGGAAGATGTGATTATTAGGCCAGTTTTCATTGGAGGGTTGGGACAGGTAGGAATTTAAGGTTCTACCTGGAAAGGCCAATCCTGGGTGGGAAACTAGAATAGGCAGGGAGGATCTAGTTCTAGCTAGAAGAGGAAAACAGGTGGAGGGTGGAGTGAATTGGGAGAGGTAGGAAAGGAATTGAGGGCTATTCATAACTAACATTACCTTCACTTAGGGTAAACCCTGCTTTGCTAACTCCAGCAAGGGGGTCCTTTCCTGCAAGCTTCTGGGAAGGTGATCTGTGACTTGGAAGCAGGGTGGAGGGGGTGGTGGTAGTATTGCTGGCAGAGTGGGTGTGGGCTGGGCCTCTGACCTATGCTTGGTGAAAGGCACAGGCTGTCAGAATGTAGAGTGAGCATCTGCTTTGATGCAGGAGGAAATGTGGAGGGAGCCTGAGCAATGAATTTATTAGCATATCAATGGATTTAGCCTTGGGCCTATTAAGGCTTATAAAGCTCAGGGTGGGGTGCTTCATAATTGTTTGGGTAATCTACTCAAGGTGGCTAAATAGGAAATGGTAATTACCCCTGTTAGTTACTGGGCCTGCAGAGGACATCCTTTCTTTGCTTAATTATTATTATTATTTTAAAAATGAAAGTACCAATTTGGGCTGAAGCCTTGGAACACCCTTTGTGAGCAGCAAGGAGACAGACACTTTCTGAGTCCCCTGCTGAGGCTGAGCACAGTGGGGTGCAGGGTCTATGTGGCCTGAAAGGACAAATGTAGTCCTCCAGGCTTTGAGGTGGCACCAAAGGAGAACTTTCTGATTTGGATGTGGTGGGGCAGGTATTATTGGGGCAGATGAGCCCAGGAGAAGGTGGTGAGAAGAATATCAATCATTCAGTCAGTCAATAAACATTAAGTTATCTACTATGTGCCAGGACCTGTGCCAAGTGCTGGGGATACAAATAGGAAAAAGAAAGGCAGTTTGTGTCCTCAAGAAACTTATAATCTAATGGGGAAAGAAAACACACCAAGAGAAGCTTAAAAATGGGGAGGAGGAAAGGAAGGGAGGGACCTGAGCGAAGGCATGGTGGAAAGGTCCCAAGGATTATAATCAAGTGGGAAATGATGAGATTGTTGATCAGGAGCCCACCTTAAATGGAGGTTCTGGCAAGAGTTTTCTATTCACCCTTCAATCAGAGGGAGGAGCAGGCCCCAGGGACAGGGGTGCTGCTATGGTGTGAGTACCTGGGGTGACATGATCTTGCAGAACAGTGGGGTTCCTGGGGGGTATCAAGGAGAAATCGAAAGGACTTATGCTAGGTTGGAAAAATTTGATCAAGTATTTACTAGGTACCTACTATGTGCCATGTATACATACAAACACATCCACATTTTGTTGCTGTTGCTCAGACTTTCAGTTGTGACTGACTGTGACCCCATGGATGGCATGCCAGACCCTTCTTACCTCTACCATCTTTTGAAGTCTATTCATAGTTCATTGTTTCCATGACACTATCCATCCTTCTCATCCTCTGTCATCCCTTTTTCTTTGTGCCTTCAATCCTTCCCAACATCAGGATCTTTTCCAATGACTCCCATCTTCTCATTATGTGGCCAAAGTATTTAAGTTTTAGCATTTAACCTTCCAGTGAATAACCTGAATTGATTTCTCTAAGTATTGACTGATTTGCTGTCCAAGAGACTCTCAAAAGTCTTCTCTAGCACTACAATTCAAAAGTGTGGATTCTGTAGAGCTCAGCTTTCATAACACATTGTACATATGTATTATTATATCTATCTATTCTATCTTCAGGGGGTTTTAACTGCTGAAAAGAAAATTCTTAATTTGGGCTTTGATCCTGATTAATGAGGCAAAACAAAGGACAAAGAGAATTAAAAGGAGTTGATTACAAGTATGTCAAGGTAGCAACATGTGAATGGACTGATCATTGAAGATCAATGATGGCTTCTAGGTGGGGCCAACTTTTATAGCAAACTTGTGTGATGAGATAAAGACAATTCAGTTTGGTCAACATCACCGGAAGAGCTTGGGGTCCTTGCATTGCATTTCCTCCCCAAGGAAGGAATACCTATCTGTCCAGGGAGGGGAATGACTTAAATATGTGACAAACATCAAGGGACTGGGTAATGCCTCCTCCCAAAACTGATTGACAAGCAGGTCTGGGAACAATGGGTCACTGAGTCAGTATAACTTTTAATGTAACCCACACTCTGTAAACTTGTGTTTTTCTTTTCTTTTCTAAAAATAGAATTTGATAATTGTGTCTCAATGTAATTGGTTTCCTTTGTAATTCTGTGTATTTTTGCAAGACACAAAAAAGGTTAACAGCTGATTCTTGTGAAATGAGTGTAATTGGGTTCAAATTCCAGGGCTGCCCTTTCCTACCTATATAAATGCAAGCAAATCACTGAATTTCTCTGATTTCAGTTTACTCATCTTTAGAATGGGTCTACACCAAGCACAGGATAGACTGCAGTAGCTCATGCTTAACAAATGCTTGCTGATAAGAGAAAGAGTTATCATTTCTGAATTTTTGCATTTGATTGCTTAGATTAGAAGCGTCTGGAAGGTAGGGGAGTCTCCTCTGTGAATGAGAACATTCTTGACTATAGCTGTGCTTAATCAATGGTTAATAAATATCCTGCTGATTCTTTTGTTTTATATATTTTAGGCCCATGATCTCATACCCCTTAGTAGGCTTTAAGCACCCTAGATTCTGAGCTGGAAGGGACCTCAGGAATCATGCAGCTCCTCGTTTTTCAGACAGGAAATGGATATCCTGAGAAGGGAAATTGTTCAAAGGGGAGGGAGAGAACAAACATTTATCAAGCACCTTCTGTATGCTAGGCACTGTGGTAAATACTTTACAAATATCTCCTTTTGTCCTTACTGGATATCCTTACCTAGAAGGTAGGTGCTGTTAGTATACCCATTTTATACTTGAAGACATTGAGGTAGATAGAGGTTAAGTGACTTGCTCAGGGTCACACAGCTAAGTGTGTGTGATTTAAATAAGTGTGAAGGAGCAGAACAAGGATTTGAACTCAGGTTTTCTAACTCTTCCAACCCTTTGTCTTTTAAGGGCACTGCATTACTTACTACTCTGTCACACCAGAAGTTCTGTGTTTACCTTTGAACGAGCAGCCCAATACTGCTTTTTGTTAACTTACAAAAATAAAGCTTGCAGCCTTGATCTCTGCATTACAATTCTTTTTTTTTTTTAAGGGGGAATGCAAGGCAGTTGGGGTTAAGTGACTTGCCCAAGGGAACACAGCTAGTAAGTGTCAAGTGTCTGAGGACAGAGTTGAACTCAAACCCTCCTGACTCCAGGGAGAGTGCTCTATTCACCTAGCTGACCCAGCATTACAATTCTTACAGACAGAACTAAACCATCTCACAATGTCTTAGCTTGAAGGAGCCTCAGTTTAGCATTAATTAAGATACTCAGTTCTTAGGATTATAGATCTAAATTTTGAAGGGACCTCAAAGGTCATCTAAACCAATCCCCTCATTTTACAAATGTGAGAAATTAATATTTCTCTCTTGTATTTAAAGCTAATTATTGTAATAAGACCACGGTTTTCCCCCTTTCCACTGCTACTTCCTCATCCAGAAATCAACCAGTGTGGGAAATCTCAAAGGTTTACCCAAGCCAAGATCTAATAAGACAGTGAAAGAAATTCTAAATTTAGGCTAATGGGTGTTTTCCTGCTCACTAATAGGTGTTTGCTCCGATAGGTCTGGGAAGAAGTTGTTTCTCCCTTTCTTTCAAGACAGGTGCTATGGAAATTAGTGTCTCATTGACTAGCATTTGGGCAACCCAAGTCATGTACCTCAAGATCCTTATTTTAATATAGCTCACCTTCCATTGTGTTATCCAATCAGAGTTGATTGCCTCCTCTCAGGAACACCTACTCTTTGAAGGGTACATGAACTATGAGCCCATGGCCATGATTGTCTTTGGTCTAAGACAGTCAATCAAATGACCATATTTTTCTTAATAACATGCTGGACTTATTAATAAAATTATTAAATTACTCAGAAATTATGTCTCTCAAAATTATTTTGATCACCACACAAATTAGGAAACTGATCTTTCCTTGTCCTTTGTATACCAAGAGGATGCCATGTATTTGTGGTCAGGAGAGTAATAATGTTATATACATACATACATACGTGCATACACACACACACACACACACACACACACACATACACACATATATAATATTGATGAGAGGCAAGTTGAGTTGCAGCAGGATGTCTCTGAAGAATTTCAAAGACTCAGGTTGACTCCAAGCCTGTTAGAAAGATTTATTATGGTTTTGAGGTTTCATGCTCTGGTGAGTGGCTAAGTTCCTTAGAAGAATTAACAACTTCAGCAAGGCAAGACAGATAGTTTTATAGAATATATGATGCTGATTACACAACCAAAATTTACATAGAATACAGAAACATGATTAATATTAAAAAGACAGGAAGGGTTTATTAAGGGATTAGGAAATAGGGGAGGAGTCCCAGCCTTAGTGGAACTGCACATGCAGTTACCTACAATGCATACAGAAAAACCCAAATGGGTTTTTGTATGTATAATCTTTTCTACATCATAAATTCACTCTAGTCAGTAACTTACTATTATGGTGCAGGGCATAGTAGGGTGGGCCGCTTCTATGGTTTGGTGGTCAAGCATCCTGCTCTCTAACCTGGTGGCCTACTTTCTGATTGGCTAGCTGTTGTGGTCCTGTCTGGTCAAGATGGGTGATTTGGTTGTACTTGAGTGTATGGACACACCTGTTTCCGTGGGAAATATGTGAATTGGATCTGGGAGCAGGGGCTAGTTGGAAGTTTGAGACTGGGGGCAACGGCTAACTAGAGGCAGTGGCTAGCTATTCAATGAGGCCTGTCATTGAGTTTGGGGGCCTGTGATGTGGTTAAAGCCAGATTTCGTGGTCAAGTTAGGACATGCCTGCTGTTCAGTGGGGCCCATAAGGAAGCTAGAAAAGGGGGCAGCTCTATTAGGATTCCCTTAATATAACAGTATTATATTTAATTGCATTGAAATAGCACCTATAAGGTTTGCAAAATTTATTACATAGGCTATCTCATTTGAGCCTGTGGAGTAGGTGTCAAAGATATAATTACCTTCTTATAACAAATGAGGAAACTGATTCTCAGAGGTGGGTAAATTATTTTCCTTTGGTCACAGGATTAGTAAATGTCTAAGAAGGGATTCTAGCACTCTAACCACTGTACAACCCTAAGGCTTCTCTTTTCTGTATTTTCTTTCTTTTTTTTTTTAAATTTTCTTTTATTTTTTGCTTTTTTGGAGGGGGGAGAGCAGAGCAATTGGGGTTAAGTGACATGCCCAATGTCACATGGCTAGTACGAGTCTGAAGCTAGATTTGAACTCGGGTCCTCCTGACTCCAGGACTGATACTCTATTCACTGCACCACCTAACCACCCCCTGTATTTTCAATAGTCAGAATTTCCTTGTAGGAAACTAATTATATTCCCTGGTTCCATTGCTTTCCCATCTTGATCAATGCCATATGTTTGTACGATGGTTGGTTCAATTTCTGGGTCTGGTTTGTGGCCACTGAACAAACAGAAGAAAGCTAAAATGGCTTGTAAGAAGCTAGCCTGTAGCCTCGGGCTCCTTCTTTAACTTGCCAGGTCTTATAAATAGAACTAAAGAGAATCCTAGAACAGCAGAGTTGGGAGGGACCTCAAAAGCCATCTAGTCCAACCTGTGGCTGAATAACACACTCACTAAAATACACTTCTAGTCTTGGGGTTGGGAAGACTGCCAAGACAACACATTCCACTTTTGAACAGCTAATTATTAGAATTTTTTTTTTTAAGTGAAACTTAAGAAAAGCCCAAATGTGCCTCTCTACCATTTCTACTCATCCCTCTCAGTCTTGCTACCTCAGGGCAAGGAGAAAACTCAGTCAATTAACAAATCAAATAGGTCTAGTCCCTCTTCTCCAGCCCTTCAAATACTTAAAGACATCTGAGGCCATGGTCTGTAACCTCCAGTGTTTATCTCAGGAGCCTCTCACATAAAGATAATACTTGTACAATTTGCTTTAATGTTGACTCCTGCAAAGCAAATAGTTACCCAAATAGTTACCCAGTCACAGATTTTGGTGTCATCTTGCCTCATATGGATTCTGGTTTCAGGACACAGGTTTGAATTCTGTCTCTGCCATGTACTTCCTATGTGATGTTAGACAATCATTTACTCCACTGGCTTATTTTTCTCATCCATAGAAGGGGGCCACTTGACCACGAAGGTCCCTTTCAGCTCAAAATCTATGTCTTGTGATCTCAATGCAAGCTTTGAGTCTTCTAGGATTTCACATTTTTAAGGTCCAGGGTCTCTAATCTGAAGTCTTCCCTTCATAATGTCTCTTCATTCATTGAGCAAACATTGATTTAGACCTTATTCTGTGTCTACCACTATGCTTTCTCTCTGTTAATTATTTCCTATTTATCCTATTAATAACTTGTTTGTGCATAGTTGTTTGCATGTTGTTTCTGCCCTTAGGTTGTGAGTTCCTTCAGGGCAGGGACTCTCTTGCTTTTCATTCTATCTCCAGTGGTTAGCACAGTGTTGGCACATAGCAGGCATTTCTTAAATGGTGACTGACTCCTAGGTGCTGGGGATTCAAAGACAAAGTTGAAATGGTCCCTGTCCTCAAGGAATTTATATTCTGTTGGTAGAAACAATATGTGCACCAATAAACAAATAAGCAATATAATATAATTTTAGAGGGGAATCTAGCAACTGAGGATATAATAACAATAATAGCTAGCACTTACATAGCCCTTAAAGGTTTATAAAGTACTTTATAATAGTATCTTACTTGATTTTCAAGACAACCCTGGGATGGAGGTGCTATTATTATTATTCCTATTTTATAGATGAGGAAACTGAGGCAAACAGTTAAGTGACTTGTCCAGGGTCACACAGCTAGTAAGTGTCTGAGGCTGAATTTGAATTCAGGAAGATGAGCTGCCCAGTTTGGTTCAGAGTTTTTCAAATAATATTGCTGTTACTGTATAAAATGTTTTCTTGACCCAGCTAATCTGTCTTCATTATTGCATTCAAGTCTTTCCATGTTTTTCTAAAATCAATCAACTCATCATTTCTCATAGCATGGTATTATTCTATCACAGTCATATACCACAACTTGTTTATCCATTCCCCAATTGATGGGCATCCCCTCAATTTCCAGTTCTTTGCCACCACAAAGAGAGCTGCTATAAATATTTTATTACATATAGATTCTTTTCCTTTTCCTTGATCACCTTGGGAAACAGACCTAATAGTGGCATTGCTGGATCAAGGAGGTAGACACAGTTTTTCAACTCTTTGGGTATACAAATTGTATTTAATGCACAAAGGCATGGGGATGAGAGATGAAATATATAGAACAGATAAGAGGCAGGATAGTTGAGTGTATAAAGGAGAGTTATATGTAGTAGTCTGGGAAGGAGGAGGTTGGGGCTAGATTATGAAGGGCTTTAAATGACAGAGGAGTTTATTTTATCCTTGAGACAAGTAGGAACTACTGGGGCTTCTAAAGCATGGGAGTGACCTGTGATTTTGGAAGATCAATTTGGCAGATGTAGAGGAGAGACTGGAGGCCAGGAGACCAGTTCTGAGGCTATTCCATAAAAATATCAAAGCCACTTGCTTACAAGTACTCTCTACAGAGCATGGATCTGAAAGGCAATTACCTGGCATTATGTTGGTTTCAACTATAGTGAGGCCCCACTTAGTGTGAATAATGAATAGTATTAAATAGTAACATGTATTTGAATTTGCCCTATTTGAAGCTACTCCTATGTAAAGTATGATAATGAGTTCTAGCCCAATGGATATATGTTCTATGAATTCAAATAATGTGATCACTTCATGGGTTCAGGTATCCTTTTCTGAAGCTTATTAGTATGTCTCAGAATTCAAAGAAGAAAGAGAAGTGGCATATCAACATCTTTCACCATGGTTTAGGCATCCCTGGCAGCCTGTCCTTCAGGGACCTAGTAAGCTCATTCTAAAGAGAGAGGTTCATTAGATTACAAGGTCCTTGAGGGTAGGAACTGTTTTTGCCTTTATATCCCTAGCACCTAGCACAGTGCCTGGCATATAGCAGAGATTTAACAAATGCTTGTTGACTTAAGTGACATGCCCAATGAAAATGGTAGAGTAGAGGTTGGAACTCAGATCCCCTAACTCCAACTTCAATACCTTTCCTACAGTACAATAGCCATGATTCCAATGAAGATCTTTTCCTCAAAACCAGGGCTCTTCCCATTAACAAGCCAGTTACCGGCAAGGACAAGGTGCTGTCCAGTGCTGAAATAGGATGAGTTACACTTCAGTGTTTTGGAGGTGTGGGGGTGTGTAGGTCCCAATGGAATTCTTTCCACAACCTCCCCTAATTACTTTTTAAATGTGCTTTGGAATTGTTTCTGGTATCCTATTAATGTGAAAACCCTCTAAAAAGTCTTATGGTGGAATCTCACCATTCATTCCAGAAAAGCTTGGCTATCTGAGATCATTTGCTTGACAATTTTTTTTTTGGCCTGTTTCAAAGGACCCTTTCACAATTTGGGTTACTTTTCCTTTGCCATGCATTGCTACTGAGTGGAACCCATTGCAAATGTCAAACCTATTATCTGGCTATGGAAAAAGGCTTTTAAATGATTTTTTTTATATCTTCCTACACTACACAGTAATAGCGAGGGTCCTTATGTGGATGTTTTTTTTTTTTTATTGTTAAACTAGATCTCCTCTAGTAAAGCCAAATTATCTCCTGAAAGATCTGTTGGGAAGGGATGAGAGCCTAAGCTTTTTAATCACTTGTTTCCTTGGTTATAGGCCCTCATGACAATCTTGCATCCCTCACCTCACAAAATGCTGAGTTATACTGTAGATGGGATAAAGGCCCTGCTAGTGAAGGGACAAAAACAAAGGATGGATAAATGAATGAACTCCATCCTTTGTTCATTATGAACTTGAAGATTAGCAAACAGGAATGCTTTCTTATACAAAGAAGAAGAGAAAGAATGATTATATTTAGAACTGTTTACCTCATATTTAGTTTCTAAAGTATTTCTGAAATTTTATGATTATAAGTGTATGTATATAATTGTATGTCTCTGTCCCTTTTTAAATTTCCTCTACTCTGTTCTACATTTTTTTTAATGCTTCATTGATTCTTTTTCTTCTTCTTCTTCCTCCTCTTCCTCCTCCTTCTTCTTCTTTTACTGGAAAACTTTTTATTGCAGGTGGAGTGGGACAGCTGGAAACAGGTTAGATGATTCCAATTTTGTTGGCAACATCTAAAGCATCATAGTCTAGAGCAAGTCGGACACAGGACTTTTCCTCATCATCAGGTTGGATCAGTGTGTTGGCCTTGGCCATGTTGATATCATACAGCTTCTTTATGGCCTGCTTAATCTGATGCTTGTTGGCCTTGACATCCACGATGAAGACTAAGGTGTTGTTGTCCTCAGTCTTCTTCATAGAAGACTTAGTGGTCAAGGCATATGATGGCATAGTGATCAAGTTTGTTTCTCTGAGGGGCACTTTTCGGAGGGTATTTGGGCTGCCTTAGTGTCTTGGGTCTCAGGAAGGTGAGGAAGCTAAGGAAAGTGCGGGATTTTAGAATACTTTTCTTTTTTTGGCTATGGATACCCTTCAGCACTGCCTTCTTGGCCTTCAAGGCCTTGGACTTGGCTTCTGCAGGGGCGGGGGGGGGGGGCAACAGCTTCCTTCTGTGCCTTCAGCACCATCTTGGGGAACATGTTTCTTCTTCTTCCACATCATTGTCACCACCCATCAAATCTACCCCTCCTCCATTCTACCACAATAGAAATCCCACTTTGCAAACAACATGAGTAATTAAGCAAAATAAATCAACAACTTGGCTTTGCTTATAGATGTACATCTCATTCTATATCAGTATTCAAGGGGTTATTAACCTGTGGTCCCTGAGGCAGCACTACCTAGGTGCCTCAGAAGGGGTCCATAGTCACCACAAGACTCACCACCAAAGGGATTCATGTCCCAAAAAGTCAAGAACTCCCTCTCTAGTCCAGTATCTCTCTTTCCAACAAATGAGAGGTGTGTTTCCTCATCAGTCTTCTGATATATGTTCTGAATGGTTATTGAACTGACCAGAGCTTTGAAGGCTTTCAAAGTTGTTTTCATTTACCATTATTGCAGTCATTATCTAAAGTGTTCTGGTACTGCTCATATCATTCTACAGGAGGTCATGAAAGCCTTCCTAGGTTTTTCTGAATGTTATATTCATTATATCTTACAACACAAAAATCTTTCATTCCATTCATATACCATCACTTGTTCAGTCATTTTCAGTTGATGGATACTCACGTTACTTAACAACTCTTTGCTTCTACAAAAAATGCTGCTATAACCATTTTTTGGGGGGACATATAAGCATAAAAGGTATTTCTTTCCAATCTGTCTTCGAGTTTTTTAAGGTAATATGCTTCTTTGTTGTATTTCTGGGTCAAAGAGTATTCACAATTTTGTGACTTTGAGTGGGGAAATATATAGGTCCAATTACTTTCTAGCATGGTTAGACCAATTCCTAGCCAGCACAGTGCATTAATATACCTAGCTTCTCATAGCCCTTCCAACAATTGTTATTTTCCTTTGTTACCATTTTTATCCAGTATGACAGGTATGCAATGGAACTTCAGAATGGTTTTAATTTGTTTCTCTTATTATTCAGAACATTTTTCAAATGACTTAGAGGATCATAGATTTAGAACTGGATGGACTCTTTGAATCCAGTAACCCCATCCCCTCATTTTATAGATGAGGAAATATGTTGAGTGAGGTTAAATGATTTGCCTTAGGTCACATAGTAAAGATCTGAGGCAGAATTTGCACTGTTTTGTGACATTTACTGTACTGCCTTCTTTTTTTGAAAATTGTAAGCTGTAACTGTTCGGCTGTAGACAATTTAATAGGGGAGGTAGAACATACATGCAAGGAAAATTTTTTGCTGCTTTTCAATAATCAGTCATTCAAAAAGCATTTATTAAGTACCTGTTATATACAAAGCATTGTACTAAGCACTGGGGACACAACTATAAAAGTGAAATGGTCTGTGCCTTTGAAAAGCTTTCATTCTATCAGGAAGATTCAATATGTTTATAGATGAATAAGAACAGAACAAATCTAATTTCTTTGGGAAGGGCACTAACAAATGGGGGCTCAATCTAGAAGAAACCATCTTGTCAAGAGATCAGAGATTTAAAACTGAAAAGGACCTCTAGTCCAAACCCTCATTTTACATATGAGGAAGCTAAGGCCCAGAAAGGTTCAATTACTTGCCCAAGGTCACAGAGGAAGTAAGCATCACAGGTGAGATTTGAATCTAGATTTGGATTTGAATCTTATTCCAGAATCAAGTGAAGTTATATCAACAAACATTTTTAAGCACCCAGGGGCCAGGTATTCTGCTAAGCACCACAGATACAAAGAAAGGCTAAACAGTTCTGGCCCCCAAGGAGCTTACAATCTAATGAGGGAAACAACAAGCAAGCAAGATATATTTGTCGTTTCTGTGCTACCACAGTTACTTCTTTCTCAAAGAAAGTGGTACTTAGGGGTGGCTAGGTAGCTCAGTGAATAGAGCACCAGCCCTGGAGTCAGGAGGACCTGAGTTCAAATCCAACCTCAGATACTTAACATGAAACTAGCTGTGTGACCTTGGGCAAGTCACTTAATGTCAATTGACCTACCTTTCCCCCTCCAAAAAAAAAAAAAAGGAAAAAAAGTGGTACTTAGCTGAGCATTTAATAATGCTATTTAATATTATAAAATAGTTAATATAATTTAATAATTATTAAATAATTTAGTAAAAGTAATAACTTGCATTTATATAGTGCCTACTATGTTCCAGGTACCATGTAATATAATAAAATGATATATGATAGTGGTAATAATAACAATAGCATTTATATTGTACCTACTGTGTGCCCCTATGTGCTGTGTTCCTGACTCCAGGCCCAGTTCCCTATCCACTATGCCACCCAGCTGCCTCTCATTGAAGAGGGCTAAAGGTTCCAAGAGGCTTCGGTGAGGAGGGAGAATGTTCTAGGGACAGCCTTTACAAAGTCACAGAATCAGGAAACAGAGTACTGTATTTGGAGAATGGCTGTCAGGCCAGTTTGGCTAGCTAGAGTGTAGCTTTCATGGCTGTATAATCAGTCTGGAAAAATGGGTTAGAGGCAGATTATTAAGGACTTTAAATGGCAAATGGAGGATTTTAATTTTATGCTAGAGAGAATGAAGAGCCAGTGATGCTTCTTGATCGGGAAAATGACTTGGCCAAAGCCATCTGAGGACTTTTTATTGACTATAGAATAAAGTAAGAATGACTTTGCTTCTCATTCAATATTCTCTACAGGGGGCAGCTAGGTGGCACAGTGAATAGAGCACTGGCCCTGGAGTCAGGAAGACCTGAGTTCAAATCCAGCCTCAGACACTTGACACACTTACTAGTTGTGTGACCTTGGGCAAGTCACTTAACCCCAATTGCCCTACCAAAAAAAAAGCAAAAAGAGAGAGAAAGAAAAAAAATCTCTACAGATTGAGTGGAGTGAGATTTTGCCACAGGCAAAATATTGTAGATAATATTATAGATAACAACAACAAAAACTACTCCTAGGTCTTCAGTAGAAACAATAGGGTCTAGGTATAGGTCTAAGTCTAGTGTCTAGGTCTAGGTCCAGTGAGCAAGAGGAATTGGTTAAAATAGGGAACTACCAGCTGGGGGCTGCCAGTCACAGCCCATTCAGTTCCTGCACAGCCTGACCCTGTCCTGTTCTTCCTGCTCCCTGACCCACAGTCACCTCTCCAGAAGTGCTCTTCCTGGGTCTCTGTCCATGGGGTTTAGTGTCTCAGCTTAAACAGTTGATGTCAGGGCAAGTTTCCTGTTGCCTACCCTGAGTATAGTTTGTACTGCCCCAGATACCAAACTAATAACTGTGTCTCTCTTTGTTGCTGTTCAGTCCTGTTTGACCCCACTGGGGGTTTTCTTGGCAGAGATCCTGCAATGGTTTGCCGTTTCCTTCTCCAGCTCATTTTACAGATAAGGAAACTGAGGCACTCAGAGGTAAGTGACTTTCCCAGAGTCACACAGCTAGTTAAATGTATGAGGCTGGATTTGAACTCAAGTGTTCCTGACTCCAGACCTGGTACTTTATCCACTGAGCCACCTGCTTCCCCATGTATTTTCTTGATCCTGATTGTTCATCCAGCTTCCATCTTTCCCCTCTCTTCGCCTTTTCAGCTAAAGGTGTTTCCATCCTAATCGTCCGATTCTTCACTTCCCACTCTCTCCTTAACCCCTCACAATCAGACTTCTCTCCTCATTGCTCCCCTGAAACCTCTCTCAGGTAACCTACATCATTCTAATGACCAAATTCCAGTTTCTTTTCTCAGTCCTCATCCACCTCCACCCTCTGCAGCTTTTCACACTGCTGACCACCCCTTCCTACTCGATACTTTCCACTCCTTGGTTTTCCTCATACCTCAGGAATCACTTCTGTTTCCACTGGTGCTTCCTCTTTCTCTTCCTGATCTCTTAACGTGGTTGTTTCCTGCCCATGGGCCTCTTCCCTTCTTTCTCTGTGTGCTCTCCCTTGGCAATCTTCTTCATCCCCACAAATGGAAATTTCTAGTCCTCACGTCTCTTTTGTGCTCTTCAATCACATTGTTGGTTGCTTTCAGGACATTCACATGTGGATTCCCATCAGGCCTTGGTGCAGTGCAAAAAACAATTAATTTGGAGTCAGATGATTCAATTTCATATTTGACTCTGCTTGGATAGATTAACTTAACCTCTCTGGACCTAATTATCTTCATTGTTAAATTAAAGGGATTGGACTAGATGATTTCCAAGGTCCTTTTCCAGCTCTGCTTATGATCCTGTGTGCAGAACCCAGTTTATTTTCTTTTCATGTATACCAGTTTCTGCTTTTCTGCTTCTGACTTCAGTGTATGTGTGTGTGTGTGTGTGTGTATGTGTGTGTGGTGCCAGTATTCATATTTAACTCAGGTCTAGTACAGTTCTCTGTACTCAATGGGTGTTTAATAAAGATTTATCGATGGGTTCACCATATCTGGTACCAGTCAACCTTTATCTCTTTATTTCCTACCATTCTTTCACATAATTGACACTCTAGCCAAATTCTGACTCTATGGTTACCCAAATTCATTCTTGCCCTTTTATTTGAGTTATCTTTTGTCATCATAGGAATGTAGGCAGAACTAGAAAGGAATTTAGAGATAATCTGTCTGTCCCCCTTTATTTTACAGATGGGGAAACTGAGGCTCAAGGAGAACAAATAATTTCATGTATACAAAGGCAGAGTTTGAAGGGACCTCAGTATATTTAGTAAAGACCATCTCCCCTGATTTTATAGAAAAGGAATTAGAGCCCAGGGAGACCCAGGCTTCCCTCCCTAATGGATGACTTGACCAGACTCACTAGCCATAGTAAGCATCAGAGGCAGGGTCAGTCCTTTGCCTCCAGGGTCAGAACTCTTTCCACCGTACCACATTGCCTCTCTTGTTGCTTGGATGATTTCCTAACCCTAACCCCTCGTTACTTTTTGACTTGTTGAAATCTTTCCCAATGTCCAGGTTACATTCTTCAATTTTCTCCATGAAGCTTTCCCAGAGCCTCCCCAATGACTGTATTCTCTCCTATCTTGGAATTCTTGTAGAAATTTAGGGCAGTTTCTATTTGTCTATTCATTGGTGTGCATTTTATTAAGTCCCTTTGTCTACAATGAACACTCCTGGGACTCTTCTAACAGTCCATGCCTTTGTCACAATCTGATTATTACTGCAGTTACTTGGACACCTGAGCATAGCTCCCTTGCTAAAATGGCAGCCCTACAAAGCCTTTTATTCCTCATCTTTGTGTTCTGCACAAAGCCAGAGTTCAGAATATGTTTGTTTCCTGTTCACAATGAGGAGTGATAACACAAAATGTCCTCTCATCTCCCACTTCTACTGACAGCATAAGGGTCCATTATAGGGGCATAGGACCTTTCAGCTAGAAAGGACCATATTATCTATTCCAACCTCCTTGTTTTAGATAAAGGGAAACTGAGGCACAGAGAAGCAGTCTCTTCAGCAAGGTCACTGATGTGGAACTATCTTAGATGGGATCCTAACCCTCTTCTCTTTCTCAAAATCCAGTTTTTGGGGTGACTAAGTGTAGCAGCAAGCACCCCAATATCCCCAGGGTGACTGCCAACACAGGTTCTTAGATCTGCTTTTCAAAAGGAAAGCAACTCAAAATGGGTTAACAAGCTTACTTTAATCAAACAAACATACATTACCTAGTTCAGGGGAAAAAGGTCAGCACCCCAACTTCAGAGTTACAGAACTTACAGATCAAACAGACAGGCTTCCAAACTGTCCTAACATTATATCAATACCAAATCACAGTTACCAGAGAGGGAAGCATCAACATCTGGGTTTTCAAAGCCGGGGGGCTCTCAACAACGGCTTCCCAGAGTCTCACCTGGTCAAGTCACACAACACTTCTCAAAGTGAGCCCCAAAGCAAAGCCTCTCCTCAGGGTTTATATAGCCTTCTCCTGGCTCAGAGAATGTAACAACCTTCTGGACCCACTGCCCAATCACAAAGTATCAAGGTGTGGGCTTTCCTGAAAAACAAGCCTCCCACCACAGGCTCCAGGTGCACTTAAGCTAGGGGCAGGGAAGATCTTTAAATCTGCATTTCCATTACACTAAGTAGCACAGTGAATAGAGCACCAGCCCTGGAGTCAGGAGGACCTGAGTTCAAATGTGGCCTCAGACACTTAACACTTACTAGCCATGTGACCTCAGGCAAGTTATTTAACCCCAATTGCCCTATCTTGCCCCCTCCAAAAAGCATAAATAAATAAAAATCCAGTTTTCTTTCTACTGTGCTAAGCTAGTCTACAGGGAGTTACTAACCATAGCCATAAGATTATAGAAGGAGAATTGAGAGGGGTCTTAGCAGTCATGAAGTCCAACCCCCCCCCCCATTCCCATTTGACTAATGAGGCCCAGAGAGGTTAAATATCTGGTCCAAGGGCTCGTAAAAGGGACAGAGAGCCAGCGTTTGGACCAGGGTCTTCAGACTACAAAGCCGTACTCATTCCCTTGTGCTATACTGCATCCTTCCATCAAGAAAGCCAGCTGAATTATGCTCCCTTATGTGACTGGGAAGGTCCATTCCTTCCCCCACTTGTTTGCTGGAGGAGCAGAGCCCAGGCTCAGCCTTCCCCCTCCTTTATACCAACTAGAAGGAGTTTTGCATGCTAATACTCTTTCCTTTGACTGAGGCTGTCTGCAGAGTTCAAACATCCTGGCCCTTGCTGTGTTCCTTCTGGCAGCAGCAACAGAAGCTTGCCTCAGGTGGGGACTTGCATGGGCTGGATTGTGGAGGATCCAGCAGTGTCTGCAGCCAGGCAAACACAGATAAGGGTAGGCTGCTTCAGGTGGCAAACCAGGACCAATGAGGGGGTAGGAAGGAAGCTTTGCCTTTTGTTGGGGGAGGGGAGGCAAAAGATTTCACTCTATAATGCTTCTGAGATTGTTGAAAAGTTTGCCTTATTGTAGGGGGCATGCCTGTCAATCATGGAACTTTTCTTAAGGGCTTTCTGTATGCCCACAAAATTCAGTACTGGTGGGGGGTGGGGGTAGGTATCCTCAAATCTTCTAAAGGATCTCTCTGTTTATGGACCTGATTATTCCCTCCAAAGATGCAGGTCACACACAACACTTGCCTTTCTGTCTACCTTATGCAGCTCTTGTCCTTTCCTTTTGGAGCTCCACCCAGTGTGACAGGGGGCCTTCCTTTGTCTCTCCTGACATCAGGAAGAGACCAATGGAACACTTGGGCTATCTACCAGTTATCTTTAGCCCTTGACATGAAATTGGTCTGTATTGGTGTAGTAGTGCTAGACTTGGAATCAGTAAGAACTGAGTTCAAATCTTTCCTCCTACATGTACTAACTATATGCCCTTAAGGCAAATAGTTATTTAATCACTTTGTGCTTCAGTTATTTTATCTGTAAATGAGTGTGTTGGACTCTGGTGAATAAGGTCCCTTCCAGATCTAAACTTAAGATACTATGGTTTCTTGTTGTTTTTTTGCTCAGACAATATTTGTTGACATTTTTCATACTGTATCTCCTGGGCAACTCTCCATTTGTAATCTTGCAGCCTGCTCATGTCTAATGGGTGTTTCTCTGCTGGCCTTTGGGTGACGCTCAGTTTCATTTCTTCAGAGATTGAAGTTTTATGTGAGTTGTAGCCATACAAGGAAGCAGGTGACACAATGGAAAAAAACACTGGCACTGGTGCCAGAAGACATCCTGCTTCTTCTTACTACTTGTATGACTATGGGCAAGTCATCTAACCCTCTGGGCCTCAGTTTCCTTATCAGTAAAATAAATTAATTGTATCAGATGACCTCTGAAATCCCTTACAACTCTAGAACTATGACCCTATGAGCAATCCAGCTGGGTGTTCACAAAAGTAATTATAGCAGTTCACATTGTGATAGTACTTTACATTTTTGAAAGTATTTTCCTCACAGCTCTCTATGATGGTGGTAACAACAATAAACAACAATGATGCTGATTCACATTTCTATAGCATTTTAGAAATTACTTTCCCTATAACAAAACTGGAAGATAAGCAATGAAATATTACCACCCTTACTTTGTGAGTGTGGAAACTGAGAATTAGAAGGATTCAATGATTTGTTTAGGTCTCTCAGCCAATAAGTATCAGCAGTTTTTTGAGCCCCAGGATGAGTGTTCTTTCCAGTAAACAAAAAAAGGGACTTCTGATCTTCTTGGCAATGATTCTTGGCAGTCCAAGATGAACAAAGATTCAGGGTAAACCTTACAGATAAGTGGAATAAGCTACTTGGACATGATTTGTGGCCCCATATATATGTAGCTCTCAGGAGAGAGGGTGATGCCTTCTACCCTGATGTGATTCCTATCTACACAAAATCAGTCAGTCTCAATAATGACACCATTAACTTTTAAAATAAGACATTTACTTAGACATAAAGCAAAAGCAAGAATAATTACTGTATCATAGTTACCCAATATAAAATGAATGCAGGACTAATCTATATATCACAGTTAATCCATAACCTTTAGTCCCAGCACCCCCCAAATGCATACAGCATCTGCTAAGAAAAGTAGATACATACTTATAGAAACATAACATGGAGACACACAATCTATGTGCTCAGGTCAACTTGAATCTCTGAACTGCTGGCCTTGATCTCTCTAGGAATAGTCTGCATTACATAAAGTTGCTTCTTTGCTGTCTGTTTTCAGGCCATCACCAGCTTCCTGCTGAGGAAATTTACTTCTCTTCTCCCCATCAGACTGATGAAATACTGGTGAGTTCTTTTAACTCACAATCACCCTTCAGAGGGTACTTAGTGCTATGATATTATAATAACACGTAATACCCTTAAGCCAGTTGTAAAGCCTTCCACATAGTTCTCTGGGCAATACAGACAAGCCCAGACAATTCTTCACTCAACAGGATTTGGTGTCATCCAATAAACATTCAATATTAGGTTACAGAAAGAAGAGGGCTCCCAGCAAAATTCTTTGCTCTGATGATGAAGACAAGTCTAGACATTTATTCACTCAGTTGCTTGCTACATTGTCCTAACAGCTTCAAGTCTCTAAAAGCAGTTAAAATCTTTCCTCTGTTTCTCCCTATCAAACCAGAGAGGGTAGTAGAGAACAATCAGAATCTCTGATCACTTGGACTTCTGTGTTGCTGTAGATAACTCCAAAGGGAAATAAACAGAATTTAGCTCTCTTCCAATGAGTTTTAGCTTTTCTTTAGCCACAGAAACTCCTAGCACAGCATCAAAAGCCTTCCTGTCCTCTGACATTTTTCACATATTAATTACCTGCTAATGTCTTCTCAATTCTAATCCTTCTAGCTAATCCTGCCATCCCCACCCCCCTTTTTGGTTTATTCAACACCCCACCTGATTCTTCAAGTTCCCAATGGATTAAATCAGTCTCCCAGTACTCAGTGACTCATTTCTCTTATGAGATAAAATTCATGAAATCTAGCCTTCTCTTAGTTATGAAACCAAAGGTCCTTATTTAATCACCAAAGTCTAAAGTTATTTGATTTACCACTTTGTGAGCTGTAACTTCTCAATCTCTAGAGCCATATGCAAATGAGCTGAGGAAGCACAATGCCCTGAAGCCTCAGTCATTTCTGTCCTCAAACAAATTCTCTTGGTTTTCTATTTGGTCATGCTAGCAATCTGTGTCTGTCACATTTTATCTGAAAACTGTTTCTTCACACTTGAATTTTTATCAGTTTTTCATATACAAATGTTATTTTTCTGTCCTTTTCCACAATCTAACTATTCACATATAAAAGGGCAGTTCCTTACATCCTCCACAAGTTGATTTAATGCTTTTTCCTTATGCAAACTTCATTTTCTGTCTTTTTTCAATAACCAAACTGCTGACATATGAAAGGGGCAGTACCTTACATAAAGAACATCTGGCAGGTGGTGTGTCTAGTCTGCCTGCAGTATAGGCAGGATTCCAGGATCTGAGGACAGCTGGGAATTGCATTTCAGGGGCTGGGGAGAATGGAGTGGGTATCAAACAGAGCTAGAGTTGAAAGTGACCATGGGTCAATATACTAAAGATTCTAAGAAAAGATTCTTGAAAAAGAATACCATAGAAGGCATCCAAAAGAAAGTCATGAAGGCAGACTGGTCACATGTACAAGTTATGGGAACCATTGGGTGATATAGAAGACTGGACTTACCATCAGGAAGATGTGGGTTTAAATTCTGCCTGAGAAACTAGCTCAGTGTCCCTGGGCAAATCACTTAACTTTTCACAGCCTTGGTTTCTCCATCTGTTAAACAAGGGGGATGTAAATTCCATGACTTCTAGGGTCCTTTCCAGCTCTAAATCTATGTTCATATGAATCAAGAGCAGAAATGGAATTCAGCACAACATTAGGATGAAACAAAATGGCTCAAAGAAATCATAGCAATGAAACAAAATGGGTCAAAGAAATCATAGCAAGCAAAGAGTTGAGTAACAATTGAAGGAAAACCTCGATGTGCCCCAAGGCTTACACTAATAGGCCTAAAATGCCTCTTCTACAAGACAGCTGTTTAAATATAAAAAGATAGCTATCATGTCCTCCCCAAGTTATCTCTTCCTCAGACCAAACAGCCACTATTCTTTCAATCCATCCTCCCATGGCATGAAGTAAAGGCTTTTTGCCATCTTCCCTGTTAGCCTTCGCAGATTCTTTCTAACTTGTCTCTTTCCTTCAAACATGGCACCCAAAATGGAACACCATGCTTGGGATGTGGCCACCATGAGAGAGCATGGCAGGACCACTGTCCCTAGTCCTGAACACCTTGTGTCTAAATGCAGCCTAAGAGCCATTTGATTTTTGGGCTGTTATGTCACACTGTTAAACCATCAAATTTTTAAGTCTGATAAAATCTTTTTTTCTTTTTCTTCTTTTGTTGTTCCTTAAAGAGGGAATGTTGTTAATTCTGGAAATAGAAAGCAGAGCCCATGTAAAGAAATCTTTTCTCTACCAGGTCTCCATGCTGCTCCTAATCACATTGTTAAAGGTGCTTCCCTTTAGGTTGACTGGTTGTCCCATATTAAAATAGGAATTTTCATTCTGTCAAAGGGATGGAAAGAAAAGAACATTTATTAAGCATTTGCCATGTGCCAAATAATACATTAAGTGCTTTACAAATATTATCTCATTTGATCCTCACAACAGCTCTGGGGAGAGGTGCTATTATTATCCCCATTTTGCAAATGAGGAAACTGAGGGAGACAATGCTCAAGTGACTTACCCAGGGTCACACAGTTAATATCTGAAGCTAGATTTGAATTCAGGTCTTCCTGGGGTCCTATCTACTGTGGCACTTGACTGGCTCCGGAGGCTGAAAGAAAACAACACAGGACAGATATGAGCCCATTGGAGTATGACTCACAGTAACTTTAGTCTGAGTCTTCTGTTCTGAGACACCTGCAGAATCCCAATGGCCCTGCCTTCCTGTATTTTCTTCTGTCTGTACTTCATTGTAGTACAGCTCTCTTTTCAGTTTTTCCTTTCACTTGTTGCTGCTGTGATACTAATTCTTTCCAAGTGACATAGGAGATAGAGCCCTGGGTTTGGAACAAGGAAGACTCATCTTCCTGAGTTCAAATCTGGTCTCAGACACTTAGTAGCTGGATGGCCCTGGGCAAGTCAGTTTCCCCATCTATAAAATGAACTGAAGAAGGAAATGGTGAATCACTTCAGTATCTCTGCCAAGAAAATCCCAAATGGGATCACAAAGAGTCATATACAACTGAAATGAGTTAACAACAACAACAAAATCCTTGTTAAGGCCTAGAAGAGGCTGGGGAAGGTGTCTTCCCCAATGCATGTCTCATATTTTGGCTTCTTCCTCTCATTTTTCCCTCTTCTGAACTGTGTTCGCTCATTGCAAAGCTTCCACATGACAGTTCAGAGACTGAAATAATTCAAATCTCTCTCAAGTCTAGGAGAGAATTGTTGTCTCTCTGAAAAGCCAATCCCAGGATTCCACAGCCAGCTCTCAAACTCCTATTTCACTCAAGTTCAAGTCACTTAATTCAATTCAACAAGCATTTTTTTAGCAGCAAATAAACCCGTTTATCCAAGTTGATAGCAAAACAGAAATCAAAGAAAGTATACAGAGGAGAATTCTATACCAGACATTACAGAGTAAATGAGCTTTCTTATTGGGAATGACTCTCAATGGGAGAGTCCCAGATCCTACCCAAGGGTAAACTCCCCAAATCTCTAGTGGAGCAAGCCGTGGATAAGGACATGATGGAGGCTTCCAGCTCCTCTCATGTCATCCTCTCCCCCAGATCTTTCCCTTCAGCAGCCTGAAATAGAGTTGGCATTATCCATTTTCTTTCTCAAAGCTGGAAGCCATAAGTGTGCAAAGTAATTGCTAAGGCCAAAGAGCCTGAAGATGCTCCAGAGCTCTTCTTTCTCCCTTTTGGCCAACTCCTACAGGCTCAGGGCATAGCTCTCCACCAATGAGGAGAGAGTCCCATGCCAGTGGGGACTTTGAGACTCAGGCTATATACCTCCCTTGGGATGAAATTCTTTGCAGTCCCTTGTAAAGGGCAGCCGGGGCTGATCCAAAACCTGTGATTACATAGTATAAACACAAACCTCAGGGCTTTAAAACAACAAGGACAATTTTCCCAGTGTCCCCAGCCTTTAGTGCTATTGAAATTGAAATAAAAGATATGTACGTTATTGGTACATACAATAGACATGGAACCACATAGAGCATCACCTGGGAGGCTACCCATTACTATGGGCAGGACATAACATGCATATTTCAAAAGCACATGCATATCCATAGTATACAGCAATCTATCAAAAACTGTAAGTGTGGTTTACTAACAAAGCAAAGCCAGCTAGCTGCAGAGGAAGCAGACTTCTGCCAGGCCTGAAGTCAGACTCATATTCCTGACTTCAAATCTGACCTCAGACACTTACCAGCTATGTGACCCTGGGCAAGTCACTTAACCCTGTTTGCCTCAGTCTCCTCAATATAAAATGAGCTGGAGAAGGAAATGGAAAAGCACACCAGTATATTTGCTAAGAAAACTCCAAATGGGGTCAATAAACATTAGAAATAACTGAACGGGGGCAGCTAGTTGGCACAGTGAATAGAGCACTGGCCCTGGAGTCAGGAAGACCTGAGTTCAAATCTAGCCTCAGACACTTGACACACTTACTAGCTGTGTGACCTTGGGCAATTCACTTAACCCCAAGTGCCTTGCCTTCCCCCTCTGACAAAAAAGAATGACTGAACAACAAAAATCTTGTATATAATATACAACTGAATTATTAGTAGTAGTGTCTATTCAAAACAATGAACAGATAAACATAACAAGAAACATAGTCAAATGAACATGGGGCAAAAAAAAAAAAACCAGCGTACCCAAGCATGTACATGTATATATTCACATGTACACATATAATTACATGCAAGGTGCATTTCACACAAAGGTAATCTCTAGTATTGTCTAGATGCATAGAACTGTATCTTCAGGTTTACCTGTAACGTTATAACTTAGCCTGGTGACTGGTCTAAAAGGTCTAGATCTCTTGCCACTGCTGGAGCTCTCATTTCCTATGCCAGACTTAGCAGTTGGTATGGGTGATCATTGGGATCATTATAGACTTGTTTGTCTACATCTGGGCTCTAGCCATGTCAGGTTGGCTCTCAGTATGTCTGAGCTCTGTGGGTTGAATCTGGGACCTAGGAATCTCTCCAGCAGTTTTGGGCAGGAGATGAATTGCCTCTGGGTTTGATTTTCCTGCTTTGTAATAATACACACAGCTTCTTTCACTAGATGCACTGCAGGTTTAAGACTGAAAACCACTGGCTGCCTAGGACACAATTCAGGACACCTGGCATCTGTGGCAAGGTATATTGATCCACTTTAAGTCTTTTATTTAAAGTTCTATAATCTATCCCCATCTATATCTTTCCATTTTTCTCAGGTGCCATCCCTATGGGTGATGCATAAGACCTTTCTGTTGTATTGTCTTAAATAAGCATTTATTAAGGACTTTCTACATGTGAAGAGTCCTTACCTTTAAGGAGCTTACACTCTATTGGGAGGAAAACAAGATGACATAGATAAGTCTAAAGTGCCCGTGAAACGATTTGGAGGGTTTTTGTGGGGCAGTGAGGAGGAAGCACTAACAGCTGGGGCATTGGGAAGGCCTTTGATGGCAGGTGGCACTTGAACTGAGTCCTGAATGGAGCTAAGGATTCCTAGAGATGGAGGTGAGGAGGAAAGACATCTCTGGTCTAAGAAGCAGCCCATAGAGACACAGAAATGGGCAATGGATGTGGGTGAAAGAATGTTGTGTATGGGGAGCAGCATTTGGCTAGACCACCACCATCACCACCACTACTATTACTGCTACTCCTACTACAACTATTACTACTGCTACTACTACTACTACAACTATTACTACTAGTAGTACTACTACCACCACCACCACCATTACTGCTATTACTACTACTACTCTTGTTGCTGCTGTTGCTATTACTAGTCTCACCACCATTACCACCTAGCTAGCTGGCATTTACAGAGTGCTTTAAGATTTTCAAAGCACTTTACAAATTTTATCTCATTCTTACAACAACCCTAGAAGGTAAGTGATATTATTATCCCCCTTTAAAGATAAGGAAATTAAGATAAACATGTGACTTGTCCAGGATCACACAGCTAGAAGTATATGAAGTAAGATTGGAGGTCAGGCTTCCTCACTTCAAGTCCTGGGCTCTATCTCCTGGGCCACCTTGTTACCTAGAGGATATGAAGAAGGGTAATGGGAAATGAGCCTAGAAAGAGGGTGATATTTGGTTTTAGGGGTGGGCAATAATGTCACCTCCAATGGAGTAGGGGAATCAATCTGAATAGTAGAAAGAGGATAGACCTAGAGTTAAGGGAGACTTGGGTTGGAAACACTTACTAATTATGTGATCACGGATAAGCCACTGAAATTCTCTAGCCCTCAACTTCTTTATCTATAAAATGGATATAATAATACTCACACCATCTACCACTTACCATCATGAGCCTCAGCTTTCTCATCTGTAAAATGGAGATAAGAAGGTCTTTAGCATTCTTCTTGAGGATTCAGGCTTGTTGTGAAGTTCAAATGAGATTATTCACGAAAAGCACATGGTAATCCTGAAAGATATATACGTGTTTGGTGTGTATGCATGTGCGCTATTATTTTTAAAATAGAGTTACTTATTATGATGATTAACTGAAAACTGTCTTTAATTAGTGACTATTATGTAGGCCAAATAATTTGTTACATGTTTCCAATTACTTAAAATTTTTTTGGTAGTCTGATTTTGACAAATACCAATAAGCATGAAAATTTACATAAACAAAAAGAACCAAAAAATAGCTTTTTAATGAAACTGTAACTCTCCATTATTTAAAGCTTATTTAAAAATACATACATACATACATATACATATATACACATACTAAATTTAGCACATTACTTCCAAAGCAGATTCCTTGCCTATTTTTCTCTGAACCTCCTGTTCTCTTTTGTACTTTAAAAAATGCCTTATTGATGGTTTTTCTTTCCTTTTTGGGGGGTGGGAGGGGAGGACATTGCTATCACTATCACTCTTTTCTCCTACCAATTTCCTCTTTCAGATCCCTCAAACCTTCCTTTTTACAAGTAAACACATTTAAGAAAAACAAATCCACATATTGTCTGTGTCTGAAAATTTATCTCATTCTTCACCTTAAATCCATCAATTCTCTGTCAGGAGATGGATGGGAGGCTTTGTTGTTGGCTCTTACTAGTTATGGTGGGTCATTTCATTGACCAAAGTTCTCAAATCTTTCAGAGATTTTCATATACATATATACACATACATATATGAAATATATATACACATACATATATAAAAGAATCCCTCATACACACATCCACACACACATACATATACACACATACATACACACACATATACACATGTATCAGGATTTGTTCATCTGAAATCCACAGCTAGATTTTCAAGGTGCTTATGATCTTGGTTAGGAACAAAAAATCCCATCTTTCTTTTTACTGACCTCTAACTTAAATCTAGCATTTCCCTCAATTCTCGCCGTAGGAAACAAAACATGATTCGGAGAGGAGATTCATCCTATCAGACTATCAAAGGATTTGTTAACACAAAAAGGGTTATGAATCTCTGCTTTACAGTGTTGTAGTCATTGCATACATTATTCTTCTGGCTTTACTCATTTCATGCTGCATCCAGTTTCTCTGAATCTATCCCTTTCTTCATTTCTTTCAGCTCAATAACATTCCATCACACTTATGTAGCATAATTAGTTCAACCATTTTCCAACTGGTAAGCATCACTTCATTTTCTCTTTCTTTATTTCAATAAATAATGGAACAATGAAAATTGTTGAATATCAGGATCTTTTCCTTTCTTTCATTTTATTGTGATAGGGCAGGTAGGTCGTTAAATACATGGAGTCTGGGACCTGGAGTCGGGAAGACTCATCTACCTGAGTTCAAATCTGGTGTCAGACACTTCCTTGCTATGTGACCCTGGGCAAGTCTCTTAACCCTGGTTGCCTTAGTCTCTAATCTGTAAAATGAATTGGAGAAGGAAGTGGCAAAGCACCACATTATCTTTGCCAAGAAAACCCCAAATGGGGGCATAAAGAATTGAAAAAGACTGAAAAATGGCTGAACAACAACCAAATAAGCCTAGTAGTGGAATCATTCTGTCAAAGGTTATATACAAATGTTTGTGCTTTCAACCAGTTTAAATGCAGAACTTGGTTCTCTGGGATTATTGAGTACTAAAGAGTTTGCAAACCAACAAAGTGATCAATTAATAACAAAAGATATGTTTGTATAAAGAAAGCAACATTGACATCAGTTTTATCACCTGAGTTTAAGAAACACAGACCATCTTCTGAGCAATATCTTCCAGATAGCAATTGTCTTTTAAATCCTCAGCCAAGATGTGTCCAGTCTAGCCATAGTCCTTTGGGTCATTTCCTGGCCAAGAGCTGGGCTGCTGCTTCTCTCTGTGTTGCCTGATGGCTCAGCCAGTCACTGGAATGCAGTAGCAGCTTGAATGTGAATGACTGTACAGGGAAATAGCTGCCCAGATAATATCAAAACCTTCAAATTCACTGTAGCTAAAATAGCTACAGTATAAGTTAATGCATGCAAAATTTCTCTCCTTTCCCTGACTTTGTAACTTATCTCTGATACTTACTAGCCATGTGATGCTGGGCAAGCCACTTCATTTTCTATGCCTCAGTCTCTCCACCTATAAAACAGAGATGAGAAATAATAATACCTATGGAACATACTTTGCAGGGTAGTGTAAAGTGTTTTTTATAAATTTATAAAAATTTTAAAGTGTTCTTTCTTTGTTCCAGGTGTAATTTTGTTATTTAACAGTGATTTAATAGAATGTAAACTCACTGAAGTCAGGGACTCCTGTTTCCCTCTTAGAATCCACAGATTCCTTCAAGGCAACACCTCCTGTATGAATGAAGCCTTTCTTGATTCCCCATCTTCTAGTACCCGCCTCTCCAAATTATGATGAATCCATCTTAGGTCCATGTTGTGTATACTTACAGATGTACATGTTATCCCTTTTGGCTAGACTACAAGTTCTTTGAAGACATGGAATTTGAATGCCCATGGCATAGCATGGTGCTTGGTACAGAGTAGGCACTTAATGCCTTTGACTTGAGGGATGCTAACTCAATCTGAGGGGCAGCTGGGTGATGCAGTGGATAAAATGATGGACTTGAAGTCAATAAAACCTGAATTGGAGTCCTTTCTCAGACACTTACTAGCTATGACACACTGAGCACTGGAATGGCAAGCAAAGAAGTAGTTAACACCTTGTTTCAGCTATTTAATTAACACAGAAGTAGTTAAAACCTTGTTTCAGTTTATCATTGTATCAAGTATTAAGATCCAGGACTTGTGAATCATAGAACTTATGAACTAAAGGGGGAGCTAATGATCATATATAAGGAGAGGCCCAGGCTGGAGAGAGAGCAGAACTGAGAAGGGGAACTTGTGGCATAGTGGAGAAAACTTGTGGTATCCCAGCATGCTATGTTTGTCTGTTCTGTCTGTGTTGATGTTTGTTTGTGATACTTTGTACAGAAGCCCTTGGACCTTACTGGAAGCCCTGAAAGAGGATTTTCTGGTTGTCTGTTTTCAGAAGTCCCGGAGGAGGGTTTTGGAGGTCCTGGGACTTTACTGATGATTTGTGTTGACCTCTTGGACCTTGTTTGTGGATCTGTGTTGATTTCTATACTGATGATTTGTGTTGAGTTCTCAGACCTTGTTGGTGTGTCTGTGTTGATTTCACAGGCAGATAGTGAATTGATGATGGTGCCAGCAATGTGCATGAATGTTGTTTTGGCTCTGTCAAGCTTTGTCTTCCCAGAAACAGGAACTGTGAACGTATTGAGGTGGTCTGGACACTGTGAGCTTCAACATGGAATGGGAACTAATCAAGGAACTGGACGAGGAGCTGAGAGCTGCCTGCCTTTGAACCCAGGTGACAGTTATGTAGCTTTGGGCAGGAGCTGGGACCATGGAAGAGGAACCATGGAAGCTGAGAGCCAGCCTTGAGTCGAGATGAAAAGATCTCTTCTTGAGTACCTGATGCTGACTGAGAAGATTATGATTTACTATGACCTAGGGGTTACTTTGTACTTTGTGCCCATTAAGAAGACAAGTCTCCTTAAGGGTGATTGAATTAAGGACTTACTAAATGATTGAGTTACTAAATGATTGTACTTTGTTTAAAACTATGTGGCCACTTTGGTGGAAACTATGTGGCCATTTTAATGATAAGTTGTTATATCATAACATTGTGAATGCTGTGCTTTGATTTCTGTGAATGTTTTGCTTTAATTTACTGCTAAATAAATAGAGAGTTCACTCTACTATATAATCAGAAGCTTGAAGCTATCCACAGCAGCAGTCCTCTGGAAAGCTGCTTGTGCTTGGTTTTACAAGCCCTTAATCTGAATGTCTTACTTAATGTCTCTCAGTCTGTAAAGTGCGAATAAAAATAGCATCTACCTCATAAGGTTGTTATGAAGATCACATTAGTTGAGATGTAAAGTTCTTTTGCAAACTTTGAAGCACTATATATTCTCCTCCTCCTCTTCCTCATCCTCTTCCTCATCCTTTTCCTCCTTCTCCTCTTTCTCCTCCTTTTCTCTTCCTCCTCCTTGTCCTCTTCCTAAGCTCGAAATCCTGAACAGGATTCTTCTGAACTCCCCTCTTCCAGGGACACATTTGTACAGAAAGCACGTCCACACATTGCATGTTCACATGTTCACATGCTGGAAGCATGTTCCAGCTGAATTGCATCCCTTGAAAAAACCAACGGATCAGTTTGAGGTGGTGGATTGGCAGGAGGAGGACAAAGAGAAAATGTAACAAAAAAATCGCTTAGACATTGGATGAGTTTTTGGAGGTGATTATGGTTTGCTGATGTGGGAGTCCAAAATCCTGGCTCTACCAAGTGTCTGACCTTGGCTGAGTCATGATGTTCTTACCCAATTCCAGTTTCCTAATTTGTCAGACCAAGAGGAGGGAAGAGATAGGGACCATACATTTGTTAAGCCAGGCACTGTGTTAAGTACTTCACAAATATCTCATTTGAGCCCCACAACTCTGGGAGGTAGGTGCTATTGTTACCCTCATTTTATAGCTAAGGAAACTGAGGCAGATGGAAGTTAAGTGACTTGCCCAGGCCACACAGCTAGTAAGCATCTGAGGCTTCCTGACTACATTCTAGCCACTCCATCTAGTGACTAAGGTCATCAAACACAGACAGAAGGGTCCTGTATACACACACACATACACACACACACACACACACATACACAAAGTGTTTCAATGAATATAATAGTGAAATGTTAGAAACAAAGTGTTTGCCCATTGATTGGGTAATGGCTGAACAAACTGTGATATCAGACTATAATTAGGGTGTAAGTAATGGTAAACATGAGGAATTCAGAGACATGAGAATTCCTTGACTCTGGGCCGGCTGCTCTATCTGTGGCCACCTAGCTGCCAAAGAAGTCAAAGTCAGACTGAAAGGCACCATGTGTTCTATCTCTCACCCTCCACAGCCAAGCTGTCATCAAGGCCTGTTGAGATCACCTCTGTAAAATCTCCCAAATCCAGCCCCTTCTCTCCTCTGATGCTGCCCCCACCTCTTTGGTACAGACCCTCATCACCTCATGCCAGGATTATTGCAATAGCTGCAGGTGGGTCTGCCTGGCTCAAGTCTCTTCTTACTTCTGTCCATCCTTTATAAAGTCACCAAAGTGATTATCCTGAAACACAGGTCTGATCATGTTACCTCCCTGTGTCATTAGGATGGAGCTTGTTTCTGTAAGAGCCAGAAGGAAGAGGGAATGAGAAAAAAAAGATTTAAGATGGAGGCAAATTTGGTATTTCTGGATCAAGAATTTCAGAGAGCACAGTGGAAGGGGAGGATAGATCTTGGGTGGGACAGTGGAGGGGCTGAGTTGTGGGAGAAGGGAAAACAGGGATTAGTCAGTCAGATGGCTGAGAATGGGGTTTGAACAAAGATAACTCTCAATCTTGAATCATTCAGACGGGAAGGGTATGATGCAATGGTGATATACTAATCGCCTAAGCCAGTGGGTGGTGTGGTGTAAAGAGCACCAGGCCTGGAGTCAGGAAGGCTCATGTTTCTGAGTTCAAATCCAGCCTCAAACACTAGCAAAGTCACTTAACTGTTTGTCTCAGTTTCCTCATCCATAAAATGGGCTGAAGAAGGAAATGGCAAACTACTCCAGTATCTTTGTCAAGAAAATCCAAATGGGGCACAAAGCTGAACAACCACAACAATATGCTAATTATTGAGGTATGATTTCTGGTAACCTAGCGTCATCCCCAGAGGACCATAGCTGTTCTGGTATTTTTCCAGTCCTGTAATGGTGACTGAACAGTGAATCTGGGTCTTCTCACCATCCAGAGAGAATCTAGGTAGGGGCTCACCAATCATTGAATCATCTTCAGGGTGGAATTATCCCAGGCCCCAGAAGTATGTGTTGAGCCGTAAAGGCTCTGAGAGCTAGCTGAAATGGGTGGTGTTATAGTGGGCCAGAAAGGGTGCCAGGAGAGTCATGTTCCCTGGGACAGTGGACCTGACATATGTTGGGTTTTCTCTTTAAGAGGCCTCTGACTTCTGGATCCCAGGGCCTTCAGTTTAGAATATCTTTACTAGAAATCATTTCATCACTTGATGGCAGTAGAGTTATAACCCAGATTTATCAGCCCTGATACTGCATGGATGCATCCAAAAGAAAGGAAAAACATTATATTTATGTTTGTCCATATATTTTTTCCTGTGCCTGGTGCTTTGTGTTCTGAGTTTCTGGAGGCCCCAGACACAGGCAAGCCCTGTATTTCCAGATGGGATTAATGCTGAGGATATTTCATTCTGGGAGAGACACTGTAAATAATGGGAGATGCCACTAAATGGCCCCTAAATTTCTCGAGACACAACTCCAAAGTCTGGAAAAGAGTAAAACAAACTTTCTCCTTGTGTTTTTAACTTCCTTTGTACCTCATTTCCTTCTCCAAAAAAGACAGACCATTTGTTAACTGGGGTGGGGGAACAGTGTATCTTCTGAAAGGCCTGGGAATCTTTGTTATTTTGACTTGAGCCAGGTAGCTTTCTACTCTAATAATGGTAATAAGTCAGATTTATATAGTGCTTGTATGCCTGCAGTGTTCTGGAAGGAAGCCTGGAGATAAAGTCAACCCCTTCTCTTTACAGATAAGGAATCTGAGGCCCCAAGAGTCAAATAGTGACTTAAATACCAGGTTATAGAGTCCAAACTTTATCTCAGTGGCAATAGGAAACTGCTGTAGGTTTGGGGGTAGGGGTATGACATGCTCAGACCTGTGTCTTAAGATTATTGATTTGACAGTTCTGTAGAAAATGGATGGGAGAGGGAAAAGACTGTAAGAGCAGAGATCCATTAGGAGAATGTTACAGGAAAGAAGCAATGAGATACTAAACCAGAGTGATGGCTGTGTGGTAGGAAGAAGGCGATGGATGAAGGAAATTGCAGAATTGGGAAGACTTGCCAAACTGACTGGATGGTGGGGGGAGGGAGCGTTAGACAAGTATCATGCTAAGGTTAGGACTTGGGTGGCTGGGAGGACGGTGATATCTTCAAAAATAAATAGAAAATTTTGGAAATGAAAAATAGTCTATCTTTCTTGGGGAAGAGGAAATAAGGGGAAAAGTAAATCAGGTCTGCTTTGGACATGTTGAGAAGTCCATGAGAAGTTTGGGCGAGCTTTCCAATGGATGCAAGACTGGGGGTTACCTGAGTAGTGAGAGGGCTGGATATGTAGATTTGGGAGGCATCTGTAGAGAAATACTCATTAAACATATGGAGGCAGATATCACCAAGAGAAAAGGAGAGAGGAGAGAGAGAGAGAGAGAGAGAGAGAGAGAGAGGAGAAAAGGGATAAAAACACAGCCTTAATGGATAGTAATGATGAGGGAAAGAGGATTGTTAGGATGATGAAAGATCAATGATGCTCTAGGAAAGAAGGCTGAGAAGGAGTGATCAGAGAGGTAGGAGAGAACAATATCATGGAAGAGAAGAGAAGAGAGAGTTTAAAGGAAGAGAAGCTGACCCAAAGTATCAAAAGCTATCGAAAGATCCAGAAGGATATGGAACACAGAAAAACCCATCTGGTTTGACTGATAAGAAATGGTACAATTTGGTAAGCTTATAAAGAGCAGGTTCAATAGCATTGTGGAGTCAGCTGTGAGATGGCAAGATTTTGACATGTGAGTGGGTGATGAGAAAATGGAGGCAGCCAGTAGAGCTGATTCTTTCTAGGTTTTTGACTATGAAAGGGAGAGAAAATACAGGATGGTAGCTTACAGGGACAGGACGATCGAGTGGAGGCTTTTTGAAGCTCTAGGAGACCTGGGTATAGCTGTAGGCAATGGGGAAGGAGCCAGCAGAAATGTTGGTAGGGCAAGGCCTATAAGGGAGCTAGATTGGTGGTAGGCAGAGGGGAGACATGGACTTACAGTACCAGCATAGGGGTCAGTGTTGGCAAGAAGGATAGCCACCTGCTCCTCAGAGATAGAGGAAAAGAAGAAGAAATAGCAGATGTTCTAGAGTGGTTTTGAAATATGGAATGTCCATTCTTTTGTTTGTTTGGTTCTTTCATTTATCTTCCTGTTTGGACCACACAAGTGTGTTTCATCAGTGAAGCTATTTTAAATTGGATGTTTCTTTAGGATAGGAATCATCTGTCTCTCTCTCTTCCTCTTCCTCTCTCTCTCTCTCTCTCTCTCTCTCTCTCTCTCTCTCTCTCTCTCTCTCTCTCTCACACACACACACACACACACATTTTGGATAGTGAATACCAGTAAGAACCATGTTTCATCAATACTTTTGGTGACACTTAACCTGGCTTAATGGGTAGAGTTGTGAGACTTGGAGTCAGGAAGGTCTGAGTTCAAATGTCCTTACTAGCTGCATGCCCTTGGGCTTAACCTCTTTCAGCCTCAGTTTCCTCCTCTGCAAAATGTAGATAACAATAACAATTGCCTCTGGAAGTTATTGTAAAGGTCAAATGAGCTGTTTTACACACACAGTATACACATGCACATATACATACACATACACATGCACATATACATACACATACACATACATATATACATACACATACATATACATAACACATATACATATGTGTGTATATATGGTGTTCTGCAAATCTTAAAGTGTTATATAATTGGTAACTTCATTTCTGATTATTCCATGTGAATGTAGATAGCTCACATGGAGAATACTGACCTTAAACATATATGGATAATGTTACTTGGGGGGCCATCTGTGCTGCTATTGGTCAAGGGTAGCTCTCTTCCCTTTGGGGAAGAAAAGGAACAGGTTTGGGGAGAGTAGAAGATGAAGATACTCCTTCAGGCTGTCAGAGTGGCCCTTCTTGACTCATGGGGGGAATGGAGTTTTAAGGATGAGCTGAATGACCTTTAAGGCACCCACTGGGTCCAGGACAATTCTTTCAGTCTCAGAGAAGTAAGAGATAGAAGTTGTTGGCAATGCCAGTCACTTGCCTTTCTGGAATGAAAGTTAATTCATGTATTTTACCTACCTATGTACTTTCACTTGTTCTCCGCCAAGGGCTCTCTCTGGAGGAATTCCCCTAATCAATTTACCAGGTGCATTTACTTGGTAGCTGATGAGACTGATGCTCCCTAGAATTTTCAGATTCAGGTTTTCATCATCTCTTGCTTGTACTATTATTGGTCTTCCTAGTTCCTATCCCTGCCCCCTCCTTTCACCAGCTCATCTGCATTGATGCCCAAATCATCTGCCAAAGGCAGAAGGCAGACCAAGTCCTTCCTTCAGGGGTTTTCAATTGACCCTTGGACTCTAAGATGTACAACCTGGCTTCTGCCTACCTTCCTACACTGATCTCTTACATCCCCCTTAAGCCTGAACAACTAGTTGTTCCCTGATTTTATTATTTTACCTCCCTCCTTCATGTATTTGTGCAAATAGCTCCTCTTACCTGGGATGCACTTGTTCATAGAATTCTAGGATCACAGGAGTAAAGCTGGAAGGAGGCTTAAAGGCCATTGAATTCAACCTCCTGTTAGAACTGGGGAAACTTTGTACCGACTGTTATGCCTAATCCTCATTAATAAAGGGATTTTCTAAAAGTTTTTCTAAAAACTAATTTAATCTTGTTGTCATGATTATTGATGTGTAGTAACAGTATGGTGGAAGCTCCTGAGTAATGGTATTAGATCCCCAGACTCAAAGGTTTAAACTTGCAATCTTGAGTAGAAAGGTAATGGAAGAGGAGAGAGTGAGGCTGACAACTTTGTGCAGCTCAGCCTCACTTAAATCTAATTCATGTACAAGTCAAGACATCACCCTTGTGATGTCTTGGTCCTCTTGGAGAGTGAAGGATGGGGAAGAAGAAGGAGAAGGGGAAGGGGAAGTGGAAGGGGGAACGAGGAGAAGGAGGAGAAGGAAGAGAAAGAGGAGAAAGAGGAGAAGGTGGAGAAAGAGGAGGAGAAGAAGGAGGAGAAGAAAAAGAAGGAGGAGGAGGAGCTATTTTCTATTTAGGGAAGAAAAGGATGGTGGGAAAGGGTGGAGGAGAGAAGATGAAAGTAACTTCTCTACCTCCTTCAGGCTTTTCACGTTCTATCTCCCTAGTAGAATGTGAACTCCTTGAGGGGAGGGACTATTTTTTTATTTTGTCTTTGAAGCCTCTGAATCTACCACAGTGTTAGTGAGTGCCATGGATACTTACATATTTTTGGAATAAAAGTGAATCTAATGGATTCAAGGAAAAATAGTTCTTGGAGATACATAATTGCCATAGGGATTCCAGGAGGATTGAGATTATGAAGTATTGCAATGATTTTCTTGTCAGTAAGAAGACCTCTGGGGAGATGGTGTGGCCATATGTGCTGGTTTTGGGGTTCTGATGAACTGCTGTTAACCCTAAGTCACTTGGAATGACCAACTTCTCTACATAAAATACCTTCATATGGAAATAAATTCTGTGCTTTAGCAACAAAGGCAGGGCCAAATTACCTACATGAGGCACATGACACACTGACCATTTATATAATATAGAGAGAAGAAATCTTTTCTTTCCCTTTGGAAGCCCAAATCAAGAATATCATTGATTTCTTTAACATTTCTTAGAATGCAAAGGAATTATCTGTCTGTTTTATAGCCAGAAACATAGACCTAGAGATAGAAAGGACCTCAGAAGACATCCCATCTAATCCCTTCATTTCACTTGTGGGGAAATTGAGGCACAGGGAGGTTAAATGTCTTACTCGAGTTCATACAGGTAGCAAATGTCAAAGGTAGGATTTGAACCCATTTTCTCTGATGCTAGAGCCAGAGGTCATACTCTGAAAGCCTCTATTAAAGATCTCTGCTGTAGTTATGAATTTTCCAGCTATTTGCCAACTCTCTACTTTACATCAGCAGCTGTACTTGGTTTGAGCTCTCTGGAACATTATACCTCCACAGTGAGGTCCCCCTTGCTGGCTCCCCTCACCCTCTTCTTTTCAGCTTCCTTTTGCATGTTGGCTTCCCCCATCAGATTGTCAGGTCCTTGAAGACAGGGACTATCTTTCACTGTCTTATTTGTGTCCTCAGTACTTTGTAAAGTATTTGAAATATAGTAGGTACTAAGTAAATGTGTATTGTGCCATGTTGTGGGATATTGTATTGTAGTGCTGTGATCTACGGTTCTTGAGGACTGTGCTGGCAGAACCCAAGTTCTGATAGTCCTATCATGGTTAAAAGGCTCTGACTGTGGGCCTGATGAAAGATTGTATGTTTATTTATTGTTTGAATACCAGCCTAGATAAGTGTTTGTTGTTTTTTCAGTTGTGTCTGACTTGTCATGACCCCATTTTGTATTTTCATATCAAAGACACTGGAGTGGTTTGTCATTTTCTTCTCCAATTCATTTTACAGATGAGGAACTGAGGCAAAAAGAATTAAGTGACTTTCCCAGGGTCACACAGATAGCAAGTGTCTGAGACCAGGTCTCAATTCAGGTCTTCCTGACCATAGGCTCAGCACTCTATCCACTGTGCCACCTAGCTGCTTTAGTTAAATGTAGAGAGGGTTATAACCAGAGCTGGCCACCAGGTGAAGACTTTTTTTTTTTTTTTTGGCTCCAGCAACTCATAAGGACCATCTGCTAGGGTATGGAGTGGCTTCAATCAGTACAGCAGAGGGAGTGCCCACACTGATGAAATCACAGTTCCATGAAATAGACATGGAAACGAAATTAGAAATGGAAGATGTCTATTTCCTGCCCTGGTCGTATTTTGAGAATCGCGGGAAGATTAAGTCCTCATCCAGTTCATTTTTAGACATCAAAAGCAGTTAAAGAAGATGACCTGCCTTCGTTACATAATTGCAGTGAGGCCATTTTTAGGGAACTTGACATTCAATGGTACTCTGGATGTTCAAAATGACAAAACTCCCTGAAATAAAATGATGTTCAACATTTATTTTACTGGTGAACCATTTGGGCTATTAAAAGTTAGACAATTTATTATAGAGAAACAGTTTATGTTTCCCCATTTCTAAAAAAATAAATAAATGGAGAAATGGGGCCATATTTCTCAAGAGACAAATGGCTAGAGACAACAGAGGGACTATTCACTAAAAGCCAAAATGAGTTGGGGCTTAAAATATAGCCACTTTATGATGTCTTCTGCAGCTCCTTAGCATTCCACATTTTATGGGGTAGAAGAGAAAGTGTCTTCTTCTGCTTTAGGATATGGTCTATTTAGGACACTTATGTCTGTCAGTACTGTTTGAGATACTTTCCTTGGATCCAGTGGTAGCCAAGAGTGTGGATGGTTTAGTGAGCTACTCTGAGTGTAAGACCTGTGTGACCCTTGGCAAATCACTTAAATGCTGTGGCCTCAGTTTCCCTATCTTATCTTTAAAATGAAAGGGGTTGGACTATATGACCTCGGTTATCTCTTTGAGCTCGAAACTAGTCGTGTTGATTCTTTTGAGACTGACTATTCCATGCTGTCTCTTTTTAGAGCTCAAAGAATCATAAAGCTAGCAGCGATTCCTAGAGATCACATTTACTGAACTCCTTACTTTTTGCAGATGAGATAACTAAGGCCTAGAAAAGGTGAAGTGATTTGTCTAACATGCACAGCTAGTTAGTAGCAGAATTAAGCTTAGAAATGCAGCTCTCTTGTCTCCTAGTCCAGGATTCTATTTGCTATATAATGCTACTTTCAAGTCCATCTCTCAGAGTCGGTTTCTGAAATTTTTCCCACACAAAAGAGCTGGTGTTTGTTAGCTATTGGGCCAGAGGGCAATGTCTAGACAGTTTGTAGCTCTCCTTTGGAGGCCCTGGTCTCACTAATGCCCCAAATGCTTGACCTTGAGAATGTGACAGATTATTTTCTTTTTCAGGGGCCATTTCATTCTTTCTGTTCCTGTCTGAGCAGGTAGTGATAGGTACCGTCCCTGATGTTCTCACAGAGGATCTGTATGTGTCTTAGTGGTTTGATTTTTAATGACTATTTCAAGACAACAAAAAGACTCACTCTATATTTTTATTTTTTTCTATTTATAGAAAAAGAAAACCCCCAAAGGGATCATGAAGAGTCAGACGTGACAAAAGGACTAAACAACAACAAAATACTACATTAAGTGTAATTTGTATTGACATTTTTGTTTGTCCTTTAATTTCCAGATATATCCCTCATGTCCCATTATCTAGCAAGCAATCCCTTGTTAACAAAAATAAAAATGTAGGAATGACAGGCAGCTGATCAAAGACAACCTACACTAACCAAGGGTGGGAAACCTGCAGCCTCAAGGCCACATGTAGCCTTCTAAGTCATGAGTACAGCCTTTTGACTGAGTCCAAGTTTTATAAAACTAATCCTTCTATTAAGGGGATTTATTCTGCTAAATTTGGATACAGTCAAAGGTGTGTGCTTGAAGATCAGGAGGGCCACAAGTGGCCTTGAGGTCACAGGTTCTCCACCCTGGTATCTAGCCTGACAGTATGTGCTCTATTCCATGATAGTCCTTCCCCTCTTCCAAGAAGGTAGGGAGATGACTTTCTTATCTCTTCTTTGAGGTTGAACTTATTCATAATTACAAAGCATTAAGTTTCATTTGGGGAGGGGGTGTTGATGATTTTTCCTTTTTCATTTTCATTTCTATAACATTGTGTGGGCAAGTTAGGAGATGTAGTGGTTAGAGTATGGGCCAAGAGTCAGGAAGACTCATCTTCAGAGTTCAAATTTGGCTTCAGGCACTTACTAGCTCTGTGGCCCTGGAGAAGTCACTTAACTCCTTGCCTCAGTTTCCTCATTTGTAAAAATGAGCTGGAGAATGAAATGGCAAACCATTCCAGTATCTTTGTCAAGAAAACCCCAAATGGAATCACAAAGAATCAGATACCACTGAAATGACTGGACTATGGCAACCAAGTCATTGTGTATATTGTTTTCCTGCTTCTGCTTAGTTCACTCTGTTGTTGTTGTTGTTTGTTCTTCATTCTCCAAGAGGACCATGACATAAGGATGGCAATACCATGACACGCAAGTGAATTGGATTTAAGTGAGGGGGGCTGTGCAAGGTCACCAGCTTCACTTTCTCCTCCATCTGGGTCCAGTGACATGATGTAGATCAGAAAGACTGGAGATGGCCTGGGATGCAGCTGGAGACTTTGGCCTTTCAAAGTTAAGGTCTTTCTGAGGTCTCGCTTTGACTGAGGCAGAGCCCATTCAGTGATTAAGGCTAGATAAGAAATGAGCCAAAAAATGGCCTCTTTTACTTAATTAAAACAAAAAAACCATCAATCTGGTAGGGGGAACCCCTCACGGTTTCTGACCAAAACAAACTACTTACATTCACTTTGAGCCCCCAGGGCCCAAATAATGATTGCTAAGTGCTGCTTGAGTGGGGATCAATTTTTGGCCATTCAATGAGAGCCAGGGTCAATTGGACTTAAGGCATGGTTTTAAAAAAAAAATCTAGCCTGTGAACCCCAAGATATCTTGCTAGGTTTCAGCCCTCAAAATTTACATTCCTTTGGTCAGAGTACCCATAGGTAAGGGTATGATACTGTATATAGACAGAGGGAGGGGATGGGAAGGGAAGGGAAGGGGAAAGGAAAAAGGGGAAAGGGAAGGGGAAGGGGAAGGAGAAGGCGGAGGGGGAGGGGGAGAGGGAGGGGAAGGGGGAGGGGGAAGGGGAGGAAAGAGCTGAGTTGCTCAACTGGAACTGGCCAGTTGGGTCCCCAGTGGGCAGCTCTGACTGCTCACAGATTTGAGTGGGCTACACTCTCTCTCTGTACCCTCTATGAAGACTCCTCAGAATGAGGGGAAAGGAAGGGGACTATCTCAAAACCAGAGACATACTTTTGTATGACTGGACAGACTTGAGTCCTGGGTTTCCTAAGAAATTACACAACCTAGGATCCTTCTCCCCTTCCCTTACTGTTAATCAGTTTTAAGCCCTTCAGGAATTTTAGGAATATTTTAGAGTCCTACCCCCTTCTTCACTTTGCTGTTTGCCAAATAAGGATAGGTACATTTGGATTGGCTAGCCCCTATTTCCTTGTTTCTTATCATTGGAGGAGATTTTGCATTCAGATTGTAAGCCCGCCTCCCAGCCAATGGGAGAAGGGACAGTGGTGAGAGGGGGTTTGACTTTGTTAGGGTATAAATTCTTGTTCCATTTTCTGTAACACACCTCATTCTGCTGGTTCATACTGGTGGAAGGGAGGCCCTCTTCTCATGAGAACTGAATTAAAACTTCCTATTCTTTGCTCAAGACAGCTCTGACTTTTACATTTTTGGGGGGTAAGGAGTTTTTGGGGTCCCCATGCCACACACAGGTTGTTGTTTGTCTTACATGCTTAAAGAGGACCATGCCATCAGGAAAGTGATGCCTTGACTTGCACGTGAATTGGATTTAAGTGAGGGAGGACTGTGTAAAGTCACCAGCTTCACTTTTTCCTCTGGAGCCTATTGGTTCCAGTGGCAAGATATAGATCAGGGCACCTGGAGATGTCCTCCAGTTCACTTTTATCAATTCATATAAGTCTTCCCATGCTTTTCTGAGTTTTTTGTAATCACTGTTTCTTCCAATGCAGTAATACTCCATTGCATCCCCATACTGACTTGTATAACAATTCCCTAATCAGTGGGCATTTCTCTTTCCTATACTTTTCTATTATATAAAAAAGGTGCATGCCTTAGATTTTGTAGTAGATTTGGACTTTATGGTACAGAAAGCCCCTTAAAAACTAGATCAGATTAGAACAAAAGGCTATGTTTATTACCCTAGAGGTGTACTATGCATAGTAGAAAGACTCCTGGACCTGGAGTATGGAATCTAGGTTTAATTCTGCCTCTGATAATTACTAGGGTTGAGGTTGGGTCTATAGTTAGGAAAGTCATTGAACCTCTCTGAGGGTCTGTTTCCCTAGCTGTAAAATGGGGATGATAATATCAGTATTATTTGCTTCACAGTACTTTTAGGATGTTCAGATGAGAACATCTATGCCCAGTGCTTCACAAAATCTAAAGCACTGTATAAATGTGAGGTTTTTTTTGAAGAACACTTATTATTAGAAACCAGAAGAGGATGCCAGGGAGTCAAGTCTCAAAGCTTAGTGGTAGGAGAAAAAGATTGAAATCATAGATGAGGTGTGAATTTCTAGGATCTGAGTGGGGGACAATATAATTGAAGACAAAAACCTTGAATCAGGGGTGGCTAGGTGGCACAGTGAGTTAGAGCACCAACTGGGAGTTGGGAGGACCTGGGATCGGTTCTGTCTCAGATACTTAACACCCACACAAGAAACTGGCCATGGAACTTTGGGCAAGTTACTTAACACCAACTGCTTAAAAAAAACCCCAAAAATCCCTTCAATCAAAGAAGCATGATATTTTTGAAGACCTAGTATAGACTAGAATATAGACCACTTATCAATTGTTATGTAGAAGGGATTCCTATTCAGGGGTGGATTAAATTACCTGGCTACTGAAGTTCCTTTCAATTCTGAGATTTCAGAACTCTATAGATATTATGAAAATCAAGAATTGGGTCTGGCTTTCCTATTACTATGGAGGGTATCACCATCCTTCTGATGGGATATAGGCTCTGGGAACCCCCTTGAACTCTCCTTGAATCTTCTCACTACATGAGACATTTGCCTGAGGTCATAAGCCTTTCATTATCACTAGGCCCAAATCTCTGTTACTCTTATCTAGCCTAGCCCTACATGGTCCAGCTAATTCCCACTCTGGATCCTATCAAAATATCTATACCCAAATCTATTAACCTTAAACTAGCCTAGTCCTCCATTATCTGTCATCTCCAGGTAGCTTTCAGATATTTCCCACCCTTAATCCCATTCCTCCAGTCTGATCTCAGTTCCTTCAAGATCCTCCTTAGTCTCCTTCTCGAGACCCTCTCCAAACCCCTCCTTTAGACCACCTCTAGATCCCTCCCAAAGTCTTTGTGTATATAAGATCCACCTTGCCTCTGTGGAGGTGCTGAGATTCAATTTAGCCCACACTCAGTCTGTGTCAGATTGTTCTAGTCTGCTTGTCAATACAAGTATCACAAATACTTTGGCTCCTTAAGAATCTGCCCAATATGGTGAATCTTCAATAAACTTGTTTTACTTTGGCTGAGAGAAGGCTTGAGTCCAATTCATCGGGCAGGACCCAGTGTGTTGGTATTTTGGGGTCCTGAGCACCCCTAAACTCCAAACCTTAACACTTTCAGTCACTCAGGTTTGAAACCTTGGTGTCATTCTTGGATTGTTTCTTTCCCTTACCTCCTGGAGTCAATCAGTTGCCAAGTCTTGTCATTTCTTTTCCTGCAACCTTTCTTGTATACATACTCATTTTTCCACTCATACAGATACCTTAGCTTGGACCTTCATTATTACAATAGTGTTCTAATTGGGCTGCCTGCCTCATCTCTCCTCACTTCAAACTGTCCTCCACTCAACTACCAAAGGGATTTTCCTTAAAATGCAGATCTGATCTCCACCTGCCTCTTACTTAGTAAATTCCAGTGGCTCCTTATTGCTGCCAATATGAAGGGAACGTTTTTTGTTTGATACTTAAACTATTCCAGCTTGACCCCCTCCTATCTTTCCTATCGTCTTAAATCTTAATCATTTCTACATACTCTACACCCGGCTATTCAGTCATAATGTAGGTTCCTCAAAAATGACAATTTCCCATTGCCATGCCTTTGCTCTGGCTACTCTGCCTGGAATGCTCTCCAACCTAATCTTTGTTTTCCCACAAAACTAAGCTCAAGTGCCACCTCCTTAAAGAGAGCTTTCCCATCTTTTCCCTCCCTCCCCAACTGGTAGTGCCATCTCTTCTGGGGTCACCTTCCATGTACTCTATGTGTGTATGTGATGGGTGTATGACTATATACAATATGTACACATTGTTTGCTCCATAGAATATAAACTCCTTGTGGGCAAGGATTATTTTGGGTTTCTTTCTTCATGGTATTACCATTGCTTAGCACAGTGCCTTGCACATAGTGAGTATTTAGGAAATATTTGTTGATAACTATAAGCTGAAATCCTCAGGACCTGTTGATGTAGATAAGGCTAGACTTGGTGGTTCCAGCTTTTTGAGTTCTTGTGTTTTTTCTTTATTTTTTTTTCTTCTCTTATGAACAGATGGTCAAACGTCACTTGTTGCTAATAGGGCATGCTTAAAGTTCTATTTTCTTTGCTGTTGGCTGGGAAACTATGTTGCCAAGCTTGTTAGAATTGTATGCAAAATAAGGACAAATAGGCTCTAAGCAGGACTTGGAAGGGTTCCCAATATGCAAAATGAATGAGTTACGTACTTTGTCAATCTGCTTTTTGGTTACTCTGAAGAATTTTCTTTTACCATCTTTCTTCTCTCCCTTCCCTTCTCATCTTCCCTTCTCTTCCCATCTTCCTTCCCCTTCCCTTCCTCTCTGCCCTGTCCTTCCCGTCTTTCTTTTCTTTCCCTTCCCTTCACATCTTTCCTTCCCTCCCCTCCCCTCCCCTTCCCATTTTCTTTTCTCTTCCCTTTCTTTCTACCCTTCCCTTTCCCTCTTCCCTCCCCATCTTCCCTTCCCTCTCCTTCCTTCCCCTTTCTCCCCTTCCCTTCCCATCTTCCCTTCTCTTTCCTTCTTTCCTTTTCTTCTCTAGGCTATGTTCTAGATAGTCAAGTTTGCCTGATCAGAAATCTCTGGTTGAATGTACTGTCACTTTATCACAAAAGTTAAGAATGTGCTGCTTGAAAAGGGCAAATCTGGGGGCAAGGACAAAATCAATTCTGTTATGAAATTTCCTTGTGGAAATCCTAAAACGACCCAGTGACTGACAGAGACATGGAGTAGAATCAATATAGATGTCCCTTAGATATTTTGGAAAATAATTACTCAAAATCTATATTATTTGCATATATTGCTTGCTGTAATTATCAAGTGACTCTTCCTAATCAACCTGCTAAGGCCCAAAAAGCTTAACATAGAAATTATTCACCTAAGATGTGCTTTCATTTAACATTCTTAAAAAATGCACATTTTAAAAGAAACTTTTAGCATTGAATAAAAAACTCATGTCAAGACAAGTTGGCAGTTCATTGGAAGGGTTGTGTAGCAAGCAGCCAGAGCCAGATATCTACATGAACTTATGAGCTTATGGAGGGGAGGGCAGGGATATGGTATTTGCCCTTTTTTGGGGGTAACCTTGATACCTAGCACTGTGCCTGGTCCATAATATCATCAATGCTTCTTGACTGGCTTACTGACTGGAGATATGAATGGTAAAGGAGGTGCAAAGCAGGGGTACCCTAAAATGAAGTCATATTATTCTAGAAGGCAAGGGGGCATTTGTCCAATGATATGAAAAGTCTCCTTTCCGTTTTGCATTTTTTTCTAATCTGGAAAGGAAGGAGCAATGGTGTCTCTGGTGCTAATATCTTGGATCTTTGTCCAGCCTCCCTGGAGGAGGTTTTTGGACCATGACTCATCATCTCAATTTGGGAGGGATGTGTGGAAGTAGGATTCATTCATTTGTTTACATTTGGCAGCCATTCATTGAGTGTCTCCTATGTCCATAACACTGTGGAGTCCAAGACTCAGTACCTTTCCTGGCTTCCTAGGAACCTCCTTTCCCTCTCTGCCTTACTTGATACAATCAAGCACCACCATTCACCTACTTCATTGAACACCGATGAGAAACCATAATATGTTGTGGAGGGCTAAAGGACTAGACTTGGAATCAGAAAGATCCAGGTTCAAAACTGTGTGACTGAGGAGGTCACTTAACCTCTCTAAAACCTTGTTGTTCTGTCTGACTCTTCATAACCTCATTTGAGGTTTTCTTGGCAAAAATACTAGAGTGGTTTGCCATTTCCTTTTCTAGCCCATTTTGCATATGAGGAAACTGATGAAGATATTAAGTGACTTGCCCAGGTGACTTATCATTCATATAGCTAATAAATATCTGAATCCAGATTTAAACTCAGATCTTCCCAACTCCAGGCTAATGTTCTATTAACTGTGTCACAGAACAACCCCTTAAACATTAATTTCCTCATCTGTAAAATGAAAGGGATGGACTTACTTCCAGCTCTAATGTCAGTACCAGGAACAGCTCCCTGCAAAGAGAGGCATATCGTAAAATGAGATTAGAAAGTTGTCAAAAGCTTCCTGTGCCTCAGAGCATCAGCACATGAGTTTGTCTTCCTTCCTCCAGGCTTTTGGCTGTGCTGGCTGCCCAGAGGGCTTTGTCTCTTACCTCTGCTAGTTTAGCTCAAATGCAGCTTCCTACAGAAAGTCTTCCTGGTCTTCTCTCCCCCCGCCCCCCCAGTTGTTAATACTCTGCTTTTTGAGATAATTTTTAATCTTTGTACATACTTTGTATTTACTTATCTGTGGCCACGTTCTCTCTCCCTGCTAGAGTGAAAGCTTCTTGAGAGTAGGATCTGTTTTGTCCTTCATTTGTATCCTCATAAGTTACCATAGAGCCCTGCACATGGTAGACACATAAGGTTAACTCCCATCTACTCTGGGTATATCTTGTGTGCTTTTATTGGCATGTTTTTGGTTTCTTGCATTAAAATGTAAGCTCCTTGTGAGCAATTATGCCTTTTTCCTTTATTTGCATCCCTAGCACTTAGCACAGTACTGGAGACATAGCAAATTCTTTCTTTCTTTCCTTCTTTCTTTCCTTCTTTCTTTTCTTCCTTCCTTCCTTCCTTCCTTCCTTCCTTCCTTCCTTCCTTCCTTCCTTCCTTCCTTCCTTCCTTCCTTCCTTCCTCTAGTTTTCTATTTACTGACAATTTTTTAAACTTTTTTTTTGCTTTTTAGAGGGCAATTGGGGTTAAGTAACTTGCCCAAGGTCACACGGCTAGGTTTTTTTGTTTGTTTGCTTGTTTGTGTGTGTTAAGTGTCTGAGGCCCGATCCAAACTCAGGTCCTTCTGACTCCAGGGTTGGCGCTCTATTCACTGCACCACCTAGCCACCCCTTAACATTTATTTTTAAAGTTTCCCGTTCCAAATCTTTTCTCTCTAGCCCCATTGAAAAGGACTCACCCGTTGGAGAGACAAACAATATGATTCCCATTATATTACATAATATGCTTTTCAAAAATGTTTGCTAATTTATTGATATTGAATTGGATTGCCACAATTCCTTGGAACACCCATCTCCTTTAACTTAAGACAATACATAATCCTGGTGGGATGGGCATCCTTAAACTTTTAAGGCTGAAGTTAGGGCAGACAATCATATTTTCCTATAAACCATCTCTTGGGTAGCCTGGTTGAAGGCAGAATTAAAGACAGGCATGGCTATACCAGGCAGTTGATCTAACAGTGAGGAATTTGTGTCATTTTGATAATTTCACTTTGTTCTAGCCCTGTGATCTCAATGGTATAGGGAATTCCCAGTGAGAAAGTTTCCTCTATCAACTTGGGATTGAACTCTCTCTGCAAGTTATAGTTTTAGAGAGTTGACATGGGGTACTGAAAGGTTAAATGACTTGCCCAGGGTCATACAGCCAGTATGAGTCAGAGATGAAACTTGATCCAAAGCCTTTCTGATTCCAGTGACAGATCTTTATTTATTACTCTAGGCTGCCTTTTGAGTTTGCTCATTTCTATTCTTAAAATCTATTTAAACTGACTAGATGAATGGGCTTCATCCCAGGACTCAATTGTCAATAAGTCAGTGGTTTCTTACATGCTGTGGATTGATACTGATATTTCACTTTTGTATTTTTATTTCTTCTTCCCAGCTCAGTGCCAGGCACATATTAAACAATGACTAATAAATATGTATTGGATTGTTGAATCAAATGAGCATAAAGCCTTTCTTGTCTTCCTTTCTTTGCTCTCCTTTCTCCTCCTCCCCCACTGGTAATACCTTTCCACTCAGATTACATCCATTTGCAGCATATATACATATATTGTATTACAAAATTGTTCACAAGTCTTCCATTAGAATGTAAGTTCCTTGAGGGCAAACTTTTTTTAGACCTTTATTTTTTTGTTTTTATCCCCAGCACTTAGCAGTGCTTGGCATGTTTATGCTTGTTGACTGGCAACACCTTGAATCCCCATAAGTCCCCATGAATCCCACATAATTGATTTGAAGGACTCATAAGTATATGCACCCTTTCTTGGTCCAGAATAGACTCTCATCCTTCCTCCCTCACTCCCTCCATCCTTCTCTCTCTCTCTCTCTCTCTCTCTCTCTCTCTCTCCCCCCCTCCTCTCCTCTCCGCAAAGAAGCAGTTCAAACAGAATCATAGCAGGAATAAGCCCACAACAAGAAGCATTTTTTGGGTTGTTGTTATCTGCTAAATGTGCAACCTTGTCTCCTGTACTTGGCAGCTCATTAGTAGAAAAGCCATTGAGAAGTTCCGATCCAGTTATTTAGAGCACCCCATCATAGCTATATACAGCTGCTGCTCAGCATGGGACTGGGGTTTAAGAGAGCTCTGCATTTTTAAAGAGAAAGAAAAAAATGGGAGAATTTTATTTCCTCTATCAGTTGAATTCTTTCTCTCTTTCCCCCATGATCCTCTTGTTAACTCTCTTTATTTGTCAATAATAATAACAACACCAATAATATAAATAGTAATCATACCTGGAATTTATAGAGTGCTACATGCTAGGCACTGACTCAGTCCCTAGCACAATGCCTGGCACATAGTAGGTGCTTCATCAATATTTATTGGCAAAGTGCTTTATAACTATTATTTCATTTGATTCTCACCACATTCCTGGGAGGTGAGTTCTTATCACCTCTATTCTATAGTTGAAGAAACTGAAGCAAACAGAGATTAATTGCATAGCTAGTGTATGTCTGAGGTCAGATTTGAACTCAGGTCTTCCTGACTTCAGGCTCAGGCTCTGGTCAGACTTTAGGCTATATATACCCCATTACCTAGCTGTTCACAAACTTGGAGTCATAGAATCTCAGTGGTGGAAGGGAGTTCAGAGGTCTTCTAGGCTAATCCCTAAATCAAATTTAATTCCATCTGGAACATGGCTGACAAGTGATCACCCAACCTCCATTTGAAGACTTAGAATGACAGGGAACTTGCCACATGCATGGGCCAAGCATGAGAGGGATTTAGAATAATAGAGTGAGGTCTTTGTCACTTATTGACCTTGGGCAAGGCACTTAAATTCCCTGGGCCTCAGTTTCCTCTTTTGTAAAATGAGGAGGCTGAAGTAAATGAGCTTGGAGGTCTCATCCAACTCCAATTCTTATGACCCTATGATCCTGTGAATTGATTCCACTTGGGAGGTTGCCAAAGTGATTGAGGCCAAGTCATGAAGGATGGAAAGAAATAAAAGTTATGTGTCTCTGGGTGTTAGCCAAACACATTTTCACAACTTGACCTTAAAATTTACTGCCAACAAAACATTTCAAAGAAACTGCAAGGCCATGTGGTGTCTCATTGCTTTCTTTTAAGGGGTAGCTAGAAGTTCAGTGCGTAGAACACAGGGCATAGAGTCAAGAAGACTTGAGTTCAAATCTAGCCACACTTATTAGCTGTGTGACTCTAGGCAAGTCACTTACCCTCTCTCAGCCTAAGTTTCCCCACGTGCTAAATGTGAATAATAACACCTACCTTACAGGATCATTGTAAGGATCAAATGAGCTTACATAGAAAGTGCTTTGCAAACCTTAAAGAGCCATACAAATTCTATTTATGCATAATAATTCTGTAAAAGGTTGATATTATTATTAAAGTGGAGAGCATTAGAAGAATGATGTTGGTTGTACACAAGAGGATGTTTAAAGTGCTCTTCCATATGCATCCATAGCATATCTCTTCAGTATGGATAGATAACAAAGAATAAATATTTGAATATATGTGAGACATTATTATTGATTTATTCTTCATTTAGCTGTGCAAGTTCACCAGTTATGAGGCTATTTCTTTTCTCCTGGGTACCAAACCTGCTATTTGGATATGTTGCCAGGAGGTGGTGTTATTCCCATCAATTGGTTTGTTCATTCCTTTGAGATCTTGGTTCGAATTACAATTTTTTAGATCCTTTACTTATTTTTTAAATGAAACAATAATTCTTTATTAACACAGACAAACTAGAATGCTAAATGTGATGCATGGATAGACATACTTCAATGAACTAAACATTTAGGGACAATTTGGAACTTTTCTCATTAATTAGTAATTGAGAACTTTGTAGACCTTCATTTACGAGTATGATTTTCAAGAATGAAATCCCTGGCTCTAGGCTGCTTCTAGCTCTGAACTCCTATGAAAATCATGAAATATGCTTTTCTTTTCAGTACAAAAATCTTTTAGCTTCTTTGTGGTTGAGCACTGTGATCTAATCTGGAGTTCAGGTTTCCATGGTTTTAGTTTTTTCACAGTTGTTGTAGATAAACTTCTCAGCTTGGGGATCATTCTGAAATCCATGTAACTCACTTGGAGCAAGTTCCCTGTTCCTTGTCTTCCACCCTTCTCCTGCCTAACATTCTCTTCGCATCTTTCTGCTCACTTCCATACCACATGGTAGAAACTTTCATACATCATGGTTGCATTTAGTTGAACCTAATCCCTAACATCTCTCTCTAGGTGATATCAGAGTTGGAAAGCCATAACATGTCTCTTTCTCTCTCTTTTCTTTCCTCTTTCCCTTATCCTTCCTTTTTTTCTTCCCATTTCCCCTACCTTCCTTTTTTCCTTCCTTCACTCCTTCCTTCTTTCCCTCCATTCTTCCTTTTCCCCTCCCTCTCTCTTTCCTTTTTCCTTCCTTCCTCCCTCCCTTCCTCTTTCCTTCCTTCCTTCCTTCCTTCCTTCCTTCCTTCCTTCCTTCCTTCCTTCCCTCCCTCCCTCTTTCCTTCCTTCCTTCCTTCCTCCCTCCCTCCCTCCCTTCCTTCCTTCCTTCCTTCCTTCCTTCCTTCCTTCCTTCCTTCCTTCCTTCCTTCCTTCCTTCCTTCCTTCCTTCCTTCCTTCCTTTTCTCCCTGCTATCCTCTTGCCTTCCTTCTTGCCTTTTTCCAAGTCTCATCTGTCATCCTACATTTGGCACTTAATCAGAAGAAAAGTCATTTGGAAGGAAGTAATTTTCCATTCAGCACTTCAAAAAGAGTTAGAGGGAAGGTCCTCTTGTTGGTGTTTATTGACATGTAAACACAATGGCAGGGTTTAAACTCTTCACCTGATTCCCGTAGCAGCAGTTAGTTCTAACAACATACAATGCTTTCAGCCTGCTTTGTGATGCAGTGTGCTTCTGAAATGCCTTGTATGTTTGCCAAAAACCATTACATGTTGAACAGTGCTTTCAGAAAAAAGAATATTTGATTTCTAAATGCAAAATGAACAGTGGTTACCTTTGTCCTTAATGGGAGCTGTTCAGCCAGCTTGATATTCGACATAGGAAGAGTGGATTCTGCTAAAGGCTCTCAGTCTTGATTGGGGTTATCAGAATTCCACTGGGAATCCTGGCTCTAAACATCTGTATGGCTATAGCACTCAGACCACACTAGACAGTTTGCTTCTACAGCTCATGGATACCCAGAAACAACCCAGAGCACCCTGGAGACTGAACCCTGTTGCTTTTCCCTGCTATTCCTCTTCCCTTAGTTTCTGTAGCAAGCAGCATGGTGGAGTGAAAAGAGCACGGGATCTGGGGACAAAAGACCTGGGCTCAAATCTTGTCTTGAATATTTGCTATTTGTGTGACCTTTGACTAAGTCATTGAAACTCCCTGGGGCTTGGGGTCCAAGGAAAGGAAGGGGTTGGTCCTTTCTGGGTGTCTGATTTCTGATCTAGGGCAGGTAGGTAGCATGATGGATAGAGTGCTAGATTGTGAGTCAGAAAGACCTGAAACCAAAGCCTCCCTCATATACTCACTATTGCTGTGACTGAACAACCCTTACTTAGGCTCTTTCAGACTCAATTTGCTCATCTACAAAATAGGAATAACAATAGCCCCTACCTTGTTGTGAAACTCCAATGAAATAGCACAAGCAATGTTCTTTGGAAACCTTAAGCATTTAAAATTGTTGGTATTTTTGTTTTCCCATTCCATTTACTTCCCTTTCAGAGAATGAGTGACTTGTCTCTTTAAGTTCCTATCCCTTGTCAAATGTTCCCTGGAAGTCTGATACCCTTGAGTTTCCTCCTTTGAACAGCAGTTTCCTTCCCAGTTGCTGTGGGCCTTAAGCTTCTGTGGAGAAGCCCTATTTTAGGGCAAAGGAAATCCTTGCCCTTCTGAGATTAGTAAGGCTTTTATAAGGTGTTTATAAGCTTTATGAATTGGCAGAGGATGTTGCTAAGAAAACTCTCTGTGGTTCCCCAGATTTCTCCCCATTTACTTTCTGAAGCTCTCAATTCCTTCGATAAGGGACAATACATTATATTTCACTTTTGGTGGGAGACCACTATATGGTCTATCTACTGCACCACCTGGCTACCCTTCCAACTTGGTAGGACCTGGTAGAACTTAGGTTCCACTGGCATATCCTTCAGAACCCAAGGTTTCATCCACATCAAAATGAGTCATTAGAATCAGCCTTTAGGGTAGTCTTTGTACAAAATCATAGAATTGGTAAAATTTTATTCCAAAATTGAGAAACAATGTGATATAGGGGGAAAGAGCACTGGGTTTGGAGTCAGGAAGTTTAAATCCCATCTCAGACACTCACTGATTAGATGTGTGACTTAGAAATCACCTAGCTCTCTCAGCCTCAGTTTCCTCAACCATAAAATGCAGATACTGTTTCCTTACCCGTAAAGTCAAAATAACCATAACTTACCTCACCTCCCAGGGTTATTGTGAGGATAAAAATCAGATAATATTTGTAAAGTGCTTTGCAAATCTTTATAAAGGCTAGATTTATCATGCAGACCGTGTAGTGGAAAAGCAATACTCTGTCTTGCATTCACATGGGCTTCTAAGTGGGTGAAGAGGGCTTCTTTTCAGAGACCAGATTTGATGGAGATTGAGAGTCTTGAGATCATGAAAACAGTCATGAGAAAAATGTCACTTGAAAGAAAGGCTTGGAATTTTGGCTCACACTTGGAGCCAGAGAGATCTGTTAAGTTACCTAATACAACTTCCTTCATTTTACAAATGGGAAATTGAGACCCAGAGAGGGAATGACTTACTCAGGGTCAATCCACACCCACTTTTAAGTGCTTATTATATTTCAGGCATTGTGCTAAGTCCCAGGGATACAAAAGAAGGTAAGAATACAGTCCCTGCTCTTGGGGAGCTCATAATTGAATGTGGGAGAGAACACTCAAACGATTATGCACATAGAAGACATATATACAAGACAAATGGGGGGGAGGGTAATCTCAGAGTCCCTTGTAGAATGAGGACTGGTGGTGATGGGGAAGCAGCAAAACTTCCTGCAGAAGGGGGGATGAAGCCAGAGAAGCCAGGAAGTGGGGAGGATGCAGAGCTTGCTCGGCATTTACAAATATTTTATTTTTCCTCAGTTACATGTAAAGAGAATTTTAAACATTCATTTAAAAAAATGAGTTCCAAATTTTCTCTCTCCCTCCTTCACCTTCCTGCTTCCTGAGGCAGTAAGCAATTAGATGTAGGTTATAAATGTTCAATCATGCTAACCATATTGCCATATTAGTCATGTTATGAAAGAAGACATAGATCCAAAGGGGGAAAATCTGTGAATAAAATACAGAAAGTGAAGCATAATAGACTTTGCTCTTCATTCAGACTCCATCAATTCTTCCTCTGAAGGTAGATAGCATTTTTCATCATGATTCCTTTGGAATTGTCTCGGATCATCGTATTACCGAGAAGGCAAAGTCACTCAAAGTTGATCATTGAACTGTATTGCTATCACTTTGTATAATGTTCTTCTGGTTCTGCTCACTTCACTTTGCATCAGTTCATATAAGCCTTTTCAGGTTTTTCTGAAATCTGCCTGCTCATCATTTCTTATAGCACAATAGTATCCCATCACAATTATATGCCACAGCTCATTTAGCCATGCCCCAATTGATGGGCATCCCCCCAATTTCCAGTTCTTTGCCCCTACAAAAAGTTGCTGACATTTTCTATCAGGTGACGTGTATAGAAAGAGGAGAGAAGCAAAATTTGAACATGGGTCTTCTGATCCCAAATTTAGAGTTCTTTCCCCCTATATCACATTGCTCCTCAATTTTGGAATCAAATTTTACCAATTCTATGATTTTGTACAAAGAAATACCCTAAAGGCTGATTCTGATGACTCATTTTTATGTGGATTAGACCTTGGGTTCTGAAGGATATGCCAGTGGAACCTAAGTTCTACCAGGTCTTACCAAGTTGGAAGGGTAATCAGGTGGTGCAGTGGATAGTGTTGTGTCTGGAGTAAGGAAGACTCCTCTTTCTGAGTTCAAATCTAGACTCAGATCCTTACTATTTGTGTGACCCTGGATGAGTTATTTAACTCTGCTTGCCTCGGTTTCCTAAACTCTAAAATAAATTGCAGGAGGAAATGGCAAACCAGTCCAGTATCTTTGCCAAGAAAACCCCAAATGGGGTCACGAAGAGTCTGACATTATGGAGATGACTGAACAACAAGACAAACCACACTGGAAAGGCTTCAAATATAGACTGGATATAGACTATCTGTTGTTTGAGGACAAGCCTGATAATGATGATAGCTAGCATTTATAAAGAGAGTTAAGATTTGCAAAATACTTTAATTGTGCTTTTTATTTTATTTTATTTTATTTTTTTAAAGCAATTGGGGTTAAGTAACTTGCTCAAGGTTACACGGCTAGTCATTTGATTTATGCGTGGGTGCTCATTTTCTGAGGCCGGATCTGATCTTGGGTCATCCAAACTCTGAGGCCGGCGCTCTTACTCACTGCGCCACCTAGCCGCCCCTTTAGGGCAATTGGGGTTAAGTAACTTGCCCAAGGTTACACGGCTAGGTTTTTGTTTGTGCGGATTAAGTGTCGGAGGCCGGCTCCGAACTCAGGTCCTTCTGACTCCAGGGCCAGCGCTCTATTCACTGCGCCACCTAGCCACCCCTTAATTGTGCTTTTTAAATCTGATCCTCACAACTCTGTGAGGTAGGTGCTATTATTATGTCCATTTTAAAGACAATGAAATTGAGATGGATGGAGATTAAGGGACTTACCCAGGGTCATACACCTTATAAATGTCTGAGGCAGGACTCTAACTCTGCTCTACCTGATTCTAAAACTAGGCCTATTCTACCTAGACTAGCCAAATTTGGAGAAGCTCAATGAGATGTTGGGCACAGAGTGATGAAACCAATGATGACAAGTCTTGTTTTGCTTTCCCCCACCCCCGCTTTTATTGGAAGGGAAAGGTAGGGCAATTGGGGTTAAGTGACTTGCCCAAGTTCACATGGCTAGTTTTTGGTGTTAAGTGTCTGAGGCTGGGTTTGAACTCAGGTCCTCCTGACTCCAGGGCTGGTGCTCTATTCACTGAGCCACCTAACCACCCCAATGCAAAGCAAGTTTGTTGGTTTTTTTTGAGGGGGGAGGCAAGGCTATTGGAGTTAAGTGAGTTGCCCAAGGTCACAGAGCTAGTAAGTGTGTCAAATGTCTGAGGCCAGATTTGAACTCAGGTCCTCCTGACTCCAGGGCCGGTGCTTTATTCACTGCATCACTTAGCTGCCCCCATCACAATTCTTAAAGATCTTTTACTGTCATTGAGAAGTTACAGAATTAGTCCTAGTAATATGTGCAGCCATAGCAGAACAAACCAAATTCAAGGGAGGTAGCACAGCCTGTGCCTAGTGCAAGTCACAAAATGTGTTCTTTTATCATCTTTGGCCCCTGTTGAGGAGGAAACTCTAGTGAGGGGGCAGAGGGTAGAAGATGAGCATCTGGTAGCTTCTTATTTTAAAAAATTCTTACTTGCTAAGGGTTAGCACGTTTTATTTCTATGTTGCTGCAGGATGGTGAATGCTTTCAGTGCCCCCTGAATTCAGCACCCTGAGGCAAAGCTTTGACTGCTGTGCCTTAGTAACAGGTTTTGCTGTCTTCATGGTGAAAGATGTTCTCATCCTAGTAAGATTACATCTACCTAAAGTATTGCAGTCACAACTACAAAGCACTCTTTATGGAGCTAAAGAAGGGAAATAATTGTAGAGATACCAATAGCTTGTATTTTGGCCATGCAAATACAGTCTAAAGTAATTCATAGCTTCAATGCCATGCCAATCAAACTAATGAGTGGTTGTGTTATTGAACTAGAACTAGACAAAATAATAACAAAATTTGTCTAGAATACCAAAATGTCAATGATCTCGAGGGAGATAATAAAAAAATGTGGAAAGGAAGACAATTTGACAGTGCTAGATCTCAAACTATACTAATCAGCAAAACTGGTACTGGTTAATAAATAGAAAGTTGATAATGGCCCAGATTAGTATTTAAAGCCCAGAAGCAGCTGAATATAGCAGTAATATGTTTAATAAACCTGAGAACAATAACTTCTGGGTTAAAGGAAATAAAAATGTTTGACAGAAAGCTGCTGGGAAAACTGGAAGGCATTTGGCAGAAATGAGGATTCAAGCTTCAGTGACTTCCTCTTACTGCCAGGATCAAACAGAAATCTCTTCTTTTGTTTTTAAAGCCCTCTACCTTTCTAGCTCCTTTTTTATCTTTCTGTCTCTTTATACTTGAACCCCACCCCCCCACCTTCTAGCAACTTCATCCTTCTTGTGTTTGTTCTCCTGACTCAGTGCATGTTTTTCTGGTTTTCTCCTATGCCAGAACTTCTCTCCTTCTTCAACTGTATCTGTTGTCTTCCCTGTTCTCCAACTAAAATCCCATCTTTTTTTTTTAAAAGCAATTGGGGTTAAGTAACTTGCTCAGGGTTACATGGCTAGTTATTTTATGGGTGCTAATTTTCTGAGGCTGGAACTGATCCTGGGTCCTCCTGACTCTGGGGCTGGCACTCTTACTGCACCACCTAGCTGCCCCGAAAATCCCATCTTTTGCAAGAAGCCTTTGTAGATTCAAATCTTCCTGACCAATGCCCTGTGCTTCCTCTACAATAATTTTCTCCTCTCTACTCAAACTGAGAGGTAGTCTGATGTAGTGAGATAGAGAGCCAGTCCCAGAAGTCCTGAGTTCGGGGTCTTGCTTCAGTTATCTGTGTGACCTTGAGCAAAGTCACATGACCTTTATGTGTTCTAGGCAATCCTCTAAGGCTATGAGTTCCAGAGAAGGTCTTAACCTGTATTCATAGAGGGAGTTTCCTCTCTAGGAGTTTCCTACACTGATGGAATCACAGGTCCAGTTCCTCTCCTCTCCTTTATTCAAACACAGTACTCTGAAGTGGGATCAATGGCCCATGAAAATTCAATTTCCTGGATATTGACCACAAACCCAGTTATCTCAGGCTAAAAACAAAAATCCATTTGGGGACTGGAGCTATAGAGCTTGGCTACCTACATAGTTCAGGTTAATGAGTGAATAGACATTTCTCACCTTCAGTTTTTGGGTGTGTAGCTATAGGCCATGTTGCTAAAGAAATAACTTGGTCACTTATGTATGCCAGGGAGCTGGATATGTGGTGTGGCTTATCTGCCCATGACTCCTCAAGAGGAAAGAGATGACAATAAACCATACTCAAATGAAGTATGTGAATATTAATTAGTTAATTGAACTCTCCTTCAAATCCCAAGTCAATAAGTATTAAGCCATTACTGTATGCTAGGCACCATATTTCCTTCTTAGTAGTAAGTTACATGCTGGGTATCCAGCCTTCCCTTCCTTTCCCTTCCCTTCCCTCCTAAATTTTTTTTTTAGTGAGAGTTAGTATGATATACTTACAGAGAGCTGGTCTTGAAGCCAGGAAGTACTGCCTTCAAATTCAGCCTCTGGTACACTCTGGTTGTGTATCCCTTGGCAAGCCACTTGACCTCTTAGTGAGTGCTCTAGCGAATTCTAAGACCCTAAGAAGGTGCTTGATTGCATCAATAGAAGGAATTTACTTACTCAGGAGTAAGGAGTACATGTACATTACATATACATGTAATAAAATTGCAGCTCCAGTACCTATTAATGCAGCTGAATTTCATTCATCTCACCTGAATTCAACTGCCTCTTAGTGTGCATTTTGTTTACTCCTGATTCTGCTTTTGCCAGCCTTCATTAATTCATACATGTCTCTCCAGGTTCATAAAATTTTGTATTTGATGTTTCTTATAGTGCAATACTATTTATATTCAAATGCCACAATTTAGTCATTCTTCAATCAATAGGTACCCATAAAACCTTATTTTTTCCAAAGGGATTTTAAATGAAATATTGTATTACCTATATTGCTAATACAATTATAATTATAACAGACACTTATATGGCTATTTAAATTTTGAAAGCACTTTATAAATGTTATCTTCTATGAGCCTCATGACAAAATATATTACAGTTATCATTACAACTTAGAGGCAGCTTGATAGTACAGTGAATAGTGGGCTGGAGTTGGGAAGACCTGAGTTCAAATTTGGCTTACTAGCTGTGTGACCTTAGGTAAGTTACTTAACCTCTTTCACCCTTAATTTTCTCAGTCATAAAATGGGTATAATAACAGGACCTTCTTCACAGGGTTGTCATGTAGGTCAAATGAAATAATTGCAAAGCACTCAGCATAGTAACTAGCACATAGTAGGAGCTTAATAAATGTTTTCCTCCTTCCTTGTTCCCTTGTTCCCTTATCTTCTCCCATTAGACTGTAAGCTCCTTTAGGGTAGGGTCTGTTTTATTGTTTTTATTATATTATTATTAAATTGCTTATATGTTATAAATTATGTTATTTTTTAGAATGTAGGGCATGGGGGCAGCTAGGTGGCACAGTGAGTAGAGCACCAGCCAGGAGTCAGGAGAACCTGGGTTCAGATCCAGCCTCAGACACTTCACATACACACACACACACACACACACACACACACACACACACACACACACACACACACACACTAGTTGTGTGACCTTGGGCAAGTCACTTAACCCCAATTGCCTTGCCCTCCCCTCCCCCCTCCAAAAAGCAAAAAGAAAAAGAATGTAAGGCATGGACTGTCTTTTTATTTTATTATTTTATATCATTTTTATAATATTATATTCTATCACAAATTATTAGAATGTAGAGCAGGTACTCTCTTTTTGTTTTATTATTTTATTTTATATTATTATATTCTATCAAAATTATTAGAACGTAGGGCAGGGACTGTCTTTCTGGTTCTATTTATATCTCCAGGGCTTAGTACAGTGCTTGGTACATAGTAGGAGTTTAATAAATGCATATTGAATGTCTATTTTGCTTTACTTATAGCAGTTGTGGGAGATCTAGGTAGAGAGGGTGGCTGTTGAAATTTCCTGGATAATTACTTTAATTCCCATTAGTAGAAGCACATCTAGACAGGCACGTTCCAGCACTCTACCAGAAGTAGTCTGATGCCCTCAGAATGGTGAGCTGGAGAAATCAGCATTTTTACCTCTTTCTCATTAATCTGAATGCTACTTAGCATGGATTTAATAAGCTATGATATGCAAAGAGATGAAACATACCAATTATTTTTCTATAATGCTATAAGACTTTTACAAGCCCTTCCCTCTGATGTCTAATCTCCTAAATCATGCACTGAAAAACAGACACCCACTTTGATTTGACAGGAATGTCCTTCTTGTTAAGGAGGGATAAAGTGATTCCCCACCCCCAATCCTGAGACCTGGATTCTCTCAAAAACTGCAAAGAATTCTCCCCAGACCCAAATCATCTATCACTGAGGGCTCCGGCCTGGATTGGGTCATTGATTCATTTCTAGCCCAGTTTGCTTCTTATTGTGGAGCATTCCATGACTTGGCCCTTATTAATGCTATTGGAGCTAGAAAAGGAGAGAGAAAGCACAGAGAGAAAGGAGATTGATGGAGAAAGAAGAGGGTAAGACAGAAACATATACAGAGCGTAGAGCAAGACAGACAAAGACAAAAAGTCCCCCCAAAGAGTACACCCACATACACAAATACACATACATCACATGCATGTGTACAAACAGATGCACAAATATGTATGTGTATGCATGTGTATGTGTATGTATGTATATATCAGCTGTATGACCCTGACTTTGTTTGCCTCAGTTCCTCACCTGTAAAATAAGCTTGATATGGAAATGGCAAATGATTTCAGTGTCTTTGCCAAGAAAATCCCAAATGGGGTCACAAAGAGTCAGATACAACTGAAATGACTTAACAACAACAGCAAAATGATGTGTGGTCATCCTCCCCATTTCCAGAACAGTAATTAAGGGGCATGGAGGGTTGTTTTGTTTTTCCTCTATTAAAAGATAAGAAAGACGTATTTTGAAAGATACACACACATACATATACATATATATATATATATATACATACATACACACAGATATATACACCCATATACATGTATGTGTATGTATATGAATGTGTGTATGTGTGTATACACACACATACACATACACACAGAGCTGGGTGGGGTAGTAGATAGAACACTGGGCCTGGAGTTAGAAAGACCCACTTAGATACTTCCTAGCTCTGTGGCCCTGGGCAAATAACTTATCCTCTGCCTGCCTTTACTGTAGAGTGGGAAAAATAACAGCACTTATTTCCAGGGTTGTTGTGAAGAAGAAATGAGATGGTGTTTGTAAAACACTGTGTAAACCTTAAAGAACTATATAAGTGCTAGCTGTTATTATTATTATCATATAAGGCTTTTTGAAGAGAAAGAGAAATATACATAGACATACAAAGAGATAGAAATAGAGACCCAGAGATATGAAAGTAGGAAGAAAGGAAGGAAGTAGGAATTTATTAAGTGCTTACTAACTTAATTACTACGTGCTAGGCACTGTTCCAGGCACTAAGAAAGGGAAAGATATTTTCCTTCCTTCCTTCCTTCCCTCCTTCCTTCCTTCCTTCCCTCCTTCCTCCCTCCCTTCCCTCCTTCCTTCCTTCCCTCCTTCCTTCTCTCCTTCCCTCCTTCCTTCCTTCCTTCCTTCCTTCCTTCCTTCCTTCCTTCCTTCCTTCCTTCCTTCCTTCCTTCCTTCCTTCCTTCCTTCCTTCTTTCCTTCCATCCTCTAAGTGTGTGGTCACCCTGGGTAATTCACTTAATCTTCCTGGATCTTAGTTTCCTCATTTGTAGAATGGTGGGGGGAGGTTGGGCTTAATGACCTCTAGGGTTCCTTCCAGGTTTAAGTGAAAGATCTCTTCTTTCCAACACAATCGTTAACTGACTAAATGATAGGCTATGTCTCCTAACAAATCAAAAGAAGAAGGAATACTATAGAATAATAATACATTTATATAGTGTTTTGATTGATTGGGTGATTAATAGAGTGCTTTATTCATAGCAGCAGTTGTGATGATGCAAGTATTATCCCCATGTTACAGATAAGGAAATTGAAGCTTGGGAAGTTATTTTATTGGTCCAGTCAGTTTTTCAAAACTGGACCCATGATATCACCAGTCTAGGGATTGTCTGGCAATGAAGTCACTTTCCCAATGGCCTTGGGCAATCATTTATCCTTTGCCTACAGGTTAGGGCCTTCTCCTCCATGTTGGTCTTGTAGATTTGTCTGAGTACTGAGAGATAAAGTTGTCTGCTCAGGGTCATACAGCTGGTGTGTGTGTGTGTGTGTGTGTGAAAGGTTGACTTGAACTCAGATCTTCCAGACTCCATGGCAAGCTTCCTGTTCATTATACTACATAGTAGAGTGTTCCCTTAACCACAAAACACTTCAGTTTTTCAAGGATGAGTCTATTCTTTTTTTTTAAACAAATGCTTTATTAACTTCTGTTTTACATCATTCATTTCCGCCAGATTTTGAGTTACAATCATTTTTCCCCCGTTATTCCCCTAACCAACCTCCCAGAATAGCAGTCCCACAAGATATCACTTCCTCCAATCTGCTCTCTCCCATACCTTCTCCCATACCCCCTTCGACTTTTCCATTAGAGGAAGGTGAATCTTTGTGTCCCAATGCCTGCACATCTTATCTCCCAATTATAAGCAAAAGAGTATTAATAATAGTATTTATATTTATTTGAAACATTTAATGTTAAGACCTCGAATTTCAGATCCATTTCCTTCCTCCCTTGTCACCCATTCCCTCTGGGGAGATCAGTAATTCAGTATATGTTGTACATGTCTAGCTATGCAGAACATTATCATAGTAGATATATTGTACAAGGCTGCTTATAATTCCCTCCCACTCATCCCATCCCCCACCTGGTCCATTCCATACATGATCCTGTCCCTCTTCTATAGTGGGTACTTCCAACCTCCCCTCCCCCCAAGGATGCCCTCCCATCCATCATCCCTCCTCTCATCCCCCTTCCCCCTATCCTGCTGCAGGTTGAGATATCCCATTTAGTATGTATGTCATTCTCTCCCTGAACCAAATTCAATGAGAATGTGGTTTTGCCTTTTTTGCCTTCCTATTCTCCTCCTCCCTTGCAACCACTTCCCCTTGCTTCTTCTACATGAGATAGTTTACCCTACCCTGTCTCTCCCCATCTCCTCTTGCCACTTTCCTCTCTCACCTCATAATTTCATCCCTTGAGTATTCTCCCTTCTCAACAAATTCAACCTATGCCCTCTATCCATATATAACTGTAACCATATACACACACATTCACATATGTATTCGTATGACCACACACCCTTCTTCCATTATTTTCATAGTGAGAAAGATATCATCAGTCACAGTTATTGCTTTTCCATATAGGAATGTAAATAGTTCAACTTTGATAAGTTCCTTTTGATTTCTTTTCCCTGATTACCTTCTCAGGCATCTCTTCCTTCTTGTGTCTGGATGTCAAATTTTCTATTCAATTCTGGTTTTTTCCTCAAGAATGCTTGAAAGTCCTCCATTCCACTGAATGACCATATTTTCCCCTGAAACAAAATACTCAGTTTTGCTGGGTAGGTGACCCTTGGGTTCATTCCCAGTTCTTTTGCCCTCTGGAATATCATATTCCATGCCCTTCGATCCCTCAGTGTAGAAGCTGCCAGGTCCTGGGCTATTCTGATTGTGTTTCCACAATATTGAAATTGTTCTTCCTGGCTGCTTGTAGTATTTTCTCCTTGATCTGGGGATTCTGGAACCTGGCTATAATATTCCTGGGAGTTTTCTTTTGGGATCTTTTTCAGGAGGTGATCTGTGGATTCTTTCAACCTCTATTTTGCCCTCTGGATCTAAAACATCAGGGCAATTTTCCTTGAGAATTTCTTGAAGGGTGACTTCTATACACACAAAGAGAGAGGAATACATGCATATGGAGAGAGATACTGAGAGAAGCAGAGGAACTGAGAAACAGGAGAAAGAAAAGACAGTGTAAGAGACAAAGACATAGCTAATTTTACAAATGGTTTTGTAAACAACAATCAGTAAGTTTTCTTTTTGTGTTTTGGAGGGGGCAGGGCAGGACAATTGGGGTTAAGTGACTTGCCCAAGGTCACACAGCTAGTAAGTGTTAAGTGTCTAAGGTCATATTTGAACTCAGGTCCTCCTGACTCCAGGGCCACTGCTTTATTCACTGCACCACTTAGTTGCCCCAAAAATTCTTTTGAAAAAGCAAATTTCTAAGTCAGTAGAAAAGAAAAAATATATTAGTCTTTACACAAAATTCAGAAGTGCAGAGTCTCAAAATATGTCTTTCTTATCTTTTAATAAAGAAAAAAAACAAAGTAACCTTCCATGCCCCTTAATTCTTGTTTTGGAAATGGGGGGGGATGATTATGTTTCTTCTGTCATTGTTTTTCAGTCATTTTAGTCATGTCTGACTCTCTGTGTCCCCATTTGGGATTTTCTTGACAAAGACACTAAAGTGGTTTGCCATTTCCATCTCCATCTGACTTTACAGGTGAGGAAACTGAGGCAACCCAAGCACAAAAATTCTTCTTAAGTGAATGCACAAATGAATAGATAGGTTGTAATCTGTGTCTGCAGAGGGAGTTTCCAATATTATAATAATGTTGTTGATATTATTTTTCTATACATTCTTACCAGATTAATCATATTATAACAGAGATCTGAAGATGTCAGACTTCTGACCAAAAGTCTTCAGTGGCTATAGTCAACTGAATCAAAACTACTCTTTGTGGCTTTCCGGTCCTTCTACCTAGAGAGGTAGATGGTGAAGTGTGTAGAATGCTGGATTTAGAGTCAGAAAGACTAAAGTTTGAGGCCACTTAAGTGCCTCAGTCAGTTACTAGCTGTGTGACACTAGGCAAATTATGCAATGTACTCAGCCTCAGTTTCTTCATCTGCAAGATGGAGATAATAATATGTGCTTCATGGGGTTGATATGAGGATCAAATGAAATACATATATAGGGCACTCTATAAACCTTAACTTTATATATGTGATAGTTATAGTATTAAAAATAACAATAGCTAACATTTATACAATGTAGAGCTTACTAAGTGCTATATACTGTGCTAAGAGTTTTATAATCCTTTTCTTATTTAGGTAGGTGCTATTATTATCCCCATTTTATAGATGAGGGAAAGGAGGCAAACAGAGGTGAAGTGACTTGCCCAAGGGTCATGCAGCTAGGAAATATCTCAGGCTGTATTTGAACTCAGTTCTTCCTGACCCTGGCACTCTATCATCATCATCATCATCATCATCAATCATCATCAATCATCATCCTTCTCAATCACTACAACTTTTCATAATCCCATCCTTGATAAACCTGTATGCTCTGGCTAAGATGCAGTATACATTATAACTCAAATACACATTTTCCCACCTCTGAGCCTTTGCTTACACAATAGTATAAGCCTCTACCTTGAATGGTCTCTCCCAGACTACCTTCTCTAATCAAATCATATCCATTATTAAAGGTTTAATTTTTAAAAGCTGATTCCTCTATGGAACTTTACCAGATCTCCCCCTTTCAGATCTCTCCAAAGGAAGTAGTTTTTCCCTTCTCTAAACTCCCATGAGATGATTTATTTGCCCTTTGGTTCTTTTCTGGTTATGTCTTTTATTCCAGTTGTAGGTATGTTTGTATGTAAATATGTATGTATATGTATACAAACATATATGTGTGTGTATATAATTAAATTATAAATTTATCTAGTTATATATCTTATCACCTCTCTAAACCAATCAACAACCATTTATTAAATTCCAACTATATGCCAGACATCTTGCTAAGTAGTAGGGATACACAGCAAAAGTGAAACAAAGCCCTGCCTTCAAGGAATTTAAAATCTAATGGGGGAAACAGCAAGCACACAAACAAACATATAGGGAATGTAAACAAAATGAATAAAAAGTGGTTTTCGGAGGGAGGGCACTATGACCTGGGGAATCAGGAAAGACTCAACAATGTAGGCATCTTCAGTTGCTTAGGAGACTATTCCTACATCAAGCCCAAGGTTATCTTCCTTCAACTTCCACTCATTGCCCCAAGATCTGCCTCCTGGGACTGACCACATGAAAGAAGAGGAATCCAACTTTTGTGTGACAACCCAGAAATCCTCCATGTAATGAGAATCCTTTGGTTCTTTAAAAAAAAGTTAACACTGTGTAGGTACAAGTTCCTTGCTAATGTTGTACCTTAGGCTGTGTCCCACTGCTTAGGATTTTGGACTTTTCCATCTCCTTTGCAGCTGAACTTTCTTTTATGTACTATATTCCCCAGTTCCTTGAGGACAAGGATTGCCTCAATTTTTCTATTTATTTTCCTGGTACAGTGCTTGACACACAGTAAATGTTTAAAAAAGACTTTCATTCATTAATTAATTCATTTTTGCTCTTTCTATTTAACTGGCCCACCACCTCTTTTTCCAATCAAATATCTTCTGAATGGCTTGTATATCATTTTTTGGGGAATACACTATTCAGACTAATGGATTTCTTCCTTTCCTCCTTGGAATTGACATTAATAGGGAACAACATTTCCAGACGTTGAACTATATTATAAATTAGTAATCATTAAAACCATCTAGTACTCATTAAAAAATAGAAAGTAGCTTAATGCAACAGACTGGACAAGGAAGAACCAGAAATAATTGAACTCAATCATCTAGTGCTTGATAACCCTCTAAACATTAATTACCTAAGAAAGATATTTTTATATGATGAGAATTGTTGGGAAAACTGAAGAGCATTCTGGTAGAAATTAGATTTATACCAACATCTTTCACCACATACTATAAAACAATTCAAAATAGATAGGTGATTTGCATATTAAAGATCATGTGTTAAAAATATTAAAATAGAAGTGTATCGTGTACCTCTCACAGCTATGGCAAGGAGGTGAATTCTTAGCCAGAAAAGGGATAGAGATTATTACAAAAGACAAAAAAAAAAAACAAAACAAACAAACAAAAAAACCCCAGATTATTTCAATTGCATTAAATGGGAAAGCTTTTGTAAGGACAAAATTATTGCAAGCAGGATAAGAAATGTAATGGTCAACTGGGAAAAATCTTTATACCAAATATCTCTATCTGATAATAGAAAATGTATAGAAAACTAATAGAAATGCATAAGCCCTGCATTGCTTCACTAATAGATACACAAAGGAGTTGAATCAACAATTCTCAAAAGAATTGCAAATTATTAGCAGCTATTTGAAAGAATGCTCCAAATCACTAATAAAAAGAAAAATGCAAACCAAAACAACCCTGAAGTTTCACCTCATACCCAGTAAATTTTCAATGGTAATAAAAGATGGGATTACTCAATGTCTGAGGGGTTGGGGCAAGATGGACAAACTAATGCATAGCTGGTGTGAATTGGTCCAACCATTCTGGAAAGCAATTTCTAACTATTCAAGGACCATGATTGAAATGTCCATATCCTTTGATTCAGAGATTCCATTGCTAGCCATATACCCTCATTTACATCAATAACACAAAAGAAATGTCCTCTGTTAACTCAATGCTGGTAGAAGCTCTTTTTGAGGTAGCAAAGAACTGGAAACAAAGTAGTGTCAATGCCCACAGATTGGGGAATGGGAAACAAAATTGTGGTATATGAGTTTAATGGAATATTATTATCTCATGAGAAATTCTTAATATGAATACAGGGAAGCATTGGAAAATCTATAAACTGATGCCAAGAAAAGTAAACAAAACCAATGACTCCAGCAATGTCATTAGAAAGAAAACAACAATAAAACATTTGAAACTTGAATGCTCTGAAATGATCATGACTGAGTATGGCCCCAAAGAAGAGATATAAGACACCTTCCTCTATTTCTTTGTAGAGGAAGGTGACCACAAATGTAGAATACGACATATACATATACATGTATATGTATGTGTATATATGTACAAACTTTTTGATAAGTTAGTTTTGTTAATGTTTTTCTTCTTCCTCTTTTTAAATTATTATAAAAGCTACTTCTCTGAGAGGAAGGAGGAAGATGAAAGGATATAATGGGAAATTTAGGTGAGGTAAAAACCAAAGTTATCAAGGTAATTTATTTTAAAATAGAATTGGCATTAAAAAGAAAAAAACAAATAAGAGGGGAGTCTTGGAGTTTGTTGTCTCTTCCCTTCACTCCCATTCCCTTGGGTCATTTATCTTTGCTTGGGTGTGAAGACATTCTAGAACTGAGCATTCATACTATTACAATTTTATAGATCTCCCACTTTTGTAAAGATTTTTTTTTCATGCTTTTAGCTGTGACACAGACCTGGGCCTTTCTGTTGAATTTTCAAACATGTAGCTTTTCCTTCCCCCTCAGCATGGCTGCTACAAACAGATTCTGAACTATGCCTGATCTATTTTTTCCTTCTCCCATCTGATGTTAAAAACCCTTTCTGGATCTTTATAATTTAAGGATATAGCGATATTCTTTCTGGGGGTTGTCTTTATTTGGGTTTTGCTTTTCATATGATCTCTATCCAGAAAGATTTCTTCTTGGTCTTCCTTTTGGAAGAAAGCTATGTTGATTTTTCCATCTCACTTTCTACTTCTCAGTTCTCTAGAATTTCTCTAAGACAGTGAGTTATTTTTCCTTTATTGATTTCCAAGGTTCTCTGGACAATTCTTAACACATAGTTTCTGCCAGAGTAAAACTGTTTTTGTCTCTTCCACAGAGACAAAAATTCCTAGTCTAAATCTAAATTTCTAATTTTCATCCACTAGCTTCTATCCTATTGGAGAAGAGTTCCTAGTTCATATTCTTTTCTTCCAATGGTCTTCTAGTCTTTTTTCCCTCCCTCTCCTGTTTAGCTACTTTTATTCTGCTAAGCTTCTTGCCATAACAGATTTATTCTTTCATAATTTTGGCTTCTTTGTGAGTTCAAAGGATTCTGAGGTCATCAAATTTAGAGCAGGACCTTCAGAGGCAGCTAACTGGCATAGTGGACAGAACCCTGGACTTGGAATTAGAAAGAGTGGCTTTTCAATCATGATTCAGACACTAACCATGTGACCCTAGGTAAGTCACTTGATTTTTCTCAACTTTAGTTTTTTCATTTGTAAGATGAGGCTAATGATAGCTCCTAATTCACAGGGTGGTTGTGAGACAATATACATAAAGTGGTCTGTGAAACTCAAGGTTTATATAAATGCTAGTTATTATTATTCCAACTCCTTCCTTTTGCAAATGAAGAAGCTCCACTCCCCTCACTCCAACTCTCCCTTACTTTTTTCTTCTTGTACTAGTTTGTTAATTAAACAAATGCTTTATTAACTTATGGTTTACATCATTCATTTCCACCAGATTATGAGTTACATTTTTCCCCCATTTTTTCCATACCCACCACCCCTGAATAGCAGTCCCACTAGATATCCCCTCATCCAATCTGTTCTCTCCCATATCTTCTCCCATACCCCCTTCGACTTTGCCATTAGGGCAAGGTGAATCTCTGAGCCCCACTGCCTGGACGTCTTATGAAACATTTAAGTTTAAAACTTCGATTTTCAGATCCATTCCCTTTCTCCCTTGTCACCCACTCCCTCTGAGAAGATAAGCAATTCAGTATGTGTTGTACATGTATATCTATGCAAAAAATTACCATAGTAGATATATTGTAAAAGACTGCTTATATTTCCCTCCCACCTGTCTCACCTCCCACCTGGTCCATTCCCTATTTTGATCCTGTCATCTTTGATAGTGGGTACTTCTAACCTCCCCTCTCCCCAGAATGCCCTCCCCTTCATCATCCCCCCTCTCATCTCCCTTTCCCCTACTCAGGAGAGTGAGTGAAGGTAAGATATTCCATTTAGTATGTATGTTATTCTCTCCTTGAGCCAACTTCAATGAGAATATGCTTTTCCCTTTTTGCCTTCCTGTTCTTCCCCTCCCCTGCAACTACTTCCCTTTGCCTCTTCTACATGAGATAGTTTGCCCTACCCTGTCTCTCTCCATCTCCTCTTGCCACTTTCCTCTCTCACCTCTTGACTTCATCCCTTAAGAATCATCCCTTCCTTGGGTCGGCTAGGTGGCTCAGTGAGCAGAGAGCCAGCCCCGGAGCCAGAAGGACCCGAGCTCGGATCCGGCTCCAGATACCCAACACACAAACAAAAACCCAACCACATGAACCTGGGCAAGTCACCCAACCCCAATTGCCCTCCAAAAAAAAAAAATAATAATCATCCCTTCCCATCAAATTCAACCTGTGCCCTCTATCCATGTATACCTGTGAACATATGCCATGTACCCTTCTTCAATTATTTTCATAATGAGAAAGGCTTCATCAAACACAGTTATTGTTTTTCCATGTAGGACTGTAAATAGTCCAACTTTGATAAGTTCCGTTTGATTTCTTTTCCTTGATTACCTTCTCAAGCATCTCTTGCTTCTTGTGTCTGAATGTCAAATTTTCTATTCAACTCTGGTTTTTTCACCAAGAATGCTTGAAAGTCCTCTATTCCACTGAATGACCATATTTTCCCTGAAACAAGATACTCAGTTTTGCTGGGTAGGTGACCCTTGGGTTCATTCCCAGCTCTTTTGCCCCCTGGAATATCATATTCCATGCCCTTCTATCCCTCAGTGTAGAAGCTGCCAGGTCCTGTGCTATTCTGATTGTGTTTCAACAATATTGAAATTGTTTCTTCCTGGCTGCTTGGAGTATTTTCTCCTTGATCTGGGGATTCTGGAACCTGGCTATAATATTCCTGGGAGTTTTCTTTTTGGGATCTTTTTCAGGAGGTGATCTGTGATTCTTTCAACCTCTATTTTGCCCTCTGGATCTAAAACATCAGGGCAGTTTTCCTTGAGAATTTCTTGAAGGGTGATTTCTAGGTTCTTTCTTTGATCATGGCTTTTGGGTAGTCCAATAATTTTTAAATTGTTTCTCCTGGATCTATTTTCCAGGTCAGTGGTTTTTCCCATGAGATATTTCACATTGCCTTCTATTCTTTCATTTGTTTGATCTGTTTAATAGTATCTTGATTTCTCATAAAGTCACTAGCTTCCATTTGCTCCATTCTAACTCTGAAGGAATGAATCTCCTCAGTGAGCTTTTGAGATTCTTTTTCCATCTGGCAAATTCGACTTTTTAAGGCATTCTTCTCCTCATTGCCTTTCTGAGCCTCTTTTTGCCATTTGAGTTAGTCTATTTTTTAAGGTGTTATTTTCCTCAGTCAGGCTGTTGACTGTCATTTCATACTTTTCTTGCATCTTTTTTCATTTCTCTTCCCAAATTTTCCCCCACTTCTCTTATCTGCTTCTTAAGGTCCTCTATGGCCTGTAGCCAGCTTGTATTTTCATTTGGGGCTTTTGGTGCAGGAGTTCTGACTCACAGTCCTCCTCTATGCTTTGAGCCTCTTTGCCCCTAAAATAGGAGTCCAATGTTGAACTTTTCTGTTTATTTTGTTTCGTTTGCCTAGGCATATTGCCACTTAATTACTTGATTTTTGGGCTTGTTGCCACAGTAGGACTCTGCCACCAGACAGGGGAGTTTCCGCCCAAACGTGGGGTCTTCACAACTTCTGCCAGTTGTGTGGCCTCTGTAAAGCCTCCACCCACTCTGGCAAGTTGGATACCCACTCCAAACTTCCCCCCCAGACCACAATCCAGATCCAGGCAGTTTAAAGCAAAAGCGATTAACCCCCAGACTGATTGCTGGATCTTCCTACAGTTCGCAGACCAGGAGCTAGAGCCACTGCTGACACTGCAAAATGGCTTCCGTGCAGCTGTTTCTTCAGCAGCTTTTCGCCCCCAGGGGAGGAAGCCACGTGTTCCCCATATACTGGTCCCAAAGTCATATAACTTTGGTTACTTGAGTCAAAGAACTCCCCTAGTGGATGGATGGATTATCACAATTATTATCACTTGTTTTTACTGCAACAACATTTTCAGTAATAGACTGGAACAAGAGGCCTTCATCTCTTTCATTTGCAGGAGCCATAATGTCTCCCAAATTTTATAAAAGAGGGTGGCTCCACTAGATGTAAGAATGATTCCTGTAGTCTCTTCTTCTGGAAGGGCTGAGACTGGTGAATCACTTGAACTCAGGAGTTCTGAGCTGCACTGGGCTTAAGGTGCCTGGATGTCTTTATTAAGTCTGGAACCAATAGGGAAAGTAGAAGGACTAGGGGCCACTATATTGTCTAAGGAGGGAAGAACTGATGCAAGTCAGAAATGAATCCAGAAAAGCTTCCATGCTGATCTGTTATATGGCCCTATGAGTAGCCATTATGTCTCTAGCCTGAGTTAGTTGGGAGAGACCTGGTCTTCGAAAAAAAAAGCAAAAGGAGGAAAATAAAAGAATGACTATAAATATTAAAATATATATATATATATATATATATATATATATATATATTTATTTATTTATTTCAACAAATTTTTCCCCAATTACATGTGAAATTTTAAAAATTGAGTTCCAAATTTTCTTCTTCCCCTCTGCTCCTCTACTCATTGAAAAAGTAATCAATTTGATATTGATTATGTGAAGTCAGTTCCATATTAGCTATGTTGTAAATGAAAACAGACAAAAAAATAAAGCAAGAAAAATAATAAAAAAAATATTTCAATCTGTATTCAGAATTCATCAGTTTTCTCTCTGGAAGTGGATAGCCTTTTACACCATGGGTCCTTTGGACTTGGGTCATTATCTTGATCAGAGTATCTAAGTCTTTCAGAGTTGATCATTATTACAATGCTATTACTCTGTTAAATTTTCTCTTGGTTCTGCTCACTTTGGTTTATGTGAGTTCATATAAATCTTCTCAGGTTTTTCTGAAACCATTTTATTTATCATTTGTTACAACAAAATTGCATACCGCAACTTGCACAGCCATTATATGATTGATGGTCATTCTCTTGATTTCCAACATTTTGCCACCACAAAAAGAGCTGCTGTAAGTATTTTTGTACAAATAGGTCCTTACCCCTTTTCTTTGATCTCTTTGGGATACAGACCCAGTAATGGTATTCCTGGGTCAAAGGATACATGCATAGTTTTATAGCTCTTTGTGTGTAGTTCAAATTGTTCTCCAGAATGTTTGGACTAGTTTACAACTCTGTCATCAGTTCATTAGTGTCCCAGTTTTCCCACATCCCTTCTAGCATTTGTCATTTTCTTTTTCTGTCATGTTAGCCAATCTGATGGATGTGAGATGGTATCTCAGAACAGTTTTAATTTGCCTTTCTCTAATCAGTACTGATTTAGAGCATTTTTTCATGTGACTATTAATAGCTTTAATTTCTTCTTCTGAAAACTGCCTGTTCATATCCTTTGAAAATTATCAACTGAGGAATAGCTCTTATTTTTATAATTTTGGCTCAGTTCCCTATATATTTGAGAAATGAGGCCTTTATTTGAGAAACTTGCTATAAAAATTTCCCCTTAGTTTCCTGTTTTCCTTCTAAGTTTGGCTGCACTAGTTTTGTTTGTGCAAAAGCTTTTAACTCTCATGTAATCAAAATGATCTATTTTACTTCCCATGGTCTTCCCTTTTTCTAGTTTAATCATAAACTCTTCCCCTATCCATAGATTTGACAAATACATTTTCCCATGTTCCCCTAATTTGTTTATATAACCCTTTATGTCTAAATAATTTATCTATTTTGACCTCGTCATGGCATATGATGTAAGATGTTGGTCTATGCCTCATTTCTGCCAAACTGTTTTTCAGTTTTCCCAACAATTTTTGTGAAATGGTGAGTTCTTATTCCCAAAACTTGGCTCTTTGGGGTTATCAAACACTAGATTACTATGGTCATTTACTTCTATCAAACACAAGATTACTATGATCATTTATTTCTATGTATTGTTTACCTAATTCATTCCATTGATCCAACACTACATTTTAGCTAGTACAAGATTGTTTTGATGATTACCACTTTGTAATATAGATTGAAATCTGGAACTTCTTTGCTGCCTTCCCTTAATTTTTTTCCCACTGATTTCCTTGACACTCTTGACCTTTTGTTTTCCTAGAAAAATTTGGTTATTTTTTTTTCTAGGTCTATAAAATAATTTTTGGTAGTTGGTTGGTATAACACTGAATAAGCAAATTAACATAGTAGAATGGTCATTTTTATTATGTTGGCTTGATTTTCCCATGAACAATTAATATTTTACAATTGTTTAAATCTGTATTTGTGTAAAAAGTATTTTGTAAATTGTGTTCATATAAACCTTTTGTTTGTCTTGGCAGATAGACTCCCAAGTTATGTTGTCTGCAGTTATTTTAAATTTCTGTCTCTTGCTACTGAGTTTTTTTGGTAATATATAGAAACACTGATAATGTATGTGAATTTCTTTTATATCCTGCAACTTTACTGAAGTTGTTAATTGTTTTAACTAGTTGACTATTTAGGGTTCTCTAACTATACCATCATATCTTCTACAAAGATCTATAAATTTGTTTCCTCATTGCCTAGTTTCATACCTTCAATTTCCTTTTCTTGTCATTGCTAAAGTTAGCATTTCTAGTAACAATATTGAATAAGACTGGTGGCAAGGGACATCCTTATTTCACCTCTTATCTTACTGGGAAGGCTTCAAGTTTATCCCCATCATAGAAAAAGCTTGCTCTTGGTTTTAAATTGATAATGCTTGTCATTTCAAGAAAGGTTCTATTGATTCCTATACTTTCCAGTGCTTTTAATCGGAATGGGTGTTGTATTTTGTAAAAGGTCTTTTCTATTATTTATTCATATAATCATATGATTTTTGTTCTTTTTGTTATTGATATAATAAATTATGCTTATAGGTTTCCTCATTTTGAACCAGCCCTGCACTCCTGGTGTAAATCTTACCTGGTCATATTGTATATTCTAATTTCCTTGCTAAATTTTATTTAAAATTTTTTTTTGCATTGATATCCATTAAGGAAATTGGCCTATAATTTTCCTTCTCTGTTTTTGCTTTCCCTGGTTTAAGTATAGAGATAATATTTGTGTCGTAAAAAGGATTTCCTAAGTCACCTTTGCTTATTTTTTCAAATAGTTTATATCACATTGAGATTAATTGTTCTTTAAATGTTTTATAGAATTCACTTGTAAATTCATCTGGCCCTGGGGATTTTTTCTTAAGGAGTGCATTTATGGCTCATTAAATTTCTTTTTCTAAGATAGGGTTATTTAATTATTCCATTTCCTCTTCTGTTAATCTGGGCAGCTGATATTTTTATAAATACCCATCAATTTCACTCAGATTGTCAGTTTTACTGGTATTTAATTGGGTAAAATAACTCTTAATAATTGCTTTAATTCCATCTTCATTGGTGGCATATTTGCCCTTTTCATTTTTGATACTGGTAATTTGGTTTTCTTTTTTAAATATAAAATTAGCCGGGGCGGAGCCAAGATGGCGGAGTAGAAACAGCTCTTCCAAGCCTCTCTGCCCCCAGATTCCCCCCAAACTATGTAAAAGGGGACTCTGAACAACTTCTGGAGCCCCAGCACCCACAGAATGACACAGAGAAGCTAACCTCCCGCTGAGGACAGCCCAGCAGCCCTGCAGGAAGGACCAGCGCAGCGGTCTGGGACCTGGCAGTGCGCAGAGCGCAGGAGCCGAGCCAAGCCCAGGTCCGCCTGAGCCGAGGTTTTAGCCCCAGGGCGGTGGGCCAGCAGCAGGCTGGAGGAACCCCAGAACACCAGCAGCTGTGGTGACTCCAGAATTATCAACATAGACATGCCTAGGACAAAGTAAGAGGTTGGTGTCCTATGGACTTTGGGACTGGTATTTAGGGAATGCGTCGGCTCCCTCCCCTGGGGGCTAGAAGCCACTGTGGAGACGAGCCATTTTGTAGTTTTCAGAGGCAGCTCTGGCTCCCAGCCTACAAATCATGGGAAGATCCAGCGATCAGTCTTGGGGGGTAATCGCTCTTGCTTTAACCTCCCTGGATCTGGATTGTGATCTAGGGTGGAAGTCGTGGGTGGGTTTACAGCTTGCCAGAAACGGAAGTTGTCCCCCACACGTTCGGGACGAAAATTCCTCTATCTGGCCTTAAAGCCATAGTGTGGCAACAAGCCCAAAGTCAAGCAATTAAGTGGCAACATGCCAAGGCAAAGGAAACAGAAAAATGCAACCCTAGACTCCTATTTTGGGGGCATAGAGCAGGAAAAGGACTGTGAGGTCAGAAGTCCTGCTCCAAAAGCCCCAGGGGAAAGCATGAGCGGGTTGCAGGCCATAGAGGACCTTAAGAAGGACTTTAAAAATCAAATAAGAGAAGTGGAGGAAAAATTAGAAGGAGAAATGAGAAGGATGCAGGAAAAGTATGAAATGAGGGTCAACAGCCTGACTGAGGAAAACAACACCTTAAAAAATAGACTAACTCAAATGGCAAAGGAGGCCCAAAAGGGCAATGAGGAGAAGAATGCCTTAAAAGTCAAATTTGCCAGATGGAAAAAGAATCTCAAAAGTTCACTGAGGAGATTCATTCCTTCAGAGTTAGACTGGAGCAAATGGAAGCTAATGACTTTAAGAGAAATCAAGATGCTGTTAAGCAGATACAAACAAATGAAAGATTAGAAAGCAATGTGAAATATCTCATGAGAAAAACCACTGACCTGGAAAATAGATCCAGGAGAGACAATTTAAAAAGTATTGGACTACCTTAAAGCCATGATCAAGGAAAGAACCTAGAAATCACCCTTCAAGAAATTCTCAAGGAAAACTGCCCTGATGTTTTAGATCCAGAGGGCAAAATAGAGTTGAAAGAATCCACCGATCACCTCCTGAAAAAGATCCCAAAAAGAAAACTCCCAGGAATATTATAGCCAGGTTCCAGAATCCCCAGATCAGGGAGAAAATACTACAAGCAGCCAGGAAGAAACAATTTCAATATTGTGGAAACAATCAGAATAGCCCAGGACCTGGCAGCTTCTACACTGAGGGATCAAAGGGCATGGAATGTGATATTCCAGAGGGCAAAAGAACTGGGAATGAACCCAAGGGTCACCTACCCAGCAAAACTGAGTATTTTGTTTCAGGGGAAAATATGGTCATTCAGTGGAATAGAGGACTTTCAAGCATTCTTGAGGAAAAACCAGAATTGAATAGAAAATTTGACATCCAGACACAGGAAGGAAGAGATGCCTGAGAAGGTAATCGGGGCAGAGAGATCAAGAGGAACTTATCAAATTTGAACTATTTACATTCCTATATGGAAAAGCAATAACTGTGACTGATGATATCTTTCTCACTATGAAAATAATGGAAGAAGGGTGTGTGGTCATATGAATACATATGTGAATGTGTGTGTATATGGTTTCAGTTATATATGGATAGAGGGCATAGGTTGAATTTGTTGGGAAGGGAGAATACTCAAGGGATGAAATTATGAGGTGAGAGAGGAAAGTGGCAAGAGTAGATGGGGAGAGACAGGGTAGGGTAAACTATCCCATGTAGAAGAAGCAAGGGGAAGTGGTTGCAAAGGAGGGGGAGAATAAGGAAGGCAAAAAAGGCAAAACCACATTCACATTGAATTTGGTTCAGGGAGAAAATGACATACATACTAAATGGGATATCTCAACCTGCAGCAGGATAGGGGAAGGGGGATGAGAGGAGGGATGATGGATGGGAGGGCATCCTTGGGGGGAGGGGAGGTTGGAAGTACCCACTATAGAAGAGGGACAGGATCATGTATGGAATGGACCAGGTGGGGGATGGGATGAGTGGGAGGGAATTATAAGCAGCCTTGTACAATATATCTACTATGATAATGTTCTGCATAGCTAGACATGTACAACATATACTGAATTACTGATCTCCCCAGAGGGAATGGGTGACAAGGGAGGAAGGAAATGGATCTGAAATTCGAGGTCTTAACATTAAATGTTTCAAATAAATATAAATACTATTATTAATACTCTTTTGCTTATAATTGGGAGATAAGATGTGCAGGCATTGGGACACAAAGATTCACCTTCCTCTAATGGAAAAGTTGTAGGGGGTATGGGAGAAGGTATGGGAGAGAGCAGATTGGAGGAAGCGATATCTTGTGGGACTACTATTCTGGGAGGTTGGGTAGGGGAATAATGGGGGGAAAATGATTGTAACTCAAAATCTGGTGGAAATGAATGATGCAAAACAGAAGTTAATAAAGCATTTGTTTAAAAAAATAAAATTAGCCAAATTATTTCTGTATTTTAAATAAACTAGCTCCTAGTTTTATTTGTTAGTTCAGTGGTTTTTTACTGTCACTTTTATAAATCTTTCCTTTGATTTTCAGGATTTTCACTTTGCTTTTTAAATGAGGATTTTCAATTTGTTCTTTTTCTAGCTTTTAGTTTCACACCCAATTCGTTGATCTTTTTCCCCCTCTCTGATGTATGCATTTGAAAATAGAAATTTTTCCTTAAGTACTGTTTTGGTGGCATCCCACAAATTTTGGAATGTTGTTTCATTGTTGTCTGATATTTTCTATGATTTGTTTTTTGAGTCACTCATTCTTTAGGATTAGATCATTTCTTTTCCAATTAATGTTTAATCTATATTTCCACTTCCCTTTATTAAGTGTGATTTTTATTGCACCATGGTCTGAAAAGTGTGCATTTAATATTTCTACTTTTCTTTTTTTGGTTGTAAGTTTTTTTGTGAAGTTGCCATGTATGGATGAGAAAAAAGGTATATTAAAAAAAACACAAACCATACAAGCTTCAGAATGAAGATAATTTAAAATTGCTTTTTAAAAAAGGTATACTCCTTTCTATTCCCAATCAGCTTTTTCCAGAGATGTATTATATTTATTTTTTCTAAAATTCTATTCAACTTCTTGATTTCTTTCTTCTTTATTTTATATTTAGATTTATCTAGCTCTTAGAGGGGAAAGTTGCGGTCCCCCACTAGTATAGTTTTACTGTCAATTTCCTCCTAAATTAAATTTCTTTAAGAATGTTGATACTATGTCATTTGGTGCATATATGTTTAATTTTTTCCCTGCATAAACTGGACATTTCTCATTTTTATTTCAACATTTAAAATATTCACAGATGGATTATATTCAGGGACATCTCCATGGAAGACAGTACCAAAGCATACAGACATTCCACAATGGTTGACAAACTGATTTTAGTTACCAGCATTATACATTTGTAATTTGTGAATTTTTACCCCCTAAAGATAGCATTCTGTTCATGCTTTATCTGAAGAATTTATCAGTTTTGAGTATTTTTCTGATCTCATTTTCATTAGAAGAAATATCTGAAAAGGAGTACATGGTGCAGGTATACACAAATTGCATTTACATTTTCCATTGATGATTTCCCACCCTATCAGCTTTTCTGTTTATCAGATATAAGCCATATTGTACACACCAGTATAAACTATTAGGCCACTGTGTAACCACTACCTATATGCCATGTAGTATTTCCAACAACTCAATAGACAAATATTTTATTTAATGACTTTATTCTGTATCACCAAATTCCAAATATGGTTTCTGAGTCATCAAGCTACCACATTGATTTATTCAACTCTTGATTTTTTTTAACACTGAATTTTATTAATTTTGGATAGCTTTGATTTTGAAGAGTTATATACCAAATCTTAAACCACCAAAGCACAGTGCACAACCATCAAGGAACACTATTACCTAAAACCTCAGTAAAACTAGGTGTATATATGCTTAGCATTAATATTACTTCATTGTCTATGAGTCCTTTCAGCAAGATGTTTCTCTGCATATCCCTGTTAATTAGGTTAATTTTTTCTTTGAGGCTTTGCTTGCAGGTATTTTAGCTTCCCTGTTTTTTTCTGAGTTTTTGTCTAGCTCTTTCCTGTCGCTGTAACAGCTTTTTATGGTCAGTTTTTTTTTTCCTACTCTCTTGATTTTGAACTTCTCTTTTTCAAGTTGGGCTCTTTTCTCTAGGTGTGTAAGGAGAGGCACTGTTTCCAGTTTCAGGCTTTCTTGTACCATTTTTAGAGTTAGTTCTTGTGATTTAAAAGTTTTTGGTACTTGCAAAGGGAGATGATCTGGGGAGAGATGTGGTCACTGCTCTCTTAATCTGTACTTTGATCCTTACCTAGGAAGGGTCCTGACACCTCAGAACTACAATTGATACTACTCCTTAGGGGCCCCACTCCCTTGGGACAACAAGTGATACTTTTCCTCAGGATCTCTGATCTCTTGCTACCAAAAGAAATGCTGTCCTTCAGGGCTTCAGATCCCCCTGGAGATCAAAAGTACTTTTCTCTACCTTTGAAATGTGATCCAGAAAAAGCAATGAAGTTGCTGACAAGTTGCCCCTCGGGGCTTCCCTCCCTTTCAACTGACAATGCTTCTCTCCTTCTTTGAATTATGACCCACAAGTGGATATAGAAAATGGAATTGCCAAATAACATTTGTTCCTTCATCCAGTACTAGCATAGGGGTCCTCAGTAATCTCCCCCCACCCTCTTTCTCTTTCTCTCTCTCTTTGTTTTTTGGAAGGGGGCAGGCAGGGCAATTGGGGTTAAGTGACTTGCCCAAGGTCACACAGCTAGTAAGTGTTAAGTGTCTGGGGCTGGATTTGAACTCAGGTCCTCCTGACTCCAGAGCCAGTGCTCTATTCACTGCACCACTTGGCACAACCTGTAATCTCTTTCTGATCAGGTGTCAGATCCCCTTATTACTTCTGGCTCAAGAGCTCCCAAAGCTGCTGCTATTTCTATCGCTACTATGTTGTCCCATCACTGGTGTTTCATCCTAGTGGGCTTTGGGTCAGCCTCCATCTCTGCCTCAGAGATCTTGCTTTCTAGCCTACTAAGTCTTAGATAAGAAGAATATCTCAGTCTGATATTCTGTTGGCTTTACCACTCCAGCATTTGACTTGAGGCATTATTTTAAAGTTGTTTGGAGGAGAAATTGGAAGAGCTCAGTTGAATGCTTTTTCTACTCTTCCATCTTTGGCTATAAACATTTGGAAAAATTCCAATGTCCATTAATAGTATAAAGTCAGATATTCTTTCCTAAGTTAAGGACCTGGCATTTAGAGACCCACTGACAGGTTCTTGCCTTTGATCATAACAATTGGATAATCCCTACATATACTTTAGTGTCCAATATTGCTAATATGTTGATGGAACAGAATAAAGACAAAAAAAAAAAAAACCTAAGCGCACAATGTCTGAATGGAAAGGGATCTGAGGCCATTTAGTGCAATCCATACCTTAATAATTCTATATATAATAGATCCAACAAATGGTCAGCTTTTGATTGAAGACCTCCAGTGAAGACAGTATACACTGCCTGCTGGGGCAGCCCATTACATTTTGAATTCTTCCAATTACCGGGAAGTTTTTTGTTGACATCAGTCATAAATCTTTCTTCTTGCCATTTCTGACCATTATTTTTAGCCCTACCTTTTACAGACAAAGAAAAGGAATCTATTTCTCTTTTCAAGTGACATTCTTTCAAATATTTTGGGAAGAAAAGATAAATAGTGTTGCCTGTAAGTCATTAGTCTTGCACACTATTCCTGTCTCAGGTTACATTAGTTTTTTTTTTTTTTGGCTGACAGATCAAGCTGTTGACTTGTATTGAGAATGAAATCTAACTTCCAGCAATCAGCAGGTAATAGTCTGTCCTCTGCCCTCATCAGACTTCATAAAGAGTATTATATTCAATTATGAACATCATCATTTAGGAAGGACATTGATACAAAGAAGAAGAAGGTCTAGGGAAGGGCAAATTGGATGGCAAAAGACCTTGAGTTCATGTCATGTGCCAATCATTTGAAGGAATTGAAGATATTTTACCTGGAGAAGAGAAGACTCAAGGGGAACATAACAGCTGTACTCAAATATTTGAAAGCTGTCATGGAGAGGAGATGTTAAACTTGTTCTGCTTGTGCCAGAGGAGAGAGAGAAATAGAAGCAATGGGTGAAATTCACAAAGAGGCAAATGTAAACTCAATATAAGCTTATTGAACTTGTATAACAGGGGTTATATAAGGAAAAGTTTCCTAACCATTTGAGCTACCAGAAAGTAGAATGGGTTGCTTGGAGAGGTGGTAGGCTCCCCACCTTGGAGATCTTCAAGAAAATATAGGGCAACCACTTACTGGATATGGCATATTGAGAAATGTTTTTATATTTGGTTTGGATTGAAGTCCTTTCCATATGTAAAATTCTGATTTGGAAATTACAACCCCCAAATATCTCCCAATTTGTTTTAGAAGAACTGTCATCTAGTCATACTTCTCCTCTCTTGCACTTGAGGAGTGAACTTTTCTGAACTGAAGTACAAACCTTTGCCTTTATTCCTAGAACATTTCATCTTATTAAATTTGGTCTGAAGTTCTGGCTTATCACAATTTTTTTGATCTTGTCTGTTATCTAACTTTTTAGCTAGTCCCTCTAAGCTTCATGTTTTCTTCAGACTTGATTTACATGCCACATTATGATTTTATTCTGGTCACTGATAAAAATGTAAATGGCCCAGGTCAAGTACAGATCTCTGGGGAAGTCCACTAGAGCTCTCTTATGAATCTGACATTCAATCATTAATGAAAGGGCTAATAAGGGCAACAGAATGAAGGCAGGGCTGCACATTTATTTCCCTTCTCTTTTCAATATTAAATAAAATAACCTTAAAAATTAAAAAAATGGCTAATTTGTAACTGAGAACCAGGATGAGTAATAGGCCACCCAACAACTTATGATTCATTTAAGTCTCCTTGCAAGGGAGGAATTAACTATATTCCTGGGTCTTGAAACTGTTGACAGATGCAATTACGAACCATCATGAGTGATAGAGTTAGCCCCAATTAATGCCAATAAAGAATCCCATTAAGTGGTCACATTATTTGAATTTTCTTCCCACATTTTCATTGGATTGGGACCAATTACCATATTTTACATATAATTATAACTTCAAATAGTGTAAACTTAAATAAAATCGCCATTTCGTGGGATTCATTATTTGTACTAATAAGAAACTGTTGGAAATAGGAGAGGTATTGTAGTCTTAAAGAAGGGCAAATTTTGTCTCAAATTTTTTTTAAGAGAAGATAATGGAATTTATAAACTATCAGCCAGTGAGCTTGATTTCCATTTCTAGCAAAATTATAGAACAGGATTAATGCTTCTACTCAATATGAAGTCACCAATGGTTCTGTCAATGCAAGTCTTAAAAAGCCATGCCAATAGTAAGTTCATGGAACACTCTAATAGAAACTCCCTCCAAGCTGACACGGAGCCATTACTGACTACATAGTGAGTATATATTTGCCTTTTTCTTGATCCTTTTATTGTCTAGTTATCCTTTTGTCTAGTTCATAAGTGTCAGATTTAAATAGACAGGGCAACTAAACCATATAAGGATCCCTGTGGGCTAAATATTGACTTAAAAGACCTCAAATTAACATTATGTTTTATTGTATTTTAATTTATTTAAAAAATATTTCGGGTAGCTAGGTGGCCCAGTGAATAGAGCACTGGCCTTGTAGTCAGGAGGACCTGAGTTCAAATCCAGCCTCAGACACTTGACACACTTATTAGCTGTGTGACTTTGGGCAAGTCACTTAACCCCAATTGCCCTCCAAAAAAAAAAAAAGAAAAAAATATTCCTTAATTACATTTTAATCTGGTTCAGGCTGTACACTAAAGTTTTTGTAGGCTATGTGTTTGATACCTGTCTATAGACAGGTCAATACCTAAAGATGTCTTTATTTAGCTTTTTCTCAAGAATAGAATGAGACAAATTATCAAATACTTCAATAAAATTTATGTAAACTGTGTCTACAGCTTTATGCTTTTCTGACCTATTCTGTGATGTTCCCAGAATCCTCCCGTCATATGACATTTTTAAAAGCTAATGTGATCATGAACTTCATTTAGCAAGAAAGAATTAAGCAATGCTTAGCACAGTGCCTGGCAAATAGTAAGCACTTAATAAATGCTTATCAATTGATTGATAATGTACAGAATTAGAAGAGTGACAGATCTATTTTACTCTGCCCTGCTCAGAACACATATGTAGTATTGTGTTCAATGTTGGGCACTACATTTTGTGAAGAGCAGTGATAAATCAGAGAGCTTTCAGAGGAGGGCAACAACAATGGTAAAGGGTCTCAGGTTCATTGTATAAGAAGACTGATTGAAGGAATCAAGCATGTTTAGCTCAGAGAAGAGAGGCAAGATGATTTATCATTTGTGCCCCAAATATTCAAAGGAATGTCACATAAAAAAGTGCATAGACTCCTTTATTTGACAGAAAAAGGCAGAAGTGGGACTAATGGGCAGAAATGATAAAGTGGAAGATTCAGAGGAGTGATGTCAGGACCCCCACCCCCCCACCTTACTATTAATTAGAGTTATCCCAAAGTGTAATGGGCTGTCCCAGATAGCAGATACTCAGCGGAGATCTGCAATCAAAGATTGGATGACCATGTTCTAGATTTTTTGTTCAGAGGAGTATTAAGTTATAGTTTGTACTAGATAGTCCCTGAGGTTCCTTCTAATGCTAAGATCCTGTGATTATTTTCTATTTTTTTAGCTTAACATAATTGAATTTTTAAAATAATCAACTAGTGAACAAGGTAAACCATGGTAAAAATCTATATATTTTATAAAAAGTATTTAATAAAAATTTCAGTAAAACACCTACTCTGATGCTTTTCCATGGCATGTATGTAGCCATAGGTTATTAAAATTATGCCAGAAGAGTACAATTTCTGATAGCTCCTTGTAAACTAGAAAGGCTTTAATTTCAATCCCAGTTACAGAATATGAGTCTGCTGTTTGAATACTGCATAAATTAAGAATGGGAACATTTATAACCAAAAGGAATAGTCCTTTTTCTCTACTGCCACTTCCAGACTTCTTCTCTATCACCATCATTCATCAACTTGTCCTTTGAGGTTCAGGTTATTAATATTCATCACCTACCCAGATCCTTAGTCCAGCTCCTGAAAAAGCCCTCTTCTCTTTACCAAAGTCCCTTTATATATGCCCTTGATTCCATCCCCTCTAATCTTTTACTTTCATATTTTCTCTCTTAATCTAATATTTAGTCTCTCCCTATTTACTGACTTCTCTACTATCCCAAACATGCTCAAGTATCTCGTATCCTTAACAAAAAGTTTCACTAGATACCAGAAAGCCTATCATTCTAAATCTCTCTTTCCTTTCTCAGTCAAACTCAGTGAGATAGCCATCTATGTTCAGTTTCTTTTTTCTCTAACTCTTTTCTAAACCATCTGTGATTTGTCTTCTATTCCATCACTTAAATAAAATTGCTGTCTCCAAAGTTAAAAATTATCTCTTAACAATCAAATCTAATTGCTTTTCTAATCTGAATCCTTACTGACATTTCTACATAATCTAGCACTGCAGAATACCCCCACCCCCACCAAAATATTTTATCCTCTCTGGATTTTTGTGACACTTCCCTTTTTTTGGTTCCCCTTCTACCTGCTAAATACTCATGAATACTCTTCAGTGTTTGCTGGATCATCACCTGTGTTTCCACCTGTTTTTTTTCTCTGTATACTCTTTCACCTGGTAACCTTATCTGCTCTCATGTATTAAATTATCAGCCTTATGCAGGTGATTCCTAAACCTATATGTTAAGCCCTGGGTTCTCTCTTAAACTCCAAAATCACATTACCAATTTCCTATCAGACATTTCCAGCTGAATTTCCCATAAACATCATATTCCACATGTCCAAAATGGAACTTTATCTTTCTCTCAGCCTTCACCCTTTATAAAAAACATCTATTTTATTATCAAGGATACCACCAAACTCCAGTCACCAAGGTTTGGACCACAATGTCATTCTCACTCATCCTGAAAAACAAATCAGCTGACAAATCTTGTCATTTCCATCTCCAGGACATCTCTCCAATATAACCCCTTCTCTCTACCCACTTGGCCACCAGCTTAATCGAGCCCTCATCGTCCTTGCCTGAACTACACTTGTTGATTGATCCCCCAGCCTCAAATCTCTCCCTATTCTGATACTTCCTACACACAACCAGCAATATGATTTAAAAAAAGAGTAGGTCTCATCATGTCATGCCTCTGTTCAATAAACTATAGGTACTCGTTTTTTACCTTTAATATGAAAGATGTACTCCTATTTGCCATTTAAAATTCTTTATTGCCTCTTCCCTTCTTACCTTTTCAGTCGTCTTACACATCACTCTCCTCCACACACTCTACAATCCAGTTTTGCTTATCTGCCCATGTGATACTAAATCTGTTCCCAATGCTTAGCAGAGTGTCCAGTGCACAGTAGGGGTTTAACAAATGTTTATTGGCTGGTCATATTCCATAGCTGTGCCTTTGCATTGGCTGTTTTTTTACACATGGAATTTTCCCTCCTTCTCTATACCCTTTGGTACTCCTACTTTTTCTTAAGAATCAACCCAAGTGCCAACTTTCACAAGAAATCTTTCCTATCACCTCCAGAAGCTAGTGGCCTCCCTGGATTGACTTTGTTTATAGTCTTTAAGAACATATACTTTTTTTTGTACATGTTTTTCTTTACCATTAGAAGATCAGCTCTCTGAGGGCAGTGCCTCTTTTCCTTGTGCCTTTGTTTCCTCAGCATTTAGTACAATGGCTGGAATATAGTAGGCAAGAAAAATATTTTCAATTCTCCAATTAGCTAGTTTTTAATGTAGTGAAATTCTTGTCTTATGAGATTTTTTTTTTTTTTTTGCTTTTTGGAGGGGGGAGGGCAGGGCAATTGGGGTTAAGTGACTTGCTCAAGGTCACAAGGCTAGTAAGTGTTAAGTGTCTGAGGCTGGATTTGAACTTAGGTCTTCCTGACTCCAGGGCTGGCGCTCTATTCACTTTGCCACCTAGCTGCCCCCTCATAAGATTTTGTATGAGCAAAAGAGGCAACAATTTTGTGTGCCCCCCACCCAATCTCCTTGGATTGGACTTGGCTTTCCTTCTTTTAAACATGCCAAATCTGGCTTGCCTGCCAGCACTTTAGATTCATTATCCAAAGATACAAACCACATCCTAAATATTGGCACAGATACAATTCATGGCCAATTCCTTGTTTTCCCTAAATATGTGATCACATCTTGGACTTTCTTATTGGGTTTCAATTGAATATTTTATAGAATAAATATTTCAGCATCTCAAGCCAAGATTCATCAATTCCAGTAGTATATATTTGAGATGACCTGCTTATTGATAACAATGTTTGTTATGGAGAAGAGAAAGATCACATAATAAGGACATAGTGAGGGAGTTATGGGAAAAAAAATCTGGAAGTTGATAGCATGAACCACTTTATTAATGTTGTCTTTTGCTGAGGAGAAGGCAGAAGCTCAGAAGTTGGAATTTTTTTTTAAAGCATAACTGATGTTCAGATGGAAAGGCCATCCACTATCTCTGTGATCTATTGCTAAGACTACTTGTATTAAGGGGAAAAAATCACTGGGAAATTAATAGGATAGGGAGGGTGATAACACAAGAGACCCCAGTGTGTCTTCAGAACGCCTCTCTAATCACTCATAATTCATCAGCACATGCTCAGTTTTTATGCTGGGTGAACATTTTTCAGCACCTCCTTTCTCCCCAGGCTCCCATTCCCCCTTTTATTTATGGGCTATTAGAGGTGTGCCTTGGTGTGCCTCAGGGTAGGGTATTCCGTGCTCTGTTATTTTTGTTTTATCTTCCCCTCAAAGCATTGAACTGAATCGTAAAATATTATAGTTAAAAAAGAATCAACCCCCAAAGGAAAAAAAGAAACTTGCATGATACTGGGATGTAGGAATAGGTGTATAGGCATGTAGTGCCTATGTGGTTTGGGAGATATGGGCTGTCTGGGGGCAGATTCAGGCTGGCTCTGGGTTGCTCGAGAAGGAGGGAGGGGGATTTGTAGGGAAGAGATGAGCAAACTCTGACGAATGTGTGGTATTATGGAAAAAGTGCTGAGACCTGAGTTTTAATTCTGGCTCTGTCATAACTGGCTGTGTGGACTCACATAGGTCAATTGCCCTCTCTGGACCTCCCTTGTAAAATAAGGGAGTTTGATCAGATGGTTCCTAGGGTCTGTTCTTGCTCTGATATCCTAATGTGTTATGACTCCCTGTACAATTTGAGGAACTGAATACCAGTTAAGCTACTGCCTGTGCAGCCATGATAAGGGTAGGGGCCCCAGAGGTTGAAGAGATGCTTGGGAGGTCAGTCTGGGTATAACACTAGTAGGACTGAGGAGGGGGTGGTCAAAAAAGAGTATCATAAACTGTTCAGATCATGCTTCATTACTTCAGATAAATCTTTTATTTCATGAGGGATTGGACTGGTTTCTAAATTCAATATACCCCAGAGCTCCATGAGACCTGCAATTTGCTACCTGTGAGACTCTGGCCTAATCAAACAATCTCTCTGGGTTTCAATTTCTTCCTCTTTAAAATGAAAGGTTTGGGCAAGATTTCTAAGATTTCTTCTCTAAATCCTGAGATTTCTCTTATCTAAGGGCCCATTTAATACTATTTATATTAACCATCCACTTCAGTTAAGCCATCAGTATCCAATTAGTTGCCAAGCTTTGTTGCTTCTATCTTCAGAATGTTGTTTCACATCTTTCATCTTCTCTCTACCCACATGGCCACTATGTGATTCAGGCCCTTTCCTCTCACCTAGACTATCCTTATAGACACTTCCAATTGCCTATTGGAGATCTCAAAATGGATGTTCTATATGCATGTCCAGAACTGAACTCATTATATTCTCCTAACAATCCTCCTATTTTTCTAACTCTCTTGTTATTATCAAGGGGATCCCACCATTTCTCCAGGCATCCATGCTCACAACCTAGTTGTCATCCTTGACTCCTCACTCTCTTTCTTCTTCCCCCTCCAATATTCAATGTTTCAAATTTTACCTTTGAAACTCTCTCATATACATCCTTCTTTTCTCCTCCAACAATGCCACCACTCTTTCCCAGACCTATCTCATACCAGACTATTGAAACAGACTGCTGGTTGGTGTCCCTGTTTCAGGTTTCCCTCTATTCCAGTCCAATATCTCTCAATCAGCTATCAAAATTATCTTTCTAAAGTTCTTGTCTGATTATCTCCCCTACCTCATTAAATAAACTTTGGTGGCTCCCTATTACCTCCAGGATCAAATAGAAAATTCTGTTTGGCTTTTAAAGCCTTCCATAACCCAGTCCCTTTCTACCTTTCCAGTCTTCCAAAGACTCTAGAATCTGGCAACACCAACTTTTTTGCCACTCCTCACACAAAACATATTGTCTTTTAAAGCTACATCTTTCACTGGCTGTCCCTTATGCTTGGAGTGCTCTTCCCTCCTTATCTCTTGCCTTCTGGATTTCTTGATTTTCTTCAAGCCCCAGAAAAATCCCACTGTCTACAAGAAGCTCTTCCTCATTTCTCCCCAATTTGAATCCCTTCCCTCTGGGATTATCTCCAATGTATTCTGTGTACTGTATTTTATTTGTACATAGGTGTCTGCAAGTTGTCTCCATTATAGGATGCATTTTTGGAGTGCAAGGAATGTTTTTGCTTTTCTTTGTATCCTTATCCTTATGATTCCACTTAGTGCAGTGCTCAGCACATAGTAGGCACTTACTAAATGCTTATTGACTTTATCATTCTCCTGGTTTCCAGGCTTTTCCCCTCTCCAATTCAATATCCATCTTGCTGCCAAATCAATATTCTTAAGACAAATAGGTAACAACATTACTCCTCTGCTAAAAAAATCTTCAGGGTCCCTGTTGCCTCTAGGAGAAAATAGAAACTCTTCTATTGGGCATTTAAAGCACTTTGAAATTGGTTTGAATCAATCTTTCAGACTGGTTTCACATTGCTCCTCTTCATACACTCTGTAAGTTCCAGCCAAAATGATCCATTTGCTATTCCTCTTGTATATAGTTTGTATGTAACTTGTGTATAACTCTTGTATGTAACTTTCCATCTCTGCCTTTCTGTATTTTCACAGACCTTCCCTTGTGTCTGGAATACACTCTCTCCTCACTTCCACACTTTAAAATATTTGACTCCCTTCAAGGCTTAGTTCAAGTATCACCTTTGTACAAGAGATCCTTCTTGATCACTGCTATTGTTATTTCTCATGCAAAGTGGACTTCATATTGACTTTCATGTGTATGTATTGTTTCACCCCCAGTAGAATGGAAGATCTTTGGCAACAAGACTGTTTTGCTTTTCTTTCAACCTAGCAAAAAGTCTGTAACACAGGCATTTAATAAATGTTTTGTGAATGGACAAATCAGTGAATGGAATAGGTAAGGCATGTGGCATATGAGTCAGCTGTAGGTTGCTTGGTAGAAGACCATATGGTTCTGGCATTTAGGGGTAAAAGGCTCATTTTATTTGATTTTTTAATTTGATTTTTAATTTATAGAGTAAAACAAGCATTTCCATAATATAGTACAATAAAAACGATGATTGCAGATGAAACTACATATCTACTATGCATAACTTGCTATTCCTTTCAAATATACAATAAAATTATCATGTAAATTTCTTTTTTCTCCCTGCACCCTAGAGATAGCTACTATTAGAAACAAATATGTATGTATGTGTATATAAATATGCACATATATATGTAAAATTATTCTATACATCTATTTGAGTTCTTTCTCTGAATGCAGATAACATCTTTCTTCATATGTCCTTTATAGTTAATCTGGGTATTTATAATAGTCAAAATAACATTGCTCAAAGTCATTCTTAAAACAACATCGCTTTTACTATATACAATGTTCTCTTGGTTCTGCTCATTTTGCTCTTCATTATTCCATGTAATTCTATCCATGTTTTTCTAAGCTCATTGAGTATTATTTCATCATAATCACATACCACAACTTGTTCAGTCATTCTCCAATTGGTGGCATCCATGCAATTTCCAGTTCTTTGACACCATAAAGAGAGCTGCTATAAACATTTTGTAACATATAGGTTCTTTTATTTTTTCTCTAATTATTTTTGGAAATAATCCAAATAGTGGTATTGCTGATTCAAAGAGTATAGGTACTTTAATAACTCTGGGGATAATTCCAGATTGCTTTTCAAAATAGTTGGATCAGCTCACAATTTCACCAACAGTGGATTAGTATCCCAATTTTTCCATATCCTCTCCAATATTTGCCACTCTCCCCTTCTATCATTTTAGCCAGTCTGGTATAAATCTGGCATAGAATGATGTCTCAAGGCTGTTTTAATTTACATTTCTCTAATCAATAATGACTTAGAGCATTTTTCATATGACTATAAATTGTTTTGATATTTTCATTGGAAAACTGTCTGTTCATATCCTCTGACCATTTATAAACTGGAAAATGACTCAAATTCTTTTAATTTGACAAAGTTACATAGTTCAGATGAGAGACCTTTATCTGATAAACTGTCTATACATTACTCCACCTCCTTCCCCCCAATTTTCTTCATTCCTTCTGATTTTGGCTACATTTTTTTCTTTGTACAACCCCTTTTTAATTTAATGTAATCAAATTTATCCATATTACAGATAACTTTGCTCTCTATCTCTTGTTTATTCATAAATTGATTGACTATCCATAAGTCTGATAAGTAATATGTTCCATGTTCTTTTGTTTTTCTTGTAAAAACCTCTCTTTATATCTATGTCGTGTATCCATTTTGACCTTATCTTGGAAAATAGTCTATACCTAGTTTCTACCACATTGCCAGTTTCCCCAACAATTTTTACTAAACTAATGAATTCTTATCCCCAAATCTTAAGTCTTTACACTTGTCAAATACAAAGTTAATATGTTTATTTGCTGCCCTAAATTGTAGTCTACTCTATTCCATCCATCTACCTTTCTATTTCTTAGACAGAGATAGTTTTGATAATTACTGCCTTATCATATAGTTAAAGATCTTGTAAGAGGCTCATTTGAAAGAGGCTGAGTGCTATACAGGCCATTATGGTCTGCTTCCATCTTAGGAATTCCTGTTTTATAAAGGTTCCTTTTAAAAATTCATTTATTGTAATTCAATCCTCCCTACTTTTCTGTTATGTGCTTCAAAATGTTACCATCTTTTTTCTCCTGAGAGAGGTGCTAAAAATGCAATACTACCTTATGGTGTATGGATTTCTCCCCAAATCCTCTGACAAAGTCTCCAATCTACCTCAAGCCATTTCCTGACAAAACTCAGTTTTTGCCTGCTTGATAAATTACTGCCATTTTCAGAAAATGTTCTTTATAAAATTTATGTAGTCAAAGTGTGGACTAATATTGGGTGAACTATAACCAAAACTGGTATTTCTATAGGACTTTACAGTGTCCAATGTGATTTGCCCACATTATCTCTCATTTGTTCCTCATCACAAACATGTGGTGGCAGGCACGTTGAGTATTATAATCTCTATATTAGAGAGAGACAAATGATATTTAACAGGAATAATGATTTGCCTATGGTTAGGGGGTGTTATTCGAAACCCAGTCTTCTGATTCCATGACAATAATGGCTAGCTTCTGTCATGTTGCCTCTCATCAGAAGTAATAATAATAGCTAACATTTATATAAAGCTTTAAAATCTGCCAAGCACTTTACAGATATCTCATTTGGTCCTCATAATAACTATGGGAGGTAAATACTATCATCACCCCCATTTTACAGATGAGAAAAACTGAGGCAAACAGAGGTTAAGTAACTTGTTTGGAGTCAATAACTTAGGCAGGATTTGAACTCAGGTTTTCCTAACTCCAGGTACAGCATTCTATTCACTGCACCACCATGGAATGATACCCAAGTAACTTAGCAAATTTGTCCCCACCTCATAACTAATTCAGTTTTTAAATTGGGCTCAGTCAAAGGTTGGGTATGAAGTACAGTTTGACCACTTAGTCTTATCTTTGTAATTTTGGTTACTTCTTTGAATTTCATTTTCTTCATCTATAAAATGGGAACATTAGCTCTAACATTACTTATCTCATAGGGTTATTTCTACAAAAGTGCTCTGTAACCTTAAAGGGTGCTTTGAGCTTATAGATGTGCAATTTCCCAGGTAGCACTTCAAATGTCACATAAACTGGGCTTGCTGTTGTTAATTTTGTGAATATGCAAAAGATCTGTGATTTCATCAGTGCTGGCAACTACTGAGGATGCAGATTACAATCCATGACTTTCTGTAAATGAAAATTCAGATCAGTCTACTAAGTAGCCTAAGAAATTGCTTTTTTTCTTTTTGTAGCACAAACTGTGAGGATCAGGGATATTTTGCAAGCAGTTTGTGCTTGGCAAAAAAAGATTTTAACTACACTCTAGCATCCTGCTGTCCACGGTGCTGATGATAATACAAGCGACATATCTGCCTGGCAATAGACCTGCTGGATAAAAGAAGCCTTAGGAGTCAGCATGGGACTTTATTGCAGTAAGAATCCTGGGCAGTGAAATCTTATGCATAGGTACAGCAAATAGTTGTACCAATCTCTCTCTCTCTCTCTCTCTCTCTCTCTCTCTCTCTCTCTCTCTCTCTCTCTCTCTCTCCTTCTTCTTTCTCCTCTTCCCCTTCTCTCTCACTTCTTGATTTGAAAGTGGCTGTGTACATCATTCTCACCTTTTCTCAGAGGCTGAAATTCCCTGGATTCAATCCTTTCTGGTGAAGGAATTGTATTGGTAAAATGATTGAGTTGAACTAATTGCCTTTATGTTCTCTTGTAGCCCTAAATTCACGATCCTATAATAATAATAAGAATAAAGAGGAAGAGGAAAAAAGGAGAGGAAAAAAAGAAAGGTACTTCCATAACCAAGAAGAGGACATATGAGCCCTAAATGCAAGGAAGAGACTGATTTATTTTCTGTTAAGTTCTTGAGTAGTTAACCAATCCATATATCTTAGCCTTTCTCTGACCAGACTTGAGAGCTGTTCGGCTAATTGGGACAAATCAGAGGTATTATTTTTATCTTATGTCAGGTATGAGCACATATCAGGAGGGGTGGAGGAAACCTTTAGTCCTGCAGGACTGTCTTATGGAAAAGTCTTGTTCAAGTGTCATCCAATATAATAGTTTATATGATCTTGACAAAAGGTTTAGAAAAATCCAAGGTATCATGTGATTTAGAGATATAACAGCCTATAGAAATGAGCTAGTCCAAACCTCACATTTTAAAGATGAACAAATGTAGGCCCAGAGAGGCTGAGTTATACATGAGAGACCTACTGATTTGAAGAAGTATTAAAACTAGGCTGCTTGACTCCAATTCCAATGCTCTTTCTACTGTCCCACATTGACTTAGGAGGATAATTTGTGGTAGATGATAGATCTGCATTGGTTAATCGAGGGAAGCCAGGGAAATTTGGGAGAAGCCTCTGAAACCCATCAATATTTTTTTTTTTTTTGCTTTTTGGAGGGCAATTGGGGTTAAGTAACTTGCCCAAGGTCACACAGCTAGGTTTTTGTTTGTGTGTGCATTAAGTGTCTGAGGCCGGATTCAAACTCAGGTCCTTCTGACTCCAGGGCCAATGCTCTACTCACTGCGCCACCTAGCCACCCCAAAACCCATCAATATTAATGTCAAGGACCACCATTATATAGTCTTCTTTGGCTTCTCCAACTGAGACACAATCCTGAGCTGAATGGATCACAGAGCTGACCCAGAAGGGCAAGCTTTTCTACTTTTATGGTCTAAGGACAGCTAATTCTAGGTGCCAGAGACATTGTGGATAGAGGAATAAGAAGATCTGGCAATTGATTAGATATACAGGGTGAAGAGAGGTGTAATCCAAGGGAATGCTGTCATTACTGTTCTCATTGAGAAGTCTTCTCTTCCTCTACCCCTCCTTGAGCATTGCAAGTGATCTCAGGCTCATGCAGAGATGTATTATAAGCCACACTGTTCTCCCTGCAAGCTTCCTACCCCCCTTAAGCCCCTTTTCAACCTTTCCTCCCCATATGTGCATGTGTGATTTCTGTTCTAGTGAGATCTCATTTTCCAACCCATAGCCTCAGGCCAGTAGTTTCAAGCAAAGACCAGTCTTACAAAGGTCATTATTAGCTGGGTGGGGAGGGAAGAATTGGGAAAAAGGAAAACTCAGCTGCCACTGGAGAAGCTCTTACCTTCTAATCATTCCCCCAGTGCCTCAAAGATAGAAATAAACTGCTTCACCCAGCATTGGAAACAAAGAATTTGAAAAAGACTCTATGTCAGGTGGGGGAGGGGAAGGGAAGGTGCCGGAGTGGAGATTTTTTTTTTTTAATTTTTCTTTATTAATTTATTAGTTTAGTTTCAGTTAACAAGATTTAATTCCATAGTTCCTTGATTTTCAAATTTCCTTTACTTCCCTCCCCCCTCCCCTCACGACAGCATATAGTACAGTATAGGGTCTGCAAATGCATTCATATTAGACATTATTCCAATTACAAAGGCATATTGTACTAGGTGGGATGAAAGATGGTAAGGAAGAAATAAAACCAAACAATGAAAAGAACAAGATCATTTAGTTTGCTTCCATCAGGATTCAGGCTCAGTTCTTTCTAGTTATATCTCTGGGTGGCACATTTCTCACTTTCTTGAGTCATTCGGGATTAACTTATATCACTGCATTGCTGAAAAGAGTCCAGTCTGTCATAGTTGGTCATCACAGATACGGAGTGGAGATTTTGAAAGCACATGAACTTTAAAAAAAAAAGTAACATGCCCATTCCATTCAGTCTGTATTCTTTAACTTTATAAGGGAGAATAATCAGCAAGGGTTGGAATGATCACAGACAGACATCCAGGAGAGGTGGTACTGATCTAAGTTGTAGTAGACTCTGTCTTTAATTGAATTCATTAATCAGAACTTAATTCACTAGAACCATCAACTAACTGGAATCATTTTGTTATGCTTGATTTTTTAAGAGAAAGGCAGATCATAATGAAAAAACTGGGATCAAGATTCATTTAAAAACAATAGAACCTCACACACTTAGAGGATATACTGCATTTAGTGCCTATTCAGTCCAATATCCTGAACCTTCTTCATCTTCTCCCTTTCCAATTCAATTCGACAACCATGTATTTACTTTGTACAGTTTTCTGTGCAAGATGTTGAGGATAAAGAGTCAAAAAATATTTAATAGAGTCCTTGCCCTCAAGGAGATTGTGTTGTACTGGCAGAATACCGTGCAGATTTCAAAAGATAAAGGAAATTTGAGGAGAGAGCTTTGAGAATTGTAGTTAGGATTAGAGAGGGCTTCAAGATTGAACTGACATCTGAGTTGTGCTTTGAAGTGAGGTGAGGATTATAAGCAGAGGAACTAAATAGGGAGTAGATTCCAGATATGAGGGATAACCCATATAAATGCATGGAAGTAGGAAATTGAATATTGGATTTGGGAAGAGCTAGTAGTCTAGTTTTGAAGAGGGTCAGCATAAAATGATGAGGTATAGGGTTGAGGGGTGCTTGAGACCCCAAAACACAAACACACTGGGTCCCGCTGAATGAATTTGACTCAAGGCTTTTCTAAGCCAAAGAAAAGTAAAGTTTATTAAAAGTGGGCCAGAATCATCTGACACAGAGCAACTCTGTGCTAGAAAATTCTATGGCGCTCTCACACCACATGGAGGCAAGATGGAGTCTTATATACAGAAAGGTTGTGGGAGGAATCTAGGGGTGGGCTAGGGGAGGAGTTTGGGGAGGGTCTTCAGTAGGAGTTAATAAGGTCAAACTCAAGTAATGAGTTTGGGGAGGATAGTTAATGAGGTCGGACTCCAGTAAATGAGTGAAGTTGCTGGAGGATACCTGGATTTGACAGACAATGGTAGGCTAGGCCAGTTCAAGGTATAATAGTTGATTTTGGGTATAGATATTTTGATAGGCTCTAGGTTGGGAATTAGATAGACCATGAAGGGCTAGGCTAGTAAGAGTAAGAGATTTGGGCCTAGCTATAATGAAAGGCTTATGGCCTCAGCAAAATGCCTCATCAAATGGGAAGATTCAATCAGAGTTCAAGGGGGTTCCTAGAGTCTGTACCTTATCAGTTTGGTTGTAGTACTGAAAGTGTGAAGGAGGGTGGATTGATCATTAATTTATGAAATTATGAAGTGGGGGCCGGCATGCTTGGTTCTTTGAGCACTCACCATGGAAAGACTCCAGTTGACTGTGGGAAATGGGACAGCAATCACAAACACAGAGGGTATGGGAAAAAAAGGCCCAGAAAGGCAGAGACAAATGGTGAGAAGTGATGTAGCAGCAGATGGTGCTGTGGGGGGACAGGGAATGGGATAATGAAGGAAGGCAACATAGTAAAGAGGATGGGGAAAGGGAGAGGCCAGGAATATCACTCACGGAACCATGGATTAGAGTTGGGAATACTAGTCAGTATGGACTGAATGGAGAAGGAAGTGTTGGGGTGTGGTAGGAGTTTGAAGGTCTCATTTTTTGTAGATTTTTCTTTTGGGAAATAGACCAACCTCTATCGGTTTCACCTTGGAATTAGTTTATTAACATATCCAAATAATCTTGAAGTTTATGGGAAAACTTCAAAGTCATTATCCCAAAGTTATCAACACCTTATATATTCTGCTGGTCTGGAGGTGTTTTAATCATTTTTCAGTTATGTTGGACTCTTTATGACCCCATTTAGTGTTTTCTTGGCAGAGATACTGGAGTGGTTTGCCATTTCCTTTTCCAGCTCATTTTACAGATGAGGAAACTGAGGCAAACAGGGTTAAGTGATTAGTCCAGGGTTATACAACTAGTTCATGTCTGGGGCCAGATTTGAACTCAGGAAGATGAATCTTCTTCCTGCCTCCATATCTGACTGTCCTCTGTAGCACCCAGCTGCCCTTAGTCAGGAACTGTGGAGGACTGGATTTTGTCTATAATTAACGTATCATTGGACCAGAACTTTGACAAGCTGCTTCTAGATGGACTCTCTCCCACTCAGCATTTATTACCACAATGCAAATTTTAGTTAATATATGGTACAATTTGTAAATTATGCTCCTTTGCTCTTTGGGGCAGTTTGTTCATGACTTCTGGGTCCCTCTTTGTAATCTTATTTCTTGCTATTACCTTTATTCTGGCAACTAGTAAGCTTATTATATTGGCTAGAAAGTGGGGAGGTGATCAGGGGAAGCAGAACAAGATACAATTTGAATACAGAGGGTAATGTGAGATATTGAGAAAGGGATGTTGAAACCTGATTGTGGAGAGTACTAAATGATGGCCCAAGGACTTTGTATTTTATAATTATAAGTAACTATAGTCTTTTGAGCAGAGAAGGGTGACAAGGTCATGCCTGGGCCAAACAACCACTTTGATTTACTCATCTACAGAACTGACTGTTTGTTTGGTCATCATATAGACTTGGTTTCTTTGGTCTTGTGCTCCCTCTTCAACTCTTTTCTTTCCTTCTTTCCTTCTTCCTTCCTTCCTTTCTTTCTCTTTCTCTCTTCCTCCCTTCCTCCCTCCCTCCCTCCCTCCCCCCCTCCCTCCCTTCCTCCCTTTCTTCCTTCCTTCCTTCCTTCCTTCCTTCCTTTCTTTCTTTCTTTCTTTCTTTCTTTCTTTCTTTCTTTCTTTCTTTCTTTCTTTCTTTCTTTCTTTCTTTCTTTCTTCTTTCTTCCTTCCTTCCTTCTTCCTTCCTTCCTTCCTTCCTTCCTTCCTTCCTTCCTTCCTTCCTTCCTCTCTCTTTCTTTCTCTCTTCCTCCCTTTCTCCCTCCCTTCCTTCCTCTCTCTCTCTCTCTCTCTCTCTCTCTCTCTCTCTCTCTCTCTCTTTCTCTCTCTCTCTCTCTCTCTCTCTTACTTCCTTTCAGCAATCCAGGTTAAATACTTGCTCAGAGTCACATGGTAAGTGTCTGAGGCTGGATCTGAACTCAGATTCTCTTAATTCCAGGACCAGTGCTCTATATACTGTACCACTGAGCTGCCCTAACTCTTTATCCCCCTAACTATTGGACCAGAATTCTTTAGACCTGGAGTATGTTAGTTGGTATAAATCTCACAACTTCTTTTAACCTCAGTTCCTTCCTCTAAAATAAGGATCTTAAATCCTTTTCTGCTCTGGAATTCTAGGACTCTCCGATTTTATCTGGGATTGTTGGTTGTTTTAGATCTTCTTATTCACAGACTTTTTAACTATTGTCAGGGCTCTGGGTTTAACAAAGGAAGTCAACCCATTATATTGTTCAACAATATCACATTTACTATAGTCATAAGTCCCCAACCACCAAGTAACAACACAGAAATCATGCCCTTCTATCCTAGGGATTTTGGGACTTTGGGGGATGTTTTTCTCTTGAGAAATCAGTCCCTTGGGCCTTATTCCTGCTCTAGGGTGTACTAACCACTCTTGTTTGAGATAGAGCACAGATTACTGCTATGAGGCAGCTAAGTAAGTGTCTCAGTGGTTATTCTGCCAGCCCTGAAGTCAGGAGGACCTGAGTTCAAATCTGGTCTCAGACACTTACTAGCTGTGTGACTCTGAGCAAGTCACTTAACCCTGTTTGCCTCCGTTTTCTCTTCTGCAAAATGAGTTGGAAAAGAAAATGGCAAACCATCCCAGTATCTTTGCCAAGAAAACACCAAATGAGGTAACAAAGAATCATGACTGAAACAAGATGACAATAGCAACAATTATTGGATATGACTGGAGTCATCCACTCAGCTGAATTGGGCTTCCTCCTTTTGTACTCTGGAGACCTCCATATAAGTTTATAGACAGGAGCTTATATCCTTTGGAATATAAACCACCTTACAATACATTTACCAAGAGCAAGCAGTTTTATTATACATGGACTTAGATGTCATTATCCCCTAGAGAAGCATCAGCATTGAGATTTTCCCTTCCTCTCAGAGGACATACCCAGTCTGCACTCTATGCATGTTTATGCTTAATGCTATAGAGACAGCTCATTCTAGAAAAAGTAGGGTTTTCTTTTTTTCTTAATTCAATAACCATTTACTAAGAATCAAGTGCTCACATGCTGGTCAGAAGAAGCTACACAAGGACACTCTCAAGGTCTCTCTTAAGAACTTTGGAATTGGTTGTATGACATGGGAGACACTGGCACTGGATTGCCCATCATGGTGTGCCCACATCAGAGAAGGTGCTGTGCCCTATGAGCAAAGCAGAATTGAAACCGAGCCAAAGGAAATGCAGGATGCAGTAATTCAGAGAACCCACCCCAAAGGTTCACATAGGCTATTTGTGCCCCATCTGTGATAGAACATTCTGAGCTTGTTTTGGTCTGATCAGCCATGGTCAGATGCTCTATAACTTGACTCTAACATAGTGATGGCATTTTAGTCCTCTTTGAGAATGGAGAACAGCCTACCCACTGAAGTGGATACAAAGGTGCCCTAACGGTTAATAGTAAGGGTTATACTCCCAGGCCCCCTGAGGGGGGTGGAGGCTTATTCTTAGCCCATCCTGTAGCTTGAGGGTGCCTTAATGCCCCTTCCCCTTATCTTGAAATACCATGCAACTTGTGCCACAAGAATTGCTCTGTCCCCCTCATCCTGTGTTCCCCATCCTGTGTCATTCATCTTCCCCATCCTGTGTCATGACAATTTCTCCTTATCTTACAAGCTAAATCTCCATCCCCCATTAGAAACCCTAAAATTACATCATCCTATAGGCTGTGTAGCTTTGTTGTGTGTGTCTGTTGCTTTTCCTATATCACTGCCTTTGTTTAGCTTCTTGCTGAATCTCGCTTTTGTGTGAATAAAGATCCCTTTGGCTAAAGAGGTCTGATTGAATTCTTTCAAAACTGAACCAGCTCTCTCAACTCTGACCACCATGACACAGCTAAGAATGAACTATGTGATGGCAGTGTGCTGGGTGCTGGAGTTACTGAGACAAAAGTGACAGTTTCTGCTACCAAGGAGCTTATATTCTCTTGGGGAGAAAAAAAACAAAACACTACCTACTCAAATAAGCAGATACCAAATATATACATAGTATATACAGAGGAATTTCAAGAGGATAGAGAAATAGCAACTGTGGTTGTATGGGGATCAGGGTGGATGAACCACCATGATTATCCAGCCTCAGTAATGTAATGCTATCCCTTAAGCCCATCAGTGTTCACCAGATGCCTATTATGTGACCAGTCCGATGTTAGAAGCTGTGGTAGATATAAGGAAAGGGAGGAACAAGCATTCATTAAACATTGCCAGGCACTGCACTGAGGATCTTACTAAGATTTTCTTATTTGATACTGGCAGTGACCCTGAGAGGAAGGTTCTATTAGGGTAAGGGCTAATGCTAATTTCCATTTAATGGTTAAGGAAACTGAGAATGAGAGAGGTTAATTGATCTCTCAAGGTCACACAGCTGCTAAGTGTCAGATGCCAAATTTGGACTCAGGTCTTCCTGCCTCCAGGTCCAATACTCTCACTCACTGTGGTATTTAGCTGTCCCTTTATATGAAGAAGTAACAGACAAAAAGAAGAAAAGACTCAGTGCCTCCCCTCAAGTTGCTTATAGTCTAGTTAGGTGGAAAAGACTAACAAATATAAGAATCAAATGACATAAGATGGGACAACATAAAGTACTTTGTATAAAAATTTATTTTTGCTATAGGCTCACTAATAATACAATAAATTCATTACTAATGGAGATATAAATTCATCTTGTAATGGGAATGGCTTTGTTTTGAGTTATCCCCCCTTCACCTAGCCCTCTTGGGACCAGGTTAATCAAAATAAAGGATATGGTTAAGACCACAGGATAGGGGCTGGTCCTCTGATTTCATTTGTACAGGGAATTACTGGGATGAGGAAACAGCTATCAATTCAGGTCAGCACCTTTGCGGTTTATATCTTGGAATTGCCTAGAGCATGGATGACTTGCCTGGGGTCACAGAGATGTGTGTGTCTGTGTGTGTGAGAGAGACAGACAGACAGAGACAGAGACAGAGGCAGAGACACAGAGAGCCAAGGACACTGCAGCAGAGACACAGAGACAGAGACACAGGCACACAGTGACAGAGACATAGAGAGATGCACATAGAGAGATGAGAGGCAGAGACAGAGAGACAGACAGAAAGACATATATACACAAAGATGAAACCTGCATCTTCCTTTCTTTGGAACCCATTCTCTGTTCACTACATCGTGCTTGATGCCTCTCAGACCACAGAACAAACATCCTTGTTCTCTCTCCGTGGCTCTGTCTGTGTGTCTGTCTCCTCTGGGTGCTCTCTTCCTCTGCTTCTTTCACCCCAACTCTGCCATTAGTTTCGTCTTAGGTAAATTACATGACCTCTCCAGACCTCAGTTTCCTTATCTGTAAAACAAAGCAATTAGACTACAAGAGGCTACTGTTCCTTCTAGACCCCAAATTCACTGCCTTTCAGATCCCTCCCACTTTTCTCTGAGTTGTAGCATAACATCTACTGCCTCAAGGGACTAGAGGCTCGGCTTAATGACTGTTCTGATGCAACACTGGGGTCTCTCCCTAGGGCAGGTGCTCCTCTGGGCCATGCCATTCAGTCTTTTCCTAGTCCCAGGCTTGTGCTCTGAGGAAAGTTATTCCTGCCAGAGCCTGCTATTTCCTTCTTTCAGTGGTTGCAGTGGGACCACAAGGCTATTTGGCCCAAGAACAGCAGGTGGCAGCTAGCATCCGACCCACTGCTGGGAGGGGAAGCAGAGCCAATGCAGCTCTTGTCTGCAGTCACCAGGCTGCTGGCCTCACAGGACCCAGATGCTGCAGTCTCTCTGTGCAAGATCGGCTTTTCCCCAGCCTTTTGTCCTTCTAAATCCCTTTCTCTTTCCCAAAGTCATCTGCATTTAGCAAATTTTTTTTCATTCTGATTCAGAAATCCCAACAGCTTAGGAAAAGGGGACCATAGACAGCTCCATATAGAAATCTAAGATAAAAGGCCTAGTGAGAACTGAACTTCCATTTCCCTGGGAAATACATAGATATTAACAACATTGCCCGCACACACAAAAAATGGCAAATAAGGATGTTGCCAGGGAGACAACTTTTCTCTCTCTGGCTCGTGCATATCAGGAACCAGCTGCACTCTATCCTGAAAGGACCATCCCTACTACAAACAGACAATAGTATCCTTTCAGGGAAAATTGTCACCAAGTGTGTATTTTTGTCTTCTTCCTCTGTTGTAGAAGGGAATATAACAACTTGAATGCCTCTTTCTGGAAATGTCTTGAGTCACCAAGGAAATCTGGAAGTTGGCTCCTGCCTCTCTCCCCAGGCTTATTATATCTTACTCCAATTCAATTCAATAAATATTTATTAAGCCCCTACTATGTGCCAGGCATTGTGCTAAAAGGTGGGAATACACATGTTGAAACTTCTGTTGACTCATTTATCCATTGTTCCCAGCCCTGCTTTAACAGTGTTGGGTGAACCTATCTGAATTGTCTTAAAGTTACCTCGAAGCCAGTGCTGATCTCCTGTGCTCAAACCATCAATGTACCTTGACAGCTACCTTGACAAGCATAAAATAAAATCCTTTCAATTCTCTTTGTCACAAGTTTTGTCTCATTAATCAGGGTGAAAGGCCTAAATGAAGAATTTTCCTTTCAATACAAATAAGAAAAAGACAGATCTTGCCTTCAGGGACCATAGAGTCTAGTGGGGAAGACAAAACACAAAAGGAAATTGGAAATGGGGAGAGGGGACCCCTTGGGGATACATGGGAAATGATTTTCTGTAGAGATAAAACAAAGTTGGGTTTTCAATGGAGAATGGAGTGATCCAGTAGGTTTTGAGAGTTCAGAGCCTCTATAAAGGAAAGCTTCCCGGTCAGGGAACCATAAAAATGAAGAGGTTACCCACTAAGAGGGTTAGGGTTGTTCTGGAGACCCCAAAATACCAACATGCTGGGTATTTTCTAATGAATTTGACTCAAGTCTTCTCTCCGCCAAAGAAAAGTAAAGTTTATTAAAAGTTCACTTGCATTAGACACAGAGTAAGTCTGTGCTAGGTCATTCTATGGCACTCTCACTATTCTATGGCGCTCTCACAAATATGAAGACAGGATGGGGTCTTATATACAGAAGGCTGTGGGAGGAATCTAGGGGTGGTCTAGAGGAAGAGTTTTGGGAGGGTCTTAAGGAGGAGTTAATGATGTCCATGAGTGATTAAGGGTGGGAAGTCGATGGAGGCCACCTGGAGACCACAAACAATGGTGGGCTAGGCCAGTTTGAGGGTGGACAGACACTTTGATAGGCTCAAGGGTGGGAAGTCTAGTAACAGAGGCTTGGGCTCAGCCATAATGTAAGGCTTACTTATTGCCTCAAGCAAATGCCTCATCAAATGAGATGATTTAATCAGAGTTCAAGGGGTTCCCAGAGTCAAGGACTCAAGGAGAGCTTGAAGGGGGTCCCAGAACCCATACATCATTACAGCTGTGTACATGTTGCATTTCCCATAATATCCTTGAAAACAAATACTCTCATTTTTGTCTTTGGATCTTAAAAACATAGTGCAGTGCCGATCATCTAATAGATACTTAAAGAATAATTATTGGGGCGGCTAGGTGGCACAGTGAGTAGAGCGTCGGCCCTGGAGTCAGAAGGACCTGAGTTCAGATCCGGCCTCAGACACTTAATGCACACACAAACAAAAACCTAGCCGTGTGACCTTGGTCAAGTTACTTAACCCCAATTGCCCTCCAAAAAAAAAATAGTGATTTAAGAATAATTATTGATTGATGTATCTAATTAGGTTACAAACTCCTTGAGGGAAGGAACTAAGGGTCATACTTTTTTTTTGGGTGGGGGTGTTGGGCTCCCAGCACCCAACACAATACTGGGCTCACTAGAACTTTAGTTTTTTTTTTTAAAATAATTAATCATTTATTTCATTTTCAACATTCATTTCCACAAGATTTTGAGTTACAAATTTTCTCCCCACTTCTCCCCTACCCCCCCAGCCCAAGATGGCTAGCATACTGATAACCCCTTCCCAGTCTGTCCTCTCTTTTCTTCTTATGGACCCCCCCTTACTTTCTTGTAGGGTAAGATGGATTTTTATACCCTGTATATTTTATTTCCCGAGCCTTAGGCTTTTGATAGGTGAGTTGCTGTTGTAGTTTTTTTTTTTTTTCATTTTGAAGGGACCAGATTTCAATATTATTTTCTACCATCCCTAAAAATGCTCCCTGCCTTTTAGCCATCATCCTAATCCCCTTCCCACTTGAAATTTTTACTCTGCCCCCAAGCTCCTAGCTCTGAAAGGTGGGCTTTAGTCTTAATTTACTTAGGCTAAGGTCTCCATACCACTTTGGCTGTCTCCATACTATGTCCCCTTCCCAATTTTTTGGTATCTGCTTATACTATGTCTTTTATTTTTATTAGAATACAGAATTGGTGAGGTCAGGGACTTGCTTGCTTGTATTTTTATCATCAGGGCTTGACACTGCACTTGGCATATAGTAAGGGTTTAATAAATGCTTTGTGTATAAATGTAATAAGTAATTATGGGATTGATTAAATAAAGGAAACAATCTGGATAAGATAATGGCTTCTGACTTTGTCAGGTGCAAACCTTTCTTATCTACTGCACATGTATCATAATATACATTTATTTACAGAGAAGGTATAACAAAAACTAAAGCATGACAACCCTCCCCTTATCTAAAAGGAACAAAAACAAACCAGGGAACACTCCATTCCATATACTGGTTCAATCCCTGGGTACAATGAACTAAAAGTGAAAGTGGTTGCTACATGACATCTTCCACCTCAAGCCCACTATCATGGTGGCAGTAGGGTGGGGGAGTTCTTCATATTCCTAGAACTCTTTTCTTTTTTCATGGCATCCTTGACGATTTCACTTCAAGGCATACATAGCTGCTAGATGAGTTGCTTTCTTTCTCAGTTGACCTGACCTGAGTAATCTGCTTGACCCATCTCAGCAAGGAATGCTACATGGCCTCCTCATTGGACTCAGCTACTGCTATCTCTTGCCATAGGACTTCACTTCTCAATGGAACTGAGGATGGCTTTGGTGACTCTTCTAGTCTTGCTGATATTGTGGGAACTCCCCTGGATGGATCTCCTGGTCTCACTGGTCACCTGGATCCTCATTCAAGAAAGAAGAAATACTAGCAATAGAGGAGACGTGCATTCGCAGCCACATGGTGGCTGAATAGGGAGACAAAGCACCCAGAGTTATTGTCCCTCCTCTTCTCTGGAAGCCTGCAGCAGTTCTTCCTCAAGGAACAGCGTGAGAGATTCCTTGCTTAAACTTTGTGTTTTTCTAAGGCACACTAGTTCTTTTTCAATTAAAACTGAAATACAAATACCAATCTGTGCCATTTATGGGTAAGTCACTGTAGTTTGATAAATTTGTCTCCTCACCTACCAAATAGGGCTCACAGATAACAGAATCTCAGGTTAGATGGACCTAATAGACCAGGTCAGTTGGTTCAAACCACATCTAAATGTTAATCACTCCTCCACCATACTTAACAAGTGTTTATCTTATCTTGGCTTGAAGACCTCCTACAGCCTTTTTAGTGACCCCACTTCATTTTCTGATAGCTAAGACATTTCCCCTTATATCGAGCCCAAATTTCTGTCTTAAATATTTCTGCTTATTTCTTCTAGTTCTGCTCTTTGAGACACAGCAGAAAAAGTCTAGTCCTTCTATGTCACAATCCTGTTGGTATTTGAATAGAGCCCTCATACTCCCCACACAGAATTTTCTTCTAAGCAACTTCAATAATACTAATAAGGTCTGGTCTCAAATTCCTTCATCGTATTGGTTACTTTGCTCACCTCATCAATTCCATCTAAAAATGTGGTACCCAGACCTTTATAGAATATTCCAGATCAGGGCAAATCTCCCTACCTGAACTTACTTTCTATTTAAAGCAGCCTGTGGTCATCTTTTACCTCCTCCAAACCCTGCCCTCCCCCCCCCCCAAACCACGACCTTGTAGGACTTACTACCCAGAGTCCTTGGGAAGAGAAAATGAAGCATAGTGCTTTGCAAGTCTCAAAATACCAGCAACTGTTTATGTTGTTAGCATCATCATGTTACTGTGATTATTCACTGCCAGAAAGACAAAGCAACTAGTTGGTTGAATTAGTTGGTTTTCAGTTTGTACATAGATTATAGCTTTAGCCCTGAAAAGGACCTTATAGGTCTTTTATTATTGTCCCATAGATGTGGCCAAAGAATTAATGTTTCTTTTAGGGTCTGTTCTCACTACTATTATTCTTGTTCATAAATTAACTAGAACACTTTTGTCTCTATAGCCATATATCTACTCCAGACCTGTACAACTTGACAATAGGTAGGGACCAAAATTAAAATAGGCTAAACTTCTTTGGGCCTGCAGATAGGTTACACTAGAAACAGACTGATGATGGCTGGTTGTCGAGGGTCACTTGACAAACAGGAGAGTATGCAGTGGCAACCTACATTTATCAAGGGCTACCTGAAATCCTTTGGCAGGCTGCAAGCAACCCACAGGCCACATGTTGTGTGTGCCTGATTTATTCTAATTCTTTATTAAAGTCATTCAGAAAAGAGTTGAAAGTTCTAAACTTTTCCCTTCATTAAGGATAATCAGAGAGAAAATAAATTTTTTCCCTCTTTTTCAAGTATTATTTTTTTGATTCAAAGAATTTTTTTTTCTGGAGGATGGGGGAGTGTAGACAAGCCCTAATTCCCCCCAAATGCTATTAACCAGAAAACAAATGAATGACAGGGGTGAGATGAAGGGGGATGGAGATCTCCTTTGTGTACCTGTCAGTAATTCCAATAATCCACTCCTTTTGTCATAGGATCAGGGAATATAGCAAATTATTGCAAAGATTTTTTATGCCCCCTCCCTAAAACCGACTTGGTTAATGAGGTCATTAACAAGAAGCATGAAAGACATTTTGAAGGGCCTCACATTTTTATGCTGTGATGGCAGTCTCTGAGTTATTAAAGAAAACAGGCTCATTAAGTGCTACATAGAAGCTTCCTCCAGTCATTATAATGGAAGAGACTTCCATATAACACTTACATGCCAAGAGTCACAGATGATCTAATGAGCTAGAGAAGAATAAGTCTGGCTCATTGGGCACAGGGCAAGCTTTGGTGACAGTCTCTCTCCAGAGAGTGAACTCTAGGCAAAAAGAAGACAATGGTATCAAACTAGAAATTCTCTCAAATGCCATCTGCTTCTACCAGTCTACCCCCCCTGAAAAAAAATCCCTGAAGGATTTACATAGTAATTTCTGAAGTAGAGACATTGATGCCTTTTTAGCTGCAGGTAGAAGCTCATCACAATGGACTCCATGAGATATTTTCTTGTTAATGCAATGGAATCACGTTTAATGAAATCAAACATTTATGAAGCATGTGTTATGTGCCTGGTATTGTGTTTGGTGCTGGAGGATGCTGGTCTCTGCCTTAAAGGAGTCCCAGCTTTTGCTGGGGAGGAGTTCACACTTAAGTAAATAAAAAGTAATTTGAGAAGCTTGGGAGCACTGGTAACAGGGAGCATTACTGATAAGGCTTGGTGAGCTAAGGTATGTAGGAAGAAAAAGATGGCAAATGGCACAGTGGGTAGAGCTCTGGGCCTTGAAGGCAGAAAGACTCAAGTTCAACTTATTAGCTGTGTGTTCCTGAGTGAATCACTAACCCCTCTCTTTCTCAGTTTAGTCAACTATAAAATGGGGATAATAATAGCACCTCCCTCCCAAAGTTGTTTGGCAGTCAGTGCTTGTTTCCTTCCTTCCTTTGCACTGGCCTTCCCCTCTTCACCTCAGCCTTCAGAATTCCTGATTTCCTTTAAAACTCAGTTTAAACTTATTATTCGGTCATGTCTAACATTTTCTGATCTCCTTTGGGGTTTTCTTGGCAAAGATACTGGAGTGGGTCATCATTTCCCTCCCCAACTCATTTTATAGATGAGGAAACTGAGGCAAACAGGATTAAGTGACTAACCCAGGGCAACACAACTAGTAAGTGTCTGAGGCCACATTTGAACTTAGGAAGTGGAGTCTTCTTGACTCTAGCACTCTGTGGACTATGGCAACACCTAGCTGTCCATTCATTTTATCATCATCTTCCTTTTCCTCTTGGTCCTAGTGCCTTCTTCCAAAATGACCTATTCTTTCTATTTTTCTATTCTTTCCCTATGTATTCTGTATATATCTGTAGCTATAGATCTATAGCTTATCTATATAGATCTAGATATTTATCTGTACACATATATGAACCCCCCCACACACACATACATGTGCATTATGTAAGGCTATATTTCTATCTGACAGTGAGTGTTAGACTGTAAGCTTTTTCAGGACAGGGACTGTATCCTTTTTGCTTTTGTATCTTGCAGAGTTTAGCACAATGTCTGGCACATGGTAGATACTTAATAAAAGTTAAGTGATTGACTTGAGTACATTTCTCATCACAACTGTTTGCAAAGAATTTTTTGTATTCTTTTGATCTTCTGACAATTGATATACAGTAAAAGTTCGCATAAAATGACGTGCTTCCAAAATACTACTTTTGAAAATCAGTAGATGGTAGTGAAAAAAGCACATTATTGAAAAGTCAGAAAGAATAGAATAACAATGAAAGTGATAAGAGAGAATGAGGATAATCAAAAGCAAATAAAAAATAAAGTGAATGGTTTAGTGGATGGAGAGACTCCAAACTACTTATCTGACCTCAGGAAGACCTCAGTCCAAATCCAGTCTTAGACACTAGCTGTGTGACCTTGGGAAGGTCACCAGAAAGCTGTCTGCCTTAGTTTCTTCATTTGTACAATGGAAATATTAGTAGCACCTAGATCCCAGAGTTATTGTGAAGATAAAATAATATTTGTAAAGTGCTTTGTCAGCCTTAAAGGACAAATAAAGGACATATGCTAGCCATTGTTATTATTATAAATATGATCAAGTGATAATAATAGCTAATATTTATACTGAGCTTTAAGGTTTGTAAAGTGCTTTACATATGTTATACCATTTCATATGGGGTATATAGGGTGCTCAAGGAGGACTAGCAACTCTGATGTGAGGGCTGCTTTTCACTTTTTTTAGGTTGCTTGTCCACCTATGGTGTCTATCTGACATTCAACTCTCACCTGTGACTCCAAGAAGCTGTAGCATGAACAGCAGCCTCTTGGCAGATAAGCTAAACCAGGCTGAGGATGATCAACAGGTCTCAGACCCATTGGTGAGTTAGGGGGATGTCTAGCCCAAGCATGTGAAGACATTCCCAGATGGAATGGATGATTGAGAACAATTTGTTCCAATGACCATGAAGGCAGTTGAAGCAGGCATTACGAAATGCTTAGAGCTTGGTCAGACATCAAAGATGTCAAGGTCATTCACTGCATCCAGGGCCATCATTGATCTCTTGTCTTTTTGTCTTGCCATTGGACTTCAGTGACTCTGGAAAAGAGAGTGAGGCTGGTGACTTCATGAAGCTCTTCTCACTTAAATCCAATTTACTCACAAGTAAAGACATCACCCTGTGATGTCATTGGTCCTCTTCAAAAACAACAGATGGTCAACAATAATAATTTGATACTAAAAATAACCCTCTTTGATAGGTGTTATTATTATCTTTATTCCCCATCCAGGAAACTGAGGCTGAAGAATCATACAGCTAGTTAGTGTCTGATAAAGGACATGAATTTGGTTCTTCCAAGTCCAGGGTGCTATCTGCTTTACCACATATCTCTCCCATGAAATATTCCTTTAACTTCAAACCCAAGCATATTAAAATGTGGACAGGGAAAATCATGTTGTTTCAAACATACTAGTGCAAGATTTGGAATTTGCAATGGAAAATCAAAGCCTTTGATGTTAATCGGTGAATTGCAATCAAAGACCCCAATGTTGCTTAACCAAATATTGACTCTCTTTAATGATTTAATAGCATCAGAAGGCCCCATGATTTCTAGCATTTTGCTATAAGCTGACCATTTTAAAATGACATAATAACATATTTAAAAATCTAGGTTCTCTAGAAACATCAATGTTTAGCCATAGAGGAATAAAGCTCCACTCCTCATTCAGAGATGTCTAAAGAACAAGACATTTTCACTCAGTTACTTGGTCTCTTTCATGTTACTTCACTTTTGATTATTTTTATTTAACATATGTGAACATAATAGTGATACTAATACTACTTTGACACATTGTGATCTCATCAATGTATTCAAGGGTACAGATAATTGAATATATTGTCATAAGTTAACCACAATCGATTGATCCAACATGCTGTGGACCTTCACCATATTCTCTTGATATTGAGAGAACAGCATCAGGGTACATGGACCATCCATTGGTTATTCCTTGCTCTATATCTGTGAATATCTCACCTTCTTTTTCTAGTATATGCTCCTTTGGAAAACGTATTTCCCTTCTGTCTTTCTTTTAGAGCATATCGAAAGTTGCAAGTAGCTGCCCTGGGGAAGGAGCCCGTGGGAGTTCCATGGGCTCACCCATATAGTTCAAGAAGAGAACTCCTAGCCACTTTTTGCCTATATTTTCTCCTTTCAGAGGATGTCAGAGACCAGACATTTGAAGATGAACTTTCTTGATCTATGAGACAGCAGTAGACAAGGCAGTGATGAAGTATCCTGGAAAAGTACATGGAAATTATATACACTCATTCTCAATGTCAAAAATTAACAGATAATGTCATATCTAAATCCCTGCTGGCTAGTCAGAAAAAGGAGATTTCTTGGACAGTGTTTGTATTAGTGAACCAGCCTTGGGGCTCTCTGGAGAATTCCAAGGTCACCCTAGAACACCCAGGATGGCCTGTTACCACAGTTCTTTGCCCTTCTTTTAAAGGAAAGGCTGCTCAAAAAGGCAGTAACAATCCTACTTTTAATTTCATTCACTATTTCAGGCGAAAGGTTAGCGTCCTGAACTTGGAGAAAATATAAGCAGAGAGAATACAAGAAGAGAAATTAGCACAAAGGTCAACAGACAAGGCTCCGGCTGTCTGAATATAGCAATATTACTATATGCTTTACATACATCACTGGGTCAAGGGAGCACAGACATCTAAGCAGCTGGGGGTGGGGCTCTGAACATACAGATGCTCCGTCTCAAGCAGGAAATCAAAAGATGCTTCTCAAAAGCAAAACCCCAAAGCAAAACGCTGACTTCCCAGAATATATAACAAAGATTCAGCCTTTGATTGGCTCAGAACCAGAAGGGACCAGACCTACTAGACTCAGTACAGCTGTAAATTATCAAGGTTCAAAGGAACCTTCATCCTTCAGATGTTTACAATTTACAATTGTAAATTTACAATTTGCAATTTATCCTGAGCCTGGGAAATGGAACTCCAAAAAGAAAACAACAAAAATCCCACCTTGCTTGCCCTTACACCTTTCTAGAGATAGAAGGGGAGTTCCTTATTAGTCAATCTCTTAGAAAGTGAATAAAATAATTCTTGTGGTTCTTCGAGACAGAGAGCCATTAAAGGATTAAAGATACAACTTGGGAGAAGGGAAAACCTATACTTTGCTGCCTTATTTTTTTTTTTTGGTGCTTTTTGGAGGGCAATTGGGGTTAAGTAACTTGCTCAAGGCCACACGGCTAGGTTTTTGTCTGTGTGTGTTAAGTGTCTGAGGCTGGATCCGAACTCAGGTCCTTCTGACTCCAGGGCTGACACTCTACTCACTGCGCCACCTAGACGCCCCTGCTGCCTTATTCTTACAGTGAATTACTCAATTAGTAGAGATTATATGGGAAAGGGATTACCTGTTTAGCACCCTCAAAGTATCTTTTCTTTCTGGTGGAAGTCCAGTATGGTACAATGTGAGTTAATGGCATTGTGTAGAACATTATGGGAAAGAAGAATTTTATCAGAATGTTAGTGTTAGCCTTTCCAATGACCTCAAATTCAATTCCCTTTCTAAATCACTGGGTAGAACTGAATCAACTGGAATTTAAGACCCTTATGGAAAAGTAGGGAGAGCAAGGAAAATTATGTTGACCAACAATGGACAATTATGAATCTCTTATTCATTTACTGCATTTGTGTATGGGTCCTAAGAGCCTTTTGGGTCTATTGCATATTCTGAAAGGTGTAATAAATTCTGTCATATGCCTGATTGTATTTATGGCTTTGAATACTTGCTTAGGAGCTGGGGCTGACCTTATCCATATTTGTGAAATCCTAAACATGAGCTAGGGCAGGTAGGTGGTGAAGTGGAGAAACTGCTAGGTCTGCAATTAAGAAGAATCATGTTCCTGAGTTCAAATATGGTCTCAGACACTTACTAGCTGGATAACCCTGAGCAAGTCACTTAATCCTGTCAGTTTCCTCATCTGTAAAGTGAAGCAGAGAATGAAATGGCAAAACCCTCTAGTATCTCTGTCAAGAAAACTCCAAACGGGGTCATGCAGTTGGACATTAATTTACTAAAACACTAATAAGTCATTCTGAACTCTGCTGTGGTTGGACTGTATCTAAATGTTCACTTCTGGACATTACTTTTTATGAAGGACATTTCTAATCTGCAAAGTATCAGGAAGAGGGCAACCTGAAAAGTAAGACGTATAATCCATGCCATATGAAGTTCAGTCAAAGGAACTAAGGCAGGTAGGTAGGCATAGTGGATAGAGGGCTAGGCTTAGATTCTGGGAGACCCGAGTTCAAATCCAGGCTTAAATACCTCCTAACTGTACAACCTTGGGCAAGTCACACCTCAGTTTCCTTAACTGTAAAAATGGAATAAAAATAGCACTTATATTAAAGGATTTTTGTGAAAATAAAATGAGAAAATACTTGTTAAGTCCTTAGCATATCACCTGGCACATAGTAAGCTCTATATAAATGCTTATTCCCTTACTCCCTTACCTTTAAGTTCAAGAAAGAGGAAACTTAGGAAGGGCCTAATTTCATTGTAGGTTAGCATTGATAATAAATCCCAGTATGAGCCCCATCCAACCCATCAGCATCTCTTGGTGTCTGGTCCTCATCCAGATCTTTCTTTCCTAAGGTGGTGGTGGTGGGAAATGTGTTAAGGAATAGAATTAACCCTCATCAGAGCTTAGCCCCATGCCTGGCACTTAGTAGGGGCTAAATAAATGTTTATTAAACTGAATTTATCAATTTGAGCATCTTTCTCCCCTTTCAGAGCATGAAAATTCACATTACCATCTTATTAAGAGGACAGTTGCTCTTGATTGGCTTCATTTTGGGTAATAGTCATATAAATTGCTTGTTATTTCTAGGAAACATTTTTATTTTATGGGATTTGAAACTGGTGTTTTGCTTACTGCTTTATTGGAAGGTGTAGCAAGACAACTGACTTTCAAATGATGGTGAGGAAACAAGAAGGCAACTGGGAATTAGAATTGTAGCATTTGCATTATAGGAGACCTCAGAGGGTCATCTAGTCTAGCCTATGGTTAGTGTCTGAGGAAGGGTTCAAGCCTAGAACTCCTGAGGTCCATTCTTTCTGTTACTTCATATTGGCTGGCACCAGTTCCTAGAATTGGGTTTAAATTCTAGTCCTGTTATTTACTTACTGGTGTGACTTTGGCCAAATCACTTAAATTTTTCCCCTCCAAAATTTCCTCAACAGTAAAATAAAGGGATATAGCAGATGCTCTCTAAAGGGTGCCTTTTAGCTCTAATCCTATGATTCTGGGATCATCAGTCATTTTGTGAGCACAGTTCTAGATGTGAGGTAGGTGTCAGTTTCCTCATGTATAAAATGGGGGTAATGGCACCTACCTCAGAGGGCTGTGAGATTGAAAGAGATTTGCAAATGACACCCATTACAAACATATCACAGATGAGATAGGAGAAAAGGGGAAGGGATTTTGGTTTAAAGATAAAAGGAGACAAAACAATGTAATTCCTCTCATAAAGGAAAACTGGGATATTATTATTTTAAATCAATCTAGGCCATCTCTGATTGTGGTTTTTTTTTTTTTTTGGTTAGGATTTTACGATAGGTCTTGCATTTTAATATTTTTAAGCAGGTGCCTTCTTCAGGTGGTCTCTTGCTGGCCATGAATCCTGGATAGTTTGTTATTAAAATGATTATCATACCTATGTCAACAGACTAGATAGAAAATGAGTCCAGCAGATTCATGGAGGTTGACTAGTGCAGGGTAAAATCAATATCGTATTTTACTTTGTCTGTAAAGGATGGCTGGAGTAGCCAAGTAGCAGGGGAAAGAAATGAACTATAGCATTATTGAGCCAATCCCCTCGGGCAAGTACCCAAATTCATCAGCTGTTAACTACCTGCTGCACTCAGGCTGACCAAAACAGTTGAAAAGAGGGAAAAATGCGTTTAGTTGTAGACTGGTTATATAAACCTCTAGAATATGGCTAAATGAATGTAATATTACTTAATTATAAGGAGAGATACTGCTATGGTGCCCTAGGAAACTTTTCGGTACTTTTTTATTTGCAGTGAATGTCCACGTTGATTGTATTTGCAGAACTGATTTAGCTCTGGAAGCTCTTGATTTCAGAGATTTGATACAGGGTATAACGGATAATAATAATGTTGCCAATATTTGGGCCCCCATCCAACACATTCTCTACCAAGACCAGGCAAGTACCATAAACCAAAGAGCAATGCCTTTCATTAAGACAGAATAGCAAAATAAATTACAGGAAAAAATGAAATAACAGTAGTAAAATCACTCCCACTTTTTCTCATACATGAAAGCGTATAGTGTCCAGCAGACTCACACATAGGTGGAGGAAGAGAACACCTTACAAAAATCTCATGCTTTTAGGTAAAGAGGCTGCAATATCTTTATATCACTGTCTCCTTCATTACCTTGCTTCTTCTCAACTCTGCATCTCACAGGTCCCTGGAACACCCCCAGAGTTTGCCTCTGTTGCCTCAACCTCCCTTTAGCCATCAACTGATGAAGTTCCATCCTTAGCTCGAACTTTCAGTTGTTACTTTCTTCCAAGCTTTAACGGCCATCTGCTGCTAACACGTCTTCCTCTGGGAAAGTTTGAAACTGTGCCCAGCCAGCATCTCTGGGGATGGGGTAGGGGCATTCATCACATTCTTAGCTCTTGTTAGAAAGGCCTGCACCACACCTGGCAGATATACAAAAGATGGCTCAGATAGCTGTCAAAGCTTTGTGTACTTACCACCGTGACCCAGCCTCATTAAAAAGTTCCCATTCCTTAGTCCTAGTCAGGTAAGAGTGAGTGAAGTTATCTGACCTCTTCTATATTTAAGAGTTCAGGCTTTGTCCTTTCTTTCTTTCTTTCTTTTTTTTTTTTGGAGGGGAGAGGGAAGGGCAATTGGGGTTAAGTGACTTGCCCAAGGTCACATGGCTAGTAAGTGTCAAGTGTCTGAGGCCAGATTTGAGCTCAGGTCCTCCTGAGTGCTCTAGGGGCTGGTGCTCTATTCACTGTCATCTAGCTGCCAGCTGCCCCTTTTTGCTTTTTGCTTTTTTTTAATTTAAGGCTTTGTCCTTTCAACACCCCATGGTATCCAAAATATTTACTGAGTCTGGGGAAGTGGACAAGCACACATGAGCATAATAGGACTTTGATACACACCAAGATCACCTATGATCTTTCCCCCCCTGGTGTCCAGGGGTGAAGGAGTCATTCATTCACACCTGGGGCACCAGGCAATAAGTTGCCTAAGGAAAGGCCTGAGGGCCACCTTCTTTTTCCCATAGGCCCTGTGACCTTGTGAAACAGATTTGGGGTTTTGGTCTTGTGTTATTTCTCCTTTTAGTTCTATATTCAGGGAGTAGAGTTCCTGACCTAGTCTGAGCTATAACCACCTTGGAACCTGAGCTTCTAGGATGGATGTTGCAGCTAGGCAGCCCATCAGGGAAACCATGAGAAGTCATTGTCCTGGGATGCAAGCACAGGGTGAGTTTGGGACTTGGGATTTGGTGGGACTGACACTGATGTAGGAACTGAGTCAAGCCATGAACCTAATCTCCCTCCCTTCCTAAAGATCAAGGTGATCTAGGGACGTTATGCTTGAGGTGTTGGCAGATAATGCTTGTATGTATGTTTTTGCTATATCTTTGAAATAAATATTCTTTCATAAAAACTAATCTGTTAAGAAAATAAATAGAACTAGGGTATATGGACTCCTAAAATTGGAGTAACACAGTTAGTTGGGCTTTTGCCAATGTCAGAGACCAACACAGTAAGTGTTGTGGAGAACCCTGGGGAAGGGGTAAAACATTACACACTTGGTCATTGTGGAGGAGGGCCAGAGTAATTACTGTCACATGATGTTTTCCCCTTGCTCTTTCTTCTTCTGTCTCTCCCCATCTATCACACCTCCTTCCCCTGGTAAATTGGTTTGAAGCTTCAATTAGCTTAGGTAGAGAAGCATCTAGAGATTTTAGAGGAAAAGGAGACCGAGCCGGTGACATTTATCCTGCCCACTTTCTTTCATCAGAAAAAAAGTCCTGTCCTACTTCTCCCCCTTCCCCCAAATCTCAAGGCTTTTTGCTTGGGCAACATGTCATTACTTTTCTTTAGGGGAAAAAAACTGGGATTCATTATATTACTTTCAACTTTCCTTTCAAAAAGTCATCTGGCACTCATTTAGGGAGTCAAGTCAAAATGCTTTTATTAAGTGCCTCTATGTGCCAGACAAAGTGACCATGGTAGCTTGGAAGAGATCTCTAAAGCTCCAGGTTGGAAGTGAGCCCTCCCTTTTCAGAACTCTCCTGAATGCCTTGTTTTTACCTCTTTTTTTTTAACCTCTTTTATACACTTGTGCTCTGTTTCTGTGTTCTACTAGATTAAAAAATCTGTGAAGGCAGGGACTCTACCTAAGTAACCTTAGTGTATTCCTTGGAGTGGGTATTCAGGGCCTCCCTCATACTTTTTCCTTAAGATATAAGTGATCTGAAATTTCAGCAATGCAGATAATCCTTCTCCCAACATTGATCATGATGCCTCCCCCCTTTCGTGTTTAAGATTTATCTTTAAACATTTCCATGGGTGAATAATCAATGATGTCATAACCAAACTGGTGACGAGCCTCTCTAAAATTAGCTAGGCTGGTCACTGGACAGCAGAGATGCTTAGGGTCCATTACTGAGCCAATATGTTCAGTCTTTTCAGCATGGTAGGAAGTTTGAGAATTTATTTTCTGCTGATATTATCTTTGAGAAGCCAGGGTCACTTTGGTGCTGTGATGAGGTATTGGAGCATGGACATAGATCCCTCATCAATCAATCAAATGGAATATTAAAGAATTTATTAAGTAGTCACAATGTACCAATGACTATACTAAGTTCTGGGGATACAAATGGAAAGTCGAGACATTTAGGAGCTCACATTCTAACTAGGGGAGCAACCCAATAAAGAAAGATCATGTTTGTGTTTGGTTTACAGAAGACAGCAAGACAACATAGTATTTAGGGAGGAATAGCAGCAGGGCAGATGGCAATTCCTAGAAGACCTTGGGAAATCATGGCAGGAGGGATGATTCCCTGGCTAAGAAGATAGTGGCATTAAGGTTTAGAATGGAAACAGGGTCTCAGATATCTTCAAAAGTAGTAAGTATCTGGGGTCAGCATCCCATTGGCAGTGTCTATCCTGTGCCCAGTAGGAACTGGGAAGTGGGTAGCTGAGAGTTGGCTGGGGAAGAGAAAAATCTGTGGCTCTCTTCAGTGGGAGTAGATGTTGCTTTGTTAGTCTTTCTGTTAGTGAAAGAGCCTTCTATGTTCCAGGTACTATGATAGTCCTAGGGATGAAAATATGAAAGTGAAACTGTACCTGTTATATGTTCAAATTCTGTTGGGGAAAAATAGCTTATACACAGAAAAGTGTATATTAGATAAATGCAAAAGAAATGCGCAGTGTCAGTTACATATTTAGGGAGGCAGCTGGGTGGTAGGAGTTGGAGTTAGAAAGTTAGGAAGTCTTGAGTTCAGATGTAGCCTTAGATACTTACTAGCTGTGTGACCTTGAGCAAGTCATAGCCTTTCAGTGCTTCAGTTTCTTCATCTGTAAAATGAGGATGATAATAGTAATAGCACCTCTCTTTCAGGGTTGTTTTGAGTTAAAAATGGGACAATAATCACAATGAGTTTTGTGAACCTAAAATACTATACAAATGATAGCTATTTTTTTAATAGAGTGGACACTCACAGACCAAGGAAACTCCCAGGAAAGACCCCTTCAAGGATATAGAAGTTGAGTTAAGATCGAATGGAGACAGAAACTCCAAGAGTCAAAGGTGAGGAAAGAACATTCTGTGCATAGAGAGCAGCCTATGCAAAGTCAGTCTGACCAAAGCAGCATGTGTGAAGGTGGGTGATGCCTGAGGAGCCTGGAGAGCTAGGCTGGAACAATGCTGTCAAGGTGCTTAAATGCTAAAAGCAGGGAATGGGGAGCCACTGAAGCTTCTTGAGCAGGGGAATAACCCCGTTAGATGTGTGCTTTAGGGACAATTGGACAGGTGTTTGGAGGATAGATTCAACTGGGGATAGATTCCGTTCAGCTTGAGGCAAGGAGACCAATTAGGAGACTATAGCAGTGAGCCAGGTCAGAGAGGTGAGGACCTAAATTAGAGGAGTTGGGAAGTGGATAGAGATAAGCAGGACAGATGCTGGAGATTCTGAAGAAGGCAGAGTCTATAAAACTTGGCACCTGATTGAATGTGGTGGAGTGACAGACTTAAGAATTAAGAATTCCTAGGCTTTGAAACTGGGCAACCGGAAGAATGGTGCTGTCCCTTCTCTCCCCGCCCCAACACAGACACATGGGAAAGTAAGAGGAGTCAGAGGCAGAGAGAAGACAATGACTCTGCTTCTGAGTAATGCTTATCCCATTGGTCCATAAATTGCAATTGTTTTCATGGTGGTCTTTTTGCGAATATCCATCATTAAGACATAGTGATAGAGACACTAAGAGAAAAGTGAGAGACAGAGAGAAAGACAAAGAAAGACAGAGAGACAGAGAGAGAGCACAAGCACAGGGTGGTAGAAACAGTGAGGAGGAGGAGCAGTAGCAGAGGTAGGGCCCTTTCTGGAGATTGACCTACACCTAACAGCATTAGCAACATTTTTCTTCCTGGCTCACTGATCAGTTTATTAAGAAAACCTAACAGGGAATGATCAAACCGTGCCCACTTAGAGAAGCTCTGGAATGAGGGTGAATTTAGTGACTTCCTGATTTGGTCTTCTATTTTATTACAGCAGATGAGCAGGTTGCATTGTTTATCATTAAGTATTTATTTGTTCATTAAAATTTGCTTATTGGTTGTTTGTATTATAGTGATAGTCTTCTAGACAAAGACAAGATAATTTTTATTATATCCAAAACTAAGGTCTTTGATGTTGTTGTTGTGGTTGTTTGTCCTTAGCTCTTGAAGGTGACCATGACATCAGGAAGGCTATGCTATTGCTTGCAAGTGAATCGGATTTAAGTGAGGAAGGGCTTTGCAAAGATACCAGCCTCACTTTCTCCTCTGGAGACATCTGGGTCTGGTGGCAAGATATAGATCAGGACAACTGGAGATGGCCCAGGATGCAGTGGGAGACCTTGGCCTTTTTAAGCTATGGTCTTTCTGAGTTCTCACTCTGACTGAGGCAACATCATTCAATGATTAAAGCAAGAAATGCTCGTTTTTGCCTAATTAAAAAAAAAATCAACCTGGGAGGGGAAGACCCTCAGGGTTTCAGGCCAAAATAGAAACAATTACTATTTACATTCACTCTGGGCCCTCAGGGCCCAAACAATGATCTCTAAAGGGGGCTTGAACTGAGACTTATTATTGACCAATCCATGACAACCAGAGTGCATTGGATTTAAAAGCATGGGCTTTTGAGAAAGAAATCTAGTCAGTAAACCCCAGGATATCTTGTTAGGTTTCTTCCATTAAAATGTACATTCCTTTGGTCCAGGTACCCATGGGTAAGATTATAAAACTCTTTGTAGACAGAGGGAGAGGAAGGGAAAAGGAAGAGAGGAAGGAAGGAAGAAAGGAAGGGAAGAAGGAAGAAAGGAAGGCGTTGCATCACCCAACTGGGAGTGGTCAGTTGGGTCCCCAGTGGGGCAGCTTGGACTAGTCACAGGTTGTTGTTTTGTTCTTTTTTTGTATTTAAGTGAAGGGGGGCTTTGCAAAGTCATCAGCCTCAACTTTCTCCTCTGAAGCCATCTGGGTCCAGGACAAATGTTGTACCCAGCTCCAAGTCACCCTCCATCTTGTCTCAGTCACCACCATTTTGTGCTCCCTTCTTCATGGAAGTAAAGTCCTGCCACAGAAAAGCCAGGCACATGCTGAGAATAACCACCCAAGGCATATTTCTGAGAAACTGCCCAAGGCATAGTCACCCACCCTGCTCCAGGAAATTGAAACTTAACTATATTCCGTATAAGGTCCTAAAACGAGTATTAACCGATTGCTTTTCTCTGCTTCTGTATGTTCCTGCTTTTGTACAGATCAGACCATTATTTCCATGGTTTTTGTATTTAGATACTCTGGCTCTGCCCCTTGCTGGGGGCTGTCCCATTTGAGTCTCCACTTCGGACAGTTGCATGCTTAAATAAATCTGAAGAGGTTACCCACTAAGAGGGTTAGGGTTGCTCTGGAGACCCCAAAATACCAACATGCCGGGTCCTGCTGAATGAATTTAACTCAAGTCTTCTCACCCAAAGAAAAGTAAAGTTTATTAAAAGTTCCCTTGTATTGGACACAGAGTAAGTCTGTGCTAGGTCATTCTATGGCACTCTCACTATTCTATGGTGCTCTCACAATTCTATGACACTCTCACAAACATGAAGACAGGGTGGGGTCATATACAGAAGGTTGTGGGAGGAACCTAGGGGTGGTCTAAGGGACAAGTTTGGGGAGGTCAATGAGTGATTAAGGGTGGGAAGTAGCTGGAGGGCCAAGCCAGTTCAAGGGTGTATTGCTCAAGGATGGGAAATAGATGAACAATGTAGGGCTAGGCTAGTAAATAGGCTAGAGTTAGTAGTTAGTAGTTAGTAACTAGGTTAGAGGTCTGAGCCCAGGTACAATGTAAGGCTTATTGCCTTATCAAATAAAATGATTTAATCAGAGTTCAAGGGGTTCCCAGAGCCTGTAACTCAGGGACTCAAAGAGAGCTAGAGGGGCTCCTAGAGTCCATACCTCATCAAATCCACATTAAATTTATTTCTGGGTCTTGCTGGTTTCATTTTCAGCACAACACAATATCTCGATATCTATCAGTGTTGACGTCTAGGGGTGTTAAGAACCCCCAAATTTAAGTGCAAACAACATAGTTCTTGCCCTGAATGAATTCGACTCAAGCTTTCCTTTCAGTGAGAGACAAGGTTTATTAAAACCTTAATAAGATTCTTAAAGAATATGAGTCTTTGTGATGCCAATACAACCAGGCCAGACTCTTAAGGAACTTGAGCCTTTTAATGGAGGCAAGATGGACCTTTTATACTGGGAAGATTCCATTGTGATTTAGGAGTTGCTAAGTAGTCTGGGAACATAGAAGGGGTCTAGATGGAATTAAAGAGTGGTGGTCTAGGGTGGGGCCAGGTATGGACCTTGAGGGCCACAATAAAAGGATTATCAATGGGGAAAGGCCAGGTGCCTCAGGTGAGCACCTGGAACTTGGCCATATGGGAAAATCCAGGGGTTTTTCCTTCTTGGGGTCCAGATCCCAAATATATGGTCTTTTCCTTTTAGGGATTCAGATTCCATCCTCATCATCATGATGACTGGAGATGGTCCCCAAGGTCTTTGCTATGGAGAGGGTAGAAAGGGGAAAAACCAGTGGACAATTGGGTTCACTATGTGGGGAAAAATGGGAGGAATTTTGTTTCCACAGGATTAAAAGTGCCCCTGTCTTTGAATGATGGCAGAATGTAAGTCAGAGGTGACTGGTTTTAAGCAGAGCTGTGATCTAGCAGAACCAGGCTTCTGATTACATAAAAGGTTCAAAGCTTGTACACATGCTTAGAGCTGTTTGAGGGGGGCGTGACATGGGCAGTTCAGGAGGTTGCACCTACCCAATGGAGAATAAGGTGGGGATTTCATATTGGGAGCAGCATGCAAGGGGTCTGTTTGTCTGAGTCCCTGTACTCCATTAAGGAAGCTGCTTCTCATTTTTTCAGAAAGAATAGATGTAATGAAAACCTTCCTGGTTTTCCAACAAATATTGTTTATTCCTAGACTAAGGATGTCTCTCACAACTGATGAGGTGCAGGCTCTGGGAACCTCCCTTGAACTCTGATTAAATCATCTCATTTGATGGGGCATTTGCATGAGACCATAAGCCTTACATTGTGGCTGGGCCAAACCTCTGTTACTAGACTTCCCACCCTTGAGTTTACCTAAATATCAACCCACCTTTGAACTGGCCTAGCCTACCATTGTCGGTAGTCTCCCAGTAGCCTCCAGCAACTTTCCACCTTTAATCACTCATTGACTCTCCAAACTCCTCCTCTAGACCACCCCTAGATTCCTCCCACAACCTTCTGTATATAAGACCCCATCTTGTCTCCGTGTGTGAGAGCACCATAGAATGACCTAACACAGACTTACTCTGTCTCCAATACAAGAGAACTTTTAATAAGCTTTACTTTTTTTTGGCTGAGAAGACTTGAGTCAAATTCATTCAGCCAGGACCCAGCATGTTGGTATTTTGGGGTTTCCAGGGCAACCCTAGCACTCTTTATAGGTAACCTCTTCATTTTTATGGTTCCTTGACCTGCAACATCGCTAATCTCAAGCTCTTCTCCAGCCTGGAAGGTACATAAGCCTCTCTCTTTCCCTACTACCTTGAAAGTGCAGGTTTTTGTTTGTTTGTTTGTTTTTGTTTTGTGTTTTTTTTTTTTGTCTATGTGTGTTTTGTTTTGTTTTGTTTTTTGGAGGGCAATTGGGGTTAAGTAACTTGCCCAAGGTCACATGGCCCAGGGCTGACTTGTGCCACCTAGCCGCCCCCTATGTGTGGTTTTTTGAGGGGGTGGGGTTTGACCTCTCAAGTCCCATTAGGTCAGACAGGTAGGATACTGTTTTGTGCTCAGCCTGACCTCAGTCTTGGTCCTGTTTGGCTATTTTGGAGAATATGGATATGTGTGCAGCTTCTGAAGAATGGAGGACAAGGACAGACGCCCCATCTGGAAGTGTATGCCATATTAATTTCAATTCTCTTGGTGCTAGGGAACTGGCAAAACTTCAGGTGCTTTTTTGTGGGTTTTTTGTTTGTTTGTTTGTTTGTTTTTCAAGGCTTACTCTCAAACCTTCCTTTATGGAGGGATTTCCAGGCCCTATGCCTGTAGCTCCCAAAAGTTTGCCTTTGGGTTGTCTTTTACAGCATTGGAAAAAAGTTACTTTCTCTGGAGACCTTTAAAAGGAAAAGTTGGTGTTTTTTTTACAACACTGTTTGGCCTACATATCACCTAAAAGACTGAATTGTGGCTTGTTTTGGGGACTTTAAAAGGGAATACTCTCTTGCAGTTAGAATCATACTGTCATAGAAGGAAGATGGATCAAAGCAGCCTACTTAATGGCTTTTGTTGAACTTTCTCAGAACAGGGTTCTCAGGAAAGACTGAGATGCTTGAAGCTAGAGCCCCTCCACAGAGGGGCAACAGGGACCAATTAAATGATCCCTTTCCTATGGCTTTGGCCCCAGCCCCTCCCCCCTCAGCAACTCCTGCTCAGGTCACTGAGGCTGCTCCCCCAGTCCCTTGTGAAGCTCCCCCACCCCTTTCCCCTTGGTTTCCCTTCCCTTTTCCTCTAGCCCAACACCCCTCATTTCCTGCCTCCTACCTCCTACACCTCCTACCCTGCATCTCCCAGCATGGCCCCTCCCCCCCAGCCACCCCTACTCAGGTCCTAGCCACTGGTCCTGCTGAAGTGCCTCATCCTGGAAGCAAAGGTCCACTAGTAGCTGGCTAGTGGCAGGCTTACCAAATAGCAAGCCTTGCTCTTAGTTACCCCTGACCTAACCCTTAGGGTGTGCCACACAGCCTGGCAACCCTCCTCCCAGACAGTGCCCACTCAGATGTACTGGTTCATGATTACGAGGACACCTTGGACTGTTTTTATGCCAGTTGAGCTGATTTGAAAGATTCTCCTCTCCTGAACCTGGAAGCAATCTGGTACACAGATGGTTCAAGCTTTATTGAACAACGGTCAGGAAAAGTAGATATTCAGTGGTCAGCCTCTACCAAACAATAGAGACCAAATCCCTGCCCCCTGGGACCTCTGCCCAGAAGGCAGAATTGGTAGCATTCACCAGAGACCTAGAGCTAGGGAAAAATAAACAAGTAAATGTTTTCACTGACTCAAAATATGCTTTCCATGTTCTACATGCCCATGGAGCAATTTGGAAAGAAAGGGCATATCTGATGACAAAAAATTCCCCTATTAAACATGCACAGGAGATTTCACATCTCCTCCAAGCTGTTCAGAAGCCCTCTGAGGTAGCTGTTATCTTTTGCAAAGGCCACCAGAAAGGGGAAACTGATCAGGCTGTGGGAAATTGCCTGGCAGACACTGCAGCAAAGAATGCTGCCCACCAGTTGACTATACTGGCTTCTTTACTCCCATAGCTGATTCCTTTACACCTTCTTACAGCCCTTGGGAACAGGTCCTTGCTAAGGAAAGTGGGAAAATACCCTCTTTCCTCCTCTGGGTGGTTTCAAACACCCTCAGCACAACTTCTTATCCCAGAGGAAAGTCAATGGAAGCTTCCTTTTGGCTTACTCCAGGCCACACACCTAGGGAATAATGCCCTCCAGTCTCTGATAAAGCCCATTTCTACTGGCAGTAAGCTAGGAGAAACCATCAGACAAGTCTGTAAGGCCTGCCCAACCTGTGCTCAGGTGAATCCTGGAGGGGCAGTCAAACCTCCTCCCCTTTTAAAACCTGTTCAGAGGAGGGGTACCTACCCAGGTGAAGAATGGCAGATAGATTTTACACATATGCCCCCATGTAGGGGTTTCAAATTTCTTTTGGTTTTTGTTGACACCTTTACTAATTGGGTAGAAGCTTCCCCATGCAGAACAGAAAAAGCTCAGGAGGTATCAAAGTTCCTATTAAAGGAAATCATACCTTGTTTTGGCTTGCCTGGCTCCTTACAGAGTGACAATGGCCCAGCTTTGATTTCACAGATAACCCAGGCAGTGGCAAAGATACTTAAAATCACTTAACCACCTCCCCTCAGCCTGGAATCCAATATCCTCTGGTAAAGTAGAGAAAATAATCATACCCTTAAGTGGGTCCTTACTAAGCTATACATAGAAACCCAAGAAGATTGGATTAAGAATCTCCCCATTGGGCTGCTCTGAGTCCCAATCATAAGGAAAATATCAAGTTTAATCCCTTTGAACTCATATATGAGAGGCCCTTCCTAACCTCTGACATCCTGGTGGACCCAGAACAACATTTAATTACCCAATTTGCAACTCAGGAGCTGTCAGGAATGCTCTGACTGAATATGCCAATAAGTATCTCCCAAAACCTCTTGGTAATGAAAAGGAGTGTCCTGCTGCAGTACAACCTGGAGATTGGGTCTCCTAAAAGTCACGGAAAACCCAAAAGGGAGAACAGTTAAATATCAAATGGAAGGGACCCTACCGAGTCATTCTCACCACTTTGACTACAGTAAAACTCAAAGGTCTCCGAAGCTGGACTCATAATTCTAAGATTAAACCAGTACCACCTCTTGCTTCCCCTCGCCCCCTCCCCTACCCAGAGACTCCAGAATATACCTATGAGCCCTTGGAGGACCTCAAGCGACTGTTTAGAAAGGCCCCAGCCCTCTTCAGAAAAAAGGATAAAAAGAGGTGAAATTATAACTGCCCTTTTCCTTTTGGCCTTGACATAGTCATCTCTAATTCCAACCAGGAAAATTGTCCTTTCTGCCAGGAAAATTGTCTTTTCTCTATTTTTGTTGGTGTCATTTTGGTCTTTCTTTGCTTAATGTCCTTGCCAGGTTTGTCTCCTCCAGGGTTCAAGCCATCAACCTCTGGATGACCACTAAGGCTATGCAAATTTCTGACTGAATCCAGGTTCATCAGCCCATTGGACCTGGCATCATCCACATTCCAGAATCTGACCCTTTGAATGTGAAGTCTGACCTCCTTGAACAGGACCCAGAGAGGTAGGGACAGCTCTACACCCCTTGCTGGAAGGAAGTACTTTCAGAAGCGGAGACCTTCCCACTTTACCCCAAAAGAATTTTGGTCTCATTTGTTTGAGGGGGGAGTGATGAGGTATGGGCTCTGGGAACCCTCCTTGGACCTCCCCCCTGAACTCTGATTAAATCATCCCATTTGATGAGGCATTTGCATGAGGCCATAAGCCTTATGTGGCTGGGCCCAAACCTCTGTTACTAGACCCCTTAATCACTCATTGACCCTCCCCAAACTCCTCCTCTAGACCATCCCTAGATTCTTCCCACAACCTTCTGTATATAAGACCCCATCTTGTCTCCATATGATATGAGAACACCATAGAATGACCTAACACAGACTTACTCTGTGTCCAATACAAGTGAACTTTTAATAAACTTTACTTTTCTTTGGCTAAGAAGACTTGAGTCGAATTCATTTGGCAGGACCTGGCATGTTGGTATTTTGGGGTCTCTCTAACTCTCTTTATGGGTAACATCTTCAAAAACTAAATTTAACAGGCTGGAATGTATCATTTCTAGGCTCACAAGCAAAACTCCAGGCTAAGAGATTTAGAGAATTTTATTAATAATTTGTATTTTTAAGCTTTTTATCTTTTCAGAGGAAAGAAACCATATGAAACTAGACCTTTCCCTGAACTAAAATGTTCACTAGCTAATAATCTCTTTATCTCTCAGCTTATGGATTTCATTGAACAGGGGACCTTCTGGCTTCCTTTACCTTCCTTTACCTATTTGGGAGAGAGGAGAAAGAGGAGAAAGAGTACATGAGGGAACTTCAAGAGACATTCATGTCACAAGTTGGTTCCAGTGGGTTTTGGTTAGGAAGAAATGATTTTACCTACTCACCTGAAAGAGGACTGAGTGCTCCTCAGCCAATCTGCCTTCCACAGTGATAATACTAACCTTCTACCAGTCTTTCTTTATGGTAGTAAGGCATGGAATATAACTACCTCCAAAGAATTATGAATGCAATCATGGTCATGAACAGGTAGTAACATGTAATCAGTGGGGAATTGTGAAGAACAGGGGTCAAAGAAAACATCAAGGAATTGTGTACCATGGAGATGCTGGGCTGATCACATGGCAAGAACAGGATGACAGGTGGATAGCCAGTGTGTTCTACTGGTACCCTTGAAATTTCAGGAGGAATTGAGGAAGGCCTCAAGCATTTTGTGGGAGTCTCCTAAATCCATTTGGGTATGTATCTTTGTTATGAACTGATTATATCTATCTGATGTTTATATTGTGCTTTAAGATTTATAGATTGTGTTACTTTTCTGATCCTTATAATATCTTTAGGAGGTCTTTGGTACTTGTGTTATACTACCCATTTTTAAGACAGGGAAAATAAGGCTAAGAAAGATGGATCTCTGATTTCATTGATGTGAATATTCCTTCCAAAGGTACAAACTGAAACCTTTCATATCTTCTCATTTTTTATAAGGCTTATTTGTGTTCTCCCATACATTTTACACAGACTGACCACCCAAAGTCTTGGGCATCTTATATACTTCTTGACATTACATAGGCACCAATGTAATATGTAAGAGTCACCTTTTATTTGTAAATCTTGCTATGTGATTGGTTTAATTCCTTTATTGGTTATTAAAAATAATATTTTTATGGCCATTGTGGTAGAGAATTCTTCCTTGGTAACAAGCTGCAACCTATTTATGATACCTGTTAATATGCCTTTAAGCACCTAGTATTTGCCAAGCACTGGTGGGGATACAGATGAAAAAGAAACTACCCCTGCTTTCAACAGTCTACATTCTATAAAATCTATCACATTCTATATAATCCACTTTATTTATTGTATGTGTTTATATATATACATATAATATACATATTTATGTTTTAGTAAGTTAAAATTCCACTAAGACTTTTGAGATATCCTGCATATGTGTATTTATTTATACACACACACACACATATAATGCACACACACAATTCCCTAATACTTCATTCTATCACCAAGATAAATGGGTAGAATACGATTCCTCTCCCCTCACACATTCTCCTCTCAGCCTGCCATTTTGTGACTCCTAATATCAGGACCAACTTCTTAATGATGAGAGCTACCAAAAAGTAGATAGAATTGCCTTGAGAGACGATGCATCCTCTCTCCTAACAGATATTCAAGCAGTGTCTGGCTGATCATTTATTAGGTATATTATAGTAGGGGAATGCTTTCTAGGATGGGTTGGATTAGATGGCCACCTAGGTCTCTTTTAGCTTTTAAATTCTGCAAGTCTGTGATTTCCCTTCAAAGTTACCTTTGATGTTCAGTTTTTTTTTTTAAAAAAGATCTAATTTTTATTCATGTCTTTTGTTTTTATATCACCTTGGTTTTTTAATATTTCCCTTTCCCTAATCATCCCTTAAATTTTTTTAAAAAGAAAGAGCAGAAAAATAGTTCACCCAAACAAGTCACTATATCACATGGATCTGCTAGTACATGAAATAAGCCGCACACACAACCTCATCCTCATAACTTCTACAACAGATGGAAGGAGGTATAATGGTTTTCTAAGTAAAATCTTAGTCTTTAGAATTGTACAGCTTTCAGTTTCATTTTATTCTCCCTGTTTACAACATTATAGTTACTGTGTATATTATCTTCTGGGTTCTACTTACTTCATTCTTCATTAGTTCATTTGTTTTCCTTTGCTTCTCTGAGATCTTTATATTTCTTTTTCCTTGCAGTATTATATTATTCTGTTAAATTTAAGTACCACAAGTTGTTGAGTCACTACCCAATCAATGGGCATCTTTGTTCTTTGCTACCACAAAGTCTTCTAGGAATGGTGTATCTGAGACCTTTCTTTCTGTTTTTATATTTTAGGAATCTATCCCTAAGAGAGATTTATGGTCAAAGGGCAGGGACATTTTAATCATTTTAAAGAAATCATGGGGCAGCTAGGTGGTGCAGTGAGTAAGAGCACCGGCCTAAGAGTTGGGATGAACCGAGATTGGATCCGGCCTCAGAAAATGAGCACCCACACACAAATAATGACTGGCCGTGTAACCTTGAGCAAGTTACTTAACCCCAAGTGCTTTAAAAAAAAAAAAGAAATCATACTTCTCAGTTTCTTTCCAGAAAGATTTAACCAAATCATAGCTCTTCCAATGGTGTAGTAATGTGCCCCTATTTGCTAGTCCCTCCAATATTGACTATTCCCATCCTTTGTCATCTTTGCTGGTCTGCTGGGGATGAATTAGAATTTCAGATTTGATTTGATTTATATTATCCTCATTATTAATGATTTGGAGCAATCTTTCATATGGTTATTTCTGTTTTCTCATCTTTTGCTGAACTATATCCATCAATTAAGGAATGTTCTTTGCTATGTGTATGTCAGTTCTCTATATTTCTTGGTTAACAGACCCTTATCAGAGAATGTCCATGCAAATATGTTGTCTTACTTTTTGTTTGTCTTATCTTAGAATTGAAAGGTTCCTTAGAAATTTAGAATTGAAGGGCTCTTTAATCTCACAATCTCATTTTCCAAATGGAGAAATGAAGGCCTTAGACAAGTGAAATGATTTACCTCAAATCCCACACATGGAAAGTTCCAGAGCTAGAATTCAAATCCAGATCTTCCACTTCCAAGTCCAACTATATTTCTACTACAACATGACTTCTCATGTTGTGGGAGTTGTGGGTATATAGACTCTCCTTAGTTTTTAGCCTTTTCCTCCCTTGGGCATATATTGCTCTCTTGTTCTCTCTCCCTCACTATCAAAATCAACTTTTAAATTCATTTACCAAAAGGTATAAATGTCTTATGGGTTAAAATGATGCCCCGTGCAAGAGGATTTACATTTTCAAAGGGATCCCAGTCTGAAAATGAAAGGATGAATCTCTGCACTCAAAGTATCAGGCATCACCTCATGGGATGTATAAGATGACTTGGGACATCAAATCTTTCCCAAGTCACTGATATCACCTAGAGGCAGATGGGTGCCACTGTGGATAGCATTAGGAATATGACGTCAGACACTCATTTTCACCTTAGGCAAGACCTCTAAAACTTAGGAAGTTATTTAACCTCTCTCAGCTTCTGTTTATTCATCTGCAAAATGGGGATAATAATCCCTCAGGGTTGTTATGAGCATCAAATGAGATAATATTTGTAAAGGCAATATTTGTGAATCTTAAAGTACTATGTAATTGCTGGTGTTATATCACACCAGAAAAGTCAGTCACCTACTCAAACTAAACTGAAGGTGTAAACTGAGTGTTCCCCCTTGGCGATTATTTTTCTGATTAAGAACTGAAAAACTTCACTTGGATTCTTAAGCTATGTCTTTTATGCAGTTGATGGATGACTGTGAAAGTTGAGTAAATTAGTACTGTTCCCATATTATTATAGATTAGCTATTTAGACATGGCATAGATTCAGAATCCCTCCCCCCACTCCATTCTCCCTTCCTTTAAACCCAGAAAAAGAAATACTTGGATGCATTTCCAGCCTCTGCCCCTTTCCTGATCTGCTGCATCAGCATTTGCATTGAAATCCATTTCTATTTATCATAGCCCTGGTCCAAGGACTTTGAGGTAGAACTATGGATCAGATCGGAAGGTTGTCTGTTATATCCATGGTGGCTGTTTGGGAGTTAGTGTAGTGGGTTGTGCAGGATAATGAAACTGAACAATGCTAGTGCTGGGAGGGATCTCAAAGTTTCCAGAAGGAACATTACTTCTGTAACCTACTGGGCAAGAAGAGTCATCCAACTCTTGCTTGATGACCTCCATCAAGATGGAACTCATTATTTGCTGAGACCGTTCATTCCATTTTCAAATAGCTCCAGTTGCCAGGAAGTTTAATATTTTTATCAAGCCTAAATTTACTTTTTGGCAACTTGTAGTTATTCCACTCACTAGATGGAAAGATAATTGTATAATGGACTTCTTGATTGGGTGGGAGTGGTTTAGTTTCAATCCAGTCCTGTTTGAAATAAGGACAGAATTGGAATTATACCACATTGAGGGGTGGGGTAGGTGGGAAGGATATGAAATGGTACTGAGAGTACTGCCCTAGGAGTCAAGGGATCCAAGTTCTCCATCTGCTTTGCCATTAACTACTTGTGGGACATTGGACAATTTACTTTGTATCTCAATTTATTTTATATCTTCATTCTTCATGAAATGGATTTTATGCTGGATTTCGTGTCAAAGCACCTGAGTCCTAATCCCAGCTCCACCACTTTCTATCTGTGTTTCCTTGAACAAGCCACAAGCTGAGAGAGTGTCAGTAGTTTGAGACTGGTAGAAGTAATATACTAGTGCTTATTGTCACCATGTAATAACTGATATTTCTATAGTGCTATAAGATTGACAGTTTGCTTTATCTGGAGCTACAGGTGTTATTCTTATCATTTTGCAGAAGAAAATTCTAAGTTTCAGAGATGATGAGTGACTTACTTATGGTCACACAGTCAGCATTATCAAAAGGAGAACTTAAACCCAGGTCTTACTGACTCCAAGGCTAATTCACTACCCATCATTCCATGTTGCCTCTCATTTGTGTATGCATGCAGTAACATTAACATAACCTGAGTTTCAAAGCCCATTTGCATGAGACTTTCCTCATTAGTAGAGACTGATTATTCAGTGCTCCTGAGAGCGGGCTCCTCTACCCATTGGCTTCTTCTCTCGATTTTTCTGTCCCTTCATGGACCTGAAGAGAGTCTCAAATCATGTATATTCTCTAAGGTGGACACTACCAGACGAGGACTTCTCTTCTTCCAAGCTCTCACCAATTTCACCCCTCATGCCTGGAGGGAATACTGAATGATCAGTTGCTACCAATGAGGAGAGACCCATGCAAATAGGTTTTAAATGCCACCTATATATGCACATACATATGTAGTAAAATATGTATACCCACATATATATATATATACATATACATACATACATATACATACATACATATATATACACACACACATATATATAGCCTATTGACACATATATTTCAATACTTTGTACTTCTTTGGTGTAGAAATTTGTTGAAATAGGTTGAAGAAAAGATTTTTTTAAAAAAGTCACTCATTTGGATTTGAATATTACAGATTGGGATGAATAAGCAAAGCCTAAGAGAGTGAAGGAAGATTTGGATGACTATATAACTATCTTCTCTATTTGCTATAGGAGCATGAACTATTTAAATTAATTTCATTTTAAAAAGCATTTGTTGAGGAGCTACTATGAGCCTATTCCTATGTTAGTTACTAGGGGTACAAAGAAACCCCCCCCCCCAAATTATTTCTTATCCTCAAGGATCTTACATTCTGCTGGGTCAGGGGAACAACATGTGCCCATATAAGTAAATATGAAATATGGACAAAAATATAAATTTGAGTAGAATGGTACTAAAGACTAGGAGGATGAGGAAAGGCATTGCGTAGGATGGTACAGTAGAGCTAAACCTTGAAGGGAGTTGTAGCAGAAAAGCACCCCAGCATCCCCAGAGTGGCTGCCAACACAGGTTCTTAGACCTGCTTTTGTAAAGGAAAGCAACTCAAAATGGGTTAACAAGCTTACATTAATCAAACAAACATATATTACTTAGTTCAGGGGTAAAAGGTCATCACCCCAAACTTCAGAGTATACAGACAGATCAAACAGACAGGCTTCCAAACTGTCCAACCATTATTAATATCAAAATCACAGTTACCAGAGAGGGAAGCATCAACATCTGGGTTTTCAAAGCCCGGGGGCTCTCAACGGCTGCCCAGAGTCTCATCTGGTCAAATCACACAACACTTCTTAAAGTGAGTCTCAAAGCAAAAGCCTCAAATCAGGGATTATATAGTCTTCTCCTGGCTCAGAGAATGTAACCACCCTCTTGACCCACTGCCCAATCACACAGCATCAAGGTGTGGTCATTCCTGAAAACCATGCCTCCTACCACAAGCTCCATGTGACCACATTCAGCCTATTAGGGGGCAGAGTATATTTTCAAATTAAAGAAGTTTCTCAGAGTCACTTAAGCCAATCAAAGGGCCTTAAGCCAATCAAAGGGCCTAGGGGCAGGGAAGATCTTCAAATCTGCATTTCCATTACAGGAGTATTATGAGAGAATTTCTGGTTTAATCTTTATTAACCTGAAAGTTTGGTTAGAAGAGGCAAACAGCTTTTGGTCATCCCGAATCCGGATTCATCTGACACCCGCAGCCACCACGCAGCGACTAGGCCAAGTCTTCACCTTCGTCGATGCCATGCCACCCAAGTTTGACCCAAATGAAATTAAAGTCATGTTTTTAAGATGCACTGGTGGTGAAGTTGGTGCCACATCAGCTCTGGCCCCCAAAATTGGTCCCTTGGGTTTGTCTCCCAAAAAGGTTGGTGATGACATTGCCAAGGCAACCGGTGACTGGAAAGGGTTAAGGATCACAGTGAAGCTTGCCATTCAGAATAGACAGGCTCAGATTGAGGTTGTACCTTCTGCCTCAGCCTTGATCATTAAAGCCCTAAAGGACAGAAAGAAGCAGAAAAATATTAAACACAATGGAAACATCACTTTTGAAGAGATTGTCAGCATTGCTCAGCAGATGAGACACCAGTCCTTGGCAAGAGATCTCTCTGGAACTATTAAAGAGATACTTGGGACAGCCTAGTCTGTGGGCTGCAACATTGATGGCCGACATCCTCCTGATGTCATTGATGACATCAATAGTGGTGCTGTTGAATGCCCAGCAAGTTAAAAGCTACAAAGGAGACTTCAATAAATTTAACATTTGACAACAACAACAACAACAACAACAAAAAAAAGAAGAGGCAAACAGGTTAGGTGGCATATAAATTCATACTGTTTATTCCCTTTAAGTTAGCCAAAGCTAGTGAACTTGTAGGTACAAGGAGTCAGAGCATAAGTTCTGACTGTCTGACAAAAGAATGACAAGTTTTTTATGTGTTAGAATGCAGGGTCTCTATGTCACTCAGAGTTATAATTTCCATATATGTTTAACCATATTATGAGAAAGGAATTTTCTTAATTGAATAGGTGGTAAATACAATAAGATAAGAGAACTGACAAAGTGTCAATTGAAATTATGACCCCCAATATCTGTGTTTTCTTTACCATTCACATGATATGTCCATAAAATATTAAGATAAGAAAAAGTCCCATTATTCAAGGTAGTATCTTGGGTTAAGGGTCTCATCCTTAATGGCTATGAACAGAAAAGGAAAAATGCTCTTAAGTCAGCTCCATCTGGCCTTGTTGACTTAGGAAGAGATATTCTCTGAGTTTACTGAGAAAACAAAAGGGTAACTGTTAGATCAAGAGGTTTCTTTTGATTGATTAGTTCAGGCTCTGTTTTTTTTTTTTTTGCCTTTTTTTTTTGAGAGCATTTGGGATTAAGTGACTTGCCCAAGGTCACCCAGCTAGGTGTAGGTGTGTGTGTGTGTGTGTGTGTGTGTGTGTGTGTGTGTGTGTGTGTTTGTGCGTATCTTAAGTGTCTGAGGTCAGATACAAAACCCAGGTCCTCCTGACTCCAGGGCCAGTGCTCTATCTACTGTACCACCTAGCTGCCCCAGGCTCTATTATTTATTGAGGTTCAAATGATCTGAAATGATTATCACCTTCTTACCACTATTTACTTAAGATGAGCCCAGTGATTACCTAGGGTGCTAAGTCTACAAAATCAAACTGAGACATCAACTATAATCTCAGTGTTTACTGGTTAGTTCCTTTTCTACTTATCTGCAAATTTAGGCTTGAGATATTAACTACAGCCCTCATGTTTGCCAGCTAGTTTCTTATTTTATCTGATATATATCTTCCCCTTCTGCCATTTGTTCTTGACATAGATCATTACCTTCCCCTTTTGCTTTATGTAGAATTCACTTGTATAGATCCTGCCAATGTAACCAAGTCCTATATAAGGTTGCTGAAATTAATGTTCTGGGCTTGACAATTTTTTATTCAGCAATACCTGTGCTTTGAATATAATAAACCTTTTTTTCTCTTTTTGTCATTGATTGTATGATAGGCAAAAGTACCTTAAAAAATGGATCCTTGGACAGTTTTGATCACAGGAGCCATGACTCAGCCATGAGCTAACTGGCTTAGATAGGCATCTACATTCATTGTTATAGTTAGTGTGTGTGTGTGTGTATGTATGTATGTATATATGTGTCATATTAGTTCTTCCAGTGAGTTTGGTGCCAGATTTGGTCCACCAGAAGACAGAGTGCAAAGGGAGAGTCTCTCTGAAAGAGAGCGGCCCTGAGATGCTGGTGTAGAAAAGGAGCTTGTGGAAACCCAAGACTGTGATTGCACATCTCCTGAGGTGAAGATGGTACATGAATTGGCAAAGAAAATGCAATTTTATCAAAAAGGGCAAAATAAGCTATTAAGAAAGAGATTTCTAAGGCCACAACCACTGAATCTTGGGAAGATAAAGTAGCAAAGGACAGTAAGCATTGAATAAACATTTAGCAAGTGCTTACTGTATGTCAGATAGTGGGAATACAAAGATCGAATTGAAACTATATTCTCAAGGAGATCCTTTTGGAGAAGACAAGTAGATGTGTATAATGAAAAAAAAAGTCCAAGAATTAAGTGCTTACTATATTCCCTTGTGCTAATAACTTTACACATATTATATCATTTGATCTTTGCAATAACCTTGAGAGGTATGTGATATTATCATCTTCATTTTGCAATTAGGAAACTGAGAGAAGTAGAGGTTGAATGACTTGCCCAGGGTCATATGACTCTAGGCCCATCTACTGTACAAACCACCTGCATTTTAACAATAGATATGTTACACATAGTTGACCCTCATTATTTATGGATTCCATAGTTGTAAATTCACCTACTCACTAAAACTTATTTATAACCCTCAAGTCAATGCTTGTGGTGCTTCACGGTCATTCCCAGTGTCAACCTGGCAGAGTTCATCCTAAGAAAACAATTGGGATGTATGTGCATGTTTCTTTCTCTCAAAGCAGGCAGGCATGCATTTGAATGCATGGGAACTCAGTTAAAATGAGCTCACCTTGGGGCCAGGCTGCACTGATTATATACCCATCTGCTGTTCCTTTCCCTGACTCGGGAGGCCTGTATGTTCTGTTGGCCAAAATTACAGTTCCTATAGAGCAAGAAGGTGCCCCCAGAATGTCTGATTTCTGTCAGCCATAAATAAGGAGATATCATAAATATGAGAGTGTCATAACAGGATAGTGTTCATAAAACAACAAGATAAGGGAAGTGCCATTAGTCAAGATAATGTCCAATTCAAGGTGCCTGGTCTTTATCAGTCATAATAGGAGAATGCTCCCTGTCAGCTTGATTTTTGGGTTCCCTCTGAGAGCATTTCAGAGGGGCTTAAGCACAGTTCTACACCAGGCATATGCAGAACGACATAAAATTTGAGTCAGCCCATGTTCACATTCCCAGTTAAGGTTGAACAAGGCTATGCTTTTTCTTCTGGTTTCAATAAGTATCCTTCTCAGAGTCCATTTAAGGCTGATGTGGATGCAAAGGTGCCCTAAGGGTTAATATTAAGGGTTGCTTTTTCAGTACCTTGTGAGGCCCCTCTTGAGCCTAAGGGTGCCCAAAAGTCTCTTCCCCTTATCTTGGAATACCATAGAATATCCCCCTTATCCTGGACCACAAAATTCCTCTGCTCCCTTATCCTGGGTCATAAATTTTCCCTTGTTTCCCATATCCTGTCCTTATGACAACAAGCTCTGTCCCTCTGTAAATTGCTAGTCCTTCTTCCAGTGCTAGCCTGCTGCTTTTGCATCAGTAAAGCTCCCCCTGGTTAGGAGAAAATCATCTAAGTGAATTCTTTCACATCTGAACCTGCTCTCCCAACTCTGACCTCAACAATGCAATTATTTTTTTTCACGTTTTTGACATTTGTTGGTGATTTTACATTTCAAATAGCCCTCAAGCAGAGGACTGCAGTGTTAGGCCAAGTACTGAAGGCTGGGATATGCCTTACAGTGAAAATATGTGCATGAGTTATAGTTCTATTGGTCATTAATTTGATGTTAATGAATCAACACTACTGTACATCCAGAAAAAAGAAGAGGAAATTTGCTGATCTTTATGGGAGGCCCTTCCAGAAAGTAAATGTTGTTACCAGAGGCACACAGGAACCTAATCCTATATTTTCCTTAGGGGTGTGAGAGATGACTCACCAGTGAAGTTTCCTTATTTTTTAACTTCCTGTCTCTTCTCCACACTTTGTAAACCAGTTCAGTCTTGTGAGTACCTCATGATTTCCCTGAAATGAGGTAATTTGAAAGAAAACCATAGTAGTCCACTTCTGTTTGGGTGCTTCCAAGTTTGGTGAAAGGAAATGCATAATGAAGGATTGTAAAACATAACTTTCTGATAGGATAAAGATCAGCTATGAATAATTAGGATAATGAAGAATTGAAGTTGTTTTGCACCCATTAGTTAACACTAGTAAAATATTGTGAACTTGCCTCACCAACCAATGGTGAGGTAGGACAGGTTTTAGAGGTGGAGTTAGGATTAGGACAAAAGAAGCCTGTGAGCTTCTGCTTTTTACACTCCCTGGCAAGCACCACTTGAATGACAAGGGCTGTGCCCTTTTTCATGAGAAAAAATAAAGACCTTTTCTGATCTCCCACTCAGACTCTGAACTTTTTCATTCCACACAGGAGCAATGGTTCAGTGGTCACCAATTAAGTGTTCGTGGTGATTTCATAGAATAGAAGTGAGTGAGAGAGGTGAAAACTTCTCAGACTATACCCTAAAATCTAGTAAGGTTTCTTGTGGGGAATAAGCCTGTATCCCCTTTACTAGAAATCACATGATTTACAAGGACTCAAAACTCAGAGTGACAGGAAGTCATCCCACCCGCCCCCGCCCCCGTGCCACCTCAACATAAGACATACAAAATAAGGACAGAACTGCTTTCTCAAATGTACATTGGCTGGTCTACTATGTCTTTGTTCTGGGTACTTGGGGTAGATTGCCACACTTAGATTGTGCACCTGACTTCTAGCCAATAGAAGGAAAGGGTCAGCGAGGGGAGTTGGGGAGAATTCCGAGTTGGGACTATATAACTTCACCATTTCCTTTGTGAATCTCTTGTCCTCCCTGACTATTTGTCAGAAGAGGGGGGGTGCCCTTTCTCACAAGATTGTAATAAACCATTCCTTTCTACTTTCTACCTTGAGAAGCCTCTGTATATTATTTGGGTAAGGGTCTCTGTTGCACACACTTTTGGGGTCCATACACATGTACCAGGAATGATGAAAATCAGCTGTGCCAAATAAATACAAATTGTTTGTTGGGGGGAGAGAATTAGCAGCCAGGGTATCAGGATAGACTTCATCTAGAAGGTTACATATGAGATATTTATGAAACATTGGGAAGGTATGAATTCACACTTTCCTAAGTTCTTCCATGTATATAAATTGTCAAATTCTGAAATAAATCAAAGCCTTGAGTTGAGGACCAAAGCATCTTTAATTTGAGATAACAGGGAAGCTAACCTGCCACCCTGGGAAATGTCTAGTGGATTTCCCAAACAAGAGGCCCATGGAAAAGTCTTTTATACTCTGAGGAGGAATGGGCAAGGAGGCCACTTAAGGTAGCAAGGCCTGGCCATGAGATCCCACCTGCCCTTAGCAATCTGAGCAAAGACAATCACTTCATTCTGGCTGCCCTTCATGCCATGAATCCCAGTGGAAGTAGGCAAGGCCTAGATCCAGCTTGAGCCAGGTTTCCCTTCAAGACAAGATCTCAGGATGGGACTTAAAGTCTGACTCAGCTCAACCTAATTGACACTAGCTTACAGGAATGCTACTGACATTCTGACATTCCTAGGGTCATTCCTAGGTAACATTAATTTGATAATAACAATTTCTATCCTTATAGTAATAATTTTCTTTGCCTCAGTTTCTCTCCATATTATCACTCTAGACATTCCCTCTAGACTACTCTGCTCTGCCCACTGAGCACTGCCAGCTGGGTAGCTGGTACAGGTTCTTTGAGTCTAAGGTTTGTAGAAGTGAGACTCCCCTGAGGCAGAGAGGGTTGAGCTATCTGCTCCTCTAAAAAGGAAAGGCCTATGTGTGCCTGCCTCAGGCAATTTTTCTGTGTGCCAGAGAAATAACAAGCCCAGAATACAAAAGCCTGTAGGGGCTCTTTTTGAATTTCCACTTTGTTTTCCCAGCCTGAATCCATTGTTTGCAGGTGTCATCTAGCCTTCTGCAATATTAATGCTCCTTTTATGTGTATTATCCCCCAAAGAGTTTTGAATGCCCCACTTAGTGCCATTATCTATGATTATTTCCTGTCCATTCCACTGACCTGGGGGCTTCTCTTGCATTTCATCTGGGAGGTTTCATTTGGTTTGGTGTCTGGACCAGAGAAACAAAGAATCTGCCTCCATTACCCAATACTGAGAAAAAGCCTCTTGATGATGACTAAGGGGGCAGTTATAAGTTTGGGGAAGAGGAACCAACCATTTTTACCTCTTCCCTCAGGATTGGTTTCTGGTTTCTCTATAGTTATTCAATTCATTTTGCTTCTTCTGATTTCTAGGTCATGCCTATAGTGGCTGCAGCAATGAACCTTTATAGCTAGAAGAAAAAAAAAGTCCCTTTATAACAATATTCTGAGCACATATAGATGCCTTTGTTGTAGTGGAAACTTTTCTTATGAACACATCATTATAAATTGCACCTCAAGACTGAATTATCTGCAGATGAAGCATAAGTGAGACTAATTTTGGCAAAGAAATATCAGGTGATGAGAAAAGAGATAGTCAGAATTAAGGAGGAGAAGAAGGGAAGGGCCCTGAAAGCAGGTCTTCCATTTCTTTTTTCTTTCTAGTGTTGTACCCCAATAAAAGTGAGACAAAAGATCCCCAAGATTAAGTTTAAAAAGTGGATTTTATTACCGTGGGACACCATGGGACTGTTGGGGTACATGGTCACCCAAATCAGACAGTGCTTTGGCACAGACAGTGCCGGTTTTATAGAGGTTCCATAGCCAGGTTACATAAGCTGTGACTACAGTGATGTAAGCTGAAACTCCAATGATTGGTCAGTGTGCACTTGAAACTTCAATTAGTGATTGGTCAGTATACATTTGAATTTCCCGCCTGAGAGAAACCCTCGGCTGGGATTCCCACCCACAGATTAATCAAGGGAAAGCAAGGGGTGGGGGTTCTGCCTATTTATAGACTAAGCAAGGTGGAGTTCTCTGTTTTACAAATCAGTGAAGGAAGGGTTGGGCTGCCTGCTTTACAAATCTAGGAAAGGGTGAGTGGATTTGTGTCCCGGGAAGGGCAAAGTGACAAATCAATGGGGGAAGGGCAGAGTGGAGCTGGGTCCAACACTAGCACTGGCATCCTTTATGTGAGTGGCTCTGTTGTGGTGAAGAGTTTGGGACTTTAGCTGAATTTTGTGTAGGTGGTTGAAATAGTTGAAATGGAGAAGAGTAAGGGAAATTGAAGAGTACCTCTTCCTTGATGGCAGAACAAAAGAATTCTGAACAGCCATAGTTCAATTCTCTGTCAATGCAAATAACACTTGACCCCTCTTTTTTTTTAATGGAGAGTGACTGCCACATGGGCAGATATATCAGAAAGTTGGCTTTCATCATAGAGATTTCCTTGTAGCCAGATGCACAAAGCTCTGTTTAATTTTGATCTGGAAATAGCCATTACTTGGACAATTGCAATAGCTTCCTGATTGTTGTCCTTGTCTGGAGTTCAGCGGTGTGCTGGTAAATGTTTAACAACTCCCCCTAAATGAACGCTTTACACAATTTCAAGTTTGATTTGCATAATTAATATTTTCTCCACTACTTTTGTTATGTGAGAAATATCTCCTGAGTTCATGTTGTGGGTAACCACTGCCAAATATATATTTACCACAACAAGAAATTATGGAGGTGAAACCAAGGTTTTATTATTATGCTGAAGCATAGATTTAGGCCTCAGAGAAAACCTGAAGCATCATTAGGATTCTGACAAGGCTTCTTATGAGCAAAATTAAGTCGGAGTGACAGAGAAATAATTCATTTACATATTGCAATCTTGTACATTCCTCTTAGGCCATAAAAGTTAAAGAGAAGATCTATCCATAATACTATACTTCCTTTAATGTCATAAAAGTTAAACAAATTTAAACAGTGTCATTACCTCAAACATCCCCTAAGGAAACAAACCTCCTCAAATAAACTGGATAGGTAAACTAAGTCAGGTTACAGATTAAACTGCATTTAAAGGATTCACAAATAGGCTGGTTGAGAAGGAGGATTTGTTAAGTCACCCTGGAGTCAGTGACAGCTGAGATTCTTTCCCTGGCTTCTTATCTAAGGAATACTTAAGGCTCTTATGTAAATCTCCCCATCCCATGGGACAGCTTTTGTTCAGGTGAGATTAATGTTAAAACAGACTTTTAGTTAACACAAAATTGCTGGGGGAATGACCACAAGTCCTGAATAATAAATGGCAACGAAACATCCCCATAACACTTTCTTAAGTCTATAGCTGGTCTGCACAATTTGCCATAGACTTCTTCATAATCTCTACATACAAAATATATTTTCCTCTTCATTTTTCTCCTGCAGCCTGCAATCCTTGCAAGATTGTGCAGGCCTAGTCTAGATGATCCAGAAAACAATAAATTAACCCCGATTTATAGTGTTTGCTGATTTTGGAGTGCAACTGTTCATGCTGACAATTTAATAATTGAGTTCTCCATATAAGCTGGCTCCAGCACACCCCTCACTAGATGTTTAGTCAGGGACAGTTTTCTTATCTGTAAAATGGGAATAATGCAGGTAACCTACCTCACAGAATTGTTTTGAAGCTTATATATATATATATATATATATATATACACACACATATATATGTATATATATACATATATATATACATATATATGTATATATACATATATATATGTAAAAGGATGTATAACATTTTGCAAATCTTAAAGCATCATATGAAAATAGCATATTATTATTTCCAGTGGTGCTTTACCACCCAAGCTGATCTTGAACAATTGACTAATTGCTACTATTGTACTGAATTGGGAGAAAGGGGTGCTAGTTTTCTGAGAGATGTTAATAGCAAGGTCTTATGGGTAAGTACTGTCACTCGGTGTAATGGAATCAGAAGCTGAGAGGCCTGAGTTAATAATATAAGCTCTACCACTATTCCTCATGTATAAAATGAAAGGGTTGGGTTACATGGTTTATAAGGTTCATTAGAGTCCTGATATTTTTGAGTTTAATATTCTTTGATTATTATAAATATCACTACTACTAATAAAGGTTTATAAAGTACTTAGTAAATATTAATTGGTCTTATCTTCACAATTCTTGGAGGAGGGTGCTATTATCATCCCATTTTACAGATGAGGAAAATGAGGTAGACAGAAGTTAAATGATATACCCAGTCATACAACTAATAAGTGTCTGGGGTCCAATCCAAACTCAGGTCTTTCTGGACTCCAAGTCTAGAACTCCATCCAGTGAGCAACCTGGTTACCTTAAGGTTAAGGGAAGTCATGCCCTGTGTGATCTTGAGTAAGTCCCTTAGTAGGATCATATAGAATCACAGCATCATAGAATCCTGGATGTGAAAGAAATAGGTCATCTAGGGTACCCCCTTCATTTTACAGATGAGGAAACTGAAACCCAAGGAAATAAAGTGACATGCCTAAGCTTACTCAGGTAGTGTCAGAGGCAGGATTTGAAATCAGGTCTTCTGTAATACAATCAGTGAACTCAGATAGAATATCTACCATATGTAACTCACTATGTGTGTAGTTATGAGGTTCTAACCAGATAAAATATGTATGTATGCAAGTGAAAACACTTTGAGGAAGTACTAAATGCTATGCAAATATAAGGGATTATTTTGGATAAATTGAAGCTTTGATAGATCTGTAATTTTATCCATATGGGTATTTCCTATACTGCATAGATCAAAACCTCAGTGTTCCCAGAGGTGTCATGTCATTATTAATAGGAGTATTGGTTTTCTTCCCCTCTCTCCCTCCTCCTCTTTCTTTCTCTAGTTGAAAGTTGATGCAGGGAGTAGGTTTTTTTTTTTTCAGTTTCCTAATCCCTTATTTTTTAAAATTAATTTTTTTAATTAACAAAAAAATCATTTTCTTCCTCTTCTGCCCATCCTCCTCCACCAGCTGAAAAGAAAAACAAAACCCCTTATAAACATCCCATAGTTATGCAAAACAAATTTCTACATTGCTCTATCTATCTATCTATCTATCTATCTATCTATCTATCTATCTATCTTATTCTGCAGTTTAGTCCTTCAACTATCTTAAAAGAGATGGGTAGTATGTTTCATCACAACTCCTGAAATCATGGTTGGTCATTATTCTGATCAGCATTCTTCATTCTTTTAAAGTTAGTCTTTAAAATTGTTGTCATTGTTTAAAATGTTCTCCTGGTTCTGCTCACTTCATTTTTCATCAGTTCATACAATTCTTCCCAAATAATGTTTCCAAATTTCTGACAAATATTAATTTTGAGGACCTAAGATTGAGAAATCAGAATTCCTGAAATCATGTTTTTCTTTATTTTTGTAAAAATTTTACATGTTTTAAAATTTGAATGAATGACCATAATGATAAGAAAGCAAATCTTCTTTTTGTGTGTGATAGGAATATACTAAAAGTATCAAAGATTTTCATTAAAAAGATATAATAAATCCATAGCTTTTATTACCCTGAACATTCATTATATTGTTATAATGATTTAAAGTATATCTGGCAACTGTGGAGATTATAATTGTCCAACCTAAAATAAAAGAGACTAAGGTAGAGCTCTGAGATAATGGCACTTTATTAAAGGGTCCATGGTCCTCTCTAATGGAGTGGACCTTAGATCTTCCTCTTGATCTGAGATGCCTTCTTTTTCCAGTACCTTGTTTTTATAGGATTTGATACCCAAATATGCAAAAGAGGCATGGAAAAATACCAAATCTCATTGGTTGATAGACCTTGCTCTTGACGACCAAAAATGACATATTAGCAGGTGGGAAGGGGAGATTACAGGTTGGGTGAAGCATGAGCATCTCCACTAAGTGGTCATATGATGGTCATAAAATGGTCACCTGCTCATGTTTGAGAAGAGAGAATGGTCTGGAGGTACAAAAATAAATTGTGGGACTTTCAAAAGCATCAAGGCATTCCACACATGTTGGGTTTGGAAATGGAATTTGAGTAAAACGGGTGGAGGTATCTTTGTTGGCCTTCTTGTACTTTTGCAAGTGAGCCTCATAAGTTGGTAAAAAATAGTGAATATTACATTAAAGTTGGAGTCTCACTACAAGAATTTATCTATCCCTATATGATTTATGTAGAATATCAAATTGATTAATACTGATTGGAATAGAGTAGAGGTCCAAATGAATTATTTCTAACATTCCCCCTCTTTGATCCACAGAAAGACCCCAATCTGTCTTTGGATCATTACAATCTAAATGCTTGGAGGGCAATCTTCCATGGGCAATGCAAAACCAGGAAGGGAAAGTCCTCTTATTGAGGCAGAAAGGTGGTATTAGAGAAGAGGGAAATGGGCACAAGTTATAACATATTGATTATGTTCCATTTTATTAAACATTAACTTACAATATGCTAAATATGTAATAAATGTTGGAGGTGACACTTTCTCTGACCAAGAACCATGAGGGACAGATACCTCCTAGTAAAACATGCCCTGCAAGATACGTAAATTGGGATTCCATAGGGCATGTGTTCAAGTGCAACAGTGCAAGCATTGTCTGCCCTATATTCAGGTTCTGGAAATATTTTGTTTTTATGAAAACAATTCCAGCAATTTTTTTAAAGGGGGAAGGCAGGGCAGTTGGGGTTAAGTGACTTGCCCAAGGTCATATAGCTAGTAAGTGTGTCAAGTGTCTGAGGCTGGATTTGAACTCAGGTTGTCCTGACTTCAGGGCTGCACTGCACCACCAAACTGCTCCAAATTTAAGTAATTTTGGCAGTCACCCCATTATGGTGATGAAAGGCTAATATCCTTGCAGACAATACAAACAGATTTAGGAGGGTGTTGCATAGGGAGTGGAGGAAACTAAGGAAAAAGGTGAATTTCATGAATAAAAGAATTATCAGTCATTGCTGTCAGTGGTGGAAGAAATGCCAAAGTAGGAGACTGAAAAGGAGAATTTGAAGTTTCACCTATCGCATGCTCAGAAACAGGTGGATTAGGACTCATTTATGAAGGGGATGATGATGACGAAGGTGTCATGTTTTCTTACCTTATCTCATACAGTTGTCCAGTCTCTGAAACATTCTCTGATGCAGTCCAGCAGTCCTCTGGAGATCTCACCTCTTAGGAATATTGGAATGAGGGGGGCTTCAGAGCAGGTTGTTGTGGATTTGCTTCTCCAGTTCAGGCCACTTGCAGAGATCTCCTTCTCTGTTAAAAATCTCTGACAAAATAGATCTTAATACGATTCCAGTTTGCTGTGACAATAACCAGGTCGGATAGTGAGACCTAACTCAAGTCTTAATAGCACTAATATGAACATCACTAGACCAGAGAATTTACATTTTTAGATTGGCAAATTCAAATACGAACTGAAAAATTAAAAAAAATTCTGAACCCAAATTTTAAATTTGTCATATAACCACCTTATCTTGTTATAGCTATTTATTAAAACCAACTGTAATATTATCATTCTAGATATTTGCTTTTCCAACTATTTTCTTTTAGCTGTTCATCCCTCCCCTAGAAGGATGAAATTTTGCTAGAGAATTATTAACAGAATATTTTTTATGATGATGATCCATAATACACAACTGAATTGATTTAAAAGTTGCCAAAATAATTGCAAGTGTCAGAAAAAGTTCTGGGATGGGATGTATAAATGTATTGAGTAGTAAATTTCAAGATAGTGCAGATCAAATAAGTTATTTAAAATAAAACATGTTTGCCTTTCAAGACATTCTCAACCTTCGGGTGATAATAAAAAACTCAAATAAAATTGATTTTTCCCATTTAGGTAACACAAAATATTCTATCATTCTTTTGTTTATAAACAAAATTGAAGTTATTTCTGTTTTAGGCTTAATAATTAGTAGAACAACAGTTTGGTCCCATAAATTGTTCTATCAATACACATTTGTCCTCATATTAATTTTAGGAAGGACTAAATTTTTAGGCTAAATAGCTGAAATCTTATCTTCAGTATTAATCTGTAAAATCAGAATTTAATATTGTATTTATACTAATAACTTACAATGATTATAGAAATTTGGCATTTAAAGAAAATAGACATTAAGGGAAAAATTCTTCCTTAATTTCATGTTAGTTCCAGGCTATAGTCATAAAGATAGCAAATTGTATTGAGCAGGGCTTAAAAGGTGGGATATTTTCCATTTAAAAGGAAATGTCATACTGGGGAAATTGAATCAGGATAAGCCCACCTCAGCTCATAACTAGGGTCATTTTCCCAACCTTCCCCATGAGAATTCCACCTGTAGTTCCTGGATATCAATCCCATAGGGTTACTGGTATCATGGATCACTGGTCTACTAGGATTCCTTGATGTTCATACCTGAAATTAGACTTAGAATAACATGAGGTCTAAGAGGAAATTTCAGTAATCAGAGCTTCATAACTCTAAATGGATTCAGTTATCAAGAATCACATAACCTTGATGTACATGTAAAAAGTCCAAGATCTAGAATTTTATGTTTCTAAAATAAGCCACATTTTCAGGTTAGCTTTGAAGGGGTTTCTTCCTTCTAGACCTGCTTCTGGACACAAACTCAATAAAAATAGAGCTATAAGAAGATTTACTATATTAAATATATACAATTTACCCAAAACTTCAGAGAATTTTAATTGTTGCACCACGAGGGTCTGAATTAGAAAATGAGTCTTTGTCTCCTAATATTATTAGATAGATGTTTCAAACAATTTTTACATATAAAATTCATAATCCAATTTTGAAAATTGTATCACATTTTTCACTGTGACATCTCTTACTACTATTGTCACAATGAAAGAACATTATGGGGGTGATTTATTATAAACTAAATAACCCACCAATTGTAAGTCTTCATAATCTCTATTATCTGATTCAAATGACAATTCAAAATAATTCCTCACTAGCATATATTACTTAATAAAAAATTACCAATAGGATCCATCTTCCTTTAAATTTGTCCTTATCAATAGAACTTGCTATGTGAGGAGAAAGGCAGGGATGCAGCAGCATCAGTTCTGTTTGATTTCAAGTATGAGTCATAGGCAGGTAATTATATGACAGGATATCATAGCTAGTTCAGAATTAACCATGTAGGAAAATGTCTTATATTATTTGTGTATAGTTGTATGTGATTTGTCCTTTGTTCTTGAAGAGGTCCATGACATCAGGTAGATTACACTTTGATTTGAGTGAGGGAGGGTTGTGCAAAGTTACCAATCTCACTTTCTCCTCCAGAGCCATCTGGATCCAGTAGCCAGATATCAATCAGGACAGTTGGAGATGGCCAAGGATGCAGTGGGAGACCTTGGCCTTTTTAAGCTGAGGTCTTTTCAAGTTTTCATTTTGAGTGAGGCAATGTCCATTCAGTGAATAGACTTCTTTAAGAAGTGAGTCAAGAGATGGCCCTTTTAACAACAACAACAACATCAAACTGGGAAGGGAAGACACTGAGGGTTACTGGTCAAAAGAGAAACAGTTACCAACATAGGGGTAGGTTAAGAGAATCCTACCTTCACCTTTGCAAAGTTGTTCTCTTAACTATCCCAGGGACAGACATCCTCCTGTGGCAGTCCTCAGACTGCAGGGGCATTTTGCCTTGAAAGATGAACCAGCAGCCTTATGCAGGGTCAAGACACTTACACATGGATTCATGACCTAGAATAGCAGTCAATTGAAATCCCAAGAAACTTCCTTGATGAGCAAAATTTTACCAATTTTCTAAATAGCTGAGGGCTAAATAATTGTTTTTTGTTATATATTAGCCTCAAAATCTCATCTAGAATTTTTCAACTGTTCATAAATTTCATCTATTCACAACTATCATTCTTTCCCCTTCCCCAATATAAAGCCAAAAGGAGAACATCTTACCATTTCTAGAATACAATGGGAAGAGAATGATGTTCCCCTAGCAGAGTCCATGTGGGCAAATGGGTCGTACCTGGGCACAATTTTAAGGACTAACTTGGGCATAATAATAATCTTTTTAAAATATAAGTGCTCAAAGAAGAGTGTAAGTGTTGTAGATGACCACCAGTGGATATGACTTGAAAGTCAAGCTGATTAAAAGCTATGTAGGTTGGACAAGTGGCTGGCATGCAAGTTGCTACTGGGATGGTATCTGGAGTAACCCACTTTTACTTAATTAAATCTATTATCCCTTGTGTGCCACAATGATCTCCCCCCCTCCGCAGGAGTGGCTTACCCATCCCAGTCACTCAGACCCAAGAGACCTATTTAGCATCCTACTGCTATTTTCACTTCACCACAAGTTCATACATGGTGAATAGTTGGTTCAAAATAATAGCATTAAAGGTGAAATCCCAAATGATCCCAAATGACACCCACCTATTATTCAAAAGTTTTGTTTTTCCACTTTGTGTGGGAGAGGCCCTAGTTCCTCAAATGGCAGTGCTGCTGAGTTTCATAATACCCTGTCATCAGGGCTTATCTCAAAGAACCTCACAAAAATCTCCTAAGATGACTTCACCATGCTTTTCTCCCCAAATTAAGTCATTTGCTATTATTAAGATGATTATTTTCTAGTTTTTTATACAAAATATACTCTAATAATAATATAACTGATATATTTATAATAATATAATCATAATGTAACAGCATTAAAATTGGAAAGAGGAAGAAATTTACTTTAACAGCTTCTCTTGGTCTTTTTATATTGAAAACATCACCAGGTTATAATAATTTGATAATAAATAAAATGATAATAATTTAGTTAAGTACCTTTCAAATGTATCAATTCATAGAAAATAATTTAATTTATCACTCCTGGCATTTTCATGCCAGTCATGGTAGTTTATGGAATTCCTATGATGTACCACGATTTTCTATGTCTTGAAAGTTGCTTAAACCTATTTTTTGTAATGATCAAAAGGTTTAGTCTATATTTTCTCAATTTTGTTAACATTCCATGCCAATTAGAAAAAGTATCTATAAATGGGATAGCAGTTTTTTTTAGTGAAGTCCTATAAGATCCGAATAGTGTAACGCTCATCCTTTACACGAAGCAGGCCCTTTGTTAAGCATTTCACAACTATGTGTTTCTTCCAACAACCCTGGGAGATAGGTGTAAATATTTATTATCCCCTTGGTACATCCAAATGAGTGATTAGATTGTCTAATTTACTACCAATATTTTCAACCCAATCAATTTTGACTGATAATGGCTAGTGGCAATAACCAAACTTCATTTTTCACAAGGTTCCATTATTTTTAGTTGGCTTATATTAAAAAAAATCATGGTGACACTCCTAACTTCCCATTACTGCTTCTCTGAGTTACTCAGTCAAAGCAAATTCTTTAAATTTTCTAAATTACTAATCTGTTAGCATAACTCTTTAAGCCAGAGCAAGGAAACAATCCCTTCCCTATCAATCAATTAATCAACATGCATTTTACAATACTTATTTTGTAGTTTTATATTGATTGGGGAAGGAAGACATGCGGCAACTATCAAAGGGCATTGCTTTAAAAAACTCATAAATCTTTTTTTATTTCAGTGCGATTAAGACCCTCTCTGAAATCTCCTTTTCAAAACTCCAAAAGCCTTTACTTTTAAACACTGAATTTACTGTCAGTGTAAACTTCAACTTGCGTTACTCTTCTATTCATTCTTAACTATTCTTATATCCTTATGCAATGCTGCTCTTTCTTCTATTTGCTTAATTCTGCTAGCAAACTCCTTTTTGGTACTCTAGTGATTATAAATGCACAGTTCAGATCAATTTTTAAGGGCCTTTGGGCAATTAGAATTAGTTACAGTCATATACTTTTTTTGCAAGTGATAGGCAAATAGACTCAACAACCACTCACTTGGCATAACAAGTTCCTCATTGTAGGGTATCACAGGTTTTAGTAAGTAGGGTAACTTTGGAGAAGAAACAATCTCTCTCCTCAAAATTCACCTCTTTTATGCTAGAAAAGCATTCATCAAGCTATTTTGTCAATACCCAAGGGGATTGGCCAAAGCCCAACCATGGCACAGGAATGTCACAGATATTGGTACCCTAAAAGGTTCTCTGCTATTCTAACAATAGTAAGTTACTATTACTAGTCTCTTCTTTATTATGAAACACTGGATGGTTTACTCGGACAATTTCTAGTCTAGAGTTTTCCAGTACCCCATAAGCTCATCAAAATACTTTATAAAGACATCCAGATTATAATTTAAAAATGAAAGAAATTTGATTATTCCTTTTCCGCAAATTTGGTTTTCAATCGTTTTTTTAATCTTAATTTTCAGTTAATTTCTGTATCTCCCTTTCACCTCTGCACTCTCCAACATGGCCAGTGCTGGAAACAGAGAAAAGAGAGAGATTTCTCCTCTTTTAAGCCTTGTTTTGAAATTTTTAACAGCCTGATTCATTTGGTTGATCATGCCAAAAGAAAAGACCTAGATACAACACCTGTTAGCTACAAGTTAGCACAAATATGAATAGCATAACCCAAACACACACTTATTTCTCATTTTGTTAAACATTTTTCTGATTGTATAAGGTCCCTTTCTACCTGAAGAACCCACTATTCTTAAACTTAGTTTCATCATTTACAAAACAGACATACGTAGAACACATAACAAGACCAAACATTAAATCAGGTCTGAACTTCTAAGCTTTTTTGGAGGGCAATTGGGGTACTTAGTAACGTGCCCAAAGTTACACAGCTAGGTTTTTGTTTCTGTGTGTTAAGTGTAGGAGGTCGGATCCGAACTCAGGTCCTTCTGACTCCAGAGCCGGCACTCTACTCACTGCGACACCTAGCCGCCCCTCCTAAGTTTTTCTCTAGGAGATTTTGAAGCCAAGATCTTACTTGTTTGCTCTATTAGAACTTATGATGGTCTTATAGCTGGAGTTCTGCTCTCAGGCTAAAATTTTCTGTTTCCTAATTATGTCAATTCTTTTAGAATCTTATCAATAAAACATGTAATTTAGCAACAATACAAATTGCTTTAGTAATCTGTCAATTGGTCACCCATTTGAAGTATATTTTATTTATTTATTTTTTGGAGGGCAATTGGGGTTAAGTGACTTGCCCGTGGTCACATGGCTAGGTTTTTTGTGTTAAGTGTCTGAGGGTGGATTTGAACTCAGGTCCTCCTGACTCCAGGGCCTATGCTCTATTCACTGAGCCACCTAGCCACCCCAAGTGCATTTTTATTTAGAGCAAATTCCTTAATAGAAGAGCTGGATAAGGTTCCATTCCTTTAGACTTTTGCCAGAGTATAATCACAGGAAGAAAAACTGAGAATGATGAAGAATTTAGTGATATCAATAGTTCATTTGTTCCAATCTGATTTTGAGAGATGGTTCAATAAAATTCTGTAGCTCTTTAAGTAATCAAAAACTCCATGCTTTGGCCAAAACAATTCCCTAAATTCTTTCTATTTTCAAACCAAACTTTATACAGCTTAATAAATCTTTCATTCGTCATCCCTGGACAGGTAGTCTACCATTGGTCCAATGGACATCCTGTAGGATACATTTATCCTCTTATTCTTAACCCATTTTTCCTGGGAGTGACCCCAGCTGGGAATGGCACTCCTTGGAGCAACTCCTCCTGAGATAATTGGACTAGATCCCCAAGGTACTTATCTTTTGGCTTATTCCATCTAAGGAATTCCCCACTGAAGACAGTAGAGATGGTCCCCCTTGGGATTATGAATCAAGGGAGGCAATCTTCTATCCACTTGAGTTCCACTTATATGCAAATTTTTCTCCTACAGCTAACACTGTAATATTCAGGGATTTGTTTTTGCAAACTCTCTAATACTTCCAATTCTTAATTTCTGGGCTTAAGCTTTAGGGTCCTAAGAGCAGTCAAGTAGGGCCTAAAGGTCCTTTATAAGTGAATATACAGCAAAATTCACTAAAATGAAAGTAAAGAAAATAGAGGGAAAAACAGTAGACTGTGTATACAATGCTAAAATTATGGCCACATAATTTTTATAAAAATAAAATTTGATTGCTTATAAATTAGACAGATTACTCACAAGTACACAGTCCCTCTTTGCCCTATCAGGGACCCTTCTGAAAGAAAATGAATTTAGGGTAAATCAAGGTAGACTCACTAATCTTGAAGAGATTTACTTCAGGTTCTGAGAATTTGTGTACAAATAGCAAGGGGAGACTAACTTCCCAGGGCTAGTGTCTGTCAGGGAGTCGCCAGTGAAAATTCAACCCAGTGTGAACTTCCTTTTTGGGACTATAGCAGGCACTAGGCTAAAAAGAGGTTGAAGTTCACTCATCTCAGTTCCATTTTGGGGTGCCATTAATGTGGGGGATATAATTGTCCAACCTACAATAAAAGAGACTGAGGTAGAATTTTGAGCCAGTGATACTTTATTAAGGGGTCCATGGTCCCCTCTAATGAGGTGCATCTCAGATCTTCATCATCTGAGATGCCCCTTTCTTCCAGTACCTTGGTTTTTTTTTTTTTACATGATTTGATACTCAAATATGCAAAAGAGGGATGGCAAAATATTGAATCTAATTGGTTGATAGACCTTGTTCTTTTTAAAAATTTAACATTTTATTTTCCTCCTATTACATGTAAAAACAATTTTAAACATTCATTCAAAAAATTAAATTCTAAATTCTCTCTCTCTCCACCTCCCTTATTTAGATGATTTTTGTGTGATTAATCATGCAAAACATATTTCCACATTAGTCATGTTGTAAAAGAAAACATAAACCAAAATAAAAACCCAAGAAAAGTAAAAAAAGTAAAAAAAAGTATGCTTCAATCTATATTCAGTTTCCACCAGTTCTTTTTCTGGGAATAGATAGGATTTTTCATGATAAGACTCTCAGAGTTTTCTTGGATCAGTATATTGCTGAGAACAACTAAGTTATTCACAGTTTATCATCTTAGTATTTTGCTGTTATTGTATTCAATGTTCTCCTGGTTCTGTTCATTTCATAATCAGTTCATGTAAGTATCTCCAGGTTTTTCTAAGAGTGTCTAACTCATCATTTCTTAAATCACAATAGTATTACATTACAATCACGTACCACAAATTGTTCAGCCATTTCCTATTTGATGGGCATCCACTCAGTTTCCAATTCTTTGCTATAAGAAAAGAAGTGTTATAAATGTTTGGGCATAATTCCAAATTGTTCTACATAATGGTTGAATCAGTTCACAACACCACCAATAGTGCTTTAGTGTCTCAATTTTCCCACATTTCCTCCAACATTCATCATCTCCTTTTCTGTCCTATTAGCCAATCTAATAAGTGTGAGATAGTACCTCAATATTGTTTTAACTTCCATTTCTCAAATCAATAGTGCTTTATAGCATTTTTCCCATATAGTTATAGATAGCTTTGATTACTTTATCTGAAAACTGACTGTTCATATTTTTTGATTATTTGTCAATTGGGGAATGGCTTTTATTTTTTTTAAATATTTTTATTTTTTTTACAAATTTAACTAATTTCTCTATGTATTTGAGAGATGAGGCCTTTATCAGAGAAACTTGATTCCATTTTTCCCCATAGTTATGATTCCTAACTGTGTTAGAAATTTAGATTAGTAGAAATTTAGTAGAGTGAGATTTCTAACTGTACCTTATTCCCTGCCCCCCCAATTTATTCTATTCTCTCTCTCCTTTCACTCTGTCCTTCCTCAAAAGTGTTTTGCTTCTGAGTATTGTCTCCCCCAATTCACTTTCTCTTGCATGAGCAACACCTCTTCCTTTTTCTTATCCTCTTCTCCTCCTATTTTCCTGTAGGGTAAGATAGATTGCTATATCCAACTGTATGTGTTATTCCCTCATTCAGTCAATTCTGATGAGAGTAAGGTTCAAGCATTACCACCACTTCCCCTATATTCCCCTCTACTATAATAGCTCTTTCTTGCCTCATTTATGTGAGATCATTTACCCCATTCTAACTCTCCCTTTCTCCCAGTGTATTCTTCTTCCTCACCCCTTAATTTTATTCTTAAAATATCATCCCATCATATTCAACTCATACTTATCCCTTCTGTTTATATATACTTCTTCTAACTGCCCTAATAATGAGAACTTTTTTAAAGTTACAAATGTCATCTTCTAATGTAGGAATGTAAACAGTTTAACCTTATCACATCCCTTATTATTTCCTTTACCTGTTGACCTGTTTATACTTCTCTTGAGTCTTGTATTTGGAAGTCAAATTTTCTACTTAGCTCTAGTCTTTTCATTAAAAATGCTCGAAAGTTCTCTATTTAATTTAACATCCATTTTCCTTAGGAAGAATTATACTCAGTTTTGCTGGGTAGATGATTATTGGTTGTAATCCTAGCTCCTTTGTCCTTCAGAATATCATATTTCAAGCCCTCTGATCCTTTAATGTAGAAGGTGCTAAATCTTGTGTGATCCTGATTGTGGCTCCATTATATTTGGAACTGTTTCCTTCTGCCTGCTTGCCAGATTTCCTCCTTGACCTAGGAGTTCTGAAATTTGGTTATAATATTCCTGAAAGTTTTCATTTTGGGATCTCTTCCAGGATGAGATTGGTGGATTCTTTCACTTTCTATTTTATCCTCTGTTTCTAGAGTAGCAGGGCAGTTTTCCTTGATAATTTCTTGAAACATATGTTTAGACTCCTTTCTCAGCATGGCATTCAGGAGAGTCCAATCATTTTAAAATTATTTCCCCTGGATCTATTTTCCAGATCAGTTATTTTTCTTTTTCTTTTTTTTTCTTTTATTTATTTATTTTTTTAAACAAATGCTTTATTAACTTCTGTTTTACATCATTCATTTCCGCCAGATTTTGAGTTACAATCATTCCCCCCCGTTATTCCCTTACCCAACCTCCCAGAATAGCAGTCCAACAAGATATCACTTCCTCCAACCTGCTCTCTCCCATACCTTTTCCCATACGCCCTTCGACTTTTCCATTAGAGGAAGGTGAATCTTTGTGTCCCAATGTCTGCACATCTTATCTCCCAATTACAAGCAAAAGAGTATTAATAATGGTATTTATATATATTTGAAACATTTAATGTTAAGACCTCGAATTTCAGATCCATTTCCTTCCTCCCTTGTCACCCATTCCCTCTGGGGAGATAAGTAACTCAGTATATGTTGTACATTTCTAGCTATGCAAAACATCATCATAGTAGATATATTGTACAAGGCTGCTTATAATTCCCTCCCACTCATCCCACCCCCCACCTGGTCCATTCCCTACATGATCCTGTCCCTCTTCTATAGTGGGTGCTTCCAACCTCCCCTCACCCCAAGGATGCCCTCCCATCCATCATCCCTCCTCCCATCCCCCTTCCCCCTATCCTGCTGCAGGTTGAGATATCCCATTTAGTTTGTATGTCATTTTCTCCCTGAACCAGATTCAATGTGAATGTGGTTTTGCCTTTTTAGCCTTCCTTATTCTCTCCCTCTTTTGCAACCACTTCCCCTTGCTTCTTCTGCATGGGATAGTTTACACTACCCTGTCTCTCCCATCTCCTCTTGCCACTTTCCTCTCTCACCTCATAATTTCATCCCTTGAGTATTCTCCCTTCCCAACAAATTCAACCTATGCCCTCTATCCATATATAACTGTAACCATATACACCCACATTCATATATGTATTCATATGACCACCCACCCTTCTTCCATTGTTTTCATAGTGAGAAAGATATCATCAGTCACAGTTATTGCTTTTCCATATAGGAATGTAAATAGTTCAACTTTGATAATTTCCTTTTTTGGGGGGCAGAGCCAAGATGGCGGAGTAGAAACAGCTCGTCCAAGCCACTCTGTCCCCAGATTCCCCCCAAACTATGTAAAAGGGGACTCTGAACAACTTCTGGAGCCCCAGCACCCACAGAACAACACAGAGAAGCTAACCTCCCGCTGAGGACAGCCCAGCAGCCCTGCAGGAAGGACCAGCACAGTAGTCTGGGATCTGGCAGCGAGCAGAGTGCAGGGAGCCAAGCCGAGCCCAGGTCTGTGTGAGCCAAGGTTTTAGCCCCAGGGCAGCAGGGCCAGCAGCTGGCTGGAGGAACCCCAGAACACCAGGAGCTGTGGCGACTCCAGAATTATCAACATAGACATGCCTAGGACAAAGTAAGAGGTTAGTGGCCTATGGACTTTGGGACTGGTATTTGGGGAATGTGTCAGCTCCCTCCCCTGGGGGCTAGAAGCCACTGAGGACACACGCCTTTTTGTAGTTTTCAGAGGCAGCTCCAGCTCCTTGCCTGCAAATTGTAGGGAGATCCAGCGATCAGTCTTGGGGGGTGATTGCTCTTGCTTTAACCTCCCTGGATCTGGATTGTGATCTAGGGTGGAAGTCGTGGGTGGGTTTACAGCTTGCCAGAAATGGAAGTTGCCCCCCACACGTTCGGGACGAAAATTCCTCTAGCTGGCTTTAAAGCCATAGTGTGGCAACAAGCCCAAAAGTCAAGCAATTAAGTGGCAACATGCCAAGGCAAAGGAAACAGAAAAACGCAACCCTAGACTCCTATTTTGGGGGCATAGAGTGGGAAAAGGACTGTGAGGTCAGAAGTCCTGCTCCAAAAGCCCCAGGGGAAACCATGAGCGGGTTGCAGGCCATAGAGTCCTTCCTGCAGGGCTGCTGGGCTGTCCTCAGCGGGAGGTTAGCTTCTCTGTGTAATTCTGTGGGTGCTGGGGCTCCAGAAGTTGTTTAGAGTCCCCTTTTACATAGCTTGGGGGGCATCTGGGGGCAAAGTGGCTTGGATGAGCTGTTTCTACTCCTCCATCTTGGCTCTGCCCCGTAGAGTTATTTTTCTAATAAGACATTTTTCAGTGTCTTTTTGTTTTTCATTCTTTTGGTTTTGTTTGATTGTTTCCTGATGTCTCATAGAGTCATTAGCTTCCATTTGCTCAATTCTAATTTTTTTTTTAAACAAATGCTTTATTAACTTCTGTTTTACATCATTCATTTCCGCCAGATTTTGAGTTACAATCATTTTCCCCCCATTATTCCCCTACCCAACCTCCCAGAACAGTAATCCCACAAGATATCGCTTCCTCCAATCTGCTCTCTCCCATACCTTCTCCCATACCCCCATCGACTTTTCCATTAGAGGAAGGTGAGTCTTTGCATCCCAATGCCTGCACATCTTATCTCCCTATTACAAGCAAAAGAGTATTAATAATAGTATTTATATATATTTGAAACATTTAATGTTAAGACCTCGAATTTCAGATCCATTTCCTTCCTCCCTTGTCACCCATTCCCTCTGGGGAGATAAGTAATTCAGTATATGTTGTACATGTCTAGCTATGCAAAACATTATCATAGTAGATATATTGTACAAGGCTGCTTATAATTCCCTCCCACTCATCCCACCCCCCACCTGGTCCATTCCCTACATGATCCTGTCCCTCTTTTATAGTGGGTACTTCCAACCTCCCCTCACCCCAAGGATGCCCTCCCATCCATCATCCCTCCTCCCATCCCCCTTCCCCCTATCCTGCTGCAGGTTGAGATATCCCATTTAGTATGTATGTCATTTTCTCCCTGAACCAAATTCAGTTTGAATGTGGTTTGGCTTTTTAGTCTTCCTTATTCTCCCCCTCTTTTGCAACCACTTCCCCTTTCTTCTTCTGCATGGGATAGTTTACACTACCCTGTCTCTCCCCATCTCCTCTTGCCACTTTCCTCTCTCACCTCATAATTTCATCCCTTGAGTATTCTCCCTTCCCAACAAATGCAACTTATGCCCTCTATCCATATATAACTGTAACCATATACACACACATTCACATATGTATTCATATGACCACACCCCCTTCTTCCATTATTTTCATAGTGAGAAAGATATCATCAGTCACAGTTATTGCTTTTCCATATAGGAATGTAAATAGTTCAACTTTGATAAGTTCCTTTTGATTTCTTTTCCCTGATTACCTTCTCAGGCATCTCTTCCTTCTTGTGTCTGGGTGTTAAATTTTCTATTCAATTCTGGTTTTTTCCTCAAGAATGCTTGAAAGTCCTCTATTCCACTGAATGACCATATTTTCCCCTGAAACAAAATACTCAGTTTTGCTGGGTAGGTGACCTGTGGGTTCATTCCCAGTTCTTTTGCCCTCTGGAATATCATATTCCATGCCCTTCGATCCCTCAGTGTAGAAGCTGCCAGGTCCTGGGCTATTCTGATTGTGTTTCCACAATATTGAAATTGTTTCTTCCTGGCTGCTTGTAGTATTTTCTCCTTGATCTGGGGATTCTGGAACCTGGCTATAATATTCCTGGGAGTTTTCTTTTTGGGATCTTTTTCAGGAGGTGATAGGTGGATTCTTTCAACCTCTATTTTGCCCTCTGGATCTAAAACATCAGGGCAGTTTTCCTTGAGAATTTCTTGAAGGGTGATTTCTAGGTTCTTTCTTTGATCATGGCTTTCAGGTAGTCCAATAATTTTTAAATTGTCTCTCCTGGATCTATTTTCCAGGTCAGTGGTTTTTCCCATGAGATATTTCACATTGCCTTCTAATCTTTCATTTGTTTGGATCTGCTTAACAGCATCTTGATTTCTCATAAAGTCATTAGCTTCCATTTGCTCCAGTCTAACTCTGAAGGAATGAATCTCCTCAGTGAACTTTTGAGATTCTTTTTCCATCTGGCAAATTCGACTTTTTAAGGCATTCTTCTCCTCATTGCCCTTTTGGGCCTCCTTTGCCATTTGAGTTAGTCTATTTTTTAAGGTGTTGTTTTCCTCAGTCAGGCTGTTGACCCTCATTTCATACTTTTCCTGCATCCTTCTCATTTCTCTTTCCAATTTTTCCTCCACTTCTCTTATTTGATTTTTAAAGTCCTTCTTAAGGTCCTCTATGGCCTGCAACCCACTCATGTTTTCCCCTGGGGCTTTTGGAGCAGGACTTCTGACCTCACAGTCCTTTTCCCGCTCTATGCCCCCAAAATAGGAGTCTAGGGTTGCATTTTTCTGTTTCCTTTGCCTTGGCATGTTGCCACTTAATTACTTGACTTTTGGGCTTGTTGCCACACTATGGCTTTAAGGCCAGATAGAGGAATTTTCGTCCCGAACGTGTGGGGGTCAACTTCCGTTTCTGGCAAGCTGTAAACCCACCCACGACTTCCACCCTAGATCACAATCCAGATCCAGGGAGGTTAAAGCAAGAGCGATTACCCCCCAAGACTGATCGCTGGATCTCCCTACAAATTTGCAGGCTGGGAGCAGGATCTGCCTCTGAAAACTACAAAATGGCGTTTGTCCTCAGCGGCTTCTAGCCCCCAGGGGAGGGAGCCGACGCATTCCCTAATACCAGTCCCAAAGTCCATAGGACAGTAACCTCTTACTTTGTCCCAGGCAAGTCTATGTTGATAGTTCTGGAATCGCCACAGCTCCTAGTGTTCTGGGGTTCCTCCAGCTGGCTGCTGGCCCTGCCGCCCTGGGGCTAAAACCTCGGCTCCTGCGGACCTGGGCTCGGCTCGGCTCAGCTCCTGCGCTCTGCGCGCTGCACGCTGCCAGGTCCCAGACCACTGCGCTGGTCCTTCCTGCAGGGCTGCTGGGCTGTCCTCAGCGGGAGTTTAGCTTCTCTGTGTCGTTCTGTGGGTGCTGTGGCTCCAGAAGTTGTTCAGAGTCCCCGTTTACATCGTTTGGGGGGAATGTGGGGGCAGAGTGGCTTGGATGAGCTGTTTCTACTCCGCCATCTTGGCTCCGTAAAATCAATTCTAATTTTTAAGGAATAATTTTCTTCAGTGAGATTTTGTCCCTCCTTTTCCATTTGACCAATTCTATTTTTGAATGAGCTCTTCTCCTCAGTGAATTTTTGTACATCTTTTTCCATTTGGCCAATTATGCTTTTTAAGGCATTCTTCTCTGCAATGGATTTTGCACCTCTTTTACCATTTGGCCTATTCTTTTAATAATTCTATTATTTTCTTCAGTATTTTTTTCATGCCTCCTTTATCAAGCTGATTCTTTTTTTTCTATAATTTTCTTGTAGCACTCTCATTTCTCTTCCCAATTTTTCCTCTACCTCTCTCACTTGATTTTTAAAATCCTTCCTGAGCTCTTCCATAGCTTGAGACCAATTCATATTTTTCTTTGAGGCTTTTTACATAGAAATTTTAACATTGCAGTCTTCTTGTGAGTGTTTTGATCTACCTTGTCACCAGTGTAACTTTCTGTGGTCAGAACTTTTCTGATGTTTGCTTATTTTACAAACCAATTGCTTGTCTTTTAATTCTTTACTAAAGTATGGCCCTGCTTCCAGGCTGAAGGGCACACTGTCCAAAGTTTCAGAGATCTTGTGCAGCTGTTTTCAGAGACCTATATAAGGACCTATAAGTTTCCAGTTTTTCCAAGGTGGTATGATCTAAGGAGAGATGTATTTATTATTCTTCTGGCCTGTGCTCTTGTCTGTGAGTGACTACAAGCACTATGTTCTGTCCTGAAACTATGATGAGAGTCTCTGCTCCACTATAGCTGTAAGTTCTAATGTACTAGTCCTCTTCCTCACTCTGGGACTGCCACCCACAACCATAACCTGGATGTCAGGATGGGCAAAGCAACAGAGTCCTGCAATGAGACCTTTGTAATCTTCTGACAAGTTGTTTGATTCCCTTGCCATCTGTGGGCTGAGAATTGTGGAAGCAGCTGCTTTAGCTACTGATTCATTCACTCCCAAGGCCTGTGCCTGGTTTGCTGGCACTGGAACAGCCTGAATTGGACTATGTTCCACTCTCACCTCAATGTGACAGGCCTTTCCTGCCAAATGTTTAAGTTGTCTTGAGCTAGACAATGTTTCACCCTGTCCTTTTGTAGGTCTTGTCACTCTAGGATTTGGTTTAGGGCAGTATTTAAAGGTCTTTGGAGATACTCAGGCAAGTACCTGTCTTCTCGCTGCCATATTGGCTCCAGCCCTCAACCTGGCTCTTGTGCTACAAAAATGACATATTAGCAAGGGGGTTACCGGTTGGGTGAATCGAGGGGCATCTCCACTGACTAAGTGGTCAAATGATGGTCATAAAATTGTCACCTGCTTATGTTGAACAAGGGGGGGCTTTTCAAAGCATCAAGTCATCCCACACATACTGGGTTTGGACATAGAATTTGAGTAAAACAGGATGAAGATATCTTTGTCAGCATTTTTGTGGCTGTGCAAGTGAGTTTTATAAACTGGTAAACAAGCAGTGAATGTTGCATTAAAGCTTGATGCCCCCTATAAGAGCCTATCTACTTCTACATGAATTTTTGTAGAATATCAAACTGACTAATACTGATTGGAATAGAGTAGGAGTCCAAATGAATTATTTCTCACAACAAACTCTTTGATTTCCTCTATTTTTCATAAAATACTTCCAATATTCTTCATACTCTATTGCACATTATTATGGGGATCTAAAATTTTTGTTTATAAGAAACATTAAGTTGAATATTATTTAAAGGGGTCTATAGTTTATAGTGAATATTAAAACACTGAAAAAATGCCAGTGAACATTACTGGCTAATATTTGGGGAATTCAAATCTTCTAACTAGGGTAACAACACCACACAGAAATCAAATGTTAAAATTTCCATTTCAAGGATTTATTTTGCTTCTAAAAATTAGTACTTGGAACATCACTCATAGGATATGGTGTAAAGAATACTGTGCAGATAAGCTAATTAAAACATATTTTATTTGGAAGAATGACTCAACATTAGTAGCATAGGGCCATGAACACACATTTGTAAAGAGACAACAATTGCAAGCAAGATGGATAAAACTGTGACATTTCTCTCCTGTGTACACTTGTCCTGGTTCCCAGAAATGTCAATTTTAACCTTTAACTCCATGTATCAGCCTTTCTGCTCTTACTTTTGACTTGACTATCCTTTGAACCATTAACACCTCTGTGTTGCTTATTAATTTTTAATTCTTGAAGGTGAATTAAAATACCTTTTAATGGTTTCTTGATTCATTTTTTCTTGGGATTTGAGATGTGGAAAAAATACCTATAAAATTTCTGAGAAATTCCAGGAAGGAATTTCCACTTGTAAATACCATCCCCAGGTTCCTTTGAAACAATCCTCTCCAACATTTCTTACAGAGCGGAAGTATTCTATCACATTTATATACCATAAATTCAGCTCTTCCCCAATTAATAGGCACCACCTTAGTCTCCAGTTCTTTGCCACTTAAAAAGAGTTGTGGATATTTTTGAACGTTTTTAGTTTTGAGTCTGTCTTTCTTAGGACTTATCCCTTTCTCATTCTTTTTTTTTCCCGCTTTTTGGAGGGCAGTTGGGGTTAAGTAACTTGCCCAAGGTCACATGGCTAGGTTTTTGTTTGTGTGTTCGTTAAGTGTCTGAGGTCAGATCGGAACTCAGGTCCTTCTGACTCCAGGGCCAATGCTCTACTCACTGCACCACCTAGCCACCGGCCCCCCTTCCCCTCCCCCACTTTCTCATTCTTAATTAGGATCAGGTTAAGGGTTAACTTGCTTTCTGGTGGAAACCTTTCCTGATTCTACTTAATTCTACTGCCTTCTCTCTCTTATTTCCTATTTATCCTTCATATACCTTATTTGTACATAGTTATTTGCATTTTGTATCCCCCTTTAGTTTACGTACTTTGCCAAGACAGGGACTATCTTTTATCTTTCTTTATATCCTAAGGACTTAGCATAGTGCCTGGTACATAGTAGATGCTTAATTATATATTTATTGCCTGCCAGACTATTCTACTCTTCTTAGTTTCCTTCTTCCTTTTCCTCTTTCTCTCCTGTTTCCTTGTTGAATAAAATGTATTTCTATATCCAACTGTGGATAGACAGTCTTCTCTCCTTTGACTAGTTGAGAATGAGGTTAAATAGTCAGCCTTTTCCTCATCTCTACCCCTTCCTTAATTGTTGTGATTTCTTGAAGTATAACATCTAGCATTGTTTTTTGGATGTGGCCTTCAGGCAGTCCAGTGGTTTTTCAGTTATGTTATTTTTCCTTTGTCTATCTTCCAGAAACATGAAATATGGGTTGTTTTTTTTTTTCTGGTAAGAAAATTACTACTTATTTTGAAAATTGTAGAGTATTGGGTTTTGAGGGAATAGGTTGGACAGAGAACTAGCAAATTTGGCCTGATGAGTGTCTGGAAATACCAAAAGGACTAAAGTCTTTGAGAAGGCTTCCATTCAGTTAGTTTGTCTAAATTTAGGGGCATGGCAGAGCCATCTTGATCCAGGCCCCCAGAGCCCATTGTTAAGTTGGGAGCATTTATATGTCAGAAATTGGCAATAGCTCCATACCATGACTTGAGTTACTGTTTTGTGGATTGTCTAGACTTAAGAAAATAATGGAGAAATGTTAATAATGCACATTAAACTTAGAAGTCTGTCCTGCATATTCCTCTGCTGCCTCCCCCCCCCCCCAATAAGCCAATTGCCAGCAAATCATTGCCTAAGTCTTATCCTTTCATCGATTTCTAGGGAAATGACTATATTGGAATTTTTTTTCTGTTGATTATTTTCAGGTGTATAAGACTTAACCTTTTTCTATTTGCACATTTCTTTTCTTAATAAGTAATAGGCTATATATAATTCTTGATGTATATTCTTAATATGCCATATGTAATACTTGAGTAGGGCAGGTAGGTGGTGCTATAGTGGATAGAACACTGGGCCTGGAGCTAGGAAGACTTGAATTCAAATCCAGTCTCAGACATTTCCTAGGTGTGTGACCCTGGGTGAGTTTCTTAACCTTGTTTCCCTCAGTTTCTTCATCTGTAAAATGAACTGGAGAAGGAAATTGCAGACCTCTCCAATATCTTGCCAAGAAAGCCTCAAATGGGGTCATGAAGAGTCTGACACGTCTGAAAAATGTCTGAACAGCAAAGTATTTTAGTTCCTTGGCCAAGCAACCACTTTCTCCCTAGGAAGTGATGCCAGGATGGGCCTCTTGGTTCTCTGTGATAAACCTCAGAGGGTCTTCTTTTACCTACTTCAGGTGAGTAATTCTTTGATCTACTCATTAGGCTTGAGTGATGTGCTACAGAGAATTTATAACTAAGAAGCAAAATTGTGGAGAGGATGGAAAGGACAATGTTTTGTTCATACTTTTGTGATAACTTCCACATTCCAATTCAAAGCATTATCTACAGCAGGTGATCAATAAATCTTGAGAAGACTTTCCTCTGTGCTTCTCTAATGACATGGGAATAGAAACACTCTCTGTCCTGGGAAAATGTTTCTGGACCATTAAGTATAAGGGTTACCCTCTGAGTATTAGTGGAAGGGGGAGGAAGAGGGAGAGAGAGAGAACAAAGAAGAGAATGATTGTGGCAGTTATTCCTACTCCAAATTGGGATCACTGTGGTCAGTGGACACAGCAGCAGTAATGTGGAGCTGGGTGGGGTTCCTGGGAGCAGAGAATGCAGCCATTAAAATCAAATGCATAGAGCAACCATGGTTCCTGACTGGCAGCAGCATGTACTAGGTTTCCCAGGATGTGCCCAGGGCTACTCTAAAGTTTCCTGTCATTTCCTGTCATCATTCCTAAAACTTCACCACTTCAGTAATAGAGACTGCACTCATCCAAACACTGGGATTTTAGCATCTTTATACAGGACAAATCTTTATGCTATTTTATTTTCTCTTGCTGGAAAGGTGAACCTGATTTGTAGAAATGGGGATTCAGAAATTATACTAGCTTTTCTGCTGGGGATCACAGTGTGAGAAGGTTGTACTTTGGGAAATTAAATTTTTGAGTGTGTTGTGTTAATATACTATACTGATTTGTTTCAAATTTTCAAATTTCTTATTTTGTTTTATAGTTAGATGTTTGCCTTGTGTCTTTTCTAGCGTGTAAGCCCTTTGAAGGAAGGGTCTGTGCTTTATTTGTCCTTAGATATTCCCTAGCACCCAGCATAGTGGTCTGCATATAATTAACAAATGTTTGTTGAATTGAACTATGCTATCTAATCCTATCCTATCTAGTCCTCCTGGTTGACTTGCCAGTCACTAAATGTGCCAGCAGGTACCTTGGTACCTGGTAGGTCAGTGGACCTGACGTCAGGAAGACCCAAGATTAAATTCTGCCTAGCTGTTTGACCCTGGGCACATCATTTAACTTTTCTGTGCCTTAATTTCCTAATTTGTAAAATAGGGGATTAGACCCAATGGACCTGTAAGGTCATTCTAAGCCTATGATTCTGTGTTATTCAGCTTGATCCAATCCCCAGAATCAGCAGCTTCCTTCTTTGGGAAGGTTGCTTCATTTCCTCGTTCTGTGGAGGCTGGCCAATTCTGTGCCCCAGAGTTTGTTTTTGTGATTGCCACTGCCCCACAGGATCCCAGGAGCCCCCAGGGGCAGACCTGTCAGGATGCTGAGATGTCACTCTCTTCCCTGTGCTCTCCCATGGTGTAGTAATCTGGACCTGGTGCCAGGGAGTCAGCTGTGGCATTGATGTGTAATTAATGAAGAGGGAGCAAGGGGCCAGCGTTCACACACACAAATCATGCTCTTGTCAGCAACAAAGGGCTTGATGGGATTGTTTTGCTGCATTTTTAAAATCATCCTTTAAAATGTGTATCATTACAAAATGGTGTGGAGTCTGGTGGGAGCGCCTTCCTAGAGCTGGAGATATCAATACTTGGTGCAAGCCTCAGGGACAGTCTGCACTTCTATTCAGTGATTAATTCCAGGTACTGCAATTGTGTCCCTCTGCATGTGTATGTCTGTATATAGAGGGTAGGGGAGACCAGGTAACCTGCTTCTGTTTCACTGTGTTGGCGCTATACCCTGCAGATCCCCACAGCCCTTATTTAGCTGACCTCTGCTCCTTCAAGCCTGCAGATTCAAAAAATAGTTTTTATTGATGCCTTTTATTTGGACATCATAGTCATTTCCTTCCTTCCTTCCTTCCTTCCTTCCTTCCTTCCTTCCTTCCTTCCTTCCTTCCTTCCTTCCTTCCTTCCTTCTTTCCTCTCTCTCTCTCTCTCTTTCTTGAGGGGGGAAGGCAGGGCAACTGTGGTTAAGTGACTTGCCTACAGTCACACGGCTAGTTTTTTGTTAAGTGTCTGAGTCAGATTTGAGCTCAGGTCCTCCTGACTCCAGGGCCAGTGCTCTATTGACTACACCACCTAGCTGCCCCGATAGTCATTTTTTTTGATCCATCCCCTTCCCTCATATTTCTTTCCCTTGCCCCTTCATTGAATTATTCCTTGTCTTTGTGTTTGTATCCTTAGTGCCTAGCACAGTGCCTGATAGTAGATTTCTGGGTCTGGAGTCAGAGGACCTGGGTTCCAAGACCTGCTTCTGATCTTTATTACTTGTGTGACCTTGAGCAATTCACTTAAGTTCTTTGGACCTCAGTTTCCCTATCTGTAATATGTGAGACTTGAACTAGATGACCTCTGAGGTTTCTTCCAGCTCTAGAGCTGTCTTTAGCACAGTGCCTGGTATGTAGTAAGTGCTTTACAAATATGACATGGCATAGTGCTCCATAAATGCTTGTTGAATTGAATTGAACCTATCCAGTGATTACATCTGATAACAAATTCAACATTTTGCAACAGTAGGCACCCACCTCTATAGTGAAGGGAGGGGAGATATTTAAGGATCTGTTTATTCACTTTGACCAAGATGATTATTAACATTACTCATATTAGCTTTCTTTCAGTGATTTTTTCATTCACATGGTTGTCATCAAAGTGTTTGCTGTTCCTCTGGTTCTGATTACTTTACTCTGAATCTGTTATACAAATCATCTCACATTTCCATGAATTCCTCATGTCATTTTATATGATGCAATGACATCCTATTACATTCATATGAGAAATAGCCTAGTGTAATCTATTAGAAAGCTGGTCTCAGGGCCAGGAAGACCTGGGTTTAATTTCTGCCTCTCAAAATATACTGTGTAAGTAGATGGAGTAGTGGATAGAGTGCTGAACCTGGAGTTAAGAAGACCTGAGTTCAAATCTGATTCCAGACACTTAACAGCTATGTGACCCTGGGAAAGTCACTTAACCCTCTTTGCCTAAGTTTCCTCATCTGTAAAGTGAACTGGAGAAGGAAATGGCAAAGTATTCCAGTATCTCTACCAAGAAAACTCCAAATGGGGTCATGAAGAGTTGGACACTACTGACCAACAACAAAATCATACACTGGTTGGGTGACTATGAACAAGACACTTAACCTGTCTGCACTTTAGGTAATTCTCTAAGACTTGGAGAGAAGTTGAGGGGAAGGTGCTGAACTGCATTGGTAGAGAGGGTTTCCTCACTTGGGAGTCCCTATGCTAAGAACATCTGGTCTCTATCTTTATATTCATATTCCATAGTTTTTTCAGACATTCCCCAGTTGATGACTAATTGTTTTATTTCAATTTCTTTGCAGTTATAGAAAGCAGCCCATGAAGTTTTTGTTTGTTTGTTTTTGTCTTTTTGGGCAGGGGAAGCTAGGATAATTGGGGTTAAGTGACTTGTCCAAGGTCTCACAGCTAGTAAGTGTGTCAAATGTCTGAGATCAGATTTAGATTCAGGTCCTCCTGACTCCAGGGCTAGTGCTCTATTCACTGCACCACCTAGCTGCCCCTGAGCTCATGCATTTTAAAAGAATTTTTAGATGCAACATTCAATCAACATATACTTAATGAATACCTCCTTACTCTATAAATAGGTATTCCATTCCTGAACTCAGGCAAGGTGTTGGGAGCCATGCAAAGAAGTAGAGTTCATGATCTTGGACTTCAAAGGGCATGCAATCTTGTTGTACATAACTAGAGATCTTCTGGTTCAAGCTTCTTCTTCTTCCATTTTACAGATAAGTAAACTGTGGACCAGAGAGGTCAAGTGTCTTGCATACTGTTCACACAGGTCATGGGATCATCATATCATCATGAATTAGAACTGGGAGGAACTTCAGAAGTCATCTAATCCAATCTCCTCCCATGTGTGTCATGGTGCACAGTGTGGCAGTGTAGTATGGACCAAGTGTTGGTCTTATGATCAGAAGACTTGGCTTTTAGTTCTGCCACTGATTAATTAAGTGACCACGAGCAGGTAGGTAACTTAAGTACTCTAATCCTAAATATTTTTTCATATATAAAATGGATATAATTATATTTTCATGAAATATCTCATAGGTTTATTAGGAGAGTATTGTATATACCAGTGAAGGATTATGGGTATGTTTCTGAACCTGGAATAAGGAACACTTGGCTTTAAATCCTAACTCATGACCATCATATTACCCTTATGAACCTCAGTTTCCTCATCTATAAAATGGTGATAATAATATCATTTTAGTATTTAAATCACAGGCTCATGTGAGAAAATGTATATGTAACAATAGCTACCCTGGCCCTGCTTGAAGGCCAGGCATGTTATATTTAATGAGGGTTCTCTGGTACCCTTAAGGGAGATCAGAGGTGTCATCTTTGCCATTGGCTCAAACCTTCACAGATCATGTCCCTTCAATTTTAAATAACAATTCAATTAAATCACTTGACAGTCAGATTAGTTGACTATTATACAGAAGAATATGTACTTCAAAGGCATGAACAAATAGACACATCTCCCCCTCGCCTCCCCCCCCCATTCCCAACACTTGGGAGGATATAATATCCCCCGTGATACCTAGGTGGTGTGGTGGGTAAAGTGCCAAGCCTGAAGTCTCGAAGACTCATCTTCCTGAGCTCAAATCTGGCCTCAGACACTTACTTAGCTGTGTGACCCTAGGTAAGTCACTTAAACCTATATGCCTCAGTTTCCTCATCTGTAAAATGAGCTGGAGAACGAAGTGGCAAACTGCTCCTGTATCTTTGCCAAGAAGACCCCTAATGAGGTTATGGAGAGTCAGACACAACTGAAATCACAGAACAAGTGGCTCCCCTTTGTCACCTCAATCCTTGGAGAAGGGAGAGGATTAGGTTTACATCTTAACTTGGTTCCTATATTATATCAGTCCTGTCAAATTCCAGGTTCAACCTCTTGTCTCCCACCCCTGGGCTTTCCTGATGGCATAACAACAATGTTCAGCCTGGGATCCTGGCTACAAGGTTTCTATGAATGGAAATTCCACTTCTAAGGGAGCCCCCCACCCCACCTCAATATACACTGAGAATTGAAAAGGACAAACAAATCCAACTCCAAAGCCCAAGGTTTTCTCCAGAGCACCCAGCTTAGGGCTTAAAAGGAGGGGAGCCACCCAGCTTAGGACACTGTATCCAGGCTGTAGGTGGACAAGACCTCTATCCCTGGATGGAGAGATTGAGATTCTCCCAGTCTGAATTTAAAGATTTAGCCCCCTGTGGCTTCCCACCCATTGGGAAGAAGCTGCTCTAATCCATGTGGAGGGGAATGAAGAATGTCTTCTCTCACAAGCAGGCTGGATTCTGCATCGGAGGTCATCTGGGTATGTGCCAAAACTGGGTTCCATATATAAAGTACTTTGCCAGCTTCACAACACTGTATTGATTCCAATTATGATTATGTGCCTTCAAGTGCTATAGAACGGAATCCAATTCAACCAATTGCACTTTTCTTATTGATATCTCATGTTTCCAGTGGGTTTCTACCCTTTACCATGAGATATCCAGGGGTGGGGAAGCTGCTGTGTTGAGGCTGCATGTGTCCCTTTAGGTCCTTGGGTGCGGCCTTTTGACTGAGTCCAAATTTTACAGAAAAAATCCTCTTATTAACTGTGAAGTTTGGATTAAGTCAAAGGGCTAAGCTTGAGGACTTAGAGGGCCACATGTGACTTCAAGGCTGAAGGTTCCCCACTCCTGGATTCTTTATAAGAATTAAAAAAAGAGAAAAAAACAGTTCAAGAAAACTAACATATCAGCTCAGTTTCATAGTATATATGATATTCTGTACCCATAGTTTTAGTGCCCCTCTGCAAAGAAGGGGGGTGGGCACATTTTTTCAGTTCTAGGCCAAGCTTCTCAGTCATTATAATTATATGCCCTCAGCCACTATTTATTAAGCACCTACTATGTGTAAGGAGAGGCAGCTATATGGTTCAGTGGATAGGGCATTGGGCTTGGAGTCAGGAAGACCTGGCTTCAAATCTGACCTCAGACACTTAATAGCTGTGTGACCTGGGCAGGTCACTTAACCTCTGTTTGCCTTAATCCACTGGAGAAGGAAATTATAAACCACTGAAATATCTTTGACAAGAAAACCTTATGGACAATACTGGTGTGCAATGGTCCATGGGGTCAGGAAGAGTGGGCCATGACTGAACAACTGAATAACAAATTATGAACTCTACTTAGGTGTGGGGGCATAAAAGAAAAAAAAAGTCCAAACTGTCCCTGTCCTCAAGGAACATACAGACTACTGAGAGCTGGGGGTGGTTGGAGAATAAGGAGGATACAAAATGGAATAGGCAAGAAAATGCCAAGTACAGTTATCCCTTGGCATCTTGGGGGTTGGGAGGATGATGCCCCCATGATCTGGAAAATTCATATAAAATTTTTTGGCCCTCCCTTTGTACCAGAGAAGAAGCCTAAATTATTATGGTATTAAAAGATAAAATATGGTGATATTATACAATACCATTCATATGTTTTATGCATTTCTGAGTTTCTAAATTTTTTCCTGTGTTATCTGCGGCTTTTGCAATACTCTCTCCAAATTCCTATTTAATTTCTTTTGCCGACCTGGGATATATGGAAATGTTGATGGGGAAAGCTGTGATGTGGAAGGGATAACTGTATATTCAAAGCAGTACAAAGTAATGTCAAGGTATTATGTTGGTGGCATCAGGATGAGCTTCATAGAGGAGAAAGGACAATAGAAAATGCTTTGAAGAAGCTTGGGGCTACACTAGATGGCTCAGAGTCACAGGGCTTCCTTGGGTACCAGGGGTTTTAATAGGAAATGTGTAGAATTCAAGGAAGCTTGGTTGAAAGGCCACAATAATCATGGTCTTGAATGATAGCAATAGACAGCTAGTGTTGCACTTCTTAAGACAGCATTGAGAAACAGAGTGTTCAGGAATAAGGAGAGAATGTGTCTCCTGTGTTCTCTTCTGGTCAGAGAATCTCTGGAGTTGTGTCCTCGCTTCTGGACACCACCTTTTAGGAAGGAGTATCCAGAGGAATTTACCAGGCTGATGAGGGGGAAAGCATTGGCTCTAGATAGAAGGGATGTGGCCTTGAAGGCCATCTCTGACGTTTAAGAAGAAAACCGACATTGATTAAGTACCTACTATGTGCCAGACAGCAAGCTAAGCACTTTACAGATATTGCATTTGATCCTTATAACGACCCTTGGGAGGAAGTTGCTATTATTATTCTCATTTAATGGTTGAGGAAACTGAGGCAGACAGGTTAAGTGAGTCACCCAGAGTCACACAGCTAGTGACTGAGGCTGGATTTTAATCCTGATCTTTCTGACTGTGGACGTAGAGCTTTCTCCCCTGTGTCACTTAGCTCCCTCTGCCACACTACCCATGAGATCCAGAGGAAGCCTCTTTACCAATTTGTGCCTTAATCTTTTTATCTACTATGTAAAAGAGTTGGACTAGATAACCTCTCAGGCTCCTGCCATCTGTATGATGCTACTGCCAAATCCTTGAAGGACCATCATGTGGAAGAAATATTCAATTCATTCTTTTCATTCTCAGAGCTGAATTAGGAACAATGGGTAGAAATTACAAAGAGGCAATTTTAAGCTTGACATCACAGAGCTGGGAAGTTTCCAAGGTAGGATTTGAACTCAGTCCCTCATGGGTCCACCACTCTTACCATACTGTGAGCCATGGGTGGAAATTTCAGGATGGCATATTCAAGCTTCATGTAAGGAAACTTTTAAACAATGAGAGCTATCCTGAAGTGGAATGGGCTGGCCCCAGAAGTATGGTGCATCTTCCTTTCTAGATGTGTTTGAGCAAACACCGGGTGATGACTTGTCATGTGTTGTTTAAGGGGGTTCTGTTTCTTTTAAATCAAGTTCATGCATTGACTCAAGATATCACCCCGTGATGTCACTGGTTCACTTTGAAAATGAAGGACAAACAACAAAAGAGTGTTCAAGAAGGCCTAACACCTTTGGCATGAGGGCTGCTGAACCCTTCTAAGGGCTCAACATCTTATCATGTTATCTGGGTTATTTTTAATCCCTTTACATTCTGTTATTGGATCATGCAGGTAACTCTAATGTCCTAATATCTGTCCTAAAATAGGAAATTTCCCCAATTTGATCAGGGATTTACCTCCCTTATAAATTCAAAGGAAATCGGGGATGGGGGTGGGAAAGACTCTTACAATTGGGAAAATCTAGATATATTTCCTATAGGAGATGACATTTGAACTGAACATTGAAGGAAGTTGGGGTTTCAAGAGGGTGAGATAAGGAAGAAAGGAGGGAGGCAAGCAGCATGGCAGGGTGGAAAATACTGGATTTAAAGTCAGAGGATCTGGGTTCAAAATTTTGCCTCTGACATTTACTATCTGTGTGACCTTAGATAAGTCCTTTAACCTCTCTGGGTCTCAGTTTCCTCATCTGGAAAATGAGAAGGTGGGGTCAGATGACTTGTAAGGTCTCATTCAAGCCTAGATCTCTGATCCTCTGAAAATGCTTCTCTGCTCCCAGTGTCCCCCTTTAGACCACCCAGATAAGTGACTATGCTGGTAGAGGACTTTTAAAAATTTTACCTACCCCTATGCCCAGCCTTCCCTTATTACCAAAGCAACCTCCAGGTGTCTGAGCTTCCTCTGACACTTTTAAAAAGTAGCTCTGGATAAAGGAGAGTTTATTAGGGCCCAGGAAAGGACACCCTTCTCAAGACTAATTTAGAATCTTTATGACTCAGTGGAGGCTGTCAATCTTGACTTCTTTGACGTTTAATTCCTGCTGATCTAAATTTTATATGACAAATAGTTTCATTTAATTGTGTCACCTCTGGCTTAGATATACCATAAAAAAGTTTCCATTTTAACAGCCAGCAACAAAGGAGCCTGCCTGGTGAGCAACAGTGAGTGATAATGTCACAGAAACTTGCAAAGGCATGTGGAGCTGAGGAAGGTGGCACTTTATAGCCCAGGCAGGTGGTAGCAGGGAATGAGGGAGGAGTTCTGGGCGTAGGGAACATCTGAATGGTACTGGCAGTTTGCAGTCCATCTACTGGCCATCCACTTCTAGCAGTGACATGACTCACTAAGACTTTCTAAGAGAAAGTAGAAAGGTGAACTCAAAGTAAAATTTATTAGGTGGTAAGGAGGACAGTGATTTCTTGCTTTTGGATTGGGGGAGAGAAGTTGCTGGGTTTCATGGAAGTCAATAGATTTAGAGCCAGACAAGACAGTGGAGGTCATCTAGTACAATACCTTTATTTTACAGAAGAGGCAACAGAAGCAAGGAGTGACTAACTGGCTTTTCCAAGAGGTAGAAATGGGATCTGAACCCAGATTCTGTAGGTTATCTGAATTCAAAACTCTTCATTATATCTCGCTGCCTCGTCAATGACAAGGTATAGAAGAATTTTTGAACTGCACTTTTGGAGGGAGTTCCCCATATCAGTGAATCATACATAGATCCAGCTAGGGTTATAGTAGTCTTTAAGAGTTTGGTGTAGTCACTGGGGTTTTTCAACCATTTCTTTTTGCCCCTCACTCTATTGCTTCCAGAATCCTTTGCGGATTATGGTTGCCTTCATGGTGGTTGCCTTTGCCAGCACTTTCATTCTCATGACTTTATGTTATTAATAATAGCTCCTTTTTCTCCAGGTCTTTGCATCTTCTGCTTTCTTGAACCACACTAAGGTCAGGGTTGATATGTCATCCAGGGTCATTACCCATCACTACTCTTCACCCTACCCTATTCCTTCCTTCCTAATTCCCTCAAAGGACTAATTAGTGCCATATGCAAAGATCATTGAATGTGACTGCATTTTTTGGGAGGGCAATTGGGGTTAAGTGACTTGCCCAAGGTCACATGGCTAGGGTTTTTTTTTTTTTTTTTAGTTAAGTGTCTGAGGCCGGATTTGAAATCAGGTCCTCCTGTCTCCAGGGCTGGTGCTCTATTCACTGTGAGTGCATTTTTAACAGTTAAATACCCTTATTTTTCTGTGATTGGGTCTGGGAAAGACCAACTCCCTTATAGTATGTACCCAATGTACAGGGCCCCAGCTAAGAGGAAACTTTGAGATCATAAAGTTGACCATTTCTCACAACAGATGTCCAGCTTGCTTAGGATCACACAGGTAGTAAGTGTAGAGGTTCAAACACACATACTTTTCTCTATGGCAAACTGCTTCACTGATCCCTATAACATTTCCCAGTCATGTGTGAATAGGATCATGGGCTTACACCTATTAGGATCATAAATTTAGAGTTGGAAAAATGGAATTTCTAAACCATCTAATCTAATTCCTCATGATTCTGGTATGGGAGGCCCAGATGGGATAAGCAAGGCATTATGGCATGCTGGGTAGAACGTGAACTTGGAGTGATTGAATTCCACGATAAATACCTATTGTGTGACCTTGGACAAGTCACTCATCTTCCCTGGACTTCAGTCTACTCCTCTGTAAAATGAAGGAGGTGGACTTAATGACCTCTAAAATATTTTTCAGCTCTAAATTTATGTTCCTATAAACCTATGAAGTGATTTATTTTCCAAACATCCTACAGGTAGCATTAATCAATCAACAAGCATTGTAGTGCCTAACAAATAATTGATTGATCGACATTGGTATTAAAGCTGAGTCTTGAATGAAATGACAGATTCTAAAATGCAGAGGTGAGAAGGGAGGGGGTTTTATTGCTCTGTGCTTCTTTATGTAATGAAGGGCTCAAGCTCATTTGCACAAGACTCTACTCATTGGTGGAGATTGATTTCTCAACACTCTGTGCCTGGATTAGTAGTAGAGGTGGTATGTGCTTTCGAATGAAGAGATCTTGGTCTTCAATTTTCGCCAGGAAAAGGACCTAGGAGAAAGAGAAAGACTCTGGGAAGAAGTCAGCATGTGGAGAAGCTGCTACCTTGATCATATCCTTACCTTCAGCTTATTATATAAAGACTTCAGGAAATTTCCTCTGGAGCTTGAATTCTTGGGCCCTGGATTCTCAGGGATACTCTACAGACCAGTTTCAACTTCTGGTCTGGAATCTTGGGCTTGCTCCAAGGTCCCCATGGCTTGAGCTTCTAGGCCCAGGACTCCCTTCCCTACATCTAGAAGTGAAAAGGATAAATGAAATAAGGCCCAAACCTAAACCCAATTCTCAGGTCCACCAGGGCCTTAGATGACCCTTCTCAGACCAGGTTACTGAGTGATGCTTATTCTGCTGGTGAACATGACCTTCATTACTGGATGCTACTGGAAAGAAAGACAGACCATGCCACAGATTTAAAGACCCAGATGGTTCTAACTACAGAATCAATGGAAAAAGGCTGCTCCTAACAATACAGTAGGCTACTACACGATGTTTTCTCCCAGAAGGGGGTATCTCCCATGTGGGTACCTCCACCTTAGGTGGTCGGGGCATGCTTCAAAGTCATTTATACTTATGAAAGAAAAAAAGATGAAGAGGATCATAAACATTCTGGTCAAATCTCAGTATTTCACAGATGAGGAAACTGAGCTCCAGAGAGAAGTAATATACCCAGGCCACATAAGAAGTTATTAGCAAAGCCATGATTTAATGCTAGGTCCCCAAACTTTAAATCCCGTGCAATTTCCACCATGTACTGCCATTTCTTATCCAATTACATTTCATGGAGACTCAGTGAAAGTGTATTTTTCTTTATTTTTTCAATTAAAATGAGACACTTATGAATAACTCCTTTGGTTTGATTATCAGAATACTAATTAAGACTAATATATACATCATCAATAATAGCTTACACTTGTACCTTGCTTCTCGGTGACAAGGTGACTTCTTATCCATTATTTATATTGATCCAATAAAATCCTGAGCTATGTTGAGGAAAGGGGAAAATATATGTATCAAGAATCAGGGGAAAAATATATGTATCAATAACTAATCTATTTATTAAGTGAATATTATATGTCAGGCACTGTGGAGGATATAAATAAGTATAAAATATGATTCTTGTTCTCTAGAAGATTATAATCTATTCAGAGATATCTATATACACTGAAGAGACAGCTAACTGTACAATGAATATGAGAAGCAGCCATGCTTGGCCTCAGGAAGACCTGAGGTTAAATTCTACATCTGACACTTACTAGTTGTATGACCATGAATAATTCACTTAAGCCCTCATTACTCTAGGTAACTCTCTGAGTTTATGAAATATCCATAAATTATTGATCTGTACCGATGGAAAGAATTTCCACACCAGGAATTCCCTCTACTTATTACTGATCAATGTCCAGTAAAATATAAATTCACACACATACTTATGGTAAGAGGTAAGATATGTCATATATAACAAAATGGCAGGAAGGGATGGCAATGGGGTCAGAAAGACTTGAGTTCAACTCAAGACTCAGATATGACCTTTAAGTATCTCTTGAAAGCTCTTTAAGATTTTATGTTGCAAAATGACTGCTAGTCTACATAGGTAAAAACAGTTTTTCATTCTCCATGGTTTTCTTGTTCTTTTTGCCTTTTCCTCCTATTTCCCTCTCCTCCTTTCCTTCTCATCCTTTCTTCTTTTTTCCTTCTCTTCTTCTTTCTCTCTTTCTTTTAATTATCTGTCCTCACTTCTCCTTGCCTGCCAATGAATAACAAAAGATATTAAAAGTGAAAACCTTGTAACATATATGCATAGTCCAGCAAAAAAATCCCATACATTAAAAATGTATGTCTCGGGGCGGCTAGGTGGCGCAGTGAATAGAGCGCCAGCCCTGGAGTCAGAAGGACCTGAGTTCGGAGCCGGCCTCCGACACTTAATCCATACAAAAAACAAAAACCTAGCCGTGTAACCTTGGGCAAGTTACTTAACCCCAATTGCCCTAAAGGGGCGGCTAGGTGGAGCAGTGAGTTGAGTAAGAGCGCCGGGCCTCGGAGTTGGGATGACCCGAGATCAGATCCGGCCTCAGAAAATGAGCACCCACGCATAAACAATGACTAGCCGTGTAACCTTGAGCAAGTTACTTAACCCCAATTGCTTTTAAAAAAAAATGTATGTCTCATTCATCATTTTAAGTCCATTACCTCTATAGCAGGAGGTACATAGCTTGTTTCATCTTCAGTCCTCTGGCATTTTGTTTTATCATTTCATTGACCAAAGTTCTAAAGTGTTTTAAAATTATTTTTCTTTATCATATCGCGCTTTCTCTCTCTCTCTCTCTCTCTCTCTCTCTCTCTCTCTCTCTCTCTCTCTTTCTCTCTCTGTCTCTATACACACACGTAAAGCCTTTTCTCTAGTCCTACTCCAATCTTTTCATGGGTTCTTTAAAATAGGTACTCCCCTCCCCACCTTTTTGGATGTCTTTGGGATACAGACATGGAAGTGGTATTGCTGGATCAAAATGTATGCACAGTTTTATAGTCCTTTAGGCATAGTACCAAATTGCTCTCCAGAATGGTTGGATCAGTTCACAACTCCACTAACAGTGCTTTAGTGTCCCAGTTTTCCCACATGCCCTCCAACATCCAACATTTTCCCTTTTTATTAGCTAATTTAATAATAGGTGTGAGGACCTCAGAGTTGTTTGGAAATCAAAGGGATGCCCATCAATTGGGGAATTGTTAAACAAGCTATGCTATATGATTGTAGTTGAATATTATTATGCTATACAAAATGACAAGAAGGATGATTTCAGAAAAACCTGGAAAGACTTACAGGAACTGATGCATAGTGAAGTTAACAGAACCAGGATAACATTGTACATAGTGACAGTAATATTACTTGATGAAGAACTATGAATGACTTAATTATTCTCATTAATACATCGATCTAAGACAATCCCAGAAGACTAATGATGAAGCATACTCTGTTTCCAGAGAAAGAGCTGATATTAGATGAATACAGACTGAAGTATGATATTTTTTACTTTCTTTTATTCAAGTTTTCTTGTACAAAATGACTAATATGGAAATGCTTTACATAATTGCACATGTATAACCTATATCCAATTGTTTACTGTCTCAGGAAGGGGAGAGAGAGGGATAGAATTTGAAACTCAAAACTTTAAAAACAACAACAACAAAAAAGACTAAGCCAGGGGACAAGAGATCTGCAGTTTTGGGAGATCCTGCTCATCTGGAAAAACTAGACTGGGGGTTAAGATAATTATATGCCTTTTGTCTGAATGGTAGATCAGATCAAATGCTAAAATTTCATTGGGGTTAATCATAGAAATTCCTTCACTGAGGCTAAAATGTTAGCAGCAGAACTAAAGAATAGATGCATTGTGGGTGTGTGAACATGGTTAGGGAGTAGATCTTAGGAGGTTTTATGAGTTGCCAGGGTGCTATGATTGCTAAAAACCATCTCCTTCTGCCTTTGGCTCTGTTCACAGAAGTACCCAGATCATCTAGAGCCATGGAGGGAATGCACCCAATGTGCCCAACTGGCAATTGTATGAGAAACATTGTGCTCATTTCTGGCCTGCTATTTTAAGCAAAAAATTGGCAAATTGGAGTAAGTCCAGAGGAAGGTAACCATGATGCAGAGGAGACTAGAAACCATACCTTATGAAGAGTTATTAGAAGGAACTAGGAATTTTTAGAATAAAGATATGCTGCCTTCACTGAGAGGCAGGGTTTTCAGAACCAAGGTGATGGCAATGCAGGAACCAGAAGGAATCTTAACCGTCATGAGGTAGATGCTTGGGAGAGAATGGGAGGCCAGCCAGGAGAAGATTGGTAGGGGGACTAAGCTGGGGAGAAATACATACTGAGTGTCTAAAGGCCTTGGGATTCTCCTTTTAGGGTACTTAGATCTTTATTGTGGTGAAGTCTTGGGTAAGTGGGCTTCCACTGGTGTTCAAGTATAGTCACAGTGGGGGGAAGGCAGTGCAGTCCCCAGGGATTGTAGCTTGTGCCCCCCACAATGTCGATTGTGGACATCTAGACCCTTCTTAAAAGGTAGAGTGTGAGTGGGACAGTGGTCCCTCCTCATCCCCCACCCAATGCATTGAGAGCCTGCGGGTCCCAGCTTGGGTGGGGCAGGGAGAGTGGTTGGTCCTGGGGAGAGTTGCTACTGTGGGTGGGTGGGAGCAGTGGTATGGATATGGTATGGGCATACATACCTCTAGCTAGTGAGTCCCTAAGATGGTGCCTAAAGTTCTCCACTCCTTAATTCTACCACCCGACATGTTAGACATTTTTCTACTCCTTTCCCAGGTTATATTAACTAAAGTATCCCATAACCCTGCCACCTTGCCAGTGCCTTAGGCAGATGAGTGAAACTGAGGCAAAAAAGTGATTTATAATGATGTTTTTCTTACCTTAGAGGAAAAAGGTGAATAGGGTTATACATTTTGGATTAAAGCACTTAGTGGAGTAACCAGCAATGTTGATATGAATCACTTATGTAATTTAAGTTTCCTGAGGCTTTGCCTCCAAAAATCTATGCTGAGAGATTTGTGGGTAATAGGATTTTTTTTGGAAATATGCTTCTGTCCCCAGCTGTGTGTCCTTGAGGAAGTCACTGAGCCCCTCCAGGCTTCATTTCCTGCATCTGTGAAATGGATATGTGTAGGTTACTTGTGTAACCTACTTCCTTTGGTTCAAATGAGATTATGTCTGCCAAGTGCTTTCCTGACCTTAAAGCAGCTTTATAAATATCAGTTAATATTTTTGTCCCTAAGTTTTCTGGGAAAGAGGCCTAATTGGCCCTCCAGGGGTATCTCCACTCTGCCAATATCATAAGATCAAAAAGTCAGAAGCAATTTTTGACATCATTTCCCTACATTTACAGATGAGGAAACTGAGGCCTAGACAGAGAAGATTTGTCTAACTTTGAGCTTGTCTCTTTATAAAGCTAGGGGATCTTTTAGAAAAGCAGTAAAGAAAAGGCCTTGAGAAGCATGAGAAAGGCTTTTCCAGTGTCTCCTTGTCATTGATACAGGAGGGACAAGTCACTGAATCTCTTTTCCTTTTTCTGGAGAAACCTGTTTCTCAGCTGTAACAGAAATAATGAAATCACTACCTCCTGGGGTTGTGATAAGGACAAAATGAGACCATGTTTGTAAAGTTTCTGTAAATCTTAACATATTATTATTGTTTTAAAAAAATTGCCAAGCTTTGCCTTTCTAACTTTACAACATCTTTCTTGTCTGATCCATTCTCCCCGCTCACACAGTCATTGTGTTACTGGGCAGTCTTCTAATTGGTCTCCTTGTCTCAATTTTCTTCCCACTCTAGCCTTTCTTCCACAAAGCTACCACAATGATTTTCCTTAAGCACAGATCAGATAAAGTCAATTTTCTGCTCAATCCATTTGGCTTTCTTTTGTATTTAGGATAAAATATAAACTCCTCTGTTTAGCTGTTAATCTCCTTCAAAGCCCATGCAACCAGGAATTGACCAGAGCTGCCCTTCCTTGACTCTTATGGACCATTCATGCTAGTTGAACCCTTAGGTGCCTTGGCAGTGACAAAGTTACAGGTTGCTAATGCTTTGGGGTTGATAAGCAGCCCTGTTATTGACTACTGAGAAGGAAAATCTAATGACTTAATAATAGACCTTGAAAAAAGAAATTGATTTCAGCCAGGTCATCTTCCTTGGCACATAGCTTTTTGATAAGAAATGAAGGGAGCAGCCACCCTTGCTGATCCCAGAAGAAAGGGGCAGCTGTAGAGAACGTGACTTCCAAAGCACATGCTATGTCTACGAGGACTTGGCCCAGTTTTGGGGGGATGCCCCTTCTGAATTTTTTTTCCTGATATAAGGTGAATGAGAATCAATTCCAATTTGAATATAAACAGACTATTGAATGATAATTCACCCTCTTATTGGCTACTGAGAAGGAAAAGCTGATGACTCAAAAATAGACCTTGAAAAGGGAGTGACTGTGTCTGGGTCATCTGGCCAGAATTTTGAGGGTTCTGGATCCTTTGGTCAGACCTGAGTGGTAGCAAGGGGAGTCTCTGGCAACTACTCCTATGCTCTTGGAGCAGATGATCACGAATAGGAGAGTGGTGTTGGGGTCATCATAGACAATTCATTTTCTGGAAAACCAGCCCAATCTGCCAGCTGAAGAGTGGGTGGGGGTGAGAGAGGCTGTTGCATCCCAGAGAAACAGACAGACAGAGAAGATTGCTACACTCTCCTATACGTGCTATGTATTTATTCTGATGGGCAACTGCTTGTGTGACTTCAATAGCAATGACTACCAAAGACTCAGAAAAGCAAGTTCTTGATCCCAAAGTCCTTGACACTGTCAAACAGTTCAACATTAGAAGCTGACATAATTTTATCAGTGTAAATGACATTAAAGATGACACAATAGTCTTTCCTTTGCTACTGTACCCTAAGGACCATGGGATCTTTCCATTTCATTTGCAGCTGAAATTGTCTCCCCCATTAGAATGTGAACCTCTTGAGCACAGGGGCTGTATAACTTTTCTCTTTGTATCCTTAGTGCTTAGCACAGTGATTCAAACTTAGCAAATGCTTAATAAAAGCTTTTTTCATTCATTCCTTCATTTTTTCGTATATGCATGTATATTCTTGCTGTCTCCCCCATTAGAATGCAAACTATCCAAGAGTAAGAATTATTTCATCCTTTGCATTTCTACCCCCAGAGGCTAGCCTAATGCCTAGCAAGCACATAGTAGGCACTTAAGAAGTGCTTATTTCTCAATTGATTATCTTTCAACATCTCTTACAAGGTGCTTCACTGTACTGTCTCCTCAACTAGACTATAAATTCCTAGAGGGCAGGGGCCATCTGAATTGTCTTTGTATACTATTGCCAATGAACCTAGCCTCCCAAACATTCAGTCTTAGTCCTTGTTTGAGTGACTTTGTCTGGGCCTTATCTTCTGGGAGAATACCTGGTTCATGGCTAACTTGAACAGTATGATGGCATCATCTTACCTCTTTAAGACAAGTGGCACCTTTCTCCGTTTGCATAGACATTTCTCCAAGTACAAATAGTCTTTAAACAAAGTGACCATTCTTTCAGCCTTATTTTTCTTGCTCTGCAGCAGTCTGAGCTGATTTTTTGTTAATCAAGTTAAGAGATGTGTTGGATATTTTGGGGTGTGTGGGGGGCATCTTCATTCTTCTTTTAAAGGAAAATCCATGAAACTAATTGGGTGAGTCTATTGAATGAGGGGAAGCTAATTAACAGGTTAATTCTTTTCCTTCAATCTTGTCTCCTATTCTTGTTTTCCATGAATATTTAGCCAAGAGATTTTTAATGAAATGGAGGAACATTTGGAAAAGTTGATGAGAGGGAGCTTGGAGAATGAGAATGGGAGGAAATGTGCCCAGATTGTGCTGGCTACTGTACCCTAAGCTGCTAGGGATGGATCTAATTCCTTTTTTTCCTGAATCTATTTGCATGATATTACTTTCACAGCCATAGAGCCCACCTCTGCAATACATGCATTTGTATGCAACATCTATACTCAGAGTTCTCTCTGATGCATAATGATATGTATTATACTATATAGCCCTTGAAGACACAGCAATAGATCTCTACCCAAAAGGATGGCCCTTGCTTCCTCCCCTCATGTAGCCTGCCCACGAACCCTGAAACATTTACACTTGGATAGCCTAACTATACAATTGGCCTCTGCATGGAGATTCAACTCTCCAGATAACTTGTCTCTATGCAGAGCATTTGAACTATCCCTATAGAGCCTTCTTATTCATATGAACAAATCTGAAGACAGCTAGCTCTGCTATGTATAATCTCTATTTATTAAAGCTACCTATGTAAGGTGATGAATCTATACCAATACAGACCACTTATGTTATGAACAATGAACATATATCTCACCTCTGCAAGGTGACATATATCTAGATCAGGACAACCTACATGGCTAGACAGTTTCCATGTAAACGATATTTATTAAGTGCATGTTATGCATAAATTTCAAGGTATTAGGCACATGAAACAAATTCCTCAGTCTTTACATATTTTACATATAGACTCATAATTACATCTTCTCTTGCCCTGTGAAGGCACCTCCAACCCCTTCAGATACTTTTATGATGATTCAACTTGTTTCTATCACCTAAGGCCATTGTTCCTATAGCTAGGTCTGATATCCCCCTACTCAAAAATCTTCAATGGCTTCCTCTTACCTCTAAGATAAAATGCAAACTCCTCTTTGACCTTCAAAACTCTTAGGAACCTTGATCCTGATTATCTCCCAAATAGATTTCCTATTCTTCTTCTTCTAGGAGTCTACATTCTAGCCAAGCTGACCCATATATTGTTTCTTGTATGTGACATTTAAGTCCCTAGCTCGCACAAATATTTTATGAGGGACCCAGCCATACTCACTTCACTCCTTGTTCAACCCTCTCTCCAAACTTCTCAATCTCCTCTTCTTATTAGCAGCCTTCCTAGTCTAGAGATTCCTCTGCCCTGAAGCCCACTCTCCTGTTTGGTGAATCCATAGCCTATACCACCATTTCATCAGGATTTCTAGCAATGCTCATTTCATTCCCTCTTTTTCTTCCTTCTCCACTTTCCAGGTTCCCATTATGTACTGTCTCCCTGCCTTAGAATATAAAGTACTCTAAGGTAGAGAATATCTGCTTTGTTTATGTTTGTATCCCCAGTGCTAAGCCCAGTGTCTGGCACATTATAAGCACTTAATACAGGCTTTATTTGCCCATCAAGACATCTGTATCTTCATTCAAAACATACAGAAAAATATCAATAAGGATAGAATCCTGCAATGCTCCCTTAGCGACTTTCTCCCAGGTTGACTATGATAAATGTGGGATTTCGATGTTTAATCAGTTCAGATTTACCTAACTTTGCTATCTGCTAGTCTTCATCTCTCCATCCTATACATAGACATCATGAGAAGCCTTTTTGCACGCTTCACCGGAATCCAAATATATTATGTGTACAGCTGCCATGGTCAATCACAGTGATGCTTCCTTATAAGTAATGTCCCTCTGGGATAGACTAGCTGATCAGACCAGGGAGAGCTAGCACTGAAAATAGGGTAATCCTGCCTTAAATAACCAATCTTGCCCTAATAGATACAGCTGGAGCCTTTGATACTTATCTCCTATATACTGCCTGTACTGTGCCCCTCCCTTCTCTCTCTTCCCATTGCTAACAGCTGCTAACATCTTGATGTTCCTACCTGGTTTATAGCCTCAGCTTTCCTCATTATACAAGTCTACACCCCCAGAAAAGGAAATAATGCTAATTTGGCATGATTTGTTCTAAGTTAACCAGTGTTGTTTCTGGGTGACTACAGTTTTCCTTTCTAATTGTTCATAAACAATCTGCCTAATAATAACCTACTGTTCTCATTTGTAAAATAAGGGGGTTGGAGTAGGTGGTCTTTGTTTCCAGCTCCAGAACTATGAGCCATATATATCAAATGCATTGTCTATAGTTTACTAAATTTACTTTTCTGAAAACTGAAACAGTCTTTGCTCCTTTCTAGGCTTTTGACACCTCCTCAGGCTTCTGACAACTCCTCCCTTCTCTACAATTCATTAAAGATTGCTGACCACACATAGTTCACTGAGTCTCTGAGCAAGTTATATACCTGTTCTAAGGAAAAATACGATTGCACTTGGAGAATCAATCTTGAACCCACTTAACACAGTTCTATCCTGCATGATCTTGGGCTTCAACCCTCTCTTAAAGCACTTTTGTTCTAACTTTTCCTATCTGAAGGTCACTTTCCTTGACATGGAAGACAGAAGAATAATAGAAAGTTAGGAGGTGAATAGTTTGACTTTCTCTCTGTCATCCATTTAGGTGACCCCATGGGTTGCCAGTACTAGGCTTATCTCTCTCTCCTTGGTTCCTCTTGTTACCAAAAAAAAAATCCTTTTTATCATTAGCAGATTTTTCTGAGCCTCAACTTCAAGCATTTCTGGCATTTATCTTATTCTTCTGAGACTCTTTTTTTATGTGTCCTGTCCTTTCTGCTCCTCCTTCAACCTTTGACAAATGTCCATTGACAACATGAGGTCACTGGCCAAATCACCCTCACTTTGTGCTGCTATATAGTAGATGCTTCTACATTTTCTTCCTCATTGGACTGTTTGTGGTTGTGTTGTCAAAATTTCCCCTTTTGAGAATTTCCCACACTTCTTCAGACCCTTTGAAGGACTCTGGCTGAGGAGATCACAGGCATCATTTCTCAGAACTTTTTGAAACTCGCTTCCCTTAAAGCTGAGGGCACGTGTCTGCCATTGCCCACCATTCCCTTTGCTACTCACAAAATCTAGGGTGACAGAATTACTTTCTCCCCAGATCCCCATCATTTCCACTTTACCCATCAATTCCTTCTTGTTTGTCAGAGTTAAGCCCAGAGTAGCAGTCTGTCTCATTGCTTTCTCTAACACCTGAGAGATGAAATTATTAGTAAGGCAAGTTAAAATTTATTATATACTCAGTTTTTATCATCCTGAGACTTCTAGCAGATGTCTTGATAATTTAAAACACCCATAACCATTCATTCATTCATTCAACAAATATTCATTAAATTCTTATTGTATGCAGAGCACTGTTCTGGGGGAGATAGAAAGATTAATAATAATAAAAATAATAATAATGGCATTTCTGTAGCTCTTTAAGCGGCAGCTAGATGGCACAGTAGATAGATTGCTAGGCCTGGAGTCAGGAAGACTCATCTTCCTGAGTTCAAATCTGGCCTCAGACACTTACTAACTGTATGACCCTGGGCAAGTCACTTAACCCTGTTTGCCTCAGTTTTCTCATCTGTAAAAGGAGCTGGAGAAGGAAATGACAAACCAGTCTAGTACCTCTGCCAAAGAAAACCATGAAGAGTCTGACACAACAAAAAACATGACTGAACAACCAAAGCTCTTTAATATTTGCAAAGAGCGTATTTGATCCTCCCAAAAACCTTATGAAGTAGATACCATCATTTTCTTCATTTTATAGATGAAGACACTGAAGCTGTGAGAGGTTAAGTGGTTGCCCAGGATCACACAGTTATGTGTGGGATGAGGAGAGGATTCGAACTCATATCTTCTTGATTACAAGGTCAACACTATATTCACTGTACCCTCTAGCTTAGTGGTCCTCACCGTCATTTAACTTCACATCTAGGGGGAGGTATGTTACAAGCAGAGATATTTATAAGACATTACATTACATCATGAATACATTAGAGAATGACAAAATGAGGTTTGAGAGGGAAAGGTGTTCTAAGCAGAGAGCATCAAAGAAGGCTCCTTGAAGGAGGTGGTATTAGGGTTGAACCTGAAAGCATGCATGGGAGTTTAATGGTGGGTGGTGGGTGGAGAGAGGGATTTTCTAGACAGAAAAAAGTAATGTGAGCATTGGAATAATTCTATCAGTATAGGGGATATTCAGGGAGTAGAATGTCCAGTCTGGCTGGATCAATGACTGAATAGGAAGGAGTAATAGGAGAGAAGACTGCAAAGGTTGGGTGATATTATAGTGTGGAAAGCATTCAAGAAGTTAGAAAATGACTTGCAGGCAATTGGGAACCACTGGAGATTATTAAATAGTAGAGAAATGTGATCAAGTCTATGCAAAGGAAGGATTACTCGGAAAGTCTTATAAAGAATGAATTGGAACATAGAAGAGGAGAGACCTACAGGAAGACTATTTTGCAGGCATATGGTAGTGAGGATTTTTAGTTGGGTGTTGGGAGGGGGAGGAGAAGAGCAGAGATGTTTAGAAGTTGCAATGGAATTGAGAGGACTTGGTAGCAGATTAGTAATTTAATAATAAATATTAATTATATAAATACTGAATTAATAATAATGTCTAGCATTTTATATAGACTTATGATTTGTAAATCTCTTTCTCTCTTTATTCACATACATTCATACATACATTATAGATATATGTATATATCTAATATTTGATCTTTACATCAATGTTGTGAGGTTAGTGCTATTATTATTCCTATTTTCCAAAGGAGGGAATCTGAGGGTGAGTGACATGGTGATTTCCCAAGGGTCATACAGCTACTTAGAGAGGCCAAGGAAATTTTGATATTGTGACAGGGCTGTATAAATGGTGATGCTACAGAGAGAATCGGTAGCATTTCTGTCAGATAGAGGAGGAGATTTAGTGGTAAGGATAATCAGTTTGATTTCACACGTGTCTCAATTCTAATGTCTTCCTTTGCTCACTATTCCCTACTTATCCTGTTTCTTACTTGTTTGTAAATGCTTATTTATTGCTTCCCCCATTAGATTGTGAGTTCCCTGAAGAGGAACTGTCTTTTATCTCTTTTTATCTTTGGTGCTTAGCACAGTCTTAATATACTTGTAGTAGGTACAAATAGCATATAGTAGGTACTTAATAAATGGTTGTTATTTCATTAATTATTGAGCTTACCATATCTTGCCTAGGTGCAGATTTTGCTACGTTTTCTTTGTATTTGCTTCACTATTGGATACATGACTCCCATTTAACCTCTCAGTGTTCTAGGCAATTCTCTAAGACTATACATTTCAGAGAAGGTGCCAATCAGTATTGGTGAAAGACCTGGGAATTCCCTATGTCAAGGAAATCATAGATCCAGACCCTATTTCAAAATGCACATTGTTTTCCCTATTAGAATGCAAGATTCTCTAGGGTAGAAACTTTCTTACTTTTGTCTTTTTATTTTTCATGCTTAAAACAATGCTTGACACATGTTGTTTAGTCATTTTTAGCTGTGTTGACTCTTCATAACCCAGGTTAAGGTTTTCTTGGCAAAGATATTGGCTTGGTTTGCATTTTCTTCTCCAGTTCATTTTACAGATGAGGAAACTGAGGCAAACAGGGTTAAGTGACTTGCCACAGCTAGTAAGTATCTGAGTCATATTTGAACCTAGGAAGATGAGTCTTGCTGACTCCAGGCCCATTACTTTATCCACTGTATCACCTAGCTGCCCCTTGGCACATTGTATAAGCACTTAATGAATCTTGCTGATTGGTGGATTGAGTGAGTGTTTTACAGCAGAGGGGAATATCTTTAGAATACAGATAATCATTCAATAATGCTATCATCTCCCCAGGATGTGAGATTTCAGTGCTAGCCTTGGGTTCTACCTTTCCCCAGCCGTGGATGTAGGAAGCCTTCACCCTCCTTCTCTCACTGTGTTTCATGCTTGTTAAGGGATCAATCTATCATTTGGAGTCAGCGCTGTCTGCTAGGGGTGATGAATGCAGCATGTCAGAAATGGAATTCCTCCCCAAGTCACATATATGGTCTGTGTCTAATTTCATCAGCTGCTGCCTTGCTCAGGGGACTGGTTTGAAGGCTTGTCAGGGAATGATTTTGACATTTGCCTTTGGGACATCTTCAGATGATTATAAACTTCCCTCTTCTTTGGTGTGATAGTGTTGGCCGAGGAGAAGTGGCAGTGTATGTGTGTGTGTGTGTGTGTGTGTGTGTGTGTGTGTGTGTGTGTGTGTGCATGTGCTTTAAAGGGGGTACCATAGGCCTGCTCACAGCCAACTGTCAATGAATACTGATGACTCCCTGTGCAGCCACATTAGATGTTCAGGTCAGTATTGATCTTATTGTTGTGAGTGGTTATATCTCTTCACTGGTGGTGCAGGTAAATGCCCTTCCCTATGTAATTCTAGTCCTTGTACATTGGTCCAGTAGGAAAAACACTGATCCTAGAGACAGAGGACCTGAGTTCAAATCCTACCTCTGACACTTATTACTGTGTGGCTTTGGGTAACTCACTCAATCTCTTAGGGGATCAGTTTCCTTATTATTCTTAGGGTGAGTCAAAGGGGTTGGACTAGATGTCCTCTGGGGTCCCTTCTAAGCTCTAGATCTTTGATACTCAGTCAGCACATCCACAGAGAAGGACACTCTATAATACATTATATCTAGAGAGACTTTTGATTGAAGGCACAAAGAGGATGGTTTGCTGTCCAGACCACAGTACAATCATCCAGGTATGTTCTGAGCAGGACAGAGTTCAGCACAACTCTCACCCCCCTCATTGTGGAGAGTATGCATTGCTTTGGGTATATTCAATGGCAGCTAAGTGGTACTTTGGAGAGAGCGCTGAACTTGGAGTCAACATCTGAACATGAGTTCAAATCCAGCCTCAGACATTTAATAACTCTTTGACCCTGGCAAATCATCTAATGGCACCGCCTTGTTTCCCCAACTATAAAACAAGGATAATAAAAGCATCTGCTTTACTAGGTTGTGAGAATCAAATGGGATAATACCCATGAAGCACTAAGTATAGCATCTGGTACATAGTGGGTGCTAAATAAATGCTTGCTTCCCTCCCACCTTAATCAGCTAAAGCTCCCATTGGCTGCCAGGCTCAGCAGTATTAGGGGGAGATGTCTTGTTGGGGGAAACCCTGTAAGGTGACGTTTTGCTCCCTGAATCAGTTTTGTTTCTGTATCAAACAATAGACAGTGGGAATCTTATTTTTATTCCACCTCCTAGCCACTTATGTGACTATGATTTGATCGAAGTTAGAGAATGATCTGCACAATACTATCTGTTCCTCCCTTATCTTCACTTAGGATACTCTTGACACATGCATAAACCATTCCAATAAAGATTTTACAGGGATGAGAAAGGAGGCAGATGGGTCGGTGACCATTTATAGCTTCTTAGTCTCTTAAAAAATATTACCTTCCATGGACATTATATATCATAGGTAGAGATGAGACTTGCTTTGGGGATATCTTATTAATGAAATTAAAATAGAATGCTAATGGGCAATGCCTCAGTACCCCCAAATCTTTGTGCTGTGGACATCTCTAATAGTCATAAGAGTTATTTGCCAAAAGCATCTCTGGTTTAGATAATGGACAAGCTTTTCCGTTTTTTTCCCCCTAACACTTCCTCTTATTGCATTTTCTGGAAACTTCCATGCTCTCACTCTGCACCCCCTCCACTCCCCCAGCTTACCCTCTCCTATTTGATTTGTCTTTGTTTCCTGGGACCAGTACCTTGAGTCTCTCTGCTAGGGATATCAGAGATGGGAAACTAATGTGATTCACCTGAGTGAGAACCAGCCTCTTTCCTGTGAAATCCATGATCTTCAGGGTCCTGGGGAAGTTGTCCAGGTTTGAGGGTGGTTGGGCCTCAGGCATCCTGCACCAGCCAGGAGACAATGGAGGCAGAAGTGTTGATCCAAGGACAGCTTTTCCAAAGGACCATTGCTGATGCCTTTTTCCCCTGGCTTGAAGACTATTGTACCTGAGGTCCCTCAGGGTGTATTGGGGTAAGCTCTAACTAACTTATGAGACATATTGCTAAAATTTCAGTGTGAGCATTTACACCCCTAGGAAATGCCAATGGCTACAAATCAGGGCTTAGTTTCTTGTTTTGCTGATGTTCTAAAATTAAGAAAATGTTAATAATGTTGGCTCTTCTTACCTTCCCAAAGCCCAGTTGTTAAACATTTATTAGCATACTGCTTTATTGCTCCATAAACATTGCTTGATCTCAGCAGGAGTGCAGGAGAAGGTTCAAGGAATGAAGTCATCACCAGACTGGAGGCCTAGTGACAGGAGGTTAATAATAGTAATAGAAAAATGAATAGAAATTCTAATACTGACATGTAACATTTACATAGAAAGTTTACAAAATGATTTACATCCATTACCTTATTTGATCCCATAGCACTCCTGGTCTAGTCCAAAGGTATTTCACTTGTGACCCTGAGCCACCATCTTGGGTGAGTGAAAATATGCTGAAAAACCTTTTGCTTTATGGAGTCCTGGTATAGCTCATTCTTTTGTGAGACCCATAATGGCTATTGAATCAGAAAAGTAGAAATGGGTTATTTTAAAAAATTGGTTCCCAATTATGTGTAAAAACAATTTTAACATCCTTTTCTTTTTCAAATATTGAGTTCCAAATCCCTTCTCTCCCTTCCTTCCCCCCTCATTGAGAAGGCAAGTAATTTGAAATAGGTTATACATGTGTAGTAATGCAAAACATTTTCATGTAAGTTATTCTCTGAAAGAAAACACAGACAAAAACAACCCCAAGAAAAAATAAAGAAAGTAAAGAAAAAGTGCTTTTGATCTGCATTTAGGTTCTACCAGTTCTTTCTCTGGAGATGGATAGCACCTTTTATCATAAGTCCTAAGAACTGTGTTGGATCATTGTATTGCTGAGAATAGCTAAGTTATTCATGTAAGTGAACATATCCACAGCATCCAAAACTTCTCCATTTGCTGTAACTGATGGTTCTACATATGGATGGTGTAGTGGTGGTTGATGGAGCACCTCTGTTTTCTTGGTGTTAATTGTTAGGCCAAAATTAGCACAAGCAGCCCAGAACTGATCCATATTTTGTTGCATCTCAGCTTCAGAGGCTACAGTGGAGTTCACAATCATCTGCAAACAGAAGATCATGCACCAACGCTGCCTCCACTTTGGTCTTGGCTTGTAGCCTTTTCAAAGTGAAGAATTTGCCATCAGTGAGATAGCTGACCTTGATGTTGTATTCATCTTCATTGAAAGCCTTTGACAATGTGGCTGTAAACATTATGCTAAATAGTATGGGAGCAAGCACACAGCCTCCTTTCACTCCACTGGTGACTGGGAAGGCACAAGAGCATTGGTCATTATCCAGAACCCAGGCAGGCATGCCATGCGGAAATTGCTATCTTGGTAATGTACTTTCCAGGGATGTGCACATTGATAATGAGGTTGACACACACATTGTCAGAGCTAGCTCAGTGTTTGGGAGGCTCGGAAGGAAAGTATGGAAGAGAAGAGGTATTAGACTGACTACCAAACTAAAGGTCTACATTGTGCTGAACTCATTGTTGGATGCCTGTGAAACCTGAACAGTCTACTAGCATCATGCCAGGGAACTGAATCGCTTCCATTTGAATTGTCTTAAGAAGATACTGAAGATCACCTGGCAGGATAAGGTACCAGACATTGAGGTCCTTACTCAAACTAAACTGCCAAGCATACAAACTTTGCTTCAGAGAGTGCAACTCTGATAGACTGGCCATGCTGTTTGAATGCAAAATGTACACTTGCCAAAAGGACTATTTTATGGAGAACTCACACAGGACGAGCATTCACATGGTGGTCAGAAGAAGCAATACAAATACACTCTCAAGTTCTCAAGAACTTTGGAATTGATTGTGTGACATGGGAGACACTGGCACAGGTCCACTCAGCATGGCATGCCCACATCAGAGGAGGTGCTGTGGTCTATGAGCAAAGCAGAATTGAAACAGCTCAAAGAAAATGCAGGACGTACAAATTTAAAGTGTCCACTCCAAATGTTCACATGAACTATTTCTGCCCAATCTGTGATAAAACATTTTGAGCTCATATTTCTCTGATCAGTCACATTCAGACACAATGAAACTTGACTTTAGCATAGAGATGTCATTTGTGGTCCTCTTTGAGAACAAAGGACAACAACCAACCAAATTATTCACAGTAGATCATACAATATTGCTGTCACTATGTATAATGTTCTCCTGGTTCTGCTCATTTCATGTTGCATTAGTTCATGTAAATCTTTTCATTTTTTTCCTGAGAGCATCCTATTCATCCTAAAAAGCACTTAACATTATTTTAAGTTTTTCAAATTACATATAAAGATAATTTTCAACATTCATTTTTGTAAGATTTTGAGTTTTGAGTTTCACATTTTTCTCCCTCCTCTTCCATCCCCCCCTCCTCAAGATAGTAAGCAATCTGATGGTTATACATGTACAAGGGAAAAAGCACGAGAAAGAAAAAAAATCAAAATTGTCTGCTTTGATCTGCATTCAGATTCCATAGCTCTTTCTCTGGATGTGGATAGCATTTTCCATGACAAGTCTTTTGAAATTGTCTTGGATCATTATATTGCTGAGAAGAGCTGAGTCCATCATGGTTGATCATTGTGCTTATCATTTCTTAAAGCATAATAATATTCCATCATAATCATATATAATAACTTGTTTAGCCATTCCCCAATTGATTAGTGTTTTAATTTTCCCACATCCCCTCCAACATTTGTCATTTTGCTTTTCTGTCATATTAGCTAATCTGATAGGTATGAGGTATTAGCTCAGACCTGTTTTAATTTGTATTTATCCCAACAATAGTGATTTAGAGCATTTTTATATGGCTATAGATAATTTGATTACTCTGCCTGTTCATATCATTTGGTCACTTATCAATTGAGGAATGGTTCTTATTTCTATAAATTTGACTCTTTTTTCTTTATTTCTGAGAAATGAAGTCTTTATCAGAGAAACTCACTGTAATGTTTTTTTTTTGTAGTAATGATTATCAGCTATGTGTTTTCTTTAATGAGCTTGTGTCCTTCCTTTTCCATCTGTTCAATTCTACTTTTTTTTGGAGGGCAATTGGGGTTAAATAACTTGCCCAAGATCACAAGACTAGGTTTTTGTTTGTGTGTGTTAAGTGTCTGAGGCTGGATCCAAACTCAGGTCCTTCCAACTCCAGGGCCAGTGCTCTACTCACTGCTCCACCTAGCCTAACTGCCCCTCAATTCTACTTTTTAATGAGCTCTTCTCTTCAGTGAATTTTTGTACATCTTGTTTTCATTTGGCCAATTCTGCTTTTCAAGGCATTCTTCTCATTAGATTTTTGGACTTCTTTTACCATTTGGCCTATCCTATTTTTAAGGTGCTATTTTCTTCAATATTTATTGTGCCTTTTTTTTTTTTACCAAGCTGTTGTTTCTTTTTTTTTCATGATTTTCTTACATCACTCTCATTTCCCTCCAATTTTTCCTCTATCATCCTTACTTGATTTTTAAAATCTTTTTTGAGTTCCTCCCTCCATGACCTGACACCAATTTGGATTTTTCTTTGAGGCTTTGAATGTAAGAGTTTTGACTTTGCTGTCTTTTCCTGAGGGTGTGTTTTGATCTTTCTTGTCACAATAGTAACTTTCTATGGTCAGAATTTTTTCTGTTGTTTCTTATTTTCCAGTCTATTTTTTGACTTTTAATTCTATGCTAAAGTGGGATTCTACTTCCCAAGTGAAGGGGACACTGTTTAAGCTTCATGTGTTTTTTGTGTAGTTGTTTTCAGAGGGAATAATAAGGACCTGTAAGGTTTTGGCCCTCCAAAGGTGGTATGATCTAAGGAGAGATGTCTTTACTACTCTTCTGTACTGTGCACTAGTTTGTGAGTTATCACAAGCATTCTTTTCTGTGCTGGAAATGTAATAACAGTCTCTGGTCCCCTGCAACTGCAGGTTCTGCTATGTTAGAGCTGCTCCTTGCACTGAGACTAAGACCTGAACCTGTGAACTAGATCCAAGTATATGCAATGTGACAGAGTCCTGCCCCTGGTGCCAGCAAAGGGACCCCTGAAATCTCCTTTTGACCCATTTTCTGATCTCCTTACTGTCTATGGGCTGAGTGGTCTGGAAACCACTACTACTGCTATTGATTTAGTGGCCCTGAGGCCTACTCATGGTTTGCTGGGGTAGTGTGTGTTGGCATGGCCTGTGCTGGACTGTACTCCTCTCTCATCCTGTTGCAACATTTCCTACCAACATTCTAAGTTTTCTTTGGCTGGAAAATTGTTTCACTCCATCTTTTTGTGCCTTCTGACACTTTAGAACTTGTGTAGAGTCATTATTTAAAGGTATTTGGAGGGGTTTGGGGGAGAGCTCAGGCAAGTCCCTGCCTTTACTCTGACATCTTGGCTCCTGGGCTGCTTTTCTTAAGGGAAATTAACTTTCTACCCATATCTGCCCCTATTTCAAACCTTCCCTCCCATTTTTTGTCAAGGGCAATAATATCCTTCTACCTTTCCAAGTGTACCAATAGAAAATAGGTCTTTTACTCAACAACAAAACAAATATAACAATTTGTAAAACATGCTTTGCAAACTTTCTTTTGTTGTTGTTAAGTCATTTCAGTTGTATATGATTGTGATCTTATTTAGGGTTTTCTTGGCAAAGATACTGTAGTGGTTCACCATTTCCTTCCCCAACTCCTTTGACAACTGAGGAAACTGAGGCAAAACAGGGTGGAGTGACTTGCACAGACTCATATAACTAATAAGTGTCTAAGGTGGGATTTGAATTCATGAAGATAAGACTTCCTGACTCCAAGCTCAGTACTTTATCCAGTGTGCCACCTAAGTGCTCTTGCAAACCACAAAGTGCTATAAAAGCATATCAGTCAACAACCAGAAAAGAAGCATTTATGTACTGCTCACTAAGAGCCAGGCATTATGCTAAGAGCTGGGGATATAAAGAAAGGAAAAAGATAAAAGTTCCTGCTCTCAAGGAACTTACAATCTAATGAGGAGCTATTAATAGTGGCATTATTGTTGTTACTCCTATTGTGAAGTGTTAGAGATTTTGCCAGTGAGTTATTAGATCCGGAAGGCTCTTCCATGATGGAAGGGCTTGGAAAATGGGCTATCAGGTTGTTTTTCTATTGTCTAATGACAATCCTGGCTAAATTCAGTGAATTGCCTTACTAGGATGGCCACTAAGTGATGAATCTTTCGACTCTAGTGACTCTGAAAGTTTGTCTTTTAAGTCTTCAATGGGCTCTGACATGTATCAGCAGAGGGATTACCCACCCTCATAAAATCAGAGATCCTTAAAATACTGAAAGAAGAAAAACATAAAAAAAAGAAATTTACATGATAGATTTATTATATATTTAAGACAAATAGCAAGCTGTCACATGATAGATTTACAATTTTATGCGCAATCATCTTTTTTATTATACTAGGATATGGAAGTGTTTGTTTTATTCTATAAATTTAAAAATAAATAAGTAAACTTAAAAATAAATTTAAAAATAAAAACATAAAAATTAAGTACTTTATATTGAGTTGAATTTAAAAAATACTGAAGTAATTCCAGCACCAAGCATCTAAACATGATCTCAACATTGCCAGAAATGCTTCTAATCATGGGATTTTAGGGTCAGAAAGATCTGTTAAGCCCATCTAGTTAAACTCTCTAATTTTATAGACAAGGAAAGTAAAAGTCCAAGAAGATAACTGACTTTTTATAGCCATATGTAAAGCCAAGCATGAGCAGCTTTCCAGAGGTTTCCAGAGGTGAATAGCTTTCAATGTTCTGATTACATAGTATAGTGAGCTTTCTATTCAATAACAAATCAGAGCAAAACATTCATAGAAAATCAAAATACAGCATTCACAATGTTACAACTTATTACAGAAAATAAAAATACAGTATGCACCATGTTGCAACTCAATAACTTATCAATAAAATGGCCACATAATTTTCACCAAAGTGGTGACATAGTTTAAACAAAGTACGTTCATTTAGTCAATCACAAAATCCTTAATTCAATCACAAAGTACAAAAGTCAAAGTTCTCCACCCCTAGGTCACAGTAAATCATAATCTTCTCAGTCAGTACACAGTATTCAAGTAAAGTCTTCTTTCAGCTTGACTCAGAGTCCTCTTCTCAGTTCTGCTCTCTAGCCTGTGCATCTCCTTATATATGGTCATTAGCTCCTCTACTTCCTATTGTAGGAGTTCATGAATTCTAGGATTCACAAGTTGTGGGGTTCACATGTTCTGTTTCTTAACAGACTTGATACAGGGCTCAAAAGAAACTTGAACTGAAACAAGGTGTTAATTCAATAGGTGAAACAAGGTGTGAACTATTTCTGTGCTTGCCATTACAGCATAAAGATTTGGAATTTGAAGGAACCCTTGAGGTCATCTAGTTCTAGCTCCTTCATTTTGCAGATGAAGATGATGAGCATCAGAGAAGTTACCTTCCCCACTCAAGATCTCCCAGCTGGCAAGTATAAGAACCAGGATTTGAATCCTGTTCATTTGATTCCAACTCCAAAGCTCATTCCACTATGCTCAAAGTCAAGGAACTGGAAAATGGCAGAATGGACATTTGAACCTTGGTTTTCTCTTTCCAAAAACTTACCAAAATCTAGTGATTTTTCCCACCCTGTTGTCATATTGGACTTCTCATTCTTCCCACCCCACATAGCCCATATGTTGTCAAATATTATCTTTTCTATCCCTGTGGAGTGTTTTGTAGTTTCCCTTTGTTCCACCCACAAAGCTACCACTCCAGCTGAAACCCACATGACCTCTTCCCTGGATTATTACAATAGGTTCCTAATAGACAGCTAAATGGTACAATGGACAGAGACTGGGGACTCGGAATCAGGAAGACTTATGCCTTCGACACTCACTTACTAGCTATGTGATCCTGGGCAAGTCACTTAACTTCTCTGTGACTCAGTTTCCTTAACTGTAAAATGGAGAGAATAATAGCTCCTGCCTCATAGGGTTTTTGTAAGGATCAAATGAGATACCATATGCAAAGCACCTTGTAAACCTTGAAGTGCTATATAAATGCTTGCTGTTATTAGTATGATAAGTTGGCCTTCCTGTCTCAAGTCTCTCCCCACTACAATCTATCTTTTACATGACTGCCAAAGTTATTTTCCTAAATTAATGTCAATCTCCTCTCTCCCAACACGAACACTCAATAAACCCTAGTGGCTCTCCATTACCTTTAGAGTCAAATATCTGTTTGACATTTAAAGCTCTTAACGACCCAACCCTCTTTTGTCTTTTCACCCTTTTGCTAGAGTTCCTACGCTTTACAGTTTAGCCATACTAGCCTTCTTGCTGTTGCTCATATAGGATACTCTATTTCCCATCTCCATGCCTTTGCCCTGAGTATTCACTTACCTCTTAGAATTACTGGTTGTCTTCAAGACTCAGCTCAAATGGAGACTTTCCCCAGGATTCCCAGATCACATTTTCTTTCTTTCTAAGATTATCTTGTATCTCATTTGTTCCTTTCTTGTATATTCCTTCCTATAGAGGTATATGCGGTCTGTCAATAGAATGTAAACTCTCTGAGAGCAGCAACTACTTTGGCTTTTGTCTGTATATCCCCAGTGTTTACTGCAGTGCCTAGAAAATAGTAGACTTTTAATAAATGTTTTTAATTGGTTAATTAACTTAATTCCACCACATCTCATTGTTCTACAATGTGCCCTACATGTACAAAATTTAAGCCAGAATTGAACTAGATACCTAAGAATTCACAAGGAAAATCATCTCTTCTGCCAGTCAGTCAACAAGCATTTATTAAGTATTCTTTGAACATCTAGGTAATGAAGTCATTGGAGCACTGGGCCTGGAGCTAGGAAGACCTGAATTCAAGTTTGGTCTCAAATATTAGCTATGTGACCCTAGGAAAGTCACTTAAGCCTGTTTGCTCTCAGTTTCCTCATCTATAAAACTAGCTGGAAAAGGAAGTGGCATCGTTGCCAAGAAAACCCCAAATTGAGTCTTGAAGAGTCAGACATGACTGAACAATAACAACAACAACAACAATACTATTTGTCAGGCACTGTGTTAAGTGCTGTGGATACAAAGAGATGCAAAAAAAAAAAAACAACAACACTCCTCCTCTTCAGGAATCCACTGTCTAATGTGGGAGATAACTTGTGAATAACTAGCTGCCTACAAGGTATATATAGTGTAGGGGAAGCATAAGTAGTTAGGGAGAACTGGAAAGGCCTTTTGCAGAAGGTGAGATCGGACAGAGGCCAAGTGAGCCAATGCCTTCTCAGAAGTACTCTGAGAATGAGTTTCAGGATGAGGTTTCATTTCCTCTGCATTCACAACAGAGTAGAAGTAAATATACTCACCTTTGTCCCCAAAATTCCGTCAGAAAAGTAATTATTTTCAGTTAATTCATTCCATTGAGATGGAACAGCTACAGAGATGTTTAAGGATCATTCAGGGGCATGTGTGACAGTCCCCTAAGAGCCTCTCATAGTTTCATTAAAAGAAATAAATGATCCTCTTAATTTGCATAGGAAGCCTTTCATCTCTAATGACCCAAGCTGCACAAACATCATTTTTCTTGAGGGCAAAAAAAGGGGGTTTTCTCTTTGTACTGTGTTCCTTGTCTTTTATGGTTTCTAATGGGGCCCATTTCTCTGAAGAGACTTTGAAGTCTGGCCCAATTTGATTCTTATAGCTAAATGGTCCTTCCTAGCTAGGCCTGATATTGTACCTCACCCTTTAATTGTATTCAATACTGAGTGACAGATCAAACAATCTTAAATTAATAACAATGACAAACTGCCCTCCACTGGCCCTTGTACATAAAAGGAAACACCTTCATTCAACAAATGTTATGTCATCCAGAAGTCAGTCTAATGGCCCTGCCAGCGATCACAGCTGTGTAATTTTTTCTCATCACTGTTAATAACCAGCAAAGTTATAATTGCATATGGAGCTTAATTAAAAATGTCTATCCCATCAATGAATGGCCATGGTTCAGAGCCCCCATCAAACAGTTTGCATAATTTGGAGTGTGTTTTTCTCAAGCCTAGATCTATGGAGAGAAAGATTGAGGGGTAGGGAGGGTGGAGAAAACTGGAGAGAGACAAACTTTAGAAAGTGCTGTCCAGAGTAGCATTGGCCCTGGAGGGAGCTAAAGGGATACCTCTGTCCTTACTGATCCAGCCCTCCTCCTCATTCCTCACCCCACTGCCACCCCCAACTGTTACTGTTCTCTCTGCCTCCCAAATTAGATTGTTTGTAATTTATATTTTTGTTATTCAATCATATCTAAATGGTTCAGTCATGGTGACCCTTTGAGACCCCATTTAGGATTTTCTTAGCAAGGTTGCTAGAAAGGTTTGCTGTTTCCTTTTCCAGCTCATTTTACAGATGAGGAAGATGTGGCAAACAGGGTAAAGTGACTTGTCCAGGGTCACACAACGAGTAAATGTCTGAGGTCAGATTTGAACTCAGACCTTCCTGACTCTAGGCCTAGCACTCCATTCACTGTACCACTGAGAGCAAGGCTTGTTTTTCTTTTTCTTCACTGTATTCCATGTGCCTATCATGGTGACTTACACATAGTAGACACAGTCTTACTGAGCTGAGTTGAATTTGGGAATATTTATCCCAGTCTCCTTAGTTAGGATGTAGCATAGTGTGATAAAAAAGACACATGAGATATTACTGTCACAGTGTCATAGAGAAGATAAATTAGATAACTCTGCACTTCAGAAGACTAGAGAAATAGGCATCTTGTTTACATTGTCCAGTTACATTGGATGTGGGAGTCAGAGGGGTAGGGAGGAGGATGATAATCTTGTGATTACACTGATGTTTGTTGTTGTTCAGTTGTGTTTAGCTCTTTGTGATTCTGTGGGTCATTGTACACTAGTATTGTCCATGGAGTTTTCTTGGCAAAGATACTGGAGCACTTTGACATTTCCTTCTCCAGTTCATTTGACAGATGAGGAGACTGAGGCAAACAGGGTAAAGTGACTTGCCCAGGGTCACAAAGCTAGTAAGTTTCTGAGAATGCATTTGAACTCAGGTTTTCCTAACTTCAGGCCCTGTAATCTATCCATTGAGCCACCTAGCTGCTTTGGAGCAAAGATCATTTATATATAAGAAATTGCTATATGAAGAAATTCCTACTAGGTAGCATAATGGCTAGAGTTTTGGACTTGGAATCAAGAAGTCTTGAATTCAAACCCTGCCTTGGACTTACTAACTTTGTGGCCCTGGACAAGTCACTTAACCTCTGTCTCCTTCATTTTCCTCAACTGTAAATATGAGCACTTACCTCACAGGGTTGTTGTAAGAATCAAATAAATGTTAAGGATGAGAATTAAAAGATACTTGTAAATTGATTTGCAAATATTAAGGCACCATAAAAATGCCAGCTATTATTATTATCTACATAGGTTGGCACCTTTTTGGCAACTTGTAGTCTTAGAGAGTTGCCTAGAGCACAGTGAGGCCAAGTGACCTTCCCAGGGTCATGCAACCACTGTATTTCAGAGGCTACATTTTAATTTCGGTCTTGCTGTTTCTGAGGCCCATTCTCTATTCACTGGGCTACACTGTCCTTCCAAACTGTAATAGGCTCCCTTGGAAACAGGGTGTTCTTGCTTATTGGAAACCTTGAAGTCACTGATGGGTGATTAGTTGTCTGGGTTCTGTTGGCCTTGATGACCATTCAGGTCCTGTTAACCTCTGAATTTCACAATTCCATGACTAAGATTATTCCACATTATACATTGGTGAAAATGATTTACTTGACCTCTGAGCCTTAGTTTTCTCAGCTATAAAGTAAGGATCTTGCATGCTTATCTGTGGAACAGATTTTGTGCAGATGGACCTTTATATACCTTAAATTATAAATCCAATCAATCAGTAAATAGTTATTAAGGCCTACTATTTACTAGGTACTGTACTAAGCACCAGGGATACAAAAAGAGGCAGAAGACAGTCCCTGCCCTCAAGGAGCTTACAATCTAATGGGGAAAACAACATGCAAAAAATATATACAAATAAGCTATAAACAGGATGAATAGGAAATAATTAACAGAAAGAAGGCACTGGAAGTAAGATGGATTGGGGAAGTTTTCCTATAGAAGGTTGGATTTTAATTGGGATTTGTTATTTAGTTGGTTTTGACCACTGGTGAAAATAAGGGCGGCCATATTGTCTCCCTACTTTCTCAAAGCAGAAGTATGTCAGAAGTGTGTCACAGGTCGGTCATTCAGCAGTGCCTGAGCCTAGCATTAAGATTAAGAGAGTTTAAACTTCCTCCCTCTCTCTGAGTATGGGCTCATATTGCCCTAGGTCTTATGCTCAGGTTGTGTTATTCATATGAACGGTTTGAACAGAGCAGACCAGGCAAGCTAGAAAAACCAATGGCTTGGCCAAATGGTTCATGGTGGGTCCTAGACTCATAGTGTATATTATACTAGTGTATAATAGTGTAGACTCATTTTTGAAAATGGAAAGGACCTCCGTCATTTATAGTTGGAGAAACTAAGAGCTATCATTTTATAGAGCTTTAAGGTTCACAAATTGCTTCACCTATGGTACCTTATTTGACCCTCTCAACAATTCTATGAGACAGGTGCTGTTATTGTCCCCATTTTACAGATAAGGAAACTGGAGGTGAGAGAGGCTAAGGGATGTGCTCAGGTATACAACCAGTAGGCATGTGAGGGAGGATTTGAACTCAGGTCTTTTAGATTCCAAGTCCAACACTATTCACTATGCCACCAAATTGCCACAAGACTGCACAGCTGTCTTGTTCTAGTACAATGGCTTGCCAGGCACTGCTTGACTGAAGCCATAGCTGCCAGCATCTTGTCCTTCATTGCCTGTTGTCATGGTTTGCTTCAGGCTCAAGTTTGCAAAGGGAATCTGATCTCTTAGTCAAGAAAATGAAATTGCCAGTGCTATATCCCAGAAATGTCTCAGATTCCTGGGAAATGATTCCGTTTTTTGGCTTTAGTCTAAGTGTTTCCCCTAGAAAGGGCATAAAGTGAAAATGTACCTAGAGTACAAACATGAATCAGATACAGAATAGGTAGTTTTATTCTCACACAGGAAAGGGAATGATAAACAGTTTTGTTGTTGTTCAGTTATTTTCAGTCCTGTCCTACTCTTTATGACCCCACTTGGGGTTTTCTTGGCAAAAATACTGGAGTAGTTTACCATTTCCTTCTCCAACTCATTTTACAGATAAGGAAATTAAGGCAAACAGGTTAAATTATTTGTCTGGCATCCTTAGCTAAAAAGTGTCTAAAACCGAATTTGAACTTAAGAAGAGGTGTTGTTCAGACTCCAGGTCCAGCACCCTATCTACTGTGTTACCTAATTGCCCATGATAAGCAATGCAGAATCATAATCATAGGTAGTAGTAGTCCTTTAGCACTTTAAGTAGTTTTATTTATTATTTCTTTAAATAGAGTCTGGAAAACCAGGCTTTGATAAAGCCCATTGGGATTCAAATAGAGGTACTTGACCTTGGCTTAAACCCAAATCACTTTGGCTCTCACTTATTGGCCAATAAAAAGCCCCAGTCCAAGCATCTCTTCATCATTGTTTGGGTTTTGATAGCTCAGAGTGAGTGTAAATAGCAGTTGTTTCTGTTCTGGCCAGAAACCCTGAGGGTCCCAGATTGATTTTGTTTTTTTGACTAGGCAAACTAAACTATCTTTTGCCCCATTTTTTATCTAGTCTTAAATCACTGAATCATTGAATGGGTGTTGCCTCAGATCAGTTGAGACCTGGGAAAAACCTTAGCTTAAAAGACCCACTGTTGGGGCAGCTGGGTGGCACAGTGAATAGAGCACCAGCCCTGGAGTCAGGTGGACCTGAGTTCAAATCTGGCCTCAGACACTTAACACTTATTAGCCACATGATCTTGGGTAAGTCACTTAACCCCAACTGCCCAGCCTTCCCCCCTCCAAAAAAGTAAACAAACAAACAAAAAGACCGACTGTCTCTTCACTGTGTCTGGGGCCTTCTCCAGTCATTCTGACCTATGTCTTGCCACTGGACTTATTACTCTGGAGCAGAGAGTGAGACTGCCCCAGATGCACCACACTGGCCATGTCCATTCCATATGAGTTCCCTCCTTCTGTTCTTCCTTGCCACCCCCTGACCTCTTCACATACACTTTCCACATGTAGCTTTGGGAACATAAATCAATTCACCACTACTCTTGGAGAGAAATCAATTGATCAGTTGCCCCAAAACTTTCCTCACCATCCCTGTGACTTCCCTCCTTTCCCATCCCTTCCTGGCCACCATTTCCCCATGTGTGTTGTCTTTACATTAGAATGTAAGCCCTTTGAGGTCAGAATCTGGCTCTTTTATTAACATTTACATCTCCAACTCAGCATGGTGCCTAGAATAAGGTAGGTGTTAGTAAGTGAGTTTTCACTGATTAATTCCAAGTTGGTACTTAATCCCAGGTTCTTTGACTTCAAACCCAATGTGCTTCCCACTCCCTCTTGCTGTCTCTCCTGACCTTAGCTCTAGCTCCTTCCTAGCATTAACTCTCTGCTTCAGTCTACTCAGTCTTCTCACTGCTACCTAACCATACTCAGTGCATTTCCACGTCTACCCTTTTGCTCATGATGTCCTTCTCACCTCAATTAGGCTTTCCCTTATTTGGTACCCAACGATAGACAGATAAATCAATAGATAGATAGACAAATGGAACATTTATTAGGCTCTTAATATGTGCCAGACACTGTAATGACACTGATATGAATACAAGCATGCAAGAGAGTCCTTGCCTTCAAGGAGATTTCATTCAAAAGGGGGAAAGCAACACATAAAAGATAACTCTAAGGTGTATGTATGTGTGTGGAGGTCATATTCATTGGTGTTTTAATACATAGATACGAAGAGCTTGGGGCAGCTAGGTTGTGTAGTGGATAGAGTACTGGGCTTGGTATCAGGAAGACTCATCTTCCTGAATTCAAATCTGGCCTCAGATATTTACTAGTTGTGTGACCCTGGGCAAATCACTTAACCCTATTTGCCTCAGTTTCCTTATCTGTAAAATGAGCTGGAGAAGGAAATGGCAGTATCTTTGCCAGGAAAACCCCAAATAGGGTAATGAAGAGTTGGACATGACTGAAATGACTGGATAATAACAAGGAGTTTGGTTTGTGCACTTAGTTTCTGAATCCCCTGTTATCCCTACCTGAAGAAATCCCTGTTATTGAGAGCTAATGAAGTCAGGTGCACTTCTCACCCAGTGGAAGCTATCTGATTAATAGGCTTAGGGCCTTGGAGGAAATAAGAGGGCTCTGTTCAGTTCATTTTACAAAAACCAAACCTGTTAAGTGAACTTGAATATCATGGGTTGGGACAAACATTTTATGTTAGTGGCACTCAGGTCAAAATGGAGAAAAGAGGAAACAAGTCTAGCATTGGATGATGAGGAGGCAATGTTACAGATAAGGCTGAGCTCTAGACAGGGACAGCTGTGGTTTGGACTCAACCATTGACTGTGGGCAAGCACTTTGATTCATAAATCTGTCAGAAGCAGGTGCCAAGTACCTGTTAGGGTCAGGCACTGTGCTGGGTAGTGGAGATACTTGGGCAAGTCAACCCCAATTGCCTTCCCCCCCAAAAAAGGAAAAAAAAGCAGTCAAGAGTGTAACAGTCAAGAATGTAACCCCTCCAGGTGTTTGCAGTCTACTGGGATAGCCATGCACATATTTCAGTAAATTCATCTCCTTGGGCCTCCATAGCCTCTTAGAAAAACCTAGAGTCAAACCAGAAGAACTTTCAGATCTCTTTGAGCTCAAGATCTTTGATCCCATATAAAATAAGGGCATCTGAGGCAATTTTCTCCAAAGTTCCATTCATTCATTCTTTCATTGATTCTAGGCACTGGGGTTACAAAGACAAAATGAAAGTCTGCCCTTTTTGTTAGGAGTTAGAAAGGGGAGCAACATGTATAGAGGTACACAAGTACAGAAAACATACTGAGTTAATACAGTGTAATTTGGGGGAGAGAAGGATGCTAGCAACTTGGGGGATCAGGATAGGCCTCTTATGAGAGGCATAAAGAGGCAGAACTAGCATGGGGCAAAAAACCAAAACAACAAAACAAACCAAAAAACACATACCCCCCCCCCCCCCCCCATTCATTCTAGTTTCAGAGAAGCTGGGTTAAAATCCTGTCTCTCTGTAACTTTGGTCAAGTCCTTTCATTTCCCTGGGCCTCAGTTTCCTTATCCGTGCAACTGTTGTGGTTGGGTTGAATGGCCTTCCAGGTCTGGAGACAGAATGCACTAAGTCTGGGTAGACTGCCATCATTCCCTTCACCTCTTTCCTTTGGGTTGAGGGCATTTTCCTTGGGTTAAGTGCAGATAGTGGGGAGGAAATAGGTCTCCTAGCTCTTAGGGAGCCATTCATCACAGAGGAAGCATTGGGTACGGGAGTTATAGCTCAAGCACATAAAAGGCAATGATTGACACAAGTTGGAGCTTCCCTGGGGCTCACTGAGGCAGACCACTGTTTCTCAAGTTTATGGTGGGACAATATCTAACCAGACAGCTCTACGATGCCTCACACAAGCGTATCAGACTATTGACTGATGAACCATAAATCCTTGGATTTACACCTGCAGAAGAGAAGAGGCTTTTTATGAGTTCCCAGGCACAGACAGCCTGAGGCAGTGTTGGTTTTCATGGCAGGATTTTCTGTAAATCTTCAGGTTGCATACCTGCATGTACCTACCATAATTTCAAAGACCCACTGCTGACCAACTTGAAAGTAAATGTCCAGATGAAGAAGGGGAAATATTCTGAAAATCAGATAATTATTTGTGCAGATGTAGGAAATCCTATAGACCAAACATCTGGATAATAGATGGAATTTCTCATCTTTCATATCTCAGATGTCCCTTATCATACCCCATCATACTTTATGTCTTTTAGCCAAATTGGAAAATTCTCCAAATCTCATTTTTCTCCTCCTCTCTCCTATTTTTGACTTTATTTACACTATCCCCACGCTTATCAGAATAGCATTCTTTCCCCCTCCCCTTTAGGTCCCAACTCACATTTGACTTCCTCTACAAAGTCTCCCCTAACCTCCTTCTGTGAAGGGCTTTTGCCCTCACTTCATTTCCTTTAGACAGGGGTGGAGAACCTGTGACCTTGAGGCCACAGGCAGTGCTCTAGGTCCTCAGTTGCAGCTCTCTGACTGAATCTAAACTTCACAGAACAAATCCAAATTTGTTCTCCACCCTGTTCTAGAGTTTTTCTCAATTATCCTCTGCTACATCACATAGTTACTTGTTTAGGCATTTCTTCCCTCCTCTCTCACCATCATTTATTCATTGAACAAACATTGATTAAATTCCTGGATTCCAGGCAGAACGAAAAATAATCTAATCTCTGCTCTGAAGGAGCCCAGATTCTATCTGAGATAGCATTTGTGTATACATGTATATGCATACACACAGATAAATATGAATATATAATATGTATATGCACATATTCATACACATATGTATAGGTCAGCCTACAGACCTCAGAGTGAAAGGAGGAAGGGTAAAGTGGAATGAGGCCAAAAGGTAAGTTGCAGCCAGCCTGTGAAGGACTCTGTCTATGTCTCTCTCTGTCTCTCTGTCTCTCTCTTTCTGTCTCTCTGTCTCTGTCTCACTGTCTGTCTGTCTCTCTTAGTACAGTGGCCACTTATGACCCTGATCCCACTCTTCTATTATTTTTTTAGGTTTTCTATGTTATATATAGGGTATCCCAAGATTTTAGCACAATTTTAAATTCTCATAGTCTAAAACTGCACTAAGACTTCTGGGACACCCTGTATATGATAATAATACAAAACAACAACACACTCAAATACGCAAGACAATGTGGATATATATGCATCCATCTATATTCAAATGCTCAGGTCCATTGTGATCTCATAGGACTCTTCCTGCCCATCCTGTGCAACCTTTATCCATACACTCCTTGAAGTCCAACCCAAGCTGGTCCATTGTGTCCCTGGTGGGGACCCAATCCCATGAGAGGGTGCTGGGGATTTTCTTCAATTTCTCTCAATAGCAACAGGGTTGCAGGGGAGTTCTCTAGCTGTGGACCTGTCAGCTCTCAAAGATCATGAACAGTCCATCTTCTCTGTCTCTCATACAATTCATTGAAAATGTTCTTTGTTCCAGAAAAAGAAAGGAACATTGGCTTCAGTGTCTGGATGGCCTTACTGACATTCTGCCTCTGACATGGGAGTTTAGGAAAGTAATTTAAGTTCCTTAGATCCCTTACTTTTTCATACAATGAAGAAGTTGGATTAGATTGCCCCGAGGCATCTTTTGAGTCCAGTTTTATGATCTTGTGACCACTAGGAGGCGCAGTGCATAGAGTGCTGGGTTTGGGATCAGGAAGACCTGAGTCTAGATTTGGCCTCAGAAACTTGCTAGCTGTGAGATCCTGGGCAAGTTACTTAACCCTGTTTGCCTCAGTTTCCTCATCTGTAAAATGAACTGGAGAAGGAAATGGCAAACCGTTCCAGTATCTTTGCCAAGAAAATCCCAAGTGGAGTCACAAAGAGTCAGATGCAGGTGAAACTATTGGACAGCAACTCAATCCTACCTCCATCACCTCTCATAGAGCTGGACGGCACATAGGGGGCATTTAAGAGCTAGTGGTTGAATGGGATTGAATTGAGTTGTCAACTACGGCTTTAGATAGTATGTAAGGTACTGAATTTGAATACTAAAGAAGCCTAATTCTCCTTTAGCCTCTCTTCCCTCCCTCCTCTCTCCTCCCTCCTCCCTCAGCTGCATCAGATCCTCTAAGGACATGTTGAACATTTTGGAGAATGAATCCTGTAGAACCCAAGCTCTTCCTCTTGATCTGTAAGCTCCCTGAGGGCAGCAGCAGTACTACTTGTGTGTTTGTGTCTTCTGCACCTACCTGCCTGTAATTGCATAGTGAATGCTCCTTGTTTGATTAATGAACAAGACATTTGTCAAATACCCACCATGTGTCCCATGGTTCCCATTGCTTTTTACAACAAATAGAATTTACTTTTCTTTCTTTTTTTCCCTTTGGCATTTAGAGTTCTTTACAGCCTGGCTACAACTTACCTTTTGGCCTCATTCCACGTTGTGCTTCCTTCATTCACTCTGAGGTCTGTAGGCTGACCTTCTTACTGTTCCTTACCTATGACACCCTTTCTCCCATCATGTCTTTGTACTGGCTGTTATTCATGCATAGAGTTCACTCCTAGATTATTTCTACCTTTTAGAATATCGTATTTTCTCCAAAGCTCAGCTCAAGTTTTATCTTCTTTATAATTCCTTTCTTGATCTCTAAGTGCTATTATGCCTTCACCCCTCCAAATAATTGCTGTGAATTTATTTTGTTTCTATCTTGAATATACATTGTGTTTTTTTTTTTGTTTTTTGTTTTTTGCTTTTTGGAGGGCAATTTCGGGTTAAGTAACTTGCCCAAGGTCACACGGCTAGGTTTTTGTCTGTGTGTGCATTAAGTGTCTGAGGTCGGATCCGAACTCAGGTCCTTCTGACTCCAAGGCCGACGCTCTACTCACTGCGCCACCTAGCCACCCCCGTACATTGTGTTTTTCACAGTAGAGCACAAAATCCCTGAGGGTAAAAGTTGGCTTATTTTCATCTCAGAATCCTCAGTCTCCAACACAGTTCTTGGTACCTGCTGTTGTGGTAAATCATTTTTCAGTTCTTTCTGACTCTCTGTGATCCCATTTGGGGTTTTCTTGGCAGAGATGCTGGAGGAAGCTGAGGTAAATGGGGTTAAGTGATTTGCCCAGGGTCACACAGCTAGAAAGTATCTGAGGTCAGATTTCAACTCAGGAGAATCAGTCTTCTGACTTGAGGCCTCACCTAGGTGCTTCTTCCTGGTACCTAGTAGACAATAAATGCTGGTTGCTTGATTGATAACTTCTAAACTCCCTTCCAACTCTCACATTTAGAAGGTCAAATGATCTAATTAATATTTCAGTTTTAAGCAACTAAAAGAACTAGTAGGAAATGCATCTAGCTTTACAAGGATGGGGCAAAAATCAGATACTGAATCTCTAAGCTGGCTGGGCATAGTGTCACACACCTGGAGGCCCTGCCACTGAGGAGGCTGACACTGGCCAGTTACTTGAAGTTGGCAGTTCTGGCTGAAGTAGGGCTAGAGTAAATTGATGGATCTCATTAAGTTTGACATTAATTTGATGAATTCCCTGAGACTGTGAGCCACTAGGCTGCCTAAAGAGTAAAGAACTAACTCTTTTCTGGATGGATGAATTTGAAGCTTCCAATACAATCAGAAGCAGGATCAGGCTTGTGAGTGGCCACTGTACCGAGAGAGAGAAAGAGAGAGACACAGAGAAAGAGAGACAGAGACAGAGACAGACAGAGAGACAGAGACAGAAACAGAGAGACAGAGACAGACAGAGACAGAAACAGAGAGAGAAACAGAAAGAGGGACAGAGAGACAGAGACAGAGAGATGGAGAGAGAGAAACAGAGACACAGAGGGAGACAGAGACAGAGAGAGACAGAAACAGAAACAGAGAGAGACAGAAACAGAGACAGAGAGAGGGACAGAGAGAGAGACAGGGACAGAGACAGATGCAGAGAGACAGAGAGGCAGAGAGACAGAGAGAGAAACAGAGAGCGAGAGAGAGACAGAGAAAGACAGAGACAGAGAGACAGAGATAGAGACAGAGAGACACAGAGACAGAGGGAGAGAGAGACAGGGAGACAGAGGCGGAGACAGAGAGACAGAGAGAGAGAAATGAGGAGGGAGAGACAAAGACAGAGTGACAGAGACAGAGAGATGGAGAGAAAGAGAAACAGAGAGACAGAGAGAGACAGAGACGGAGAGAGACAGAAACAGAGACAGAGAGAGGGATAGAGAGCGAGAGAGAGCGAGCGAGAGAGAGAGAGAGAGAGAGAAACAGAGAGACAGAGAGAGACAGAGAGACAGAGAGAGACAGAGAGAAGAAGGGAGGGAGGGAGAGAAGGGAGGGAGAAGTGAAGAGAAGAAAAGAGAAAAGAAAAAGAATTTCCAAGTTGGAGAGGGCCTAAGAAATCACATTGTTCAGTACCTTCCTGGATGCATGAACCCCATCCATGACATCTCAACATACTCTAAGACCCTGAGGGATCTACCTTCCTTCACAGATCCTCACTGAATTTGCTCATCTGGAAAATGACACAATTTGACCAGATAACTTCTAAGGCCCTTCCCCCTTTGACAGTACAAGAATCTGTAATTAATTATTCATCCCCTGCTTGAGCATTACTAATGTTGGGGTGCTCATCGTTTAGACAGATTCTAGAAGATTTCAGCTGCTTTTCCTAAGTATTTCTGATGTGTTTGACAGGAAATATCAAAGGAACCAAAATCTATAACCAGAAATAGCCAGGGCTGATTTCCCCCAGGCTCTCACTTGATAACTACAATATTGCAGTGGTGGCTCTGTTGAAACAGGTGAGCTGCACATCTTTGCTCAGATGAACATTCTCCAGAAGCCCTCACCACCAGATAATTGATGCAGGTAAGTGCCCATAATTGTGCATGCTCATAAATATTCATCCCCATGTTCCTAATTTTAGAGAACAGAGTGAATAAACTGATTAGTCATTGATTGTATTTGATACAGCTGGCTCTCCAAATCTTCCACAAAGATTTCCAGGCTTATGTTTTGACTAATAGAGCTATTGGCAACCTCGTTGTCATGTTGAGTGGGACCTTTGGTGATGTCGAATGGAGGGAGCAACGTGAAGAAGCTCTAGGCAGGGCTGAGGATCGGAAACCAAGCTAGGAGGCAAGACTCTGGAAACTGAGATGATCTTGCAAGGACTCTGTGTGTAGCCTATGTGTAAAGAGTCATTTGCATGCTATTTTTCTCATTAGAATGTGAGCTCCCTGAGGGAAGGGCTGCTGTTTCCTGCCTTTCTCATAGGGCAAGCACTTCATATGTGACTATTGATTGACTGAGATAGGCTGAAGCAAAAGATAGAGTCAGCCAATAGCAAGATTAAAGACACCAAAATGAAATACTGTCAGTAAATATACCTTGAGATTGAAATAGCTGTGCCTCAGTCTGGAAGTCTTTTCTATATTTGAACCAGGTGGCCCAGTGGATAGAATGATGGACTCTAGAAGAACCTGGGCAAGTCACTTTCTCTCTCTTGGCCCCAATTTCATCTGTAAGATGGGGATAATATGGGGCAGCTAGGTGGCACAGTGAATAAAGCAGCAACCCTGAAGTCAGGAGGACCTGAGTTCAAATCTGGCCTCAAACACTTAACACTTGCTAGCTGTGTGACCTTGGACAAGTCATTTAATCCCAATTGCCCAGCCTTCCCCCCTCCAAAAAAAAAGGCAAAAAAAAAGATGGGGATAACACTAGCACTTACCTCACAGGGTTGTTATAAGAACAAATAAGGTAATATATGAAAAATACTTTGTAAACTTTATATGTTAATTATGTAAACATCATCATCATCATCATCATCATCATTATCACATTTCCTGTTGGGATGAGTCATTTTCAGGGCATGGGCATCCTATCCATGGGCCATGTAAGGAAGCCGGTTAAGGGAGCTAGCCTGACTAGTTTGGGGAATGTGGGAGGAAAGCTAGGAATAAATCCTGACATAACACTTGTGTGATGGCCTGTATGATCAGTTGAAAAAGAAAGCAAAAGGAAAGAAGAGAAAAAAGGTTTGCAGAGAAATGAATGGATATGAAACATATAATTAGTTACATTCAAAGGAGGAGGGGGGGAGGAGAGGGTCTATTGCTCACTCTGCCAGTTGGTATAAACAAAATGGAGGCATCATTCATGTCTCTGTGTACTCATGAAAGAAGGCTTTCTCTCTTCTTTGCCTGAGCCTTGGGATTATGGCTCAACCCTCATTATTGCTAATTGTGTTAATGTATCACTGGGTGAGACTGGAGCCACATGGGAGGGTTGGTTTGAGCTGAGCTGAGTCAAAGAGCTATTTTCTAAATCAACAAATTCCCTTCTGCTGTAATTACACACACACACACACACACACACACACACACACACACACACACACGGACACACATGGGTCCCCAGGGGGTGGAGAGGGTTCAGAATGTTTTCCTTAGGAGTGGTAAGAATGATCATTATTGGCAATATGGGGATGGCAGTAAGCTGATCTCCCTGTGATCCTCAGGCTCAGGGAAAGATACTTACCATGTTAAATATGTGTCTTGGCCTTTCTAGATCATAGAATATTTGAGGTGGTAGGGATTGGCCCTGCCTCTTCAGTTTGTGAATGTGGAAATGATAGTGCAAAGATGTAAAATTAGTACAAAGGGTAAAATTAGCATGGAGTCACCCTGTTAATTAGTGATAAGGCTGGGCACTTTCAGTTTCATGATTGCTGGTCTAAAGTTTGTTCTCCCAGGCCATATAACCATGTACTCTCAGAATTGCTTGACATTTCTTTATAGCTCTTGACATAGTGCTTGCTGGGAGAGATGGAAAGAACATCAGAAGCCATCTAGATCAGAGCTGCTGTTGCTTCTTCTTCTCCTCCTCCTCCTTCTCCTTTTCTCTCCTCCTCCTCCTCCTCTTACTCCTCCTCCTCCTCTTCCTCCTCCTCTTCCTCCTTCTCCTCCTCCTTCTTCTCCTGCTTCTTCTTCTTCTTCGAGGGGGGAAGACAGGGCAATTGGGGTTAAGTGACTTGCTCAAGATGTGTGACCTAGTAAGTGTCTGAGGTTGGATTTGAACTCAGGTCCTCCTGACTCCAGGGCCAGTGCTCTATTCACTGTGCCACCTAGCTGCCCCTAGATCAGAGTTTCTTAATCAGGGCTCCATGAATATATGTGTGTATATATGTATATATGTATATATATATATATATTTCTTCCTCCAGATCATTTTACAGGTGAAGAAACTGAGGCAAACAGAATAAAATGACTTGCCGAAGGTCACACAACTAGTGTCTGAGATGGGACTTGAATTCAGGTCCTCCTGACTCCAGGCCTGGTGCTGTATCCACTGTGCCACCCGGATGCCCATATAAATACACACACATATATGTGTTTGTGTGTAAGTATATGTGTATGTACATACATACATATGTGTGTCCATGTATACACACACATATATGTACCTCACATACACAGTATGCATACACACAAATGTTTTGATAACTGCATTTGAACATATCTGGTTTCCTTTATCATTTTACATACTTTGTTTTGTCTGAGAAGGGCTCCCTGGGCTTCAGCGGATGCCCGGTGGGACCATGACACAGAAGGGGGAAAGTGGCCTTAAACAAGCTGACTGTGAATCCCTGCATTATCCAACGGTTCTTTGTCTTTTATTTGTAATGAAATAATGCACAAGTGTAACCAGCACAAAAGTGACAGTTCTAAAGTTCCTTTGTATTATTCAGGGACTTTAAAATAAATTGACCAGGAACTTGTGAAAAAAAGATGTGTTGGATTAGGAGTTAGCAAGTGATGGTTCGAATACCAGCCCAGACAGTTACTTGTTGTGTGACCTTGACCAAGTCATTAGCTTCTCTCTGCCTGAGTTGTTTGTCTGTAAAATGAGGGGGGTGGGTTAGATGACCTGTAAGACCCATTCCAGCTTTAAGTCTATGTTCCTATGGTCCTATGATTGGATGTTCCCTAAGGCCTTTTCCAGGGTAACTAGTGGCTCAGTATATAGAGTACTGGGTCTGGAGTCAGGAAGACCTGAGTTCCAATCAGCCTCAATGCTTACTAGCTGTGTGACCCTGGGCAAGTCACTTAATCCTGTTTACCTCAGTTTTCTCATCTGCAAAATGATCTGGAGAAGGCAATGGCAAACCACTCCAGTATCTTTGCCAAGAAAACCCTAAATGGGATCATGGAGAATCAGACGTGATTGAACAAGAGCAACGAGATCCTTTCTAGCTCTAAAATCCTATAATCTCCCCAGCACCTGGATGGGTGCAGTGTAAGTGAGTCTGACTTGTGCTGGTTCCCTGTTAGTGTAGGTGGGGTGGGGCATGAGACATTCTTGGTCATTCAACAGTTAACAAGATGAGGCTCACTTATTCAATGATGAGACAGAGTATTCAGCAAGGATACTTCAGCACTTAGCTAAGGTGCCTTCCCCTCAAGAGAGCAATGTGTCTGGTCAGCAGGGTATGATAGAATGACTGCTGTGGCCCCAGGACATCGGCCAGGGCTGAAGGGTGCTATTTCCATGTGGTTGGGACTCTTTAGGGGAGTCATGTCAATATAGTCAGATGCCACTGGAAAAATCTTGGCAAGGGAGAAGTAGCTTGAGCCTTAGGCCCCTGGGTTAAAATAGAACTAGACACAGTTTTGTTACCTTACAAGAGAAAAATCCCCCACAACAAAACAAAACAAAACAACACAAAAACATAGCCTAAACCACCTGGCACAGGAAGGAGGAATTCTACTAGACACCAACCTTATTGCAGGGTTTGTGCATACAGGGGTTTTACCATCAGAGCCCTGTTCTTCTGGTGGTACAAATGAAAAGAACAAAGAACAGGAGAACAGGGCATGGAAGAGCATCAGAACACAATTCACAGTTTTGCTGGGGCCTGGAAGTCTCCCAGTGAGGATGGAGATGAAAATAACTTTTCTTCCCTAAGAAATGAACAGCAGGAAAAAGTAGCTTCTATTTGGCAGAACTCAAGTGTGACCTCTTCCAAAACAGAGGAAGATTCATGCACATCTGGATGGGGGCGGGGTTTGGGTCCCTCCTCAGCCAATAGCATGCTATGTCTGCTGGGGTAAATCACTTCATCTCTGTGATCTTTAATTTCCTCATCTCTGCAGTGATGGGGTCAGTCAAGATGAGTTCTTGAGTCTCTTCCAACTTTGTCGCTGTAATTCTCTAAGACATCTGGATGGAATTGAAGAGTACTTATCTCCTTGTCAATGGTTTGGTGTTTGGCAGCAAGGATTCTGTTTCCAAGAGGACCATTGATTCCTGGTGGTATTGGAGACAAGCCATTTATAATCTGTGGCCCATTGCATCCAACTTGGGAACATGGTGAGGAAAAAAAAGAGAAAAAACATTACTGTATATTGCAGCCTTTGGGTCTGCAACTGCTGGCGTTGCTGCCAAAATTGGAAATCAGGCAGGCTTACACAAAAGGGCCAAATGGAAGCTCTAAGGTGAAGCCAAAGAGGCAGAGTGGCCCAATGGACTGGGCTTGAAAAAGCAGGAAGACCCAGGTGCAAATCTTGTCCCAGACACTAGTTTTGGGCAAAACAACTAACCTCTCCGTCTCTCAGTTTTCTGCCCTATAAAATGAGGATACTGGGTGTTTCTATTTCCAAGATAGAACTATTCTATTTGGAAGCTCAAAATTTATCATCCTCTGATCACTCTACCCTATACTGAGTCAGTTAGGATTAGAGAATCACAAATTTAGAAGTGGAGAGAATTCTATTGATCATTTTGTTGAACCCTATCATTTTGTAAATAAGGAAACTGAAACCTAGAGAAATGAAATGACCTTCTCAAGGTCACACAGGTCACAAGAGTTAGAATTAGAACCTAAGTCCTTTGAATTCATTCCCAGGCCTCTTTTCATTGTACAAAAACTACCTTCACTTCAGCTCTCTGGTGTTCCATTTTGACTCATCTGTTGGGCGTTTTTCAGGTAAAGATTAAATAGTTGGGAAAAGTTCTGTGGGGGAGAAGGAAATTAAGGGAAGTCTTTTTTTTTTTTTTAAAGCAATTGGGGTTGAGTAACTTGCTCAAGGTTACAGGGCTAGTCATTATTTATGCGTGGGTGCTCATTTTCTGAGGCCAGATCTGATCTCGGGTCATCCCCAACTCCGAGGCCGGCACTCTTACTCACTGCGCCACCTAGCCGCCCCTTTAGGGCAATTGGGGTTAAGTAACTTGCCCAAGGTTACACGGCTAGGTTTTTGTTTGTGTGGATTAAATGTCGGAGGCCGGCTCAGAACTCAGGTCCTTCTGACTCCAGGGTCGGCGCTCTATTCACTGCGCCACCTAGCCGCCCCAAGGGAAGTCTTTAAGTACTGGTAGGGTTTGGGTAAGGGGGAAAGAGGACAGAAAGCATTCCAGCTGGAGGGAACAGGGTTGGCAAAGTCATCTGAGACTAAAATGCTTATGGTGTACTCAGAGACTGGAAGGGGTGAATGCTAATCTAGTTGGAACAGATGGGCTGCCCAGGAGAGTAATGGGGAGTAAGTATGGAAAGGTGGTTGGTAGCCAGGTGGTAGAAGGCTTTGAATTGTGGGCTAAGGAGTTGAGATTTCTTCATGTTTTTTAACATTGCCTTTTTGTTTTCAAGAGAGTGAAGGATGATAAGAGTAATGCTTATCTATAAAAAGTTGTTTGGAGTCCTTTGGAAGAAGGGAATATACAGTTTATCATTTGGATTAATGAATTTGATTGTAGTATTCAAGATGGAGTCAATTGAAAATTTAATATGACTTAAATCCAATTTAAAAAACATTTATTAATCATCTAAGAATGAGTAAAAAAAGCAAAACGTAATACTTTGAGATATGGAAAATGCTTCACAAATATTTCCATTTGGTCCTCAAAGCAACTCTGTTATTTCTGTTATCCCCATTTTAGAGAAAAAGAAAGTGAGACTCAGAGATGTTATATTATTTTCCAGAGTTGGCAGAAATGAGAAGGTCCCATAGATGTAGAGTTGGAAGGGACCTTAGAAGCCACTGAATCCTTATTTCATAACTGAGGCAGTTGAAGCACAGAGAGGCAAAGGGTCCCACAGCTAGGGTCACAGACTGAGTCAGTGTTTGAATCAGGTCTTCCTGAGCCCAGCACTCGATCTGCTTTGCTGAGGCCCTCTGTGCCAGGCACTGAATATGACAAAGATAAAAAGAAAATGGTTCTTGTCCTCAAGAAGATTACATTCTATTAGGGGCCACAACCTGCACACAGAGGAATACCTAATATAAGTACAAAGGGAACACAATATAAATTTGGAGAAGCTGAGAACCCTTTAGTGATTCCTTAGTGAGGAATCACTAAAGGCTTTTTAGAGGAAATGGCCCTTAATCTGAGCCTTGAAAGGGGCTTCTAAGAGGTGGAGAGGAGGAGGGAGGACATTCCAGGGGCTGGACAGTGGGCACAACATGTGCAAAATATGAGGGAGGAAAGAGAATGCTGAGAGAAGGGCAAACCAAGAGCACACTTGGGTTGGAATGCAGAGGAGAAGGGGAGTAATGTGAAGACAGGTGGTGAAGGCTAGGGCCAGCTTGGGAAGGGCTTTCAGTGAAGCAGGAAGGTTTGCAGTTTATCTAGATAGAGGTAGATGATGGAAGGAGGCTGCCAATAAAACGTGCCCATTCCACAGTCTTACCAGACCCTTTGGCTGCTATATCCATCTGGGTACAGAACAGCTTCCTTCACACCTTGTGGGCTAGAGGGAGATGGAAGGCTACAATGCATGGTGTCTGAGTCCTAGCCCTGGCTCTTCTGTCAAGCTATCTGTGGAGATCTTGGCCAAGTATTTCATTTCTCAATTTCTTTATCTGTCAAAGAAAGAGGTTAGACTAGCAAGTCTCTGAGGCCCCATCTAGTCTTACATCTCTGATCCCCTATGCTTTTCAAATATAATTACACTTTCCAGCTTCCCAATGGATTTATCTTTCCTCTAGTCTGTGTGTAACTTGTAATTATTTTCATGTTGTCTCCCCAACTAGAATGTAATTTCCTTGAAGGCAGTGCCTAGTTTTGGTTTTCTTAGTTTCCCCATTCATTATTATAGTGTCTGGCCTTAGCAAATGCTTGTGAAATGATTAAATGATTAAGCACATAATGTTGTGTATTATTTTATTGGTGTTATATCCCTCTAGTAGTCTACAAACTCAGATAGGTACAGGCTTTTCTCTAAATTTTGATTCTTTCTCATGCCTTAGCACTTAGTACCGACACATAGTAGGTACTCAATGTGTATATTGCATTGTATTATATTGTATTAGTTTGTGTTCTATGGTATTGCATTACATTGTGTTACATTATGTTGCATTGCACTTGTGTTGTGCTGTATTATATAGTGTTGTTTTTGGTTCCATTTTAATAAGTTGTATTGTGTTGCATTGTATCATATTTTTCTGTGTCGTGTTGCATTGTATCATATTTTGCTGTGTCGTGTTGCATTGTATCGTATTTTGTTGTGTTGCATTGTATCATGTTGCATTGTATCATATTTTGTGTCTTGTTGCGTTGTATTGCTGTGTCGTGTTGCATTGTATCGTATTTTGTTGTGTCGTGTTGCACTGTATCGTATTTTGTTGTGTTGTGTTGCATTGTATCGTATTTTGTTGTGTTGTGTTGCATTGTATCATGTTGCATTGTATCATATTTTGTGTCGTGTTGCATCGTGTCATCTTTTGCTGTGTCGTGTTGCGTGGTGTCGTCTTTTGCTGTGTCATGTTGCGTCGTGTCGTCTTTTGCTGTGTCGTGTTGCGTCGTGTCGTCTTTTGCTGTGTCGTGTTGCGTTGTATCATCTTTTGTTGTGTCGTGTTGCATTGTATGGTATTAGGCTGCATTGAGGCTCTTGTAACTCCTGCCTCTTTCCTTTCCCTTTTGGCCATCTTGCTAGCTTTGAGCTTCGTTTCCTGATCATCTTCTCACATTTTACCTCCCCAGGACAGCACACTCTGGGGTCTCACTGATGGTGTTTTCAGAGTGTGTCAGGCACATGGGCATTCTCGGTATATCTCGGGTCCCTTGGCCTGGCTGGTGAGCATGGTGGAGCATGGCAGCTGCTGGCCCTCAAACAGACTGGCTCCTTTCCAGCCCTCCTATCTCTAGGCTCACTTAACCCCTGCTTTCCTTCTTTTCCCATTGTGGTAAATGGGCCAGCAGATGGCACCTAAGTTCTATTTTGAGTGACATTGGGATAAAAGGGTTCAGTGAAGGAGGACAGGGTTGGGGACATGCTCCATCCAAGAGCCATGAGGTCATGGGGCTAGAGCTGGAAAGGACATCAGGGGCCATATATTTTAAAGATGAGGAAACTGAGGCTCAAGAAGTGAAGAGATTTGCTCAAGGAAGTGAAATGGGTTGGATTTGGACTCAGGTCACTTGACTGACTCTCTAAGTCAGTGTTCTTTCTCCTGGGTAACAACAGCTATTGCCATGTGCAACCCAATCTGACTGACCTTTGACATCCAGGCTTACATGGCGACTGTGGCTTTCTCTGGCATGGTCCATGATGCTATCAGATACCCTAGTCTGCCTCCTTTAACTCCCAGGCCTGAAGGGCAAGAGGAATAGAACCACTGAACATCATGCCAGAGCAGAAAGAACTGTGACTCAATCCTACAACAATAAAAACAATTGTTAAGTCTTTACTGTGTGAAAAGCGCTGTGAGTACAAAAACAAAGAATGAAACAATCTCTTCTCTGTAGGACCCATGTTCTAATGGGAGAGGGGACAACAAATACCTATTTAAGTACATACAGAATAAATAAGAAGAAAATAAATTCCAACAAATGGAAAGTAGTTAATTAAGTTCAAGGTAGTTTAGGAAGGAAAGCATTAGAAGTTGAGAAGATCAAGAAAGACTTTATATAGAAGGTGGTGCATGAGAAGGAAGAGATTCTATGAAGTATAAGGGAGGAGGGAATGAATTCCAGGAAGGAGAGGCAGCCTATGCAAAGGCATGTAGGTAGGAGATGGAGAATCATGATTGAGGAACAGAAAGATGACGAGTTGGGCTGCATTGAAAATTTTAGGAAGGGGAGGTTGGAATGAGGTTCAAAGCACTAGGTTTTGGAATTAATAGCTAAACAAAAGAGTTTATATTTTATCTGTATAATATCCACTGGACAGTATTGGGTAAGGCAGTGATATGGTCCTATCTGCACTTAAGAAAAATAGTTTTGGTGCCAGAGGGGATTGAAATGAAGAAGGTTTGAGGCAATGAGACCATTTTGTCATTTATTTCAGTAGTCTAGCAAGGTGAGGAAGGCATGAATAATGTGGTGTCAGTGGGAGCAGAGTTCATTTTACACTGAAGTCAGAGGAATCAGGTTCAAATCTTTCCTCGGATGCTTTTACTTGAAATTTTCTTTGTGGTGTCCTCACCAATTTCTCCCTAGGCTTTCCGATGGATTCCTTGTAGAATCCTGAAGCTGCATTTCCTGTGTCTGGTTTGTCCTTGACTCCCAATGCAGTTATGTTGTTAAGGGGGAGAAAAGAATTTCTGGCAAAAGAACTTCCAGAAATTGAGTTACCCCTCTTTGTCACACATGTGCTAAACAGAAGCTCACTTTCTCTGACAAAAGCAGCAGCTCACTAGTTCTGGAAATATATACTTGGGAGAGTGTGGGAGGATATGCTCATGGTTTGTTTTTTATCTTTGAAGTGGGGTTGCATCAACTGCCCTGGGGACTTGCCAGGTCCTTTTGGGGGCTGTCATCCACCTTTGGTGTCCACCTTTCACCCAACTCTCACCTGTATCTACAAGAAGCTGTAGCATGAACTAGAGGTTAAACCCAGTAAAACCATCTCAGTAGACATGCTAAACCAGGTTGAGAGTAGCTGATGGGCCGCAAACCTGTCAGCGAGTTAGGGGGATGGCTAAGCACAGGGAAACTTCCCTTGATGGAATAGAACAATTTGTTCCAGCGGCCATGAAGACGACTGA